>OU823244.1:21290000-22570000 GCA_917490735.1 Dryobotodes eremita
GTGCGGTCGCATCGACCCGTTGGGCAAATTACGGAGAAAGAATGAGTGCCAATTGACTGTTTCAACTTTTGTGGCGATGAAGGTTATGATTTTCGTGTTTGCGTTTTATTGTTGTTTACGTTTTGCTAGTTTAATAAATTGTTAGCTAGTGAATTTGGAAATAAATGCGACTTATGTAAGAACTACAAGGAATATCTTGCTTTCTCATTCGTTTTAATTCTGCTTAGGTTGTGTTTTAATGAGCTACAGCACTAAAAATACTTTTTATCTAAAAAAATATCTACCATTATCAAATTAATACTATCAGTATTGTACATTCTTGACAAGATTTTCACAAAAACAATGGATAAAAAGTCCATTTTCACAGGGGTCACAAATTTTAATGTCATAACCCATTCATTGGGTCACATTTTATGTCACTCAAGTCCCAAGCAGACTGTAAAATATGCATAATTCTCTAATAATAAATCTGTATGAGAGTTCGCATTTATAATTTTGAAAATACAGCGGATTATAATGTTAATGCTGAATTTGTGTAAACAAGGAGGGCTCGGAATACGGGATGAATATAATTGTTTGTCCAGGGTTGAATATAATTATTTTGTCAACAGTTGAGTATAACAATTAATTTGGGTATACTGAACTGTTTGGATATTGCAAGCTAAAAATAACTCCGCACAAGGAAGCGTCAATCTTATTTTATCATTCCCTATCTGGCTTCACATTATATGAAATATATTTACTTGATGTTTCTCGTACTTTAAATATATTTTGTTACCACTTTTCTCTATACTGTAAATATTTATCGCATCTTGCAGCTCCTTTCACCTCGTTAAGAAAAACAAGCATCCAAACCCAAATTCACTCAGAAACACACTCAAACAGAAAATACGAACCATCTTGTAAACACAAACGAAATAGTTTTAAAATAAATAGCAGCGAACACCAAACACGAATGTCTGTCTGTTCACTTAAAACCACACGTTGACGTAAACGAATGCACTCGGGAACTCGGATAACTCGGATACAAATCACTTGACGACCCCGAATTAACCGCGAGACACCGACTGTTTGTTTAGACTGACTTCGATTCGGATCAGCTCCTTGAGAGGCTTTGAAGACAGCGATACAGGATTGGTTTGAGGAAGCGATTTTGTTGAAGGATAAATATAGAAGAATAAGAGTCATCTGAGTCTACTGGATTAGTAAGTACAGTGTTTGAAGAATCCAAAAATATACTTTTAAGAGCAAGGGTCTCCCAATGACTGCAACGAGAATGTAGGAATTCAAGAAAATTTACATTATTGTTTGACAGAAGGTTGCTTATATGGTGGAATCAGTTCGGCTATTTCGACAGGAAGCTCAAAAAGACGATGCTGATGATGATATTGAATTACTATATTATGTATATTTTGAATTGTTTCTTTATATATTTTTTTCATTGTTCTCGCATATAGAAGCAACACGAATAATGTACCCAGGATTTTGTAATATCTTAATTTAAAAAGAGTGTCCTTGGAGTTTCTTGCCCGTTCTTCTCCATAGAGATCTACGTTTTGGAATGGGCAACTAGCTTCAACGTTCTGACTAACTGACCGACTTTTTGACAATTCAAAAGTGCCTGTAAATGGTTTAATTGAAATAAATGCTTTGAGTTTGAGTTTGACTTTCAATAGAAATATCTAATTTGAACCAAGATAAAGTTGAAGGGACCATGTTAATTACAGAAGCATGCGGTAACAAACGGAACTACTAACGGTCGATATATTTAAAAAGCTCTGCAAGATCCATTATGGTAAAACCAGTAATCAAGAGCATACCTAGATAATGTTTTATAAAAAGAGGCCTACAGTAGAGGTCCGAACATGTGGAACTGGTTTTGAAACTCTTGTTGGCTTCTTTGTTACGATAGTTTTCGAGTCACTAGTGAATGACCATGGAATAAGGATATATTGTTACATCAGCTACGTAGTATGGACTTCCAAACATTACTTCTTGAACGGGAGTCTTGAAAAAATATCGCAGCATTTAATAATAATAATAATAATAATGTTTTATTACTCCCAGAAATGCACGAACATTACATTGAACAAGAAACAAATAAAAACAAAATGGCTTAAGCTAAGTGATTCACAGCAAGAAAGACCCTGACCTCTAAACTAGGTAAAAACCTGTATCTTAGATGTCAGTGTACCTTCAAAATTATATATGGATATAATAAGCCCTATAATTTATACCTATATAGGACACAATGATATACAAGGTAAAAGAAAAAAGAGAAAAAACAAACATAAAAGATACAATACAAAATTTGCCGTTTACCTACCCCAGAAACCGATTCTAATAAATCTGATGTTAAATCCCAAGTAGATATAGCACATTTTGGTAAGCAAGCTGTATCTACTAACATGAAATTTCACGATAGATAAACAGATCCGAGACTTACGAATTTAAGATACTGTGAGCATAAAACTGATCATCGAAGCTTTTGCTAATCTATTAGACATAATCCCTTAGTCCGTAACACGAAACCGACGACAAGAGACACTTCTGTCGTTTTGCTTACAACAAAATCTAAGCAACAGCATACAGCTTAGATTTAATAAAAAAACAATACGATTTACACTTGCATTAAATACGTACATGACATTATGAACATAAAGACAATCAGCAAAACAGTGAACAAAATGAACAAAAGCACATGTTAAAGTATTAATATAACAAGACGTGTAGTGGTAAGATTAAGATTGACAGCAGCATCTGCGATGAAGCAATTTGCCTGACAGGCGCAGTGATTATAGTTAAGAGTATATGACCCCTGGATTGTTATAACGATGTACAAGGGGCAACGTTCGCGAGTGATCTTGAAAAACGTGCTTAAACTTTTTTTTTGTGAATAATTGGGTTTACTGTACACCAATTCTAAGTAGCTTGCTGACAGTTAACGCTACTATTGCGCGTTAATCTTTTTTTTTTTGTTGCGGAAAAGTATCTGGAATTTTACAAAAGTGACGCTTGTTCAACTCATAAGTTTACTACAACAAGACACAGTAAGTAATTTTATTTTGACACCAGCTAGTTTCACCAGAGTTGTATTTTTATTATTTTGAGGGATTATGAATTCTAGGAAAGAATTCACTGCAATGAATGAATGAATCAAAGAATGCACGTGACGATGGGAAGAGACCAGACGGAATGACCATAATGCCCTGGAATTTAGGCAGGCTTTTGCTGTGGGATGCAACGTGTGTCGACACCCTTGCACCATCCGATCTTCCTAGCACGGCGGGCTGTGCTGGGGCGGCTGCTGAAAATATTCGAATCTTATTGGGAGTTATATGTTCGAGTCGTTTGGGGTTGAAACACTAGGGCCGTGGGGTCCGAGTGCCCACTTGGTTTTTGGAGACATCGCTAAGCGGTTGGTCGACGCTTCACGTGAACAGAGGGCAGGCCTATTTTTTGGCCAAAGAATCAGCATCGCTATACAACGTGGCAATGCTGCCAGCCTTTTGGGCACTTTTCCTGTCGACAGCGATGTGGACGAATTTTTTGAGGCCCTATGATTCTTTTCCTTCTTTATTTTATTTTTATGTATTGTTATTTAGTTGTACATACTATTAATATTATTTGTAGAATTCATAATTAATAAATATTAAAAGTAAAAAAAAAGATTTCGCTTGAAGAAGACTTTTTCTAGCTGTCACCAAAAATGGCAAAAATAGTTTGAAATTTTAACCATGCCAAGCAACGTAACAAACAGATCGACAGTCACGCTTTGTCAATTATTGTTTCTTTTGTTCCAATTTTAATTTGACAAAGCATATCGGTTGCATGTTGCATCCCATACCGCTGTCTGTGAAGCCACATACCAACAAATATAGACTTCCGTAAATACAAACTATAAACACGTGTAAACGAATTCAAACGCTTTAAGCTTCACGGCCATTAACAATAATCCTTTTTATTTCCCTGTGAAAATTAACAGCGTGGGCCAAAATTACCCCTACCGTTATTATTTTCGGGTTGATTCTTCCTTGGCAATGACGACTGCAAGAAGTGTGGTGTCGTTTATAAAGATTTCAAGTTGGTTAGCCTGCGTGTATTAAAAATAAAATTGCTATTATTCAAGTCATAATCTTAAGGAGAAAAAAGTAAGTATGGGAAGTACTTAAGGGGTTGTTATAATGTGCTTAATTTTTTTTTAGTTTTTTAGGTGCTTTTTTGCTGCATGGTATTTTGGCGGTGGGATATTCGTAAACATTCTTAATGACTCAGTTCTCTGAGATAATTTTTGTCCTTTCACCCTTAAGGGTGTATATTTTCAGACAAAGATTTCATCTCTTAAGAGGCCGCACAACGGTCAACTAGCGCGACTCCTTTAAAAAAATATGATCTCGTGACTGAGAAGGAATTATGAATAACGGCTTGTAAGGACCCTCGGTAAGTCTATCTAGAATTTTCTAATACCTTTTATAAACTTTCATATTGATACACGAAACAACAAAATACGATCTAGAGGAATGTGGCCGCTTTTCTTTAGATCGAATTTTGTTGCTTCGTGTCTCAATATGAATAGGTGCTAAAGAGGGCGCACACGGGTCCACCCGTGTGCGCCCTCTTAAGGGTATATACGAGGTGCATTCAATAAGTACCTAGCCTCATCGCCAGAGGGCGCTGTAGTTTCAAAAGAGTTTTACCACAGTGTAGCACATTCTTTTTTAATTCTTTTTTCAAATTTTCATTCCAATCCCTTCATTTGTTTTAATTTGACAACTTATGGAAGCGAACGTGTCGATCGGTTTTACAAAAATGGAAAAAGAGCAATATCGTTCGGTGATTCGATTCCTATTTTTGGAAGGGAAAACGCGCATCGAAATCAAAGAGCGCTTGGATGCTGTATACGGTGACTCTTCTCCATCGATGGCCACCGTCAAGAATTGGTTCAACGAGTTTGCACGTGGCCGTACGTCGGTTTTTGATGAACCACGTCCAGGTGCACCGAAAACAGCTGCTACGGAGGAAAACATTAAAAAAATCCATGATCTCGTATTGGCAGATCGCCGATTGAAGGTTCGGGAGCTAGCTGAGACTGTAGGCATTTCAGAAGGAACAGTGCATCATATTCTTCACGAGGAACTCGGCATGAGAAAGCTGTCGGCGCGATGGGTGCCGCGTTTACTCACACCAGAAAACAAGCGCAACCGTGAGACCACATCGGAGACGTGTTTGGCGCTGTTTAAGATGAATCCAGCGGAGTTTTTGCGTCGTTTTGTGACCGTCGATGAAACCTGGATCCACTGGTACACACCAGAGACCAAGGAGCAATCAAAACAATGGATCCAGACCGGGGAACGTGCTCCAAAGAAGGCGAAAACTGTAAAATCGGCCGGAAATGTTATGGCCACCGTTTTCTGGGATTCACAAGGTGTGATCTACATCGATTACCTCGAGAAGGGTAAAACAATTACAGGGCTTTACTATGCCGATTTATTAGGCCGATTCGACGCCGAATTAAAGAAAAAACGACCCCATCTGGCGAAGAAAAAAGTGCTGTTTCACCACGACAACGCACCGGTTCACACGTCTGCCGTTGCCATGGCCAAATTGGTCGAATTACGCTACGAATTGCTGCCCCATCCACCGTATTCTCCAGATTTGGCCCCTTGTGACTTCTTTCTGTTTCCTAATCTGAAAAAATCACTCGCCGGGAATAGATATGGATCGAATGAGGAGGTCATCGCCGCCACGGAGGCCTATTTTGCAGAGTTTGACAAAAACTATTTTTCGGACGGGTTAAAAAAGTTGGAGCATCGCTGGGCTAAGTGTATCGAACTAAAAGGAGACTATGTTGAAAAATAAATTGCCACTTTTCCAAAATTTTCGTTTACTTTTTGTAGGCTAAGTATTTATTGAATGACCCTCGTATTTTCAGACAAAGATTTCATTTCATCTCTTAAACCAGATAGTATTGCGAACAAATTCACAAAAGCAAATAATTGTTTTGGCAAAGTTAGAAGTAGGTAAATACCTAGGCCACATCTCATACTTACCGAATTTAAACTACTGATATTCTTCCCT
This sequence comes from Dryobotodes eremita, assembly GCA_917490735.1. Lineage (NCBI taxonomy): Eukaryota > Metazoa > Arthropoda > Insecta > Lepidoptera > Noctuidae > Dryobotodes > Dryobotodes eremita. The sequence goes on from OU823244.1 coordinate 21,296,079, forward strand.
TAACAGTAGCGTGAAGTTAAATCCAAAGATAAATTAAGTATTAGAAAGAGCACTTTAGCTCTTAATAACTGCGGCGCAACGACAGAACGATTAATTTCTAACAATTAAATGTGTCGCTTTGAAACTATAATGCTTTAAGCTTGAGAATGTAAAGTATCGGTAGCTATTCTTGTGGTGATTGAGGAATGAAGTAACTGCAGTGAAAGTTGGGTCTATTAAAAGAAGAAAGGGTTGATTATTTTTAAGGAATTTACTAGATCACTATGTAAAGTCGGAGAAATTTTTGTTAAGCAAATAATAGACACCCTACGTCAATTAGTCGTGTTATATCAATTTCATACAACTGTCAAAGAATGATACTTATGATTTGAATATCCGAACAATTTAAGTTGGTAGTCCAATTTTACTAGATCACTATGTAAAGTCGGGGAAATTTATTGTTAAGCAAATAGGTACCCTACGTCAATTAGTCGTGTTATAGCCATTTCATAAAACTGTCGAAGAATGACACTTATGATTTGAATATCCGAACAATTTAAGTTGGTAGTCCAATTTAAGTTAAGTGAGGGAACAAATTTTCCTGATTACATAAGTTGGATATTGCAGTTTATTATTGGGGGAAATTTCTGTCTAAGATACTCTTAAGACAACCTTAATAACTTTGTCCAACACGGGTTAGACGTAGACACGGACAGGGGTGAACTATTTTTTGTAGTGAATCTCAATTTAGAAAGACGGAAAGAAAGCAAGAAAAAAAAATTATTTGAACTAGGTTAAGGCACATAATATTCACAAAAAAACAAAAAAAAAAAAACTTAAAAACAGTATTGTGTGCCTCAAAATTACAACACATACAACAGTGTTATTGTATTTGTTGGATCCCTGTAAAAGTATCGATTACCAAGCATGCAATCAGAATTCAAATCTGTCAGAACGCTAACACATACTCAAATCTTACATATATTTCAAAGGTGGCTAAGTTAGACCGTATTCAGAAACCATTGCAGAATTTTATTCCAATACCTGACCAAAGTCTTAGCTATTAAAACAGCAAATTTTGTTCCGACCAAGTAACAGCTCGCGTGTGCTCAAGCTTCGTTCACGAACGACACGAAATTCTTCGTTCAGTCATGTTCACTCAAATTATTTTCCAAACTTAGGTACCTACTTAAGCTTATAAAAGTTTGCACCATAATTGGTCGATGTGTGGTGAGATAATTGATTTTTGAAGGCTTTGAAAAGGCTGTTAACCCCTAACACAGTAAAGGGGGTTATGAAAAACATAATTATGATGTATTTTAAACTGAATTTTATTTTTTCTGCCATTGAACGACAGGAAACATAATAAATATTTTTTTTTAATAGGTAGGCAAGGTCGCGGAGAATAATTATATTGTAATAGCACCAATATTACTTTAAAATAAAATTCATGTCATCAAAATGAGAACAAATTTATGTCGTAGCAACAGCGAGCGAAAACCGAAAACTTGGTAAGGATTCTCTAACTAGAAATAACAACTTTTTTAAATATAAAAAAGTAACAAAAGTAAAAACTTGCTTTAAAATCAAACAAACAGACAGTCACACGCTCATACATTAATAATTTAGTGAACACGTGAAATGTTTTAGAAATGGCGCCACGTGTCACCGTTACCGAGAAACAGCCGTGAAAAAGTAAAATCAAACAATTATAAAGAGTAATGATGATTGCACAAACGTGTGGTGGTTTAGTAAAGATTTATCGGATGGTTATAGAGCATTTATGGTCTGTTTCAAAACTATCTAATGCAAAATGTAAACAAATGGATTAGAAAACGTTGTATCTGTGGCTGCAAATTCGTTGTATCTACCACTTAAAAATCGTGTGCTCTGTTTTGATTATTTTGAATACAAATCACCTTATGGATGTTTTTCATGTGACAATTGAGGTTCATATAACCTCAATGTTCGTCGATGATTTTTCAATTACATTAATATTATTCAAAAAATAATTGTTGAAATATAAAGTTGAAACTTTCTAAATACAGATTAATGTGTACCCTAATTACATAACACACTATCAGTCACAAACTGAATCATTTTGAAGCCTATTGCTAATCCATTGTTTCATATGTTCGAAAAATTTGTCTCCTCAACAACGTAAATAACGCAATGAATGTTGTTGAACTGTCAAAATGAAACCCCTTCCTACTGTTAGTGTGTTACGCAATTACCCCGCAGGAGAGGGTTTGTTTACACTTGCATTCGATACTTTTGGAACAGACTGTAACTACCCTTAGCAACAAAATCAAGAAACGTGTATCCTTGAGCTCAAAATGTATTGTCTACGCTCTACCCTTGTATTTAGGAGAAAATGCAAAGCCTCTAAAAGTAATAATTGAGTAAGGTAAAGATCTATTATGACGACTCTTGCATGATTTAATAATAATAACATATTTCAGTTAAAACGTGAAAAGTAGTTTTTATATCACAAAAAATATCTGATAAATGATTTATTTCTGTAAGTAGGTTTGTACAAACACTTTTACACGTAAATCATATTTAAAAAACTATTTATGAAGTCGGTAATTTCAATATTGGTCTGACCTTCAACATATTTCTCTTATTCTATTATTTTATTTCATACTAGCTGCGCCCGCGGTTTCACCCGCATAAGTCTCGATCCCGATGAAATATCGGGATAGTAAGTATCCTATGTTTTACTCCAAGTCATGGTCTACACTATGTGCCAAATTTCACCAAAATCCGTTCAGCCGTTTTTGCGTGATTGAGTAACAAACATCCAAACAGCCACACTTTCACATTTATAATATAATATTATATTATATATAATATATATATAAGTAGGAAGTAGGATAGTAGGATTATTTAACGTGTGTCCATGTCTACCACAAAAGCCTATCGTCCTATACCTACGAAAGTGACCATAAATTCGCCGATACACAGATATTTCTAATAAAAATTATCTATATTATTGCTAGCGATAAAAGTAACGCCACACCATCGAGTGGAGCGATATCGGTAATATGACGGTCGAATCAAGTTAAAAGAATCATTCATTGTGACTAATTTTATTTATGGACGGCCACCCCTAACGCATTTATTACCGCGAAACGGTCGAGCCAATAAAACCACTGAATCAAAGAGAAAAAGTGCTCTCAGTTCTATAAATATTTTATTTCGGATAGTGAGAAGTAGGGTGGCCACAAGTAAGTGTCGATGGGAAGTTTACTTTCGGTCCTTCGGGATCGACGGCGCGCCGCGCGGCGGTAACGGTGGCGTCGCTCTTGAAATAGTGATTTGATGTGTCGTTGGATTGGTTTATTCAGTTTGTTGCAAATGTAGATGGAATTCTCGCTTATACAAAGCATGTAAAGTAAATTTAATTCTACAAAAAAAAAATCTAATTCTGCTTCATTGTCAGCTTAGGTGGTATAAATTAAAATCTGGATTAAAACAGAACCAGATTAAAATCATTTAAATCTCCTACTTTTCACAAAAATACGCTTTATCTCTTATTAATAAAAGCTTCCAACAGTCTGCGTTTATTACGCGGCTAGTGTATTTACTTTCCCACACACCACAAACTGAGAGAGTCCTTGAAATCTCTCCCTCATGGCCACTGTACGCTTGGAGCCCGGGGAACTTTTACTAATGTGTGCTAGTCAAATGGACTCTCGAGAATTCAACCGTCGAATAAAGCACCTTACGCCAATGATATAGAGTGCAAAATATGATAACGAGTCGAATATATAAATAACAGGACTGGCTTGTTCCTCTGCTAGTCATGCATATGGAAATAGGGACTTAGGTCATGGAATAAAATGGGTACGTTTCTACTGTTTTGATAGTTTTATTTGCGTACCTTTTCGGGATTTGTGGTGTAAAGTGGTCGTAAATAGTCGTAGTCTGTGGTCCCTACTGAGTGAGAGTTGGCTGTAAATACTTTATGGATGGTATGACATACCCTATAAGTGTGTTGGTCCCCCTTGAAGAGATAAGCCGATTGGAGTGGGTCCGTGTTGTTGATGAATAGCAATCGTGTTTTGAGGTTTAATTGAAATTATGGGCGTAGCAATATTGTGTTACATGTAGGTAGGTAGTGTAGGCTTTATGTTATACAAATAGTGTTAAGTCCTGTGTTTGAGTAAGGTAAACTTAGATATAGGAGAGTAATAAATAGGCGATTTAATATAAAGTTAGGTTTAGTTTGTAATTTCATTCACTAACCGTAGTGACTCGTACTTTTCACACGATCACTCACACGTTTTTCAATACCATTTCAGTATTAAGTGCGGTCCAAGCACCACTTTAACTGACTATTGTTTCGAGTGTTATTGATTCTGCTTAACTTACCTGAAACAAACATAAAAGTAACATTAGTTTACATTCAGAATACTTGACATTTTAGAAATTTGCCATCTAATATGATGTTGAATTCAAGACCTCAACGATTAATTCGTGTTGTTGTAGATAAGATTGAATTCAAGACCGCAACGATTAATTCGTGTTGTTGTAGATAAGATTGAATTCAAGACCGCAACGATTAATTCGTGTTGTTGTAGATAAGATTGAATTCAAGACCGCAACGATTAATTCGTGTTGTTGTAGATAAGATTGAATTCAAGACCTCAACGATTCATTCGTGATGCTGTAGAGAAAATTAGACAGATCTTAACCTCAAGATGAATTATAAGTACAATATATTTCGAAGTATAGACTCACGCCTTTTTCCGATGAGGGTAGGCAGAAACTACAGAACGCCACCTGCTACGATCCCTTAAATCAAGGCGTGAGTTTATGTATTTATGTATGTATTTCGAAGTATTAGTATGTTTAAAAAATTGCCAGGGAAAATGAGTACTTTTTTGCTTATATATATTTTTTTTAATTATTATTAAATAAGCAGTACCTTTGTACTCAATACTAATATGCCGCTATCTGAATCTATTTTACTGTGTGTATGTACAGAAATAATAAAATAAATTATGTAATAAACTTAGGTAAATAAAATAATACATTTTCTTCTTTAGAACCTAACCTAAAACCCCACAAAACACACGCTCATCAGTCCTCATCAACTTTGACGCACACATCCCCCGAAAACAATAACACAACCTCAACGTTTTATTACTTCGCAAAATGATGAACATCTCTTTGTAATGTTCATAGTATAGATAAATAGGCTAACGTCGACTTCGACCGATAATTACCGAGGCGCGTGCAAATTTAATAACTCGCGTGTTCAAATGGGTTAAGTGGATTTAGAGGTGGCGGTAAGGGCGCGATTTCACGACCGATACGATGTGTCGTGGCTAAATGTTAGTCATGTGTTTGAACAATATATAGGGTATTTTTTTACTATTTGGTGAAGCTACACAGATGTTAATCTGTCTAATAATCTGGCAGTTTGAGTAGTTTCTGCGGCCTACCCAAATGTCCTTTCTTTGTTCGTCGAGTGGTTGAGCTCCTTAAGTTCTGAGTTGAGCTGCAAGATTATTGGAAAATGCGTGCACTGACTGGACAGGTCCACTCAATCCGTGTGGTTTTTCCTCAAGAGACCATTTCAGACACCAATCTAACATGGTTCTCAAATGATCTGATCAAGATTATGTCTGGACTTTAAAAGAGACTGTGACCTCTGATTTTGTTTCGGCCCTTTTTCTCAGAGTAGTCAGATACGAAACGCCGACCTCCTCTAGTTTAAAAAATATAATTGAAGTGTAAAAGTGTTTGTACAAACCTACTTACAGAAATAAAATCGTTTATCATTTATAACCTAACCCAAAACGTCTGTGTATTCGGCATTGAATTAAAAGTAGCATAGTGTACTGCTGATGAGCAGAAAAAATTAAGCCTTTTTATTCATATCTTCACAATGTTTTACATAAGAAAGGTTAGTAAATCAGCAAGATCAAATTTTTGTTTTTTTTAAAACCCCCTTTTTTTCACGATATCTGTAAATTCATGGAGACAAAAGCACAACGAAAATAAAAAAGGAATTAACAATTCTATATTCCCGTACACACTCCTCATATATTCCTAACTACGCAACCACTAACTCAATAACATCGTTACACGGTCGTGCATTATAAACGTACGCATCGTATTTGCTTACTGCTGCCGCTCGTCAATCATGATGGCCTGACTGTGCATTTCAATTTAAGGTTCACGCTGCACTGACAGATGTTGTTCGTTATCGCCTCGCTTAGTTTTGTAGACGAGTGGGGTATTATATTAGTTCATTTAGAAGGACGTTAATTTGGTGTAATGTGATACTGTTTTTGAGCTAAGTATTAAGAATACAAGTGTGATTGATAGTACCTAATGGTTGATTTTAGAGTTTCTGTATTCATAGGGAAATCTACGTGGAAGCGTTTCGAACAGAGACCCCAAAACTATAGATAATTAGCGACTCTTAAATACTCTTACTCTTATTGTAAAGAAAAATTTGCTAGTGTACAGTAATGAACAATTTACACATTCACATAGTCTGACCAAGATCATGTCTGGACTTTAAAAGACTTGACCCCTGAGTTTGTTTCCCCATTTCTTTTCAGGGGTAGTCAGATAGGAAATGTCAACTCCATCTAGCTTATTTTTAGGGTTGCGTACGTCCTCATGAAAAAATGGAACCCTTATAGGATTACTCGTGTGTGTCTGTCTGTCTGTTTGTCCGTCTGTCACAGACAATTTACTCCGAATCTAGTAAACTGATTAAGTTGAAATTTGGTACACATATACATTTCTGTGACCCAAACACGGACGCGTAACGTTAATAAATGAATTTTGAATATGGGGGTTACTACATTAGATCTGATGACTTTTTAACAGTGAAAGCGTTATGTAAGTCTTGGCAACCTACTTTACATTAAATGTTTTTGGTGGGTGACATATTTATCGTAAGGAACCCTCTCCATGCGAGTTCAACTCACACTTGTCCGGTTTTTATATATATGACGTGTGTGTGATTCCGTTATCACATTTACAGAATGAACAATTCCATTTCATTTCATATTATTTCATTTCACGTGGCCAAGCTCGGCCAAATGAATGAGGAGAAAGAAGAAACCGTTTCCTAACACTGCAAGATGAAAGGCAAAACTACCGGAGCAGCCAAAAATAAACGCATAAGAGCACGAGAACAGGCTAAAGGCAGACAGGCGCGACGCGACTCTTGTAGGACAATTTCCGTGAAGTTTTCATAGAAATTGTTCTGCTAGAGTCGCGTCGCACTGTCGCTTCGCGCCTGTTTGAGGGAGCTTTAATAATAACGCAGTCACACAATTTTGCCTTAGAGGTACTTTCTATTTATAGATTTATTATTTTAATGTATGTAATAGAAATATTGGGTATTCATTTTAGTTTTTCATTAATCACAATACACACACACACACATGAATGTCACAACATTTTATTTCATATTGTATGAGTTTTTTTATATTATCACCTTTAATTTATTTAATTTATTAAAACGGACACACACTTCTCTTTGTGTTGATTATTCTAGCGTATGACACTCGTGGGTTTCAGCTGAAAATCAGCAACACCTTATGTCGTCATCAGACTTAATGCTGAGCTGAGGCCCTTTTGGCATTATACTCATTGTTTTCTGTTTTTTTTAAATAGTTTTAACGTGTTGTTTTTTTTTGCTGTAAACGCATTTTTATTTATTTTTTTTCGCAAAGCGATAAGAAGCTTCATAGACGCACATATCATCGCTCAACAGTGTGCACAAGCATCACCCATTAGCCAACTCAAATGAAGACTAACGATTCGGGGCTTAATGCGGCCGGTTTTAATTTTAATTTGAAAACAAAATTCGACTTAACGACAACCAGCGGTTCGCCGATGTTTTACTTTTCAACTGAAATTATGATCCAGTTATCGCTACTTTTGAGTGGTATTTGCTTTCCTACGTGGTGAAGGTTCTGTGAGGTCTCTAGTTAATCCAGAATCAATTTGGGTATCAGTTAATAATGTTACTGTGAAAGTATGAATGTCCGTTATTAGTGAATGATAAATGATTTTATTTCTGTAAGTAGGTTTGAACAAACACTTTTACACGAACACTTTATTGTTATTAAAGTTAATATTTACATAAAATATATCTTACATAATCTACAAATAATATTAATAGTATGTACAACTAAATAACAATAAATAAAAATAAAAAAGAAAGAAGGAAAAGAATCATAGGGCATCAAAAAATTCATCCGCATCGCTGTCGACAGGAAAAGTGCCCAAAAGGCTGGCAGCATTGCCACATTGTATGGCGATACTGATTCTTTGGCCAAAAAATAGGCCAGCCCTCTGGTCACGTGAAGAGTCGACCAACCGCTTAGCGATGTCTCCAAAAACCAAGTGGGCACTCGGACCCCACGGCCCTAGTGTTTCAACCCCAAACGGCTCGAACATATAACTCCCAATAAGATTCCAGTATTTTCGCCGTTTGAGGTTTTGCGCACTTGCAGCAGCCGCCCCAGCACAGCCCGCCGTGCTAGGAAGATGGGATGGCCCAAGGGTGTCGACACACGTTGCATCCCACACCAAAGGCCTGCCTAACTTCCAGGGCATTATTTACACGTCAATCATATTTCAAAAACTAGATGAGGTCGGCGTTTCTTATCTGACTACATGTTACTGAATATTGACATACAGCAAGGCTGTTCTGCTAATCTTAGATTTAGACATTAAAAAATTACCTACGTGGATGTTAACACATACCAGTGTTTCTTCAAACTGATATATCTATTTACGATATTATTAATTGTAACAATTTGTGGTTTCATTTTATAGAGGCACATAATTTCTGGGTTTGCAAATTTTTTTTTTCTATGTCATGAATCATAATTTCGATCATAATGAAGATAATGAAGATAAATCAAGTCGTCGTGGTGCTAACATTCACTGGTGAATGACCGAAATTACCATGAAAATAATGGGATAAAGGCACCCGCGGGCTGGCGCGACGCGACTCTAGTGGAACAATTTCTATGAAAACTTCATGGGATTTGTTCTACCAGAATCGCGTTATACTGTCTCGTCGCGCCAGTCTGCTGGAGCCTTAACGGTCATACATCAGCTAGCGTGGTTGTTTACAGACACCAGAGTATCTTTTAAGACAAATTGCACTTCAGACATTCAAAGTAACAAATATACACGCATTAAATGGCCACAAACATGTTATTCTAAAATGGCCTACCAGTCCCTTTTCTATAACGCCCTTGAATCCTTGAATGGCCTTTTCTTAGGCTCGTATTACAGAACGTGACTCAATACTCAAGTATTACTTAAAACTAGATGCAAGCCATTTGATTGGTTGAAACTAGTTTTAAGTAATGCTTGTGTATTGAGTGGCGTTCTGTAATAAGGGAGTTAGTATTGATGATATTTTTCACGTGTTCGGTCTTGGTAGGATAATTATTATGGGTAAAATTTTTTGTTATGTCCTTCCTGCAAAACATGCCCTGAAAAACGTTCAACCAATGAACAAACAAGTGATCTACTTATACGTAGGTACAGTTTTCCTGGAACACATAAATCGGAACTCCTTCAACGTCTTCTGCATTATACAATTCTACAGGTCTTACCAGGAATTAATTAACTTGAATTAACTAGTCTTTCATGAAAAGGAACATGATACATTTTACTTAGAAACTAAAGCAATAAGCAGCTTTTGAAAATCCATGAACTAAGTTCTCATTTTACAGAAAATTATTTTGTCTACGGTTTTCAGTTACGTTAGTTTTTCATTAAAATGGCAATAAAATTGGCCGTTTTTTTTCAAAGCCTGTGCAGTTTCTACTATTATTCAGGGTTGATAAAAACTATGACTAAAAAAAATAAAGACAAATAAGTCGGATTTATTGAGGTATTCCATTAAGCACACCCAAACGAAGCACACCCAGACGAAGCACACCTAAAGTATTCCACTTAGCACACCCGTAGGTGGGCTTCAAATAAAAATTTTAAAAATTAATTTCCTATTCCACGAAGCACACCTACGAATATCACTCGCATAGTGCGGGGACTAAGAAGTAAAAATGTCGATAGGAGAAAATATTTATTATTTAAAAGACTAACTTAAATATCGAACATCTTTCAGTTTCATTATAATAATGTGATAATAATGAATGATGTTAGAAATTTAAGTTAGTCTTTTAAATAATACATATTTTCTCCTATCGACATTTTTATTTCTTAGTCCCCGCACTATGCGAGTGATATTCGTAGGTGTGCTTCGTGGAATAGGAAATTAATTATTTGAAGCCCACCTACGGGTGTGCTAAGTGGAATACTTTAGGTGTGTTTCGTCTGGGTGTGCTTCGTTTGGGTGCGCTTCATGGAATACCTCGATTTATTTGATTGATATCGGTTTTTTTTTAATTTAAATTAGACTTTTTTGATTTTAATAATAATTTAAACGCTTTTAATTTGGTATTTAGTTTTTAGATGTAACGCTTAAGAAAAAACACGATCGTTATGGTTTTTAATCATTTACTATTATTTAACAGAAAATCAACGATGTTATGTTGATTTTCACATCATTTTTTAAACAAAAAACTTAACCAAAGCGTAAGGCGCCGGCGCCGTGAGCGAAATCAACTCATTTGGAACAACTTTGATCACTATTTGTGAGAAAGGGTATTTTTCTATTATCTTATGAGACGAGTTCAAATTCTTGAATGTGGCTGCAAAGGATTTCGCCCTCGGTACTATGCCCATTAATTCTTTAATGCTAAGTTTACACACTGCTTTGGTAAACTCGCCGCAAACGGATTCTTTTTCATTGAAATGCACCCATACAGCATCTTAGTTTTTTTCCAGACATCTTCTTGTATTGAAATTGTTGGCTGGTTTCTGCTTTTGTGGCGGTGCACAAAACAATTGATTTAAATAAAATGATTAAAAAGAAAAAATCACTTGATTTTTATCGTGATTTCAAAAATCACAAATTTAAATCAAGTGATTTAAATCATCTCAACCCTGCTTTTATTCGATGATCACATCATTAATCTTAACTTCGTACTCTGCTAACCCTTCCTTCTTTGCAACACCATTCTCAAAAGGGTTAGTTCGAGTAGGTATACTTTCTCGCGGATCCTAAATGACGGTAACTGTGAGGCCAGTTCTCATTATTGCCGCGGCCCGAACGGCTATTTATTTGATATCCTGCACTCATGAGTATACGAGCTGCTATTTTTCTTTGAATACTCTACTTTGTATTTAGTTCTGGTCTGAGTGTATTTGGAGGCTTTTTCTTTTTGTATGTAGGTTATGTGAATGGTAAAAGAGCCTGAATTAATGTAAGTAATAATGTGTTTATGAAGCGAAGATAATAAAACGAAGACCATTACCACTATTGTTTACATTTCTTTTTTATATCTCCTTTCGCAGGTCTGCTGGAAGAAATTTCTTAAGAAATAAGCAGTACCTTTATACTCAATATTAATATGCCGTATCTGTATCTATTTTACTGTGTGTACATAAATAATAAAATAAATAAATAAATAAGACGATCTTTTAAAGAAAAAAAAAAAATCATTCGCGCTCAAATAACCAAAAAATGAGCGCATTTTCAAAAGGTTATGACACTAGTTTTCTCCTTGGCAGCTATGGCTAGCCTCATCTGAAGCCAACCTTAACAAGAATATTATGAAAGGGCATTCTATTAACGACCTTATAAAACTGAAAGCTAAATCTTAAACTATTATTGCTGAGGGATAAACATACGATTATACCAGCTCGGGCAAAGTGTTATTGAGTTTTTTCAAACGGAATTTCTCAGTAGCAGCCCGGAGTCTAGATTTGTGCCCGGTTGATGGCAACAGGCTCGCCCCCTATTACACGGGACTTAAATAGAACTGGCGAAATGTGGGTGTACTATAGGTACACCACTGCCTAACCCTTTGTGGATTATAGGCGTGATGTTATGTATGTATGTATGTATGTATTCCAGCTACTACTAGAAGTTATTGTAGAACCGTTTAATTAATTCTGATTTATTTACCAACCTCAACCCAAATTACTTGAAGCATCTTCAAGCCCTGCTTCACCATTAATTGTAGTTCTGTTAAACCCGTTACAGATTATGAGTGTTATGTTGTAACGTTTGTGAAGGAAAAGGGTCATTTCAACGTAGGCGTTGGGTTGGCATTGATCAATGAACATGGCGGAGTTGTATATGTTGTGGCATCTAGGGATCATGTGATATACCTCGTGGGACTTTGAAATGTTGTTGGCTGCGGATCGTGGAAGTGATACTAATTTTGAGATGTGTAAGGGTTTCATTAGGAAGTCCATTGAAAAGTTCTCTGTTAAATAGTTTCGGAAATGAAAATTATAAACAATAAGTACGATGCTTAGTGAGAAAGTTCTCAAATTGTATTGTTAGCCATACGAAAAGTAAGCGACCATCCAAAAAGGAAATAGTGGAATGAAACAGACATATATTTCATAATTTTCTTTTTCTGTCATTTTCTGGAAAGAAACAGGTTTATTATAATTTCCCGTGACCTCGAAAACATCGCTACTAACTCTAATATTTAATACACCTGAGAAATACCAACAAAATATCAAATCACCAAAAACTCACAAACAAAACTTTTTCAATCTAAAACATGAACATCGAACAAATTTTTCACAGACGCTACAAGGGACAGGTAGGTAAATAGAAAAGGTACAAAGTAGAAATGTACAAAGTAGAAAAGCAACGGAAGCAACACAGTCCAATCGAAGCTCGCTAATCAAGCAGCTATAATGCAATCACGAGGTAGTCGGACGAACAAACTGGATTACATGAGTAACGGCTTCCACCAACAATGATTAATTCCTTAATGATAACTGTCATTTTAAAATCGATAGCAAAAGTTTTGTGGGGAATGTATAGGGTAATTTGTTTGTTTTGTGTATATTCGGTGGTCGGTCGTTTATAAATTGACTGATGGAAATATGAATATGGAGTGATAAAATCAGGAATTAAACCTCCTGGACGTAAACGTAGGTAAAAAACTTTATGGTTTTTGGATAGAATTATGCATTTATAATATATTCATATTCATATCTTTATTTGCATTCCATAATGTGTGAAGATCTTACAATGGCCTTAAAGCTAAGGTACAATTACAGACCTGGAGGGTGTGCCCTACAGGGTCTGTAATTGTACCTTAGATTTACTTTTTGCTATAGCGAAAAGTATAAAACTAATGTTTGAAATACAACTAATACTTAATTCATTATCAATTTTAAAACATTTCCTTATGTTTATGCCATGTTAATTGGTGCTCTGATTATGCCCTCGATTATGTTATAGAAGTATTTCCAAGATGAAACCTTTCGTCGCTTGCATTGCCGTCCCCTCTGATTTTTCTACCTCCCAAAAATACTCTGTGAAAGCAATAAACCGGCTGAGTATTCAAAAGTGTCACACCAAGTAACACTGTAATCAAAGAGACATAACAATTGAAAGCCAGAAAGACAGACAGAAACAAAAAGCTATTCAAAAAACTCCTTTCAGTAACATCTTAAGTGAAAAGCTTTTAAACATGACACACGCTACAAGGCTTTCCATTTACAATCAAAGATCTTACATATTGTATAGGTATACATAGAAATGAGTGGGTACAAATTCATACCTTCCATGGTATGAATTTGTACCCACTCATCTCGGTAAATACAAATAAACTGTTGGCCCTTATACAGCCCTTTATTGTTCGTAACCCTTAACGATGACATTCGCTGAAATTCGGAATGACAGCAGAAAGCGGCTGAGGCATGCCAATCGAATTTTACTTACACAAAGCAATATTGTGGTTTAAAGTATAAGCGTCTAGCGTTAGTTTGCACGCTTTGGGTGGCGAAGTTGTGCCAAGAGTTTTGAGCAGACAAAAAATAAGAGTAGCCAAAGAAACGATAGATTGTGTGAAAAATTCAATGGCTGGAAAAGGTGTGAATGTGGTTGTGAGATGACGACTAATAGAGATGCGTGGTGATGAAGAAGAAAAGCTTCGCCAACTCCAAATAAATTAGGATAAGAGCAGAAGGCTAATGATGGTGAAGTTGCTACTCTGCATAATTATCATCATCATCATCAGCATATATTGGTCCACTGCTGGACGTAGCCCTCTCCTAGTGAACGCTACTGAGCCCAATCCTCGGCTCTCCTCATCCAGTCTCTGCCAGCCGCCTTTCGCAAGTCGTCACTCACCCTGGCCGGCGGGCATCCCACACTACGTTTGCCTAAACGCCGAACTCTAGAACTCGTTTTTCCCAACGATTGTCGGTTCTGCGAGAGATGTGACCAGCCCATTGCCACTTCAGCTTGCGTAATCTTTCGGCTATGTCGGTTACCTTGGTTGCATAATTATATCCTACACAAAACACAGGTACTATGAATGATGACATGTTCGAAGAAGAATATTCTGCAAAAAAATCGTGTAGGTAGTACAAGACTCGTTCGAAATAAATAAATCTCGTGGCTCGCTTTCGTTAAACCCTTGCGCCACAACATGAAACGTCTCACGTTGATATGACGGCTTTTATCAGGTATTGTTTGGCTTTTACGATTGATGCCGAGGTGGGGCGGGGCCAGAGTTGCCTGACAGACATCGATATATTATATATATATAGGGCTATATTTATCACACCGTTCATGTTGGGGGTTTGAAAATTTTATTAGAGGGTTCACCAAACCAGACTCGGCTCACGTGGTGGACCACGGCCCAGTACCTCTCACGAAGAGGAGGCCCGAATGCCACAAAAATTAAAAATTAATATGATTACTTTTAACGTTGTGAATACTTGAGGCTTTTGGCTACTTTTTATTAGTGTGTATTTGTATGTATTTTGTCTAGTTTTTTTTAAATGTGCGTCTTGTTTGTGCAGAATAAACAATTTTTCTCTCTTTTCTTTCTTTCTATTATTAAATGATAAATGATTTTATTTCTGTAACTAGGTTTGTACCAACACTTTAACACGTCAATCATATTTTTTCAATTAGATGAGGTCGGCGTTTCCTATCTGACTTCTCTGAGAAAAAAGGCGGAAACAAACTTAGGGGACACAGTCTCTTTTAAAGTCCAGACATAATCTTGGTCAGATCATGTGAAAACGATGTAGATTAGTGCTGCAATGGCCTTTTGAAGAAAGAACCACACAGATTGAATAGACCTGTCCAGTCAGTGCACGCGTTTTTGTCAGTAATCGTGCAGCTCAACTCGGAACTTAAGGAGCTCAACGATTCGACGAACAATACCAAAGAAAGGATATTTGGGTAGGCCGCATAAAAACTTAAACTGCCAGATCATGATTAAAACTAACCGAGAAAAAAAAGCAATGACCCACATAGTCCTCACATTCACAATAATTAAATAATAATAATTTGTATAACATAACATCACACCTTGCTTCCCAGAAGGGTTTGGCAGAGGCGTAACTATTAGGACACCCAAATTTATGTTTAAGATCCATGTAATAGGAGGCGAGCCTGTTGCCATCATACGAGCATAAATCCAGACTCCGGGCTGCTACTGAGAAATATATATAAAAATCCAATAACACTTTACCCGACCTGGGAACCGAATCCGAGACATGCTCAGCAGGGCTGGCGACCTCTAGGCCCACGAGGTGGACAGTATTTTTATATGAGTAGTTAATGTGAAAAGTTGTAAAATCTAGAACACATGAATTAAGGCTCCCGCAGAAAGGCGCGACGCGACAGCGCAACGCGACTCTGATAGAACAATTTCTATGAAAACTTTATGGAGATTGTTCTGCAGGAGTCGCGTCGCGCCTGTTTGCGGGAGTCTTTAAACTATCCCTGTTCTAGTTCGGTTTCGAAATGTAAATCTAGGCTAGATAAGAGATTTTAATTGGATTTTTCTATCATGTAAGTTTTATGTTCAAGATGAAATTGAATAGCGGTCGGCACGCCTACGACATTTGGTTTTATGTGGTACGCAAACTGCTCTTTGACAACGTTTCTTATTTAAATTTATATTTTGTTTCAATTGCCAGTTTTTGGATTGAAGTAAGTCAGTGTACCTATAGTACACCCACATTTCGCCAGTTATGTTAAAATTCCGTGTAATAGGGGGCGAGCCTATTGCCGTCAACCGGGAGAAATCCAGACTCCGGGCTGATACTGAGAAATTCCAGATGGAAATATCCAATAACACTTTTCACAACCAGGCAATCGAACCTGGGACCTCATGCTCACCAGTTAGCACTTGCGACCACTAGACCAATAAGGCAATCAGTTTTTGGGATTGAATTTATATAGAACCAACATATGTATATAAGGTGTATCTATTCATACACGAAATATATGAAGGGTTTATTATACTCATTATTATGAACAACTTTTACTATGGGACCAAACCTGAAATCTCGAAAAAAATATGTGCTAAACATTTTAACGAGTTCTGCGAACATAAATGTAGGGAACAGCAGATTTTTTAATTTCGAGATTTCAGGTTTGGTCCCATAGTAAAAGTTGTTTGTTATGATGAATACAATTACCCCTTAAGAGTTTTCGTCTATGAATAGATACACCTTATTTTTATGTATGTGCCAGGGTAAGCCAAGTAGAGATTACAATCTTTCATTCAAGGAACGTTTACATTTGGCATTACTAAAAGATGGCTGGTAATTATTATTCCCTCAATAGCTCTAAAAAGACCAAAAAATGACAACAACGCCGAATATATTTTTCCCATTCAGTTCACCTTGCATTATCCCCATATTTATAAAGGAAACCATAAAAGACTTACAAAAGGTTTACGAAAATAATTTTATGAATAGGCCCCTCCTTACAAAAAGTATAATTTGTACAGCTTTTTGGTATTTGTATAGAGGTATTTAGTAAAGTTTATGCACTTTTAAATAATCAAGCTTTTAATTTTTATATTGAGAAGGATTTTTTAATGTTTTTTCAGTATTTACTACGGCAAGGAAGTTGCATTATAGTTGTAACGTTAAGTCAACGGTGTTTACATTATGTAGTAAGAATTTTACTTTTGTGATCAATAATGTATGTACTTAAATAATAACTTGATCATCTACCGAGCCTTTTCCCAACATGTTGGGGTCGGATTTCAGTCTAACCAGATGAAGTTGAGTACCAGTGTTTTACTTGGAGCGACTGCCTATCTGACCTTCACAACCCAGTTACTGGGTAATGCGATACCCCTTGGTAAGACTGGTTGTCAGACTTTCAGGCTTCTGACGACCCGTAAAGACTGTCAAAGATCCACGAATGACAACGGGGACGGCTTAACGTGCTTTCTGAGGTACGGTCGGGTCTTGGTATGTAAAGATGGTCACCCATCTACGGACCAACCGCGGCAAGCGTAGCTTAACCTGAACGATCGTCCCGTGCGGCTGTTATTACTTAGCCAGGCCCATCTACATAAATAGGTGTCCCGTCAGTTCACCAAAAAATAATTTAAAAATTTTTACTTGACAAGTAACGATTGGCAAAAACATGATTTGTCATTTCATCATTATACAACATCAAGTTTGCCAAATAATTCACATAAGAAAATAATTATCCGATAAACTTTTTTTAATAACGTATTTTTTTTTTTCATTTTATCTCATAAAACAACGTTTGGAACAAAAACGTTTTACGTATTGACTTATTATTACGAATTCTTTGTTTAAAAAATATAGGCCCGGGTATGTTTTCTATAAGCACAAATTTATATGCCAGAAACTAGTTGCGCTAATAGAAAAAAAGAGATTACTTTTAGTAGGCTACCCGGAACCGTGCTAGTTAGTTTATTTAAAAAAAATGGTTGGGTTAGGTAAGGTTAAAACTGTGACCCCCTACGCACGAGCCGAGCGAGCGAAGCGAGCGGTGCCGCGCCAGGGGCTGGCGAGTGCCAGAAACGACTAGATTATATAGAAAAAAAAAATACTTTAGTAGGTTTAAAGAACTTCAGTACTTGCCTGTAAATTATTTGACCCAAATGGAAATTGCAACCATGTAGGTTTACGTTTTCAAAGCTTGGTCGCAAGCTTAAAATAGCCGCTTTAAAAAAAGAAAATATGCAAATTCTTGGCTTAATATCTATATTATTTTCTGCTCAATATTCCATAATTATTTCAAATATTGTGTCACTGGTTTAGAAAATCTATAATAAATTATAATTAGTATAAACGTGATTTTTCCAAAAGAATCTAAATATTAAATGAAAAATGTATAAATGATTAAATATCATCCGAAAGATTTGTAAAGAGAAGCTTTTGCCAAATAAATGTTTGTAGAAGCGAGTGTTTGTAAAATAAAACATTTGCGGAATACGTTGTTTGTGAAATAAATAGTATACGAAACGTTGTTTGTAAACTAAAAATTTGTCGATGGTGTTTTGGTGAAACATTTGTGAACCACATAAATAATAACTTATACCTATGTGTTTATTAAAAAAACTAAAGGGAAGAAGCTCTTCCCTTTAATTTTGTTTTTTTAATTATTCACTTGTAAATAGGAGGTATATATATATTAGTTTTAGCTTGTATATTGTAATCTATTTAGATTGATTAAATAAAAAGATTTATTCGTAATATAAAAAAAAAAACTATACCATGTCTCTCACCATAACTATAGTATGTAGTGTAAACAGCATAATATTAGACTTCAAAAACCTAGTTTAAATATCGAAGCTTTAAACAGTTAAGTGAAAAGTGAAGACTAAAGAAAGTGCTCAGTGATTACTCAGCTATTTAGCTCAACTGATATTTATTGTAAACGAGAACGTTTCGCTATCGGTAAGGTGAAACAAATGAAAACCTATGTGTTCGAATTAGGAATGAACTTTCACCACATTGGTGATGTTCTTCAGAAAGGTTAGGTGCGTAGTAAAAGTTTTACTAATAGAATATTACCTAAGTATCTTGTACTATCCATACTTCATAATGAAGATTTTTTTTTGACATTTTTATTGCTTATCGACAAAAATAACGAACTTCCATACAAACTTTTATATAAACTTCCATACAAATAAATTTTCACAATTCGTTCCTTAGTGCTCACCTTCGTTTGTATATGGAACTCGTGTGCAAAATTTGATGCCTCTATACCCAGCGGCTAAGGGTATGCGTGGTCTGTCAATGAACTATAATTTTATTTAGTGAATTCCCGATTGACACGATCTCGTGTCGTATCCGTGTCGTCGCTACTAAAGCGTCCCCCGTCTATTTGCGTCGTTAACGAGCTAGTACTAATTGACGTTGAATCTATGCTGTCACTGCATGCAGTTCAACTATCGTCTGCATTTCAATGTGCTGGGCTTTTCATATTAACATGACACCTTTGAGAGGAGGGACGATTGATTTTATTGATCGGTGTAAAGCTGTAGGGATGTCTCTGATTTTTATTGAGTGTTTATAAAGCTAAATGTCTGAGGAAATACGACTCAGCTTTAAACTTATAAACGCAGTTCAAGAAGATCTTACTTCAGAATTAAATAAACGCGGATTGGTTGGTTAGTTCATTTTGAACATGCAATTAATTTGCTTTTTATTTAGCAAATTCCTCTTATTGCACAATTTTGACTACTTCACATTCATATAACATTAAACACATTTAAAAAAATCACAGTGTATCAACCTAAAAAGTTTCACTATAAAATTGTTGTACATAAAATCGTTCAACCCTTAATCTACAAAGTTTTCACTCACCCAAAACCGTCAAACCATTCAGATATTTCGCGAAGCATAGTTATGCAGATGCGGTGAAATGTAGGGCATTCGCGCCAATGACCTGGAAGATCTAAACCTAGGTGGTCAGATACCGGCCGGTTGGCTGAATACAGGCTTATGTCAAAATTTGCTAGAATAAACCGCTGGGATGTATGGATATCGGGTCGTGGTACTCGTGGTGGATGTGTGGAATGTGCTGAGATTATGTTTAGAGTGGTGTGTGTGTGTGTTGGGGTGTGTGTGGGGTTGTGTGTGTATGTGTGTGATTGTCTGTAGTTTAGATAAATGTGTATTTTGTTTTGTGATATAATTTTAGTAGTGCATAATTCTGAAAACTGCTGATTTTGATGATTTGTATACCTATGCAAATATAGGTTCCACTGTACTTTATCGCCCGCTCTTGCGTAGCTTCATAATTTTATAACGTATACATGTCTTTAAGTAAAACACTTAATAAATGATTACACTACGCCTAGTTTTTGAGAAAAAAAAAATCCTATAGTTTCAGAAAATTCAACTTCGGTAATTACATAATAAAAATTACATCCTAGCACAGATAAATAATGTACGAATTTTACTCCTTGTTTGTTCCGTTTTACGTGGGCAAAGTGACAACGGATTTTAATGGTTTTTAGTAGAAATATTGTAATTTTTTTTACTTTATTTTATATTTAAATATCTGCTACCGCCATGATCTCGGCTAAGCTTCACTTAACATCCATCGAGTTGGGACTCCATATTTTTTTTTTTACAAAAAGATAATATTATTAGAGGCTTCCACGTGAAGTTTTAAGTTGCGGAGACGATTAATGATTTACGAGAATAAAAATAAACAAAATCGTACGAGTAGAAATTTTGCAATGGTTTGTCACTTTTGACATTTTGTCTTGCCATTAAACATTTCGTTTTAAGGAAGCTCAACGCCCTCAATTGTTTTACTTTATATTAATTATGAAATACATACGTATATTTAGTGATTTAGATACTTTTTATGCATGTTTCATAACATATTACATATATTTCGCTGATATAAATTAGTGCTATTAAATTAACATTTATAATAATTTACCGACTATTGCCGATATGTGAAACCAAACGTAAAATGACGCCATTTTGTGATTTTGTGTTGTCACTGTTACTTCTCATAGTCTGTTAGTCATCGTTTGTGTCCCTAGCAGTTGAGAGTGTTTACGTAAGGAGTCTGTGAAACAACGTTTGACTACCATCATGGCGTTTCCGAAGCCTCTGGTTTTGTTTGCGGTCGTGATTCTATAGTTAGTATAGGTCAAAATCTGTTTAGCTAAAAGAAGCTTGAGACTTGAGTCACCCAGGCTCGGACAGGTTAGGATCGAGGGGGATGGCGGTGTCTAGTGAGAGAGCGAAGCGAGCGAACAAAGACCCCGCCGTCACCTTCGTGGTTACTTTTTTAAAACCATTCAGAAGTAGGAGCACCGCGAAGCAGGGCTCCGTCGACTACACTTTATTATTATTGCTGGGTACCAAATTTAGACCCGCCACGTGATCTTACCCACCCTTAATCTACCCCACAAATCCCAAAAAAAAACTTTGGCGATTATTTTCTCGCCATCTATGATTTTGCGCACTTTGGGGTTTTCAAATTTACACTTAAAAGGAAATATTCTACGCAAAAAAAATACCTATATACTATAAAAAAGCGCCGGGCGGTCAAGTACAGTGGTTCCGAGTATTCCTAAGGTCAAAAACATCGTTGTTCAGTAGTGGAACAGGTTGAAGCTAATCATGTAGATAGTATTTACGGAAATTAGATCCACATGTTTTGAATATGCATGACGTGAAACGAAAACATTCAAATTAAACAAGTACATTACTGTTATCAGAAACAAAAAGTAGCGTGTATTAGACCTCTTTTAGTAATCAACACCTTGAACCAATTACTTTTTATGACCACAGCTTAATTACCGAACTTTAAGTTAAAAGAACAATTACGATAATTCCGGCCAAGTATATTTTTACAAGAACAATAATTTCGGGTGAAATTATTTTTATTTTACGGCAACTTTTGGGAGTAATGCTCGTGCTCTCGGCAATCCCAGTTTGCTCCGTTAACGAGCATCGGACTAATTAATGCTAAATCTTTTCTGTCTATATAATCAAGTGCCTCAGCCTCCCTCGCCCTCACTCTTCAGATTTTTTGGATTTTTTTCAAGAGCTGTTAATTGAGCGTTTTTCCAATTTGAAAATTAAAAGCTATTATGTCTGGGTGGGGTCTGGGGGATTTTGTATGGAGGTCGCTAGAAGTTTGAATATGCATTCTGTTATGTTAACGAAGCTTGTTAAATCTAAGAGTGTCGTCAAATTCTTTTACAATTTGTAAGGTAATGGTTGTAGTGGTTTTATTTATTTCGTAGATTGACCAAAATTAATTGGCATGAGTTTTCGATCTTGAGAGATCTTCGAACGCCAAGAGTGTGTGCCACCTTATGTGACTTGAATGACTGGTTGAAGCCTCGTACCCACTAGGCAATATTGACGCGCAACACGTGACGTTCAACATGTTCGGCAACGTTGCACAACAACGCGCGACGTTGCCAGCTGGCGCGCAACATGACTACGTTACTAAACAAAAGTTCCTCGTTGCCGTTCAACATGTTGTGCATCATGTCGCGTATCAAATGTTGCCTAGTGAATACGAGGTCAGTCATTCAAGTCACATAAGGTGGCATACACTCTTGGCGTTAGAAGATTTCTCAAGATCGAAAACTCATGCCAATTAATTTTGGTGTTGTTTAATAGATAGGGACTGCCCTAATATTTAAATCTCCATAAAAACTTACTTCAAACAAAATAATTCGAACTCCATTAAAAATAAAAAATAATAAAAAACTAATAACAAACAAAATAACTGTCAGACTAAACAGACAGACACGCGAAAGGTGTGTTTATATTAGTAATAATAATAAATCCGTGGTTATAATCTGCGCTGTTACTGTCTAATGGCCGAGTCGTGATGGAATGGGCCCTTCTACAGTCATTAACGTTGATAGAAAATCTGTAAACACATTAACGTTTGTCTTTTAAACAATTAATTTTAGAGATCGAGCTTTTTAATATAGTAGATTACTTTTCTTATTTTTAAGCATGTTTAGAAATCCTGTAGAATTAATGCCACTTTTTGAGCAGACTATTCTAATAAGTGGGTGCATTCTTTAGTGAATATGTTGTAGGATTTTAGACTTGTAGAGGTATAAGGAAGGCAAATTGCCTTATTATCATGTATTTGCCCATAAAATTGATCATATTGCCTTGCCTTAACGGGTCGGACACCGGTGACCAGACACACTGTATAAATAACATCACGCCTTTATTCCCTGAAGGGTTAGGCAGAGGTGTACCTATAGTACACCCATATTTCACCAGTTATGTTTAAGTCCCTTGTAATAGGGGGCTAGTTTATTACCATCAATCGGGCAAAAATCCAGACTCCGGGCTGCTACAGAGAAATTCCAGTTGGAAAAACCCAATAACACTACCCGACACGGGAATCGAATCCAGGACCTCATGCTCAGCAGTAGGGCTCGCAACCACTAGACCAATGAGTCAGTACTAACCAAATATACGTAAGTAACACAATAACAGTAGGAATAGCTTTCATTTTGACAGTTCAACAACATTAATTGCTTTATTTACGTTGTTGAGCAGACACATTTTTCGAACATAATGAAGCAATGGATTAGCAATAGGCTTCAAAATTCAGATTGTGATTGGTAGTGTGTTACGCAATTAGGGTGCTGGTCTTTTTAATACGTGCAAGCGTTGTGTCATCGCGCTGCTCTTTCTTTTCGATGCAGTCCGACAGTGACTGCGCATTAGCTGTTGTCAGCCTCTTAAGTAAGTAATCTGAAAATTAAGCAACTTGTTTCCCACAATTGAGTGTCACTAGTACGACTTCCGCTAGACAAACACATGATAAGTGACTGTAGTCTTTGTTTTCTTTTCTCACATCAACTTGTAAATTAAATTTTAAAACGACAAATTGGGAAATAAAATGGTTTCCACTTTAAGGTCAACAGAAAGTCTCACACTTCATGATGTAGTCATAGAAGATTTTGATTAAGAAAGTGGTTGATTCTAAGGTGTATCTGTAATCTGTAGAAATTATCAGAATTTTTATGAGAGCTCGATGTGACTGATGAATAGATATCCGTGGACTGATGATACCTTTTGTCACGTTGGCAGCATGTGTGTTTAAGTTAGATTTAACTTCAGAAATCAGACTAAAAAAAAAAATGTAAAAAAAAAATCTTTGTTCAGTTTTAACTGAACAAAGTTGTTTTTTTAAATAATCTTGTGAAGGCCGCAAGAATTCGCTGGGCGCGGGAAACACGGAACCGGTCGAAGTGGCGATGCTTGGAGGAGGATTATGTCCAGCAGTGGACGTCTTTCGGGTGAAATGATGATGATGAAACACACAAAACACACAACCAACACAACACAGCACAGCACACAACACTCCCCTACGGCAAACTCGTCACACGACAATGCTACACGTGCCTCGGCACTCGACTAATTACGTCAAAAATTTTGTATCAACCCGTATTGCTCGAATTTGTAACACAGATTTCTCTCAAGTGGCTTTATTTAACTGTAATAAACCTATATTCAAAAAACAAAATAATAAAAAATATAAACGAAGGCAAATGATAAGCAACTAATCTCTTAATATTGAAACTGTTTTTTTTTCTTACAAATTATCTGCTTTTTTCTCTAAAATTTAAACTTAAGTATGAGTTATATACCTAAAACTGAACCCCTTGTATTGAAATATTTCGTAGTCCGTTCGCATGTTTTATACTTCTCCTAGTTATACAGGGAATTGGGAAATCTATTATTAGCCATACAATACTGTAATACACATACTCTGTAACAAACTATGTATCGCTGTTGGTTGCCTAAATAAAGAAATAAAAAAAAATATATTCGAAATTGAGACTACTATTCACAACTCTATCAGAGTTTAACGCAATCAAATATATTTTCCATTATTTCTGGTTTAATAAACTCCACAAAATGTCTATCTTATGGCTATAAACAGTGCATAGTTTCCTTATAAATGTGTCACATTCCCCGATAGTCTAATGAAATAGATGCGGCAAAGATAAGCAGATGTCACGTCTAAAAGAATTTAATACACGTGTTTTAACTAGTTACAATCACTTTTTGAGCTTGTTAATACGATATGTTCGTTAGGAAAAGTGTATTTTACACTGGACGACTAGAAGATCCAAATGTGAGATTTATGCAAAGTACAGTCAGGAAATTAATTGTTTAGCAAACTGACAGAACGGCAATTTGACATCTCATAAAACTGTCAAAGAATAATAGTTGTGATTTGAATTTACAGACAATTTTATTTGGCAGTCAATTTGACTAAACAATAAAATTCCCTGACTTTAGAAATTTACCGTTGCTTTTATGTTTTTTGTTCATGAAAGTATTAAAGCGAACGAAACTATATAACGTTGACTTAATTCAAAACTTGGTTTAGGCTTCAGAACTATTAATACAGTAGTAAAATACATATACGGAAACTTGACTGAAATAACAGACATTTTCAAGTGCCCTTATTGTACCCGCAAATGAACTTGGTCAATTATCATACAGTACCTTAAGAATGAGACACACAGGTATGAGTGTCTAGAAGTTTGAGGAACAGCACCCTAATTACGTAACACACTATCTATCACAATCTGAATCATATTGAAGCCTATTGCTAATCCATTGCTTCATACATATGTTCGAAAAGTTTGTCTGCTCAACAACGTAAATAACGCAATGAATGTTGTTGTACTGTCAAAATGAAACCCATTCATACTGTTAGTGTGTTACGTAATTACCCCGCAGGATGTAAAGTTTACTCATCCAGGAGGATCGTCCGAACAGACGGGTGTCGAATTTGGTTGGGTACTGCCCGACGGTGACCATTTAAATCGGGACCTTGGTATCTAAGCTACACGCGGTAAACTTTGCTTGTCAGGATTTTGCGTGACGTCCGTGTGATACGTAGTTCGCATGTGTCGATGTAGATGCCGCCACTAGTGTCAGACGATTATTTTTATAAAACTTATATCAAAACTGTACATCGGTGGTAACAATTTGACATTGACGCCTTTATGAAGTAGCAGTAGGGGTGATTTTCATTATGCTAAAGTTACCACTAATGTACGGTTGACTGTACAGCCGCGTACTATACTGCAGCGGTCGGTTCTCGTAATTTTGTTGACCGTATCGACGAATCGTATCGGAAGTTGTAAAGAGTCCCTTTACGCGGTGGTCTATCTTTCTTTTCGATCAAACACAAGAAATGTCGTTAGCTAATGAGCCAATGGCACTTATATTATTGCATCCAGCCACTCACATTATCATCCTTGTGACGATGGTGTAAAGTCCAATTTGGATTGTATTAGAAAAGTAAATTGGGCATGTGAAATATATTGCTTTATAAAGAGTCTGTCAGTTTTATTTTACTTCTAAAATGGTGCAACGTATTTTTGTTGGTTGATAAAGAGCGTTTATGAGATGGAAATCTTTTTGTATTGGGGTTACGTAACAATTTGAACGTTCCTAGAAGGGGTATCTAGTAGTACCTACACACGGATTTCACATGTAATAATATCCATAATAGGGTATATATTACATTTTTTATATTCTTCTCCATAGAGATCTACGTTTTGGAATGGGCAACTAGCTTCAACTTTCTGACTAACTGACCGACTCTTTGACAATTCAAAAGTGCCTGTAAATGGTTTAATTGAAATAAATGCTTTGAGTTTGAGTTTGATAAACCTATAGCGATTAACCGTGCATTAACCCAGATTCTAGGGTACTACTGAGAATTTACATAACATAACATCACGCCTGTATTTTCCGTAGGGTTAGGCAGAGGTGTACCTACCTGTAGTACACCCACATTTCGCCAGTTATGTTTAAGTTACATGTAATAGGGGGCCAGCCTATTGTCATCAACTGGGCACGAATCTGGATTTGTGCTCGGTTGATGGCAATAGGTTAGTCCACGATAGGTAGGTTTTTCTCAGTAGCAACCTGGCCCTGTAGTCTCGACAAATATAACGACAAAAATCGATCGTTAAGTCTAATCGATGTCAAATTTCTTTTATAGATTTTCAACCTTATGCTTTCGAAATAAAGTTGAAAATCTATTAATGGAATTTGACAACGATACGACTTAGCGACCGATTTTTGTCGCTGTCTAATGTCGAGACTGCAGGGGCTGGAGTTTGGACTCAGGGCTGCTACTGACAAATGCCAGATAGAAAAACCCAATAACACTTTTCCCGACCCGGGAAGCGAACCCAGGACGTTATGCTGAGCAGAGCGATCACTAGACCAAAGAGGCAGTACGAGGTACTGAGAATTTTCTAATGGAAAATCAAATAATAAAACAAGAAAAGAACAAGATTTAAAAAAACAACAACCTTTACTCGCCCTTTTATGCTCACAGGCATTCTATTACATTAGGGGTGAACTGTGGTTGTATCCTTTATAATTACAGCTATTTAAGTAAATTTTCCATTTTGTTGTAACAAGGCTTGAAAATAGAACAACGCCTTGAACTTGACCTGTTTTTGTATCACAATAACCGGATCCCTTCGGCCGTTAACTGCGGGATTATGAAGAAGCTAGATTATTAGTTATTATATTGGGTTTCTTTGTTCTACCTTTTATTAATAGGTCTTACAAGATGTTTTAGATGATTAAAGTATGTTTATTAATTTATGTTATAACTAATAATCCTGTGTTTGCTGTCACACAGTCGGGTACAAAGTAGGTATGTTAATTTATGTTAAAAGTATTTTTATTAATATGAAGAATGATAATTATAACCCAAGCAAAAGGCACCTTTTTAGTGCAATTTTAAAACTAAGGAATTATGCAGATTTGTTGTAAGTCATTATACGTCATTGGTAGGAAATCAAGCAGGCGGATGGTACATGATCATCAACATCTAAGGACGGTAAATAGGGACCTATTAAGGATGATTTCCATCAAACGGGTCGCATCGCATCGGAACGGAAAGGATACGAACGGATGCGGCGACAGCCGATCGCGTCCGGCAGGATGTCGATGCATACGATCGGCTCCGTACCGTCGCTTGCGAACGTATCCGTTTCTGCGTCAAGTCAAATAGTTTCATTCCTATCATGTAGCAGTGTTTAAATTTTTTTAAATGGTTAAAGTTGAAGTAGTATTGTTGGCTATTGCATTAGAAGAAGAAGAAAATAAACATAAAACACAGAAGAGGAAAACAAAGATACCACGACAGGCGAACGGAACCGATCGTGCGTCGCAGCAAACTTTCGACTACGATCGCGTGTCGCGGAATACACCCGCGGTCAAGCTGCTGTGTTCGGCTTAATAATATAGACTTGAAATACTGTGTACACGATTTAATATCGCTTAAAGATTTTAAAATCCGTTCCAATCCGATGCGATGCGAGCCGTTTGGTGGAAACCATCCTTTAGTTCAACCAGGTTTCAGACTGGCCAAAGTAGACTCAACGTTCATGGGGTACTGTTAAAGTGTTACAATAAAATACTTCCCCACATACTTCAACTGAATGAAACAAAATTCATCTTGCATAACACGCACACTATGCAGGCAGACATATTATAAGTTGGGGGATTACACCGCTGATAAAAATGCCTGTCTCAATGCTGGTCCTGCTCCACAACCACAACTAATTGATTAACACACACAGCACAGCTCACAGCATTTTGCTGAGCAACGACCTGTTCTTGCACAGATGCGACGCGCTGCTTAATTGTTCTTATTATTATTGTTTGTTTGTTACAAAAGTAGTAATTTTTCCACACTGCAATCGGCATTTTGTTTTTGTTTTGATTGTTTGTTTGTTGTCATTTGCCAGTGTCGCAACACAGAGCAATGTGTATGGTCTTTGGTCTCTGGCATCAAGCAATAGACAAAATTATGAAACTTTTGTTACATGAATACGAGGCTTTTGGCTATTTTGTGTGTCTCTAAATTAATGTCGTTCATTTGTTAGGTGCGTTTTGTTTGTGCAGAATAAACTATTTTTCTTTCTTTTTTTTTCTTTAACACTTGAAAATACTGTTGGAGCTGCTGAAGATTGTAAGACTATCTTTGCATTGTATAAACTAAATCTCCTTTGTATTATATAATTGTATAGAACAGGTGTGAGAACTATGTACTATAGAGCTATCATTTACCGGGTAATATGTTTTTCATTGACTTGAATGTGCCCTGGCGGCTGATAGTATGTCATGTTCACTCAAATGTCGCGCTGAAGGTTGCGCATGTGTTGGATCATTTAGCTTCCTTCAAAATGGTTGAGCTGAATGTTGCTGATCCATGCGTCATGTTCGTGAACGAGCGCCATCAGCTGGGACTGGTCATCTCTTAGCTGCCACGGCTTATTTTAATTATTTTATTTTGAATTGTTTGTTTTTTGTTTCTATTTACGATTTTATCGTGTACGTCTTTTTTACATCGGTCTCACATATAATTATAAGTTCAACATTAATGATGTAACTAATATTTTTATAACAATATAATTTAAAAGAGCGTCCATGGAGTTGCTTTCCCGTTCTTCTCCTACTACGCTTTGGAATGGGCAAAAACTAGCTTCATATTTCTGACTGACCGACTCCTTGACAATTAAAAACTGCCTGTACATAAATGGTTTAATTGAAATAAATGCTTTGAGTTTGAGTTAGTTTGGGTGAACATCTGCAATACTAGAGGAACCCATACTTGTCCACTACCGATACACTGCAACGATGCTCGGCTGCAGAAATAGGTACGATGGTTGTACTTCCTTGGATGAACTCCGTCAGAAGATTGGAAAAAGGCCATCTTTTATATTTAACGCAGATCCCCGCAATATTAACAGTATAAAGTAATGGAATACAGTAATTCAATTATCTGATATACACCGACGCCGCATCGCGACGTAACGAGCTCGGGACCGCTCCCAACGGTAAAATTTTACTATTGTGCAAGTTACACAACTGCATTAAATTTTATATTGTATACGAACTACGTATTAAAAATGGATAATTATATACTATAATATTGATAATAATTAAAAATACTGCAACACTTATATAGAGGTATATAAAATGGTATTTAGGTTTACTGATCATATCAAATCCTACTTACATTACCATCATCATTTATCATATTTTATCAAATGAAAAGTTTTGTTTAATTGCAACGTTACATCGTTGTGCAGTCAGCGACAAAAGTCAAGTAACACTTCAGTTTTCAAAATCTTTTTTTTTTTTAAATGTTTCCCCACTCTAGTAATTTCTCCTGTATTGTGGGTGCGTTTATAAACATTGAAACTCACATACACAAACAACCAACAAAAAAAAAAAACAAAGAAAAAGTTTTCGAAGTCTTTTTTTGAATTTATTAATTTTTTTTTTCTAAATCTTAATTATTGAGCAAAATATTTAATTAAAACTGGAACAGAAGTAAATTTTATAGAATTTGGAATCTGAACTATTACATGAAATGCTAAAAAAGCATTTTAGCAGTTGCTCATCGTACATACTTATTTGCATCAAACCAATGTTAAATTATTTTTCTGATAATCTCCTTCATTTCTGTACTTATTAATGATAATCTATTATTGCCTAATTTGAGGTGTTCCTTGGAATATTGGTATGTAGGCTAGATTCAGATGCGGTTGCATCCGGTCAGACTGAAAGCCAACCTCAATATGCTTGGAAGCACGAGGATGATGTGTTGTGGTGAACTTGTAACTTGTATGCCGGTGGAAAATGCAATGTATTTTCAGAGATGAATGAATTTTTAATAAATTACTAGGGTTTGTAAAGTAAGAGAGTTTAATTGTTTATTAAATTTATTACCAACTTAGGTTTTTCGTATATTCAAATCAAAAGTGTCATACTTTGACTGTTGTATAATGAGTAATGACATAGGGTGTCACTTTGATCAATCATTAATTTCTCTGACTGTGCAACATATACACACATACATAGATAAACTCACGCCTTCTTCCCATGGGGGTAGGCAGAAACTACAGAACGCCACCTGTTACGCACAACAACAAAACAACAACAACACAACACAGTAAAACACAACACACTAAACAACAACAATAACAACTACTATACTATTACTACTACACTACTACTACTGTTTACTGTGCAAATGTTTTTTTATTTTTTTTCTTTATTTGTAAGACGAAAGTTCTTAATAATTTATTACAATCTTGCCTAATAGACTAATAAGCAACTTATCTTTAATTTATTATTATAAGCAACACAATAAAAGAAAAGCAGTTACAACAAAATACCTTGTGACATATTGGAATTAAATGAAAGAAAATTTAAAACTCATATAAAAAGTACACTTTGTAAACAAGCATATTACAAATTAGAGGATTATATCCTAGATAAGAATGCTTGGAAACATGCTGGTCCTGCTCCATAGGACAATCTAGAGTCTAGACAAAATCAAACTGGTTGCTAATTTGATTGTATAATTTATAATTTTTATGACATTGATTGTTACATTATGTACTTAACTACTTAAACTCACACACTAAATTATTACTTGTTGAAATTTTGGAAACATCGTCTACTTTTCAATATTTGTAAATATGTGAGCACCATGTATCTATCACATAATTAATTTACCTGCCTTTGCATTATATTTAATTCTTTTTACCTATTGTGGTATAGTAATTTTATTCTAGGTGCATCGTCTTCACATATGATTACATAATTAATGTGAACTTACATAATATTGTAAAATATTTTAAAAGAGTAACGGTGGAGTTTCTTGCCCATTCTTCTCCATACGAAACTACCTTTTGGAAGGGGCAACTAGAATCAATTCTATTTTTTTGTAAATTTTGACGTTCAAAAGTGCCTTTTATGTGCCTATTTGAAATAAATGATTTGACTTTGACTTTGACTTTGACTTTATTTCAGGTAAAACATTTTAAAAGAAGAACTGAAGTAGACATTATCTTCCGTTGATGGTTATGAATTGGAGATGGAGGTGGAATTGGAGACATTACACAGCAACAGAAAGGAAGCTAAAACTAGAAAAGAAGCCTGCGGGGTACTTACGTAACACACTAACCGTAGGAATGGGTTTCATTTTGACAGTTCAACAACATTCATTGCGTGATTTACGTTGTTGAGCAGACAAATTTTTCTAACTTAAGAAGCCATGGATTAGCAATAGGCTTAAAAATGATTCAGATTGTGATAGATAGTGTGTTACGTAATTAGGGTGATGGCCTGAAGAAAGAAATACTAAATATAACTTTTATCCCGGAAAATTATAAAGTATTCACTCGTTCAAAACCTTGGGTATACATAGAACTGTTTACAACAATAAACTTTCCAAAAGGTGCTTCTTCCCAATAATCAAACTCAAACAATTAAAAAAAGGTGGTATGTTAATAAAGAACATCAAACAAGGGGCTGTATGTTAACAGTGCCAATGTCGAATCGATTTAAAAAGTTAACGCAAGGCCTCGCCCATCTGCGGGTGGGAAGTTATTTAATAAAAATATATTTTCCCGCGACAATCCTGGGATTTCTGCTCATTCCAGGGCCCGGGATTTGATGCCTCTTAGCTGGCTGCTTTAATTTTTTGTTCAAATTTTATGTAATCTTCGAAAGTGGGTATTTACGTTAATCGTAAAGGATGTAGCAGTGAATGGGTTGTCTGGATTTGAATTTATTTGTCTGGGGTTTAAAAGGCCTACGATTGACTTTGTGTGCCAAGACCCTATAGTTGAGAACTTAAGGCCAATTTATTTTTACTACATCGTTTTCTGTGTTTTCGACTCACGGTGTGCTGAAAAGAATAGCCAGTTAGCAAAGTTTATCCCGGGATCTCTACTACCTCGACCCTGGTAATTAACATCACTCGTGTCTGGCGGTCTACTCTCTATGTCCGACACCGAAGAAGTGGGCCCGTCCGAAAGTAGTTCGATTCTTCGAAATTAACCCTACTCCCGATTAATTAACTTTTTTTGACGGGCAAAAACACATCGGGAGTAAAGACAACTGTCAAATCGTATTGTCATTCATTCTTAGTTCGGGTCTCGAACTAATCTTATATCCGTAGATAATACGGAGTTGGAAAAGCTCGTTACTTCGGCCAAAAACAACGGATATCGTGCTTGGTAGACCCCATTTTTTTTTTTTTTTTGGGTGGGCAATCATCAAATGACCCCTCCCGCTCTGGGCGGAGCGGAAGGGCGTGTCAGACTCTTACTGACTAAAACCCACCCGTGACCCATTCCTTCAGTTGCCTGTGCGCCAGGGCTTGGTAGACCCCTGGTTCCTTCATCCCTCCGTTCATTGAAAGTACCCATAATCAACTTCATTTAGTTCATCTTAGATCATGGACGTATAATTTTTAAGATAGAGTGTTTGTGGTCATGTTTCTATTTTTTATGTAATTGCAGACATGTTTTTATTTGTTTAAGGCCCGTATTACAGAACGTCACTCAATACTCGCATTACTTAAAACTAGTTTCAACCAATCAAATGGCTTGAATCTAGTTTTAAGTAATGCTTGAGTATTGAGTGACGTTCTGTAATACTGGCCTAAGAGTGTTGAAATGTTTCGTTGAGTAAGATTCCTCTTTGAATATTATTGTCATGTTCTGAAGAACCCTAATATTTATGAAAATACCTTAAAATTATAAAAGATTGGTACTGGAGCTACCCACAGGGTTTAGACATTCATAACCAGCTCCCTAATTGCGTAACAAACTATCAATCACAATCTGAAGCATTTTGAAGCCAATTGCTAATCCATTGTTTCGTATGTTCGAAAAATGTGTCTGCTCAACAACGTAAATAACGCAATGAATGTTGTTGAACTGTCAAAATGAAAGCCATTCCTACTGTTAGTATGTTACGCAATTACCCCGCAGCTTTAGATTTTTAATTAAATTGAAGAATTGAGTAGTTGAAGTTATCTATTATCTAAAAAAGATGGCGGAGAGTATCGACTCTCCGATTATTAGAAGTTTTGTGAGACGGACACTCACTAAACATTAATCTGGGGATGTCCTTTTCACAATACTATTTATTCTGTCTTCTTCTCTATTGTATTTTAACTACTAACACTAGTAATAAGATGTAATATTGTTTATTAACACGCTGGGTCATTGTTGTCCAAAAATCCTATCCTAATCCTAACTAATATTATAAATGCGAAAGTAAGTTTGTTTGTTTGTTTGTTACCTTTTCACGCCTAAACCACTAAACAGATCATCCTGAAATTTTGCATATACGTTGTCAGGGGTACAGAAACGGACAAAGGGTACCTTTCATCCCGCAAAAAAATACTGTTCCTGAGGAAAACAACAATAACGTCCTTATGATAATAGGTGGCGCCACGTGTCTTTCGAATCATGATTGAATTATAACCCGAAGTGATAGTCAAAGTCTAAATTAACGCGAGCGAAGCCGCGGGCAAAAGCTAGTATAGAATATTATTAATATTAAGGCGTTTTTGCACTTTAGCACCTAGGCTATTTTAAATGTATCAGATGACAAGCTCTAGACGTGCATAATATAAAGAGGGACGTGCATCAAATGCTTTTAGCTCTCATAGTCTTGAACGTGAATTAGTTTTAAAACAAAAGTGTAACATTATATGCTCGTACAAAGTCATGACGTGTAACGTTGTTTCTGAAGCAGGTAGCGTCAGCATACGTTTTCATTGTCTGCCAAACTGCTCGCGAATAAGTGCCGACGTTTTACTGTGGGTAGCTAAAATGATGCATGTTTGTTGTATTTATTTTGTTAGATAGTAAGGACTGGACCTTACTGGCTTGGTCCTGTTATTTGAGGACAAATGATAGGGGTCTTGAGGTTGTCAGTGATGTATTAAGAAAGCCTCTACGAGTGATGAAACTTATGCACAGTCACCAAAAGAGATAAGTAACCAGGGTCGTCGGATATAGTTGAAGTTTAGTAACAAACTGATGGATGTTTTCGAATTAAATTTTATTTAATAAATAGAAAACAAACAGTTCATTTTGCAAATTAAATTTTATTTTAAAACATCCATGGGTTGGTTACTAAACTTCAACTATATCCGACGACCCTGGTAACTTAATTCTTTTGGTGACTATACGTCCGATGCAGGTTGACTAGCTGTCCACATAGGTACGCACCCACCAGCTATTTCGTATTAAGGTCGTGCCAACAAAACAACACAGGACTTTATTGCGAAATTCTATCAAAAATCTGGTCATGAAACGAATTAAAGACATCAAACAGCTGACTCAGGTTGACCTGACAATGTCTACACGTGAATTACAAAAAACTTTCAGAAGGTATGACCAACGAAAGTTCGTCCTACATTGTGTAGTTAGTAAGTGAGGTAAAATTTACATAATTTATTGATGTTTGAAATATGCATTCCTTCATGATGGAGACTTTGATCATAATACAATGACGTACTGCACCCTAATTATGTAATACACTATCTATCACAATCTGAATCATTTTGAAGCCTATTGCTAATCCATTACTTCATATGTTCGAAAAATTTGTCTTGCCAACAACGTAAATAACGCAATGAATGTTGTTGAACTGTCACAATGAAACCCATTCCTACTTTAGTGCGTTACGTAATTACCCCGCTGGTTACAGTAGACAATCTGAATTACTAGATCATTAAAATCGACTTAACATATCCCTGAAATATCAATACATATAATAAAAACGTAGCGGAGTCAAATCTGTACGTAATATTTTTTTTAAATAATTTATGCAAAGTCAAAGTCAAATCATTTATTTCAAATAGGCACATAAAAGGCACTTTTGAACGTCAAACTTTACAAGAAAATAGAATTGATTCTAGTTGCCCCTTCCAAAATGTAGTTTTGTATGGAGAAGAATGGACAAGAAACTCCACCGTTACTCTTTTAAAATGCGAGGTCTGGGCCGGCAGTCTCGACATTAGATAGCGACAAAAATCTGTCGCTAAGTCGTATCGATGTCAAATTACTTTAATAGATTTTCAACTTTATTTCCAAAGCATAAGGTTGAAAATCTATTAAAGAAATTTGACATCGATTGGACTTAACGACCGATTTTTGTCGCTATCTATGTCGAGACTGCAGGGCCTGGGTAGGATTCTAATGCCGAACATATATTTTTTTAAAGTTTTTTGGTTGTCTGAATGTATATTCCAGCATCACGTAAAAAATACCCATTATTTTGTTCTTATTTTGCATAGATATTCCCTGTAAGTCTGGTCTGCCTGTAGGCTATAAATTATCACGCTATTTGCTATGGGCATGAGCAATATTGCAATTTGTTCGTATTCTTCTATAGTTTCCGTAAATTGTAAAAACACGGGCTAAAATATTGCAGATAGTTACAGATTTAACCTTTTAAATGATTATCATCACGATGTACCTTTATGGAGTTAAGCAGTCTATAATGACATATACAGGATGGATTTTTGAGATGGGGCAATAACGGCAGGTACCTATTTCGTTGTCGCTACAACAAAACCATCTTAAGAGACTGTTCTTAACTTTTTGAACCATTTTGATCTGCGTTCACAGATTTGGAAAAAAAGGTAAGTAAGAAAATGGGCAAATTACACATTAAAAAAAACTTTGGATGCCAATCAATCTTGATTCTTATAAGGATCAAAACAGACCAACTGAGGTTTAAGTAATAGAAACGTCAGAAATCTCAAAAAAAACTTGAGATGAGAGAGACTGAGATGAGAAAGAACACAATATACCAATGTATGACAACAGTCGAATTATTCCATTACATCACTGGGCTGAATAATATTAATGGCTGACTGCCTAGCTCCTTAATGTTTCGTTGCCTCATCGTCGTGACATAATATAAGAGCGGCTATCAACAAAGCAAATAGCTTAGCGGTTCGACGACTGCTTTGCCAACCTTGTTCGATTCCCGACAATTGATATTTTTTGTGCTTCCTTTTTTACATTTTTTTATACTATTATATTATGATAGTTCGTAAAACGAACACAGAAAAACATAAGGCCTTTTCTGTCATCTCTAGTTATAATAAAAATAAATATTTATGGTTAGGTGATTGTTAATGAGAAATTCCGTGTTTACAACCGACTGTTACGAGTATACTATTTTAGTGATCGTTAGAAATAATAATTATGTAAGAAAGCATCAGTCAGTGTATCAGTGTTGGACCATTGGTAGTATAATTATAATAGGAATGCAGGCGTTCATTAATTCACAAAATACGAAAAAGTTCGCAAGCAATGGGGAATTACTACTGAAGGCTGTGGGTGACGACCTCAAGACGAGCTGCTTCTCACACGGACAACTGTATGTCGCTTGCTGCCGCGTCACCAGTCCTGACTCTCTTTACATTGTGGCTGCTGAGACCAAAATTACAAACGTAGTATAGAGGAAAGTTTTATAAAAATGTGGCTGTTAGTTTAGTAAATTGTGATGTCTTACGACTTCCACGCGAACGAAGTCGCGGGCAGATAGTCTATACATATTACATACATACAAATAAATAAAATTGAAGTGTCTGTTTGTTATGTCAAAATAACAGCTTTTTACTAAATTCATATGAAAGTACTTATATACGGTACTTATAACAAATAATAATTAAAACAATTGTTGGTTGTCTGGCTAGTCTCCGAAATGACTACACCGATTTTGACGGGCCTTTCAGTGGCAGATAGCAGATGTTATAAGGAGTAACATTGGCTCCAGAACCGTGCTTCACCTAGGTTCTCCACCTGGGTGAAGCACGGTGACCGTAATGTCCTGTGCTCCAACTGATGATTTCCGACATCCATACGGACGAAGCCGCGGGCAGCAGCTATTGTAAATAAATAGCTGATTCCCAACCCAAGATTCTCCAAACATTCTTCCCCAACAGTATGCACCACATCCTAAACTGAAGCAGCATTTTACTTCCCCACAACTAACTCGACAACTCATTTTAATAGCTCAACGAGAGCAGCCTCTAATTGATAGATGTGCTACTTCAAATTATTGAGTCGACTCCCCCGGGGCGGCGTAATTTGTGCTAAATAGTTCCCGACGTGTCTGTTAAATGAAGGTGTTTGTGAAAGAGGGGGATCTTTACTTATGTATGGGAGTGGGGCTGATTAATTACCAGGGTATTTTCTAAAGGGGATGAAAAAGTATTGTGAAGATAGATAGATAGATTAGATATATGTAGTTATAAATGTCTAAGTAATTAGTATTACAAATAACAGTTGCTTGTCTTAGTAACCTGCTGGACTTCTAAATAATAATAGGTAATATGTTAACCCATTCAAGATGAGCACTAAAGCGTAGTTTCAAAACACAGTGTTGTATCATAAGTAGGCGGGCGTGGAAACACTCGGCCCTTTGTGAAAGGGTTCAACAAAGTACTACCTATTTCGGCCGACAAGCATGTTCCATTTTGAAAGTACTGTCTCGTCTTGATGTCTATAAACCGTAATTTGAAAGCTCCGTCTAGTTTAATTTGATTTTGAAATAATAATATGAAATTCACAAGACATTTCACGGAATCTGAGCTCTTTATAGGCCATATAACAATCGTTGAATACCGGTCTCTCATAGATACAGCGTAATAATCCTGAAATTCCAGGAACCAGGTTTAATTAGAGTAACTATGTTCCCTGTAACAACTGCAAGACACCCAATTCCCTTTATGACGAACAGTATTGTTGTGTACAACTTAGATTATTCATCGAAGTTGTTGCTGACCGCATAGCCAGCACGTCTTGGCGCAGTCATTTAAGTAACAATGTCTTCGAGACTTAGGTCATTTAGGTCGACCTAGATAGGAGATCTGAAGGATTAAATGGATTCCAGGTTGACGGTGACGTGATTTGAATATCTGTAGGAAAATTTAAGAATTTTTGTATGGAATTTGGGTAGCTCTAGATTGTAATAATTTAGTTAGAAAACTGATGACGCCAGTGGATCATTTATATACAAGCTAAACATCATCTTTAGAAGTTTTGAGGCTTTTGATCACTTTTTTAAGACTCCTAGATAAATCCAACCCAATAGACTACTTGAAACAATTCCCTGCTAAACATAACTTTTCCGAAGAAGGAAGTTGAAGGATGACGCAACTGCATATAAGTACTTAATATACAGGGTGGCAGGAACAAAATCAAAATCAAAATATTTTATTTCACATAAACCAACATGGGCACTTATGAAAGGTCAGAAGCTAGGTGCACGGTTTCAATTGGTTGCTTCCTATGGAGAAGAGCCGGCAAGAAACTCCATGGTTACTCTTTTAAAAATAAGGGGCTTTTACAATGTTTCAAATTACAGTGTTGACAACAACAACATCGACGTACATACTGTTACCATGGATTAAGTTCATGACTGTACCCAATTTTTTTAGGAAATCTTCAAGTGACCGCTCCCGCTCTGGGCGGAGCGGTCACTTGAAGATTTCCTAAAAAAATTGGGTTCAGTCAAGGGCGTGTCAGATTTTTACCACCCGTTTGCTCTGCCATACATTTTGTCCGCGTAGGTATTGCACTTTTCTATGAAACAGCTGTTTTTTTTATAACCGGCCATTAATTGTTGAGTTAGGAAGTCTAGAATCATGTGCTGAATTCATGGTGTCAGTGTGCGCGTCGATGTACCTGCCACCCTTTTAAGCTATTGCTTAGCTTTTATGGCGGGCTTTGAGCGCGGCGACCGAATCAAGAAATTCCGTAACGAAAATAAAACCTAACACCCCCACTCCGCCTACCATGTAGCTCGGCCGAGCGTTCGCTTAACGTGTATGTATATGGTACGACTGTACTTGAATTAATATCAAAGAAAAAAAATACTGCATGAATAAAAAATAAATAAATAATTATACTTGCATAAGTTGATAAAAAATGCTATGCAATAGCTTTACCGCGGCAGTCCCCGAGTGCCACACGTGTTTTTTTCTAAGTATGAGTATATGCTGGTATGTACAATGGAAAATGACACGCATAAGCCTTGTTGTAGCCTTTTTATACAACTGTCAAAGAATGACAGTTGTGATCTGAATGTACAGTCACCAAAAGAGATAAGTAACCAGGGTCGTCGGATATAGTTGATGTTTAGTAATAAACCGATGGATGTTTTCGAATAAAATTTCATTTCATTAATAGAAAACAAACAGTTAATTTATCAAATTAAATTTCATTCGATCCGACGACCCTGGTTACTTAACTCTTTTGGTGACTGTACACACGGCTACATATCAAGCTATAGATTTCCAGTATAAGCAGATCTCGCATTATTTAGGGTTTCCGTACAATTGCAGGTCAGCTTACACTGGAAATGTACAGCTTGCAATGTGCTTAGCAATTATTTTCC
The DNA here is from genome assembly GCA_917490735.1 of Dryobotodes eremita. NCBI lineage: Eukaryota > Metazoa > Arthropoda > Insecta > Lepidoptera > Noctuidae > Dryobotodes > Dryobotodes eremita. The sequence goes on from OU823244.1 coordinate 21,336,198, forward strand.
CTAACTTTTTATCAAAGTAACATCGAAGAACACTTTGAGAGTCCATTGCTGGACGAAACTCTACCAGCAAAAACAGCTGCAATTTCTTGTATTCTTTTAATACATACATAACAAATCATCACACCTGTAATTCTCGGTGAGATAGGCAGAGGTTTACAGGTGTTTTTTGTTTTTTTTTTACCCACATTTCGCCAATTAGGGTCGAGCCTATTGCCATCAACCGGGCACAAATCCAGACTCCGGACTGCTACGGAAAAATTACTGATGGAAAAACAAAAAAAAAAAAGCACTGTGGCACTCGGGGACTGCCGCGGTAAAGCTATTGCATAGCATTTTTTCTCAATTTAATGCAATTATAATTATTTATTATTTTTTTATTTATGCAGTATTTTTTTTTCTTTGATATTAATTCAAGTACAGTCGTACCATATACATACACGTTAAGCGAACGCTCGGCCGAGCTACATGGTAGGCGGAGTGGGGGGTGTTAGGTTTTATTTTCGTTACGGAATTTCTTGATTCGGTCGCCGCGCTCAAGCCCGCGATAAAAGCTATGCAATAGCTTTAAACCAAACGCCCTTTAGTAAAGCCAAAGTACGACAAGCTACGACTTTAAAAGCTTTCACTATATCGCCACAATATCCCTTCCAACTCAATGATTGTAGCGATCATTGTAACTTGTCAACTTAACATATTAATCAATACGTCGACGCACTTATGATGCCGTGATTGTTTTTACCTTGCGTTCTGTTATTACCGATCGATCGACTAATGTAGTTAAAATTGCCGCCATTAGGTATAATATTCGTTTGTTATTTGATATTTTGTTTGTTGTTTGATTGTATGCACGAGGTTTAATGATAGAGCACCTTGAAGAAAGGCGTTAAGGCGATAGCGCCTCTTAAGGCGATTTCGCCTGCACAAGCGAGGTCACGTGGTCGTCGGCGTTCATTCCATATTAACATATTCCTCTGTTTTCTTTCTATTTAATGGTACTTGTTCAAATATTTTTTTACAATATAATGTAAATCTACCACTGTCATGTCCCTATGTTTTGCTAATCCCACTAATATTATAAATGTGAAAGTTTGTGAAGATGGATGGATGGATGGGTAGATGGATGGATGTTTGTTACTCTTTCCTGCAAAAACTACTGAACGGATTTGGATGGAATTTGGAACACAGATAGTTTATAACCTGCATTAACATGTAAGATACTTTTTATGTCGGTAGTACGTTCCCGTGGCATAATTTCCGACATCCACGCGGGCAAAGCCGCGGGGAAAAGCTAGTCCAATATATTTTTAATTTTTTATAATTACATTATTAGGAATACGTTAGTATAGAATGAACGCCAAAGACTACTCTGAAAAACGTAAAAAAATGCCCTGTTGAATGATTATTTCATGAAATCATGACATTTAAAGCCATTTCTAACTTAGAGAGCTGTATTGATGCTTTTTATTATAATAATAATCCTGTGCTCACGAATCGTATTTTGATTTGCATCGATATGTACGGTGTTTTGGTATGTAGATCAAAATAATGTTATTTTTTAACGTTTTCTTGCGCTTAGTCAATCGCAAAAACGTAAGAAAATTTGACTTTTGCGGGCTACCTTAGTGCATGCCCATGCGCACCCCTTGAGGTGGACAAATATGGAAGGCTATCGTAGAAGCCACTCGTATAATCTTTAAGTAAGACCTATTACGAGGAAAACGAGGAAAGCATGTGACATTTCCTGGGGTCCACATTTCCTAGGCCTACATATAGGATTACTTTCATCTGAAATCTGAGCAGGCTGTCAATTACATCGTGGCATATATGGCAATCGATACTTTATAAAAAAGTAGGTACAGTCATGAACAAAAACCAGCGGAGTACCTATACTGTATTTTTGCTTGATTCCAATTAAGAATGTAACGAAGTAAAAACGAACTGCAATTGGACGTAGTTAAACGAAAAGGATCCAACCCACAAATGGCCAAAAATGAATTGTGTATACCAAAACACGTGTACACGAACTTAAACTTAATTATTACGAAAACAATCCAATTAAAATTTAAACGCAACATCATGTTGCAGTAAATTTTACTTGCATTGTTTCCGTAATATTAAAGTTTTAACTACAAAGAGTGTTTTGGTATCCTAACTATCCTAACTATATCCTAACTAATCCTAACTATTAACTATATAACTATTTAACTATATAATATTATAAATGCGAAAGTAAGTTTGTTTGTTTGTTTGTTACCTTTTCACGCCTAAACCACTGAACCGAAAATCCTGAAATTTTGCATATATGTTGTTAGGTGTACTGAAACGGACATAGGGTACCTTTCATCCCGCAAAAAAGTAATGTTCCCGAGGAAAACAACAATAACGTTCTTATGATAATAGATGGCGCCACATGTCTTCCGATCATGATTGAATTATAACCCGAATTGATAGTCAAAGTCTAAATTAACGCGAGCGAAGCCGCGGGCAAAAGCTAGTACACAATACATTTTTGGCCATTTGTGGGTTGGATCCTTTTCGTTTAACTACGTCCAATTATATCCGATTTTGAATGATCTCCACTTACAAGTACCTACGTCTTTCTTCTTCAAGGGTGCGATATAATATCATAACTATACGTTGTACATATATGTATGTCTATGTTACAATGTTCGCGAAAGGTTCCTTATATTGCTTTTATGTATAATTTATGGCACAGTCGTCAGTTGGGAGCTGGCCTAATACAGTTTAATTTAAACGGAGTTAAGATTTCGATATAATAGCGATACAAATTGAAACGCTTATGACTTTGATTTAGATTTGAATTTTGATGGGATGGATAGTAATAGATTCAAATTACCATTTTGTAGTTTATGTTATCCATATATAAAAGTCGTGTTAATCGGGTAGCGTACCTCGTTATCGAAATTCTTTGTTTCCGAAAATGTTAATTAGGTTTTAGGACTCGATTATGTTCAATTATTTTCGTTTTTTTTGACACCTGTATTGCTAACTTTCTAATTTGTGCTAGAAAGGTAAAAATAATTAATTAATTTAACAATTTATTTTTTATTATTTAACGTATTTTTTAGTATTATTATTATTTCTAAGATTAGGTACTAAAAATTATATAAAACCGTCATAATGCACCTACTCTCTGCTTCCGAAACATTTTTGCCTTCATAATGCAGAGGTTTGTAGCTCTTAGAAAATAAAATACGTAAGCTTTTTAGTGCCTTGCGGAAAAAAAGACTTAGGTTACTTTAATGTGAAGTGGAATTTAGCAGCTAGGATTAAATAGCTTTTAAAGTTGTTCTACCGAACTTGTGTATGCCCGTTTTCACTAACACTACGCGAAATCTAAATATTATTGCGCATTGGATTTTCAACTCTAACAACAGTGCGCTTTTATTTAGGCATTACATTTAAATGATAAATGATTTTATTTCTGTGAGTAGGTTTGGACAAATACTTTTGTAAAAGTGTTTGTACAAACCTACTAGACGACACCTTAAATTGACGTGCATGTCAAGTTTTTCTTTTTTAAATTTAATGTGTCGTGTAGTGTTTAAGAAAACGAGCATGAGATATCTTAGAAACTGCAGCCGATAAACAGTATAGACACAAGATTTTCTAGTACAAAATACTTCATAAGTAGGTAAGAAACAGGCGTTGTTTTCAGTTAAAGTCTCCTACAAACAGGCGCGACACGCAACGCGAATCGCGCGCGATACAAAGGCACCGCTCGTCGCGCGACATGCGGTGCCTTTGTGTCGCGCAGTCGCGTCGCGCCAGTCTGAGAGAGCCTTAACGCGGAGTTCATTATCTTTTTCTACGAATAATTTATTACTGGTTCCGGGAAACATGTCTCATCCTATATTTGCTGAATCTTCCTTTCTTTATAATAGGTTGCTCCATAAGCTTTGGCTTTAACTGAGGATATCAACAAGAAGACTACTTGATATAAGAATACCGAGATGGGCCAATCAACATATTTCCAAGTAAAGAATTATGTCAAAACATCTTCATATTTCATCTTCATGAATCAAAGTGTTATTGGGTTTTTCCAACTGGAATTTCTTAGTAGCAGGCCGAAACTTGGATTTGTGCCCGGTTGATGACAATAGGCTCGCCATTTATATAATGGGACTTAAACATAACTGGCTCAATATGGGTGTACTATAAGCACACTCTGCCTAACCCTTCGCGGAATACGGGAATAATGTTGTTATTGACATGAATTTGAGAGATATAACTTGAGACCAGCATTAGGCTGAAGATGACAAAATCTTCGACCACCTTAGGGCAGTTTAGAGTACACTATAAAGAAAAGAAAGAAAGAATAATGTTTATTTGGACACAGTTCGTGAAACACAAAATAAAAAAAATAATGTTTAACAACAACAGTAATAATATAATACAATAATATACAGCATATAGCAAATATTGTAAACCACAACAATATCGCTCAGCAAAAATTTTATATGGACACGTTCACACAAACTTGAGCGATTTATTAGAGCTATATAGTGCGATTCTGCGGTTTTGTTTATCTTTTTCAGTATTAATAATAAGCTCGAGTCAAATTCCATATTATCGTCATCGTTTGGTGATCTTTCCACGCTAGTGAGTACCAAATCCATTGTCTGTGCACTGTGCTTGCTATACATGGTAGACAGGCTTGCGATATAGCGTACTACTTCGCCTGCAATCCAGGATGAAAACAAGCCTATGTCCTTCTCCAGGTCATCGTCTACCCTGGTGTCAAATTTCATCCAAATCCGTTCAGCTGTTTTTGCGTGAAAGCGTAACAAAAAAACTTTACTTTCGCTTTTATAATATTACTAGCTTTTGCCCGCGGCTTCGCTCGCGTTAATTTAGACTGACTATCAATTCGGGTTATAATTCAATCATGATTTGAAAGACACGTGGCGCCATCTATTATCATAAGAACGTTATTGTTGTTTTCCTCGGGAACAGTACTTTTTTTCGGGATGAAAGGTACCCTATGTCCGTTTCTGTAGACCTGACAACGTATATGCAAAATTTCAGGATGATTGGTTCAGTGGTTTAGGCGTGAAAAGGTAACAAACAAACAAACAAACTTACTTTCGCATTTATAATATTAGTTAGGATAGGATAGGATAGTTAGGATCAGGATAGTGTGAACGTCATGCTATGTATGTAACTATAGTTATCGCTTATGGCGCAATATGCTTTACGAAATAGCGAAATAGTATAGCGTAGTCTGACGTGCCCTTTAGGCTAAGGATGTGCCTTCATTATACAGGTTGTATCAGAATGGTGTTGGCAAATTAAGGGTGTGTTACAGACCACCAAACTGAACTACTTTCTCCATGGAATCAACATCGTTGTCGCGAAAAAATAATCAGTCAACCCATAGAAAACTTCAGTACATACTTGACCTAAATGTATGGGACGACTGAGATTTCTTTTGCGATTACGATGTTGGTCCGATGGAGAAAGTTGTGTAGTTTGATGGTTTGTACCACACCCTTAATTTTGATCACACCTTTTTGATACACCCTGTATAACAACTAATGTCCAAAGATCAAAGAACAAGAGGCAAAGAGGATAATACTATAGTAACAATGCTTGGTAACCAAGCTGGTATTCAACCTGGTAACCGCATTATTATTTACTGTTAGCAGTTTCCAGCCTTGATTAAATCCTTTGTTGTATTTACGGCACCTACGTTTAGGTGGCCTAGGGCTATAAAGGCAAAACCATTTTCAAGATTGACTCTAAGGGACGAGTCACACCGGAATGGCAGCGGCCGGCAGCGACGCGGCGAGCACTTTCAGTGTGAAACAATTTTAAACTTTATCTACATACTTAAAAGACCAGTATCGCTTGAAAAGCTTGAAAAGGTCGCGAGGCGGTGACGCGGGCAGTCGCGCGCCACGCGCGTCTTGTCGGTGGTCCTGCCCGCGGCTGCCAGCGGTGACGCGAGGCTGCTCGCGGCACCGCAGGCGGCCGCGCACTCCTCACCCCCGCCACAACACAGAGCGCACCATTTCTCTGTAGTCTAGCGACGGGATACGTTGTGTCGTCAGAAATAAATATTTTAAAACACGATAGTATTGTACTGCGTTAAATAAAAAAATGGATACTTCTTCTTCTTCCGCAATAAGTGCTATAGTAACCAATTCCATCATGTTCACTCCAAACATACGAGTTTCCTTGCCGAATGTAGAAACTAAACTAGTCAAGAAGAGACTAAGCGCGTGGGGTCTGGAAGTCGCACGAGGCCGCCGCCGCGCCGGCCGCTGCCATTCCGGTGTGTCTCGGCCCTAAGAGTTTCTAAAGCTGGTTACGGGGAATCGATTGGAATGTATAGTTTATGGTAGTGGCTAAGTAGATTGTGCTTAATCGAATGTCGATCATCTTGCTCAAAGGACATCTCTACATTGCAGAGGCAATTCATACAGAACCGTAAGGGATGGTTTACGTCACCTTGCACTGGAGAAATAACATACAGAGTAAAGTGGTCCTTATTCCTAAGATTTTTTTTTTCTTTAATGCGCGGGTCACCTCGTTATTTGGTTACATACCATAAGAAAATACTTCAGTAATTTATTTTTATTTTTTAAATTACATTTAGGGTTCGCTACCAAGCATTGAACTAAAAAAAAAAAACTACAAAAAAAAACTTAACTCAAAACTCTTAGCTTTACTGAGTCCGCTTCTTGTAGACGCCATTGCAAGTTGAAACACGTTACTATGACTTTTACAAATAAAACGCGTGCGCTCCTGAAGTGCGGGGCGGACAAATCTCGACGCGTCGGTACAGAGGAGGGGTCGAGGGGAAGAGGGGATAAGGAGCGATTTCACTTGCACGTAAAATTTGATATAAACACTTAAATTAAACATGTGATGGTTTCACTAAAACCATCATTTAAGCTGTCCTTCAACGCTTTTTGTAAAAACTTTGACAGCTGGTAGCGACTTCTAAATCTTAACAAAAACAAAAAAAGAAAGAAACGCTATTTCATATTTAGATGTATCTAATCAAATGACAAAGTGCCCCGGGGATAATTCAAAAGTCGAAAAATAAGGACCACCCTAATACAGAGAGCATATTTTTAAGGTATACAAAAAAATGTTTGATTGGTCTAATCTGCAGTGTGATTTTTATGTTCTAATCACTTTCTCGAGAGCACCCATCTGTTTGTTCAGTCCATCCAAAGGTTGTCTGGACTATCGTCCAGATGCAGATAGAGGTATCCCTCTATCTGCGATTAGACTGCCATTGTATCCATAGAATTAGCAGTATTATAAAAGAGCTGTTTAAAAAGTTTTGGTATACAATAAAGTATATTCAATCTATCTAATGAAATAAAGGTGTCATTGTTATTTGAGTGTCATACTTTTTAAAATATCTCATCAGTGTATTTTATTACCTACTACTACAAGTACCTAAATATTTTTAACCGACGAAAGAAAAAGGAGGAGGTTCTCAAGTCGCTGTGTATATATATATATATATATATATACAATTTTGGTATACAATAAAGTATATTCAATCTATCTAATGAAATAAAGGTGTAATTGTTATTTTAGTGTCATACTTTTTTTTTAATATCTTTTCAGTGTATTTTACTACCTACTACTAAAAGTACCTAAATATTTTTGACCGAAGAAAAAAAAGGAGGTGGTTCTCAAGTCGCTGTGTATGTATATATTTTTTTTTTATTGAAGTGTAGCTTCTTAGGTGGCGATTCGATATTGGACGAGAAATGAGAGTGAAATTTCAAGATTGCGTCACGTTTAGGCACATTTCGTTACATGAGTGAGAAAAAAGATATAACTCTCTCTTTCACTCTCTCTCTCTCTCTATCTGTCGGACTAATTCTCTCATATTCTTTATTTTTTTTAAAGTTTCACTTCTGCCAGGTGTACGTTGCTGTACGCGCAATTTTTTTTCTTTGTACTTCTGTCGATGTTACTCAATCATTATATCTCTCTTCAATATATTGATCGAAATAGTCGCCAAGCCAAGGTGTAAGTTGATAAATGTTAAAATTAATTGTATAATTTGTTCGATCCATCTGCTTTGGTCTCTGGAGTGTTCGCGGCGCTAACTTCACAGTTCCAAGTCAGGCTACACTTAGACTGTAGTCCGAGTGTTGGGATGTAGCGTTTTGTATGCGTCTATGGATAATAATCGTAGCAAAATATAAAATGTAAAACTTGGTTCCGTGTGGCCGGGTCCTACGTCTAGGAATTTATCGTAGGCGTAGGTACCAATCGAAGGTTTTAGTGTAGTGTCGTAATGGTAATGTGCATATTACTTATTTTTACCCTTTTCCTATGCGCTAATCTATTAAACATATATTTTAATATTCTTTCATATTTTTAGTGTAAAAGGCTCCTACAAACAGGCGCGACACGCGAAGCGACACAGAGGCACCGCCTGTCGCTCGACGAGCGGTGCCTTTGTGTCACGTGCGATTTGCGTCGCGTGTCGTGCCTGTTTGTAGGAGCCTTTATCCGTTCATGGTTGGTAACGAACATGGATCGGTTATAATAAAAGATGTTTTTAACAGATAACAGTTTGACCATATCATGTTTTGCCAGTAAATAACGTTAGTAATTGGATAGGTTCGTATAAAAAATTATTTAATAAAGCTTAGATCTTTTAGCTCAACAAATAAATCAATCAATAGCATTTGACGAATGGTAATGCATGAGTAATAGCAGGACAAGATGTAAATGCATTAAACCTAACGAAAACATACGATTGATAAATGAATGCTTAGTTTCACACAAAAAAATATTAGTTTATATCTCCCGAACGATCGTAAAGCGTTCGTTTTTACGACCAACACTTCATCTCTTTCTAACACATTAGATTAAACAGAGATGGGTTGGTCTACTAGCCTAATTGATTATTCAAGTGTCGGTACAGCAATTAAATAAAGTTCAACTGTTACTTCTGCCTCTATTGTTAATTCTAGACACGTTTTGACCCGATGCTTTTTAATTAATATGTCCCGATAGCTTCTGAAACTTTTACTATATCTGTATAGGATACGTAGAGGCTCACAATTAGGGATATGTGATTTTGTATTCTGTGCTTGTTTGCTCTATAAAATTATCGAGGTCCGTAGCTCCAATGGCTGCTTCTATAATGCCAATACTTTAATGGTGATGGGCATTGAGTTTGTGTTTTTTTTTCAATGAATGTTATTCTATTAAATTATCAAAAAATCTTATGGTTTGCCTGTGATTAAGATTACAAAACTCATGTCAATAATACATCCTCCCTCTATTTCGTGACCTCGCATATATTTCCAACAGGTTCTATAATCTCAATTGTTTTTGCTTTCTCCACCATCGCTTTTGCCATGAGCCGTACTTGTCACTCCAAATAATAAAGTGACAACAGCTCCACAGCTTTCTGTAGTACCAAGACGTAATTGATCGCTCCAACTGATCACTTGAACCACAAATGTCACAGTTGGTATTCGAGCTCCATCCGGGGATCGATTCTACCCGCCACCGGCTTTTATTCCGATCCTTTGTACTTTTTCATCTCGCGGGGATTAACTAAACTTCAGCGGTCCACAGTTCGGTGCCGAGTCGACTTCCATCGATTTCTTATTAGTTTCCTCTTTTGTTTACTCGGCTTTAATTTTTTTTTAATATAGATTTTTTTCGGACCACTGTAGGGCGGATTTATGAAGGATCGGGGAGGCGATAACTTTGTTTTTAGGTACTTCTCGGAATTTATATTGCCTGGTTTTTTTATGTTTCAAATGGGGAACTCCTTCTGTTGGGTTGCACAAAAATTGTAAGCTGATAAAGTTATACCACACAAAAGCTCAGTCTTAAGTTCTAAGCTTACATCAATTAATGTCTTCTGATTAACATCTTTCGAACAGACTTAACGACAATATAAACTAATTCACCAAATTCACGTGAACAGCAGGCTGGCCTATTTTTTCGCCAAAGAATCAGCATTGCTATACAACGTGGTAATGCTGCCAGCCTTTTGGGCACTTTTCCTATTGACAGCGATGCGGACGAATTTTTTGATGACCTATGGTTCGTTCCTCTCCCTTTTTTATATAGTTGTACATATTATAATTATTATTAATTTAAGAGTAAGCTTTTTAAATTAAGTAAATATGAGAAAATCCTGATTACAAAAAAAATACTTGCTTAAATCAATCACTGTCTTTTGATTAACATCTTCCGATCAGACTTCAAAGATAATAGAAATTAATACAACAGTGTAGACTCATGTCTTCCCAAAGATGGAAGACAGAATTCCGATAAATCAAGTAACCGCATAAAATGCAAATGCATCATACAGGTCAGTCCTAGTATATCGAAATGTTTCCGTTACCGTATACCCCAGAGCTACAGGGATTGAACGAGATTTTGTTATGCAGATGCTCCCGCAGATATCGACAGCGATCGCCGGACGACGCCAATTGAAGCCATTGTTGGCATGTGTAACGATGTAAATGATATTGTTGGTATTTTCGAGGAGTATTGGATTATCGAGTGCTAGGATTGTTAAACTGTTAGTGTTGGCGGCTATGAATAAAGATGTGGGGGAATATTTTGTAGTGTTAGTGAAGTGAGATGGCTGAAGCTGTATTATGTAAATAGTAAGAATCGATGTGGTTGAAATGATGACCAATTTAATAGGTTTAAGAATCGATGAGTAGTTTAAAGCTTGGAGATGAAAATGAGTGCTTATAATTTTATGACATAGAATACGGCACATCTTGGTTCTAAAAATCTCAATCGCCAGAATTTGATAGTGGTAGATTATCAAATACCGGCTATTGAAATGTATCTAAAAAAATTGCTTACAACAAAAGCATTTCGAATATTGAGACGCATTCAAATTGCAAGTTACAATCGAAATGTGTAGTAGAAGCCAACTTGCTGGCAGTTATTATTGTGTTAAATTTTAATAGCTGTTGAAACAAACTTTAGGCTGGTCGCAGAAGTGCCGTCAAAAGTGATGAGTAGAGGCAGTTTTGGCCTAAATACTGCCAAAAAGAGGGCATTCAGAGAAGAGGCAAGGAAAATACGGTTTGAAGCAAAAACTATATAAAATTAGCTTCCGCCCGCGACTTCGTCTGCGTGAAATTTCTTGTTACCCCGACCCACTCCGTCGCATCGCAACTTTCGTTTTTTTTTTCCGTAAGAACCTTTTACAAAGTATTAGAAAACTTAAAAAAAAAGATGAATGATATCGGTAAAGTCGTTCTCAAGTTATGGTATGACCAAGAGAAATAGGGATTCATTTTTATATATAGAAGAAATATAGATTGATATAAAACATTAATGGATAATTAATAACATGCTTGATTAATATGTAATCATCATCATAATTTCAGTAGAAAGACGTCCACTGCGGAAGTGGCGGTGTTTGGGAGAGGCCTATGTCCACATAGGCCTCTCCCAAACACCGCCACTTCCACCAGTTCTGGACTTCTCGCATCCAGTGGATTCCTGGGGCGTTCACAAGGTCATCGGTCCACCTTGTGGGTGGCCTTCCAACGCTAAGTCTTCCGGTACGCGGTCGCCACTCCAGAAACCTTCGGCCCCATCGGCTATCTGTTCTGCAAGCAGCGTGCCCTGCCCACTGCCACTTAATTTTGGCAATTCTTCGGGCTACGTCGGTTACCTTTATTCTCCTGCCGATCTCTTAATTTCTGATTCGATCACGTAGGGAAACGCCAAACATAGCCCTCTCCATTGTCCTTTGGGTGACTTTTAGCCTTCTAATAAGGCCCTTTGTAAGCGACCACGTTTCAATGCCTAAGTCATCACGGGCAATAATACGTAATAATAATTAATAATTGATTTGATAATTTTAATGAATCATAAGTCAACAAAGATTGAAAAAACGAACGAATGAATAAACGTACTTTCTTTTTTTTTTTTTCTTTATTGTTAATACAGTAATGGGCATTGAAAATAGACCAAAATATAAAGTGATAGCCCGTGCTACGCAAATGTCAAAAATATCATTGATATGAGGGCTAGACATTTACCCAATGGCATTTTACTACCACTTAAAGTCCATTTCTGTATAGATCACTGCTGTGAATTGTATTGTTTAAATTGATGGAATATTTTTCACTGCATGCAATAAAAGCTTTCATTAAAAGGGCAGTTCTTTGTTTAATTTATAATTGGTTATTCTTGGTATCAATAAAAATATGCTTTATTTGTTGTCCATTTGATATTCGACGTCATATTTATTATAAACATCCATTAAAATAAAAACTGCTGGTCTTTACTGCTTTTAATTCATGATTTTATGTATGTCATCATACGGACATTGTTAGCTGTCAGTTTTCTTCGCTGGTTGCTATTTGATTTTAATCCTGCTCATGCCCATTGTCACTGTCAAAAAACTGCTATCACCCAGCCACTACACTAACCAATCTTCCACATCAAATACCACAATCGTTGTTCTCACATCGTAAATGCGTCACAAACTCCAGTCAAAAGGATTAAAGCGAATGCTGCCATTGTACCCAAAGCTATGTGGATTCTGACACCAGATCCTAAGCTGTTAGCATTGTTTTAGTGCAGGGAAATTTACTTAGCCAGCTATGCAGGGTTTGAATTTCTAGCACGTATTCTAGGGTTTAAAAATGCAAAAGGACACGAACAGGTTATATTTCGTAAAAGTGCTGCTGGGTGTGCTCATGAACTTAAGTAAATAAAAGATAGCTTGGGTACAATAAATGTTTCGAAGATGTAGTGACAAAAATTTAAAAGAGTATGCTTAGATGGTTTGGTCATGTTGAGAGGATGAAAGAAAGGCGACTAACAAAAGGTATTTACACGGCAGATGTGAGTGGAAACACCAGCAGGGGACGTCCTACGAGGATATATAGTGACCTTATTGGTGATGTTCCTCAGAAAAGTCAGGTGCGTAGTACTCGCAACCGGCGTGAGTGCGTTTATGGCCAGATTATATGAAAGTAAACGAGGCATACGGAGTATGTAAGGAGCGTAGCACGTGGCGTTCTGTAGTTTCTGCCTGCCTGCATGCGGGTCCATAGGAAGAAGGCGTGAGTTTATCTATGTATGTAAGAAATGATTCGATCAGCATTGTATAATTGAGGAGGTCAGGAACAAAAAGTGATATTTACGCATCCGGCTCGATTGTTTTTTTTTTATTCGGACTCAAAACATAGAATATTATCAATTTCTGAACGTATTTAGTTCAATTAGTGACTCATTTCACGAGAAAATGGCATTTAAAAGGAGTATTCTGTACAAAAGGTAACGTTTTAAATTCGATGGTGTATACCCATATAACATTTTTCTCGTTTCCTGAGAAAAAAGAAAAAGTGGAAATGTGCCTTTTTCTTCCTAACCTCCTCAATTATGATACTGGAGTGTATTTGCAATCACGCATGATCATAATACCATTGGGCTTAGCACGAAACGTTACGTAAATTTGACAGAGTTTAAAATTGTAAATACTAGTTTCGCACATAATGTTCACTTAGTTTTAAGACTTTATTCATATCTATGGGTGATGCACATTGTGCTTGTCTTGTGTACTTAAACCAAAATGTAATAGATTCTTTGTATGGTCCGAATTTTACGTTACGTCTGTCATAATCTTGTCGTAAATAATCATGTCAAAAATAAAACATAGATCATGACATTCCATGTCAGGACATCAGTAACTCATAGCGTATTAAACAGTGTTCTAATGTCAATTTGATGATTATCACTATATCACTAATCTAAAAATGTTCGATCGTTACACAGGCATCACGCAAGGCTACATTGTAACACTTCATATTCAGGTTCTATATAATAATAAATTATATTACTAATTACTAATTCTCTCGATTCTGTAAACTTCGCCCAGATTTTGTTGACCTACGTTGTCTGCGACTACAAAAGTTTACTTAGGGAGAAGATTAAGGGCTAAAGTAAAGTGTGGTCGGCGCTGTTCTACTTTTGGTTTTGGGTTGTCAGTCTAATCTGTCAGTTTTAAATCTAGACTCCGAAATAGCCTATTTTAAGCAAGGTTTCTGAATTTGAGAAAAAAGTTGTAAAGAATAAAGTTGTTACAGATATTTAAGTGAACGAGTAGGTTTAAAGAAGAAAGAGGTTGAGAGAAAAGTTTTGATTTGAGCCTGGAGTGGATGGCAAAAAAATGTATATACACACTAAGGAATGTATGTGTACTAAGGAAACAATGGTTGGGTTGTGTGAAGCATGATACGTTTAGAAAGGGGGTGAATACGATGACGGCAGATAGAGTAATTGTGTGGTGGGAGAAGACTTGCTTCGTTGACTTCAAATGGATTGGGATAAAGGTGACGATAAGTATGATGAAATGATGATGATGAAATAAATAGTCTTGCTAACAACTTCTTTCGTAAGGACTTAGTACTTAGTATTTGATTATAATAATAAGTAACGATAAATTTCATGTGATGAAATAATTACCAAAACTCATTGTACATCCAATATTTAACAAAACATTTATCCTTACCCTCTTGAACCGCAAAATACTCAAGAAACATTCGGAGAATAAATATAAAATAATCAACAACCTGAAATCCCTCTTCACGGGCAAGTGCCGCCGGTTGAGTCACGTTCACCCCGTTAGGACATGTTCCCTCGTATATAAGACATTGGTGTGGGCGCAAGAAAGCTAAATTGTCCGGGAGAGGCCTTTAAGAGTTGATTACCTGTTCTCGATAAGTTGGGAGGGTTAGGCGTCGAGGTATGTGTAATAGAATATGTAGATAAGTCTGTAATAGTAGCAGATATTGGCAAAGATATCAGTTTGATTGATCAAATGTTAAATCATTAGTCATCACATTTAAAGCACTCATTGTATTATTAACAGGTCCTACTTTTTTTTCGTCATTGTAAATTTAAAAAGGCTATTTTAAGCTTTTTGTCACAAAGAATCCGGTTTCATAAGCTTTATTCGCAAACAATGTAGGTACACTGTACAAGATTGCAAAGGGAAGATTACAACCAAGCGAACGAAGCCACGGAAGGTTACAAGTGTAATACAAATGTCACGTCTGTAAGCCGGCGAGGATCTCACCAAAAAGTAGGGCACGGTATACGTCCCTTACATCACAAGAGTAATTGGTCCAAAGCTTACAGCGGTAAGCCTTTCATCGTTAATAAGAAATAGTTTGAACCACATAGAATTCCAATCGGTCCTTTACTTGACCTGAGTACGTAAGAAGTGTTAGCACCAGAACTTTTACTAACAAGGCTTCAGCTAGACCGCGTCGGAGAAAAATTGCTTAAAAGTAAGTACCGACCTGCAAAGTTCAAGTTGTTAGTCCAAATACAAGAAATATCTTGGCTTTCTGAGGTTCAAATGAAAAATATTTAAGAAAATCGTATTCTAAAGCTATTGGAAACTTTAATAAAACACACAAGTATTAATTAATGTTTCAGAATTAGTACGAAGCGATATGAAACATTTTGGATTAGTTTATACCTGAAAATTAATTGAACTAAAACTACAATTTCTAGTTTTAATTAATGAAATAGAGTAATAGCTTTACCGTTCGATATAATTTTGTAAGTTAATTCTTGATACTAGTTTTGACATTAAAATATAATACTATTCACTATTACATTGGATTACTATTATATTATTTTATTATATCTGTTATGGGGAAAAACACTGAAGGGTGAGATAAAGGATATTATAGTAGGCCATTGTTAATGCTAAAAGAGAAAACTTAGAGGATCAAGTCAAGAATTGCAGTTTTACACAGAGTCTGTCTCTATTCGATAAAAAAGAAACAAAATAGATTCGAAGTGCTTATTAAAAACTACAGTTCTATTGTTACTGTTCAGCAGTGCCGTATTCCCACACAATGACAAAAAAAAACCCACGAACTTTTTGTAAAACATCGTTGAATCATTTGAAATGAAATTCCATTCTAATTTCACAGTATCTAATCAAAGTAGTGAAAAAACTTGAACGCTCTTAGCCGGTCGACAAATTCATCTCATCCATAGATTCGTATACATAGATTAAGAAAATCGTGTAGAAGAGAAACTCAAATACTTTATACCTCAATGCGTTGTATGTCGTATCTCAACAAAATTATCACCTACTGCTGGCAACCCTTGTACGACCCACTCTCGCCCTGGCTAAAACCAGGTTCACAAACTCGACAATAGAACGAGTCGGTCATCTGACGGTGAGATGGCCGGACAAAATTGTGGCCATCGCGGGTAGACCCTGGATAAGATTGGAGCAGAAAAGTGGAGATTGGCACAAGCAAAAAGAGGACTATGCACTAGTGAGTGAAGTCGGGCTGTTGTAGATGATGAGTGTGGAGCGTGTAACGTGAGCGACGATACCATCCTGTATATGTTGAACGTATTTTACGCCCCTAAATTGCAGACATTTAGAATGCCTTGAGAGAAAAAGTTTCAATCATAGACATAAATATTTGTTGCCCAAATTGTGTACAAAGCCTACTATGTACACATAATTATGTAACAATATTAGTGTTAGCAGTGTGCCTAAACGTACGGGAGTTGCAACTGTGTACCCATTAGGGTGTTTCGCTTCTATATTTCCTTTAATCTATGTCCATGGAGATCGGGACTCGATTGCCGAGGAACCGGTCGGTCCCGGTCCGATATTAGTTCAGACACCTACGCACCCAGACAATGTCCCGGTTCCGTTGATATACGATATCTATATTACTATGGGAGATTTTCATGGATGATTGGATATAAGTATTGTTGAGGTACAATAGAAGATATACATTCTGTTTTTTTTTGTTATGGTTTTTGAAAGATAAGATGGTAGGGAATGAGGTAACCAAAGTAAATATGGTTGTGGTAAGAGTAGTTTTACAATGGCTTATTCAATGGAATATTGTGGTACATATTAAATGTTTAATCAGGCATTGCATTTGAAAACAGTCGTTCATGCATAAGATCTGCTAAAGGTTCAAATTAATTTCAATTAAAACTAAAACAATCTCAGGAAGCACAACAATAAAAATATCGTTATAAAAATCTAATTTCACCGTCGTCGTTAGGAAGAATGGAAACACGCCATTTACTCATAAGCCTTAGTATCGTTTTCTTGTGTTCGCCGTCTCGTGTACATTGTTATTGTTTTTCTAACAAATTAATATGTGAAAATTTCACATGTAAACATAAATTAATTTAGTAAGATGTTATTTATCTTTTGACCTTGCTAGTACGTGCGGTTTATTTGTTCGATTAACGATTACATCAAAATTGAAAACTGTTAGGGTTTGGTAATCAATTTCTGCTTTGAGAAAATAACGTGGTAGTAAATTGAAATTTAATTGCTCTTGTACGTTTATACTTGGCCTGGCTAATGAACTTAATTACAGTAATGATCTGAGAATGAAAGAAAAACGTAATGATCGGATGATTCTCACGTGTGTCCCGGGGATTGAAATTGATCGATCAAAAAGGACGCGGCAAACACAAAAGAAATAAAATCTTGTATTACAACTATGCAATCTTTGTTTGGTGTTTTCAACGCAAACTTACTGTGGATAGAATATTGATCAAACAATTTTCTAACAGAGAAAACACTATACCTTTTAATACCGATTTTATTCTCTCGTTTACGCCTCATATCGGAACTCTACTACATAATCTTTATGTAGAAGTGTAGTAAAATTCAAAATCACCCTGAATCTTCTCGCAAATAACTCGTAGGGCCGTCATCAAACAGTATTGGGATATGGTGGCCGCCTCGGGCTGCTACGGAACGATAACTTAATCCCGGGCTTTTTATCTTGGCAGTGGTGTCCCTAGTAGGGTTACTTGGCTCCGATGTGCCTGTTTGTAATGCATTGATTAGAATTTCTGCGCCATTGTGTTGGAAGAGTTAAGAGGGTTGTACGGAGAGGGTATTATGAATGTAAATATTGCTTATACCTACTTACATTGTCTGTCAAACAACACAACCCCTACTTAACTATACAAGTGAAGAACCAATTTTATTTGAACAGGTTTCTGTACTATACAAGGTTAGATGGTTAAAGCCACACACAGGATTAACACTTTGGCTTTAATTTGCCAATCCAACGCCCACGAATGTCGCAGTAATTCATTTCTCTTAGTTAACTCTAATGAAATACGTAGCGAGATAAGCAACTGATGTGTTATTTTCGTCTATTTCTGGATCAGTATGTAAAACGGTTGGAGACCGCATAATATTTTGTTGGAAACCTGACATTTATGAGAAATGGGAATGCTTTCTCAAAGTAAATGACTTAAAGTAAATCATGTAATTTTGAATGTAGATAAACAAAAAAGACGGCATTCGATTGATGACCGGGATAAGGGAAACAAAGTATTTGTTTGTAATCCAGTCATGGAGATGGCAATGAAATATCTCCAAGTATCAGTGTAGAAGAAAAAGTGTATTTTTTCTTTCTTATAAATAACATTTGGTTTATTTAATAATTTTTATCTAAAGAATGGCTTTAGGAATGCTTAGTAGTAAAAGCGTAAATGTCTTTTTATCGAACACATTAAATATTTGATTTTTAGATGATATGATGATAAAGCCCAAACGGTTTAAAATATTTCTCTGAAATGTACTCTACTAATTTAGAGGAAAATGTACTACAATTATTATTACGATGTAAGTATAGATCATTGGAGCGGACATGAAAGGCGTATAATGACAACAGTCCTCCGTTATGGGGATGAAAAAGAAAAAATGAGAAAATATTCCGTAGTGACCCATATCGTAGGAGGAAAAATAAAGCAAAGCAGGAAAAAGCATTCCACATTTCAAATTGATAGGGCCAAAAATTGGTACAATAAAGAGCAAAATATCTGTACAATTTTTATAACAAATTGGTATAAGAATTTTTGTGATAGAATACGTAAGTACTTCTAATAGGTCTCACTATATTCTCTTGTAATAGATTGTATGAAAATTCAGTTTACAAACTCAATTCATTTTATTTAAATAGGCTTATGCAAGCTACTTCTCCCAAAATATAATTTCAGGATTTGGGCAAGTGTATAGAAAGAGTAATAAAACTGAAAGGAATGAACAAGCCACTGAGATACAGCCCATTTATTTCCGTCTAAGGAACCCTTATCCACAAGTCCTAAGTTTAAATATTACAAAAGTTTCTGAACATAAAATAATTTTAAGGCATTAGAGAGTCCAGTTTCCACTCCCAGTAGAAACAGCGAGCATTACCCCAAAAGCTTCAGAAATAAAAACAAATCTTTACAACCAAATAGAAGCACCTACGTTTTCAATTTACCTATTTTTCACTACTTTCCTTAGTCTTAAGGAAAAGTCAAATACAATTTCACAGACGGTCAACTCTCGTGTTTATAGCATTCTAGTGTGAGTCGGGACACGTCCGATACAGGTTTCTCGTTTAATTATCACCGGGTTCCGTCCGTTAGTCACTAGTGAACGCGATTAAACCAATCAATTTGTCACGGCACTTTCGACTGACAATTTGGGACATTTAGCTTTCCGATACGGGTGCGATACGATTCCGATTTTAGGATTTGTACGTGTTGTCATGTGAATTGGCTGATGAGTGTTTGTTATGCTAATTTAGATTATTATTTTAGGTGTTATTTTTAAGCTCACGGCATTACTTTGAGTATTTTCTTGAATGGGATCAAGTTTTATAAACTCTCTCGAATACATCCCCTCAGAATTGTTTCAATGGAAGTAGGTATGATTAAGCTCCGTCAAGTGGTTGTTGTGTGATATGAGTAGATGAACAGACAGACTTACTCCTCTTATTTACTTGTGTTATTACGTATAAGGATTTTCTTGTTGGTTGAAAAACCACAACAATACTAAAGTTTTAAGATATTTTAATCTCACAAAGGATGTATCAAATATTATTTGTAGCTATTGGTTTTATTTCTAGGGATCATAAAACATCCAACAACACAGTCAAATAATTCAAAATAAATGCTGTGTCAGTTGCTATATCAAATGCATATGACAGCAATATAATGTTAACAACAAAAAGTAACGTTAGTCGAACCGACAGCTTCATTACATACGAAACATAATCTATGCTTGACAATCATAAAATTTATTTTAATGAAATTGATCCCCTGCAAAAGACACCAATATTTACGATCACAATAAAACTATTAAGAAGACAAATAAATCATACCGGGGTTTGGTCAACTACAAATTGTTGCTGAAAACCAGCCCCAATAATTGGAAAGGTCTTAGGTAGACAGGTACGAATGTGTACGGCTGATGCGGTTTCTAATTTATTGCAAAAATAAGGGGCTTGCCCCAGGGGCGATCCGGATATAAGCAGGTGTTACATCGCCCTCAGTTTTAAACCCTCTGAGGTTCATTGTGTTCACTGAAATATTATAAAACGGGTCTCTTTGGTTTTTTGGAAAAGGGTGAGATTGGAATCTTGTATGACATGTGATATGGGACTTAGTGGGGGCAGAGGTTATACCTTTGTTTCTGCTAATAATTTTACTTTCGATGTGTTATCGATCCTTCTCAGTTGGGAGTGAAGGAATTTCGGGAAGGCGACATAATTTTGTGAACGAATGTTGAAGTAGTGGAATATATTGTGGATTTGTCCTTTTAATTCAGAAAACTTAGTGAGATTGTATTTTCTGGTTCACTAGGAACTAATCAGCAGGATGCCTTATAAATTTTATTTTGATAAAAGATATACTTACTTAGTAACTCAATTTATCGGGAAGCTAAAATATATTGGCCATCATATCAAATTAAATAAGCCAAACTAACCAAAATACTTTGATTCAGCGAGCACTTAAGGAATATTGAAACTCGTGATGAAATCATCTTTGGACAGATTCCCAAATCAAGTGAATCATATTTGCCCTTTGTGAATTTGGCACCAGTTTGATCTCGTCCATTTCCGTTATTTTTGAGATGTTTTGTGCGTCGTGCCAAAGGATCGTGGTAAGATCGTCTGGCAGGAACGATACATTGTTTTGTCTAGTGGGAAGTTCCGGAGTGACGTCATAAAACAGAATGAAAATGCTCAAACACCGGATTTGAGCGCAATTATCACCGGTAAAGCGCTCCGAAATTCCTCTACATTTTGCCGAACATTTTTAAGGGTGGCATCAAAGCACGGTATAGCATTCTTGTTTTTATTAAAAAGCTTTTCAATATATTGAGTTTCGTTACAATGAACTCATAAAAAATATTTGAAAAGGACCCTAAACTCAAGAAGGTTTCAGATACTCGTTTCAAGAGTTAGACAAGACAGAACGCACGAACAAAACGTAAGTAACACACAAATCAGTGGAACAACGATTGGTGAACAAAAAACCAGCCGATTCTGAGCTTTACCGCAAACATTTTAAACGCAAATACTCGTAACCAATCTGCAAATATAACCTTGCATTGTCAAAATTTGTGTTGGAGTTGAGATGCTGGATTTTTGTTCAGATTCGGATCTTATTTTGTTGGTGATAAGATTGAGGGATGTTGTTTTGGGAGTGCAAATGTGGCGTTGGCGTGGGTAAACACTCGAACCGAGAGAGACGCCCTAGAGCAGACGTCAAAAAAGTGCCCTGGAGTTTGCTAACGAGGGAGGGGAAACAATGTGTTTTCCGCTTACAACTTTTGTGTACGCCTTCTTTGGGCTTTAATAGAAATTGATCGCGGGATTTGTCTCAATGAAAGTTGGGCAAAGATTGATTGCTTTGTTAAATAGAAGTAGAAACAATCAATGAGTGTTGATGAAATGTAATTTGTTGTTCAAATCTCGTGGACTATCCTCGGACAAAAATTTTCTTGTAAAGATTTATGTACATCTAACAACAAGCATGCTTTCGCTTAGCAAAGAAAAAGAAAAAAAGTTTTCGGTTAGACAAATACGTACAATTTGCTAACCCTTTATTTTACCCTTTTTCGTAACTGAATTTAGCAACTAACATCCATTCGGTCTTGCCCTACCACACTGTTGTTCAACCCCACCATGTTCAGCTATCAGACAAATCACCAATTCGCACCACCGGCAAACGCGATCCAATCAGCACACACCATCTATTCGGTGCAATTCCAAGTACCAAAACGGAGCACAGCAAAGCGATAACAATCTCGCGCCACATTCGACCCGAGGCTCGAATACTAATGCGAGCACTCCATACAACGCCACTCGTTATACAACCAACTTTATTCAAGATTCGTTTATTTCAGCGACAAAATAATTTTCAAGTAATATAGGGATTCATAATGTGTGACGTAAACACTTCCAGAGTTTCATAATGGGAGAAGTTCTTAGTTCGAAGTTGACTTATTTGAAGAGAAAATTAACAAGGCAATACTTTTGATACGTACTTCGTAGTATGTTCAACAAGGTACGTTGAGTTAATGAGTGGAAATTGGTTTAAGTTAAACAGGGAATTGTCTGTGTAGATAAAGCTCGTGAGTTGTGAGCAAATTCATACATATGCTTTTGATAAAGTAACACGATCAGCAAGTTCTTGTCACAGTGTAATTGGCTCTGCAGTTGTTTAAGCGTATGTTCAGAACGGTTCTCTTGTTCGTTCAATGCAAAGTGCGGTATTGTTTTTTTTAAGTAGGTCATCGTGAGAGCTTTAATCGAGCTTGTTTCAACAAGGGTGCATATTAGGGCCAACAAATGCTTTGCTATGAGATGTTTTTTTGTTCACTATTAGCACTGGTATGCTCGAGTGGTTTATAAAATAATCTTCTTTAGAGTCCTTATCTTCATATTAAGAGGAGCAATTAATTTTCTTTTGTCCCCTGTTATCTATCTTAATAATTCCCACATACCTCATTCGGATTGCACAAAGATTTTTAAAGAATACTTTTATTCTTTATTAATAATCTTCCAAAAAAGATAGTCCATTAAAATGTAGCGATATCTCATCCTCAAGAAGCTGTCAAACTGATAATAACAGAAAGGGAGCGAGCTATGTGCGAGTGAGCAAACAAAACGCGATCCGTCTTAATATTAATGTAGTTGTTAGGTCGGATGATGAATGGTGACACAGCAAAGCACTTTGCGGTAAACTGGCCCATTATTATTCTTAGCGGGGTGTTTAGTTACCAATTTAGTTAATTTAGACACATTTTCATAACGTCTTAACTAAATTTTCGTTTCACGTATTCTAAAATGGATTTAAAAAAACAGGAGTCCTAGTTTTGAATTCAAAGCCAAACCTCAAAAATTCAATTACGTTCACACAGTTTTTAAAACGGAACAGCATACACGAACTGTCAGTCCACATAGGCATGCCAAAATCCCTGATGTATTTAGTATAGATGTAGAGAAATATGATAGAGGTGAATGAAGCTGTTCTGGTAGAAGATAGATTTTTGTGAATTGAATTAGAAATTAAGGAGAAACCTTTTGAAAACGTTGTTATTTTCCAACACATTTCCATAACGTCTTAGCAAAATTTTCATTACACGTATTCGAAAATTTATGGAAAAAAACAGTAGTACTAGTTTTGATTTCAAAGCCGAGCCGCTCCAATTCAATTACGTTTACGCAGTTTTTAAAACGGATCGGCATACACGAACTGTCAGTCCACCTAAAGGACGTTTATTTTGCTTTTACAGAGGCATTCGATGCGAAAAATATGATATCGAGTTCACTTTTGGTTCAATGTTACTTGGCCTATATATTCTATGCGATAATTAACAAGAATAATTACCATTTCAGTTTCAACAACGGTGTCAACAATTACAGGTATGCAAGAATAGTATTAACATAACAATATGCCTATATTCCCCGAAACGTTAGGCAGAGGTGGTGGTGCTGGTGTTAAATGCGATGAAAATTATGTGCTTGTACCAGAATTGATAGATCTAGAAAGCTTTTTTCCATCCATCTGTTACGCAATAAATAGCAAACGGATTAAAGATAAATTTATTTATTAACTATAACTGAATTACAAAAATTTGTATATATTTGAAGTTGGCGTCTAGAGTTAGAGTGAGATAGTTAAACATAATAAGTGAAAACATAATGAAGGATGTAATAAACAATATGTAAACAACTATTAACTATATCTAAAATAACAATGATTATTTAGTAAATGACTTATTTACTTTACACAGGGTAGACAGGATTTATTTAGTTTACAAAGATAAGATAGATATTGTCTTAGGCAAAAATAATGAAGAGGGGCTTCATAACATAACTAACATAACATTGCTTCTTTGAGAAGCAACCAATGTTTTTTATAATTGTAACAAAAAAAGATGTAAACTAGTTGAAATTCTCCAAAATCAATGGTTCAATATTGTTTCGGCCAACAAAACTTTGCAGCTGTTTTTCAATCCTCAATATTCCAATTTTATATGAATGTACTTTTCCTTCAGCAAAACGAAGTGCACAAACCTTTTCCAATGCAAGAATGGGCTGTTTTTCAAAAACCTTCTGACTTCGAGTGTGCGGGTGTACCCCAGGAGTGTGCTAACTTAATTTATCGAACTTTTAGACGGTAGCTCTAGGTTCTGTAAGCGGTTTTACACTTGGGTTAACTTTGCTTACTTTAGGCTTTGCTTTCAGTAAATTCTAGATTTGCTTTGGTTAACGATTTGTGAAGCCATTTAGGAGCATGCTCGGTGATTTAACAATGTTGTTCTTTATCTTTATGAAATATAAAAGTTTAGCATAGGCGTTACAAGATTGATCCAAGACATAGCCTTTGTCATGATTCAATAAATATTTTCTATCGTGCGTCAAATTTTTAGCTTTGAGCAGTTTAGAAATACATTTTAGAACTAATAGGATTTAACTTTTTATCAATTTCATTTTTATATTCCAATGTTATTTGGAAAGGACTTTATTATTATCATTAGAATTACCCTTACAATGTCTGAATATGGAACTTTGTATTTGTATAACTATAAAAGAAAGCTTATATCTGACCTATACCAATCCCCGTAATCTAATCACATAATGGTTTTCACAGAATCAGCCACAATATTTAAGACTATCTCACATCTTAATCAGATTAACTTCACCGTCACTACGAAAAAATCTTTTACATTTATAGTTTAAGAACCCTATATTCACGCAAAAATAACCTCTTATTTTAAATTAATCTTCCTCATTCTCCCAATTCAGATTTGGTTGTATACACTTCTATTGCAAAACTCATTTCGCCCGTGTCGCTTATTTAATTTATCTTTTATTCCGAATTCTTCGCTTCATTTATATCTACGGCTACATTAATACAAATATTTACTCTCTCAACAATGGCGCATTACTTGCCTGCCGATCTATCTTCGTGCACATTTCTTAGATAAAGCATGCAATAGTTCCCCGTACATTCTCGAGCACCATTAAGGACCCCTCTGAAAACTTCCCGACAAAAACCAAGTTGCACCTGACATTGGTAATTGATATACGATACCATTAATCACTTTGTATTTTGGTTTATAAACTTTATGTAGCGGTTTTGTAGCTTCTGCGGCGGTTTAGGACTGGTGATTTTGCGCAATACTGCCATGAACAGTTTTAAAGAAATATTGTAAATACTTATAAAAAAAAAATAAGATTTTTTGTATATGATTATAAAGATATACCGCAACATATTGTACTGAAAGCTGAATTAAGAATTTTAATAATCTAAGTACACACGATGACATATCAAGCTATAATTTCCAGTTTAAGCTGACCTCGCATTGTATAGGCTTTTCGTACAATGAGAAGTCAGCTTATACTGGAAATGTATAGCTTGATATGTAGTCGTGCGTACCTACACCAAGTTCTCGGTCCGAAGGTTTTAATAATATAAATGTATCGTGCGTGGTTTCGTTCACGTGACATTTTTGATACTCCCTACCAAAAATGGGTAAAGGTTTATACCGCAAAGGTTACCAAAAGGTCTAAGCTCCCTTTGATTTGCCTCGTATACTGTATATTTAGTAGTTTTGTTATTATTTATTTATATTCTTAACAAATGTCACTTTTGGAATACCATTGACGAAAATGTTGAACCAAACCTTTTTAGAAATCTCTAGGTTGCTCTAGCCATTATTTTTGTCAAAGCAGCTACCGCAAAAATTCTTAGTGAATGTAACAAAAATCTAAGTCACAATAGAGAAATATCCCATACGTTTCTTTCCATAGAAACTTTGCTCATCCTTACAACAAATATCAACTCGAACTTGAACAACATAATACAGTTATGATGTAGTGAGTTTCGACTGCTAATATCAATGAATGGTGCCCCAGGGAGGCAAGCTCACTTAGAAATATCACTGAGGTTAGAGTTGGGATAGGCATGTCGAAATCCCTGATGTATTTAGTATAGATGTAGCGGAATATGATGGAGGTAAATAAAGCTGTTCTGTTAAATAGACTGTTGGGATAGATTTTTGTGTTGAATTAGAAATTAAGGGTAAATGTTTGAAATATGTTGTTGTCTGCGAAGCCTGAATCTTAATTTATCATAAGAATTACAACAGGTATACAATTACACGAGAAACTTAAATTATTGATTTATATCAAACAATTGATGAATTTAATGAACATTTATCACGACCGATCAACCATATAAAGCAGACGTAGTGACTTCTACTGGAAAACATATCTACAAGCAAAAACATCAAGCTTAAATGTATATATAGCCAATGAAACAATTCACATTCATTTGCGACTACAAATAAGGTAGGTTTCACTGGCCAGGTTTTAATGTCATCTAATGTCTTCAAATCCACAATGCGTTTTCTAACTTAAAACCATCAATAGATACGGCTTTAAGTTCCTTAGTACCAATTTTGTTAACCCACATAGAGAGGAAAGCATGAATGATACATATTAACAATTTGGGGTCATAGTTGAAATGTGTCTGTCCGTAATTGTGGTTAGTAATTAGAAGATGGTCCTCGTTTGATATTTGACCCTTCCTCTGGGCTTGTTAAGATTACTGCTAAAGTTCCTACACATTGTCCTTCTGAAGATTCTGAGCGTGTATCGTTAACCCTACTTACTTATGAGGTAAACAGGGCTCCCTAAGTAAACGACTTACATTAGAACTTAGAGACTGTATCTTCCGTTATGGTGCAATGTGGTCCACTTACTTTAAGCTTGGGATATAATTTAATGGTTATTTTTAAAGACCAGCCGCATATGTCTTTTCACAGGAAAGGAAAAGTTTAATGCTTATTAATCGACACTTTTTGAAATACAAGAGTCAATGATAGATGTGCAATATGAAAGAATTAATTATTGGATGATCTGATCAGATGACTTTGGTCAATTCCATACATTTGGGGCCGATTTTTCAATCGTCAGATAACATTTTATTTGAAGAATAAATAAAATGATTTGATATATTTTCTATACAAAAGCTGTCAAAGTGCATTTTTTTTACTCAAATAAAAGTTATCTGAAGATTGGTGCAAATTCTGCGGCATTACTAGTTTTTTTTCAGAATTGCCTTCTGCATAGCGGTAGAATATTCACGCTTTTGGAATTTGCAAACAACTGGAACATTGATTGCGACAGTTGAGCTACAAATACCTGCAAAGGAAAGTACGAGTGTTGTTCAATCATTTGGACCGAAATACCTGCCGAAGTTGGTCCTTTGTGGCTGAATTCAGATCTGGGTCCAAGAGATATTGACTTACAAATGTTTTGGGAGTTCATTGCGGATTTTTGTGACGACAGCAATTGCGACTGTTTCTATAGTTTTTATTTTAGTAATGGGGATCTAAAGAAAGAAAAGAAGAAAGAAAATATGTGCGGTATCTGATCGTTCATTATACCAAAACGTGGTTTAAAGAACGGCATGGCTATTGTGTAGAAATAGAAATAGAAATATCATTTATTTGCTAAAAACATGGTATAAAAGATGGTAATAATGAATAATGTGAACTGACATGTTTTGCTTAATAGATATCAGCGTGCAAATTTTACATGCATAACGAAACAATCAGTCAATCAACAAACAACAATCCAATCCAAGCCAATCTTTAAACGTTAGTGACAGGTAAGTTCAATGGGTTATTACTCTTAATAATGTATGTTACTTTTAAAACTATAAATTAGATCCATTTAAAAACATGAAATATATCAATTGGTCGACCATCATATTTTGCAGTGTAGTTCATAAAAAGCTTGTTACTATCGTCTTGTGTTTGCATGTTATTTTCTTTTCCATGGTTTAAACTCTAAACAAACCCGAGTTACATCTGCGGTACTTCGGCAAAGAAAACTGTAAGTTGTTTCGGCAATAACTCAAATGTTAGCGATTGTACAGAACAGAAGTTAAGAGAACAAAGAATAAAGTTTTCTTAGATACTTCATGCTCTGTTCCCTTTGCTACAAGGCTCGTCGTCCACGATGCTACTCAAAAGTAACCAGAGCGTCTAGACAAATGGCATTCGCTTCGGAGCGATTCTATTTCTACAATCGCTATCGTTTTCACTAATGTTTCCATCATACAAATCCCCACACCACACCCCCACACATCCCTATTCTTTTTTTATTATTCTAGCGTATGGCACTCGTGGGTTGCAGCTGAAAATCAGCGTCAGGTGGTACACCTTGTGTTGTCATCTGACATTATGCTGAGGTGAGGCCCCATTGGCATTATAATCATTGCTTTCCGTATTTTTTAGTTTTAAGGTGTATTTTTGTTGCTTCCATGCCAATAAATGCATTTTTCTTACTTTCTTTTAAATCGAAAACTAGCGATAACGCTTGTCAAAAAGTGCCGTTTTGCTACGCATCTCTATGGAAGTATTCGTTCGACGCTGTCGATTCCTTACATAGAATCGAATGATGATAACATTGTTTAGCTTATTTCTATTCGTTGACCAATGATCACGTGACATTTCGATAGCTTATGTAAACTCCTATACATTTTTTGGATTTTCTACTAGCGTCATCGTTAATCGAATATTACTTTGTCTAGGCCCTCCGTGGACCTAGCACTAAAGCGCAACGTAAACATTACGTAAATACGATCGACTTTTTAATAAAAAATACAACATTATGCTATAGTACTTTGCTTAAAATTTTTGCGATTTTTCTTCTTTTCGTGTCGATGGTACTTTTCCTCGTTGTTTTTTAGTTTTTATATAGTTTGAGTCCAGTAGGAGGCCACGTATTTTTGCGACAAGCACATTAGTATCACGAATAGATATGAATAACGTATTAAGACTAAGTAAATAGACATAGAAGTAAGTAGACGGCACGGTTGGCGCAGTGGTTAAGCGATTGACTGCTGCGCTGCGTGTCGCGGGTTCGATTCCCGCACGGAACAAATATTTGTATGACCTATAAGTAGTTGTTCCGGGTCTGGCTGTTTGTGTATGTGACTTTATTAAATGTTTGTAAACGCACGCACAATACAGGAGAAATTCCTAATGTGGGGCCAGGCAAAAACAAAAAAAAAATATATGTAAAAGGAGTATTTAGATTTTAAAATTGCTTGAATTTACTGTATATTTACTACGCGTCTTCCTGCTAGGCCCACAGTTACAAACTCATATCACTAATGAGTACGTAGTCGCGTCGTGTACGGACCACCTTTGAAATACTAGTGCAGTGACATTCTGGCTACTCATTGTTGGTTTGAGCTTGTAACACGTTATTTTAGAGTAGCGTCGTGGACGATGGGCCTAACTGTGATACACGTTCCTACTAGCTTTTATTTTTTTACAATTGCTGAATATATTTGAATATACGTGAGTGATTTTCCGTGTGATACATGTTTGTAGAGAAATTAAAGATGAGACTGGCAGGTTTTATTTTTTTGGAAAGGTTTAGAGATGAGTTGTGTACGGTCGGCAAAGATGGACAAGCCTAGGCTTATTCTGCGTGTTTTCTGCATATTATACAGGGTGTCCCACAAATAATAGATCAAACGTAACGGGTAGGTAGCTCACCTGATTTCCAACAACTAATTTGAATAGTTAACAAAAAAACCGTTACGATAAACAAGATAATCAAGAATAAATAAATCGATAATCTTCATAGATTTCTTTAGAAATAAGCATCACCTTTGTACGTATTTTTCTGTTCCTTTCTTCTTGTCTGTTTATACATGTGTGTACATAAATGGTTAAATAAATAAATAAATACTTTTTTTCATCGTAAAAAAATAACTTTTCAATTCAAGATTTTTTTTCTAAGGCAAATAAAACGTTATTTAAAAAAATTATATCTTATAAGTTATAACATTGGTAAGCGATTCAGAATTTTTACTTAAAAATGCTATAATTTGCAGCGACAGCATAAAAAAAAACTGAATTATGGTAGAGAAAATGAAAAATAAAATCTTGGTTACCTACCGTAACGTTTTTTTTTAACTATTCAAATTAGTTGTTGAAAATCAGGTAAGCTACTTACCCGTTATGTTTGATCCATTATTAACGGGACACCCTGTATTTTATGTTTCTCCAAACTGTAGTAGATTTACGTCTATAGTTTTTAACTTTTTTGAAAAGATTAATATTTTGAATGTATTTCTATGCTTGTCATTCTCGATAAATAATTAACCAGATATTTACAAAATCTCTACTTAGGGCCCGTTGTTTGATACATAGTTAAACATGATCAATAGTCAATTTAACAATTAGTCACTTGACAATAGTCAATAGCTGCCAAAGTTTAACTACTCTGTCTGCGCATGGTTAACTTTTACAGCAAATTGTTTTTTTTTTTAACTGTAGTTAGATAAACCATTTGTCAAACAACATACTTCTGTCATTTAAAAAATATTGTTAGTTTAACTAACGCATTTTAACCATTAGCATGTTTGACTACTGATCAAACAACGGGCCAGTAGTAACAAGCATCTAATAAATACTTACCTATCAGCGTTTAGTATTTATAGCTTCAGTCTTCCACAAATTGCTACATAAAATTCACAATATTTCATAATAATATTCATAGCTTTACAGTATATTTCATAAAGTCTACGTAAAAAAATATTCTTTAGGAAGGCAACATACAATAAAGAAACATAATTGTAGGCATCCACGCAATAAAAAAGGCCTAAATCTTAACTAGGCAGACGTCTGCAAAAGTCTGAAGTTTATTTGAAAATACTTACCTATACATACATACAAACACACATACAAATAAATAAAAATGAAGTGTCTGTTTGTAATGTCAAAATAACAGCTTTTTACTAAATGCATAATAATATGAAAGTATATACCGTATTTACAACAAAAAACCAATAATAAAAAAAATTGTCTGTCTTTCTGTCTGTCTGTTTGTTTCGGTTAATCTCGAAAACGGCTGAACCGATTTTGACGGGATATATGATAGCTGATGTTATAAGGAGTAATATAGACTACTTTTTGTCCTGGTCGATAGCACTTGTCCGTGAGGGCGAGGCGAGGGCGGCAGCAAGTATAAAAATAAAAATATTCAAGCGGTAAACTTTATTTCGTAAAAGCTATGTCAATAAGGAATGCTGTCCTATGGCTTCTCTGACTTGCTTGGTTTTTGTTTGCTAGTTCGTCTATTGCTTGAAGTTTTGCATAAGCCAATTCTCTGAGCAATTATAAAATTGCTCAGTTAGTAAAATATTTCTAGATTCAGTGTTGTTTACAGCACCCTAATTGCGCAACACACTATCAATCACAGTCTGAATCATTTTGAAGGATATTGCTAATGTATTGCTTCATATGTTCCAAAGTAAATAACGCAATAAATGTTGTTGAACTGTCAAAATAAAAAGCATTTCTACTGACAATGTGTTACACAATTACCCCGCTGCTGGTAGAAGTTTAAATATGAAATTATAAAATAATGCTTGTTTGACAATGATTAATAGTTAAATCTCATCTGCTGGGGGTCATTTAGAAAGATTAAAAATACTACAATATTATTACACTTTCATGGCGTTGATAAGGCGAAATTAAAACAGACAGAGGAAGTTAATTATAACCCAACTCAAAGTTTAATAATGACATCACTTTTACAGGCAGACCCAAAACCAAGACAAAAAGCAAGCTCATTCATACGTCACAGGCCACAAATATTAACAAAGTCATCATAACAGATGGACCATAAAAAAGTTTAAAACATTATAAAAAGTTCATTAGTTCACAATTACAGGCACGAACCAACGGAAATGTTAATGAAATGGGGCGTGCAACACAATTAAAAATAAATTTCCTCTGTTTTTAACAACAATATCCGAACTATCCCATTTTAGGGTTTCCGCTTGGCGGCAGGTGGAAACCACACTCGTTACATCTCTATCAGCGAGTACAATGGAGGACAGAAAAATAAGCTTAAATGTAAAATTAACATGAGGTGAAATTGATTAAAATTTTGAGGCGTGGTTAATTGGTAGAGATAGAACCAATGAACCAGGCCGGTGAAAGGGTTAATAAGTTTGGCCTAATTGTATTGTGACGAACTAGGGAAGTAAGTAACAATATTGAATATAAACAAGCCGATAACTAACACCTAATTTATATGCTCTGGTGCAAACGAAAACAAAGATAATATAATAATCAGAGTAAATCAAACTAGATTGCAGTTTGGTTTGTCACATTTCATTTGCTGAAACAAGTGACCAATGTCAAGGGGCAGCAATTATTAATATGTATTAAAAGTATGCAAACTGTGCTTAAAAAAGTTATGCTGGTACACACGACTACATATCAAGCTATACATTTCTAGTATAAGCTGACCTTTCATTGTACAGAAATCCTATACAATGCGAGATCAGCGGGGTAATTACGTAACACACTAACAGTAGGAATGGGTTTCATTTTGACAGTTCAACAACATTCATTGCGTTATTTACCTTGTTGAGCAGACAAATATTCGAAAATATGATGCAATGGATTAGCAATTGGCTTCAAAATGATTTTGATTGTGATTGATAGTGAGTTACGTAATTAGGGTGCAGCTTATACTGGAAATGTATAGCTTAATATGTAGCCGTCTGTACCAGCATAACGTTTTTAACCACAGTTTGGGTACTTTACCCCAACTAAAAAGTGAAATATAAAAAAGCTTTTTACAAAAAAACAACCGACTTCCAAAATAAAAAAATTACAAAAAAAAATTGAAAAATAACTTTAATTTCGGTAGTCGGTGTCTTTGGTTGTGTATTTTCGTTTTTGGCCACCGACTTCCGAAATTAAAGTTATTTTTCACGTTCTTTTGTGTTTTTTTTTAAATAGCTTTTTACAGAACACGTTTTTGTAGAATATAGCTATAGCTACTCGTATAGCTGACCTCTCATTTTATAGAAATCCTATACAATGTGAGATCAGCGTATACTGGAAATGTATAGCTTGATATGTAGCCGTGTGTACTAAGGTAAAATATCTCGCTAATAACCTTTAGCTTCTTCTACTAATTGGTTCTGCTATAGATCCTGTGTTTTAAACACAAGATTTATGACGTAACTCGTGCAGTATCTTAATTGCGGCTTAAGAGGAATTAATAGCTAACACTTTTTCTTCGCAAGCTGCATGTGATGATAAAGAATTTTGAAGTGTGTTTTTGCCTAAGTTTTATAGACTGTAGTTTGACTATGTCAATGTGTTCTCCAATTAAGGCGCTGCCCAAACGTAGGACACCGAAATGCTCAGTTTTTTGTCGCATAAATAGGCGTATTGGTACATATTACAAGCCAGTTTTTTTTTTAGTGTGTTGTTAAAATGTCCAAAGAAAAGATTCGTATTCAAAAATATTTCATAAAAATAAAATAGTATCATGATAAAACAATCGTAAAACAGAGCTCGAAAAATATTTTTCGTCGCGTAATTCTCGAAATTTTGAGCGTAAACTATCATATTTTATCGAAACAAATAAATAAAATTGAAGTATCTGTTTGTAATCTCTCAGCTTTTTATTAAATGCATATGAAAGTATATACGGTACTTATAACATAATACCAATGTTTTTTATTCATTGTTTGTATGTCTGTCTGTTTGTTCCAGCTAATCTCAAAAACGGCTAGACTAATTTTGACGGGACTTTCCCTGGCAGATAGCTGATGTTATAAGGAGTAATATAGGCTACTTTTGTTCCGGTATCACGTTCCCGTGGGATAATTTCCGACATCCACGCGGGCAAAGCCGCGGGCAGTAGCTAGTGTAGTAATAATAAAGGGACTTCAATCAACTAAAGAAATACCTAAAAATTATTTTACTGTTAAATTTTTTAATTTAATTAAAACTGTAAAATTACTTTTATTTTGGTGGTCACTCGATTCAAATAACATCAAACGCATCGCTGTTTTGAACCTTATTTGTTGCCGCGATGCGCTATTGTCATTAACCTAAAAAAATGCTTCTTACCCCGCCTTAAACTGTTTTACAGAAAAGATACATTTCAGAATTGTAGATTGATATACTCGTAGTGATGAATCAACTACGATAGGAAAACTAAAAAGACATAATTATATAGAATGTAGAAGCTGTTGTTAATAACGCCATCGGTTGTTATTGAAGACCACCAATTGCAAAGAACAGCTGAGTATCCGAAACATTTCTGAAGAGCTCGATCAGTAGCTTACTTTAAGAGGCTTACAACAGCTAAAGTGCGGTCACTGTCGAACTGCATAGAAAAGAAAGAGATGCGCGATGACACAACGCTGGTAATTTATTGCAAAATACGAAGAAATTATCTGTTTACAAAAAATCTATTGATTGGATTAAAAAATTAAAACACTATTACGTTAGTATGTTGCTTGTAGAATAATCTGACAAAAAATCAGAATGATTTAATGCATAGTAGTATGGTTTTTAATCGTTATAAGAAATTTTTAGAGGTATCTTCGTGATTTTTTTCTATCGTATCAAATTATTTGTATTATGTTTTCAACACACTATCTAATTAGCAAATATCCTGAAGAATAACATACATTTTTCTGATTTTGTTTAGTGCAGTGGATCATATACTTTTAGGCATTATAAAACTTACATTTAGGTCATGTAGTCCCCTTAAGTTAAGACAACGTTTCCACGAGTACAATAGTACTTTTATTGATCACGTATACTCCGTGGCATAAGTACGCATACGTTTTGTTTTAATGCGAAATGCAGGATAAACAGACATGCATAACCTAACGGTTCATACAATCTTAGAAGCCATTGTTGGTTATGCTGGGTGCATAATAATGCACGTGAATGGAACATACAGTAAAGTAAGTAAGTCCTATTTGAAAGTAAAAAAGTGATGTCTTGATCAAAGCTCACTCTAATATACAGGGTTATTGGTTATACGAGTACTCGTATGTCAGCAATCCATTAAGGTGATGTAGGAGTTGTCATTTGCAACCGACTGACCCCTGATGACCCCTATGCAAATGTCAACCATTTTCGAGTAATTTGACATTTTATATTTTTTTGACGATATCTGGTATCTTATTGTATCTCGTTGGATAGCTGAGAAGTTGTACATGTTATTGGAATGTTCTGCCGATAAAGTACTTTCGTGTTTTTTTGACGGAATAAGTCAAATAAGTACTAATAATAAATATAAAGTAATAAAAATAATAATAAAATAAGAAGTCAAATAACCGGCTCAAAATGATAGAAACTTGTAACTATTCGTAAAACTATTAAAGATAATTGTCATTTTATGATTAATTATTATGTATTGAAGTAGAAAATAATAATACTTTAAAAAAATCATGCATTGATTTTTTTTAATAAATTTTTAAGGCCGTGTACCGCTAAAAAAATGTCTAGTTACTCAAAAATGGTTGACATTTGCATAGAGGTCATCGGGGGTAATTTTGTTGCAAATGACCTCTCCTACATCCCCTTAATGTATTGCCGACATATAACCCTGTAGATACGGGACACGAGCTGCCATCATCATAATGTGAGAACTTTGGACACAGGCTCTTGGTTTATTCATATGGTCGTTCAGTTCCGTTAAATATATTCCAAATTCTTTTACTACACGTCTTAGCCCGTTAACTACTTCGAAATTTCACCCCCAATTTGCACTACAAAGAATGACCTTCCTAATAAATTCTTTATTGAATTTAATTGATTGTTGGCAACACCGCATGTCGCGGTTCCATTAAACCGCGACGTTTCGTATATTCCGTTGCTCGACAGTGTACAAAGGTGAAATAAAACATTAATTGCTGTCAGGCGGCGAGGGGCGAGACAAAAGGTTCGTTTTTTCGTAACTATTGTACGTACGGGACCCTCCGTTACGGTTGGGAAGCAGCCCTGTTTCGGCGCAATGAAAAAGCTATGTTGATCGATATTTCTTTTTTCTATGGTTTTGCGGCAGTTGAAAATTGTGGAGTTTTTAACGTATTAAGGCTCCCGTCAACAAGCGCGACGTGACTCTAGTAGAACAATTAGTGTGAAAGCTTCATAGAAATTGTTCTACAAGTCGCGTCGCGCCTTTTTGCGGGATCTTTTATGAAATGTCTGACTGCCTCGTTGATCTAGTGGCCGCAAGCCATACTGCTAAGCATGAAGTCCTGAGTTCGACTCCGGGTCGGGCAGTGTTACTGGGTTCCCCATCTTGAATTTCTCAGTAGCAGCCCGGTATCTGGATTTGTATCCAGTTTATGGCAATATGCTCACCCCCTATTACATGGGACTTGACTGACGAAATGTATGTGTACTATAGGTGCCCGTGCACCTCTGCCTAACCCTCTGGGGAACACAGGCGTAATGTTATGTTATGTTTTTGAAATGTCTTTAATTAGTAGGTACCAAAATAGCAAGGTTGGTGATTACTGTAACTTGGTTCCTGTAAAGCCACCTTGCCACTATACAAATATAAAAGGCTGGTTATAGGCTAAAAGGAGCACGCAAGTTGCCTCTGCATTATGTTAAGGCGCTACCCCGAGCAAAACCTTGCAATAGTGCGTTATTCAGAGGCTATTAACTCAATAATTATCAGTAATAAACTACATCTAAAAGCACATTATTAATGTTCGATATCCTATCATCACATTGCACATTCTTATTTGCTTTTATGTATTAAAAATATATTTAAAATTTCCTTGTATAAAAGTGACTAAAATTCTCGATTGCATGCATCTTTTGCTAAAGGTGACGCTCTAATAAGCTTGAGGATTACACTAATGGATAGGTCATATAAAAATCTCTATATTTCACATTTTATTTTATTTTAAAAGATCGATTGTCTTTTTTTATTAAAATAAATCCATTTTTTTTTGTGAATTTTATTATAAATGGCCGTGCGCAGGTAGCGGGACAGAACGAGACTCGGTGAGTCGACAGAGAAGGACCGAATGCTCAAGGTCGTTTGGTCGGGGAAGCGCCTTAAATTGCAGCGTGTAAGCTGGTATAGTGACTTACAAGCTTAGGTACTCCAATTAAATAGCGTAAATGTAGAAGAGAACACTGAGCTATAGCTGTTACGACTTTATGATTCCAATAACAGCACCCTAATTGCATAACACACTATTTATCATAATCTGAATCATTTTGAAGTTTATTGCTCATCCATTGCTTCATATGTCCGAAAAATTTGTCTGCTCAACAACGTAAATAACGCAATGAATATTGTTGAACTGTCAAAATGAAAGCTATTCCTACTGTTAGTGTGTTACGCAATTACCCCGCAGGTCAAGGGTAAGAAAGGACAGTGCCAGTGTGAGCAGTGTCAGAGTGGTTCAGTGGCAACGACCGCGACTTACGAGTCGTAGGTCGTCAGTTCGAACCCAGACAGACCAATTTCATCACCACTGCTCTCAAAACGGTGAAGGAAAACATGCATCGTGGGGAAACCGGCGTGTTTTAGAACCAAAAATTCGAAGACATGTAACGTTACCGACCCGCTCTGTGTACGCGTGGTGGAAAACGGTCCACTCCCTCTCACCGCGAGGATGTCTCTGTCCCAGCAGTGGGAACATTATTATAGTATCTATTTATTAATATTTTTTCGTTTTCGAGATATCTATCCCTTATGTTGCACCTGCCAAGTTTTGTCTCTGCATCACCCTAAGGTTGACTGGTAGAAAATGCCTCAGGCATTAGGTCCGCCTCTGTACAGTATTTTTTATTTTATTTGTGCACGAAGTTTTAATAAATAAATAATGATCCATACGTCATGTTCGCGAACGGGCGCCGTCAGTAGGGACTGGCCGTCTCTTAGCTGCCACGGCTTATTTTAATTTCATTTAATATTTGAATTGTTTTTGTCTCTTTATTACGGATGCTTTTAACGTTCTGCATCGTTCTCACATGCATAATTTCAACATGAATGATGTAACCAATGTTTTGTAACCATGTTTTGATTTAAAAGAGTGTCCATGGAGTTTCTTGCCCGTTCTTCTCCATAGGTACCTAATACGCTTTGGAAGGGGCAACTAGCTTCATCTTTCTGACTGACCGACCCCTTGACAATTAAAAAGTGCCTGTAATTGGTTTATCCTAACGATCCTAACTATATATATATTATATATAATATTATAAATGCGAAAATAAGTTTGTTTGTTTGTTTGTACCCTTTTCACGCCTAAACCACTGAACCGATAATCCTGAAATTTTGCATATTTGTTGTCAGGTGTACAGAAACGGACATAGGGTACCTTTCATCCCGCAAAAAAGTACTGTTCCCGAGGAAAACAACAATAACGTCCTTATGATAATAGATGGCGCCACGTGTCTTTCGAATCATGATTGAATTATAACCCGAATTGATAGTCAAAGTCTAAATTAACGCGAGCGAAGCCGCGGACAAAAGCTAGTTTGAAATAAATGCATTGAGTTTGTGTTAGAATAAATAAACATTATAGGATATAAGAAAGGACAATCAGTTTATTCTTTGAAATGAACTTGCCCCTTGCAAAGGCCGGAAATACAAGACACAAGCAAACAGATACGAATCAGTTGAACACATGCATCACGTTCGTTAGTATCTTCATTAATTGACTGCTATTATAATTACGAAGCTCTTCTTACTTCATTAAGAGAAAGTTATCGACGCAATCACCAGAGTTCATAAAGTCAACCCACATAAATATTTATGATATAAAACATAATATTTATAGACGGATTTATATCAGTAAGTACTGTTTAATTAGTGAGAATAAGAAAATGTAAATGTTGGTATCTCAAGAACCAATTAAAGTTAGTTTAAACCGGTTTTTATAGTGGCCCAGTAAATTTTTTATGCAGTGTACACACGGATACATATGAAACTATACATTTCCAGTATAAGCTGACCTCTTATTGTACGGAAATCCTATACAATGCGAGATTAGCTTATACTGGAAATGTATAACCTTGTAGCCGTGCGTACATAGCGACGTACTTTATGCTAGTGATGTGAAAATAGTGGAAAAGTTGAGTGATTTTAGCCAAGATGAGTGTTTGAAGTTAGCTTTTTATTTTGCAAAAGATGTTTACATTACGCTCGTAGCATACTGACACAAAACTGCAAAAATTTCAAAGTATTCTGACGAAAATAGGTCACGAGGAGATAGGAGTCCTGTTAGAGTGGAAAAAGGTTGAGATTTCAATTCACTATAGATTTAAAATATGACACGAAATGTTTTAATAATATATTTATGTGCTAAAGGTAATCTTATTGAAAATAAAAAGATTTTTACAATAGATAAAGCTAGGGTTGAATTGTAGTACACAGGGTTACATATCAAGCTATACAAT
The DNA here is from genome assembly GCA_917490735.1 of Dryobotodes eremita. Classification (NCBI taxonomy): domain Eukaryota; kingdom Metazoa; phylum Arthropoda; class Insecta; order Lepidoptera; family Noctuidae; genus Dryobotodes; species Dryobotodes eremita. The sequence continues at coordinate 21,375,802 of OU823244.1, forward strand.
TCCAGTATAAGCTGATCTCGCATTGTATAGGACTTCCGTACAATGAGAGGTCAGCTTATACTGGAAATGTATAGCTTCATATGTAGCCGTGTGTACCTACTCCAAAACTATGTCAACGTATTTCGAGCTGCATCAGTCATTGAAGAATAAGTGTTACAAAGCGCTTGATATTTACCGAATCCCTTGAAGGAATTGTGTGACTATGAAGTCCTACTAATATTATAAATGTGAAAGTTTGTGAGGATGGATGGATGGATGGATGGGTGGGTGGATGGATGGATGGATTGATGGATTGATGGATGGATGTATGGATGGATGGATGGATGGATGGATGGATGGATGGATGGATGTATGGATGGATGTATGGATGTTCGTTACTCTTCCACGCAAAAACTACTGAACGGATTTTGAAGAAATTTGAAACACAGACAGTTTATAACCTGGATTAACATATAGGATACTTTTTATCCCGGTAGTACGGTTCCGTGGGATAATTTCCGACCTCCACGTGGGCGAAGCTGCGGGAAAAAACTAGTAAATACTATAAATGGAGAGCTATAGAGAATTACACAGAACTAGTGAGCTTGTTATTGTAATGTTCGAGTTGGCGAACTAGTAACCTGTTGCTACATCTCCTGTACACTTGTAATCTTTTAATCCTTCCAGTTTTGCCTACATGTGCGAATTGGGGTCAGGTAAAAATGCTGCAAGGTATCATCCGAGAGAGAAAACATCTGAAAATGAAATACCCGATGTTTCAAAACCTCATTGTTTCAATAGTACACTAACAACTATGTGTACTGCGGAGTTTTCGCGTACCACACAAAGGTCAACAGCATTCATTGCGTTATTTACGTTGTTGAGCAGACAAATTTTTAAGCATAAGAGGCAATGGATGACCAATTTCCTTCATAATCCTCCGGATTGCGATTGAAAGTGTGTTACGGAAGGTGCTAGTTGAAAATGAATGATGTAACGAAAGGGGTTAGCCTGCTACACTGGTAGACCTAATGACTAGTGGCTCTGTGAGCTGTAGACCTCGCGAGTTTGTCTTTGCGTAGCTTAAAACTGAGTAAATGTTCACCTTAAAACAATATCCTTAAACAAAAAGTGCGCGCGAAGAGCGTGAAATGGCTGAATGAAATATGTGTTTTATACGTTTTCAACCCCCATATCTCCGCCATTTTGAAAAATTTCGAAAAACTGAATCGTCAAAAAGAATCCATATAATTATCAAACCTGTTCACAAAATTTCATGAGAGTCGGTTGAGAAGTGCGACCTGTGGAGGAGAATAGTGGGACATCCGGACATACAAAAGCATTTTGGCCCAAGCTGAAACGGAGACGCTTCGCGCTCGCTTGGTCAAAAACCACGGCCGACAATAATGAAAGCACGGAATAGCTACGGACAATGATATACAGTCAGGAAAATTTATTCTTAAGCATATTAACACCTTTCGTAATTTTGCCGTATTACAGTCATTTCATACAACTGTCAAAGACAAACAGTTGTAATTTGAATATTGCCTACAGATAATTTAAGCTGGTAGTCAATTTGCTTTACATTTCAATTCATAGACTTTAAATAGTCAACTAATGTTCGGCCAAAGGAATGCTGATCACTGTACCTATCTATCTATCTAGCAATAATTGCAGGAGATTACTCTAAGTTGCTGGATATCCCCTTTCTTTAAACTTTGTAATATTAGCTACAAAATAAGATATCAACAGCATAGTATACTCCCAAAGAATTCCGGAACGTTCGAGTAAAAATACTCGAACTAATACTTAAATCCCACCACTAGAGTTTGACAACGACGCTAGTGCTGTTCCTGACGTGTTTACGACTGCTTGTGAATTTACAACCTTTTTGTGACTGTCAGATTGGTGCCTAATACTTTTACTCTATGTATTTACTTATATTTTTATGTATTACGTAAGTATAATAAATAGGTGATACGTGGCATTAGTAAGGCATAATCTTTGGGATTATGCGAAACGGAATTTTGAGATGTGTGAATTCCGGTTTAAAATAATTATGATGGTGACATTGATGGTGTTCTATGTTACTTAAAATACATGTAAAATGATTAAATATTGATTGTTTTTTTTTTAATGATTATTCTGAGCGATTGCCGTTTTGCGTGAATGTGACGCATATTGTCCCCCAACTCGTTCTTTTTTGTGTTTGTGTGTTTTTTCTTTGCGTCATGTTTACCGCAAATTAACGTATTTTCTTTCTTTTCTTTCTTAAATAGTTATTACAAATGAGTGCTATTAAGTGAAATGGCAATTCATTAGTTAAATAAGGTGCAACGAGTAATAAGTAAGAGTCAAGCAATAAAAGTAATTGTTACAAAGTGTTTTGAAAAACGATCTCAATCAAGCAGCTTGCACCTTCCATTAATAATAGCACTGGATTAAGGATCAGGAACAAAAATACATCACTGACATGGCCGCGATTGCATATAACTTGATTATAAACCTTAATACTCCAACATAAAGTTTACTATCGTTTGCAAAATATATTTACTACTTTAATTAAAAAGTAAACGTATTTTTAAAATTAGAACAAAAATATTTATGGAAAAATAAAACATAATTTCTAAGCTATAAGGTTGAAAAGCTGTTGCAAAATAAGACCACAATATTATTTGTGGTCTTAATTCTCGTACACACTGGCGCGACGCTACTCCCGACACAAAGGAACCGCGTGTCGCGCGACGAGCGGCGCCTTTGTGTAGCGCTGTCGCGTCGCGCCTATCTTTGGGAGCCTTTATCCTTCCGGGCGAAAGCACACACACACGCACCCCCACACACCCTCACACACACGCACCCCCACACACCCTCACACACACACGCACATTTATTGCTCTTATTTCTGAGATAAAATAAGACAAGGACAATTAATACAAAATGCAAAAAGAAAGAAGAATGTAATTATAAAGCTTCTATTAATAAACCACACCTCCTGTTATCTTTACATTTACAATGCATATTATGCAGTACAATTAATTACTCACACTTAGTTAATACCTTCGGCGTACGAGTACATTATAACTTGTTATCACGGTTTCCAGACATGATTACGGTCAATGCAAGAATAGGTCAGTTCTAAGTAAAATAATCAATACGATCCTTTAAAAAAATAATTCTTTATTGACAATTTCTGAGAAAATCACATAATTTGCTGAAGCGTAAAAAAGAATCTTCATTTAAGAAAAAGAAAGTTTGAAATAATTTCAGGAAAAATATCGATGCTTCTGCAAAATGTGTACTTAGTGAATTCTTAAATGCACGCTGATCAAAACTTTTGTCACGTCAAGTCTCGTGGCTATTAAAAATTCAAACTCCTTATCGCCTCGATAAAAATAGCTCCATCACGCTTGCAATTTGGGAAGACATCTTTTAGCATTGTTTTGCGGTCAGAAGGCTTTTTCGCGTGGAACAGTTGGTCGCACGTTAGTGGTAACAGACACCGGAATAAGCTTGTCTATTATTCTATATAAATAAAAATAAATTAAATTAGATTATAAATATATAAAACCCGTACTACGCTAGACCAGCTGAATGTCAAAGTGTTACCACTGACGTGCGGTCTACTGTACTTATTTGCTCGTTTTTTATAAAGACATGTTTTTAGACCCATGTGTTAGTTGAGCCTATCGAAAGTAATCGAGTGCGAATGTGCCATTGAGACATTCAATACGGGGAAAACCCAGGAACACTATTCCCGATTCAGGAACTTAACTTAGGACCAATCAGGAGTCGTGCTTTCGCCCACTAGATTAACGAGGAAGACATCCAGTTTACTTTGTATTATTTTTTTTACTTAGTGACTTGTATCTTACTTAATATCGCTGTCACACTATGCTCCTCGGTCTGCTCATCGCGCTGCTCCTCGCGCTGCCGCGATGTTGCCTTCTCTGCCCAGACACTGCTCTCTTAATCGCACCGCACTCTGTCGCTCGCCTTTCCAACACAATGGACGTCGAAACGTGGCAGCGTGCGTTTATAGTACAGCAAATTATTTAAATGTCATAAAAAGACGTCTTCGTCAATAGTCGGACTGCGCCGCGCGATTATGTGGCCGGTCAGTCGCGCTCATATTGCCGGTCCTTTGACTCGGGCAAAAAAACCGACGAAGATGAGCATGACGAGTCACGTGGCCACACTACGTCTCTTCCTCCTTTCATCGCTACTTCCCATGCCACTCGACGAGTGTGTGTCAGCGATATATCACAATGATGACTTGTAAGAATCTGTGACAATCCTCAACATTTATCTTATATACACAGTACAAAGAAAAGAAAGAAATAAAGAAAATACGTAAAGCACACAACACAACATATACCTACAAGTAAAAAAGAAAAATAAAACAAACCAATAAAAAGTGTAAATTGCGTTGTGAGAAATTAGCAGGAAAGTGTGCCTCGCGGCTGCGCCAAATAGGTCCAGTTCAGCAAACGTGTCAGACAACTAGTGCCTGACGCTGGTTTTCAACTGAACCTCAAGTGTGAGGTGACGGATGTAAATCAGTTTTATACTGCAGTGTGCGACAATGCTATTGCTACCTATCTATCTATCTTATACAATTCTACATAATTATACACTTATATCTACAAGTTACATTTGCACTTTACCAATAAATTACTATATCTATGACAAGACTATTTCAACTATAAATTAATTCTTTCAATTCACAAATAGTCGTGCCAGCTTCCTAATCCCGGGAATGAGGATAGCAGCCGTTAACAGCCGAACATCGCTGCAGGGCTGTCAAATAAATGTCGAGTGGTTCTCAAAATTTTTATAGCGGCAGACATAAACGCTAAACGCTACTTTACGGCCTGATTATGTCTCTTGCGAAAGCCCTGATCCAGATACGTGCTTTTAAGTATTTTGATTAGGTTTTTATTAAGGGAAGTCGTTTCGTTTGAGATGGTGAGTTGTGAATAGTTGGATGTTTTGTTAATTTATATTAACGAAACATCCCTACATCATTATTAGTTTTTATGTTGGCGATTATGGGATTGCTACAGCTTAGAGAAGCTTGTTTGTTTTTAGCTAATTTAATGGTTCGTTAAATTTTATACGATGAATTGGCCTCCACATTCTTTGAATAATCTAGAAAACATTGTATTTAATTTACTGTAGTCAATTCTCGCGGTAGTTTACTATACCTCTTTCTATTTTAATTTACTCTCTGATTAACTTAAATAGCCTACAATTTTAAAGACTCAAAAGGGTATCAACAAAAATACCAACAGATTTCAAAAAAAGTTCTCCACCATTCTCCAATTTAATTTTAGCAGCACCAAAACTTCGCCACTATTCAACAGATAAACCAGTACCTCGGATATAAGGCGCAGGTCACACGTCCGCCTAATCGCGGCCGTACGTGTCCCCAACAAGACCGCAACTAATGGCCGGTCTGTAGCGAAAGTGGACGTATCTGTAATGTCGTTACTTGTTTTCGAATCTGCGGGTTGGACGGTGGTCAGGGATTGTTGGAATACCTGGATTGATAAATACAGGTGTGATATGAATTGTTGGTTGATCGATCAGGTTAAGCTACGCTTGCTGCGGTCGGTCTGTGAATGGGTGACCATCTTTACATACCAAGACCCCTTCGTGTCTCAGAAAGCACTTTAAGCCATTGGTCACGACTGTTATTCGTGGATCTTTGACAGTCTGACAGTCGTTACGTGTCGTCAGAACCCCGAAAGTCTGACAACCAGTGTTCCCAAAGGGGTATCGTATTACCCAGTAACTGGGTTTTGGAGGTCAGATAGCCAGTCGCTCCGGTAAAATACTGGTACTCAGCTGCATCCGGTTAGACTGAAAGCTGACTCCAATATAGTTGGGAAAAGGATAGGCAGGTGAATAATTGTTTGGTTGGATCGAAACATTTAGGCAAACAGCGCTTTGTACCTATGTGTTGATCCAATGATAAATAACATAATATGTACGGTCTAGATTGTATGTACAGTCAGTCAAATTAATTGTTAAACAAATTGACACCCTACGTCAATTTGCCATGTTCTAGCCATTTTATGCAACTGTCAAAGAATATGACAGTTATGATGTGAATATACCTACGGACAATTTAAGTTGGTAGTCAATGCGCAGGTCGCGTGGTGTCCAAATAGAACAGACAACTAGGTCTCATTCTGTTTGTGTTGTATGGTTAGGTACTAGGCAAGCACAAGTTTCACAAATGTTGTTAAGAAACGCTTCAAAGTCAAACTCAAAGCATTTATTTCAATTAAACCATTTACAGACACTTTTGAATTGTCAAAGAATCGGTCAGATAGTCAGAAAGTTGAAGTTAGTTGCCCATTCCAAAACGTAGATCTCTATGGAGCAGAATGGGCAAGAAACTCCAAGGACTCTTTTTAAATCAAGCTATTACAAAATCCTGGGTACATTATTCTTATTGCTTGTATGTGAGTTTGCTATATGTAAGTACAATGTAAAAAAAAATTAAGAAACAATTCAAAACATAACATTAATAATAAAAATAAGCCGTGGCAGTTAAGAGATGACCAGTCTCAACTGACGGCGCCCGTTCATGAACATGACGCGTGGATCAGCACCATCCAGCTCAACCATTTTGTAGGGAACCGAATGATTCAACACACGCGCCACCAACAGTGAGACATTTAAGTGAGCATGACATAGTCTCAACTGCCACGCTTTCAAGATCCTCTCTGTAACCATCGGGTAAATTGCATCCTGCGTTATGTTGTATAACAGAAGACGTTAATTACAATGCTGTAATAACAACAAAAGGGCATAACTCGACTAATGCCGTTTTTAAATAGTATTTTAAGAATATATCCAAAAATATAACAATCTTGCTAATAAATTTTAATTTTAATTGAACTATAACTACAGTAATTATAACTAAGTATGAACCTAAATGTTTGCATGTCACATTATTATGACTAAGTGTAGTGGATCTAATTACATATTTATGTTAAGACCGAAATGATACACACGGCTACATATCAAGCTATAGATGTCCAGTATAAGGTGATCTCTCACTGTACAGAAATCCTATACAATGCGAGATCAGCTTATACTGGAAATATATAGAAAGAAAGAAAGAAAGAAAAATATTTTATTTGGGACACGCACAGGAAATAAAAAGAGTAAAAAATAAAAAAAGGAGCATTTAAAACTAACTAGCTTTCTTATAGCTTGATATTATGGAGCCGTGTGTACCAACACATCTATAAAATTGAAGTGTCTGTTTGCAATGCATCGATGGGTCGTAGCATTATGCTGAGCGATTGCCGTTTTGCGTGAATGTGACGCATATTTTTCCCCAACTCGTTATTTTTTTGTATTTGTGTGTTTTTTCTTTGCGTCATGTTTACCGCAAATAAATGTATTTTCTTTCTTTTTTTTTCTTTCAATGTCAAAATAACAGCTTTTTACTAAATGCATATGAAAGTAGATGCGGGACTTATAAGAAAATACCAATTTTTTTATTTTTTATCTGTCTGTCAGTCTGTCTGTTTGTTCCGGGTAATCTCCGAAACGACTGGACCGATTTTGACGGGACTTTCACTGGCACATAGCTGATGTTATAAGGAGTAACATAGGCTACTTTTTGTACCGGCAGCACGGTCCCGTTGGATAATTTCCGACATCCACGCGGGCGAAGGCGCGGGCAGCAGCTTGTGAGAAATAAATTGATTTCATTTGATAACAGGCACTGATATGTTCTAGATGCAATACGTCACCAAAACTTTTGCCAACCGGGATTAGAGAAAAAAAAGAAAGAAAAAAAAATTATTTGTGACACGCACAGGAAATACAAAGAGTAAAAATAAAAAAGGACCATTTAAAACTAACAAAATTACTTAACTTTTCTCCATTCACTGAGATAGTATATATAAGAAGAACCCATTTCCAACAATAGTTATTTAAACGGGATTAAGATGACGATATGATATCTGAATACTTCGCTGTCTACATCCGTACCACTTCCATTCATTGCGGTTGTGATGTCATCGCCATGACGTAAAAGCTTTTTGACTGTAGCAACTGCAAATATGGATTGTGAACGAGATTTCGCGTTTAAATGCATTTTCGTATGCCCCACTATTTTGGAACGGAGGGAAAGTGTGTCAATTGTTTGTTTTACAGATTGTCAGCGAGGCAAATGATGGAAAATATTGGATGGATGTTTTATCACAAACTACACATATTTAAGCTGAGTTGAAGGTTTGTGTATTGTTTCTAATTCTGTAGCAAATACATTGTAACGTTTCCTGAAATATCCATCAGATCAATGTCCGGTAAAAAGGTATTCATGTAGCGGTTTTTTAGCGTGTCGTGACTGTTGGTCTATGAATACCTACAACATACATATTTAAAAAACGTGAATAATTATAAAACTGCACCCTAATTACGTAACACACTATCTATCACAATCTGAATCATTTTGAAACCTATTGCTAATCCATTGCTTAATATGTTCGAAAAATTTGTCTGCTCCACAACGTAAATAACGCAATGAATGTTGTTGAACTGTCAAAATGAAACCCATTCCTACTGTTAGTGTGTTACGTAATTACCCCGCAGATCAAAGTAGGTAAGTTCGCCAGCAAGATAGAAGATACACTAAGCAGCCATTAATATGGCATTGTTAATTTCACCGGTCTATAAAATTCGAATTCAAATGAGTGTATTTCACATAAACCTACATGGGCACTTATGAAACGTCAGAAGCTAGTTCGATGGTGCAGGTCTCTCTTTAAAACTCGATGTCCCATCTCTCTGATGTCTCGAGAAAACGTAGTATGACGTCAATTGTTAACCACATTCAAAACAGGACGGTTTAACAGTAGGTTTGACCAAACACTTTTACACGTCAATCATATTTTAAAAATTATATGAGGTCGGCGTTTCCTATCTTAACTACTCTGAGAAGAAAGGCCTAAACAAACTCAGAGGTCACAGTCTCTTTTAAAGTCCAGACATAATCTTGGTCAGATCATGTTGATTTGTGTTTGAAATGGTCTTTTGAGGAAAAACCACACAGATTGAGTGGACCTGTCCAGTCAGTGCACGCATTTGTCAGTAATCGTGCAGCTCAACTCGGAACTTAAAGTAAAGCTGTAAAAACAGTTAAGCTCAAAAGATAAATATCAAAATCAACTTACCATCTTGTTTCACAGTATTCCCCAGTGGACCACAGCTAGCGACCCAGACGAGCAGTATCCACCGCAGCATGAGCCCAACCCTGCTTCTCTGCAGCTCCGGCTGGTTGTGGAAGTGACGCGCTGTCGGCCGAGCCTGCACTGCCATGGTCGCATCAAACGAGGGACCATTGGTGGAGAAGGTGGCTCACATTGTTTGGGTACCTATAGGATACAAAATAAATGAAATAAATATTTGGTGGTTTGGATTGAGCATGCTACATGGTTCTTGGTATCGAATGTAAGCAGTAATGTGAGCGTGCATTGAAAAAGAAAAAGTGGTGGAAACTCGGCAGCGCGCAATACAAATTACAAACGAACATTGTACAAATTACAAACGAACATGGTATTTTAAACAAATCAAATTACTGCCATTGCGCTTTGGCAGGGTCGCCATGTAGGGCAGGATCTCGAGGAGATATTGAAACACCGAGAGCTGAATTAATACTCAAACTCAAAGCATTTATTTCAAATAAACCAATTACAGGCACTTTTGAATTGTCAGTCAGAAAGATGAAGCTAGTTGCCCATTCCAAAGCGTAGAACAAGAAACTCCATGGACACTCTTTTAAATCCATCTCTTTTACTGTCTTTATTGTAACCATTAAACAATTATAGGGATTACATTTATACGAAATAAGGCTGGTTACATACAATAAGGTTGATTGCACACTACATATATGGTGGCACCACCTATCAATATAAACAATAAAGTTTTAGCACAGACGCATCGTCGTTCCAACTAAAATGTTGTACATGACCGCATGTGGGGGTAGAAAGCTGTTGTGGTTTCATGTCTAAAAATTACTGACTAAGACATTTCAGGAAAGAAAGTAAAAATAAAGAACCCCTCTTTCCCCTCCCTCCTTAGTACTCAATACTTGTATGTCGTAAAAGAAAACAGAAAGAATAAAAACTTTTCTACAAAAAATAAAATAACCGATCCAACGAAAACACTAAAAAGTGAAAAATTATTTTAATTTCGGAAGTCGGTGTCTTTGGTTTTGTATTTTCGTTTTTTGCTACCGACTTCCGAAATTAAAGTTATTTTTCACTTTTTACTGTTGTTTGTTGGAAGTCTGTTGTGTTTTTGCAAAAAAGATTTTATTTTTCACTTTTTAGTTGTGGTACCTATCCCACACAAATTCATTTACCACTACTTCATATGTAAATAACAGTGACAGGAAGTTATTAAAACATCATCTTTATATGCTTAGTGGCAAAAATACGCATTATTAAGGATAACTCAAAAATTACTGGACCACATGAGAAGCACCAGCTTTCAAATAAAAAAGAATCATTAAAATCGGTTTACCTATAAGAAAGTTCTGAGGTAACACATTAAAAAAATACAGTCGAATAGAGAACCTCCTCCTTTTTTTGAAGTCGGTTATAAAAGGAACATGACTGTGTGCTGTTCACACGCGATAGAAGTAAAACCTTAAAAAATGTGAACTTCAAGACTGTATAATTATTGTACAATATATAATAATTAATGTATTCTATCTTATTCTCTCGCACGTTAAATCCTATAGTGTGCTTGTCTCTTTTTAATGTCGCTTTTTTGTTTCATCGAGTTTCAAATCACAACGGAGCTGAAGAAGTTTTCACTTCAAAATATACTTTATTTAGTACAGACTAAAAGGCACACAACATATTCTGCAAAATAAGTGCAAAAAAAGTGTGTTCCGCTGTAGAATAAAGCAGGAATGTAACCCTCACGGCTTCGACAAATAGGCAGAACAGTACCTCTCGTAATTTTTTCAATTATTTTAGTAATGTACCACACAATGACTGACTGACTGAGTGTGCTATTGTGACTTCAAATCCTAACTTACAATGCTGAATGTGCTACACAACGCAGGAATATTTTTGACCAGATATGCTTAGCAAATAAAAGTTCATAGCTGTTAAACTTTCGCTTATTAAACCACTATTTTCTCCAAGGTTAATATTAAAAGCTATTTCGTATTTTTTATTGGACAGCTATCATTTCCTGTCATCCTAACACTAATAGGCAGGGCCGGATTTAGGGCAGGGCAACATGGGCTCTAGCCCCGGGCCTCCACAAGGAAGGGGCCTCTACAATTTGATTTTCATCAACGAGATAACAGTTCACATGCACGAAATACCCTTTTTTATTTTCTTTTCATGACCTTCGTTGATGGTCTTATAAGTTATATGTTGAATTATTCGGATCCCAAAAACCTAATTAAAGAAAATTTTCGATGTCCATTTTATATTTCAAACGCACGACAGCGACGCGGACGGCAACGAAATATCCCAACAAGTTGAGATCTACTTTGGATGTCATCGGTACAATACGCGCGTATACCTACGTACGAGTAATTTCGCATCCGGTGTGTGCGCTCCCATAGTAAGTACATACTTGAAGGATCGGGATCGTTTTTGTACACAGTCGCGTTGACGTTGACGGGTGCCGACGCGGTCGTAGCGCGCTGTATCAGGGAATCCCCAAAATCTGAGACGTTTACTGTAGTGTTTATCTAGTGGCCAGTCATCATGAAAAAGTAAGTTTGAGTCTATTTCCTACGAAATGTATGGAAAAGGGTTTCGTAGTACTCAAACCTCAGTTGGTCCGATAGAGTTTTTTTTATCCTTAGAGGAAACAGCACCCTAATCGCGTAACATACTTTCAATCGCAATCTGAATGATTTTGAAGGATATTGCTAATCCATCCATTCATATGTTCGAAAAATGTATCTGCTCAACAACGTAAATAACGCAATGAATGTTGTTGAACTGTCAAAATGAAAGCCATTGCTACGGTAAGTGTGTAGGTACAGCAGTTAAGGTACCTACCCTTACAGCCCTATCTAAAAACTTCACCCTATTTAAAAATGATTGAAAACTGTGAAAAACATTTTCTCGTCTGTTCCACAACATTTTCGGGGTCTACACTTTTAGGTTGCCGCAGGGCCTCCACACGCTTAAATACGGCCCTGCTAATTGGTGTAGCTACGCATTAACGTTTAATTGCAAATTTATCTGACCTTAAGCAAATGGCGGAGCAAAGCTGAACGTGCCGTATCGAGGCTCTGGCCTTCATAAATCACAAAGCTACAACAGATCTGAGATAAGAGAGCTTTAAAGTCATCATCGTAGAGCCTTCGATTGCTATTCAAGCTTATGTAAAGAATGAAGGCTTTGGAAATGTGCTGTTTTGCAATTTGGAGAAAACGGAAGACTGAATGATGTAACGCAACTACAAGAATTGGATTAAGCTGATGGAAATCAAAATTCTGACGTGCTAGGGCAGCAAAGTCATAATAAAATGAGGATCTTCCGTATAGTGACAAACTATGTCAATGATATCAGGGAAAGCTTGATTTATAGCAGACTGCTGTTACTTTTCTAACAAGGAAATCTATGAGACTAGAGCCTCACAACCTTCACCCCCCATTCCGCCTTCTGGTACAGCTATCCTTGCTACCATTACTAAGACCTGGAAGCATTTATTTAGCCGACTCCAGTTGACTCTTGCTCGATCTTGATATAATTTATAGCGATACAGTTTCATTATTGATGTGTTCACGCCGATCTTGTCTTGTGAGATAAGAATCTTTCTCGTAGGCTGTGGGGTCGCTAGGCAACTTGCCAAATACTTGTGTATTGCAGTTTTTGGTTCCGCTTACTCGATAAAACGAGAGGATACATAATTTTCATGAATTTGTCGACTGGATGGTTTTATTTGAAGATGTTGCCAATGCCCTATTACTTTGGTTAAATATTAGTAGAAAAATCTTTATTTATATGAAAGGAAATCGTGAATGACTGATCTATCAACACATAGCTCAAACCACTGAACGGATTGGGCTTAACTTTAGCATACAGCTAGTTATTATGATGTAGGCATTCGTTAAGAAGGGGTTTTTGGAAATTCGACCTTTAAGAGGGTGAAAAGGGGGGATTTTGTTTCTATGAAAAATCTTATTCCTTGAGTTAATAAACTTGAAATTTCGGGTCGTCCTTTTTTTTTGGTGCGATATCATCAAATAACTTCTCCCGCTCTGGGCGGAGCGGGAAGGCGTGTCAGACACTTACTGCCTCAAATCCACCCGTGTTCGTTCAGTTACCTGTGTGCCAGGGCCACGGTAACCCTTTTGGACAAACCTGCGACCCCGGCAGGCATCGGCCCTAACGGACCCCGTAAATGTGTGCTGACATCTCTTTCGAGGCACGCGTGGAAGACAACGCGCCGACGACCCGGGCCTGGTCCTTACCGGACGGCAAGCTGCCCATTGCTCGCTGTCCGCAAGCCCGCGCCTGCGGTGGCCGGGTAACGGCTATTGATTCCCTACGCCCAGGGCGTCTCCTGCGGCGACTAGGGGCGTGAGGACGCAAAGATTGCTTTTCCCTCACGCGTTCCGCCTACTTTTTCGCGAGCATTACTGCATCGCAGAAGGACGTGACGGCTTCCCATGCACTCTCGCGCCATACCATGGCCTGGACCAGGGCCGGACGCTAGAGATCGCTGCCGCTTCCGCGAGGACATGGTTGTGCTCCGCCCAAGCCGGGCAGACCTTCACCGTATGTTCTACCGTGTCGTCCGGGCGATCCACACAATGGTAACACCCGGGCGAACCCCCCGCCTTATCCGGAACACGAACCTCCCGAAACAGCCATGCCGGTGAGGACCTGCGTCAGGCTGAAGGTGAGGAAGCCATGGCGCCTCTCAATCCACTTCTCAAAGAAGGGACTTACCGCCGCAATTGTGGCGTGTCCAAACTTGGGGTCGTCCTGGGGTTATTAATTTTTTAAGGGGAGGGTTATACTGCGTGTCTTGATTAATTCAAAAATTGGTATGAATAATCTTGCGTTTAAGTTATCTTATTCTTTTGGTTAATAAACTTGAAACTTGACAATATTTTCTTCAGTAAATAATAAAGATTGGCACTTTTAGGTTTTTTAGACAGCATCTCACAGAGGATTTAGAGTATGTCAAAGTAAGTAAGTAATCGCTATAAAATCGCCGTAAATAAAGCTCTGTCGGATTAACTCTAAACTCTTTACTAATATTTAAAACAAAAATAAAAAGTAAATTATTCAGAGTTTTTCAAAATCAAATCCTAACGGGGTGAAAAAGGGTTATAAAGTTTGGATTTTACTGGTTGCTTCAATGAAATCGAAAATAGGTTTAAATAATGTGAAATCATACAATGGAAACGTACCAAACACTGCTATTATAAAAACAAGCCCTATCGTGGTAAAAAAGAATGAAACTGTTTATTTGAAAAATCTTATTTCACTGATCTATTAACTTAAAAATCGGCCCGAATACTTATTTATCTAAATCTATACTAATATAAAAAAGCTAAAGAGTTGTTTTTTTTTTTGTTTTAACGCGCTATTTTCTGGAACTACCAATCGGATTTGAAAAATGCATTTTGCGTTTGATTACCCAATTTTTGAGGAAGGTTGGCTGTTCAACATCATTCTATGATCCTTAGGAACCGAGCAAAGGGAAAAAAGAGTAGAAAGAACGCTAAGCGAAAACGAAGTAATAGCGAGAGCGGGCGATGCGATGCGACGCGGTGGATCGGGGCAACAAGAAATGTCGCGCGGACGAAGTAGCGGCCAGAAGCTAGTTATTTATAAAGGATTTTAATCTGTTTTAGAACTGTCGTAAGTCAACCTGTCCAAAAATTAAATGAACCCTCTAATGTATTTTATTTTTTAGATTATCTACTTATTTTAAGTACTTAGTCGTTTATCATCTCCCGTCCAGTTTTCTTAAGTGCGAAATAACTTTAAAAATTTGTATGATAATAATGAACGAATATTAAATTAGCGAACTACGTTATCATTGTCGCACAAGACCAAGCTAAGCGAGTACTCAACGAATACTGGCATTAGGCCAAATTAACGATGGAGGGACGAAGAAGAATTTAAGAAACTATTACAGCACTTGCAAGCAAATACAGCCGTGAACACAGATCTTAAGACGGCATACAACGTCACACTAGCGCCACTCCTTTCAAAATATAATCTCGTGATTGAGAAGAAATTATGAATAAGGGCTCAATAAGGACCCTCGATAAGTGTGTCTAGAATTTTCTAATACCTTTTATAAAGTTTCATAATGAGACACGAAGCAACAAAATTCGATCTAAAGAAAAGCGGCCACATTCCTATAGATCGTATTTTGTTACTTCGTGTCTCAATATGAAACTTTATAAAAGGTGTTAGAAAACTCTAGACACACTTACCGGGGTCTTTATTAAGCCGTTATTCATAATTCCTTCTCAGTCACGTGATAATATTTTTTTAAAGAAGTGGCGCTAGTGTACCGTTGTACGCCCTCTCAAAAGGAAAGAGATACTTTTGGATTCAAAAGAGAAAAACAAGATTTGCGAACTAAATCTGAGGAGTAATTACGTTAGTTGCAATGCAATTAATTTTGTCAAGTCAACTATATTGATTGCGTTATTTACGCTGTCGAGTAGACCAATTTTGATTTTGAAGCAATTGGTTAGGAATTACTTACAAAATCCATCAGATTGTGATTGAAAGTGTGTTACGCAATGAGGGCTACCGCGCTTGAGTTCGCCGCTAGAGGTGCTGGTGTAGAGTAAGGTCTCTAGATGTCAAAATATGTACTGAACGTTCACTGTTTGCGGGATTTTTATCACAGATTTTAACGAGTGATTCATAATTGTTGTAATGGTTGTGCCATTCCTGATTAATTATGGCTTTTGATTTTAAGTAAAAAGTTAGGATCTAATTTGGTAGCACTTGAAGGACGAATAAGATTTGTCTGCTTAATGCTTGCCAATTTTAGGAACATTATAATCTAAATATTCATTTGAAGTTCTAAAATGTAAGAAAATAAACATAATATGAATTTATGGGTACTTAAACATATCCAAAACATCAAATAAAAGTACTGCAACAGGACCTTACTCGCCAGTGGCGCCAACTAGTGAGCACAAAAACGATAGCCCCCATTGGGGTGCTGGTCACTATGATCTAGGTCATAGAAACGTCAAATAAGTGAATAAGTCTGCGGTACGCTCGGTAACAGACGATTTCAAATGAAATCTTGCGAATTACTAATTTAGAAGTCATAATAGCAACAATATTGGCATCAATCAGTTTCGGTACCAAACAGAAGGTATAATTGTCTCTGTCTTTATTAATACTCTATGTTTGTAACCATGGCAACCATACGTTTAGGTTGTTTCACAATAACAACGGAACAACAATTTTCTGGGCGGAAATCGAGCTGCAGATTTTATTTCCGCACCATTCCATCTTTCTATATTCACGTAGAAGAATGTTTTGTAAGCGTCTTAATAATTGTTTATTCTACAATTTTCAGGATTTGGTAGTGTCTTAAATTTTATGAACATCACGTGAGTGGAGTGATAAACGAGATTATAGGATCAAAATGTATCACTTAACTTGTAATTTAAGTCCAAGATCGCTGGTCACACTTTGATTATAAAGGTACCTACCTATTTGATTATTTATCTTAAGATTTTCAGGATTTGGTGGTGTTTTGTGTGTGTGAGTGATAAACGCGATTAAAGGACCAAAACTTATCACCGAACTTGTAATCCCCAACCAAATGATAAATAAATGATAAATGATTTTATTTCTGTAAGTAGGTTTGTACAAACACTTCTACACGTCAATCATGTTTTTTAAACTAGATGAGGTCGGCGTTTTCTATTTGACTACTCTGAGAAGAAAGGCCGAAACAAAGTCAGAGGTCTCAGTTTCTTTTAAAGTCCACACATAATCTTGGTCAGGTCATGCGAAGACCATGCAGATTGGTATCTGAAATGGTCTCTTGAGGAAAGAACCACACAGATTGAGTGAACCTGTCCAGTCAGTGCACGCACTTGTCAGTAATCGTGAAGCTCGACTCAGGAAGTCAGGACTTCAGTCACTTCAGTCAGGACCAAGATCACAAATGTAAAAAATAAAAATAAACGAATAGCCAAGTTATTCGGTTTCGACGATGGAGCAGCCCTACCTAGACAAGACTGATGTGGTTGGGGCTGACGAACTGAGAAGACGTCGATTGCAAAAAATCGCTATGGATCAATGAGCCTGTTTTATTAGTTAATTAATCAATAATTTTACAGTACTGTAGTTGTAGATTAATATTTATGCAACACAACAACAACAACAACCAACAACAAAACACACAACAACAAAAACAACAACAATAACAACTACTACAATACTACAATTATAAAAGTGATTTTAAAAAAACTTATTTGGTTTTTGTGGCTGTCTATGCCTTTTGTTGTCTATGTTATCATTACTCTTGGTTGCCGTCTATATTATAATCTAACGTTCATTGCTCGACTGCTTTTAGATGTACAATATTTACCTAACTTTTGCTGTAGCAGGCCGAGGACTCTTTTTATCTTTTTTTGAAATTATTTTAGGTACAACTATATTACTAGTAAGCAACCTATTGACATTATTCGACTGACATAATATTTTACACAGAAATCACTAGAAATACCTTACAAATCCGATTGATTACTGTCAACTATTGTAATGGCCAATGCGGAATTGTGAGCTTTTTAGCGGATTTACGAACATTTATGCAATTATCTCTTTGTGACTAATTGTAACAGAGGTTATCAAGTCAGGGATCATTAGCATGGAAACGGATTTTTGTGTTCGTACTCGTAAATGGGTCATTTGTACTGGCTGGTTCATCGTTTAACAGCTGTCATATACTTAATAGTTATTACATTCTTATTTTAAACTTCTGAGGGTTTCTTTTAAAAAGGATATTCAGCATTATAAGTGGCCTGTATTTCTGTGTGTTAAAACTTGTAATTTATTTAAAAGGACTTACAAAATGAGAAGTATTTTGTCGCTATGTGCTCAATAATTATGTCGTTTTTGATATAATGGTGACCTAAATTATATTATTATACTAAATGGGACATTATGTTGGGAGTTCTGAGGCAAAAATATGTCATTCTTTATCGCAATATCAAAAATGACAAGTTCTTTTCTGTAATTGTACTGGTAATAACCATTTAAGTGTACGACGGAATGAAAATAGGTCGATAAGCTAGATATTAAACTGGTGCAGTGTGTTACTACTGTCATTTAAACAGAAATGGGGTAATCACCTGTTGGAAAATGTTGCCATATAATTACCTACGGGAACTTTTAATGCAGGGTTAGTAAACATTAGGTATAGATACACCTAATGTTTACTAGCCCTACATTGCTTTTAATATTTATAAATTAATGTTTTCTGCAGGAATTTTAATTTGAGCTCGAAAGACTTCGTAATTAGTATTAAAGCGAGCACCTTACAAGTTACTATTATGATTATTATAATAATAAACTTTATGAACAGTTGTAATAATTAAGTTTACAAATACAGCGATTGAGGAATTTTGAAAAGAGCAATTCAGTTTTACCACGGTAAAGCTTTCCGCTATCTAAAAAAGCGGAAAGCGGTCAAACAATAACTGCTGTCCAAATACAGAGTTTTGACACCTTAATGTCAAAAACTGGTAAAAATTACAGATTTTTATGATGTCCGTTATAATATGACGGAACCGCTTTCCTAGGAAACCTAAGCCTTACTGAGACATAAAATTTGCCATCACATTCTCGCATAAACCCATCCCAATCAGGAAAATCATTTTAATGAAGCGGGTGTACGGGAGCAAGCATCCGCCAAAGTCTCCAGAATGACCTACAAACGCTCACGCACACCCTAAAATTTATTATCCTAATAGTAATGTGATTGAACACATCGTGATCGTAATTTCGAGCGTGGTTCCATGTCTAATAATGTTATTTTTGTTCCACCAATCAGGTGATCGCGTGACGGGGGAATAATCCTCGCCACTTGTGAGTTTACGGTTACTGTGCACCTTATCTTGTTGCCACAAGGTCGTAATTCAAATGGCTTGTTGGTGCAGAACTTTGTTCTTTTATCACAAAACTTGGTTGTATAGTGAGTTATCGTGTTGCCATTGTCTCGAAATGTCGCACTGATCGAGTGTTTTATTCTTTACTGGAATTTTAGTGGATCGAAATAGATGTCGTTTAGCTGGTCGTGGTGGGAGTAACTAATGCATTGCGGATTAAATTGAAGATGCGTTTAAACTTGATATTTTATTATTGCTTTCACGTAACTTGTGTAGCTTTGCGGACGTTTTCGACCAAAACTAAACTCTAGAGTCTAGCTAACAGACGTAACTAGGTCCCCCAACGGCTAAAGTGCGCGCAAGATAAGACTGCGCGCGTGTTTGACCTTCAAGACTATATCCCTGCCAGCACTTTTAATAACTTTCGTCATAATGTTGGCGATTATTTACTTTGGAAAACACGGAACACAGCACACTCTCTTGACGCCTGATATAAACGTCGAGATGGCGACAAACGATTATTTCCGATTTCGGCCGCGTGCACACTTATTTTGCGCGCACTCTAGTTGTTGTGTCTTCTATGCTCTGTCTCTTGCTTCATTGTTACTAGTCTCCAGTAAACAAAATGCCCCAGGTCGATGACGGATGTTCACACCATCACCAGTGCAAGAAGTACTATGATGCTACATAGTAGTAGATTTTTTGACAGTATAGTGTTTTCTGAGAACTTATCTTTGACATTATAAAGTCAAAGTCAAATCATTTATTTCAAATAGGCACATAAACAGCACTTTTGAACGTCAAAATTAACAAAAAAATGGAATTGATTCTAGTTGCCCCCTCCAAAAGGTAGTTTCATATGTCGAAGAATGGGCAAGAAACTCCACCGTTACTCTTTTAAAATGTTTCACAATATTATGTAGGTTCACATTAATTATATAATTATATGTGAAGACGATGCACCTAGAATAAAATTACTATACCACAATAGGTAAAAAGTTTTTTTTAATTTTTTTTATTATGAAATTAATTATGTGATCTATCACATATTTACAATTTTATAATCCAGCTGAATACTGCAAAGGTCAAGAGGCTGCCAAATGGGATGAGGAACGTTACCTTCTATAGGTAAGCTGCAGTGGGCGTTAAAAAATGAATAATGATAAAGTTTAAAGCATTTTTTATTCCTACTTTATAGAGGAGGAAAATAAAATGTCGTAAAACGTATATTTAATGCGATCTTATAAATTTTAATGCGTAAGTTGATGGATTAGTAGCTCGTTACTAAGTACTTTATGATTTTCGTTTCAACTTAACAGGTTTTTTAAAGGTATCAAAGTACTTAAAATTGTTATTACATCGTAAAATAATATTTACGTCGATACTGTATTGGGATTTATTAAGGTAAACTTCCTTGGGTAACAGATACAACCAGATTTTGAAAGGTGTTTGTTAGAGATTGGGTTCTTCAATGTGAACCATAAGATCATTGCGTTTCTGCCACCTTTAACCACCGAACCAACCATGATTGTTTAAAACCGATACCCAAAAAAAAAATTAAAGATCTCTACCAAAAAAATCAGACCACATTTCTTTACACTTCGAAACACCTTTACAACATAATTGGTTTTTAAAAACATGCCTATACCTTTCAATAAAAGGAGCAATCATACGCCAAGAAAAAAAAACAAATAAACCACACCAACATTGGCCAAACAAAATCACCCGTTGCTGCATGCTTAAAGAAGACATTTACAGTAGTCCCCACTAAACATTCAATGTAGATCACAAACACGCCAGTATTGGTGATGGGATTTCATCCATTGAAGTTCAAGGCAGGTAGTTGGCCCTATTTTACAATGGTTCTATCAAGAGGCTTCATATCTTCCCATGGCTATTGACACGTCAAAATATTCGAGTGGAGATGATTCGGAGTAATGCTTTCCAATTGAGAATGTTTAGTGAGCATTGTTACCCGGAATTTATTGTTTATTTATATAAGTACACATACAAGAAGAATTTTTGAAGCTTGAAACTATTTAATTGTTTTTATGGAACAACTATTATTTCTTTATTTAGATCAAGCTTCGTTCCTGCTAGTTTATTTTCTATGGTTGCTGTTTTTGATTCGATTTCGATATTGGTTGGTATTTCTTCAATACATGGCGTAACTACGTTCGGTGTATTTGTGTATATTTCAGGTCTTTTTAGGATTCCGTACCCAAAGGGTAAAAACGGGACACTATTACTAAGACTTCGCTGTCTGTCCGTCCGTCTGTTTGTCACCAGGTTGTATCTCAAGAACCGCGATAGCTAGACAGTTGAAATTTTCACTAATTATGTATTTCTGTTGCCGCTATAACAACAAATAGTAAAAACAAAATAAAATAAATATTTAAGGGGGGCTCACATACAAAAAACGCAATTTTTTGCCTATTTTTGCTCGTAATCAATGAATGGTAACAGGAAGGCACCTAATTTGTGTACCTACTGTTGTTTACCTAGTCAATACGGAACCCTTTGTGCGCGAGTCCGACTCGTACTTGGCCGGTTTTTTTCTATTTCACTATTATTGTCTGTATTTATGCTATTTTCTACATCAATACTAGACTGTTTCTGTCTATCGATTTTGATCAACAAGTTTTATTCAATTATTATCGAAACTTATCAGAATCAGCGTTGTCACGTTGAACGGCAATACTGTTTCTGATAATTTAGCCGTTAAATGTTATGTACACCTATAATTTACATTAGCAGTAATAATTTTCTTAAAAACTTTTGTAAACCAATGTTGGATGTATATGATGTTTCAATGAATAGCCTTTTGGGGATTTTTCCCAGAGACGATGTCTTTTATGCCCATTGAGGTCTACCCCTTTTTTATACACTGGCACATATTATAAAAATCTCGCCAATCACTAATTAGCCTTAATTATTTATTTTAGTGTTAACTTGTATAATGTAGTATATTTCACTGTTGTAAATATAAAAAAGAGTTTATCAGAATTAATGTGTGGAGTTGTATCAGAAACGACTAATTGGAATCGTGCACCTAGCTTCTGACGTTTCATAAGTGCCCATGTGAAATCAAATATTTTGATTTTGAATGATGATGTCCTTTCTTTGGTATTGTTCGTTGAATCGTTGAGCTCCTTAAGTTCTGAGTTGGGCTGCACGATTACTGACAAATGCGTGCACTGACTCCAGGTCCTGACAGGTCCACTCAATCAGTGTGGTTTTTCCTCAAAATACGATTTCAGACACAAATCTACATGGTCTCCACATGATTTGACCAAGATTATGTCTGGAGTTTAAAAGAGACTGTGACCTCTGAGTTTGTTTCGGCCTTTCTACTCAGAGTAGTCAGATAGGAAACGCCGACCTCATCTAGTTTTTAAAATATGATTGACGTGTAAAAGTGTTTGTTCAAACCTACTTACAGAAATAAAATCATTTATCATGAAATAATAATATTAAATAATTCGAAAAATTCATGACAGTTTCACGATAAATTAAATTCTAGTATATTTATGGCTGATAGACTATTATAATCGTGATCATTTATAAGTACTGAAATCTTATAAAGAAATAAGGAAAAGCTTTCAGTTCAAAGCTGAGGGTGTTACCAATACACGTTTACGATGACTATCATGTTATTATGTCATGCCGAATGGTGATAAATATTCCCATCACGATCAGCTGGCTAATTTTATTGATCTATAGCTTCCGGCGTTATGTGAAAAAGCATGGGTGTAGTTTTATTGCTGTATAACTTTGGTAGGCAGTATACGACAATTCGTTGTTATAAGATATATCATGATATAAAAAAACAACCGACTTCAAAAAAAAAAAAAAAAAACTCTATAAAACATGAAAAATAACCTTAATTTTGGAAGTCGGTGGCCAAAAACGAAAATACAAAACCAAAGACACCGACTTCGAAAAAAGTTTTTATTTTTCACTTTTTAGTTGTGATACCTACCCCACACAAATTCGTATACCACTACTTGATATGTAAATAACAGTGACAGGAAATTATTAAAACATCATCAATATGAACCAAGTGAACTATCATCAAAATAAACCTTTATTGAAGTCGGTTAAAAATACAGCTTATTACTGTCCCACTGCAAGAAAATGGCCTCTTTTCATACATAGAAGGCACGAACATTGATCATCACATTTTCTCAAGATGGGTTGGCGATTTTTAAATGTTGATAATCCTGAATTATCGAATCTAAATCAAATGTACTGTGTCGATGTGTCTTGCAAAATTTGAATGAGTAGGTACTATATCATTGCATTGTCAGACAATATTTAAAAGTTCAAAACTTCTAAACGAATCTCGTTTGGTACGTGGCCTATCTCTTTTAGAGGTTTTTGAACAATTTGGCCTATTATCACTAAATGCATTTAAAGCTAAACGTATTTAAAATATAAAATATCATTTCGTCTTCGTCATCTTCAAACGATTGATAAAATTTACATTCGATTAGCGCTAAATATATACAGTCATTTTTCGTGCAAGTGGGCCTTAAATATTAATGTCAAATCCGTTTCCTACGTAATAAGATTTTAATTTCTGGCATGGGGATTTCAAACTTCAATGGGCAATCTAAAGGATTATCTCTAGAGCCTTCATGTATAGAGAAGATTTTCTCACACAAATTATACAATTACTACTATGTAAGTTACATCAGCTCCTCAGAAATAACACTCTGTACGATTTGAAATGTTAATTCCATTGGATATAGTTCAATTTCCTGAATTCAACTTTGTTTTCATGCTCTTAAAGTTGTCTTTCGTTCAAGTTGGCATGTTTTACTTCATTCGTTTTATTGGCTTTATCATGTAGATTTGCTTTGCCTCTTAATAAACCTACACATATTCAATAATCAACTGATCCCCCGTATATCATTCCTAATCAGCTTACAAATTAACATACAAACTGTTAATAAGAAATAAAATAAATATAAATAAACAATAAAACCGTCTGCCCACTAAACCGAGTGATTCATGTCGGACCGGTTCAAATGCACCTTTAGTTGCAGCATTAGTTGGATTTAGGCAGGTGTTTGTGGCTAACCACATTTTTTACTTTTTAGTTATTGAAAAGTTACGGTAAATTATGTATCAACAATTGGATTTAAATGTTTGGACTATTTATAGTAGAAAGTTGTATTTTTGTTGTGAAATTTTATGATTGAAAAACAGTAAGTTTTCTATTTATAAAAATTCTAATTTATTCATGAAATATACAGAAATTATGTTAAAAGGATTCCTTTACATATTTTTTTTTTAAACTGGAATGGGTCCCAACTCAGGGATCTCTCTAATCATCCAAAATGTTGAGTGTCAAAGTTTGATAATACTGACTGCTCATCAAAGATGACTATTACTCAATTGACATGAAAATTACTGTTGGGTATAGTTCGTAGATGTAGGTACTTTACTATAAATTACCTTATGAGCACGACAAGGAATCAGAACGACTCTTTAACAGTTGAGTTATAGCTATAGGACATGAAACATTTACAAGATAGTCTAGCTCAAAACAAAAGGACAGTTCCTGAAGCTACTCGTAACTTGACAAGTCATGACTATGAATACCTCGTTACACGACCTACCTACACATACGGCACAAAGGCTGGCACGACAGTAAAATCTATGTTCTATTACTATTCCCAAGACGTTGCCCACGTTTGAATATCAACTAAGATACAAATCTCGTCACGACAGTTTGCTTCAAGTCAGTATTTTTAGCTGACAATAAATTAAAATGATTAACATGTAGAGTATGTAGGAGTATTGGCGAGGATCCAAATCAGATAGTTAATGAGCAAGATAAGGCTCTGTGCGGAATTCTTTTAACCGATAGAATCCCGGTGGCCCTGTGTAGGGCCGGTATGTCGTGAAACAAGACAGTTCGTCAGCCCAAAAAAAAAAAGAAGCCCATACAGTGAAATGCTCAAAAGACGATATTAGCCCTCATTTAGAAGCAATAATGATGATTATTTAACCGCACGACCGCGCGACCCTCTACAGGGCCAGCGGGGCTTGACGGTATGTACGACATACCGGCCCTACAGAGGGCCACCGGGATTCTATCGGTTAAGCACAAAAGGGTAAAAAAAGAAATTCGATTACGGAACAAAAGAAACGAATAGAAATGTAGGAATTTTTACATAATCATGTTGTCTAGCGTGCACCAGATTTATTATTCGATGACCTAAGAGATGTTCTGGATACACAGACAAATCCAGAAAAACTACAGTAGTTAAAATCCGTCCAGCAGCTACGGCTGCAAGGTGTAAACTAAATGTACTTCTAAACTGCCGGGCGGTGGTTGCCACATACAGGACAAAGTACTTCGGAAACCCAGGTACCCTACGTGAGATTATGACTAACACCAAATAGTTGCTGGCCTTCCTCGAGGAACTGGGGTGGATCAAGCGATCGATTTTCTCACTCATACGCAGAATACGCGCTTTGACGTGGAGTTGCGGACACCAGTCCGTCTTACCTAAACCAGGGCGAAGGTGTTACTTAAGAGGGCGTACAACGGTACACTAGCGTCACTCCTTTAAAAAACTATTATCTCGTGACTGAGAAGCAATTATGAATAATGGCTTGTAAAGACCCTCGGTCAGTATGTGTAGAATTTTCTAATACCTTTTATAAAGTTTCCTATTGAGACACGAAGCAACAAAATTCGATCTAAAGAAAAGCGGCCACATTCCTCTAGATCGTATTTTGTTGCTTCATGTCTCAATATGAAAGTTTATAAAAGGTATTAGAAAATTCTAGACACACCGAGGGTCCTTACAAGTCGTTATTCATAATTCCTTGTCAGTCATGAGATAATATTTTTTAAAGGAGTATGTAGGTATGAGGAACAGGGTGTAAAGTTCACTCATACTCTATAGAAAAGGGAGGATCCTCCGACCAGACGGGTGTTGTGTCTGGTGGGCAATTGCCCAACGTTTGATGTTGGGACGTTGTATATATGCGCGGTAAACACTGCTTGCGCGATGCAGGATTTTGCGTGACGTCAGTGTGACGTGTAGTTCGCATGTGGCAATGTACCGCTACAGGAGTGTCACTAGTGTATCGTTGTGCGCCCTCTTAAATATCTGAAAGACATTGTGGTAACTTGGTAAAGTAAATTGCAGGAGGCTAATGGTCCTTTTATTACAGTTTAAGCAGCGGTAGTATTATGAAGAGATAAATAGTACACATAAAGACCGAAGATAGGTAATTATATCACCCTCACCCACAGAAATGGCCCTCAACTGACTACGTAATATTCGTGGGAAGATGCACAAGTGACACTCAACTATTTCATCTTTGAGTAGCCCTTTTAGCTCGACAAAAAGTATGTAGTAGTAGTCAAGTAAATTGGATAATAGTTTAAGTTGTGAAAGTATCCGATGAATATGTTAAACTTCTAATAATAGCGTAACGTAACAACCTGAAAAACGGTTGAAACAAACTAATTTGTATTGAACCATCACAAATTTTGTTAGACCATTGAAATGGTCTAAGTTAATGTTAGGGTAGCGTCCACGCATAATAGTCCAAATGAAGGACTAAGTGCGGAAACCAAAACTCCTAAAGAAGAAGATATCAGGGCAGTTGATTTGTAATTTTCCTTGAATTGGAGTTTTCGATCGATTCAATTCGAATCCAAAGTAAAATCTATCACCAACTTCAACCAATAAATTAAAATCGTATTCGGGTAAGTTTTGAGATAAATCTCTTATCTTAACTTCCGTTCCTGTCACAATGCAGTCAAATAGTTTTCACAGGACTGATGTTTTCGTGAGCTATATCCTATTTGACCTTATATGTGGTCCATAAACATTAATTGTGGAAAGTGAGTTTTCTAGGAGACGTCTTTACAAAATTAATGAAATAATGCAAAAGCTTATTTCCAGTTCCACAATTGCCGCGGTAAGTTCCCTCTTAGAGGAGTGGATTGAGAGGCACCACGGCATCCTCACCTTCCGCCTGACGCAGGTCCTCACCGGACATGGTTGTTTTGGGAGGTTCCTGTTTCGTATAAGGCGGAAAGAAACGCCCGGGTGTTACCACTGTGTGGATCGCCTGGAGGACACGGTGGAGCATACGGTGGAGGTCTGCCCGGCTTGGGCGGAGCACCGCCGTGTCCTCGCGGAGGCGATCGGCGGCGGCGATCTCTCGCGTTCGGCCCTGGTCCAGACCACGGTAGGTACGGAGCGAGAGTTCATGGGAAGCTGTCACCTCCTTCTGCGAAACAGTAATGCTTGTGAAGGAGGAGGCAGAGCGCGTGAGACCGAGGCAATCGTTACGCCCTCACGCCTCTAGTCGCCGCAGGAGAAGACGCCCAGGGCATCGGGAATCGATAGCCGATTCCCGGCCAATGTAGGCGCGGGCTTGCGGACGGCGAGCAGTCGGAAGCGCCGTCAGGTAAGGACCAGGCCCAGGTCGACGGCGCGTTGTGTTCCACGCGCGCCTCAAAGAGATGTCTGCACTAATTGAAGAGGTCCGATAGGGCCGATGCCTGCCACAGTCGCGGATTGTTCGAAAGAGTTATCGTGGCCTTGGCGCATAGGCAATTGAAGGAACACGGGTGGGTTATAGTCAGTAAAAAATTGACCCGCCCTCCCGCTCCTCCCAGAGCGGGTGAAGTTATTTGATGATTTCACACCCAAAAAACCAGATGCTCTACTACCCGGAATAATTCCAAAGACACCTTCTTCTAGGTCAGGTGCGTAGTACTTACAATTGGCGTGCGTATATGACTAAATGTATGAACCTCAACAAAGCAAAAGGAGTATGTAAGGATCGTAGCAGGTGGCGTTCTGTAGTTTCTGCCTACAATCACAGGAAGAAAACGCTTTCTTCCTCTGAGGGTAGGCAGAAACTACAGAGCACATGAAGGTACACATACACACATAAAATCACCCTAGGTTATGTGTGTATGTGTACCTTCGTCAAAAATCAAATCAAGATCTGCAAAAATCCGTTGTAAGATGATGAAGCGGAAAATGCATAGGATACTATAGTAAAGTTATAACATGAATAATCTATTCGATCAGTCAAGTAGCCGCATCGTGTCTGCGTTCTGGTCAAAACTTATGTAGATAATAATATTTGGAATCATCTATAGGAATAACATCCTTTACATCTACCGTCACCATGATTTTTCCACGATCTCCACAAGGCCCACATTTCAATTCAAAAGATATCTTAATCCTAACTTCCGAACTAATAATAAAAATGCGAAAGTAAGTTTGTTTTTTGTTTGTTTGTTACCTTTTCACGCCTAAACCCCTGAACCGATCATCATGAAATTTTGCATATAAGTTGTCAGGGGTACAGAAAAGGACATAGAGTACCTTTCATCCAGAAAAAAACGTACTATTCCCGAAGGAAAGAACAGTAACTTTCGACTGTCACAATTGCTTTAGGACGCTAGATGGCGTTACGTGTCTTTCGAGTCATGACTGAATTATATTATTAGAATCTTTAGTAGTGTTAAGAATAAATTTCAAAAAATATAAGTAATACATTTTCTGAGTCTAGAGTGCACTCCAACAACGATTAACCAACAACATTGAAAGTTGGCACATAGGTAAATATGCAATGTATTTTTAATGGACAAGGATTTATAGTTTTTTATTCGACCTCCACGCGGGCGAAGCCGCGGGTAAATGCTAGTACCTTACAGTAGCGAAGGGTAAATTTTTGTAAGAGGTAAGCCGGAGTACATATCTTTAATGTGATTATATTATTTGTCTATAGAATACTGAATGTGCCATTTTTCAAAGGAAAGTCGGTAGGAATCGAGTTGTATGGAACCTTCGCCACTGGTACCTTATAAATAAAATGCCACAGTTTCCAACCCGTCTATAGACGCATCTCCCTAACCGAGTCATGCGTTACACGTCCCTTGCATTTCCCATGCAGCCAGTGGCCGTCTGACCGACTTATTTCCAAACGGATTGAGACCCCTCTACGCGCAACGATGTGCAATAAAATGTTCTTTTTTACTCTGTAATGAATTTCTTTATTGGCCTTTCTGTGTCGATGCGTTTTCGATTTAGTTGTGGCTGTTAGAAGACATTTGTATCGTTGTATTTTGAATTCTACTTTAATTGAAATAAAAGGATGTTTTGAACGAAAATTCTTGTTTTGATCAAGTTATGTCAGAATGCGTTAAAACCAGGGCACAAAATGGTGGCTGTGCTAAATCGAAAATGTGATAAGACTTGTCCTATCGTGAAATTGATGGTGGGAGCATTCACTTTGATCTTCCATGAATACTTAATACCGCACTATCACGTCATAACGTTCAAGGTATTACCTACGTGACCCTCTTTAATATACCAATTTCAAAAATACCTGCGAACTCACAAAAAAGTCATAACAGGAATTCCCTCTACATAATAATATTTCATTGGCTATGCCATAGCTCAACAAGTCAATAACCGATTTACGAATCAAGTAGTGATTCCTACAATCGATTTGTTCCGTATAATCGATTCTTTTAACAAGAACCGTTACTAAATAGAACACGCAATTCGAAATGTTGTTTTCAAAATACCAATGGTTAAAGGTCATATTTTGGAATCGTGGCAGGTCTTGTATTCGGTATTTTGATTGTTCTTTAAAGCTGTACGATAGATTCGAATACAATTTCGTGTTGCTTAACGGCTCCCACAGACAGGCGCGACGCGATGGTGCGACGCGATTTTGGTAAAACAATTTCCATTAAGTTTTCATAAAAAATGTTCTACTTGAGTCGCATCGCGCCTATCTGCGGGAACCTTAATAGTCATCAACGTTATAAGCTTCTTTGAGCGTCTGTTGTTTCTTTTTTTCGTTTTTTAGGGGATGATGATAACCTTGGCTACCGATTTTCATTCATTCGATTCTCGATTCGATTCGACATTCTCATTTCTAGGCGTACATGTTTATTTACCAACTGAATGACTTGGCATAGAAATCAATCTCTATCATGATTGCAAAAGCATTCGTCATGAAATCATCGGTGATCATCCAGTCTTCATGGCTGATGTTTCCAGCTACCAATTTAGGCCTTGACGATACACGTAACGTGAAATAACCGGTACGAAAAACCAATACCCCTAACATATTAAAACCAAAACTATGTAAACGTCGGGTAGCGTTTAATTTTAGAAAATGAAACGCACATTGTAGTGGAAGGGATGACGTCATATGCTCGTGACAGCTCAGCTTAGACGCAACTAGGACCGCATCCGCACTCCGCACGTCAATCAAGAGAGGGACGGAGGGACAAATAAGAGGAATTGTATTGAAAGAGACTTTCTGCGGAATTATTAAAGGCTTTGGGCAAAAAATTGCTGGTGGGAGTTTGAGAGTTACATTGTTGTGTCTGGTGTAGAGATTTTTATTTATTTATTTATTATTATTTATTCATTTAACCATTTATCTGCCATGTGTGTTTTTTGTGTGTACCATTTGTGTGAATTTGTTTTTTTGTGTGGGTTTTTGTGTGTGTGTTTTTGTGTGTGTGTGTTTGTGTGTATGTTTTTTATGGTTACAGGGTGGGTAGGTATTTTAGAAGCCTAATTCATTATTATGTTAGCACTGTCAGTTTGTTAGGAAATTATATACACACTCGTAAATTCACATTCACACAAGTTACTATCAAGCCACATTTTTCGCTGTGGTGTCGTTGTGGATTTGGCTCGTCTAATCTGACAGACCCTAGCCATGGGCGTATTTATATCGTCCATCAGGGAATATAGCCATTATTTCCCTGTAGTCGAAATAGTATGGTCTTAACACGAGCAATTTTCGCCATCATCCAGAATAATCCACCGAAATCATTAATAAGTAGACACTGTATAAAACTAATTAAGATTTAGGGATAGGGATCCGTTTCCTTTAGAAATCGGTCCACTATTCAATCCTGATCCAACAATAATAACCAACAATATTCAGTAGACAAAAGCTTCCAAAGAAATACAGATCGATTTACCGATACAATAACAGAAGCCGAAAAGCTTTTTACAGAAAAAAAAAAATGTTAATAGACTCCCCAGAACATTTATCCGCTCCTAATGTATGTAGAAAAAAATATAGTAATAAGAGATAGCTAATTTATTTACCTGATTGACTTTGTATCGTATAGACTTGGTACAGTAAACCTCACGTCAATGGTTATACTTGCACTACGAAAATCTTCCCTACTTCTGCGACATAAAGGCGCTGTCGATGTTAAATTGTTACCACGGACGTGCGGCCTACTGTACTAAAATATATTTTACTTGGCTATGCCTATTACAAAAGGAATAGTCTATATTATGTGTACGTAATGAGGTTCTTGTGTATTTAGGGGAGCTTAATCTTGGCTTAAAAACTAAGGTACATACATAAAGCTATGTATATACATTGGGGTTTTTGAACGAGCTGACTAAGGCTTACTCTAGACTGCAATGCCGATATTGAAATGTTTTTTTTATGTTTTAGGTCATTGGCAAGTAGGTTGACGACCTCTGACGGTAGAAAGTTCAGGTACCGCTGCATTAGACATATGAAACTGCAAAGTCAAGGGTTTGCCGATGCATTGCAAAGTTCAAAAGTATCAAATGCCTATCAACTTGACTGTAGTTCCTATACTTTTCTAACCGAGACACATAATTATTACGCGCTAGATGTAGATAGAATAGAATGGATAATAGAATAGAATACTCTTTATTATGTACACCATAAACATTACAGATATAAAATAAAGATAATTATAGATAATTTGTTTTGCAGTTACTCTGGCAATTATTTTTGCAAAAGTTTGATGAATCCCGAGTCGGTCATATAAACCATATAAACAAAAATTTCGGAAACTATTGTAGCGGCATCTACAACGCCACATGCGAGCTACGCGTCACACTGACGTCACGCAAAATCCTGCATCGCGCAAGCAGAGTTTACCGCGCAACTAGCATATAAACAACGTCCCGACATCAATCGTCGAGCAGTTGCCCACCAGACACAACACCCGTGTCGGAGGATCTTTCCTTTTCTATAGAGTATGAGTGAACTTTACACCCTATTCCTCATACCTGTCTACTATGAATTATGATATTAAATGAAGCAGGAGTGCAGATGGGCAGTGTTATGATAGCATAATATATTTTGAAGCTTGAAGTAACTATAATATCCGTGCCTTTAATATCAGAACTATTACTCCATTTTAAATAAAACAGTGGGAGTGATATCGGTTAATGCACTGTTTCCATCAAACTAATGGTGCTGTAACAATAGTAAAACGTATCTTTTGTGTTTATATTTGTTTGTCGCCTATTTATTTAAGGGATCTCTTCCGAATGTTTGGTTTTATTGCCACTAAATACCCTTACTGAAGGGGATCTTTTAACTTATGGGGCAAGCGTTGCTTGCTCTGCGGTTTTTTCTCATTGTTTCCCATGTTTTTTTTTCTCTTGGTAAATAGTATCACCGTTTACACCGATAGCAACGATTTATAGAACTTACTTTTAGTATCATAGCTGGAACAGATATTTTTCAACCTTAAATTATATAGCGGTGACTCTTCAAACTTTAGTTGAAGCATACTTGCTTGGAAGATGCCTCAGACTGTGTGATTGTGTATTCGTTATTAACTTAAGTCATTCCATCTTTCAGTAGTCGTCATAAATGGAGTGATTTGCTTGAACTTTGTGTGAATATTGTACTGCGATTGCCTTTATTACACATGCTGAGCGTAATGATTGGGAAACTATTCCCCCATACACGACCATCAGTGTCCAAAAATGATCGTTATTATTATGATACTTGTTGTCAATGTCATATTCACTATTTTTCTTGGTTTATTTTTAAAGCATCTTCTTTATATCAGTATCCCGGAGACAAGTGGCACTCAGTTCCAACCGTTTTGTATTATAAGTACAGGTTATTGTGAACAGCTGGCTTATCTCAGTAAACTGTTCTATTTATATGAAGATATAAAACGTCATAGTTAAGTTTTTTAGCACACTAGCAATACTGTGTGGTCTCGTGTTGCTAGCGAGGAGCATCTGGGTAATAATACGTTCCTATACGAAAAGCAATTCGAATTATATGGTTATTGCCACTGAAAACTTAGTAAAATTTGTAACTCGTCCACTTATAGCATATTGGAAAGGATTAAGCAGTTGATGGTTTGTAGAATCTGCTTTGGCCTTTGGGTAAATGGAGCAGTGCTGGCCCAATGGTAGCGGCCCCGACTTACGAGTAGTTCATGGATGCGAGCTCAGGCAGGCGCGTCTTTTTGTGTAATTTATTTCATCACCACTGCTCTCAAATCGGTACACGGTGAAGGAAAACATCGTGAGGAAACCGACATGTCCTAGAACCAAAAATTCGAAGACATGTGACATCTACCAACCCGCACTGGGCCCGCGTGGTAGATTACAGCCCATTCCCTCTCAAAGAGAGGAGGCCTGTGTCCCAGCAGTGTGGACGTTATAGGCTGTTTATGCTATGGGAAAATTGTATGATTGCAATATTGTGTCGAATCTACGTACGATATTGATTGTTGTTTATTTTTACTCTATTATTATTATTTTCCGTACTATCCCGTATTACTGTCTCATTTATATCAACGTTTTCTTTCTTTGCAGTAGGTAGTACCTCAATTGCAGTAAACCTCGAAACCTTCCTAAAAACGTTCCATATTTCGATGTTCCATCAAAATACTATTTCCCGTAGCATTTTTAGAGGCGGTACTATAAGTTACCGATATTTATTGTGTATCTCCCATGGCGAGCGGTGTTATAAATTTTTATTGTTACTGTAATACCCCATATAATTATCATGGGAATCTGGTATCAAATGATTTGATGGCTGAATACGTTTATATATGTGGGTATAAATATATATTGCGTGAGATGTAATAAATTGTGTATGTGGGTTATTTATTATATTTTTTTTGTCCATGTGTGGGATGCTCTTCTATGTGAAATTCACTCTAGTATCATCCTAGGACGATATTCAAAAAAATCTAGGTCAGCATGTCTGAGATTTCTTACATAAAAAAACTCTTCCGCTCTCTCTCTCTCTCTCTATATCTTTCTCTCTTCTTTCTTTTTTATATCTGTAATTTTTATGGCATACATAATAAAAAGTATTCTATTCTATTCTATTCTATTCTACATAGAATAGAATCAATTCTATTTTTTTTGTAAATTTTGACGTTCAAAAGTGCCTTTTATGTGCCTATTTGAAATAAATGATTTGACTTTGACTTTGACTTTGACATACAGGACAGAAATTATTAGTAGATAAACACCACATTTTGTATAAATATCCTTTAATATGTTGGCCCAACTATCTCAAAGCCGATTGCTAGACTACGATTTACAGAATGCAAGTTCTGCTTCATAGTATTTCTGTATCTTAAAATAATTTATTAGGACACAAGAAAAATCCTTTTAAATTCTAATAATACAACGCATATTGATTATCAAAACGTCCTTACTCCCCAATCTAGTGAAGAGTGGTATAGGGATCAATGTATGTAATGTAGCCCCTTTAATTGTGGCTTTGTATGTGAGAGTCGATGTTAAAGAGAGTATGTTGTCCAGTCGCATCGATTTTATGAGCACAACTCTAAACAATACTTAGAGAAAAAAGAGGAGCAACCATTATTGCTAATTAATTCCCCAAATAGGAAGGAAAAGCAATTAGCAACAAAGATTATTTCGTTGTTTATTGATGTTTTTACGTTTACAGATGTTTCTGAGGTTATTGGTGATGATGGTTGTAATACAAATGAGGGAAAATTACTTCGGTGTTCAATATTTTTGATAGCTTTTAACTTTTAATAGTATACCAATGAAGTAGTCAAGTTACTACAACATTATGAAGATAGCATGAGCAACAAACGAACCGTACCTAGTTTAAGTTATCGCTAAATTAGTGCTACAGACCAAACACTTTTGGTAATTATTTTTAGCTACGATATATGAATTAGTATATATTATGGTAACTAGTAATTTCATACTCATGCAAATGCCACCATAGGCGAATATGTGACCTCACTCAAGGGACGATTAGATTAATACAACTTTTATTAAGTCTAAAAATACACTATATCTCCCAGATGTTCTTTTGTTTCACACGAGTTCAACCATTCTCGTTAATAGAAATAATGACATCACTAATTGAATACAACGCTACGCGCATCATTTACCCAAACATTTTTTATCTTTAAGGGTTTGTCGTGACACGTGCTGTGTTAGTTCATCTGTGTCCCTACTACCACATTTAAAATAGCCTTTGTAATAAAGGCAATACAGTCGAAAATGAACAGGTCGATACATTAACCGTTTAGTAAGGAAATGACGACCAGACGTAGGTCGTTTTTTCGCATGATTGGGTTTTTGTAGGGTTAAACATTTGGCTATGAATGATTGATTTCGGGCCCCGAATTTAGGGGTGCAGAATATTTGTTTAGTGAGCTTGCATATTCCGATGGGAAATAAATACCTACCTACACAATACGGAATACCTAAAGTAAATGTACGTACTATGTAGTTTACGCATAGCCCAGTCATGAAAAGAGACAGTAATAGAATGAGTAACAATAAAACTAGAATCGTTATTTCACTCGTTTTTCTTTCACACAAAAATAAAAGCAATGTCCAATTTCCCGCTACACAAAACCTCAACTCAATAGGGTTTACTCGATAGCTTGTTGATCGAGACCAAACAAATGCTAACCTGAATAAAAAAATACACCGTACACCGGCAGACAGATCGTGCTCTCAATCAACTCGTACGCATACACGAGATACGAATGATTGTAAAGAACTGGTTTTATTGTTGTAGAACCAAATTGTTAAAACGTTGATCGAGTTTAAAATTCATATCATGAAGTAGGAGGTTACTAAAGGCTCCTTCAAACTGGCGCGACACGCGACGCGAATCGCACGCTACACAACGGCACCGCTCGTCGTGCGACAGGCAGTGCCTGTGAGTCGCGTACGATTCACGTCGCGTGTCGCGCCTGTTTGAACGAGCCTTAATGTCTAGATGTCTTGTCGACTATGAAAATAACGCACTACAGAAAAAAGGACTTTCGTTTCAAGTAGGTATGAACATAAAGGAAAGTCATAGTGACTATGTAATGTAGAGTATTGATTTGCCTTGCCTCCTGAAATGACTCTTCAAAAGACTGAATATTTTATAGAAGACATAAATAGGAAAGGAAACATACAACAGATACAAAAACTAGAATACCAGTTAAGATAAATAGAAGAACCCACTACGATAAATCACGAAGTAAATACAATAATCCAAGACTATAAACAACTTCTTACTCCAATTTCAAACAACACAAAACCAACCAATAAATAAATAAACATTGCTCCAATAAAAACGCCACAACATCGCCGCATACGCATACACGATCCAAATGAAGATGGGCATGAAATAAATAAGTCCAGAACATTCATTGGACATAGAATACACAACAGAGAGTCTAAAAAAGATGCAGTTCACGGGAAGATGAAACAGATGACAATTTAATTGGAAGAGGCCTCAGCTAATTATTTTCTTTGTTTGAGGTGAATTGTGCTTATATACTCCTAGATTTTAAACCTTGTTAGGATTGCACCTTCTGCATCTTCATCATACTTGGTACGTAAAAGAACCGGCCTCATTGTTGTAGAATAACCGGTCGTTCTGATAACTTCCGGACGAGAAATAAGTCGTCGGAATAGCTCTCACCGTATGCTTTTATTTTTAAGCTCGTGTGTTTTACTCTATTTTGGCACCGAAGATGTATTGGTCTTTCTTTTGTTCTATGTACTGATGCTTCCTTTATTTATCTAATTCTAGTATAATTCCACAGTACGGTATAGAGGGAACCCTTGTTTGCTCCCGATTGAGCTAAAATAGGTAATTCGATTGATACAAAGCTCTAAATTTCGAATTGTCTGTCTGGGACCCTATTATTTCGGAAGCTCGAAAGGTTATCAGTTTATCAGTCAAAGGTAATGAGGTTTATAGTATAATGTCGCCAAAATTAGTATCAGCGCTATATTTACACGATCCAATTATTCTCTGTCTTTTATTCATTTTTTGTTTTAGTCAAAAGACCATTTCAGATACCAATCTACATGGTCTTCACATGTTCTGACCAAGATTATGTCTGGACTTTAAAAGAGACTGTGACCTCTGAGTTTGTTTCGGCCTTTCTTGTCTGAGTAGTCAGATAGGGATAACCGACCTCATCTAGTTTAAAAAATATGGTCGACGTGTAAAAGTGTTTGTTCAAACCTACTTACAGAAATAAAATCATTTATCATTTATACAATTTGTTGTACAACAATTTATGAACAAAAGCTAGAATAGACACCAATAGACTTTCTATGTTAATAATATACTCCTTCAAGTGCTTACATTCAATGTTGCAGTTTTCTTCTACAGCTTGCACTAACAACTTAATAGCTCTCAAACAGTGTCGATGTGAGTTTCGTGAGAACCTTTAAAGCTACACATGACAATAACAAAGCCGTTTTACACAAAGGTTAAAGTAATGGACGTAGGTATAATAATAGAAACGAGGATATTAGTTATTTTAACTACGGGCTACATAGCAATAACCAGCATACATTGTTTGTGAACTAAAAGAGAACCTAGCATGGTTTCTTGTGGAAGCCCTTAGGTATCTGGGCAAAATACAGAATTGACGAAATTGAATTTATCAGTAAGTGAAGAGGGGAAAACTTTTTCAGCAATTATCATGGCAACAACAGACTGGCCTAAAGTTAGGCAGAAAAGAAACCCATTTCTATATATTTTCCGTGTAAAAGCCTTCGAAAAATGCAAAGTGATGTTTGAGACTGATCCTAATGATCCTATCGGAAGATTTTAAGTGTCGTTTTGTTAAAGAACTTATTGAAAACCCTTTTGAAACAAAATAGATCAGCAAAAAGAATTTGATTTGAAAAAATGCAAGTATATTTGAAAAAGAAGGACTGTCCCTTTTCTTGTTTCTAATTTTTGATTGCTAGTTCTTTATGAATCCATATCATTTTAAGTCTTAAAGGCATTTATAATTAATCAGTCTTTTGTATTTATTGACGACATCTTTCACCCCATATGTGTTGGCTTATAACTTACAATGGTCAATGTGTGTTTAATCAAAAGCTCTTTCACACAAAATATAACTACAGGTAAACTAAATGTAGGTAATCCAATATTACAACAACTATTCAAAAAACGTTAAACATCTTTGAATACCGTATGGTTTATTGAAATATTTCTGAACTCCAATTTAAATACCCGCTCGGATTCCACTTGGTTATCAATTTCTTATCGATTTGGTTTAACTGCTAAGGTCTAGGTCACGGAGTATGTAATGGCTTCCACGGAATTTTGATCTTCTTTTTTTAGTAGCTACTATCATGTAGATAGTTAGTCTTATAATCTTTCGTGTCGTAATTTTAACTATATTTTAAAACAGTTATTGTTGTGTTCTTATGTGACGTGTGTGATTTACGATTATCACGTATATCCATAGCAATTTTTCAAAACTTATTTCTCGGTAATGGATC
This sequence comes from Dryobotodes eremita, assembly GCA_917490735.1. NCBI lineage: Eukaryota > Metazoa > Arthropoda > Insecta > Lepidoptera > Noctuidae > Dryobotodes > Dryobotodes eremita. Next base: position 21,414,490 of record OU823244.1, read on the forward strand.
CAGGTTTTCAAAGTTGTAGCCGTGCACCAGAACAATGGAAGATTGTTTGATATCAAATGCAATTTACGGAATCTGTATTATGCCGCAAAGAAAATTGTTGTGGTTTTTAGTACGTAGGTACCAACTCGCAACTTTATGGAGTTGTGAGTACCTATAGTCTTAATTTTTCCAGTCCGTAATCCAGACTGTTCAGAGTAGTCGAGTAACTCAAACCATTGTTATAGGATTGTAGCTTTTATTCCAACTACAACATTAATGTAGATTTTTTGTACTTAGTAATGTGTCTTCTTTATTATAGGCACAAGACTCACGTCTAGAATCTACATAATGTCCATACTAGTCAAATATTTAACAAAGGTACCGGCTTTTAGCTTCATAGCCTTTTGTGTGACGTCATCTGAATTGCTATCCTTACGACAAAATACTCAAGAATCCAAGCATTTAATTTTGTCAGTTATTGATGTAACTGGTCTATTGATCAATTCCATTAAAACACAAAAGTTATTCACCGCCTTTCAGAATAATCACAGCGTGTTTACTAAAAGACAATCAATTTATCCAAGCAAAACAAATAACCAATTGATTTGAAATTCTAATTGAAGAGGTACCTACGATTCAATCGCATGTAATAGACCGATTGAGCACGACAAATCTAAACCTAGATCTGATGCAGACACGTTAATAACTAGCAAAGCAGGAAATTAGAGCAAATAGACTATTGGCACAAAGGAAATGACACTATCCGTTCCTATTATGAAGTGAAAATTGTTTGTAATCGAATTCCTCACTGCGAATTCGTCAACTTTGTGGAATTTTGTTTCAAAATTCGACGTACCAATTAATGAAACACAGTTTAGGTGTGATTATAACAGAATTCGATACAACAATTCCAAAATTGAATTAGTAGCGCTAAATAACTCACAGAAACAGAACAAAATTCCGAGTCTGTTAATGAAAATAGATAAAATAGTACGTATAGACGGAAAAGATATAAATTCTGGTAAATTTGCAACACAAATCGCACTGCAGTGTCTAGTGCAGAGCTTTTTGTGTGCGGGTTAAAAGAAACCAACTTATTAGCATATTCCATAGTTTTCCACCCCCACACTGCGGTCGGCGAACATAATACATTAATATATAATACAAGCAATCCTCAAAGAAGGCACATTACCGATTAAAACACAGTAACAAGCGATTTATCGTAGAAAATGTTTTATATCATTATGGTTGGACGCTGAGCGATGTTCTGTCGCGTTTTCTACTGAGTCACTGTTTGTTATCACTGTAATAGTTAACAAATAACACTTATTGGTACACTATAGCACTAATGTTATTCACGTCTGGTTGATTGTTAAGATTTTGTGGTTTTTTGTTGTGTGTCTGAGAGGAACGGGGACGCGGCGCGCGTGCGTGCGCGGTTACAACGCGCACTCGACTGAGTGAAGGTACCTACCCCTGGCTAGGGTTTTCGTCCCGGCCGGCGAACTGGCGTTCCGTTTTACGGGATATATTGATTGTATGTGGAAAGGTTCTTATAGTGGAGGGCTTTTGACAAATTGTTCAGAATTCCTTTCAGACATTTTTATTTTAATTGCTGGTTTATTGTATTATTATTTTTATTGGGTACATTTATATTATATTTGCATCGTATGAAAACATAAAATACACAAAAACAATAACCTCTTCTTTTGACAAAAATTACGGGCGGATAATTTAAATCAGTAGGTAGGTAGTTGTAGGTCTGTTATTTCATAGGTAACTTTTATGCAATTAAAAGTAGTATATTTTGCACGTGGTGAAAGATTTTGTGCCTTATTTATAAAAAATAACCCGTTGTAAGATGACACTAATATTTTTACTATATTTAAACCAACGTCTCAGCAAAAACATGAACATTTTCGAATGAAATTATGAGAACACCACATTTGATTTCCTCTGTTTATATTTTTAAGAAAGGCTTGAAGTAATAAAAACAAATACAATAAAAAAAAATTGGTTTGTATCACTTAAATTATTTAAGGAATTGTATGGTTATTTTTAGTAACACAAAACGTCAAACTAACCCTCTAACTCCGTGAAACGTAACGCCGATAAACAAGGGTAGAGAGCTATTTTTGTCTCCTTCCCTCCATCATTTACAAAAGGTGACAGAGTTGTGCGTGTCTCAACCCCGTATCTACCCTTCTCAATACACGTTACATAACCAACGTATCGTGACCTATTGTGGGTAATATTTTGGTGGAGTTTAGAGAGCAAGTTATATTGGTTAGTAGGGTTACGACTTTAGGGCTAACAAATTAGAAAGGGGAAGAAAAAATGTTCCAATGTCAGGTTTATTGACATTTTGCAGGGCTATAATTAAGGTTTAGTGAGGGTCCAAGTTGTTATCGACACACCGTTAAATTTTAAAGCTCGATTTTCTTTGCAATTAATTCTTTCAATTGGCTATTAAAGTAAATGCGTGCTTTGTTATTTTTAGGGAAATTACAATTTTTTCGGCGATTAAAAATGTAATTGTAAATAATTAATCCCTGATTTTTAGGGCATTGTTTAGGTTTTGTAAAATATATCTTTTTAACCAAACATCATAGGTACTTCTCAGTTATTCCCGGCAAAAAAATCTAATTAAAAAAAATCAAAGAAACTACTTCAAACCAAAATTCTTAAAAAAAAAAACAATATTTTCAACAGAAGCTCTATGAAATTAATAGTTAGATTAAAAACCATAGCAGAAGTCATATTGACCAGTTTCAAAAGTTCTACAGCGACCATTAAAAGAGAGAAAGAAAAAAGTTAGTCACCACTAGCGACATCTGTACCAAACCTTGAAATACTACAAATCGCAGCAAAAGTAAGCGAGCAACCTGTTAGACAGCAAAGCGTAACATAAGACTCGGACAACTATTTCAGCAGTCAATGGGTTAACTTTTTACTTGGGCGTTCATAAGTTAAGTCGACAGATGGCTCTGTTAGCTATTGCGTTGTGGAATATAAGTGTGGTACGCAGAGAGCCTTTCCACAATAGATGTAAGTGGATTCGGAGGGACAGTACCTATGTACTATCCCGTGAATGAAACCAACTAATAAAATCGCTTAATTTTTATAAGATTCAATGCCAAATTATTATGACATCACGCCTGTAATCCAAGAAAGTTTAGGCATAGATGTACCTGTAGTATACTGACATCTCGTCTCTGCCTAACCCTTCGGGGACTACTGACAGGTGTGATGGTATGTTATGGAAATGTAATTAGTTTTGGTAAAATTAATTATATTATTGAAATCGGTTGATTTTGGTTATTATACAGGTTGGCAGGGACACCGACGCGGAAACTGAAACCATGAATTCAGCACATGATTCTAGACCCTAGCGTAGAAATTTTTCGTCGGCTATCAAAAAAACAATCTGTTGTTTCATAGAAAAGTGCTATACATACGCGGTGAAAATGTATCGATCAGCAATTAAAAAAAAAAACAACAAAAAATTTCGCATTCGACGAGTTCAGAATCATGTACCGTGAAATATGCCAACTTTGCCAATGAAGGTATCTTTGCCCTAAAAGCGATTTATAAGCCAATCTAGCAGATTTGCTTATAAATTGCTTTTAGGGCAAAGATACCTTGATGCCAACTTTGCCAAACAAAGTATCTTTGCCCTAAAAGCAATTTATATTTGTTTATATAGATACCTTGATTGGCAAAGTTGGCATATTTCACCGGTACTAAATCCATGGTAACAGGTTGCACGTCGATGTGTCGATATCACAGTCAATATGATATACTGAGGTAATAACTGGGTTCCTCTATTGCTAATGGACATTAAAAAATAATAAAAAAATAATTTCAAATATTTTATTTTTGAAACTTATCGTATAAAAGGGTATACAAATTTTACCACATATCACTTACAATAATTAAGTCTATGTATGTATAAAACACCTATTTATAATATCATTATAATTTCGCTAAAACTGACTGGTTTTCTTAGTTTATTTAGCAATTATATAAAATATCTTTTTAAGGGAGACTTACCTCCCATTCACCCACCGAGAATGATAAAATACAAAAGTATAATAAACATTAATTATTATTTTGTAAAAAATAATCAAAAATCACTCCCATCACACATTAATTGTAATTAATCTCAATCAATTTAATTATATTTACATTATTTAATAAAACTTATTTAAACAATCACTGTACTTGATTTTATAATTTTTCGCAATAAAAACAAAACAAAAATCGAGAAAATAAGTAAAAATCTTTATATTTATGACCTTGTGAAGAGTACACGTAAGTACCTACATGATTACTTGTACTTTCATAAACAAAAAATAATTTATAACTTTATTTACAGCTACTGTTACTTATAATTAAATAAAGCTTAGTATGGACGGAAGTATTGGAACTAGTGCCTTGTAAAGGCAAGTCTTTTAGTATAAAGTATTTAAGTGAGTAAAGATTTCGCAATTTTTTTTTATTAAAAAGGATAATATTTTTTTTTAATATTTGAGCAACACTGGCCTCATTTTTGCGGATTTAACTTTTAGCAAATTCTAGGCTTATCTTATAAGTAAAATGTGAATAAGTCCACTCATGAGGTAGTTTTAACGTTAAACTGTTAAAAGAAGGAAAGAAAATAGCGAAAAATTTAAAATTGTTTAACAATTTTCGAAGACAGGACACCAATTGCCAAAACCTATTTACATAATTATTAATTTTAATATGTAGACGCACCATTTTAGAGTTCAAAATAGCTCACATGAAATAATTGTTTATACACTTGTTCTAACTGTACACTATTTGTTTAGAGTTCAGGAGTGTACCGCTGAGTCTTTGTAGGAATTCATTTACATCTGTCGAAAGTTATTTTTTGTGTTCGTTTTCAATGAGTTGCCTCCGTGCATGCTCCGTGCCTACCATCGAACGTTCGTTTAAGGTATCTACTATCAATGACCACATTATCTAGGTACATATAATAAAATAGTAACGAAGAATTTTGGTCCGTTTCTCTATTTGTCTGGATATAAGTATGTTCCAGATTTTCGCAAAAACAGCCTAACGGATGTGGATGAAATTTGGCACACAGTTTATAACCTGGATTAACACAGGGTACTTTTAATCCCGGTAGTATGTTTCCGTGGGATGTTTTCCGATATACACTTGAGCGAAGCCGCGGGCAAAAGCTAGTAATTACATCAAACGTGATGTTGATTTAGTTGGTTGAAAGCTTCACGCAGCGCTAACTCATAGAAATTATACTTTCTACAGACACCTCGTTATTTTTTCATCAGTAAGAAGGGACTAACAAAAACCCAAGTGCCTCCAACTCTCTATACAAATGGAATTAAAAAAACGTTTACAGTCTAACGTAACAATACAGTATAGGCTATTGCACTTTTTCTTTATCTGTTATGTCATGTATCACTTGACCGTTCGTGTAGCCATTTTGTAAATGGCCGTTGGTTTTCACGTGACCATTAGCTTCATGTCTTAGAAATCCATTTAGTTCTCCATTTTTAACATATCCATTTAGGTCTCCATTTTTTAAATGACCATTTAATTCACCATTTTTGATATGTCCATTTAGGTCTCCGTTTTTGATAATTTGTCCAGTTAAGTCACCATTTCTCACATGTCCATTAAGGTCACCGTTTCGGAGGTGTCCATTGAGTTCTCCATTTTTGAGGTGTCCATTGAGATCACCGTTCTTGATATGTCCATTCGCCTCACTCTTGACCGTTCCATTGGCGATATGAGTTTCATCGTTGTTGTTATTGTTGGCAGCCACAGATACAGCCTTCCTCCTTGGCCTATCTTTGTAGGCTTGTATGTAGAAGTTCATGAACAGAACGATGAAGATGGTTGAATGCAGGATTAAACCAGCGGCGATGAGTCTGAAACAAAATAAGAATATGTAAAAGGTATTCAGCACAGACCTGTAATTGATCGCATTCGTGAGGCTCTTATTCGTGGCGTTGACTTGACTTGATCACTCTTAACGGTAATTGACAGAGCAATTAGTCTTGCAATAAACATTTAAGAAGATATACATGTAACGAATCTATCTTCAATTCTAATCCTTGTAATATATTGTTTTGCAATGGATCAATGATAATAATGCATCTAAACATTACCGCGTGTTTCTAAATCCGAGTACATTACCTGATGCACTTCGTGCGAAATACTTTGAAACAATAGAAACATGACCAGAAAAACCACTATACCAGCTTAGAAGTTGCCGACATGTGCTTAGACGACTAAATCCGAAGGTAAGGAGATGGAATGAAACAGATATGGTTCCAGGTTCCAACGTTTCTGTTGATTATGCACGATTTGATGTTGCGTAGCTAGTTACTAATACGTTGGTTCCGGAATTGGTCTTTTAAGAGGAACCGCCCCCCCCCTCTATGTGCTGATAGTGATCACCGGGGCGGTTTTAGTGAGGTAAAAATACCACACTCCCCGACCTCCCTCCCAGAGGACGGGTGCCTTATAAAGGTTTCCCCCCGAAAACAAAAAAAAAAGTTACTAATACATTACTGCTAGGGCTTTTGGCTTTCCTAAGCAGCTGTTCTTTTGTCTATTGTGAAAGAGAAAGCATTGACGATCGCTTTTTTATTTAGTTCAATGGTGATTACGGAAACTGATGAAATTCGTTTCTACAGTTACACTAGTATAATTAAAATGGTCTTTCGAGGGTGTAATATGTTTTGGTCTGATTTTTGTTATCGCTAATAAACCCTAGTCAGTTTGTTACTCCAGCTTGATGGCAGTTTCTAGATTAATGAGTCAGATGAAGAAATTATATATTTATATATAGAGAAATACTTACTTGGGATATCCACAGTCGTAGACCAAGGCGCTGATTGAATGGAAAAGCACCATGAAGAATTGGACCTGGAAGAAAGATAGAATGTTTTGAGTGCTCATACTAATAAATTGTTTTATACATCTATTATCTTGAACTTTTAAACCTCAGTCTCTATAAATTATATCGATGGTAGGTGATGATGTGTTTCTATGTGGCCGGGGTTCTAATTAATTGCCCTGTTCTTCTTATGCAAGTTCGCCCACATTTATTTTTGTGACCTTGCATAAACATTGACCTACCCAATAGTACTTGTCCTGTATACAGGGTGGCAGGGATATCGACACGCAAACGGTAACCATGGATTCAGTACATTATTCTGAACACCCCACGTTGAAATTTTCGTCGGTTAATTTAAAAAAAACTGCTGTTCCATACATTTGTCCACGTAGGTATTGTACTTTTCTACGAAACAGTTGAATATTTTTTGATAACCGATAAAAAAAAATCTACGCTAGGGGGTCTAGACTCATGTGCTGAATTTATAGTTACATTTATGTTTTTGTGGAAATACGACAGATTTTTTTTCCTACTAGCTTCTGCCCGCGGCTTCGCCCACGATGTCGGAAATTATCCCACAGGCACGTGCTACCGGAACAAAAAGTAGCTTATTTCCTTCTCCAGGATACCATCTGTCTCGTTGCCAAATTTTATCGAAATACGTTCAGTGGTTTAGGTGTGAAAAGGTAACATACAGACAGAGTGACTTTCGAATTTGTAATAATAATATGGATTTTCCTCTTATTTCAGTGTTATGTATTCCCTGTTCTTTTTCTTTCAGTAGTTTTAGTAAGGTTGTCTAGACAATGACCCACTATTCCCACTATTTATTTTTGTCTCCACTATTTTGAGGAAAGCCAAAAACAAAACAGTCGCGCTCTTGCCTTTACTGGTCCAGTAGCATTCTAGAATGCATTAATGTTAATAGACTTATTAAATTACTTATATTTATACCAAGAGGGCTCTAATTAGTTTTAAAAAATGGTGAAAGTTCTCGAACTTTCTCTGATAAAAAGTCAAGAATATATTTCATAATAATTCACACGTGGATTGAAGTTATAAGAACAAATTTTCGTATTAAGGCCTTCCAAGAAAATGATGATGCCAAATGTCTTTTCGTTTCGCAATCAGAATAATTTTGGGGTTTTAATAAAGAAATTGGAATCCGTGAAAACTTAATGTCTTTCCATTACAAATTGCATGACTGCTAATAACGTACGTAATCTTCAATGAAACACCAAAGGCGTTATTAAGTTTTTTATCACAAATTATTTTTTGTTGATGAATCCAAGATGAGCACTGAGCGTGAATGATGAAGTATAAGTTTTTCAACAAAAAATATGAATCTGCTACAATTTTAACAAATATTTCGTTTGCGACCTGACTGTCGTTGGATAGATTGCAAAGATTTATGTAAATATTTAAACTATCAATCGTTACGTTGGTTAACAACTCAACTAATGAGCCACGAACGCCACAGGCGAAAATTAGCAGAAGAATAAGGAATTTAGCATCTTCGACCGTTACGTCAGCTTACAAGATCCTGTTCCAAAAATACTTTATAAGATTTTATGGGAAAATAAAATATTGAAGCTTAATCCCAGCCATAGATAAAAAAGCAGGGAGAAACGTAAGTCACCTAAGATTTCCGCGCTCAGTACAGACCAGAAAATAATGAACAGCGGTAGTAGTGCAGTAAAGTAAAAATATTGATGGTGATTAGGCCGAACAGTGCAACGTTACCAAGCAGTAGGATTAACCTCTTTTGGGTATCGTATTACCCAGTAACTGGGTTGTGGAAGTCAGATAGGCAGTCGCTCCATGTAAAATACTGATATACATAGCTGCAACCGATTAGACTGGAAGCCTTTTTTTGTTCCGGGGTAGAATACCTCATGGATGTCCTTCACTCTGGGGCAGGCGGAGAGGTCTGTCAGACTCCTACTGACTAAAACCCAAACCAGTGTTTCCTTCCCAAACTTGGACCGGAGATCATGGGAACGTGTTTGCGGAGACGGGAAGCCGTTTTTTTTTATGGTAACGGGTTGAAAATTGTCGTAGATATCCTCCGCCCTGAGTTGGACGGAGGGGTCTGTCAGACTTCTACTAACTAAAACCACCCCGTGTTCCCTCACACACTTGCACCGGGCGCTACGCTACAGGGGCTCTTAAGCACTCTTCAATGCAGCCCCCGACTGGTGCCGGCCAGCCTCTGCGGGCTCTGTCTGGGAGACTGGAAGCCTATTCCAACATACAACAACAACAACAACAACATAGTTGTGAAAATGCTGGGCTGATGATGAGGATTCATCTTTAACATAACATAGATCTATATGAAACACAATACTGTGTCTATAATTGCGGTATTCCAGCAGTGATCTAAGTCCTTAGATGATTAAATTTTCTTTCGCACAAGCCAAGATGGCCGGCAGTTTCAAGTACTCACGTTAATTTAAGTGTAAAACATTTTATAGAACGTGTGTTTGCTAATGGAGAAAGGATACGCCGCGTTCCGCTGGCTTGTGTTGCAACTGTGGCTGAATGTTGCCCCCGCACGATCGACTATGACTGCGCTTGTGGAAATACTTGGTACGAGTATGGTCATATTTTTTTTTTAAATAACACGATATATTTCTGCACGATCACTGACAAATGCGTGCACTGACTGGACAGGTCCACTCAATCTGTGTGGTTCTTTCCTCAAAAGACCATTTCAGATACCAATCTGCATGGTCTTCGCATGACCTGACTTAAAAGAGACTGTGACCTCTGAGTTTGTTTCGGCCTTTCTTCTCAGAGTAGTGAGATAGGAAACGCCGACCTCATCTAGTTTAAAAAACATGATTGACGTGTAAAAGTGTTTGTACTAACCTACTTACAGAAATAAAATAATTTATCATTTATCATTGACGCCCTGCGTAGAAATATTTCGTGTTATAAAAAAAAAAATATGACCGCGTAGATATTGCACCTTTCTTATGACACAGCTAATTTTTTATTTAATAATCGACAAAAATTTCCGCGTAGGGGTCCAGAATTGTGTACTGAATACTTTTCATTTTTGTTTTGTGTGGGAAACCATCAAGTAACTTCTGCCGCTCTGAGCGGAGCGGGAGGGCGTGTCAGACTTTTACTGACTAAAACCCACCCGTGTTCCTTCTGTTGCCTGTGTACCAGGCCACCTTATTTACAAGCTAAATATATGTATTTGTACTACCTAAGGATGGCTACAGGAAAATATAACATCTCATTTGTTACAAAAGCCCATGCTAGAAAAATGCAATAAACAAAGAAAAGATTATATGTAAGTTCTGTAGATAACGTAGTTATATATTTTATTCTAGAACCGCAGTACAACTGTACCGTGCATAGTATATCCTACTCGTTTGCGCAAGAGCAGCTCGTGGAAAGGAATGCTAGGCGCGGTGCGAGCTATCCTTGTTGGTGGTTCCATGTTGGTGAGGGAAGTATTCGCGTTAACACCTTTACTGTATTATTGGGTTTAATTACCTTTACTCACTTTTAACTTACAGTTGAAATAAATTTGGTACCAACTTAGTTATAAGCTAAGTACCTATAATATATTTGGTGCCTATAGTTTTTTTATATGTAACTAGCTGTCCCGGCGAAATTCGTACCGCCTTAGTATATAATCTTCATAATTTTAATTTTCTTAAATTTTTCCCAACTTTTAATAGTTATTCTGCTATTCGGGGCGGAGACAAATCCAACAAATCAAAGATCATCAAAATCGGTCCAGCCGTTCTTGAGTTATAAATGTTGTAACTAATTCCACTAGGTTTCATATCTAATATATAAAAATCTCGTATCACAGTGTTTGTTATCGAGCTCCTCCGAAAAGGCTTGACTGATTTTTATGAATTTTTTTGTGTATATTTGGTAGGTCTGAGAATAGGTCGTGAAGTACATTTCATACCGCTGCGGGTGAAACCGCGGGGCGCAGCTAGTAATATATAGAATATAGATTTTGGAAACTAAATTGACTTCTTACGTTGCCATAACATAGCAACGCTAATCTCTAATGGGTTAATCATTAGTTCCCTATCCATTTGCATAAAATTTTAAGACCTAATATAACTTAGCATAATTTTGTTTGGCATAATTATATTTTCGCATAATATAATTACGCATAACAGCTTACGCATAATTTTTTTAAGCATAATTTCTCTAACCATAATAATGATTAAGCATAATATTCTAAAGCATAAATTTATTAAGCATAAAGTTCTAAAGCATAACTTTTTTATGAACAATTTTGTGGGTTTTTTTTTCGCTGTGGGAAGCATGAAGCAAGCATACAGCATGCAAGCAAGCATGCAGCAAACAAGCAAGCATGCAGCATGCAAGCAAGCATGCAGCATGCAGCGGGCAGGGTTTCTGTCACGGCTCCGGCGCTGCGGGCCTCCGGCGCCGGCGGCCCCACGCGCTTACGCGATTTTAAATTACACTCTAGGGGTAGGACAAACAAGACTACGTGGTGTCGGTTTTGCAGCAATTCGGTTCTGTCACTAACTTTTGTTGCACAGCATATTCAATTTTTAACCAACAATATTATGCTAATAGTCATTAGGCCTACTAACGTTATGCGAACCAAATTTATGCCAAAACAAATTAGTCTTTAAGATGATTATGCCAACATAAAATGTATGCCTAAAAAAATTATGCCGAAGTATTATTATGCCAAAACAAATTGTGCCAAAATCGTTATGCCGAAGTATATTAGGACAAAAAACATTATGCGAAAAGAAGGGATCCTTTAATCATTTTCCGTTACAAAGTAAATAAAAAAAGCGGCTACAGTAAGTCGTATAAAAGGTGTGAATTCATATATTATATTTTCGGCTTTAAAAAGTTATGTAGCCTCAAAAACATTACAGTCAGGTAAAAAGAAAGTCTTAAGAAATAAACAGTATTTTAATTGCTTTTAATCCATAACTCTGTCTCTCTCTGCATACCTTAAAGGACCAGGTAGACCATGGCCTGGGTTAGGATAGGATACTTTTTAATTTATCCTGACCGATAATTCCCGACCTCCGCGCGGGTGAAGCCGCGGGCAAAAGCTAGTCTACACATAAAGTTGTTTTTTTGTATGATGCGTAGTATACCAAGGTTCATAAAGAAAAGGAAATATTTTAAACGTGCAAACACAGCCTCATACGAAATACTCATCCGATGGCGAAAACCAATAGAAAATAGTTAAACAATTTCATCGATGCAATAATTAAATGGTGAGTTTGTGAAATATTCTAGGAGAGTTCTGTTCGTGCCGTTAATTATCGAGGTAACCGTTAAGTAGACCGTGCTTATGGCGACGGTTTATCTAGATAACTGACTGTTGGCCTGTTCGTCGAGTTGTCGGAATTAAGTGCTGGTTCCAGTGAGATGTTGCGAAAAGTAAAGGAAAATTGATGTTCTAGTGTACTAAAACTGGTGGAGTACAGTACGCGCAACGGACTTTGTGGATGTGCTCTAGAGCCTGAATAGAGAATATGCTGAATGAGTACAAACACGTCCTTTTTAATTTTTCTTAAAATCTTTATTAATTGTATGACCGAATATATCCCACAGAATTTTGTGTTATTCAAAGAAGGGTCGGTAAACAGGAGGAATTGATTCTTGGCTGACCTCAATCATCTTGTGCTGCGCCAGCCTTTCGTTCCCCGCAATGAATAAAAATAAAAGGAAGCTTCATGCTTACTTTTTCTAGTTACAAGTCCTAAATTATGACGACAAATGTCTCTTTCGGATTACAAGCAACTTCCGTCTTTCTACCGAGAAGACTTTATGTCCTCATACAAAGACAGGGACTGTTCCTACTTCGTCTGCTAGGGCTCATATTGAAATCATTTTTAAACGGATACTTACTAGTTGCAGAGTGGTGAGGTGCTTCTTCCACCACAAATACTTCTGGTACTGAGGTCCCATCGCCGCCAGCATGTAGTAACTGTACATGATGACGTGCACCAAGTTGTTCACGATGTTTGAGAAGGTTCCATGACCACCTAGAACATTGTAAAGAGAAATTAGTTGTGGGCGAAGGCTAATATGAATAAAGTTTGTCTATAGTTTGGAGGTGCCAATTAAAATAGAGGCATATTTACATACGTATCACCAACCCTGATCCGTCAACCCAGCTTCAAAATGGGTTTACTGGCTATTTTTTTACTATGGTAGAAGCATGGAGGAACAAAAAAAGTTGGACGGAACTCCGCTAAGACAAAACTCAGTCTCGTTTATGTGTGAAAATACGTGTGAGTGTTGCCGTTTGCGCGCGTATGGCCGACCATCGGCCGACTAATGTGTAAATGTGTGCGTACAGCGGCCTGTAGGTACATCAATCTGGCCGACTTGAGTGACACAGTTTTTCGTTAGCGAGAATCTGTTAGACATTTTTTGTTTGTTCATGGGTACAAGTTAGTAGATCTCTCAATGGGAAGTTTATTTACGTATTAATATTTAGTAACTTATGTTATATTTTTTGCCTAATTATCTTAATCGGTTCATTCGTTTAGCCTTCAAAAATAAGCATTAAGTCTTGGACAGATACACTTCCTTAATATTAATATTCATGTGAACGTCATTATTAGAAGATTGTTTCATACGGAAGACTGTCTGGTCACTTAATTTAATAATAATTTCGATGTTACCAAATGTTAAACTATAAAACACGGGAAAACTAAAGAAAAAATATATTCGAGTGGAGTCATGGGTATAGATAGTAATAAAATACAGCAAAACAATCACTAATCATTAACAGTCCTCTTACTGATTGTTAAAAGATAATGCTTTACAATGTCTTTTCCTGTAACCTTTGCCAAGGAAAACTGAATGAAACTACTGTTTAATTATGACACAGTTATCGTTGATTTTACAATAGAACCTAAATTGAGATCGAAAATTAATGGACTTTATGGAATTTGGCCATTATCACTACTTTTATCAAGTCAATTTTATTATTATTATTATTATTTTATTTTTTTTTATTTTTAATTTTCGTATGCTGCACTGGTTGACGTCATCACGTCAGCGCCGGCTATCGCTGAAAACCAGCGCTGGGGCTCTGTCTCGCATAGGGTCGTAGCATTATGCTGAGCGATTGCCGTTTTGCGTGAATGTGACGCATATTTTTCCCCAACTCGTAATTTTTTGTATTTGTGTGTTTTTTCTTTGCGTCATGTTTGCCGCAAATAAATGTATTTTCTTTCTTTCTTTCTTTTCTTTCTTTCAATTTATATTTTCAGTTTAGCTCCTCGCTCTTAAACAAACTTGTAAAATGAAAAAATAGGCGGTACCCGTAAAATAAATCGGTAAATTGCTCACAAACTTAAATTCAGATTTTTTTTTAAAGTTGTTCTACAAGTTTTTTCCTTATTCTGCTGCTAGCGTCATTGGCCACAATGGCCGTCTTGGATTATTAAACTCTAATGATGTGCTAAATCAAAGAAAGATGGAGAGGCCTTTTCGGTGAAACCTTTCATTGACTGACAGTAAACTGCCCATCAACTCATAACCATAGAAGAGAATAGAATCGAATACTCAATAATAGATGTCGCTGTCTTCGACCTTGATTTATTTATCCCCTCACTGGCCCTAAGATGTTTTCACTTTCAATTTGTAACGGTCTTTTCTTTTGCTCAGACCAATGTTACGAATTCTTGCTAATTGTAATCTTTTTGCGGTTATATTAATTCGTATTTGTTTTGAATTTCTTTTTATAGGGTCTGAGTGATTAAAACCAGATCTCCAGATGCCGAAATCTGGCAAAGAACAAAGGTCACCGAACGCCAGAAAACGGAAGTTTAGACAAGTGGCACTGTACTGGTCGTATTTATCGTGTAGGCGTCGTCATTATGGATCCGCATCCAAGAGCGAGTGTCGCCAGAGGCAATTATAACTTTGATAAATCATTAAGAGGCCCATGTTTAGTAGTCGAGCATCCACGCCTACAACCAACTTTATTTACTGGCACTATTCTATAAAGACCTACATACTACCCGATATCCGCTAGATATTAAAATAAGCCCGGATATGCCGACCGGCCACCTGCTGGATTTTACCTGAGGGTTACCGGATATTCATTTCCAATTATAACCCCATCAATCAATGGCCATGGTACACTTACCCGCGATGAACTTCACAAGCAGCCACGCTTCGAACGGAGTCAGCGAGTGGTGGTACAGATGCAGCCACGTGATCTGGCTCTTCTTCTTACGGAGCACGAAGAACACGGTGTCTGCGAACTCCGACAGTTTCGAGAAGTAGTACACCCAGCATAAATGTAACATCTGGAGAGGAAAAATAGTGATAAGACGGAGGAAAATTAACGTAAAAATGAATGGCGTATCGTGTTACCCAGTGTACTGGGTTATGGAGGTCAAAAAGGCAGTCACTGCATGAAAAATTCTGGTATTATAATAATAATAATAGATTAGGCAGATGATGATAAAATATTATAATTAAGTTTCGCTGAATGACACAGTGCAGATTGAGCCCGAAAAAAAAAGATAAAAAAAAGGGGGAAAGGAAAGAAATTCTGTAAAAAGAGAGAAATATTCTAGAGGATCTAGTAGGTATAATATTAAGAACTAAAACAGCTGTCTACGCAGTAGGTACAACGCCCATGCTTTGTACCTACTGCGTAGACAGTTGTTTTTAATTTAAATAGATTTCAGCAAATGTCTCAAAAATTCAAGATTAGCACAACGCAGCTAAATTGTAATACATAGAGCAGCATAATCACATTATATTTCTTTTTCATTACAATAAGTACTTTAGTACCTGAAATTCTTGATACAGACGCATTTGGAACTGTTAACTCGAAGGTATGCGTACAAACCGGAATTTCTCGTTCATTGATTGCTTTTCTTATAATATCGAGCTTTCTTTTTTTAAATTACGAGATCTTACGCATCTATTTCAAGTGCAGAAGGCATTTGGGCTACAGGATGAAAAGCAACAGGGTTCCCCGAAGGGTTGTGCAGAGGTGTACCTATAGTACACCCACATTTCGCCAGTTATGTTTAAGTCCCATGTAATAGAGGGCGAGCTTATTCCTTTATTTTATTTTCTATTACTCTCTGCTTAACCGTTCAAGGAATACAGGCGTGCTGATTTGTTAATTTTTTATGTGTTGTGTTGAAAAGCTATATTTCGTTAACTTATAAATTAAAATTTGGTGTTACCTAACTTGTTTGACGGTCAAACTGTCTTAATTGGAGTTGAGGCTAGATTCTTGATAAATGCAGTCTCTAGACATTTCGTTTTAAAGGTCGTCGTGAGGAAGACAGATTTTAGTGAGAATCTATTGGTGGTAATAACTATTTTCTTCGTTAGTAGTCTAAATATGGTGTCAAAATTATCATCAGAATAGATTATAATTAGATTATCTTTATTGAAGACTAGCTGTTGCCCGCGACTTCGTCTGCGATCCAGGATGAAAAGTATCCTATGTCCTTACCCAGGTCATAGCCGGGTCAGGCCAGCCAAATTTCATCTAAATCTGTTCAGCCGTTTTGGCGTGAAAGCTTAACAAACAAACAAACTTACTTTCGCAATTTTATAATATTAGTTAGGATTCAGTTTTTTTTTAAATTAGAAAACCCGCTGACAGTGGACCTGATGGAAAATGGTTCTCATCGCCTATTTATTGAACTGTTCATTATGTTACCAGCCTTTGAGGCAAAGTTTATCCGTCTCATGAATATTAATAAATAGTAGAAGAAAACAGTCTTTGGTGGTAGTGCTCCGGACAAATTCACTCACTTTTAACTTTACTGCCAGCAGAGCATATTATTGCAATGACTGTATCCACCACGATTACAATTAAGATAGTGGATTCGTCAACCCATTTAAAGATATACAAGAGATTATTATATATTTAGAATCAAGGTTAAAACAGTTGTGAATTGTGATATTTTAATGACGAACTGGAGCAATGACATGTCGGCTATAATTCCGGTACGACTGATCTTCCTTTGTTTAGGGCAATGTTTCTTAGAACTATAAATCATCATACTAGTCTTCAGAACGTGGCGAAGGTACAAGACCACCAAGGTTACAACACCATCGCTCTTGACCGTCGGAATGAACTTGCTTCCGTACAACGGTGAGCAGTGAAAGCCCCTTCGACTCAGCTGTTATTACGTCATCGTTCTCCGGTTGAAAGTGAAACTGACATTGCGACTTGAGCTCGTTTTTTATAGGTTTTATTGATGACAAAATCGTTGTGTTGAAGAAAATGTGTGTGTTATACGTTGTAGGTTTCATTTGAGAATATGAATTTGGAGATTTTTTGTTGGCTGCAGAGGCAACATCCTGGTTTTGCATTTCTCTTTCAGGTCAAACGATATTATAAATAAAGAAGGCGATGGTGGAAAAATAAATGCGGAAGTCAGTCTGAAGACCGGATGTTCTAGTGGAACTTGGAAAGGGCCATTCACCTGTAGCCTGCGAAAGGCAACCATTCAAGGACGGAATAGAAGAATGCAACCAATCTTTCCACATTTAAATATTATAATTGTTATTGAAAACGTAAGGTCAGAATTATAAATAATTTTGATAACAAACCAGAAAAAAGACCGAGGAAGTGCATAAAGAAATAGTTATTCATATTCAGTCCCATATCTCGATAAAACATTTCATGCAAAGTTTATAATATCCAAAGTAGGTACATTATTTTACTTGCCGATCCACTGATTACTCATCTTTAGCATTAAACCTCACCCTTTCCCACTCCTGCGCAATAGGTTACTTAAATACGAAGAAGGTACTTAATACTTATAAGGTCTTATTATTTCCTAACAAATAGTGGTAAATACCAAGAGATCTGAATAAGGTAAATAGGCAGTTTTTACTTTTTGTCGTAATGTGACGGAAGGATGCTGTTCACAAAAAATAAATAATGATAAATCTGCGAAAATTGCGTCCGAAGATGAAAAAAAGGTTCAGATTTCCGTTTAGTCTTAAAAGGTTGTATGAATGGTATTTTTTGACAGAAATACGTCGGTAAGTAGTTATATGTGACTGTGACTCATGTACATAGTCTCCATTATGGTAGGCTTTAAAACAAACTCTCACTTTCCAAAAATGACGCCAGTAACATTGTTTAAAGCTATATCTAACCTCTCCAATATATCTTCTGCTCGTTCTTAAACGAGCGAATACAAAAACAGTTCAAGATTAGCAGCAGCATCCTCCTTCGTATACTTTCAATGATGTTTCCCTTTTGAAAATTCATAAACCCAGTCATTGGAAGTGTCAAATCATCTGTAGTTTGAGTTAGAGCAAAACAAACGTTCGTTCTAGTAATATGATGATGATTGAAAGCCAGGATTTAACAGTCCAGTGTGATTTTTGAAGTATCATTGTGTAAAATCGTTGATGAATTAAGAACAGACTAAGCAAAAGTGCTTCAAAAAACACATTAGCATTTTTGAAACGCCCGTTTCCCTTTCATATGAAACCACATACAATCATTTTTGACTATTCGTTTTGAAAATTTTTATGTGGGTTTGTACGCACTCTCTAAATTTCGATAGTTTTTTTTGACACTTGATAATGTTAGCGAGAGTTCGAGGAAACTGGACGATAGAACACGTATCAGGAATTTTTTGGTTCATTTATAAGTATTGTGGTCATATTTGAGAATTTAGCGACCCCAGTCATGTTATCTCTGGCCTTAGGTCCTAAAAAGTAAAACCTACAAACTTATATCTAATTAATTTACCACCTTATGAGCTGGCAGGGATATCGACGCACATGATTCTGAAACCCATTTTTTTTTTCCTTTGTTTTGGTTGGGAAATCATCAAACGACCTCTCCCGCTCTGGGCGGAGCGGAAGGGCGTGTCAGACTCTTACGGACTAAAACCCACCCGTGTTCCTTCAGTTATCTGTGCGCCAGGGCCATGGTAACTCTTTTAATTAATAATTAATTTTAATAAGTAATTCTGAAACGGCTGCGTTTAAATTTTTGGTGGGTTATTTTAAAAACAATTAGCTCTGCTATACATTTTGACCGCGTAGGTATTGCACTTTTCTATGAAACAGCAGTTTTTTTTTTTTTTTGACAACTAACTGAGAATTTCTACGCTAGGGAAATACGGTAGGGGCATATGCTGAGTCCATGGTAACAGTTCGTGGACCGATGTTCTTTGACAACGTTTTATAGAGTTATCAAGTTACAATTTATCACAGCAGTCTTCAAGTACATCATTAATACATCGGTTTCGGTACTGCGTTCGGTTTGCTTCCAGCCTTAGATCCACTTGCACCGCCAATCACTAAACACGTTTAGCGCTAAACGAGTTTTAAACATCATTCTGTCTCTGTCATCTTCAAACATTTGACAGAAACAGAATTAAGTTTTAAACTCGTTTATCGCTAAACGTTTTTAGTGATTGGTGGTGCAAGAGGGCCTTATTCAGTTTTGCTTGCATTTCTGCATTTTATTTAACGTCTACGCCTAAGCTGGCAAAGCCAATAATTATTTAGGAAGGAAGTACAAGTATTAGTCTGTCGAAACGTTTGTTATGATAAATAGTTTTTAAAATCGGGTTCACATTTCCGTAGATTAGATTGAGATTAGTTTGGAGGTGTTTGTTATAGTAAGACAAGTGTCATATCCGTCACTTTGTAAGTTTAATGCAAGGCCTTTTCCTATGTAATTAGTGAGTTTTATCAAAATGAGAATTAAAACATATAACTACAAAATATGTACTGATTAGTTGTTTAACTTCCTGATATCAACTTCCGTAACGAAACTAGTTGTGGTTTAAATTATTTAGTTGTCTTCTTTTAGTTAACTAGAAGTTTTAAACGCTAAATGTTGATTCATTTGCCGTACTTTAATTTGTAAGTTTGAAAATTCTTCATTCGAACCTTGATCCGAACGCTTATTGTATTTTTATGTCCTGCGTCTGACTTCATCAATACACAAACCAGCATTTTGTTCAATAAACGTGTAAGTATTATTAACATCTCTACCTATTTGAATGGACAGCAAACACTATTACATCTCCCAAGCCAATATTTTGACTGCACTTAAGTTCGATTCAAACAGTGGTATTCTTGAATCTATAGAGTATTTACTTCATACAATGTTAGTGTGATCTAAAAAAGCGATTGAACAGACTATGTACACTTAGATCTTCAAAAACAATTTTTATATAACACTTGATTCAACTTTAGATGTAAGTGTTTATACATAATTTTTTGTCTCACGAAATCTACAAAAAGGTCAAAAAACCCAAATTGAATATCTATAAATAATAATTATCTCATATTCATATACAAGATGAAATTGAAAACTTGCGCCAACTCGAAATAGGAGGTTCAGTAACTGTTACATAATCATTATAAATTGTCATCACCCATATCTAAATTCTTGAAAAAAAAAACTTGGATTTATCGTCTTAGATAGTGCAAACTAAGTTATTGCCTCCAAATAGACACGAATTATCGTCATTCCAGTAAAAACATAAATATATATATGTCGGAAATACGTTGAATCAATCGTTTGACTTTGACTAATCGGGACGCCAGCGCCACCAGGTGGCGCTCGACAAAGTCTATAGCATAACGCTTGACCAGAGTAAAAGCAGAGTTTTTTGTTGGCGGCTAAGCAGTGAACACGTTTAGAAACTGTCGCGCGTTCTGTATAGTTGTGTCGTGTACCTACCGTGTGTGATTCGCTAGTGTGATTAATTTGTTCGTAAATTATAATTTGATTTGAACTGTAAACGAGTTTTCTATTGTGCAATAACCAACACTTCCCATAGTATGCCCACAGTTGTTAAAATATGGCTGATAATAACGAGAGACACGTACCTTCTCCGTCATATATAATCTATCAAAACAAATAAGTAAATTAAAGTATCAATTTTAGGGCGCACCCAAAGAGCAATCCAATCATCGCAGAGTTCACAACATGAAGCAAGTTAGCAACGCGTTGAACTAGCGGTCATTTACCTAATTTTGACCGTTTCTAAGAAAAAAAAGGCGCGCAACGACGCGTTACCAAATCGCTTGCCTACGCGCACTAGGGTGTATTGTATGGGCGATTTTTTTTTCGGTTTTTGAAACGCTTACCCCCTTATTGTGTTAATTAGTCTACTAGATATCCAAATACAGAATTTCAACTTCTACGTTAATTTGGGTTACTATAATAATGCCCAAAAATTTAAATAGTCCATAAATAAAAATAAAACCCGCGGTAATTCAAAGTTTTAGATAATACTCGTAGCTGCTTATAGTGTCTCTTAAATGTATTTTTAGATAATCACTTAAATCCATCATGTTAGATAAATATTCTTCTACTTCGTGTCGCTGGCACGACTTTCCTCAATTTTTTTTGGCCCAAAACTAAATATTGATGAAAAAACATATAATGCTTTTCTTGTAATTATAA
This sequence comes from Dryobotodes eremita, assembly GCA_917490735.1. Lineage (NCBI taxonomy): Eukaryota > Metazoa > Arthropoda > Insecta > Lepidoptera > Noctuidae > Dryobotodes > Dryobotodes eremita. Next base: position 21,435,789 of record OU823244.1, read on the forward strand.
AAAAGAAAAAAAAAATTGGATGTTTCCCCTTCAAAGTCTCTTTTTTACAGTCTGGATAAATTTTTCTATGTTTCTGCACATGACGTAATAAGCACCGCTTCTTTTGTTCACCTACGGTAATCAAACCATGGAAGCACCAGCCCTTTCAGCTGTGTCATTAACTGCTTTTAAGCTAGAAACCTTTTTAGCTTCTACAAACGCTGCATTTTCTTTCACTGAAGATACAATTACTTGAAGGAAACTAATGTCTATCTTAACTTGTAAAAATAAAATAAAATTGTAGTAATACAATTAGAGGGGATCGGCACTGTTACTCCTTAATACAGGCTATTTCATAGCCTAGCAAGGAGAGTAGCACGTCACCCACTGGATTGTCAGGGATTAAATATTACCCACTTTGTGAAAACTGTTACATGTACTACAATCTGTTTTTATATGTATAAAGTTTTTTTTTTTAAAAGAGCAAATAGCTCTTGCTATCCATCGTGCTTGATGCATTGTGCCAGGAGGTCTGATGTTTATTTTATTTTCATTGTCTCCACCCTGAAAAACAATACCAAGCTCAATGAGTTCGCGATTATCATCTCGAACAAACGAATTTTGCCCGCTCATTGTTAAAAAACGTCATCAATTCGTTAATATTTGCCTCACAGAGATGTTGTTCTTGTTGGACAAAATCAGTACCTGGTTCGATGGCATTAGGATTAATATTCTTCCAGTTTTCTCAAAACTTTTTAAACAATGGAATATCAGGACTGCTAGTGATTTTTTGGATCTTTGATTCAAACCCAATTTTGAACACCAGTTCGTAAACCTGATGGCGGCAAACAAAGAGTAGTCAGTCTTTTTCTAGTTTTTGCTCTAAAACCATGCGAGCTCCGTTCGAGCTTCCTATGTTAGATGCTGTCGTATCACAGCACATTATTTGTATCTTATCATTCAGCACCCTAATTACGTAACACACTATCTATCACAATCTGAATCATTTTGAAGCCTATTGCTAATCCATTGCTTCATATGTTCGAAAAATTTGTCTGCTCAACAACGTAAATAACGCAACTAATGTTGTTGAACTGTCAAAATGAAACCCATTCCTACTGTTAGTGTGTTACGTAATTACCCCGCTGGTTCCAATCGTGAAGCACGTTTGATACTGCTTTCGCTTGATCTTTGCTGGAAGAGCTATCTAACTTCGGCACTGCAAGAAGTTGTTCTTTCTCGCCATATGAAATAATAATTGGCTGGCGTTCTTCTTTAGAATTTCTTACGTCCAGAACAGGTAACAATTGTTCATCTCAATGCACAGTAACTACTTCGGGCACGTTATTCTGAAAATTGGATTTAATGGATCCCTATCTTTATCTTTCTCTATCTTTTCTCATTTGTGTTCGAATGCGTTGAATAGAAGATTTGTCGATCGGGTAATCGTCACAACTAAGACCAAGTGATTCTACTACAGACTGAATTACATAAACAGAATCTCTCATGTTTAGTTGACATCTGTCTAAAGTTGCAGCTAATTTAGATGTGATAAAATCTTTTCTTCCTCTTCTTGTCGATGTAGCTAGAGAACTTATAGATTGAGCTGTGGATGGTCAGAGGTTCTTCCAGGCTTTCTTCAGAGCTTGTAGATTGTTCTTCTATATCTTCATGTGTATCAATGCTTTGTAAAGATTCCAATGAACTCTCGGCAGGAATTTGTATAGTCTCTTTTTATCTTCTGCTAGTATTCTCAGCCTTGCCCTTTCTTCAACTTCAGCCATTTTTTTGTGAACACCCGCTAAGCATTACGGACGCCCTGGAGCTCTTTGCTTTTGCAAGAATATTTTATCTTCTTCGAGTTTTATTCTTTCGAGAGCATTTGCGTGTGCGATATCGAATAAATGATCTTATTCAGGTTGGAAGTTCTCCTCGTGACGCTTATGCACATCCTGAATCTTCTTGAAATTTTTTTGCAGCTCTCGCCAGACCTGATAAAGATCCACTAACTTCTTAACACAATTAGGAACAGCTCTGGAGGTATTCTAGCTTTTTCGCAGAATATATTGCACTCCCGAATTACAAGATTTGCGCTGTCACTAACAGTCAACTTAACTTCACGTATGTTGAAAAAAAAGAACTGCGACAATTTGACGATTAGACTGTAATTTTGCACCTGTAATTTGGTGATTTATTTCACCACGATTATAACACGTTGAATTATATTTTATAATTTGGCGCACTTATTCAATTTCATCCGGTATATCTAATGGCGACCCACCCGCCATTCCTTCGCACAGTTATTGCGACTTGAGAAAACGTCATGAGTTCTTTATTATGTACAAGTTATCCGGTTTCCGGTATCCGGAATAAATCCTCTACGTGATGGTGGAAACCGCTTTAAAATCCGTTACGTAGTTTAAAAGAATAACGCGGCCACACGACATTCACGAAAAAATATTTTAATTTATAATATTTGTTGATATAGATTTAAGAGGACAATGACATTGGTATTAAATATTGTAAACAAATCCGTTTGTGTTATACACATAACAACAGATTCGCCATAAGCAAGTATGGCGAATCTGTTGTAAGAGAATTAACATAAAACTATAGGAACCAGAAAGATATAATGATTTATTTTAGAATTTTGATAAATTGGTACTTATGTAAGTGTGTGGCGGTCTGTGTGAAGGTTAACTATTGTGTAAGGTTTATTTATTTATTAAAGAACATCAACAAGGTTTAGTGTATCAGTGTATAAATTCAACAAGGTCTCATGCCTTGTTAGAAACAGATTTGCATTTTGATGTTTTTTTTTATGAATAGGTACTTAAACCTGATGCGGCGTTAACATTTACTATTTTTAGGGTTCCGTACCCAAAGGGTAAAACGGGACCCTATTACTAAGACTCCACTCTTCGTCCGTCTGTCCGTATATCACAAGGCAGTATCTCATGAACCGTGATAGTTAGACAGTTGAAATTTTCACAGATAATGTAGTTCTGTTGCCGCTATAACAACAAATACTAAAAACAGCATAAAATAAATATTTATAGGGGCTCCCATACAACAGACATGATGTTTTTGCCGTTTTTATAGATAATGGTACGAAAGTTACAAAACCCTTCGTGCGCGAGTCTGACTCGCACTTGGCCGGTTTTTAACGATGCAGTGGCATTGAATTTGGATTGTTCATAAATGTTGTTTCATTGAAGGTGGGAATATTTTTTTAATATCTAAACAGACCATTGAACCCATTAAATAAGAATTATTGAAGCAGCTGGTATTCAAAATTGTTTATGATTTCTCGAGGGCACAAATTAGTAAAGGGATCGTTCGGTAGGCCGCCGGTAGTCAGCTTCGCTAACAACTGTGCTGCCAGGCAAATATTTTCACAATGGGAGTATCGTGTTACCCAGTAACTGGGTTGTGGAGGTCAGATAGGCAGTCACTCCATGTAAAATACTGGTATTCAGCTACATCCGGTTAAACTAGAAGTCGACCCCAACATACTCAGGAAATGACCAGGTAGATGATGGGAATTTAAATTTTTGAATAAGTACTTAAACCTGTTGCGGCTTTAACATTTAATATGTTTAATGATGCAGTGGCATTGAATTTGGATTGGGCATAAATGTTGTTTCATTGAAGGTGGAAATATTTTTTTGTATCTAAACAGACTATTGAACCCATTAAATAAGAATTATTGAAGCAGGTGGTTTCTCGAGGGCACAAATTAGTAAAGGAAACGTTCGGCAGGCCGCTGGTAGTCAGCTTCGCTAACAACTGTGCTGCCAGGCAAATATTTTAACAATGGGAGTATCGTATTAACCAGTAACTGGGTTGTGGAGGTCAGATAGGCAGTCACTCCATGTATAATACTGGTATTCAGCTAGATCCGGTTAGACTGGAAGTCGACCCCAATATACTCAGGAAATGGCCAGGTAGACGATGGGAAGAAACACTTCTAAGGTAACGAAGGATACTTTTAGGTCATGAGAATTAGTTTCCAAAAAAGACTATGAAAACATAAAAGGTAATAAATTAATTTAAATAAATGATACGTGACCATAGACCATAACAGATTAGGAAAATAAATATTTTGATTCAGCTTCTGAATTCGATGATTAATTGAATTTAATAGGTCCATTTTTTTTAAAAACGTTTATATTGTTATGTTCAAATTAAGATATTATGTTTTGCGGATAAACGATTTTAAGTTGAAATTGATTTACCTACTCAAGAAGAAATATATTTGTTTGGGTTTTAGAGACAATAGTGGTCGGTTTTAAGCAGTGAGTAACGATTCATTAATTATATCCTGATTTAAATAGCACACAGTACATCAGCATCATATATTATGCTTCGTTAAAAAAATGATTTCTTAATAATGTGCCTCAGGACTGATTTTACCAAAGTCAATCTTTAATCCGTGGAATAAAATTGACGTCTGACGGTTTTAGTACGGAAAAAAAATTAAAAATGCAAAAAAATATCTCAAGATTAGACTTATTCTACGTATAAAAGTTTGGTGAAATTCACCCTAAATGTACCAAAATAAGTGCAAATTATAAATATAATTTGCCAATAGGCTCGTCCTTTAAACAACCATGTGACAAAAACATAACTGGCTAAATGTGGGTATACTTGCTATAGGGTACACCTCTGCTTAACCCTTCGGGGATTGCAGACGTGATATTATGTAATGTATTATGAACATAATTGAAATGCATAAAGTTTGCGCAGCGCAATTTTTTCTGAAGAGTCAACTAAACCTTCTAATACTCACCACAAAAAAGTAGATACATATTATGTTACAAACACTTGAGTTTTGTATCTAAAGTGGTAAAAACACCTTCGACATTTCAAAGCCATCAGCGATACATCTCCACACACCCAAAGCCTTTCCTTTTCACTAAATAAACAGAATAAATAGCGAACTATGCAATTTCACTTTTGTATATAAACAAAATATTCGAAAGCCATGTGTTGAGAAGTCGGTACCGTTGGACGAGCTTGACGCCTATAGGCATAGACAAATGAATAAGGCAGAACTGACAACGCGCAATATTCGATAAGCTAATACTAAGTAATATTTTACCTATGACAACCAGCGGCAACTTTATTGCAATGAGCATAAAGATCATTGTGACTTTGACAGTGATGCAAAATCAGAGGTAAAGTAACTGTGACAGGGTACTGTGCGATCTGAGTTGGGCTTGATGGTCGTGCCTACTAAGTTCAAATAGATATGTTAGCGCGTTCCATATTTAAAAATCTTGTGTGACGCGACTGAAGTTAGCCACAATTTGCGAAAAATAATCATTGTCATTTGAAACATATTCGTTTTTTATTTAATGGTGGAAAATGGTTCGTGTTTGTCGTTATATAACATTTTGGAAATGGTTACGTTATGCATAAAATTGTATTTTTAATGAGCGCTCTTTAATCCTACTATACTTACTAATATTATAAATGGGAAAGTTTGTAAGGATGGATGGATGGATGGAGGGATGTTTGTTACTCTTCCACTCAAAAACTACTGAACGGATTTGGATGGAAATTGGAACAAGGACAGTTTATAACCTAGATTAACACGTAGTATACTTTTATCTCGGTAGTACGTTCCCGTGAGATAATTTCCGACTTCCACGTGGGCGAAGCCGCGGGCAAAAGCTAGTGTTGAATATATGAGTAGCCTGCTGTATAATTTGTCATCAGCGTGTTTAAAAATAGTTTATTACATTGTAATTTACGTATAACGTTAAATAACTGATCCAACATTATAAGTGTGAAAAATGCATGCATATTACATAACCTCAAGTTACATAACTCTTTTGACATAGGTAATCTTAATAAGTCTCTTATTTAACAAAAGTATGACGAATGTAGATAAAAAACGAAAACACATCGTCATTAAAAATGAATTAGCAATTTGAACCATCATTCCGGAACTACACATGGCCAGTTGGACGGTCAGATAAAATTTTAAAAATTACGTGGCGTTTAAGCGTGCTTCTACGGAGTTTAAAAAAACACTTTTTGAAGCCTTCTGTTCCTCTTTTTACTCCTGTGGCCTGTCGGTGCATTTTACGCAGAGATCGTACAGTGCCCTTCGCGTGTAGTAAAATAATAATAATAATAATAATAATAATACCATTTATTTCAGGCGACACAGGCCCATAGAAAAATACCTTAACCTAAACATACATATTTTTATATAAACAAAACTTGTGTTAATAAAAAGGCTTAAGACTATGTTAGTAGCGCTTCACTTTGCACTAGCTTGACTTTGTGCTGTCCAGTGGAACTTGTCCGCGGAAGCGACGGAACACCACGTCCTGCGGCCAAAAGTCTTCTTCCATGACGAGGGGCAGATAACAGTTCGGTACACGCACGACGAACGCCTTGAAGTTGACGTTCCGGTGCGATTCCAGTAACTGCACCCTTGGCGTGTACCTCGTCTTTTGACGCACGTACTCCACGATGTCCTCAGCCTTAGTGGTGTAGTGCAGGCGGGAGATGTACACCGGTGTGTTCGGCTTTGCGGCACGTAGGCTCATTTCGGGCTCCGCAGGAGCTTTGCCACAGCGGTTCTGGTTCGGTTCTGGTAATGCTTTCGGGGTGTTGATGGGGCTGCCTCGCTACTGTAGCGCATCAGGGAAGTTTGCGGAATTGCGTGTTGATTGCTTTTATGCATTAATCCTTGGTGCGCAAGGTGCGAGCCAGTTCCAACAGCATCCTGGGCGTTATTGCTGACAAGCTGGACTGCAGTATTCTAAGTTGTTGCTCCAGTATCTCAGCTGGAATGCTGAAGCGGTGATTTGATTTGATGATTTTGTGATTTTGTTGTGTTTGTTTGTGTAATTGTTGTTATAACTGTATCACTAATGTTTATTTTATTGTTACTAACACTCTATGAGTCTCATGGTTACTCTCAATAAAGAATTTATTATTATTGTTATTGTTGGTAGTTACATGTTACAAAACATAACATTACGCTTGTACTCCTCGAAGAGATAGGCAGAGGTATACCTATAGTACACCCACATTTTGACGGTTATGTTTAAGACTCTCATGTAACGGGGCCAGCCTATTGCCATCAACTAGGCACAGATCCGGACTCCGGGCTGCTACTGAGAAATTCCAGATGGAAAAATCAAATAGCTATTGTAGTATAGTAATTTTAATCTAGGTATGCACCTAGATTAAAATTTATTAATTATGTAATAATATGTGAAGAGGATGCCCTCTTCACATATTATTACATAATTAATGTATACAAAATATTGTTAAACATTTAAAAAGAGTAACGATGAAGTTTTCTCTATACGAAAACTACCTTTTGGAAGGGGCAACTAGAATCAATGAATTTTTTTTTGTAAATTTTGGCGTTCAAAACTGCCTTTTATGTGTCTAATAAAAATAAATGATTAAATGATAAATGATTTTATTTCTGTAAGTAGTTTTGTACAAACACTTTTACACGTCAATCATATTTTAAAACTAGATGAGGTCGGCGTTTCCTATCTGACTACTCGAAGAAAAAAGGCCGAAACAAACTCAGAGGTCACAGTCACATTTGACTTTGACTTTGAACAACACTGCCCGACCCGGGTATCGAACCCAGGACCACATGCTCAGCGGTAGCGCTTGCAACCACAAGACTTATGCGACAGTCACGTAGGTATAATATTTAATTAATATAAGAAATGTCCTATCTGTGTCATCATTCATAATCTACCTACGCCATGGTATAGTGGTGTTCATAGATATAAGAAAGAAGGTAATGGTTTTACTTTCTACACCTTAAGACGCGAGGAGAGTATCTCTTTAGGCATTGATACTTTAATAAAAGTATGCATACGTAGAAAGTTTATTGATTTCATATAACAGGTGACAGTTTTTGTGAGGATTTTTGGCGTGTGGATTTATGAGATCAAGTGGCGCACCTGGCTATGTGATCAATGACTATTCTTCGAATGAATTTGATTTCTCTAAAAGCTTGTTTTGTAAGGTTGGTTCACGGAGTATAATTAAAATGTTGAGAGATAGGTCTTGCCGTCGAATAATGACAAGAGAGAATTAAGTGGAAAACAAGAAAATCTATCATTGTTGACTGGATCATCATCAACTGTTTCCTTTTACAATATTGTTATTCATTGTATTTGCTTGGGAGATCATTTTATATAATACCGGTCTCAGTGTACTGACAAAAAGAAAATTTATTGAATTTTGAATAATTATGCCAGAGATTTTTTTTCAATACAACTTAATAGAGTTGGAATTACAAAAGTGTAATTTACGGTAGCGTTTATTGAATCAATCTGCCTAAACTTTTCCCAACTTGGTCGGAGTTGGCTTCCAGTCTAACTAGATGCAGCTGAATACCATTATTTTACAAGGAGCGACTGCCTGTCTGACCTCTACAACCCAGTTAATGGGTAACACGATACCCCTAGGTAAGACTTGTTGTCAGACTTCTAGGATTCTGACTACACGTACCGACTGTCAAAGATCTACAAATGACAGCCGGGACCAACGGCTTAGCGTGCTTTCCGAGGTACGGAGGGGTCTCGAACTCTCGATATGTGATGGGTTGTCACCCATCCACGAACCGACCGCGGCAAGCGTAGCTTAACCTTCGATCAACCCGTGCGGCCGTTGGTGCTCAGCACAAGCAAAAAAGCCACGAGCCCTCCGAGCTGAAGTTACGGTAGCATTAATTTTCTATATTTATTTAACTCTATGACACACTTCTGCAATAATAGTAATTATAATGCAGTAATAAGGTTTGATAACTCACCCGTCTCGCTTTCTCACTGTCGCTGTAGTCCACGGGCTGGCACGATAAACTGTAGTCTCCCCACCATCCGGACGCCAAGTGCTGGAGACAAAGACAAACATTTTGTTAATAATTTTGTTCAATGTACAGGGCTTCGTAGTAAAATCTGTGGCAAGAACTTCTTCAAAAACTCTCCTAAACTCAATTCAACACTGTATTATCTACCTACATTAGGTTTACAACTAGCGAATTAAGGCTCCCGAATACTGGCGCGACGCGACTCTTGAAGAACAATTTCCATCAAGTTTTCATAGAAATTGTTATACTAGAGTCGCGTCGCGCTGTCGTGTTGCGCCTGTTTACGGGAGCCTTTATGGTTGTAGTAGATACTTTAAGATTCTGCCTACGTCTTCAGGATAGACAGGCGTGTAGGGATGAACTTAAACTTATTTAATTAGTGTAGCAATAGTTTTAATTGTACCAACGCTCACACTGTTATCTTGACAATTACAAATTGCCAAGATTACAAAGGGATGAGTTGAAATATTGAAAATTTGCCACTTTTGTTTGTGCTAGGATTATTAAAGATTTTTTTAAATAGAACCTAGTAAAGTAGACGTATAGTGACCTTATTGGTGATGTTCTTCAGAAAGGTCAGGTGCGTAGTACTCGCAACCGGCTTGCGTGTATGACCAGATGTATGAACGTAAACGAGGCAAAAAGAGTATGTAAGGATCGTAGCAGGTGGCGGTCTGTAGTTGCTGCCTACCCCTATGGGAAGAAGGCGTGAGTTTATGTATGTATGTACCTAGTAAAGTTCCGTGACAATTTTTTTTACATGCCGCTGCTGCCTCCATACATGATCGATAAAATTGCAACCCTAAACATATTCTTCTTAACGTTGCCGATGGCTTCTAAACAGAGTCGACACATAATTTGGCAACGAGTTTGGCTGATTCAGTAGCGACGCATTACATAAATATTACATACACTTCTGTCATACTATTTTATTATTATTATATAGCGTGCAAAAATCTCAAATAACCTAGACCACATTTAAATCAGATAAACCACTTAGACTATTAACGATCCGTGACACAATAAAGTTACCGACAGTAATTATTCGATAACTTTTATTTCACGTCATGTCTATTGTTATATTGTATATCGTAAACCTATGTTGCCTTGACCAGTTTGTCTAGAATTTTGCACTATCTATTCGTACTGTCTAGGATTGCGTAAATTTTGTAATGAGTATACCTCCTCGTATTAATAGGTTTAATGTGGTTCTCGTAGATGGCTGACAGGCAATTTGTTGCTAGTATCTTAGTGTACATTTATATACTGTTGATGTTTCACACTATTATTTTGGTTTTTACCCTCGACGTAAAAAGAGGGGTGTTATTAGTTTGACCGCTATGTGTGTGTGTCTGTGGCACCGTAGCTCTTAAACGGGTGAACTGATTTGGATGTGGTTATTTTATTTGAAAGCAGGTTTTCTAGCGGTGGTTCTTAGACAAGTTTTTATCAAAAGCGGTTCAGCCGTTTCAAGGTTATCAGCTCTTTTTTTGTGTCGGGGGTTTTTTAATTTTACCTACTATCATTTTGCTGTGTACATTTTTAAAGTCAGGGGAAATGACGTCAATAAAAACCCTTACACATTATCAAAAAATATTGACAATGATCTAAATATTCGGACAATGACATCGGACGATGCTAAAAATAACAACGGTGTTCTTTGAGTTTATTTGTTCGAAACAAAAGTGGTTTCTTCTTTGTTAATTGAGTAAGTGTTTATCAAATTGACTACCAACTTAAACTGTCCGTATGTTCAAGTCACGACTGTCATACTGAGTCAATTGAATGAAATAGCTTTTAAACAGCAAATTGTAATAGTGTGTAAATTTGATAATTATGCAATTTCCCTGTTACCACAAACTGTCAGATTTTCTCATTCGATTTTGAACTTAACGATCAACATTTTAAGGTGTAAAATCGTTTGGAGAAATTTGACAGTTTCGTGTAACTTGACCTGCTGGCGATGGTACATCAAACCACCACACATTTTTTATGCACGGGAAGATTTCCAGAGTTCTTTCTTTGAGAGGAGTCAAGGGTTAGCAGATTTATTAATCTAATTAAACCATTGAGATGCAGTCTTTAACACGTTGAAGCAGGTTGGCATACAGAACAAGGGCCCATTTGAAGGAAAGACGATGACAAAGCCTATAACCATTTACAGTAGGTCCATGGGCATAGTTGGCAAGCTTAGAGACAAAGTTAAAACATCTATGCCTTTGAGTTCACTAGCACTTCTACCTTCATATTGGCCGAACACATAACATAATCAGCATATAACGTTCCCACTGCTGGGATACAGTCCTCTCTATGGGAGGGAGTGGGCAGTAATCTACCTCGCGGGTCCAGTGCGGGTTAGTAGATGTCACATGCCTTCGAATATTTTGGTTCTAGAACATGCCGGTTTCCTCACGATGTTTTTCTTCACCGTTTTAAGAGCAGTGGTGATGAAATCAAATACAGAAAGTAAAGTACCTGCCTTTGTGTATTTAATTTCATCCGGCCAAACACATTCATGCTTCTTATTTACAAAAAAAACACGTGTGGCACTCGGGGACTGCCGTGGTAAATATATTGCATAGCATTTTTTATCAACTTATGCAATTATAATTATTTATTTATTTTTTATTTATGCAGTATTTTTTTTTCTTTGATATTAATTCAAGTACAGTCGTACCATATACATACACGTTAAGCGAACGCTCGGCCGAGCTACATGGTAGGCGGAGTGGGGGGTGTTAGGTTTTATTTTCGTTACGGAATTTCTTGATTCGGTCGCCGCGCTCAAAGCCCGCGATAAAAGCTATGCAATAGCTTAAAAATGGTTTAAACCTTTTCTGGGCCTTAATTAAAAAGCTTTACTACAACAGCTAAGTAACGTCTCTCTGAAGAAACGCAACGATTCTATAAAACTAGACAATTTCGCATAAAAAAAAAGAAATAATTTCTAGATCAGCAACCTGCAATGCCTTGACCTTATTACTGGGTGGCTATTTTGCACTAGTGATACCGTCATACTGTCAGATGGTTGCGTCAGTGACCAATGGACCGTGGTCTTCACGCAACGTAGCGCCGTGTGCTCATAGGTACGAACTTATTTGACAATTTTGTGTTAAGGTTTTGACTAAAGATATTTTTCACTAGCTTCTGCCCACGACTACGTGAAATTTCTTGTACCTCTGTCCCACTCTATTGCATCGCATCGCCCGCCCGCGCTTGTACTTCGTTTTCGCTTAGCGTTCTTTGTGACTTTTCCTTTCTGGTCGGCTCCTTAGGATCGTAGCGTGATGTTAAATAACATATAACATTCCTCAGTAATTGGGCTATCAAATGCAAAAACAATTTTTCAGTTCCGACTGGTTTGTCTGGTTCGGTGGTGTTCCAGAGACATACAAACAAACAGATTGCACGACTAACTTCATAATTATATCTACCCACGTCTTTTGGAGCATTATCGGTTAAAAGCAATCGACACTGAAATGGTTTTGAACCAGGTGGCTATATTTCTGAATTTAGTAAGGAGTGAATAAATACTAGGATTTATTTTTATGCGTTAAAAATGTTTCGCTTTGACTTCCACTATGCTTTTTACACAGAAGTTTTTGTAAACCTCTTTTAAAGTCATTAATTGGGCGTACGAGGACGTCTATTTCCTAAGCACCAAATCAGTAGTTTTGGTGGAAGTTACGGGCGATTCCTAATCCTTTAACTTTTGGACATAAGATAACTTTGGGGCCCAACCTAAGAATGACACGATTTGATAGTTGTCCCTACATCCGCTGTGTTTTTGCCCAACCAAAAAAGTTAATAATTAAGCGGGTGTGGAAGTTCACTTCGAAGTTTCCAACTACTTTTAGACGAGACCGTATCTTCGTTGACGGACTTGGAGAGTAGGCCCACGGACATGCTTTTTTTTGACAAGAAGTTTAGTACCTCCGTAAATTTCACTGTACAAATTATACTATTCCTTTCTTTCGTACTATCGAAGTATCATTTAAAGCCGTTACTTTGCAAAAAATACGTCCATCTATCGTACCTTCGATATGATGATGTAGGTATTTGCTTTCTCCGACAACTCCGCCCGACTTTATTATTTTAATTTGTATCTACATTCTGTCAACATGTCTTCATTAACATTGATACACCTGTGGCGAATTCTACATCGCCACATGCAAACTACGCATTTCACTGACGTCATGCAAAATCCTGCATCGCGCAAGCAGAGTTTAGCGCACGACTTGCATATTTTGTGTACAACGTCCCGACATCAATCGTCAGGCAGTTGCCCACCAGACACGACACCCGTCTGGTCGGAGGGTCTTCCATTTTCTATAGAAGATGACTGAACTTCACACTCTGTTCTTTATACCTCTATACACACATAAAAATATTCAGTGGAGATTTCCGCCTTATATTATATTATTATAGTTCTCGTGTTTTAGCATGGCTTGATCCATCTACATTTACTAGCATTCGAATCATTATCTATCGTGATCTCTAACTTGTTCCAAAAACGAAAAACCATACAATATTTATTGTTTGGATTACTACGGAGCAACATGAGAAAAGACAATGACCGCTATTTCCATACTAAAACGCGACAACTGTAGCTTATTACATTAATTTAAAGCCTAAGCCATTTATTTAAGCCTATATATGTAACGTGACTTATCAAGTCCCACAAAGATGCTACAGTCAGTGCGAGTAACTTAGCTTCCGTATGCATAGAGAAGCAAAATTTTATGTGCAAGAGGTTAAGGTTTTTAGCATTATAGAGGTTTTAAATATTTACGATAAAACATAGGTAAAATATGGCACACTGTTTCAGCACATTTCATTGTTTAACATCCATTGCATAATGTGAACATGGGAAACTAGTTTATATAATTAAAGTATCTACAATAACTGACCGAAACCCACTCTAAAACCCGTAAACTTACGCTTTCAATTTCCATTCTCGTAATTTGTTTTCTATTCAATCTAAATTCAACTCTAACCGACCTGAGATACGAGCCAAGGTTGCATGTATCACATCGTCATGGGCCCATGAAATTGTCAAGCCGCCATGACATGTCATGTTGCTAAACCATGCGATTCTTATGCGATTGTGTAGAACAATCGATTTGTTAATTATTTCGCTTTGTTTGTACAGGAACAAAGCTTGGAGTATGAATGAGACAAGCTGTCGAACTATCAAATCCTAATTTTTTTAATAACTAACCCCCTTATTTATAAAGGGTGCTTAAAGTTAAGTAATGAATAGATTCTGTTTAACCATAGATTTTTGACTTTTAAGAATAAGAAGGTTAATGTTTTAGGTCATTATGTGTGTGACCAATATACCTACATAAACAGCAATAACTAAAGTAAGGGTAGTTTTCTGTGTTGTGTATACAGTTACTAGATACCACCAATTTTACTCAGGTGAATTAATAGTCTCAACCCTCAAGTCTCAGTCCCAAACCGCAGTTCCTCATTATAAACTACGAACAAAACTTGCTATACTATTCACTACTACTTTTAGCAGACGGAATATTTATTAACCATTCACTCTGCTGTGATTAGCGAACTACTGATATAATAATCAAGTATATGAGGCAGCTCAACTATATAATCAATTACCTGAAGTGATTATTATCCCGATATTCCCACCGGATCGAGACTTGTGCTGGTGAAACCGCGGGGCGCATCTAGTAGGTACTGGCAAGTCCATGTTAGGAACAAATGTGCGTGGATTGATACCTAATTACGTAGATTTGATAAAAACAGAAGCGCATAAAATGAACTATTACAAAAGAAAGCGATTTTAACTTTACATGCTTAGTTCGGTTTCAGTAGCTACAAGTCGAATTTAGATTCAACGACTAACATAAGCGCTCTATGCATAATTCATACTTCAAAGCAAAACCTTTTATACATATGAACGCGAACGATTATGTTGTACAAGCTTTAAGCAAATTAACAATTGTTTTGCTAATTAATGGGCGAAATTTTAATTAATTGAGCACTTACGCGAATCAAAGTTTGCATATCAAATTAATTTTTTGGGTGTTATGTATGGTTATAGTTAATAACTTATTTTGCGTATAAACAAAGTTTTTTTTGTTTTATATAAAGGCGTCACGACGTTTTTTAATTAAATTATCCGGTGTCTAGACAGTGTACAATGTATAAATTATTGTCTAAGGTCTGGCCAAATTGTCTGTGGGTATTTAACGTTGTGAAAAACTTTGTTTCTTCCTGAATTAAGCAAATTGTTGGTGGGTTAACAAATTAGCTTCAAAAGGTAAGAAGTAAGTCAAAAAGTAGTTCACATAATTCATCGTCTATAAAAATTAGAAAATGGGGTCTTTTATCAAGAAATTTATTAATTAATTTTTTGACGCCATTTTTTAGTTTGTTAATAGTTTTAGTTAGTTTAGGTTATTATATTTTAACTGTAAATACTATTGTAATTTAAAACGTTAACTTATTTACTTCAAATAAAAATAGAAATCCAGAAATTAATAGTATCACTATTTTTGTAGATTTATTTATCTAGTCACTTTTCTTGTCTGTCTGTGTGACCGCTTAGTTTTTCTAAACATCTTTTTGAAGCAATTTTTACCATAATTTACAGAATTTAACTTAGAAAAAGCACAAAAATCTGGAAGTTTTGACATGTCGTCACATCAGCAGACCCGTGTGAAGCAGGGCCGGGTGGATAGTATTATAAAAGAACCATGATCCTTACACCAAGTTCAATGAATACAATAATGTATTCCAGTATAAATGACGTTACATAATAATTGTGTACGTTTCAGAGAAACTACGCGTACATGAGAATATTCAACTTGGTCCGAGGGTGACGGCCGCAGCGCAATAGCACAAACAGCACGTCTTATGTGGACGTGACCTATGAGGTGATGCAGTTGCTATAGAATCGTTGGAAATTCCTACATTTACTGAAATCCTAACTAATATTATAAATGCGAAAATGGGTTGGTTTGTTTGTTACGCTTTCACGCTAAAACGGCTGAACGGATTTGCATGAAATTTGGCACACAGATAGAACCTGACCTGGGTCAGGACATAGGCTAATTTTCATCCAGGATCGCAGACAAAGTCGCGGGCAACAGCTAGTAATAATATAACTCAACGCCGGTATTCCCAAAGGAGTAAGCAGAGGTATATAGTATTCCAGTTATACTTAAATACCATGTAATAGACGACCGGCCTACTTCCATTATAAGGGTAAAAATTGAGATTACAGGAAACTACTGACAATTTTCTAATGGAAAAACTCAAGAATACTCCCGGGTCCGAGTATCCCAAAGCTCGGTATTTGCGCTTGCAACCAACGTGGCAGTAAAAAACGAAAGGTCTGTATTGGGCCAGTTACGTTATAAAATGTTTGTAAAGGAAGGCCAGTCTTCTTATGGCACCTGAACACAAACTCAAACTTCACGCTGTTACTAAGAATGTCCTAATGGAAGAAGAAAAAAAAATATAACGTGACAACTAGACCAAAAAAGTGTTCAAATACTCCAATCCTAACTAATATTATTAATGCGAAAGTAAGTTTGTTTGTTTGTTTGTTACCTTTTCACGCCTAAACTACTGAACTGATCATCATGAAATTTTGCATATACCTTGTCAGGGGTACAAAAACGGACGCAGGGTACGTGTCTTTCGAATCATGATTAAATTACATTATTATAGACACTTTAGTAGTGTGGTAAGGATTTTGTTTTATTTATTTAAGTACCTATTACATTTTGTGAGTCTATAGTGTCGATAGACCGGTTTTTCACCCTCCTAACTATAATATCCCGAACAACCCGAATTGATTGTCAAATTCTAAATTAACGCGAGCGAAGCCGCAGGCAAACGCTAGTAAACAATAAATATGACTCAAACTCGAAGCATTTATTTCAAATAAACCAATTACAGGCACTTTTGAATTGTCAAGGGGTCGGTCAGTCAGAAAGATGAAGCTAGTTGCCCATTCCAAAGCGTAGTAGGTACCTATGGAGAAGAACGGGCAAGAAACTCCATGGACACTCTTTTAAATTAAAATATGGTTACAAAATATTGGTTACATCATATGAAAAACCACTCACCTCATAAAACATATACGAAGACAGTAGCACTTGAAGCGCGTTGTATCCAACTAAAGTGTTCTGTATATGGAATGCTTTCCTATTGGCCATCCATAGTGGGCCAACCACCATCACGAAGGCCAGGTATACAAACACCATGGCCACGGTGGGCAGTGGTGTGTCGAAGAGGAACCATCCCTGGACGCGGGGATCTGGAATGATAGGGCACATGTTAGATAACTATACTCCGTGGATAAGAGACTTGGGTGATGTGCTTTTATTTATTGTGAATGACTCAACACAAAGGGTGATTTGTTCACTTGTTTTACTAAACAGACTTTTTATGACTTTGGTTTTGTACTGGATTCGATGTTAGAAATTAAATATACAAGTTAACCCGAAATACGTTACCCTCCAGGGACAGTCGAAAAACAAAGTGGTGTTTTGTTTTCAAATTTCTGTTCTGTAAACTCACATGAGAAAAGACCAAGTTTTTGTACACAAAGTAAGTATCTCATCATCATCCGCCTAGGCTTTTTGCAACTATGTTGGAGTCAGCTTCCAGTCTAACCGGATGCAGCTGAATACTAGTATTTTACATGGAGCGACTGCTTATCTGACCTCCACATTCCAGTTACTGCGTAATACGATACCCCTTGGTAAGACTGGTTGTCAGGTTTTCGGGCTTCTGACTACCCTTAACGGAAGTCTAAAATTTACGAATGACAGCCGGGACCCATGGTTTAACGAGCTTTCCTAGGCACGGAGGGGTTTTTTGTATGTAAAGATGGTCACCCATCTACGGACCACCCGCGGCAATGATTGATCGACCTGTGCGCCTGTTGTTGCTCAGTTACAAGCAAAAAAAGTACAAAATATGAAAAAACTAACAAAAAAATACACGGTGGCCGGAACATTGACGTCCAAAAATAAAATTTAGGTCCCTCGTATCGTGGGGTATCCGAATCACCCCCATGTATGTTCCGCGACTTTTCATAGTTTTCGAGTTACGAATTTTTTTCAGATTTTTTGAGAATGATCGACCTGACCAATCTAAAAAAAAATTAAAAAAAAAGTACATGGCTTTGTCGAGATTTTTTTTTTGCAACTGAATCTTCGTGAGTAGTACTTTTATCCATAAAATAATCAGCTTCGTAACTGTGATGAAAGTTATGAAAAAGTTGGTCTAAAGTGAAAAATTACGTTCGGTAAATTCGTAAAAAAAAATTCGTAACTCGAAAACTATGAAAAGTCGCGGAACATACATGGGGGTGATTCGGATACCCCACGATACGAGGGACCTAAATTTAATTTTTGGACGTCAATGTTCCGGCCACCCTGTATATACTATTTTGGCACTAAAATCAAACCAAAATGATCTATGTGGTACACTTTGGCGGGTTTATTGACCTGATTTTATGAAATTTGATGGAATAGTGATCTCGTACCATAGCTTGAAACTTCGGATAATAAAAGTCAAGCATGATGCACGAGTAAACGATGGAACAAATAAAAATAAATTGAAATAGACAATTTTCCTCCTTTTACACACGACGTTTCTTAACACTTAAAAAGGTAAACAACAATACGTATTTAATAATGCAGCATTTTATATGAAGCACCGTAGTGTACGCTAATCATCATAAAATAATTTAATTCATTCATATTTCCATTCGTATCTTCAAACTGGTTTTAAAGTTGTAGCGTTCATTCATTTTTACGTTGGTATTTTATGTTCTTTATTTATCATCTTGTTGCCTTTATGTAAGAAAAGAAAAGGATTTTTCTTTTTATTATTATTCAAATCAATTATTCAAATTCGAAATTACGTTTAATTTTATGACAAGCAACACGCCAGCTAGCCTTTCGTTTAATAGGAAGGAGGAGATAAGTTGATATAATCAATCATACTAATAAATAAATTATAAGCAACATGTATGAGTGGTTATAAGTTTTAATTGATATATTTTTTTATTTCCGCAGTTGTTTATTTTAAGTCTCTCGAGAGATTATGCATTCCGAAAGCAAATTCTGCTTTTCATAATTTTCGCCAAAAATATGAATTAAAAAATCACTTAATAACTAAGCCTGGCCTAATCTCACACCATAATTGTATTTATTTTAGAAACCCACAATTTTAACAATTAATCCAAAATAGAAAGTCACCGGCGTTCTGTGAATAAGCAAGTAAAGAGAGAATGCAATTACAGTAAGTAACGTTGTAGCGGTTAAAGTGATTACAATTATATTATACAATTTACAACATAACTACGTATAAGCCCTTAAGGGTGAAAGTACTTATCGGGCAGTGCACTGATTACTGAACAATGTCGGCCATTTTTTTCTCACAGCTCAAATAAGATATGTAAAGATTTACCAGGAAAAGAAAGAAAATAATTGACTTGTCAAAATAGTTCCAAAGAATTTCGTTTTTATTTTACCTTTACTTTAAACACGACTCCACGCCTTTCTGTTCTGATATTTCATCATACTAATTATGAGTTATTTAATAGGATTTATGATCAAAAGGTTAAAACGTGATTATTATAAGAGGAACTCAGCGCATATAAAACCTTAGCTTTAATCCAAAGTGTTAATTGAATAAAACGAATCTTGCAAGAAATATGAATAATGCATTTTAAAAATAGTAATTATTAATTACTATTTGTGGGCTGTGTGCTGTCCATGTTTGTCGAAGGACCGGTAATCTATGGAGTAGACGAGTCCGAGTGGAGACCGCGTATCCGCAAGCGTAGCGTGAAACGTGCCCCGGCTAGATTTACCGACGACCTTAAGAAAGTGGTGGGTGTTGTGGCGCAGCCTGGGTGAGGCCTATGCCCAGCTATGGACTACGAAAGGCTGAGTTGATTGATTGATTGAATGATTAATTATATGCAATTAACTGATAGTATTTCACTATTACGAAATAAGATATTAGTATGGATTTCCAAAATAATAATTTTGTTCAGCAAGATTTTGGCCAGCTGTGAGAATTTTCAGTAAAGAAGACATCAACGCGTGGTATTTACAGACGAAAGTAAATCCACATTATTATTATGATGTTTTTTCGTCTTTGACGTTTCTCAAGAGCCTGGTGTCCCTATCCTTTGTTAGGCGTACGAGGGGCCGAAGCCTACTCGCAGACGCCCGCTAGAAGTTTTTGATGAAATGAGGCACCAACTGACGATTACCCCTGTATACACTGTGCAAGGGCACCCAAGGATAACCCCTCGTTGGTGTAGGACTATTGCAGAACATGAAAACAAAACATATTGGTCTATGGGTTTCGGTGGCTATAGTGGATTGAACCTTGAACTATGGAAGAACTATGCCCCATCCTGCTTGACCAATGTTATATATAATGTACACGGATAAAATGGCAGGGGGTGTCTTGCACACTCAATTATGGGCCCCCGGAAACTGTCGCTAGCACATAGTGACGTAACGACGAGGGGGCAACATGTCCTGAGGTACTTGAGGAGTGGGGAGTTATTACACGGCTAACAGGACAAGCCCAGAGCCCGGAAGATGGTAAAAATCCTTACCAGTATCTTACTGGAATACTTCCTTCCCCCGAGCACGTTTGCTCTTGCGAATCTCCACTCAAACTGGCCATAAAGGCAAGAAAGAGGTGAGAGCTCTATTCCTCGTCAGTGTTCACTCCAACCGGCCAATAAAAGCATGCCAGAGGTGAAGAACAAGACTTCTCCCGGGAGATAGGGTCCGTGGGGTCGCTACTTCCCAACAGCTCGCCACATGCTGCCCTGCGGGTTTTATGATTACTATTACTATTCAATGATTATTGCAATAACAATTGCTATAAAATTTTATTTAAACTAGCTGCGCCCCGCGGTTTTACCTGTAGCGGTATGAAATATAAAAAATCATAAAAATCGGTCAAGCCCTTTCGGAGGAGTTCGATAACATTATGACACGAGATTTTTATATATTTGAAGATACTACATTGTGGTAGGTACGTATTATTTTGTACGTTACTTGCTCCTGTAATAATCAATAACAAGGGTTTTATGTAAAAATACTTAATTTTCCTCAAACTTTACAATCATAATATCTGGGTCCCAATTCTGTATGGTAATTATTATTCCCCGCGTAATCTTACCACGTCAATATCGTGTCTTGTAGAAACAGTTTCGTTCATTGTATCATAGATAATACGTTATTAGTAGATGTCATGGTTAGATAAGGAATTGACGTGGTTTCGAAGTAAGGAATCGTTAAGTGGTCATAGTGAATTATGGCCCTGGTGTGCAGTAAATAAATAATGATAACAGTCATCATAATGATTGAGTGTAACCTGTGGTCATAACGCAGTGGTCAGCGTAGCTGTGGTCATAACGCCGTGGTCAGCGTAGCTTACTGCGTGAAATCAGAATGTGAAAGTGGCGTATCATTGTTCCGTCGATGCTCTGAGATGATATATGCTTTCTATTGTTTAGGCTTGTATTCATTATTGAACTACAATATATATATATATTATTAATAACTACACATTTAATTAAGTAACTATTCTTGTGGTATTATTATGCTCTATTCCCATCCAATACCAAGAGCTAATACCATTTGGTATTAGTTTATTTCCGAATTTATTTTCTATTCCCAACGAGTACCACATTTTAAAACCAATACCAAAACAAGTTTGAAGAAATCAGATACAGTCAGGTTCAGTAAAATTAAAATGCTTTGAGTGACGAACTAAGTTTCCGAAAACATAATAAATGTTCCCGAAAATTCTAACCCTAGACGGCCGACGTCAGTGGCATCCCGAGGTTCGGTTAGTTAGGTTCCTTTAAACCCTTTAGACAGAAATAGGAGCCCCGCCAAGCGGGGCTCCGTCGACCAGCTTATTAACCCTAACCCTATATTCAGATTACCCTAGATTCGGTAAAACGCAATTTAAATAAAACTTTGTGTAGCTGAGTGTACAAAAAGTCACGCTTTGGTATTCGTTAGTAATAGATTTTTTATTAAAAAAAATGTGGTACTCGTTGGGAATAGAAAATAAATTCGGAAATAAACTAATACCAAATGGTATTAGCTCTTGGTATTGGATGGGAATAGATCATTATTATTGTTATACTACCAAACAATGCTTTTTCTAAATTATTTTATTTTTAATCAGAACTGAATGCTTTTTTGTTGTTTGTTTAATGGTATAAATATATTGTATTCGTTAGTATGAAGTGTCTGTATACTTAATACGCACTTCACTGCCCATATGAAACTTGTTAAAATAATTATTTTATTGATTTAGTCCTTGACATCATTATTAAAGTGCGATTGCGTAAATTTTGCACAATCACTCTTTAGCATTAATTTTCATTAGTTTTATTTTGGTTATAACCCAAAGACTTTGATATCGCAAGCCTATCTCGACGCTATACATAAATATACATACATACATAAACTCACGCCTTCTTCCCACGGAGGTATGCAGAAACTACAGAACGCCACCTGCTACGATTCTTACAAACTCCTTTTGCTTCGATTACGTTCATGCATCAGGCCATACACGCACGCAATGAGAGTGATTGATTCAATTAGTTTTATATTAATTAATATACTAGGTAACTGCTTTTTACAGCTCCCAAACCTTATAACTTTTATTACTTTACGCTGTTTACATGCATCGCGATATAACTTCATTCGTAAACAAGTTTTTTAACGCGTTAGGTACGTTGAATACATGACATTGAAAATGAAAAACTGGAATGTGACATTGACACTAAAACATAGAATTTTAAATGTTACATTTATTTTTATGGTTTGAGTCTTGAGTGAACACTTTGTTTTTTTTTTTTATAAATTGAGTTGAATTATTTATGCGTAAGATTTTGAATGATTGAATATTATTAATTAAAAAAAAAAGAGCTGCGATTTTTTTAAATATATTTTTGTGTTTATAAATGTGTATTTATTGGATACAGAATAATAGTAGCCACTGTTTTAATAGTATGGCCTATATCCAAGTACAGGAAACTTTATTTCGGATAGAACGTTCCCCTTAAAAAAAATCCTACAAACATAACATTACGCCTGTGTTCATCGAATAGCTAGGCAAGCATGTGTGCCTCGGGGTTGCGAATTGTTCGAAAGAGTTACCGTGTCCCTGGCGTACAGGCAACTGAAGGAACACGGGTGGGTTTTAGTCAGTAAAAGTCTGACACGCCCGCCCGCTCCGCCCAGAGCGGGAACAGTTATTTGATGATTACCCATCCAAAAAAAAAGGCATGTGTGCCTGTAGTAAGTAGCTACACCCATACATATTAGTTATGTTTTAGACTATTTGTAGA
Source organism: Dryobotodes eremita (assembly GCA_917490735.1). Classification (NCBI taxonomy): domain Eukaryota; kingdom Metazoa; phylum Arthropoda; class Insecta; order Lepidoptera; family Noctuidae; genus Dryobotodes; species Dryobotodes eremita. The sequence goes on from OU823244.1 coordinate 21,459,026, forward strand.
CCTTTTTCTATTTTGTTGAGTATCTGTTACTTTTTGACAAGCCTCCACTGTCCTCCCTTACCTATTAACACTGTAATTTTAAAACATTGTAAAAGCCACTTATTTATAAAAGAGTAACCGTGGAGTTTGTTGCCGGCTCTTCTCCATAGGAAACGACCAATTGGAACCGTGCACCTAGCTTCTGATGTTTCATAAGGGCCCATGTAGGGTTATGTGAAATAAAATATTTTTGATATTGTTTTGTTTTGATTTGATTTGACTTATGTAAAAAGGGGGCCACCGTATTCCACAAACCGGGCACAGGTCTAGATTCTGAGCTGATACTGATAAATTCAATGTGGAAAAACACTTGGCCCAACATTTTCATTTATATTTTAATTTGTGACTCAAAGTGTCGTCGTCACTATTTTATGTCTTCCTTTCTTTATTTTTTCTCTAGTTGTATATTGGCACTTTGTACCTACTTAACTAAATTGTAATCACGTTAAATTATTATTTAATAGTGCTTTGTATGTTGTGTTATGTCTCTTGTGTTCACCAAATAAACGATTTATCTATCTATCTATCTATCCAACAAACGAGGCGGGCAGTTCTTTCTTTCTCTCTGTTTTAAATATTATATTCCAATTAATATTAATACAATCGCATCTTCGATAGAACAACCATAACTGTACTTTTAGTGATTTTACAGAAGTCATTTTAAGATCTTGTTGTGCCAAGATAATCAAAAAATGCAACAATATGACAAAGGCACTGTTGCCCTCTAGCGGCATTAACCTGATATAGATACGGGTTTTTGTTCCTCTGGACAAAAGGGACTTTTTAAACCACTTTGGCATACTTAAGTCATTTTTAGATTTTTTGTCAATTATGCCCTTGTTCTACCAAAGGTGCGATGTTCATTTCCTCCGAGTTCTTTACTATGCCAGTTAAACCAGTAACCGTCTTGTTAACCCATCGTAGAGACCGTACTTCGACTAGCCACTCGTTAATCCGGTTTCTCGAGAAGTCGTATTTAAACTGCATTTTCTTTCACTCTCGATTTGCATAGCATAGATATTATACTAACTAATTTATATAAATGCGATTTTTGGTTTAGAAATGAAGACAAGGTTGTTTTTAATTAAGTTATTTTTTAATTTGATGTATATACGAGTGACAAAATGTTAATTTAAAACGATGTCGGGACCTTTCGTTTATTGATGTATTTTAAGTTACGGTTACCTAAGATTATTTAGCCTTCGAAAGCATCCTTACTACGAGTAATATTTTTTAGTACGTTCTTTTAAATTGTCTGCACATTAGTGTCTTTAGAGAAATGTAGATATGTCTGGTGCACCCTGGTCAGTCAACCCCGTTACCGCCACTCAGACTGGCTAATATTTTAAGGGATCCGTACCCAAAGCGTGCCAACGGAATCCTATTACTAAGTTTCCGCTATCCATCCGTCTATCCGTCTGTCTGTCTGTCAGCGGGCTGTATCACATGATCTGTTATAGATACACAGTTGAATTTTTTACAGTGTGTATTTCTATTGCCAGTATAACAACAAATAATAAGAAAATAAGTTAAAAATAAAACGGGGTCCCCAAAAAAGAAACTTGTTAAAACAAAATATATGGTGTTAAATATTGCACGGTGGTACGGGACCCTTCGTGTGCAAGTCCGACTCGCACTTGACCGGTTTGTGCCATTGCTTAGGCTAACCTCAAAGTTAATGACCAAACGAAAGAAGAAGTCCTTGAAAGTTCCCGTCCTTGGCAAGAATCTAAATGGATGCAGTATGCCCTAAATACATTTTGTTACCAACACTTGTCTAAGATAAAGCAAGTACTAATAACATGCCTATAGAATACAATAAAACCTGTCTGAAGTGATTTGCTATTGTTACACTACTATATAACTTAACAGGTTTATTATATATCGCGTGTCATGGAACAAGTATTGTAGGTAATATTCTTTGTATGTACGTAGACCTTGTTCAGTTCCGATAGAAGATTATTTGGCATCGTGTGTCTATGATTCTTTACTTTTTTGGTTAGTGAAAGGCTTGATTTGTTTAACGTGTTTTAAGTTGGAGTGGTTAATTTATTCTTAAAAAAATAGACCACAAAACAAGTATATTAATTTATAGATTCATTAAAAGATTACGAGTATTTTGAAGACAGATGGAAAATTCAAAGTATTTTAGGAGCCGTTGATTAGTAAAAGGTTTTAAATGTTTCACTACTTTATTATTTAATTATGTTATTTGAATAATGGCATAAATATCTAGACTGTTACCTAGTCTGTTTATATCTTATATCCAGATAGACACTCAATAAATCGAGAAAGTAAACCTTGTGTTTACTTCGGAATGTTATAAACTTTCTTCGATGACTTTTATGATTTGCGTTCTCAGATAAAACGTTAAATTAGGCAATGTATCATCTTATTGTTACCTCACGTCAATAAAATTTAATAGTCTAGCTTTTGTTCTTCGTGATGGATGTAAGATATAATTATTTGTTTGGTAACTATGCCTTTTATGTGCCGATTTGAAATAATTTATTTGACTGTGGCTTTGAAAAACATTTTCCTTTTCGGAATTTTCTTGTTATTGTATCGTATTTTATTTTTATTTTTATGGTTCTTCATTTTAACAATGAAACACATAAAATATTCCTTAAGCTTATTATAAGAAACAAATATGAAAAATATTTACCTGAAACTCTTTCTGCTAGCATCCAATATTTGTTAATAATCGTCGTCCAATTGCTGTCTGAATAGTAATCGTCTAAGGCAATTTTCACAACGCCCGTCATTTTTGCTATTTTTTTATCAGTCACTGAACTATTATTAATAATATAATTATTGTTGTTTCAGTCTCACTTCTCACTTGTCACTGCCACTTCACTTTCATGAAGTCTAGTGCTCCTTGACCGTCCTGGTAACAATTTGCACAGAGCAAGCTGTCACCTGCAAAAAAAAAAACAAGTTATACAATGAAAGTTAGTGAAAGCATATAATTAAATGAGGCGTAACTTCAAATTGTTTGAAATAAAAGTGTCAAATGGGATATTTTAAAAATTAATTTGTTGGTTCAAAATTTTAGCAATAAACATTTAAAATCTTGTTTTTTGATAATTTACAACCAAAGTTGTTAGTCACAATACTTTAGATTTTCTTTTTAATTCACATATTTATTATAAATAAAACTGGTGTTAAATTATTATTTATTTTTCAAGCAATTAATCTTTTCTTTGTGTTGTCACCAAAAATATCCTTATTTTAAATGTTATTTTGTGTTACATTTTCACTTGATATAAAATTAATTTTAAAATTGCAGTATTTACTATTCAAATAAAATATTTAAAACTATGAAATTTTTTAAAACACGTTAAAGCAAATATTTATTGTTACCGATGGAATTTAGTCGCCAGCATTTTTCGTCGATAGATTTATTAATGATCACAAAACTAAACACGTGCGCACATCATCTCAGCGGATGAAAGCGAAAACTTAACTGAAGTTTTGCGAAAGTGCGCGCACGCCGATATCCGAGCCACAATTGAATAGCCCGCGCATACTCTACCAATCACAAGCCTTCCTACTCCCACGCGAACACAAGGACACAAGTCACATGACATCGTCAAAGAATATTGAACCTTTTGACGTGCACAAAAAGTCCGTTTTTCCTTGTTTACAGAGCAGTCGGATTTCTTGTGGAGTTCAAAGTGCGTCAGTATTTTCCAACTACGTAGCACAGTGTTTTGATTTTGTTTATTTTTTGTCAATTAGCTGAAACTACTGACAATGGACTCATAACACCCATGTTTTTCCCACATTAATCAACTTCGATTTTTTTAAATAAAATATTATTGCGGCCACGTCTGGGTTCAGGATTTTTTTATCCTAGAATATTTTATATTAAAATTTGTAACAAAATGTATTTTATTGTACTTTTTCGTCTATTGCGTCAGATTTATACTCGTATAACCCATTTTTTCAGCCATTTTTCCCGAACATACACAAATTAGTATAAGTTTTTCATAAACGAATACCTATGTATCTAGTACATAGCCTTCACGAAAACACTAGGTTAATTAGACAAGAATTACGCGAAAAAACGTGAGAAATAGTCGTTAAAACAAAGAATGAAATATGCCCATGACATCACATTGTTATGTATGTGTTGACCAAAATATTTTTGTTTTAAATATTTCATTATATACAAGCATCATAGTCTGGATGAGGACCAGTGTAATTTTTCCTGTATGTTTAGTTTTTTTTTATTCTTGCTATAGCTTTTTTCATGTTAGTAATGTATCCGAGTAAATTATAAAACTCAAAACTCAAAGCAATTATTTCAGTTAAACCAATTACAGGCACTTTTAAATTCTCAAGGAGTCGGTCAGTCAAAAGGTTGAAGTTAATTGCCCGTTCTAAAGCGTAATAGGTTTCTATGGAGAAGAACGGGCAAGAAACTCCATGGACATTCTTAATATAAAGCCTGGATATACAGCCTCAGACTTAAGCCTATAGTACACTTTGAAATACACTATTTCAATTCCCCGCAAAATATACTCCACGCGTGGCGACAAATGACGCGTCAGGCGCAACCTGGGTAGCCAGCTCCTCATTATTTACTGACTTATAATCCAGCTCCTTATTACTGACTGACTTATAATTTGGCATGGGCTATTCTGTAATAATTCGTGCTGAAACAAGAAAAGAAGAATGACTCTTGCATTACGTAGGTCGGGGAAAAGTCACTTTGCTCCATCGTTAGAAAAGTTATGAGTCGGATATTCAATGCAAGTACAGTAATTATTAACAAAAACTTGTGGAAAGTTTCTTACTGTCAGTGTGTTTGGTTCATTAGTAATAGTGTTATCTTTTAATGCGCCTTGGATAACCCAAGGCGCATTAAAAGATTGCGTGCAAAAAAGTCAAAAGAGTTTTTTGAAAAGGATGGGGAAAATACAGATTTTAATCTGCAAAAAAGGTGTAATGTGCTTTTAGTCTCATAATGATGAGGGTAAAAATACAGTCGTCATTTTTTATTATAGTTATTTCGAAATCGTCAGTCGGTCATCGAACTTTGCAGTCCATTACCTTTCTTGGATATTTTAATTTTGCTTGCTTAGAGAATGTTGACAGAAAATTTTTATGTCGTTTTTCACTGTAGTAATATGTCCTTCCGATATTCCCTGTCTCTAAATCACTGTAAGGATAACCATAATAATTATGTATACCTTTTATCATTGAACTTCAAAAACTTTTAGCGCAGGCGACGCCGCAGGCTAAGCTAGTGAAAATATAAAATGTCCGGTCGTAAATCCGTGCTCGCTTCACGTCAAGACGTCAAATATTGTGCAACCTGCACTTGGACGCACAAGTGATTGTGATTTAGCAATATGTCTTCGGACTTATCGACCTTCGAATATTTTTATGTTTACCCGTTACAATAAGGTGGAGTTATGGACAATTATGATTATGTACCACACGGCCCATAACCCTGGGATAGGAGATTAGTGGGTTTTTAAATAATACATAAAATAAATACGTTTTAATTGTTGTGTGTTTATGTTACAATTATTAATTTAAAATTGTTTTATTTCAAAATTGAACAAGAAGAACCCAGTATTAAATATATTTTTATGATAAGTTTTTTATAGGCTGGTTTTTCAATACCTAATTATAAGGAACTGAGTTTACGTTTTTTGTACAAGAATATGACGTCGCAATTTCTATTGTATAAAAGGTCGGCTTACCTGTTACTTTCAGACAAAAACTCTTACGTTTATATAGACATGTATATGTCAATCGTCACGTATGAATATAATTCCTTTAACTTATTTTTATATACGTCTGTCATTCATACGTCAATAAATTAAATGTAATGATTTTGTTTGTTACCTTAAATAATTACACAATCGTGGGCAAAGGGTAAAGAACCTTCATACGGATCATAACAGAGTTAAATACAGTGCGTACGTCATTGAATAATTCTATAGCTGCCACTATTATTATTAAAAAGTACATCCACGTGTGAACAATATTGTAATTTTCTTACAGCGTAAATGTCAGACATTTATTTACTACAGTAATCTGAACTAATATTATAAAGAGAAAAGATTTGACTTTTTGTAAGTTTGTTTGTTACGCTTTCACCCTAAAACGGGTGAACTGGATGAATTTGGCACATGGGTAGACCATGACTTGGACATATGCTACTTTTTATTCCGAGCTTTTGCGGGTGAAACCGCAGGGCGCAGCTAGTATTCAATAAAATTGCTTGCAAAATAATTCTGAAATTTTATTATTAATTTAATGGAAAAAATAACAAGATAAAAACAATCGGGTCATGACATTATGTGAACAAAGTAAAACTCACAAACATTTTTTCCATACATATCTGTTTTTGCACGAGTCCATTTTAGTAATTAGCGATTATTCAATAGCTAAACAAAAAAAAAATGTTCCTGACAAACAAACCCAAACTTTGACCATTTGCAGTAAACAAATCGGTCGTCACTTCTTTGAAAGTACTAACGGATAATTAAAATTGATGTTACATTAATTGAACAATACTTACGGCCGAAAAATAAATCAAAGAACTAATCGAATTTATGTTTTAACGTCAATAATATAGTAATAATAATATACAAACAATCATAAATGTGACTATTTTATTAATAAACCGAATATTAATATATTTTTATGAATTGCTAGTTATGGCTTGATTTTGAATAATTGAAACTATTTATTATTATCATAATATAAAACGTGTTAGGATATTTTTGTTAATTACTTTGCAGAAGTTATTTTAGGCCTACCAAAAGCCATACCTAAATATCGTCATGTTTACAAATATATTACATTTCGATATTTTTATATTGATTACTACGGATTTGAATATGAATACATTGCTGGGAAAAATGCTATCAAATAATGTCGTAACTACTTTTCCGAGCACTTTTTACCAATCTATCTCCCGACATATCCCTAGCATTAACGCATCGTGTGACCGGTTTGTAGTTCGTCAAAACTCAGCTAGAAGGCGCCACCGGCCGCTTTCACCACAACTACACATATTTGATATTTGCGTGAACTTGTAACACTTTTCTCACAGTCAATGTCAGTCAGCTTGGTTTTGTAATAGAAAACGTATAGTTTTGTGTAGTCAATGCTCATATTTGTATTTTAGAATTATAATGCTTTGTTAGTGCACAGTGTCAAAATAAAAATAAACCGACGGGAATGGCCTATTTTGAACAAAATGGAAACGAAGTTTCTTCGCCATTTCTTTATTCTTACTAAAATATTGCTAGTGACCGTGTTGTGAAATTTTTAGTCCTTCAATGCAAAGGATATTTATCAGAATGATGATAGCTGTGTCGTCGTTTTTTCGCGCATCGAAAGTGAAGCACTATAAGGACCGAACCGTTTGTAGAAACAAGCCTCACGCACACATTTATATCATAAGGTGCCGACCGGCCGCCATTACGCGGCACTATGGCGTTGTTGTGGGTACTGTTTACGTCAAGTAATAAAATAAAATAATGCGTTCTTGTGTTGTGAAATGGTGTAAAAATAATTCTAAATCCCAGAAAAAGTGTCAAGGAAAACATATCACAAGTAAGACACTTATTTACACACGCACACATAGATCGGTACGGTGCTTCACTTTCGATATGCGTGGCGCGGAGTCCTTATTTTTTTTCTAGTCCGTGGTTGTGGATGACTGATCTACTTGGCATCCACTTGGTGGCAGGTTATAGGGAAATAAGTTCAACACAGAGTGATTACAGGTTGATAAAATGAATGATCGCTTGATAATGTAGGCAATTGATTTATGAACATCACCATCAATGATTTGCATCCATTAATTATGAACTTAATAAGTTACTTCCACTGCTTAATTTCCTTCCAGAACATCGTTCGAATGATTTGTTCATAATTTTAGTTACGATTTCATTTCATTTGCATAATGAGCGTTAAATCAAGGCTTCCATTAATGTTTCTGGAATTTTCTATATTATTTAAATTTTGATACTATTCTTATGTTTAGATCTTTTATTGAGAAATTGTTAATGACATTTTGAAGAACATTTAGAAATTTTTGTTAACATTTGAAGTAAAAAATTATAATTTTATAATTATGAAACTTTAAGCAGCACACATGTGCTTTTTCGAATATGCGTTGTTTCTTTTATGGAGTTTTAGGCAGTTTAATTATGGGTGTGCGCCAAATAGTTGTTTCCTTATGGCCTTAAAATTATTGAAGGTTTTTAGGGTACCGTACCTCAAAAGGAAAAAAACAGAACACTAAAAGGATCATTTCGTTGTCCGTCTATCTGTCTGTCAGTCTGTCAAGACCCTTTTTCTCAGGAACGCATGGAGGCTCTACGGTGCCTTAGAGCTCTACAAAAATCAGGCTTCTAAGTCAACATAATAAAAAAATACAGCTATATATATGTGATATATTTTCGTACTCGCAAATAAATTAAAACTTAAGGGTACTTCTCGTTGAACTAGAATCATTAAATTTCGCAAGAAGCAAGGTACATGTCAACGTCCGAATCGTTGAATTGTAGTAAACATTTAAAAAACAAATTGTGATTACAAACTTACATTTGCAGTTGGAGAATTGACCGTAACGTATATCGATCTATGGAAGAACATTTAACCACTTACAAAGTTAAGTTTGTTCTTGGGATAAATTCATACCAACTACGGAACCCTTCATTGTGCGTGGTGCGACATGCACTTGGCCGGTTTCTTCAAAGTCAATTAACATAACATTATGTTAATGGCCTGTTTTATTCATAATAATAATCTGAAATGTTAATGAACTTTGTTATTTTTTAAATCATCAATTTATTAATTTAGTTGAGGTAAATTATAAAATTATTTTATATACATTTTATATTTATAGTCTATGTTATAGTATTACAAGTTGGAATCGTTCCAGTAAGGTTGCAATTAATCTTTTTAACAAGATATTAATCTTTTGCAATAGAACAACGCATTGCATACACATGTGTAGTAATTACGTTTATAATACGAATGAATACTTCGTAATACGATGAATATATTACAATATTTTATATTGTTCTTGTTACAGACTGCGCTAATATTCGGAACCATGGGCGCATGCCGCGCCGTCAAGCATTATACGCTTTGTTTTATAACGACGTACAGATAAATGAAGCTATAATTGTGGTCAATATAAATAATACAAAAACCAAAATAAACCGCACATTTACTAATTACAGGTAAATATTTAAAACTTTGCAAAAAATATATAGTAATTCGTCTGCAGCAATCCATGTTTTTTTACAATACAGATCTGGAAAATGTACATCACAGAGATTCGGCATAAACACATTTAGCAATTTAGTCAAAACAATTGCTACAACTTCCCAATCCTGAGTTGTATACAGGGCATTGTTTTCGCAGAACATCTGCCAAATTATTAGTTGATGCCGGAGGAGACATAACAAGTTTAAAACGGCACCGCGGCGGCGGATGGGAGTCCACATCTGTAGCTGAAGGCTACATTAATGACTCTATAGCCAACAAAATCAACGTGTCGAAGCAAATTTCAAATTCGATAGAAAATAAAAATAATGAAGTGGTGAATATAAATATTCCGAGTGCAACAGGATCTGCCAACATTTAACAGGATGCAAATAATATTAATAGGGCGTAACTTATCCTGATGGATTGACCAGTGCGGCTGTTACTTAGCCACGAGCTCCTCACATGTACTTACTTATAATTTTTCCAAATTTTCTATTGAGTAGCGCGCAAAATAATGTAATTGACAAATTCACACAAAAAAGTTTTGGAATGTCCTTAGATTTTCTAACCCCGGTTAGCATATCTAAGTCCACGTTCGCACGAATGTATAAATATCGCAGCAGGGTTTTTCCGCGCACTAAATCTTCAACGCACTGCTTAGCGCCGAGAATTGAAAATCCATTAGTGTGTTTTTTCGACGCACTGGGATGCACTCTGTTGGATTCTCAATGCTCGGTTTAATACCGAGAGTTGAAAATCCAGAGATAAAATACCTCCGCGATATTTTTGCGCCCGGGCGAACGTGGTTTAAGGTCATTCTAAGATTTTGTCAGCAAGGCGTGAACCTTACGTCAGAGTACATCAATTAAACGACTCATTATTCTCCGAACATACCTTTACTTGCATTTTCCTATACTAATGATGAAATGATAAATAATTTGAATGTGGGTGAAGGTTTTCTCAGTGATACGCACGACGTTTTCTTCAATGGCATGGTTTTACTGCAGACAAATAATTTCTTCATCTATCGATAGTTGAAGAGCGGTCATAACCTTGAAGTATCACAAACTTGATATTTATGTATTTTGGTTTATCCGGATTATAATTAATAGTGTCTGGTTTAATTCAACATTATAGCTTGTATATAATTCACAAAAGACTAAAAAGAGATTGTGTATAAAAAAAACCTGTTAGGTCTTTGCTCTCTTGCAGTAAAACAGAATAATATTTGGCAATATAATTTTTATTTTGCTCATATTATTATCGTTCGAGTTTGAAGTTTAGTTTTTTTTTTTTTTTTTTTTAATATATTCGGTTCAGGAAGCTTACAACTAACTTATACAGTGGTCTTAAACAACATGAAATCAAAGGCCATTTCCAAGTATCCACTGCTTAATAGGTAATCCAAGGAAAAATATAAACACGAATTTCCTTGACGATTTGTAAGCTATTGCATAGCTTTTATCGCGGGCTTTGAGCGCGGCGATCGAATCAAGAAATTCCGTAACGAAAATAAAACCTAACACCCCCCACTCCGCCTACCATGTTGCTCGGCCGAGCGTTCGCTTAACGTGTATGTATATGATACGACTGTACTTGAATTAATATCAAAGAATAAAAAAATACTGCATAAATAAATAATTATAATTGCATAAGTTGATAAAAAATGCTATGCAATAGCTTTACCGCGGCAGTCCCCGAGTGCCACACGTGTTTTTTAATTATTATTTTAGAGTATTTATTGTACCTACTAATACAGAAAGAAACATTATTTTTGATGTTGTTATGAGCTCACACAACATAACATCACGCTTGTATTTCTCAAACGGGTAAACACAGTATGACAAGGAAGTGATGGGATTTTTTTTTCAAACCACTCCTGTATGTAAGGTCTGCAGCTTCTATTATTTTTATCTAAATAAATAAATATATAATATATATCTGTAATAGTTACTTATGCAACTGTTGTATAATAAGGGGTATTAAAACACGAATGGATTTATCACATGAGTGTTTTAATACCTAATTATATACAGACTAATTATATAAGACTTTATCTATACACATGATATGAATCCTCTATAAAAGGTTCTGAAACCATAGGGTGTTGTACAGTGTTGTAAGAACTATGTAAATTCATGGAAAGATTAATTGCCGAGTATCGAATACAAACAAACTATGTATAGGTAATAATAGAATTATTTTTTGTAATCATTATGTATCGTATAATTATGAAATGCACTTGAATATTTGCATCCTGTTAAATGTTGGCAGATCCTGTTGTACTCGGAATATTTATATTCACCACTTCATTATTTTTATTTTCTATCGAATTTGAAATTTGATTCGAAACGTTGATTTTGTTGGCTATAGAGTCATTAATGTAGCCTTCAGCAACAGATATGGACTTCCATCCGCCGTGCCGTGCCGTTTTAAACTTGTTATGTCTGCTCCGGCATCAACTAATAATTTGGCAGATGTTTTGCGAAAACAATGATCTGTATACGACTCAGGATTGGGAAGTTGTAGCAATTGTTTTGACTAAATTGCAAAATGTGTTTATGCCGAATCTCTGTGATGTACATTTTCCAGATCTGTATTGTAAAAAAACATGGATTGCTGCAGACGAAGTGCTATATATTTTTTGCAAAGTTCTAAATATTTACCTTTAATAGTAAATGTGCGGTTTATTTTAGTTTTTGTATTATTTATATTGACCACAATTATAGCTTCATTTATCTGTACGTCGGTACATAACAAAGCGTATAATGCTTGACGGCGGCATGCGCCCATGGTTCCGAATATTAGCGCAGTCTGTAACGATAACAAAAACAATATAAGATATTTTAATTTATTCATCGTATCACAAAGTATTAATTCGTATTGTAAACGTAATTACTACACATGTGTATGCAATGCGTTGTTCTATTGCAAAAGATTAATATTTTGTTAAAAAGATTAATTGCAATCTTACTGGAACGATTCCAACTTGTGATAATATATCGTAGGCTATAAATATAATAATTATGTATATAATTTTTTTTTTTTAATTTACCTCAACTAAATTAATAAATTGATGATTTAAAAAAAAAAACAAAAGTTCATTAACATTTCAGATTATTATTATTAATATATTACAATAATATAAATTAAGGTAATATTTAGGTAACATTTATAATTTGCCCGTCCGTCTGTTACTTTTCATGCTTTAACGGCTGGATTTGGATGATCGGTAAGTTACAGATAGGCCATCACCTGGGTTAGGATATAGGATACTTTTTATCTCAGTAGCACGTCCCCGTGGGGTAATTTCCGACCTCCACGCGGTTGAAGCCGCGGGCAGAAACTAGTTAAATAAAAAAAATATAATTTTAGTTTTCAGAATCACAAGTATTTTAATTAAAAAAACCCATAAAATTACATACATTTTTCTTATCAGAAGCTTGATCAGTTGATCTAATAAATGATATCTAACTGCGTGTGAACTTTGCACAATACAAAAACATGTGCTAAAAAAATTGCTACAAGCTGTATCCGGGTTGGTTGATTTTGAATAATATACATAATATTATACATACATATTGTCATATTGTATATTAAAGTCGATTTACGTGTCTGTGTGATACGTTATTGTTCTAAACTTAGCAATGGATTTTGATGCGGGTTTCACCGTCATTTGGGGAATTTATTCCGGAAGTTTTTTGCGCATAATACATTAATTTAAACTTATAAAAAAACAGAATTCTCGATGTTTTGTCAAGTCGTAAAATCATGCGAAGCAGAGGCGGGTCGGCAGTTCTACAATATACTTAAGTCTAACACTGATGGTGTGAATACACTTAGAAGTTTCAATTGTTAATGTAATTTGAACTAAGTAATTAGGCAGATTAACCTGATTGCAACTTGAGGAAGCTTCAGAATATTTAATTACAGAGGAAACTGATGTCCAGGATGTGTGCACAAAGAAAATTTAAATGATTGTAGGTGTTACTGTTGTTATGATCTGACAAAATAAATCTCAGGTGCTTTTAAGCATTATGATTAATGACAGTTGGGCAGAGAGTCTGGGATGCAATGGCAGAGCCTTCATAACCGGCGGTAGGTACTCATGGTGTGCTGACGACAGTTAAAATTATAAATATATTGGCAATTTCTTACCAATCTTGGAATAACTGAAAATTGCTTGGTGTTGCCGAGACGTCTTATTGACCACAGTTACCAAGATATGTACAATAAATTGCCCTGTATCTTAAGCGTTCATCGTGTACAACCAGCGGGGTAATTACGTAACGCACTCAAAGTAGGAATGGGTTTCATTTTGACAGTTCAACAAAATTCATTGCGTTATTTACGTTGTTGGGCCGACAAAGTTTTCGAACATATGAAGCAATGGATTAGCAATAGGCTTTAAAATGATTCAGATTGTGATAGATAGCGTGTTACGTAATTAGGGGGTTGTCAGTTAGTTCCGCATTTCCGCTCTGACAGAACTTACCGTCAAACCACGGCTGCATAATTTTATTCTAGTGCCAATATTAGGATGTTTATTATTGTTATTGACATTTAAAACCTATTAATCGTGACGTGGCTTAACAGTAGACGAATAATCATCGAACAGCGAGGTGTTTTCGTAACACACTAACGGTAAGAATAGATTTCATTTTGACATTTCAACAACATTCATTGCGTTATTTACTTTGTTGAGTAGACAATTTTTTTCGAACATACGAAGGCAATATCCTTCAAAATGATTCAGATTGTGATTGATAGTGTGTTACGCAATTAGGGTGTTGTACAGAGCATTGCAAAACTGATAGATAATTAAGTTCTTGCATTAGGTACTTGAATCATTATTCTTTACTCGAGCATAACCTAATATTAACGTATTATACTCGTAGTTAATAGAGTTATGAAATTGTTATGTCAAAATTGAGGATCATTGAAGAGCCACGTCTGCTTTAAAAAATATACTGTAACTATTTTTTTATCTTGTACTAGCTGCGCCCAGCGGTTTTACCCGCGTCTATCTCGCAATTTTATAAAAAAAAATCCGTTGTTACGGAAACCAAATTAATCATGGCAGCGAAATATTTGACAACTGCTTGCGACGTTGCCAACTTTTTGAATGCACTGACTTAATGCTGTATCTATCATAGCTGGAGTCATGGATCCTATCGAGACATGGCCATAGATCTTCTGATCGAATACTTTTTATTTCTATCCCCAGAGAGGCCTCAATATTATTTAGCATAACCACTGTTTCTATTTCGTAAATTATGAATATAAAATAATGAGTAGAATAATAATTTAACTGTGCATTTGCAATGCATTTATTTCGCAAGTAGTTGCATTAGGACAGTCGTTATCTTGACTTGATTTATTCATTTTGTTTTGCGAAGACGTGAGAGGTTTTGCATTTAACTAATTATATGGTTGGTACATATGGAGTGGGTATCTATAGTCTTCTTTTTAGCAGATGGTTGGCTAAAGTTCAACTTAGTCTTAGCCTATCTGTGGACTAAAGCCTAGATCTATAAACGTTACTTAGCTCATCCTTTGATTCAGACATGGTCCAGTCATCTTGCATTGGTAGTTTGACAGGTGGGCGATAGTGTCATGAATAACGCGCGAAGTAACCTTTTATGGGTAGACTCGTTATCTCGTCATAGAATGTACTAAGATTTAATATTTGCTTAGAAGACTTTCCTATAGAAACAACTACAAAATAAATACTTATATTGTAGCCAGCAACATGGACACTATGAATTCATATGGAATGTTTATTTAAACAACGACAAGATAGAAGTGTCCACTTTGCTTTGTTTGTTGCAAGCCTTGCAATATTAGAGGTGGCTTGCAGTCTAACTTATTGTCACTTTTCAAATACATCATTTTCGAACAGAATTACTGCAGCAGGGTCTGATGTCTTTCATAGACATGATTTTCCTCTTGCACACGTTTGATCTCTGCATGAGTGTGTTGCTCATCTATACCAACGTATAATATTGTTTCTTTGCAAAATAACTATTGTGGTCACACTCATGGGCGTACCCAGCTTTTAGCCCAGGAGGGGAAAAACAGAAATTTCTTAAGATGGGTCCCCCCTGCTTGTTTTACCCTGGCCTACACACTACACAATTACAGCTACACGAAACATTCGGTGTATTCAGTGTGTAGGAGAAACAACCGCAGAAAATCCTGCTTTATAAGTAGTCCAATAAATAAACATAATAATATGCATTTATTTACTTTAAATTGTTTAATTAGCTATTTTAAAAGTAATTTTTGAGGATCTTCAGCAAAACGGTTTATGACGTCTCCCGTGAAAGAATCGCCCATATGTTTTAAGTTTTTAAGCTATTGCATAGCTTTTATCGCGGGCTTTGAGTGCGGCGACCGAATCAAGAAATTCCGTAACGAAAATAAAACCTAACACTCCCCACTCCGCCTACCATGTAGCTCGGCCGAGCGTTCGCTTAACGTGTATGTATATGGTAAAACTGTACTTGAATTAAAATCAAAGAAAAAAAAACTGCATAAATAAAAAATAAATAATTATAATTGCATATGTTGATAAAAAATGCTATACAATAGCTTTACCGCGGCAGTCCCCGAGTGCCACACGTGTTTTTTTTTATGTACCCTGAGCATACAAAGCCCATTTAACCTGTAGGTACGTAGGCAAACAAGGTCCAGGTGGGGGGGCAGGTGCCCCCCTCTGCCCCCCTGTGTACGTCCATAGTCACACCGATGACAGTCCTGTCAGTTTACGGGTAAAGAGTAGTATATTCTTTGGTGTAACTTTTAAACTGCTAATTGCTAACTGTACTGCAGTAATCAGCTGACCTTTTATACAGCGTGTATCAGAAACGATGTTGGTTCCATGGAAGAGTGGTTAAGTTTGATGGTCTGTACCACATCCTTAATATGAACACACATTTCTGATACACGCTGTAAAGAGAACCATATCAATTAGTCAATTGATGGACATTTTCGAATTGTACTCGTATGTAGGTACCTATGTATATGACAGGGTCCCCGCTTCCTAGTGTGACTTCTTGGTACGTATGTACGAGGCAGAGCATGCAGCGCAAGATGGTGGGTACATCAAACTCCAGCAGAAAAAATTGCACGAAACGCATTTATCAATACTTAAAAGTTTTCTAACCATTCATCAGGAACTGGTCGAAGGCCTTGCGTGCATTTAATTATATGTGATTGATTGAGATTCGCTGTGATTCGGTGTTACACTTCAGTGGGCACGGGGCCTAATGTTAGACGTCTGTTATTCATGTGAGCTTATCACGATAGTTCAGGAAATGGAAAATTGGGACAGGTTCTTTTGTCGGGTTTGGCTAACCATTAATTGTTAGGGTAATTCGATGTGTGCGTAGGTTTATTAATCAATTGGGATATGTAGTACTGAGTGGTGTTAGTAAATAATAAGTAGATAGGTACACACGGCTATATATCAAGCTATACATTTCCAGTATAAGCTGACCTCGCATTGTATAGGATTTCCGTACAATAAGAGGTCAGCTTATACTGGAAATGTGTAGCTTGATATGTAGGCGTGTGTACATCTGCTTATCGAGAAAACTCATTCCATTCGCTACCCCAATGCATGTAATGTGAATGTCTAATATTTAAGTTATCTTTGTGATTTTTTATGTATTTACTAGCTTTTGCCAGCGGCTTCGCCAGCGTGGATTTCGGAAAATATCCCACGGCAACGTACTACCGGGATTAAATGTACCTTATGTGTAAATCCAAGTTATAAACTATCTGTGTGCCAAATTTCGTCCAAATTTGTTTCATCGGTATTGTGCCAATCCGAAACATACATCCAGACAAACACAAACGGACAAAAAATTCTAAAAACAATTTTTTCGACATTCGTTCTCATTCACACTTCGTACGAGTAGCAATGACATTTTTTTCAAAAATATTCAATGTACCTACAGTTTTGACTTTGTTACTGTTTTATTAAATGTTAAACTCAAAGTATTTATTTCAATAAAACCATTTACAGGCACTTTTGAATTGTCAAAGAGTCGGTCATTTGGTCAGAAAATTGAAGCTAGTTGCTCATTCCAAAACGTAGATCTCTATGGAGAAGAACGGGCAAGAAACTCCAAGGACACTTTTTAAATCAAGATGGTACAAAATCCTGGGTACATTATTCTTGTTGCTTCTATGTGCGAGAACAATGAAAAAAATATATATTAAGAGACAATTCAAAATATAAGATTAATAATAAAAATAAGCCGTGGCAGTTAAACCACCAGTATAGATTGTAAGTTGGATTTTGGAACACATCAGATTTTTCATTGTTTCTATGAATACATATTATGTAATTATTTGCAGCCGACGAGGGACATTAATAGCTTTTTGAGAATTATTAATAAAAATAAACGATAAATAATTGCAAGAATCGTGTAGCAACTTCAATAACAGTTGGGTAAAAAAATAGATACATGTATGTTTATTTATAAGTTTGAGAGTTTTTTTACCGTAGTTAAAATAAGATAACCCACTAAGGGTTAGGTATTTTTTTTATATTGTTTTTTTTTTAATTCGTTCGAAACTGGTTATTTTTAATCACAAAAAAGATTCATAAAAAGTTCTAATGTCTTCTCATAATTTTGATATCATTAGGTGAACGATCCGAGATGAGAGGATATAAGATTATTTACATTTTGATCCGTAAGTCTGTGATTATAAGATTCAAAATCTGATACAGATATAACGTGACATTAATTTATTTTATTGACACGTTAAGTAGGTATCAAAAAAACAAGTCACGAAGGCATTTTGTGGTCAGGTAAATTTAAAAATAGCCGATTATCGCATATGTGAATCCCGACCATTTAGGAGCTCATCCTGAAGTCAACACCCGCAGCCTTCAGTATTAATTTCCCATTGCTTGAGAAGTTCTGCGTTTTTAGTGAATTAATGTTTTTTTTTGTATGGCAGCTCGTATTTGTGACCTCTTACCCTGTGGATGCCTTAAGATTAACTCAAAGCCTCCAGCCAGGGGCGAAATTAAATACTAAAATTATTTAAATGACCGCACGCTAAGGGCACCCCTGTGGGGTACGGACCTCGGCTTAGGGCGTCACTGGGCAGCAAGGTGGGACAGGCTGGATCGAATTGTTTAGAGAATTATTATTATCAGGGGAATTTAAAGCTACAGGCTCAGCTACTGAATTAATGGACGCCTGCGTTCCTTTATATACCTACCTAAATGCACAATACTGATTGATGCTTTCTTACGGATTATTCCTGACGAACAGCGTTCACTTATATAATATAACAGTAGATTGAACACACGATATTTCTCATTAACAGTCACCTAAACATATGTTAGCTAATCTTATTATTTTATTCAATTATGTAAAGTATTGTTCTAAATATTATTTATTTTTATAATCATGTACATATTTGCAGTTTTAATATTTTATTTTGTAAAGTTGTAACCACGTGCCCAAGTGAAATTATGTTGATTATTAGTTGTTAAACTGACTTTTTCCGGTTGACAGCAACTCGCTGTCAAACGGTAGCCTATGTGTACAGTCTCACTTAGAAACATGGCAGTGGAGTTTGAACAGTTGCAGAGCGCGGACGTGGGAATGCATGCTACCATTGTATACGAATGATTTACCTATGGAGATATGTAATGTGATAAACGCGAAGAACTGCTCAAAGGTATTAAATAAATACTTTCTAGATTGCAGTGGCATCTAGAAAAAAAAAACTATATACCTACCAAATTGTTCATAATTTAATATGTAGTTGGCACAGAGTTGCCGTGTTTGGCCATACCACTGTTTTAAACCCGCGATGGTTTGTGTGGTATGTTTAAACGTTCAACATATGCTGTAAACAGTTTTATTTTGATAAATAAACAATAAAAAAAACCTATTTGGTGTTATTTAGAATTAATTAGTGTTATCAAAGTGTACTATTGGTATTAAACTGATTATAATTTGTACAGACTTTATTTGCATCATGGTGGTTTACACATAGATATTAATTTTTATTATAACCAAAGATGACAGAAGAGGCCTAAAACTGTGTTTTTTCTGTGTACGTTTTATGAACTTTCATAAATTCATAATATAATAGCATAACAAAATGTAAAAAATTAAGCACAAAAAATATCAATGGTTGGGAATCGATCATAAGTTTGCAAAGCAATCGTCGAACCGCTAAGCTATTGTCTTTGTTCAAAGTTGACTAAAATAGTTGTTTCTGTATTATGTATGTTATTGTCTACAATATTTTGCCTCGTCTTTTTACAATTTGCGGTAAACTAAAGAAGATTATAAACGAATTGCAATATTGCTCATCCCCCATAGAAAATAGTGTAATAGTTTATAGCCTACAGACTGACCAAACTCTTAGGAAATATCTATGGAAAATTTTAACATAATCCTATCGGTAGTTTTTGCGTGATGCTGGAATATACATTCAGACAAACAGAAAAAAATCTAAAATTATATTTTCGGCATGAGAATCGTTCCCAGACCTCGCAAAAAATATTTAAAAAAAAACAATGTACAGTTTTGATTTCACTACGATTTTATTTTATATATTAGAATGGATAGTATCTGGGGGTACGGCAGTGCCCCCGCCAAGACGAGCGAAAAACAAAAAGTAGGGGCACTACGTCGCGTCGTAAGCATTTCGTTGTATTTTTAAACCCTCATAGCTACAACCCGGATAATGCAAGAAAGCTCAACATTTCAGGATAAGATTTAATTACTAGACTTATAAAATACATTTAGTTTCATTTCTCTAGCTTTTATACTTTGGATTTTATTAGTACCTAAAATACGTCGATTTCATCACTGACTGACCAACTCATTGACTCATTCAGTCATCAAAACCTCTAAGGCACTTCCCGAAGTCCTAGAAAGCAAAAATTTGGTAAGCAGGCTAGGATTTGTACACAAACAATAAAAAATTACGTAATCTGTAACTTTAACCTGTGTAAAGCACCTTACAAAAACAAATGAAATCCCACCAAAAAAAAAAAAAAAAACATGTAAAGTAGGTTGCCAAGACTTACATAACGCTTTCAATGTTAAAAAGTTATCAGATCGAATGTAGAGCCAAGCCACTCTACAAGGCCTAACTCTACAAACCTAAGATCTTGGTCAAAATTTATGGCTTGGCCGTTTCAGTGAACTATTGCATGATACAACATTAATGACCATAGCCTTCATTTCTTACCATAAGCCCATAGGAGTGTGCAACGGCCGCGAAACAGCCAAGCAATACATTTTGACCAAAATTTTACCTTTACATGAAATGTTTTAGGTGGGTGCATAAAGTCCTTAAAAGGACTTAAATCACCGCCTTGATTATCGATTAAATTGAATGTACACGTTTACATGTTTGTTCAAAATCATGTGTCATCATAATCATTAACCCCAAGATGCTTTTTTGTAACAAAACCTCATGAATTATTGCTCCCGGTCTAGTGCGAAATTGCTAAAGAACCCGAAACAAATTCTATCATTCTATTTCATAGCACTGGCAATCCATGAATGTTATGTTCAAATATTCTTTCCGCCTGCAACATTGTGTATCTTGCAAAATGTATTCGATGCATTTTTAAAACATTTTGCATTAACAATAGAATTGGCCAAACTTGTGCAATGTTGCGCTCTACATAGTGTTGTTTCAGGCATACAAAACTAATATTGAAATAGTTGTGAGCCACGAAACGTTATTATTTTTCTCAATCTTTCTTCTCATGAAATACAATGTCTACATAACATGAAGCTTGTCATCCCCCAAGGATTAAGTAGAGATGTACCTATAGTGCACCCACGTTTTGCCTGTTGTTAAGCTATTGCATAGCTTTTATCACGGGCTTTGAGCGCGGCGACCGAATCAAGAAATTCCGTAACGAAAATAAAACCTAACACTCCCCACTCCGCCTACCATGTAGCTCGGCCGAGCGTTCGCTTAACGTGTATGTATATGGTACGGCTGTACTTGAATTAATATCAAAGAAAAAAAAATACTGCATAAATAAATAATTATAATTGCATAAGTTGATAAAAAATGCAATGCAATAGCTTTACCGCGGTAGTCCCCGAGTGCCACACGGGGTTTTTTTTTTTTAAACCCGTACCCCCATGTAATCAGGAGCGAGCCTGTTGTCATCAACCGGGCACAAATCTAGACTTTGGGCTACTACTGAGAAATCTTTGACGGAAAAAACCCATAACATTTCGCCCGACCTGGGAATCGAATCCAGGACTTCATTTTTAGCAGTTGCGCTTGCGGCCACTAGACTAACGAGGCAGTCAAAAATTACTGTCTTTAGTAATACAAATATTGGGGTTTACAACCAGCTCTGTGGTGGCAGTTCTACTTATTAAATATCTAAAATTCATTCACTAACACACAACGCACTGCGTAGTCCTCTGGGTCTAACTAGAAGCATAAAATGTTGCACAGGACTTCGGTGTACAGGGTGGCAGGGACATCGGACGCACAATCTGTTATCATGGATTCAGTACATAATTCTGGATGCCCAGGAGTTGAAATGGTCAGCTGGTTTTTAAAAAAGATCTGCTGTTTCCTACTTAGGGCAATGCCTACGCAGTCAAAATGTATGGAACAGCAATTTTTTTGGAACGATGTTCCTTATCGCACGGTACGGACTTGGCGGATGGGGGCTAGGCGAAAAAAAATGTATGAATTTTTCGTCACCACCCTTTCTTTATTTGTTTGTTTGGTTGAACGCGCTAATCTCAGGAACTACTAGCTGGAATTGAAAAAATCTTTTTGTGTTGGATAGTTCATTTATCGAGGAAGGCTTTAGGTTATATAACATCACGCTACAACCAATACGAGCAGACCATACTTAAATGAAAAATGTTGCAAAAACAGGAAAAAAATATTCCTTTTGAGAGCTTCCGTTGCGTGCGCTGGTAAACGGTTAAAGTTACGCAAAAATCATGTATGACGGAATTATTTCCCTTTAAAAGTTAAAAAAAAATATTCCGCGACCGCATATGTCTATCTTTTAAGGTTGACTCAATATAATCCTTTTTATAGTAATCAAATTTGTTCTGTGGATGTTCTAAATATACTACGAAAGGAACTTCGTTCCAACCGAGTGTTCCACGACACTTACGCATTTTTTTTAAATATCCGAGGAAAAGCTTCAACTTAGGGGGTCTAGAGTCATGTACTGAATCCATGGTAATAGGTTTTGCGTCGATTTCCCTGCCACCTTGTATAACGTAGGTGAGCACTAAGGAAGATTTTTTTTAAAAGTTATCCCCTCAAGGGGGTTAAATAGGGCATGAAATTTTACATGCAAGTTCATCAATTTGCTGATGAGAAATCTCATCGGGTACACGGCTTATTTCTAACTAATACGCAAATAAATAAACTTGAAGCCAAAAAATAATTAAATGCTTGAATTTCAAAGACTTAGGCTCACTTGCAACAAAACACTGTAATACTATCTAAGCTACTAGAATAACTCATCAATAGGGCTTTGTACTTGAAAAAACTAATTCCAATGTCACGCCACATTTAGACCATAATAAATTTGACAGGCAACCTTAAAAATGATAAATGATTTTATTTCTGTAAGTAGGTTAGTATAAACACTTTTAAACGTCAATCATATTTAAAAAAAGAATACACAGATACAGATAACTCGAGCATAATAAATTACAGGCACAAAAAAAAAACATTTATTCACATAATACCTCTGAATCTTGAGCATCATAATATAAGTTACAAAAGAAGCTCTGCAACTTGACCTTCATGTTGGTTGAACCGGTCTACCTTGTGTGACCCTTATGGTCAGTGTCAAAGTGGCCTAGATAAGGGTTTTAGAACCCGAATTGCGCGTCAATCTGAAGAATATGCGTGGTTTAATGTTTAAATTTTAGTTTTTTTTTTATTCTTAGGCATTCTTGAACCATCCTCTTTAGTAGATGATGATGAAAACAGTTAAGATATACTTTATTTAATTTTTAGGAAGCGGTGTTCTAAAGCTCCGTTTAAAGGCTCCCACAAACAGGCGCGACACGCAACACGACGCAAAGGCAACGCCTGTCGCGCGACGACCGGTGCCTTTGTATCGCGTGCGATTCGCGTCGCGTGTCGCGCCTGTTTGAAGGCGCTTTAAATCAAAATAATAAACAGTGTAGGGTAAAACCCCCAGTAGTCAGCCCTGCACCGGTAGTTAGCGTACCTTTATTTCGCTACTAGCTTTCGCCCACTGCTTCGCCTACGTGGAGGTCGGAATATATCCCACGGAAACGTCCTACCGGAATAAAAAGAACCCTATGTGTTAATCCTGGTTATAAATTTTCTGTGTACCGAATTTCATCCAAATCCTATTAGAAGCTAATTTAATACTATAGAGGTATAAGGAACAGGGTCTAAAGTTCACTCATACCTCCACAGAAAAGGGAGGATCCTCCGACCACACGGGTGTTGTGTCTGGTGGGCAACTGTCCGACGATAGATGTCGGGATGTTGTATATAGGCCAGTTGTGCGGTAAACTCTGCTTGCGCGATGCAGGATTTTGCGTGACGTCAGTATGACGCGCAACTCGCATGTGGCGTTGTAGATGCCGCTACAATACTCATGATTGAAATATTATCGTGAAATCATGCAACCTTAGTACTTTTTGTTAGGTTTTTGCTCAGAAATTGTGCACAACGTATCGTGAACAGAATACCGTCTTGTATAGCAACGTTCTACCGGGAAAAAAAGTATCATGTATATATTTTTTGTGGTCTAAAACCAGCTTCGCATTATTACTTTTCTAATGAAACCGCTTTGGAGCACATCGGTTGGTTTCAAAGTCTGTAACGAATATATGTAGAAACAATTTTTGTGTTTTATATATATAGATTAATAGTACAGATATTGCCTTTTAAGTTTAATTACTACCAGTCGATTGCTTAATATTTTGTGGTTTATTACACCAACCAACCAACTTAGATTATTTATAATAGCTTCACGGGAAGCCGGACTACGCTCGACAGTTTCTGTGCTTTTGGTACAATTTATGTATTCTATTTTCGATCCCATGAAGCGTATCTTCTATGACTATAAAAAGATTCTAGTAGGCTAATCCATATGTAATTTATTCAAGAGGTCTAAATGTAGTCATAGTATTTCTCAAAACATATTCACGGAAGTATTTCGAGATCACCAATATTCCGCAATGTGTCTGTCCGAACCACTTCGTTGGTTATTTATTATTTATTACTCAAGTAATTGTCTGTCTAGACTAACTAAATTATACGATCCAAATACTTGCAACATACATGATTATGATTATTTTTTAGTTTTTACTTTACGCGCTACTGCTGAGCATGAGGTCTTGGGTTCGATTCCCGGGTCGGGCAAAGTGTTGTTGCGTTTTTCCATCTGGAATTTTTCAGTAGCAGCCCGGAGTTTGGATTTGTGCCCGGTTGATGGCAATAGGCTCGCTCCCTGTTACATGGGACTTAAACATAACTGGCGAAATGTGGGTGTACTACAGGTACACCTCTGCCTAACCCTTCGGGGAATACAGGCGTGATGCTATGTTATGAGTACTTTAAAAAACTCGATTTCTTTTTTAAATCACCTAGCAATTAGCCAAATAGCTTTTTCGAAAACCTCTACTAAGGCACCTATTTCTGAACATCTCCAATGAAATCACAATGCATTTTATAAAGAACGTGCGTTACTGACCATTGTGAAATAGTGGCACAGTGGTTGCACACGCAACGAGCGGATATTGCAACCGGCACATTCAAGGATAGAGGCGAAAATCGAGTGAGTTCCGACTGACGGAAGCACAGTGGGTGTTAAGGATGATCAAGCGGAATAGTGCGGTAATGTACGTAATCAATGTAAGGTCTATCAGAATAATTACGTAAGTACTATTCTGTTTTTGAAATGAGTAGCGTTTTTTTTTCTTTTTGGGAATGGTGTTGCAGTATTTTTTTGCTATCCGTTTTTATGAAAATCGAACGATCTCGCTTCCTACCGAAACCTGCATTTCAACGCCAAATACACTGTAATCGATAAATTATATTTATTTCTATGAATTGATTCAAAACAACTCTTTTAGACGTCAAAAATAAATTATATTTTAAACAGGTCGGTGTCTCCTGTCCGATTACTCTGAGAAGAAAAACCAAAACAAACTCACAGTGTAAAATGCTGTATCGTTTGCGTAACATGCATAATCAGCCTATAATGTTCCCACTACTGGGACACAGGCCTCCTCTCTTTGAGAGGGAATGGGCTGTAATTCACCACGCCGCGCCGGCCTAGTGCGGGTTGGTAGAAGTCACATGTCTTCGAATTTTTTGGTTCTAGGACATGCCAGTTTCCTCACGATGTTTTCCTTCACCGTTTTGAGAGCAGTGGTGATGAAATTATTCACACAAAGTAAAGCACCTGCCTGGGTTCGAACCCACGAACTACAACTCGTAAGTCGGGGTCGATACCACTGGGCCACCACTGCTCCCATCGTTTAATAGTAAAAAAAATATGTATCTAAAGGTACTAAGGTTGTTAGATAATATTATGTTTTGTAGCTTTGTATACTAAAAACTGCCTTGTACAGCCACATGTACAGTACGTAGGTTCAACTATCAAGTACAACGGATTCAGGAACCGGCACTAGTTTTTGATGTTCCGCAAAGCATGGAGGGAGACAATTACCACATATTGACCAACTTAACATTCATCGATGACTCAATGTTACTGAAGTTATATTAATCTATTTAATTAAACAGCAAACCAGCCTGCACGGGGCCCTCGTTGTGGATAACGGCTCAGTCCCTCTCACAGAGAAGAGGCCTGTGTCCCAGCAGTGGGAACGTTGCCTTCTTGATTATGCAATGAGCAGCAATTATTCATATGACTTTTTTGCCAAATACTATTTTTTTTTTTTTAACAAAACGTTTTTCTCCCTCGTAAATTATATATTTTATTTATGATTGTTAGAATATTCCTTTATATTTAGACCTATTTAGGTATATCGCAATTAATATAAACTGCAATATATAGAAGGTAATCAAGTATGCAAAACAAAATGCCAAATGCTAATGTTTTTATAACTGTTTGTTAACTGAACCTCAAAATAATTAAATGGATTGTGATATTGTTTTTAAATGACGTAATAAACATCTACTGCTGAATATATTGTGTTTTCATTAATGAGTGTTTATTTTTTTTTTATATATTGCAATATACTCTTGGCAAACCGTTTGGGGTAAAGAAAGTTGTTATTGGCACAAGTAGAAGCATTCTTCGCCCATTTTGTTTTTAGTCCTATGAGTGACAAGTATTTCAAGACACATGTATTATTATTAAACAATAGTAGTTAAGTAATTGTTTATATTCTTCTAATAATACAAACTCGTTAAACAATTTATTTTCAAAACTAAAGGAAAAAATAGTAACAAAAACGAAATAATGGATATTGTTATTTAATAATTATTTAAGTAGCAGTTTATAAATAAATAAATATTCTATTATAATTTATAAGGTACAGTACCGGTCAAAATGATGTCTACCTACTTGTCAAATTATTTTGACATATATGTTTTTTTTCAATTTGTACTCTGAAGTCTATTTGAGCAAAAATTATACGTTTACGTCAATATTTTTTGCCATTTGTCGTGTTTATGTTGATCTTATAAACAAAAACTTGACAATAATAGACACTTTATAATTAATATTTGTAGGAAATTGTTATTCATGTAAATTAAGAGAAAACAAAACATCAGTGAGGTTACCAATAGGGTTATAGTTTCATAAGTAAGGAAGTACTTAAATAATTATAATTATTACAGAATCTTATATTTTCAGGACAGGATCATCTCCTTTATCTTTCTTGGAGAAAGAAGTAACCTCACCATACTGAGGCAGACCGATACTTTCGCCATAGTAACAACGATATGGTGCGTCAAAGTTGAACTATACTTTGGATAGCACTTTAGACAATGGATATGTTAGTTCATAGTATTAGAAATGGAACACGTGTATTTAAATAAGCGTAGGTACTTTATGCTTTTATTAATACATTTAATTTGCTTTTTTTAATGCAATTGATAATTGTGTAGTAATTACGTGAATTTCATGACTAATTCAATATTACTACGGAAAAAGAAAAGGTGGATAATGATGACTTAGTTTTAAGTTCCAAGTACACGTGTAGAAAACATACTTAGGGTTTCGTACCTCAAAATGAAAGAACGGAACCCTTATAGGATCACTTGGTTGTCCGTCCGTCCATCCGTCTGTCTGTCTGCCTTTTTCTCAGGAATGCGTAGAGGTATGAAGTTGAAATTAATATCAAGTACGTACATCACTTGTAGCTAAAAAAATCAAGCTTCTAAGTCAAAGCAAAAAAAAATGCGGCAATTTATGCGACATATTTCGATACTCGCAAATAAACCAAAACTTATAGGTTACTTCCCGTTGCTCTAGAATCACGAAATTTGGCAAGAAGCAAGGTCTCACAGCACAGGTAAAGGAAAACGTCCGAAAACCGTAAATTTGTGGTTAATCACATTTAAAAAAAAAAAGTGGTTATAAAATTACATTTGCAGTTGGAGAATTGACCGTGACGTATATAAATGTATGGGAGAAAAAATTCAACTACAAAGTGAAGTTTGTTCTTAGGATAAATTCATCTCAATTACGGAACCTCTTATTGTGCGTGGTCCGGCACGCACTTGGCCGGTTTTTTTGGTGTAGATATTGCTTTAGTAATATGACTATTGTCATAACTAATTAAAATAAAAAATATAAACTAAAGGAAGGAACAAATTACAGGAAGGGTTGATTAAATTATTGTATTTCAGGGCTCGTAAAATACATCAGTCAACGGTACAGTTGGGTAGAAACAATTTACATTAAAAAATACAACATGTTTCCAACTTCTTCTGGTACTTAAGTCAAATAATCAGTATCATTTAAATACAAAAAAAGGAAGGAAATACTTTACGATATCGACACATTTAAATGAGAAGAATTATGTCTTTACACACGCAATAAATATTCTAGGTGCATCGTCTTCACATATAATTATATAATTAATGTATACAAAATATTGTAGAACATTTTAAAAGATTAACGATGTAGTTTCTTGCCCATTCTTTTCCATACGAAACTACATTTTGGAAGGGGTATCTAGAATCAATTCTATTTTCCTGTAAATGTTGACGTTCAAAAGTGCCTTGTATGTGCCTATTTGAAATAAATGATTTGACTTTGACTTTGCAATATTGATAACTCAGAATCTATTTCATCACGCAAGATGAAAGAGAGTGAAAACACAAGGACGGAATACAACTGACTGATGACAAATAAATTTCCATTCACAGGGGAAACTCCGTCAAAAAGGATGTATTATAATAATTATATGACTTGTTAGACAAGTAATTTGATTTCAGTTCGTCATGATGGCAACAAGTGGATATACTATGACGTTACAGCGGACATTGTATGTTGGAGGATGTAGAATAATGTCGTCGGACTAAGCTGTTAAATTGGCTTAAATTCTAGTGACTTTCAGTATTTTAAATAGAAACATAAAGAAACGCAAGGAAAATCTACGATCTGCAAGGTTTTATTCAAAGTCAGCATCGGGCTCAACAATAGAACTGTATTCCCAACGAAAAGTTTTTTGACACTGACCCTGGAATTGCTGATTCAAGTGAGTTTTTAAAGAGTAACCCGGCTGTTTTTCTCATTTTATGTTTTTCACTAAACCGTCATCATCAAGAAAGTTAGCACCACTAACTGCTGAGGAATAATTTCGTCAATTTAAATAACTAAAACGCTCATCTACCTAAACTTTTCCCAACTGTGTTGGGGTTGGCTGACCGTCTGACCGGATTCAGCTGAATACCAGTATTTTACACGGAGCGACTGCCTATCTGACTTCCACAATCCAGTTACTGGGTAAGACTGGTTATCAGATTTTTGACCACCCGTAACGACTGTCAAATATCTACGAATGACAGCCGTAACCAACGGCTTAACGTGCTTTCCGAGACACGGAGTAGTCTCGGTATGTAAAGATGGTCACCCATCCACGGACCAACCTTGGCAAGCGTAGTTTAACTTGATCGATCAACCCATGCGGCTGTAATTACTTAGCCTCGAGCTCCTCTAAATAACTAAAACACTATATTATACCCAATATTTATTAATTCAATACTACGCAAAGCAATTAAATACAACACGTTCTACGCTTCTTTCTCAATAATTGACGTAAATAATCAATTGGATAAACGGGCGCTCGAAAAAGGATTTCACGGTTTATGTTAGCATTCACAGGGGCGAGTTATTTTTAGCAAAATATTGTTAGAATTACTAGAGTGTGTGCAATCAATTTTATGCAATGTAGAAAGAAGGTCAAATGAAGTCTGGTAATGTAATTAGTTGGGTTGCCTTGAGGTAGAACAAACATTCAGGATTGGCACTATCAATTCGTGGGTTGCGAAATTTATGAGTACGTTTTAATTGCTAATTAAACTTCAGACTACCTTGATATGGAGGGTAAAGCCTAATATAATGAGTATAAAATGCAGTAATTTGTAAAAAATTCAAGTCTGGACTAACAACTATCAATTAAGGTTCTCTTTCAAAGTTTTAGTTTGATTTATATTCCAGAATTATACTATGGAAAAGTATTTAAAATGTTTTCAGAAAAAACTAATTTAATCCTAATTCACATGTTAATTCATTAATTTATAAACATAATTGTTAAATCTGCCAAAAAACAAACTGCTTATTATAATATTATTTTGTTTCAAAATATGTTGTTTCAAATTCGTTATTTTTTGTATTTGTGTGTTTTTCTCTGCGTCATGTTTACCGCAAATAAACGTATTTTCTTTCTTTCTTTCTTGTCACGAATCTCATGGAAAATTTACCATAGATGTCGAATAATACTATAAACCTTATATAAGACTTTATTTAAATTATTTATCTTTATAAAAAGGTATATAGTATTAATCGACATCTATGATCTATATGTTTATTTTATAAAGAAATCTAGTAGTTGCAAACGATACTGCTGAGCATGAAGTAAAGTGTTCGACTCCCTGGCCATGCAGTCTCGACATTAGATAGCGACAAAAATCTGTCGCTAAGTCGTATCGATGTCAAATTCCTTTAATAGATTTTCAACTTTATTTCCAAAGTATAAGGTTGAAAATCTATTAAAGAAATTTGACATCGATACGACTTAGCGACAGATTTTTGTCGCTATTCATGTCGAGACTGCAGGGCCTGGTCGGGCAAAGTATTATTGAGTTTTTTCCTTTAGGAATTTCACAGTAGTAGCCCAGAGTTTGGACTTGGGCCCGGTTGATGGCAATAGCCTCGCCCCCTATTACATGGGACTTAAATATAACTGGTAAAATGAGGGTGTACTACAGGTACACCTCTGCCTAGCTCTTCGGAGATTACAGCCGTGCTGTTATTTTACAGCAATGGTTTTATTTTTGTAACATACACTTTTTTCACTAGCCTTGAATTATTATTTAATTTTAGGGTTTCCATTTATGTAAATTATGAACCTAAGGTCAGAATACAGGAAGCACATAAGGATAAGGAAATTCCATTTATTTGTTTGTATGTGATAATATTATTTTGTTGTACTACAGTTTAATATGTCACAAATGTAATTGACATTTAGACAGATAGTTTCGTAATGAAATTATGTTTTTACGTTTTAACGATTTTTTTTTTGAATGGCAGCTCATAGTTGTTACCTCTGAAGTCCTGACTACTTAACCGAACTATCCTGTGGGTGCCTTAAGACTAACTCAAAGCCTGCAGCCAGGGGCAAAATTAAATACTAAAATTATTTAAATGACCGCACGCTAAGGGCACCCCCTGTGCGGTACGGACCTCGGCTTAGGGCGTCACTGAGGGGAGGGCAGCAAGGTGGGACAAGCTGGCTCGAATTGTTCGTTTTAACGAAACTAGAAAGTACTACTTACGAGTATGAGTTTTTTGAATTGAGTTATGAGAAGTAATTAATTCTTGTTAACGCGTTGGCCTTCATCGCCCCACTGCACCAATTGTTAGAGTAGCAGAATTACTACAGGTATATTTAATAAATGTTAATTGAACTAGGCAAAACTAGTTCTGAAAATAATTACGGCCAAGTAAAAAAAATATATATGTAAATGTGTCTTGTCTGCCTCTATAAACTTATCAAATTAGCATATCTATGTTGAGACATAATTTGTCGCACTAAAATGACTGTGAGTTATTATAATAATGACCAATGACAATGTTCATAATGACAATCTGACCATAGTGACCATAGATATAGTTTTTTACGTTTCTATGATAGTGACCATCTATCATAATTATTTCTTCCTTGCCATGGGGAATTAATGACTGAGAATATTAATTTATTATTACATGTTACCCAAGTTACTGGTGGTTTGAGTTGTCTGAATATTTTTTTTTTTTTAAATTTGTAAACATCTTGTTATCTCTATCATTTAGTTAACTCTTATTATGAGTATTATTTTGTATTTTCATTAAACTCACATTAATTTTAGTTGGTTTGTGTAAAAATATTACCGAAATATATTTGTGATTGGCGACTCGTTGATGTCTTTTCCTCGCTACCAAAATGTTATAGGAAAAACTTAATTTTGCATTGAATGGATCATAAAACTAAGCTTGTGTTAGGTAATGTTTTATAATGTACTTAGATCACGAAGATACACCGACATATTATTTAATACAAAATACTGTAACCTTATGGGTAACTACAGTTTTGAGCCGTTTGGGGTCGAAACGCTCAGGTCATGGGGTCCGAGTGCGGATCTTCATTTTAAGGAAATTTCTCGCCGACTAGTCGATACTTCACGTGAAAACTGGGCTGGGTTGTTCTTTGGCCAAAGAATTAGCTTTGCCATTCAACGTGGCAACGCTGCCAGTCTTCTGGGCCCGTTTCCGGATGACAGCGATGTGGACGTGCACTTCGACGACTAAGTGTCCTTTTGTTTTGTATTTATTTGTATAGTTAGTCATTTATTTTATTTAATAAGATGTAATAAGTAACATTGTTAGTTTGAAGGATTTGTAGTATTTGCGGTGAGAATAATTGCAGTTCTTTTTTACGTTTTCGTGATTTGCTTCTTGAGTTGAGATTTTTATGCAACATAATATTTTAATATTTAGTTTAAAAAAATATGCAGAACTATTTTCTGTTCTTAAAGTTATGATTAAAGGTTTTGAGATTTTATTATCAACGTATTTCGTTAACATTAACATTAATTATTTTTTAAATTTATATTTGTCTAAAAAAATATGTAAGTTTCATCCCTAAAAGCACTACAAAATTAATTTAAAAAAAGCTACGTACCAATAGCACTTCGAAGTCATAATCACGCACTAATCTCTTGCCAATTTAATCAAACACAAATCAGAAGAGCACTTCACTATACATCACTATAAAGTATGAAACATTCTGAAGTCTCATAAAAGGCTTGCTGCGAACTAAAGATTGTATTACGCCGTATATTTCGTTATAGCCAAATAGATGCCGGGTTCTGTGTGACGACTGCCTATTACTGTTAGACATAGACTACTGAACGGATAGAAGAGGCATGTCGGTAATAACTTTAAGAGAGGGGGAAACCTTGATGTTTCTAAAAAATGTGTTTTCTACTACGTAATTATTTCCAAGGTGGATGTGTGCATCCTTGTTCAAGCACTATGTTGGTTAAATTGTGTTTCTAGATCAAACACATTCTTATTATCGAATTTTCATGCGGAACAGAATTATGTAACCGTTCTTGTGAAATCCTGTGCGGTGATCGTGTTTTATCGCGCAAATATTCAGTAACACAGTCGGGACTTACGCGAAGCTACGTAAGACTGATTTGGTTGTTCACATACGTCATCCACGTGAATATTAGTGAATTAATGAATGTTAGTGAGGAACCCTCTATTTAAAAAAAACCTATATTTTTAGTCTGAGATATTACTTAACACAGCGGATTTAACCCAAAATTGCAATCACAAAATGTTTACCTTAACACGTTCGAAATAATCAGTCTCTTGTTACATACATAATCAGCCTATAATCATATAAGCCTTTCTAAAATCACATTCACGCGTCTTTTTCGCGGTTACGGTGCTTCTACCGCATTCTTCGCTCTGCAACTTGTCATGCTTGTTGTATTTTAGCTAACTTAACATAAACCACTACCTTTTAATATTAATAGCTATGGGGGTCGATAAAAAGTGGTATTTTCTATGACGACCGTACATTTTTGTGGCCTCTGATAAGGGGTTACCTCTTGATTTAGTATTGCTGTTGTTTTATTTTGTGAACACTTTTCGATTATGATGGGATGTGGAAAGGTTATCCTTTTTCTAAGGTTTTATTTTTACGTGAGGGGTAACAAATATTTTCTAATGCTTTCCTGTTTTTTTTTTCCCAGAATATTTTGTTTTACGAGTTCTACTGTGTAATACATTAGCTAAGTGCCAAATATCATTAAAAAGTGCCAACCATATAGTAGCAATTTTTCACGTTTGATAAAATAAATTAAATTATAAGGTTAAATATACACGGCATCAATTTGCTCCACCTTCAGAGTCACTGAAGTCAGCTAGCCCTACATCCACTTTGTTGACGGCAAATTAGATCGTAAAATCGACACGAGAAAAAATATGTAGGTACATATGTACTGTATTTCTTATAATGTTTAATAACAACAAATTACTTATGAAGTAGGTATTTTACGTCATAACAACTCAAAGTAAGATACTCAACGATGACGCAGTATCATATAAAGATCTCAATTATTATGTCTTATAATGGCAGCTTTGATTACACTAAATTAATACGTTTCCATGTCACTTAATGCATTTTTTTGTGTTTTTTTTGGTCTCTGGTTTTGGATCCTTCAAATGAGCATGACTATACAGGAATTACTAGCATGATAAACAATATTAAATTATACGAAAAATTGTCTAAGACGGTCATTGAACGCAATCATCTTCCTGAAGAATGTAAAAATTGATAGTTAAAGAAAATTTTATCGTACCTATACAATTTAATTAAATGACTTAAAAAAAGGAGGAGGTTATATGTCCGTGTGTATATATATTTAAATATATGTTTGTCGATATTTTCGTCGATAGTAGACCGATTTAAAAAAATATTTTTGCGTTGTTAGAGAAATCTGGCGCGGTATTGAATCAATTTTGCTTGAGAAATTTTTTGATGTTTAATTCACTTTGTGTATCTACATGATGTTATAATACTTTTTGCCACTGCTGTTTACATAGCAAGTAGTGGTGTACGATTTGGTGTGTGGTAGGTACTATAAAAAAAGGGAAAAATAAAAACTTAAAAAAAAACAATTGTTTTTCAAAAACACTCCACATATTGAAAAATTACTTTAATGTCGGAAGTTGGTTAACAAAAAACTAAAATATAGATCCGAAGACACCGACTTTCAAAATCAAAGTCATTTTTCACGATGTGGTTTTTTTTTTGAATTCGGTTTTTTTTTTGTAAATACGTTTTTTTGTGGTTAAGCAAAATTATTCCGCTTCGTCTTTTATGCTCCGATTTAGAAACATACCTATTCCAATTATTAATCTTAATCTTGTTGTTAATAATCAATTTAATTCAGTTTGATTACA
Source organism: Dryobotodes eremita (assembly GCA_917490735.1). Taxonomy (NCBI): domain Eukaryota; kingdom Metazoa; phylum Arthropoda; class Insecta; order Lepidoptera; family Noctuidae; genus Dryobotodes; species Dryobotodes eremita. The sequence continues at coordinate 21,494,019 of OU823244.1, forward strand.
CTAACTGCATTTATGAATGATTTATATGATATTATTTATATATTTTACTGAAATTGTATGTAAATAGTTACTTAATGAACTCGGTTTATTATGGCTCAAGTTTGCACGCATATATTTATAAGCATGCAAAGTTTTGTTTGACTGTTAAAGAAAAATAAATAAGTGGTTGGTGCACGTAAAACTTGTGGTTGGTGGCTACTAGCAGTCGTTTGTTTCAACGTATCCACGTTTTTACACGTGAAGGCTCAGGAAGTGACCAGCACTCGGATTGCGTAATACACTTTTAATCACAATCCGAAGGGAAGGAAATTTCTAATCCATTGCACCATATTTTTTAAAATTTTGTCTGTTCAACAACGTAAATGACGCAATCAATGTTGTTGAATTGTCAAAATGGAAAGCATTGCCATTGTAGGTTGTTCAGTTTATCCCGACAAACTGCTTTGCAATTTGACAGATACACAAAAGGCAATGTAAATCACTGGCTATCTTACAAAGGCTGAAAATACTCATCAATATGAATAACTTTTATAATGCACCAAATATGAAATCACGAATAAAAAGAGGTTTTTTTAAATTATTGGTTACATGAAACAGCAGATTTTTAGTTTTGGTCCCATGGTGAGACAGAGAGGATATCATGATTTAAATTATTCAAAATAGTTAGGAAAATAAGGTAATAATAACCTTTGATTAACTGAAGACCATTACTGTTTCACAGTTTTAGCCGTTTAAAGGACTCTTTTTTTGAAGCGTTATATTAGCTTCCTTCGTTCGTGTTTCCAGTTAGTCGCATTGTCATCCATTTTTCAAGCACTTCCTGGCATTCGATTAAGTTGAAACTTGGCATACTTATATAACTTCGGTGACAACGCCAAAATATGATACCGTGGAGCTGGTGTGATGATGGAGCCGGAAGGTGGCCATAGGAACTCCTCAACAAAACAAGATAGCTCCATCGTGTTTGGACTCATTGGATGTTTATGGGCAAGTGCTATTGCACTAGTTGGTGTCGAGGGTCTGATGATGGAGCCGGAAGGTGGCCATAGGAACTCCTCAATAAAACAAGGTAGCATAACCGTGTTTGGACTCATTGGATATGAATTGACCAGTGCTATTAGACTAGATGGTCTCCAGGGTCTGATGATGGAGCCGGAAAGTGGTCACGAGCACTTCTTAAGTTAATCAGAAAGCCCCGCCGTGTGAGGTTTCATTAGGTTTGTCTTGACAAGTGCTATTACACTAGGTGGTGTTCAGGGTCTGATGATGGAGCCGGAAGGTGGCCATAGAAACTCTTCAACAAAACAAGACCGTACCACCTTGTTTGGACTCATTGAATATGTATTGACAAGTGCTATTACACTAGTTGGTGTCCAGGGTTTGCTCATGAAGCCTGAAGGTGGTCACGGGCATTGCTTGACTAATCAAGATAGCCCCGTTGGTTTTCTGCCAATTAGATTTATTTTGACCTTACAAGTGAAGGTGATAGAATGGATATTTTACACAAATTGTATTGCTAAAAAGTATAAAATAAAATGGAAGTAAAATCTTTTTCAAAATAAGTTTGGACAAGGCGTGAACGTCCTTGTTACACTTATAGATAAAGCCTAAAGCATTTAAGAAAATATTAAAGTTCTATGTTTACGTAAGTTTTATTTAGTACTTTTTATTTCATTAAAAACCTTGTTTTCAAAAATACTTTTAGCTATATTTTATTACAGGTACATAAGGAGAATTAAGTATTGTAATTCAAACATACTTTGGACCCGGAACATGTAAGAATAGAATACATTTGCTCAATCATTGTTACTGATTGATGATGGAATCATTATTTTGATACTTTTTGCTCATTTTGATGTAAATATCTGATAATTATGTTCTGTGGTTTTTGTAACTGTTTAATGAATGGCTATTTTCTTGTAACAAAACATAGGAAGGATGTTAGATTTGAGATGGGGGCATTGTAAGGTCAAAGCACCCAATTTTTTCACCTGGAAATTGAAAAAGCTCTTGGAAACCGGTAATTTGAATTTGCAGCATTAGCTCTAGGATTGGAGTGAATTACTTTTAGCTCCAGTGAATTAAAAGAAAAACTGATACGAAACTAAAAATAATAATAATATAAAAAACCGGAATAAGTGATAGTACTCTGTATTTCACAATATTTTTCTAAACCTTAATTCTGCGAAAATGTGATTTACTTAAAAGATAATTTAAACAGCAATCCTTCTTATGAACTGATTATTCAAGCAAATACTATGATGCTATGGGGAAAAAACAACAAAGGCAAAAAACAATAGAGGAAAATTTTCGAAGGAAGTACAAATCCCACCATCCATTTGTGCAATTGTGAATAAATAATCGATTAAAAAATAAATAATTAAAGGGTCGTCGGATATAACCTTCTTACGTAACATAGGTAGTGTTTGTTTAAACTATTTGAATTAATTATTATAACTGATGTTTGAACAATCGTGAGAAATGCGTAACGCCATCGTTTAGGTTATCTGTTGTAAATCTTTAGACTTAAGGCTAGAACTGTTAACGCCAAAGACATTATAGAGTCTTTAAAAAATCTTGATGTAAAATAAACTGCTGAACTTTGGAGATTATCAGTACATACCATGTCCTCAATAATTGAGGTTATTTCACCCTTTTTAGCAATTGTTTTTAACTCTTCTAACCTTAGCTTTTCACTGTTCAAATCTGGCAGCACAATTGATCCCATGAATTTTTGGCCTATTTTAATATTATCTACATCAAGTAAACTCTTTGAAAAAAATATTTTTAAACAAATGCTAGGACATTACAATAAACATAATTTACTTCATCTGAAACAGTTTGGTTTTACAAAGAGTTGTTCAACTACAGACGCGGGAGAGGAATTACTGACGAGCATATTCGAGGTCTGGGAGGAGTCGCAAGATGCTCTTGGCATTTTCTGCAACTTGTCGAAAGACTTCGATTGCGTACATCGTGATATACTCATCAGAAAACTGTACCACTATGATATGAGGAACAGGGCTCTTGACTTCCTGACTTCTTATGTGACAACAGGATTCAGAACATTTATGTTAATGGCAAGAGATCTGCAGGATCTCTACGGTCACCATATGCGTTCCGCAGGGTTCAATTCTAGGTCCTTTCTTGTTTCTAATTTACATAAGTCACTTACCTTATTACATAAGCGATAATAACAAGATTGTATTATTCGCAAATGACACTTCCCTCATTTTTAAAAACATACTCAAATTCAAAACATTTATTTCAAATAAACCAATTATAGGCACTTTTGACAGGGGGTCGGTCGGTCAGAAAGATGAAGCTAGTTGCCCATTTCAAAGCGTAGTAGGTACCTATGGAGAAGAACGAGCAAGAAACTCCACGGACACTCTTTTAAATCAAAATATGGTTACAAAATATTGGTTACATCAGATACGTTGTTATTAAAAAAAAAATACAGATTTTTTATTACCTTCAGTTGTACAAAAACACTTATCTAAACATTATGCAGCGTTACAACTAAGGGAAAGACTGGTTTTTGATGAACTCTGGCACCCAAAGTAAGATATAACTTGTGTTCAGGGAGCCAGCGTCCTCGCCTATAGTTTGAAAATATATCAGTATTTGTAGGATGAGCAAAGAATATTATTATTAAGATAACTACTTACTACTAAATATATATAATTATGATGTGGCCTATAAATGTACCTATGTGGGGGTGTGTGTATGTATTGAGCGAAAGAGATAACGATGTTGAAAAATTTGCGTTTATATAAGTCTGCATGAATATAATTATAAATATAAATATATAAAAATACACATATAATTATAAATAATTATGTATGTGAGAACAATGCAGAACGTTAAAAGCGTCCGTAATAAAAAGACAAAAACATTTCAAATATTAAATTAAATTAAAATAAGCCGTGGCAGCTAAGAGATGACCAGTCCCTACTACTACTACTGATGGCACCGATTCACTGACAGGACGCATGGATTAGCACCATTTAGCTCAAACGTTTTGGAGGGAACTAAATGATCCAACACTTGCGCCACCATCAGTGAGACATTAGTGTGAGCATGACATACTGTCAGCCGCCAGGGCACGTTCAAGTCAATGGAAGACGTACCCAGTAAATGGTAGCTTTATAGTCTGTACATAGTACTTAGTCAAACGTTAGTTAGTCAGCTTTGAACAAGTAACGATGTACTCTCTAAAGTTGTGTATTGATTTGTTGTAATTAATCTTCTTCTGAACGAAAAAAAGACTAAGCTCATTAAATTTTCAATATCATATGTTAGGCAGCTAATGACCAATGTTCAACTTAGTGGAATAGAGTTGGACGCTGTTGAGTCGACAGTTTTTCTAGGAATAACTATTGACAGTAAATTTCAATGGAGCCCACAAATATAGAATTGTCAAGAAGGCTTACATCGGCCGTTGATGCTGTTAAAAAATGATAACTGATGTGGATACAGCCAGAATTGGTTATTTTAGTTATTTTCATAGTCTTATGTCATATCGGATTCTTCTCTGGGGAACCTGTGCGGACATTAATACTATATTTGTTTTACAGAAAAGGACTGTTCGAGCCATTTACAACGTAGGTCCAAGGGAATACCTTCGAAAAAAAATCAAAGAAATAGATATTCTGACTGTAGCCTCACAATATATGTTTGAAAATCTATTGTCTGTTCACAAAAATATATCAAATTTTAAGAAAATGTCTGATATTCATAGTTTAAATACCAGGAATAAACACAATCTTGCTGTACAACGCACTCGCCTCCACAGAGTAGGCAACTCGTTTATGAGTCAATGTATACGATTTTACAACAAACTTTCCATTGATATTCGAAACTTATCCATTAAACGATTTAAAGTAGTATTAAAACCTAACTTTGTAAAAAGGGTACTATACGATTTCTGATTATTTAGAAGATAAAAAAAATTGAGATTGACCTGCGGGATAATTGCGTAACACACTATCAGTAGCAATGGCTTTCATTTTGACAGTTCAACAACGTTCATTGCGCTATTTACGTTGCTGAGCAGATACATTTTTGGAACATGTAAGCAATGGATTAGCAATAACCTTCAAATTATTCAGATTCTGGTCGACAGTGTGTTACGCAACTAGGGTGCGGCTCGCTCGGCTAAGCTTTGTGACAAAACAATAAAATTTGACATTTTAACTATCAAGCAAAATCATCCTTATACACCACTTTATGTACATACTCACATTGATGAATATTATATACAAAATTAAATGAATATTTAATTTTTAAAGTATGTGTTATTTTACTATGTAGGTAATTATTTTTCTAGCTCTGTTAGTTTTAATGTTGGTCTGGCAGTTTGAGTGCTTTATGCGGCCTACCCAATTGTCTTTTCTTTGGTATTGATCGTCGAGTCATTGAGCTCCTCATGGGTTGAGCTACACGATTACTGACAAATGCTTGCACTTACTGGACTGGTCCACTAAAATCTGTGTGGTTCTTTCCTTAAAAGACCATTTCAGGCACTAATCTATGCATTGTCTTCACATTATCTGACCAAGATTATGTCTGGACTTTAAAAGAGACTGACCCTAATCATCAAATGACCTCTCCCGCTTTGGGCGGAGCGGAAGGGCGTGTCAGACTCTTACTGACTAAAACCCACCCGTCTTCCTTCAGTTGCCTATGCGCCAGGGCCACTCTGACCCTGGAGTTTGTTTCGCCATTTCTTCTCAGGTGTAACCAGATAGGAAATGTCGACGCCATCTAGCTTAGTTTCTTTTTAATAATAGGACGAGTTAATGTGATTTCGATATCCTATTTACAGAATAACAATTTCATTTCATAGTACCTTTTCATTAAACTACCTATCATTGATTAGATTTGTTTTTCAATGTGGATTATTGATGAATGGAAATGAAATTTCTACATAATACCTATGTTATGTGATGCAATACTTTTTTAGAACATTAGCTATTATTAAGGCTGTTCATTCTGGAAGTCGGCAACGTCACAAATAGCTGTCAAATGTTGCGCTGTTTTGATGAATTATTCAATATTACTGAATTAATTAAACTATTGATTATGAATTGCAAAAGCTAACATCGTGACACTGAATATTTAGTTTTAGGTGTCAAAACTTAGAAATCTATAACATATTTTTACATCTAAAACTACAAAAACACCTAATCCTGTGTTATTATTGCAATTCATAATCAAAATGTTAGTACAACACAGCGATGTTTCATAATTATGATTTAGTAATATTGATTTATTAATTGAAACAGCGAAGTTGGTATTTGATAGCTATTTGTGACTGGACTGGACTTATGGACTATGTGAAAGATGGTATAGCTAGAAAGAGGGTAACTGCCGATTAATAGAAAAGTAGAAGAAGAAGATATATTGCGCCGATCTCAAATAAATTGCGATATGGGCAAGAGAATGATGATTTGCGCGTTGCCAACTTTCAGAATGAAAAAAAAAGTATTACATTACGTAAATATTATTAGCTGTTGCTCACGACTTCATCTGGGATCTAGGATGAAAAGTGACCTATGTCCTTACCCAGGTCATGGTCTGTCTGTGTGCCAAATTTCATATAAATCCGTTCAGGCGTTTTAGCGTGAAAGCGTAACAAACAAACTCCCTTTCGCATTTATAATATTAGTTAGGATTAGGATGTAGAAATTATTCACACTTTACGTAATATTTATTAAGAAATCTTAAACACAATGTACAACCTAACACTAAAACATATATAGTATGTACAAGTATATAAAAGAAAAACAAAGGGAAGAGCTTAGTGGGCATAAAAAAAATCGTCCGCATCGCTGTCAGAGGATAAATTGCCGAAAAGGCTTGCAGCGTTGCCACGTTGGATGGCAATGCTGATTCCTTGAAGAAAAAGTTTATCTCTGTAGAAATTAGTTTCATTCATCAAGAATCCACAATATATAAGAAAACTTAGTCAATGATAGCCAGGTTCATAATCATAAGTAGGTACTATGCACCTTACTTATGGCTAACACACATGTGTTGTGAGTTTAGTTTTAGCGAACAAAAAACATTCATACAAAAATAATGTTTACATCTCAATGACCTATGACTACCCTACTAAAATTATCTATGACTGCAGGGGATTCCCGAAATAGTTGATCAATTAAAATATAGTTAGGTATAATTAGTGAAAACTAGTTTCCGCCCGCTACTTCGTTCGCGTGGAAATCGTAACCGTAAGACACCACAATATACTAAAATAACAGCTACATTTTTATAAAACTTTCCTGTATACTATGTTTGAAATTTTAGTCTCAGCAGCCAAAATATGAAGACAGTCAGGAATGGTGACGCGGGAGCAAGCGATGTTCAGTTGTCCGTGTGAGAAGCAGCTCATCCTGAGGTCGTCATCCGCAGCCTTCAATAGTAATTTCCCATTGCTTGCGAACTTTTTCGTTTTTAGTGAACTAATGTACGCCTGCGATATAGACTACCTAATGGCACAACACTGATACACTGACTGATGCTTTCTTAGAGATTTTTCCTGACAAACAGCTATTACTAAAATAATATTATAATATGACTTGTGTTGTTTCAGTTAATTTAAATTTGGGTATCACAATTTCATTTTTACTACGTGTATTTATATTGTGGAAATCGTTTCTTATTTTGAAAAGTCCTTAGTTTTTGCGAACATACAAAATACTTTATAAGTTATAAAGAGAAAGCAGAGTTAGTACATCCATTTTTTTTTCAATTTGTTTTCTCGGAAACTCGCGAGGTCCCATTTTATAGATCGCGCAGATTCTCCTCTTTTGTAAAATGAAAATGGAATCTACGTTAGCTGCCGATCACCACAGCAGAACGCCATAAGAAAATACCGTGGAAATAAGCAAAGTATACTAACCTAGCAGTGGCTATATCAGTTAATTGCCTTATTTTTATTACTGCATATGCAGCTGAACTTAATCTACCTGAAAGAGCTCTAATGTAGGCGCCCCATTGCACTTTAGAATCTGAATGAATTTCTAGAAATACTGTTTCCGTAATAGCATCTAGTTTCTTGCCATCAAGTTTTAAATTTAGACCCGCTTGGGGTACATTTGGTAATGAAAACTACTACTAGAACTGAAAACTAGATGTCTTAATATTTAGTTTTGTTCGCATTAAGTAAAAGATAGCTGCGTATCATTTCGAAAGAACCGCCAGACTATCGTTGACATGTAAGACATCCGTATCTTTTCTATCTTTAAAAAAATAAGAGAAGTTTCATCTGCGAATAAAATTATATCCGATAACTTAGCCATCATGTAAGGAAGGTCAGTAATATAAATTTGAAATAGAAAAGCGCCAAGAATTGAACCTTGAAGTATGCCCATTTTAACTAAGGACCCCGAGGACGTCACCCCGTTCATGTTTACTTTTTGCTGCCTGTTTGATAGATAGGAAAGAACAAGATCAGCAGCTTGTCCACGAATTCCGTGTAATTTGCAGATCAGTGTATTGTGGTCAACGCAGTCAAACGCTTTTGAGAGGTCACAGAAAATGCCAATTGCATCTTGGGACTTCTCCCAGGATTATAAAATGTGACTAATGAGTTTTACTTCCGCATCAGTCGTTGACCTACCTTTCGTGAATCCAAACTGGCGACTATGTAAAATTCCATTTGAGTTATAATGTTACAACATCTGGTCTAGCATGACTTTTTCGGGTGTGTAATATATGAAACAATAACAGATAATATAATACCACTTGAAATAACGTTCACATCATATAATATTCATATGCTATAAAAACAAATAATCTAATTTCAAGTGATCTAATGTTAGGTTAGGTCAACTGAACGTTATACAAAAAGAGTATTAGACATATTTTATATTATATGAAATTAACGTTATACTAAATGTTATTAGAGCAAAAGAAGGTTATATGAAATATAACATTAGATCACATGAAATTAGGTTATTTCTTTTTATAGCATATGAAAATTATATCATGCGAACGTTATTTCAAGTGATATTATACTATCTGTTATTATGCCATATATTACACACCCCTCTATCACACAGTGACGGCGGCCCTATAGGGGGACAGATAGGAGTAAATAAAGTTTGAATTGTCCTCCTAAGGGGACAAAGCAGGGTGACAGATCGGAATAATTCCATAAGTCTTCAGTGTTTTTTATGTCGAGACATTTGAATGATATTGTCGGATAACAAGTTTAACTGGTTCGAATAATAAAAAATCATTGATTTTATGCTAATAAAATTCTGGTTAAATTACTTTTTAAGCCCGACATTTTGCCGCATGATGTCACTGTTCATTTTGTATTCTAGATCAAAAAGTACAAATAAAATAAAATCTGATAGTATTTTCGCTGTTCTCATGACCCAAATTAAACTGGTAAAAATTATTTCGAGAATTAACGTGTACATGAAAACGAAAATCAACAGATATATCAGTATCAAAACCAAAATAATTATTTACATATGTGTCAAGTCAGCGATATAAATTTTTAATCAAATTGACTACTAATTTAAATAGTCCGTATATTCAATTCACAACTGTCATTCTTTGATAGTTGTATGAAATGGCTATAACCCGGCAAATTGACGTAGGATGTCAATTTGCTTAAAATTTATTTCGCTGGCTGTATGTACAGATTCCTACCTACCTTAGAATAGTGCTTTTAACATAGTATACATTATCAGGTGCTGCAAATTACTTTCTGAGGGTTCTTAAAATAATAATTGCAAAAGTACCTACTCACAATAATTAATCAATACGGCATCGCTCTATGCTGATGATAGAACTCGTACTCCTCGTCTTCCGTCAGCGCACACTCCTCAAAGCACCAAAGACCAGCGATGGCCAACAGGATCATGTATGTCGTGAAATAGAACAGGTAGACCAGTATGCTGAACAACATCGTAGGGTACAGGGGAATGGATCTAGAACAAGGAAATACACAAATTAATATTATTTTAATTTTTTATTAAACACTAGCTTTTGTCAGTGATTTCACCTGCGTGCATGTCGAAAATTATCCCACAATAAAACGTATCCCATGTCCTAATCCAGGCCATGGTCTATCCGTGTGCCAAATTTCATACAAATCCGTTTAGCCGTTTAGGAGTGAAAAGTTAGCAGACAGACAGAGTTATTTCCGCATTTATTATAAGGAAGTATGCACTAGTATGGATGGCCACACATAGAAAAGAGTGAAACAATCATAAAACGGTCATAAAACGGGATATAACGCCGGGTAGTGCATACAGAAAACCCACATTCGAGAATTATGTTACCAGTTTCATACAATGGCGAGCAAGATAGGATGAAATCTTTACTCCTACTAGGTGCTACGGAGAATTTCATGGCGGAAAAACCCAAAGAGTGGAAGAATGACCACTAAACGAGGCAGTCAAGATACTTTTTCACCGCAGCACCTCAAACAAGCAGGTTTTGTTGTTTAAAGACACCGAGCAAAATTCGATTATGCTGCGAACGTCAGACAAAGTAACTTTTCAATTATTATTTTTTAAATGCCGTGAACGGGTGCGTCTCATAACGTATAAACTCATTTGGTCTAATTTCATTTTATTATCGTTCATAAGATATAATTAACGTGAGATATACCAACTGTTGATATAATTTCTTTACATGTAACATTTATTTATTCTAAAACTTAATTAGTATAACGTTGTTTGATATAACATTTATGTAATCGAAAATCATTTGGTCTAACGTTTAATATGTATATTGTTTATTTAATGGAAAATCATTATGTCTAACGTTTAATGTATATAAAAAACTTCATTATGGTTAACACCCCGACTCAGAGTACCCCGACTCGGATAAGTTAGGTTAGAAGGCTAAGGCGGGAGCGAAGCGGAGCGGAGCTCCCGCCTTAGCCTTCGTGGTTATTATTTTTTAAACCACCCAGAAATAGGAGCCCCGCAGTGCGGGGCTCTGTCGACCTATCTTAGCGCAGGTGGTAATCAGTTACTAGTTATGTTTAATATCTACTTAGGTTACTATTACCTATAACTACGATAGAACTTACAAATAATAAAACAAAGAAAAAATACTTTTAAATATTTATTATTGTGTTTTTAAGTAGTTAGTCGTTTTCATCATATTAGACCAAATAAGTTTTATATCTTTTGAGTGGTATGTCAGACGATTTTATATTTAATGTATGTTATGTCAAACGATGTTATATTTAATGTATGTTATGCTTCTAAAAATTAGTTATTTTAAAATTATATCAATCGTTCATTATATTAACTAATCGCTATATTAAATAAAATTATAGGTTCCGTTGTTATATAATATATAACAACGGAACCTATAATTTTATTTAGTGAAAGTGACAGAACAAAGTGAACAATAATATTGTTAATATTAGAGATTTTGTTGTTATATCATCTATTACTTACCCGCCGAGAACAGTACTGGGTTAACTCACAAAATTCGAAAGATATGAACTTCACTTTGTTCTGTCACTTTCACTTCGATACGAAAAAGAGATAGAAACAAGTCGGTTCGAAGTTCGATTTACAAACTCCATACCTAGTAGGCCCAAAAAAGAAACAAACAATAAAACGTTCGGATACACATAAGACGTAAAATTGCAAATCATCTGTTAAGGTTTGAGATGTAATAGTTTTATTGATATTGTTTGTTTTACAAATATACATGTGGTTTAATTTTTACCACGTTGTATTTTTTACCTTTAGGTAATATGTTCTCGCTGCAGAGGTAAAAAGTTGTATGTGTTACACGAGACCAAAGATCTTGTGTCTTTGAATCACGAGCGCAGTCAACACTAGCAGCAAAAACCAACTTTGCTCTCTTTTTGCACAAATAGCTATATGAAACTTTCGGATATCGGATACACCTCTGAAAAACCAATAAGTAATAATATGTGAAATTTTACACGTTTTGTAGATCTATATCTTGATCTCATGATATTGTTTTTTTACTGGATTTCCATCTTTAACGTTAACAAAAATCAATGTGTGTTCCAGCCCTTTCTTGCGTCTTCTTGTCTAAAGCGTAACTTTTCAAAGTATTTCCTCATCAAAAACATAAAACTAATAGATAATCTTGCACGAAGTCGTTCATTTTGGAGAAGCATTAAATTTTCACATAAAACGCTTCCTTACTTGGCACTAACTTGAAATATATTGGCGTGAACTAAACAATATAATAATATATAATTTCTTTAACAAGCTCATAAGTGATATTTAACGACCACTGAATGAATTGAAGTGATAATAAAAAGTGCAATTCATTACACAATGAACTGCGAGGTGTCACCTAAGGAAAATATGCTCAGTAATATATTATTCTTGTAGCGAAATATCTATAGGATCTAAGAGATCTATAGATTTAATAAAATAGTAACGTAGAATTTTTGTCTAATTGTCTGGATGTATGTTCCGGATTGGCAAAAAAACGGCTGAACGGAATAGGATAAAATTTGGCACACGGATAGTTTATAACCTGGATTAACACATAAGGTACTTTTAATCCCGGTAGTACGTCCCCGTGAGATAATTTCCGAGATCCACGCGGGCGAAGTCGCGGGCAAATGTTAGTTTTAAACTACAAGTATCTCAAAGACATTTCGTCACAACTTATTTTAACTATTAAATCCGGTCCTGCTACTAACCACTCTGGCTGGTTTTTCTTTATAGTTTTTACCGTGCCTTTACTGACCTACCTAACTCTAGTAGGAATATTTGCGTTGATCTAAAAAAAGATGATTCAATTCAACGTTGAAAACTTAGATCTTGTGGATCACAGAGGAATTATGTAGGTTTTAAAAAAGCTATATAAATAGTTCTAAGTTTTAATACGATCTCTTTCAGAGTTGTAACTGTACAAGATTTTTAGGGCGCTGCAGACCAAAAAAAAAAGCTTGAAATGTGCTACAACGCATCGCAACACAACTTTATCTACAGCTAAATGACCATCAGGAAAATTCCAACATGAGTACGTACGAAGAGATAATGCATATCGTCTGATCATTAGCGACCATGATGATCACTATCACGTGTCGACACTATTCCTATGCACGTCTTTAAAACACGTGCTTTCGGTAAGTTCAATCATATTAATATGTTTTGATGAATAGGTTTTATTGCTGTTGTTTTTGTGGTAATTGACCTTTTTGGTGGAAGGAAAAAGCTTGACAGGGTGCATTAGTTGGCTAGATTTGACTTATGGCCTAGCTAGTTGTTTATTTCAACTTCGTCGGTCTTCAACTACATTTCAGGATTCTACTTTGGGTAAAGGGTTGTTGTTTTTCTCATAAGCTTTTACATTGCTTTATAATTATCTATTTAGAGATTCAAGATGGAAGGAGGGTATCTGAAGTACATTAAAATTATTTATGGAAATTAAATAAGTTGCCATGATTTTTTTGACATTTGTAAAGGTCGATTCCCATTCAGCATAAACAACAGCAATTTAATTGTTTTATGCTGTGACCATAGTAAATGTCGAATCCCACTCAGCATACTCAACAGCAATTTAATTGTTTTATGCTGTGACCCTAGTAAAGGTCGATTCCCACTCAGCATACTCCAAAGCAATTTAATTGTTTTATGCTGTGACCCTAGTAAAGGTCGATTCCCATTCACCATACTCAACAGTAATTTAATTGTTTTATGCTGTGACCCTAGTAAAGGTCGATTCCCATTCAGCATACTCAACAGCAATTTAATTGTTTTATGCTGTGACCCTAGTAAAGGTCGATTCCGAATCAAATGGCAACACTGCCCGAGTGACACGTCAAAATTTTGTTCCGTATTTAAAAATTAGTTTAATTTAGTTTTTAAGTGTAATTAAGGTGTAATAATATAACTAATTGTAAAATAACTGCATAAATTCTCAGGAATATTGTTTTCCTGCAAATTTACAAAGTCAAACACAGTGTTTGGTTGACCACCGTTACCGGTAACCTATCACGAACAGCTGATGTTCGACCTACGGATTTAAACGGGGAGTATTTTGGTTACTTTTATTCTATAATTAGCACATAATCATCACTTAGACTCTGTAACTCATTCATTGAGTCTTAGTATAATTTTTGGTTGATTTGACACCCTCCACTGGGTCAAGTCACTTTGTTTACATGGTTAACGAAACTTAGTCTTGTAAATTATCTAAACACTGTAATTCTAGTAGTGTGTATTGTATAGTACTTAGCAACAATAACGTTGACTATCGTTATTTTCAATTTCACTCGTAATCTTTATTCAAAACTACTTTTTTACTTTTTTCTTTTAGGCCTCCTACCCACATAACCAAAAACAAAATCATAAGACAATAGAATCAATGTAACTTAGTACTGAGCTTAATCCTATATTAGTTGCATTTTAATTAGATTCAGCAGCCTATCTCATTACTCTATTAAGCAATACTAACTTCTCCCATTTTTACTTTCATTTCTAGCTTTCCCTTTTTGTTTGTCTAATTAGTTCTCACCGTTCCTTAATTCTACTTTCAGTACTAATTCCTGAAACCATGCCTGTGATGACCCGTAAGGCTGCAGCTCAGGAGTTGGAGCTTAAATTGAGAACGACCCTTCATGAACTTCAGGCTTCAAAGAGTAAATGTCAAGAGCTGTTAGAGGAGAGAGAGGAAAGTGAGAAGGAAGTCGAGAAAGTCGTTTACAAAAATACAAGTTTAAAACAGGAGCTAGTAGACTTACATCTTCAATACCTTAATGTTGTCGATGAACGGGATCAACTAAGGGTGGTCACAGATGGTTTCAACAACTGCAGTAATTTGTATGAGGAGGCTTTGTGTAAGGTTAGGGACCTAGAGGATGAATTAATCCATGCAAATGTTCAAATTCTACAATTTCAAAAGGATAAAGAGCGTACTCAGGTCAAAGAAACTGTCCATTTGTATAATGAATTGTTAAATACAAGTTGTAACCCTCATTCCATAATAACAATAGATCTAACAGAGGATTCCTTACTGAAACATAACCATAGTCATAAAATTAGTCAAAATAAATTTAAAAAATATGCAAGACTGAACAAAATCATTAAAAAATGTAATAAATTCAAGAAAAATCAAAAACAATATTCCAAAAATATTCAATTGAGGAAAGAGCGTGTTACTCTTATCAATAAATTGAAGAACTATCAAATTAAATTAGAAGATAGTATAAATATTTATGAAATAGACACTCAACGCTTACAGTCTGATATTCAAGTTCTTGATGACTCACTAAAGTCTCTCTATAATAAATATGTATGCTCTCAACACCAAATTAAGGAACATATTCTTGCTACAAACGAGTTGGTAGACAGAGTGGACTTGTTAACTCTCAGCAGCACTCAGTGTACTTGTCAGAGGGTATTCAACCTTGATGCCTTCCAGCCGGAGGCAACAGAGAACCCGTCCCTAGTTGTGAGTGCTCTGGACTGTATCCCCAACCAAGATATACCTGATATTGTGCAGGAATCATCTCAACTGGAACAGTCAGTAGCTAGTAGTGTTACCTCTTGTAGTACTCAAGTTTGTTATCAGTCAGTTATGTTTTCAGATAGTATAGGAAGAGGTTTAGGGAAATTAGTTAGTAACAACCTGAGTATTTCTACTCACAACTATTGTTTACCTGGGACATCATTCAAAGAAATAATGTCATCAATTACAAGAAATCAATATAATTCTAATACCAACATTACTATATTTGTAGGTAATAGTTCGCAGGTCAAAACAGAAGATATCACTGACAGTGTTACTGAGATGTTAAAGATAAATTGTAATAAAATTATTTTGTGTGCTTTTCCATATTTTGAGAGATTATCAAATAGAAAAAATAATTATATACATATGCTTAATAAGCATATGCAGTTCTTAGTAAGTCACTACAGTGACAAACTTATATTTTTTGACACCAACATTTTTGTTGATAAGTTGAAATCGACAAGGAATACAGTGTATCTGCCCATTAGGTTTAGACATAAAATAGCGAGGCTATTAGCTTATATAAACTCAGACATAAGTAGTATGTCGACGTCTTGTTCTTTAATTAACACCGCAATTATTAGTAATAATTCTAATGTACAGGTGGTCACCTTAAATAACTGTAGCACTAATGCTATAACTGTTTACAATAATTGTACGAAGGAGGATCCATGTGTCACTTTGGCAAATTCTTGTCTTAATGTGGGGTCCACAAGTAGTAGGATCTCATTGCCTGGTGATAGCATGGGAGTCTTGGGGCTCACTCTGGATGTTTATTTAAACTAGATAGTAAGACAACAGAAGATACCAGTAACAATGTAGTTATACCTTCCAACTTCAAGGTGTCTTCTTGCTCTCAAATAGTTAAGTGTAAAAAAGGTTCAAAGCAAAATTCCTTGACATTATTTCATCAAAATATTCAAGGTTTTGCTTCCAAACAATTAGAAATTGAACTATTTTTAGAAAAAACCATGTTTGAAATTGTTTGTTTAACTGAACATTGGTTGAAAGATTATGAAATGCTAATTAATTACGAAAATTATAGTGTGGGCAGTTGTTTTAACCGAAAATCTATGCTGCGTGGGGGTTCACTAATCTTAGTTAGAAATTCTATTAAATCTAAGACTCGTAAAGATATAGTTGATTTGTCGGTAGAACATAACATTGAACTGTCCTGTGTTGAGCTAGATAAGCATGTTTTAGTGTGCGTTTACAGACCCCCAAATTATCAAAACTACTCCATATTTGAGTCAGTAATGGAAGATCTTCTAGCAAAACTCGCATCTAGTAAAAAATCGCTAATTATCTGTGGTGACTTCAATATTAATATCTTAGAGAATCGTTCAAATAGCAGTCGATTATTAAGTCTCTTTAAATCATTTAATTTGTCAAATGTATTTTCAGAACCAACCCGCATAACTAAAAATTCTGCTACATGTATTGATAATGTTTATTGTTGCTGTGACTACATAGATAAAGCCATTGTAAATTATCTCCCTTCGGATCACAGCGGTCAAACTGTTTCTTTCAAGTGCTACACACCATTACAAAAAAATCAGATACAATCTAGACAAATAACAACCAACAATCTAAATAGATTTAATAATAACTTAATTAGTAAGTTAAGTATACCGGGCCATATTATAAATAATGTAAATGAATTTTATGAGGAATTCTTTTCGGTAGTGCGCACCGAGTTCAATATTACTCTAAAAAAGAAAACAAAAACTATTTGCCAAAATTTTTTGTTCAGTGACTGGGCAACTAAGGGTATAAGGAAAAGTAGGGAAAAATTATTTGAGCTGTATGGCCTTAAGCCTTATGTTAACTCTGAAACTTTTAATAAATACGTTGCTACTTACTCTAAAACTTTCAAAAATACCTGCAAGGTAGCTAAAGACTTGTACATTAGCAACAAGATCAAATCAGCCGATAATAAAATAAAGACGGTTTGGAAAATTATCAATAATGAAACTAACAGGAATAAAAGACATAATAATGATTTCAATCTCGAGACTTCACGTGGTCCCATAAGCACTAACAAAGAAGTTGCTCAAGAATTTGTAAATTTCTTTACCAGTATCCCACTTAAAACTACTGAAACCTTAAATTCGTCCCCCTCGCGTTCTATTGAATTATTAAGAGCAAACGTTTCATCCTGCCCGATTGAATTTAAATTTAAGCATATAAACCCAATAATAATAATAATAAAAACTTTCAAGCAAATCAAGATCAAACTAACCGAAGATATATGGGGAATGTCTATCAAAGTTTGTACCTCCATTGTTGAGACTATAGCGCCGTACTTGGCCTTAATATTTAATTTGTGTGTGGATCAAGGAGTCTTCCCGGATCTAATGAAATATAGTAAGGTAATACCACTTTTCAAATCAGGGGACAGTAAAGACACCAATAATTATAGACCCGTATCCGTGTTGCCGGTTTTCAGCAAGGTGTTTGAAAAGGTAATGCTGAATCAAATGCTCAATCATTTTAACACCAATAAAATCTTACATGATCAACAGTATGGTTTCACCAAGGGACGTTGTACGACTGACGCCGGTGTCACCTTATTAAAACACATATTTACGGCGTGGGAAGAGGCCCAAGACGCTGTAGGAATCTTTTGTGACCTCTCCAAGGCATTTGATTGCGTCGACCATGAAACCTTAATATTGAAACTTGAGCATTACGGACTTGGAAAACTTGCGCTCAGTTTAGTAAAATCTTATTTAAATGATAGACAACAGCAAGTTCAAATAAATGGTGTCAATTCACTCGGTTTAAAAGTAAAAATGGGTGTACCACAAGGCTCGATATTGGGGCCTTTCCTCTTTTTAGTATATATTAATGATCTACCCCATTTGTTGAAAACCCAACCACAAATGGTGTTATTTGCTGACGATACTTCTTTAATTTTTAAAATTAATAGACGTGCATCAAATCTTGTCGACGTAAATAACGCCCTACTGCAGATCCAAAATTGGTTCACAGCAAATAATTTAGTATTAAATGGGAAAAAACTAAATGTATAAGATTTTCTTTACCAAATGTCAAAAGTACTAATTGTGAGATAGGAATAAATCAAGAGAAACTAGAATTCGTCGATAAAACTGTTTTCCTGGGGATCACGCTCGACTCAAGGCTTCAATGGGGTCCTCATTTAACATCCCTTGCAGGACGGCTCAGTTCAGCGGCATACGCTGTGAGAAAAATCCGTCAATTTACTGATGTAGGTACCGCGAGGCTAGTCTATTTTAGTTACTTTCATAGTATTATGTCGTACGCTATTTTACTATGGGGACGGGCTGCAGACGTTGAGTCTATTTTTATTCTGCAGAAAAGAGCCATCAGAGCCATATATGGCCTCCGCAGGCGCGACTCTCTAAGGGAACGGTTTAAAGATATTAACATCATGATGGTACCTTGTCAATATATTTATGAAAACATCATGTACGTAAGGAAAAATCTACATAGTTTTAGTAAAAGAGGTGAAAGACACAATTATATCACTAGAAATAGGGACCAATTAGTTCAACCAGGTTTCAGGCTGGCTAAAGTAGACTCTTCTTTCATGGGGTACTGTTTAAAATGTTACAACAAAATACCTCCCCATATACTTCAATTGAATGAAACGAAATTTAAATCCTGTATAAAACGCACACTATGCAGTCAAGCATATTATAAGTTGGGGGATTACATCGCTGATAAAAATGCTTGGCTCAACGCTGGTCCTGCTCCACAAGGGCGCATTAACTAATTGATTAGCATTTGGAACTACTGAAGATTGTAAAAACTGTCTTTACATTGTATAAATTCAATCTCGTAGTATTGTATAATTGCATAGCACATGTGTGAGTACTATGTACCTACTATAAAGCTACCATTTTCTAGGTTTGTCTTTCATTGACTTGAATGTGCCCTGACGGCTGAGAGTATGTCATGCTCACTCAAATGTCTCGCTGGTGGTGGCGTGTGTGTTGGATCATTAAGTTCCCTTCAAAATGGTTGAGCTAAATGGTGCTGATCCATACGTCATGTTCGTGAACGGGCGCCGTCAGTGGGGACTGGTCATCTCTTGGCTGCCACGGCTTATTTTAATTTAATATTGGAATTGTTGTCGTCTCTTTATTACGGACGCTTTTAACGTTCTGCATCGTTCTCACATGCATAATTTCAACATGAATGATGTAACCAATAATTTGTAACCATATTTTGATTTAAAAGAGTGTCCATGGAGTTTCTTGCCCGTTCTTCTCCATTGGTACCTACTAAGCTTTGGAATGGGCAACTAGCTTCATCTTTCTGACTGACCGACCCCTTGACAATTCAAAAGTGCCTGTAATTGGTTTATTTGAAATAAATGCTTTGAGTTGAGTTGAGTTGAGTTCCCATTCACCATACTCAACAGTAATTTAATTGTTTTATGCTGTGACCCTAGTAAAGGTCGATTCCCATTCAGCATACTCAACAGCAATTTAATTGTTTTATGCTGTGGCCATAGTAAAGGTCGATTCCCACTCAGCATACTCCAAAGCAATTTAATTGTTTTATGCTGTGACCCTAGTAAAGGTCGATTCCCACTCAGCATACTCAACAGTAATTTAATTGTTTTATGCTGTGACCCTAGTAAAGGTCGATTCCCATTCAGCATACTCAACAGCAATTTAATTGTTTTATGCTGTGACCCTAGTAAAGGTCGATTCCCATTCACCATACTCAACAGTAATTTAATTGTTTTATGCTGTGACCCTAGTAAAGGTCGATTCCCATTCAGCATACTCAACAGCAATTTAATTGTTTTATGCTGTGACCCTAGTAAAGGTCGATTCCCATTCAGCATACTCAACAGCAATTTAATTGTTTTATGCTGTGACCCTAGTAAAGGTCGATTCCCATTCACCATACTCAACAGTAATTTAATTGTTTTATGCTGTGACCCTAGTAAAGGTCGATTCCCACTCAGCATACTCCAAAGCAATTTAATTGTTTTATGCTGTGACCATAGTAAAGGTCGATTCCCACTCAGCATACTCAACAGCAATTTAATTGTTTTACGAGTATGTTGTGACCATAGCGGGATTGGTACTCGTACCATAGTGCGGGCTACCATTCTATCATTTAAAGGATCGATGTTGAAGCAAGTAGGAAAAGTTGACCTCTAGCGGTGCTTTATCAGTTCGCTTCGCTCATCACACTTTTGCTATGTTGCATAACAGAGGCATACCCATTAAACGGTACAGTAAGTAATATTTTAATGAGTCAAAACCGCAGTCCATGGACCTTACTGCTGACCCTGGTAAACCACAAGCTTCCATGTTGTTTTTACATCACAAAAATAAATATAACAATGTCGTTACGGTCACTTTTGACCACCTAAAAACAAAATCTCGAATAATTACCGACTGTTCATAAAAACGGCCAAATTCAATTACTCTCATAATGTAAATCTCAAATTGATGTGAACTTGACATGTTTAAAAAAAAAATTAAATCGCGTTTTTGCGTGGTCAATGTCCAAAGTTAGTCGTTAACGGAAAGAAGGTATTATGTACGTGATTCTTAAACAGGGAACAACGTTCATAAGTGACTTGATATGAGTTTTTGAATTAGGGTTCACTTAGATCCAAGACCAACATCACCATCATTTCCTTAGCCTTAGCATAATCAGACTATAATATTCCCACTGCTGGGACACAGGCCTTCTTTTGGTGAGAGGACCTCTCTATCTCGTCTCTTGGCCTAATTCCAATGTATTCACTCCGCCTACCATGTAGCTCGGCCGAGCGTTCGCTTAACGTGTAGGTATATGGTACGACTGTACTTGAATTAATATCAAAGAAAAAAAAAAACTGCATAAATAAAAAAATAAAAAAAATTATAATTGCATAAGTTGATAAAAAACGCTATGCAATAGCTTTACCGCGGCAGTCCCCGAGTGCCACACTTGCTTTTTTTTTAAAGAGTGTTCTATTTATTGTATACTACTTTTTATTAGAACTTTTACTGATATTGTAGTTCTAATTTTTATGGTGGTCTAATAAAACTCAACTTCAAAGGGACTATCCTCTTACCTACCTATGATATTATTATTTTGTGGTTTAATTTCTTTTTGTGTTGTTTGTTTCCTGTAATGTTAACCATGCATACGGTTTGGTAATTTTGAATACATACTTTTCAAAAACATGGTCCATTCTCCTCCATCACCTTGTGTGAAAAGTATACAAAACTTACTGAAAACTGTTAAACTTGATACTTTATTCTCACGATTTTCCTGGCAATGAATATTCCTACTTATGTTTTAATATGTGCATTTAATTAATATACTTAAACCCAGAAGATTTTCATTAAAGGAATACACCATTTATAGTAAAGCTGTAAATAGTATATTATTTATTTCTCCGCAGCAAAATTTTCCGGAATTCCCAAGGTCCGTAATAGGGTTTGTGAATTTAGGTACTGTTTAACAAATTCGATTTTTTCAGTACATTTTCGGGGATGAAAAGTACGATACGTTTTACTTGAAAATCACACTTTACACCCATAAGATTATCTATAAAGAAAAGCTGTAATTTTAATGATTGATTAAATGTTTTACGATGTAATCATAATTATAATTTAATCACTACAAGCCAGTAAGATTCCACACTGAAAAACAATGGTGATCTCGGACTATGGGAATCCCTTGAAAATTCGTCATATAATAATGATGGGAATTACGTCTTAGATTAATGATTATAGTGTCTCACAACAAACTGGTTATGATATCAAATGACGGTTCGGATTTAAATGCAATGATACGACAAAAAATGTCGGAACTTTTTGTGTGGTTCTCAAATGTTGTTAGTTCCTGGAAAGATGTTTGGTAGTTCCGTATTTTGTAAGGATATTGTCAGCCATAGGCCCGATGTCTTAATAATGGTAAAATTACCGTAAATGTCGTTTATATGTACTGGTACAAGAAACAAAATGACCGCCATGACAACCAGAATAAAATTATTCCAGTGTAGAAAAGATAAATTATATGTTTTTTATTTACATTAAAAATATAACTTCATGAGCATTTCAACATCTTTGCGGTCTTCAAACATTAGTCTCTGACTATAGTTGAAATTAAGTACAATGGCTGCCATGCCGCTACGCATTGTTTTCGTAGTCCGTCGTAGCATGTTGACTACGAGGGCTACGGGTACCGTTGTTGGTAAATGACTACAGAGTTAAAAGCGGTAAGGTAAGGATTCTGAAATCCCTAATCGATGTTCCGTAGACTCTTGCGTCAATATTAATTGGAGTCAAATATTTACCTGACTAATCAGTAGAAAATAATCTTTATAATTAAAGGAATAAATATATAATTATAAATAAAATAATGCAGGGCAGATTTGAGAGGAAACGCCGGGAGGGGACGCCCTAGGAAGACATATAGTGACCTTATTGGTGATGTTCTTCAGAAAGGTTAGGTGCGTAGTACTCGCAACCGGCGTGCGTGTATTATGACCAGATGTATGAACGTAATCGAGACAAAAGGAGTATGTAAGAATCGTAGCAGGTGGCGTTCTGTAGTTTCTGCCTACCCCCATGGGAAGAAGGCGTGAGTTTATGTATGTATGTATGTGTAAAATAATTAAACGATAAATCTTTATTAGCGTGGTACATAGTACTGTGTTGGTTTCCTTACATAATAATAACTTTGTTTTCTGTTCTCAGTGATTAATTTTAAGACACATCATTACGATTCTTCATATTTTTCGCAAGGAAAACCAGTTATTCAAATAAAACCGGTATATTTTCCTAGTAATTATTATTTTTTATTTTACTAGGCAAAACAACAAAGAACAATTTGATTCATCTCAACTGTAAACTTATTTGCACCTTGTGACTGTAATTAAAATGTTTATGTAGGTAAGTTGGAACGTGCATAGTGCATAGCGAGGTAAATGTAAACTTTAACTTCGCACGCTCCCGAAGGTAGAAATAAACTGAGTAGGTACCTACTTAACTTCTTAGCCGAGATAGCGTCAAACAATTGAATGATTATTTACGTGACTAGAAGCCTTTTTTCGGGTAAAGAAGCAGGGAACGTGACGTATTCTGTTAAACCTTTAGGCATGTTATCCGTTGACAGTGATGTAGATATCTTCTCCATACTACGCTTTGGAATGGACAACTAGCTTCATCTTTCTGACAGACCGACCCCTTGACAATTCAAAAGTGCCTGTAATTGTTTTATTTGAAATAAATGCTTTGAGTTCAGTTGAGTTGAGTAGATATGATTTTTGTCGTTGGGGACTTTAGAAGATCAATTTCTTTCGTTGGGTCTTTAGACGATTTCTTTTTTCGTTGGGGACTTTAGAAGATCAATTTGGCATCAATCTAATCCGATCAATCGGATTAAGACAAATCAAGATGTACGGAAATTTTCAAGGTAGCGATAGGCATTACACGATGAATCTGTCATCCATCTGAAAAAAATCACGTATTGACCAAATCTCACCGTACACAGGCGAAGTGAGCTGTCTATAAATCATTTATTTGTAATGTGCAGAATAAAAAAAAAATCTTTCTTTTTCTTTCTTTCTTTCACTAGTGTCAATACGTAGCATCGGATTGTGCATCAAAAGGAAAGCCGGCTCGCTACGAACTCACTTCATCTACGTTTTCACGGTGAGATTTTTATAAAATAGATAGATAAATCATTCTGCTGGATCCTTGTCAGGGCTTCCATCCACATATCAACATACTTACCTCTAGAGTTCGTAAATTAATTTATGTATTTAAGAATCTAAGACACGTTGCGGATGAAAACCTTTGAAAGACGGTCTATTTCGCACTTTTTCAGTCTTTGTTAACCTATTGTGTAACAACATGGGGTGGCGCACCTTAATCGACTCTAGTCCAACTTGAAATGACGCAGAGAGCGATCTTAAAAGTATCGTCTTTCGATCATTCTGCAACCCCACAACCGACCTATACCGGGAAAGTGCGGTTCTCACCGTTCGGCAACTGTACATACTACAGACTACCCTGAAACTACACGCCCTTCTTCCTTATAGTGCACATGTTCGGCAAAAGGCGCTACAACCCCATCGATCGGTCCGTTGGTAGACTTACAACTTGTTTCCCTGAACGATTCTTCTGTTTTCTAGGAGGCTACCTCTAAAATAAATTAAACAAAGTTCACAACATCTTCCCACTCACAAAACACCTCTGTAAGAAAAAACTAAATGGATGGCTTGTGTCTTTGGACTATGACACAATCGAAAATCTACTTTCTATCCCAAAATAGTCACTGCATTCCGTCTATGTTTATCTCTACCTCAAACACATACTACTGTCGCATTCAGCAAACAGTTTCAAGTCGTACCAACTTCTTCATCACTCACACTCACATACTCACACACTCCACACGAACACTCTTTCCTATAAGTAAAATGGAAATTGTTGTCTAGTTTTAATTTACGGGAAACCAATAATTATGTACTTCGGGCGGAGAACTGCACCCTAATGGCGTAACACACTATCTATCACAATCTGATTCATTTTGAAGCCTATTGCTAATCCATTGCTTCTTAAGTTCGAAAAATGTATCTACTCAACAACGTAAATAATGCAATGAAACCCATTCTTACTGTTAGTGTGACGTAATTACTCCGCTGGTGGCCTAAAAAATGCCTGTGACTTTGGCTTAGCTTAGGCACCAGTCTCCCACAATATTTTACTTTAAGCCCTAACTGGACAATATTGTTTTTTGTAATTATTTTATAAGGATGTTGTGGTGAAAAAATAAATAATAATAATTATTATTATTCAGATCGGCTGGTGCCACCTGTGTATTATACGCACTATAATGTTTATCGATGGTCGTGGTGCTGATGACGTCAATAGCCAAGTAACAGACATGTCAGACGCAGTTACTGTATTAAAAGATTAATTGCTGTGCTAGTTTTAAGAAACTATATTTTTAATTCTTGCTACGGTAAACTTTTTTGCTATATTTTAAAATTTCATTGACCTCACGACCTCCTTCAATAGGGCATTGACAGAACCGAATTTTAAGTCCATAATAATAGGCTTTTTGCTACGTTGCAGGTATTTAGTTCCAAAACCAGACAAAAGTGACTAGTTGCTAGATTATCATCAAAGCACTAAAGTACTGTTCAAACCCAATCGAATCCAGCGCAGGATGAAATTCGCTCGTGTCGATTGTGTCAACTAACTTGAATATAGGGTCAAATTAAATTAGCGAGCAAAACTCCGCAGACGTGATGGGTATCTATATCTAAACATGATAAAACAAAAAAAAGTGATTACATGATATTTTTTTTTGGTCAACGACCGCTGGTAGTGTATTTATTTGAGAAGAACAGTATTTTTTATTTATCGTGTCAAAATTAAGATACCCATCACATCTGTCAAGTTTATACAAAAACATAACTGATTTGTAAACTGTTATTTCAAGTAACTACACTTACGGTCATTGACTCCAAAATACAATATCATCAAATCATTTAACTTTTATTTTATCATGTTTAGACATCGATACCCATCGCGTCTGCGGAGTTTCGCTAGCTTATTTAATTTGACCCTGTAGTATATCCGTGTTCAAACTAGTGCGAATAGTCGCTTCATTTCCTTATTATTAAAACAATCGAAGGCTATGGTAGTATAGAGGTATGAGGAACAGGGTGTAAAGCTCACTCATACTCTATAGAAAAGGGAGGATCCTCCGACCAGACGGGTGTTATGTCTGGTGGGCAACTGCCCGACGGTTGATGTCGGGATGTTGTATATATGCTAGTTGCGCGGTAAACTCTGCTTGCGCGATGTAGGATTTTGCGTGACGTCAGTCTGACGTGTAGCTCGCATGTGGCGTTTGTAGATGCCGCTACATCACTCCCCCCCGGAGACCGGAGGTCGATAGTGGGCTGAGTCGTGTATCTTGCGATGCTTGCCAGGGCCAGGTGAGGTTCCAGTGAGTCGGAACCGGGTGCCGCATAGTTCACGGTGAGTCGGAACTGTCTGCGGTGGTACCCCAGTGAGTCGGGGTGGCGCTGTGTTATGCTCCAGTGCGTCGGATGTGGTACAGCGCCGAGTTGAGGCTGACTGCTGGCGTCGACCAGGAGAGGGTTTGAAGGCTCTGCTTGTGGACCGGCCGAGAGTGCAGTGTGCTGTGCCAAGGTTGCTGATGAGGCTGAGGGTGATGACCAGGTATGCGCGGTCGCTGCATGCTGGTGGTCAGGATACCCGTGGAAGCCGTGGGTGCTGGCTGGCTGTGTGACTCGCCGCTCTAAAGCTTGCGGAAGTGATGATGATGACGTCACGCTGAAGTAGTTGCACGAAGGCTGCGCTGACGTTCATGTTCGGGGTCACCAGTATAGAGGTATGAGGAACAGGGTGTAAAGTTCACTCACACCTCCATAGAAAAGGGAGGATCCTCCGACCAGACGGGTGTTGTGTCTGGTGGGCAGCTGCCCGACGATTGATGTCGGGATGTTGTATATATGCTAGTTGCGCGGTAAACTCTGCTTGCGCGATGTAGGATTTTGCGTGACGTCAGTCTGACGTGTAGCTCGCATGTGGCGTTTGTAGATGCCGCTACAGTAGTGTCCTGCGACCCGCGTGGGATTTGCTTCAACTTGACCAAAGCTTTAAACGATACAGGTACGATGTATTATAGAGTTTCATCTGAGCTATCCTTTGGAAGAAAGCAAATTATTTTATTTAGGATATGCACAGAGAATACAACCATCAATTTTTTTTTTAAAAATACAGTCGAATTGAAAACCAGCACCCTAATTCCGTAACACACTATCTATCACAATCGGAATCATTTTGAAGCCTATTGCTAATCCATTGCTTCAAATATTCGAAAAATTTGTCTGCTCCACAACATAAATAACGCAATGAATGTTGTTGAACTGTCAAAATGAAACCCATTCCTACTGTTAGTGTGTTACGTAATTACCCCGCTGCTCCTTTTTTTGAAGTCGGTTAATAATAAGGAGCATTTAAAACTAACAAAGTGAACTTAAAACACACACACATTTGTCTTTTTTAGAAAACTTATTTATGTACGATGGCTATTAAGCTTCCTGTTCTTAAGACGCACTGCGCAAGAGATTAAAGAACGATAAACCGATACATTAAAATACCGGTTTTAGGGGCAGAGGTTCTAAGGCTTGACCTTTAAATGAGTACATATAATGGTATAACGTTCCTTTACATACCATATTATTTTAAGCAGTTAATCTATTAGTAGAATGTAGTAAAATAATTTCGCCACTTCTGGATTTTTAGATTTAGGCGAAACCAAAAGGCCCATTCTGCTTGCCTAGTCAGACGACTAAAAATGAGATTATTAGTAATGATACCTAAATGATTTTATTTCTGTAAGTAGGTTTGTACAAACACGTTTACACGTCAATCATATTTTTTAAATTAGTAGAGGTAAGCATCTGACTACTCTGAGAAGAAAGGCCGAAACAAACTCAGAGTTCACAGTCTCTTATAAAATCCAGACATAATCTTGGTCAGATCATGGGAAGAACATGTAGATTGGTATCTGAAATGGTCTTTTGAGAAAAACACACAGATTGAGTGGACCTGTCCAGTCAGTGCACGCATTTGTAAGTAATCGTGCAGCTGAATTCAGAACTTAAGGAGTTCAACAATTCGACGAACAATACCAAAGAAAGGACATTTCTTCAAGAAAATAATCATTTCCTCATTTCTCAAAGGAAAGCTTCTGAGCACACTACACTGAGTTAGAAGCTAGCTCGAAAACTTTAGCAACCGGCCATGGAGAGTTTTGGCACCCGAGTACCGCCACGCGCTAAATCATTGTGGATTGGGGCATACGAGCTATTATTGCCTGATTTTATGCGCGTCATGTTGTTTGGCACCTGAATCACATTGACAGGTTGTTGGTAATAATTTCGCATCTTCGGTAGGACAAGGGCATAACTGCAGTTTTAGTGATTTTGCAGTAGTCATTTTAAGATCTTGTCGTACCAAGATAGTCAAAAATATGCACCAATATGATAAAGGCAATGTTGCCTTCTGGCGACATTAAGCTGATTTTGATACGGGTCTTTGTTCTTCCGGAGAAAAGGGACTTTTTAAAGCACTTTGGCATGCTTAAGTCATTTTTGATTTTTTGTCAGTTATGCCCTTGTCCTACCGAAAGTACGTTTTGTGAAATTGTCACAGAAATTGTTATAAAAACAAGATGGCGGTGGAAGTTCCGATTTTGGCAACGCGCGAAAAGATCCTTGTACGGTTAAAGATACTGAATCCGACTGCAGAGGTCAAGTGTGAAGGAGACGGACGAATTTCGACCTTCCTCCTATCTAATTAGGTTACTTTTTAGAAGGCTTACTTGCTGAATGCGATTACATTTGTCTGAATTGAATAGCTTAGCCATTTCGACGACTCAGTTTAGTCAAGTGAGTTGACACCTTAAGTAATGGGATTGAAACTGAATAAAATCGCTTAAAAAAAAAAAAACACGTGTGGCACTCGGGGACTGCCGCGGTAAAGCTATTGCATAGCATTTTTTATCAACTTATGCAATTATAATTATTTATTTATTTTTTATTTATGCAGTATTTTTTTTCTTTGATATTAATTCAAGTACAGTCGTACCATACATACACGTTAAGCGAACGCTCGGCCGAGCTACATGGTAGGCGGAGTGGGGGGTGTTAGGTTTTATTTTCGTTAACGAATTTCTTGATTCGGTCGCCGCGCTCAAAGCCCGCGATAAAAGCTATGCAATAGCTTAAAAACAAACATATATTTAGTTATTTGTTCTTCGTTTGTGTACCTACATTATAAAACGTGCGACGAAAAAAGCATTTGGTATGAATAACCACACATTTCGCAAGTAACCTCGGACGGAAGGACGCTCAGATTTCATAAAGATATAAACGTAATCACAGTAATATGTATTATACTTGAGTGGACGAGATTTGCACGTGTGATTAGACTAGTGCACAGAGTATATAGTAATTAGAGTGGTCATTTGAGCGCGACTGACAACAATTAAAATGAACGTGGGAGTACTTCAGTACTGGGAGGGCCTCGTGGCTAAGTAATAACAGCCACAAGGGTCGATCCACCAGGTTAAGCTACGTTTGCCGCGGTTGGTCCGAGGATGGGTAACTATTTTTACATACCGAGACTCCTCCTTGGTTTAGAAAACACGTTGAGCCTTTGGCCCCAGCTCTCATTAATGGATCTTTGACAGTAGTAACGGGTCGTCAGAAGCTCGAAAGCCTGACAACCAGTCTTACCAAGGGGTATTGTATATTACCCAGTAACTGGGTTGAGGAGAGTTAGATTAGAACTGGACCCCAACATAGTTAGGAAAAACGCTAGGCAGATAATGATTCGCACTTAAGTAATTCGTATGTTACTGCTAGAGTAATTAATTAATTAATTAATTTACCTACTTTCTATGCTTCGAAGTATAGTTTGTGGGACCCAATTAACGGGTGTAGAAAGACATAACTTTACTTCAAATACCCTACAATTCCTGCATGCACCCTAAGCACAATGTTTTGCGTGCGTTACATTGCGCGCTGCCGTAAACAGAGATTTTTCACGTCAAAAAATCGTTTTCCAGCAATAAATTTTGCTCAATATTATTTAGATTTATGTACAGAATACGACGATACCGGCTATGTGATGGGTCTTTTTTACCCTGTACAAGTAATTGGTATTGGTTTGGGTTTTACCCTATATTAAAATATAGGGTAAAACCCAAACCAATACCAATTACTTCTGTAAACAATTCAATTCTATTATTTTTTTTTAATTATTCAATTCTGTAAACAGAACATCCTTTATTTTAAAACAAAATTACGATTTTAGATGTCTTAAAAAAGCTGAAGTAAGAGAATGTTTTAAGCATTCCACTTACTTGACGGTTTGATGTTTAAATAATATTAGGAATAGTAGTCCATTAACTCATTACTCCGCAAGAGCGTACGCATAAAAATATTTTTTAGCTTTCATAAAATAATAATAATATTAAATTAATTTAACATTCTTTTGAATTCTGATCTTTTGGGAGTTTAAAACCGTCGAAGCATTTTCATTATAAATTATACCTTTGGAACTACTTATTGCATGAGACATTGAAGTTAATTGGGTACAAAAATAAGACTAGGAAGTCGTAAAATGTCTTTGAACCCAAAGTGACGAAGAAAGACTTATCTACAAAACAATGATGCGACTGAGAACTTTTATCATCGGGTTATTTAGGGGTTACAGTAAGATGATCTGATGACATTAGATCTAACAGAATGATTGCTGAGAGAGAAAAACGCATTGAAAACCATAGTCATAAGCTGGCAATCTAAATCGTTGGAAAAATATGTGGATGTTACAGAGTACCAGTATAGTATAAGTAAAAGGAAGGAGTTGCTAAAGGCTCCTACAAACAGGCGCGAATCGCGCGTGACACAAAGGTACCGCTCGTCGCGCGATGAGCGGCGCTTTTGTGTCGCGCTGTCGCGTCGCGTCTGTCTGCCTTTAAGCTTATTTTACATTTATTTACCTTTATTTTTCTTGCTTTGGTCTAGTGGCTACCTCGTTGATCTAGTCTCGAGGTCGTGATTTCGAGTCCCGGGTCGGGCAAAATGTTATTGAGTTTTTCCATTTGGTATGTCTTAGTAGCAAACTGTAGTCTGGATTTGTGCCCGTTTGATGGCAATAGGCTCGCCCCATATTGGATGGGACTTAAACATAAGTAATGAAATGTGGGTGTAATTTAGGTATGTCTCTGCCCAACCCTGTGGGGAAACAAGGCGTTATGTTATGTTTTTTATTACACTAGTTGAGTCTACACACTTCTTCTAGCTTAATGTTATTTTAGCTGGTAATGTAACATTAGTGTACCTATAAATATAACAAGGTAAAATAAATGACCAGTAAAGTAATAATACCGAGCATGATATTACTTATATTACGTACTAATAGGTCTAATAAACTGCGTAATTAAGTTACCTTAATTAAGCTGTTAGGTACCCACCTACTGGTCATTTTAATTCATCGAAGTGACTATTTTAACACCTTGGCTTGGTTCTATAGATCAGTAGTAGAGAAGTCATAAAAAATTACGCACTTTCATACAAAAGATGTTCAAAAATGAGCTAATAATTGATGTTAGAAATGTTGAAATTCAATTATTTCCTCAATGAAATACGAGTAGTGTGGTAAGTAAGTTCTAAGTAAAACAATTCTACGCCTCTGTTAAAGTTAATTGGGAGGAAAATAAATAGGATTGATAGTAATTTTATTCGATTTTATGTTAGTACCTATGTACCTAATTACTTAACAGATGGATTTTTTTCAGAATACATATGAAGCCTCTGAATTTCAAACTGGGTAAAAACCGAAGATATGTCAGAAACCAACGTCCTCTCCGAATGGTAATTCAATTTGTGTACCTATCATTAATTGCTTTCCAGGATCATAAATTCGCCCAGCTTTCAGCATTCACGTTACATTTGCAACACACATAACCATGCAATGAGGGCTATCGTGCTTGGGTTCACCGCTAGAGGCGCTAGTGTAGAGTAAGGTCTCTAGATGTCAAAATATGTACTGAACGTTCACTGTTTGCGGGATTTTTTATCACGGATTTTAATGAATGATTCATAATAGTAAGATTCTTGATTCTACATTCTTGATTAATTATGGCTTAAGATTTTAAGTAAAAAGTTAGGATCTAATTTGGTACCACTTGAAGGAAGAATAAGATTTGCCAGCTTCATGCTTGCCAATTTTAGGAACATTATAATCTAAGTATTCATTTGAAGTTTTAAAATGTAATAAAATAAATATACTAAATATATAAGGGTCTTTAAACATATCCAAAACATCAAATAAAATTACTGCAAAAGGACCTTACTCGACAGTGGCGCCAACTGGTGAGCACAAAAACGATAGCCCCCATTAAAAAACTACGCTCGAAGTTCACACACCAACGTTTTCATAAAAACTCAAATTGCAAAACGAAAAGAAGATGAAACAAATTATTTGAAATTCGAAACTGTTCCAAGGATAAAATTATAAAAGTGTACTCACACGGTCGGAAGCGATCGTGACGGGCCGCGGTCATTCGGACCTCGCTCCCGGTTGCCAGTTCGCCACAATTCAGTTAGCCGGTGGATATATCTAGAAAGGTAAAGTTGCGACATTGTGGACGGTTGCAAAACGCTTGATTCTTGAGTGGAATGCAACGAGATGCATTTTAGTTACGGCTCGAGTCAAAATTACGATATTAGAATGTTAGTTTAGAAATATCGAGAAATGCCTGGTTTCCCGTAACACAGTGCTCTGTTTTGGGAACCAAAGACTTAGGGTAATAAATTATTTGTAAGTATGTCTCATAATATGTTTATATATTATGTATCCTGAAATACACGGTCCCTGTGGAAATCTCTGTGTTCAACCACACAGCTCAGCTAGGCATTTATAAGACAAGAAACTTCAAAAACCAAATAGCATATTTATATTTTAATCAAGAACGTAGTAGCCATCATAACTAATAGTCAAACAACATATTTTTTTCTAACTCGAAAACATAATTTGTTTATCAGCTGAATTTAATTTATATGTAGTTATTTTGTCGAATCGTAATTATAAAATAATCTTATTTTACGGTTATTGACTATTTGTATATGTGTATGTGATAGCAAAATGACTCAATAATTTTTAATAGGTTATTCAGTAAAAAATTCTTTAATTTTGTTTGTGTATGTATCCTATAGCTATATCATTCAATTAATTTGGGATTAACCTTCAAGTAAAACATAGTTTTTAGGGTTCCGTAGACAACAAGGAACCCTTATAGTTTCGCCATATCCGTCCGTTCGTCTGTCCGCAGCTTAGCTCAGAGGCTCTTAGTACTAGAAAGCTGTAATTTGTTGTGGATATAGATATTAGTCACGCCCACAAAGTGGTAAAAAAATATTGAAAAATCATTTTTTTTAGGGTACCTCCTCAACACGTAAAGTGGGGACCTTTTTTTTCTCGTCAATCCCGTGGTATGGGGTATCGTTGGATAGGTCTTTCCAAAAAAAAAATTTCGGGTTTGTTTAAACAATTTCTTGATTAAGGGATCCGTTTGTGAAATATTAAGTTTTAAAGTGTTAATTTTTTTGAAGTCAAGTCGCCCCCCCTGCCAGCTAAATGGTTGTTTTTGGATATGTATACAAATTCACGGTAGTAGTACATACGAGTAATAGTCGACCAACTTACATTTGCAATTGGAACGAATATGAGAAAATATTTTTCAATTACAATGTTAAGTTTGTTCTTGGGATAAATGTATCCCAACTACGGAATCCTTCATTGTGCGAGGTCCGACACACACTTGGCTGGTTTTTTCAGTTTTGAATCGTCTGTAGAAATAAGAAAAATATTTTCACAAACTAAAGCCAAGTTGCTTACCTACTTAAACACACTTGAATAAAAATCTTACGAACTTAACGCATAGTAAAGGAATGTTAAACAATAAAACGCACCCAGTAGATGTCATCCTAAATGAAATATGAATTAAAATATTTGAGCCGCAAATAATATATCTTTTAAATATTAATTTCTGACCTACAATTTTGAATAAGTTTGATATGGTGTTGTCCTTGATTATAAATAACCTATTATAGCCGGCAGGCTTTTAAGCAATTTTTAACATTAATTTTATTGATGAAATCAGCTGATTATCAAAAAAGATCGCAATAGAACAACCACAGATGAACAAAAGACAGAACAAAAGATGTGCAATAGTTTCTTATTATACATAGGCACACCCTATGCATAATAAGAAACTATTGCACATCGATCTTTTTTGAGCGTCTGCGCGATAATTCTTTAAGGCGGTACCCTGAGCAAAATAACCTTGAGCATTCGTTCCCTCTTTGCCGCACCCCACCTCTACAATACTTCGCAAAACTTTAGTAGCGCCTTCTGGCGAACAACTTACGAATACAAGTACAATCCACAGTCCTTAGAATTCACAGACACGGCATTAAATAAAATAAAAATCTTTCTATGAATTAAAAAACGTAGCGCAGAAATAATGTTGATCATGAATTCAGTGACTATATAGGTACTAACGTCCATGAATACTTTCAACTTTTGGAAGGAATAACGAAACGGCGATGCACTTCATGCGACTTTCTCTCTAACAAAAATTTCTTATAACAAAATAGGGGTCAAAATCAAAATTCAAGATGGCTACTCCAAAAATTTGCAAATTTTTCGTCATGGGTGTCGTTTCCATGGTTTTCGAGGGAGCTGACAACGATCATGGGGTTAAAATCAAAATTCAAGATGGCCCTATCTAGAAAAAGGCGATAGTTTTTTAGTTAACTGGTAGAAATCGACACGTAAGAAAAAAGCCGTATGCCTCCTCCATGCGACTTTCTCTCTCTCTCGCTGCTTCTTTCTATTATATACAAGTGTATGTGCGCGAGTATCGAGATTTGAGCAGACGAGCATTTTGTGTGGCCGGTTGTTTATCCCAAATACTAAACTAAACTTCGTTCCCGATGGGGGCACACGTTTTTATACACATAACATACAACTATTCATGGTGCTCTATAATAAACATTATGTGGTGTTTATTTTTTAGATTTAAGGTGTTATTCAGACAGTGATAAAAGTATAAAAACTATAAATAAACAAAAAGTAAATTTTATTATCATTTATTATTTTAAAGTAGGTACCTTTATACAAATTATTCTTAATTTAACTATTTCTAGTTTACAAATCCCTAAATAGGTTATTTCTTTCTGCAGCCTGATTCATGGATTCTTCTCTACATTTATGTAAAAAAACTTTTACCTCTTTATAATATTAGTATAGATCGCTATAATGTGTCTTATTTGTACAGAAGTGAGGATAAAAACCAGTGCGGCAATGCCAGCCCGCGCCGCCGCCGCAGCTTTTAGAGATAAAAACACTTGCATAGGAAATTGATCTGTTTTGCTATATAAATAAGGAGCATAATCGTTTTTACGAAAAAAAAGTACTTGGAAGTTCAATTTTTTTTTGCACATACGATTGTGCTCCTTATTTATATGATGACATGGATCGATTTCCTATGCAAGTATTTTTGGTGTGTTCGGTTATGGTTAAGTACATAAATAGTAAAATAAAACGCATTCGCAAGGGTAATGAACACTCACTTTCACACAGAGGGTGTATAATAGACAGCACGGTTGGCGCAGTGGTTAAGCGATTGACTGCTGCGCTGCGTGTCGCGGGTTCGATTCCCGCACGGAACAAATATTTGTATGACCTACAAGTAGTTGTTTCGGGTCTGGCTGTTTGTGTATGTGAGTTTTAAATGTTTGTAAACGCACCCACAATACAGGAGAAATTCCTATTGTGGGGCAACGTTTTTTTTTTTTTTTAAAAAGAAAAGAAAAGAAAGAAGAAAGAATAGGAATGTGCTACATTTTATGAAATGAAAGTTCTGTATAAGTCGCCAATTAAAATTTGAATGACATGTAATAAAATTGCACTTTAGCATGCTAAAAAGAAAAGGATTGTATAAGTAGAATACTCACTCATTATTGCTTATTTCCATCGGTTGTATAAAAATAACCAAAGTGATGCACCTCTAATAGATACTTCTAATCTATTAGAGGTGCATCACTTTTGGTTATTTTTAAGCTATTGCATAGCTTTTATCGCGGGCTTTGAGCGCGGCGACCGAATCAAGAAATTCCGTAACGAAAATAAAACCTAACAACCCCCACTCCGCCTACCATGTAGCTCGGCCGAGCGTTCGCTTAACGTGTATGTATATGGTACGACTGTACTTGAATTAATATCAAAGAAAAAAAAATACTGCATAAATAAAAAATAAATAAATAATTATAATTGCATAAGTTGATAAAAAATGCTATGCAATAGCTTTACCGCGGCAGTCCCCGAGTGCCACATGTGTTTTTTTTTTATCTAAAAAGATTATTTATTTTAAAATACACTGAAATCAATACAATATGACAAGCATTGAACCACGTAAGTACTGAATCAATGTGAATGTTCTTATCTGTAGTTTCATAACTCTATGGCATAACACAAAAAAAAAAACAAAGCAAACATTATACAAATATTACTATCTACGGATAATGTGACGTGTCACGTGATCGAGCGCTGACAAACGATACGTGTTTCACCCTCGAGACCTTTCGGCACACTGAATCCCGGTACGGGGCGCATGTGACTACGCACAGATTTTAGTATAAAATCTTTATAAAATTAAATATATGTCTTTTGAAAAAAAAAATTGCTATAAAATGTTCTTTATTAAATTGTCTATCCATTAGTGTCAGTAGCAAAATTAAATAATGTTTACTTTACGAGGATAAGCATGAAATCGATATTTTTTTCTCATTTTTATGGTTTCGTTGAAAGGAGATTAATGAAGCATAGACTCCTTTAAAAAAAAAAAGCAATGGACAGTTTTGGAGTCAAGATTATGTAGAAATTTAATGTATTTTTATTATTTGATATTTCTTTTTAAATAACAAGTTGTTAGATCCTAAACACTGCACAAAAAGCGGCTTGCGCGGCGTTTTGCTCGGGGGGACGCCTTAACACACTATCAGTAGCAATGGCTTTAATTTTGACAGTTCAACAACATTCATTGCGTTATTTACGTTGCTGAGCAGATTTTTTTTTCGACCATATGAAGCAATGGATTAGCAGTATCCTTCAAAATGATTCAGACTGAGATTGATAGTATGTTATGCAGCTAGGGTGCTGTTCTGCTACCAAAAAGTTTAGCTTCGTATTTTAGACTGTACATATATTGTACGTAAGTACAATATTTGCATAACATTTGGTAAATGTAAAGGATGTTACAAATATTTTAGTGCAGAACAAATTCCGCCATAATACAATATAGCATGCAAATAATTAAAAATATAGGTTGGAATTTATACTTGAAATTGTTTCGTCATATTAAAATGAACACCATAGGTATGTATATATATCAACATAATTATTAAACAAAACATTCTAAGTATTGTTTAATCTGCACTAGCTTGGCTGGTCGTGGCCCAACTTAAAGGCCCGGTGGAACATTTAGACAAACCCTTGCACAGAACGCACGGAATGGTTCTATTTACCTTGTGGGGCCCGCAGAGTCTAACGGTGGTCCCTGCAAGGGGGCCGCTAAGTTATACAAGGCCTACAATCCTAATTTTAACTAATATCATAAATGCGAAAGTAAGTTTTTTTTTGTTTGTTTCGCTTTCACGTTAAAACGGCTGAACGGATTTGGATGAAATTTTGCACATGGGTAGACCATGAACTGGATTAGGACATAGAATACTTTTAATCCCGATATTCCTACGGAATCGAGACTTATGCGGGTAAAACCGCGGGGCGCAGCTAGTGATAAATATAAATATTTATTTCAATAAGTATATGCTCAAGAATGAAGTAGTATCTAAAACTCAACCGAAAAAACCAATCAAACGAGTTTCGTGTATCGGTATACATAATTAACCTTTAAAGATATTGACGCAAAAAGTGTTTTAGGAATGTCCCAAATTCTTAGACTAACGTGAAAATAATAAAGGATAATGTCAGTATAAAGGATGTTTATTGGACTCTAGTTATATGCCTAAAGAAAAAATCGATGGGTTTTAAGAATGCTTTGAAAAAATTAAATTGAAAATCTTTTAGGGCAGCGGGAGTTTATAAGTTCCCGCAGGATATTCTGTGAGGTTCCATTTAACTTTGTATTACCTGAGGGCCTAAAAAAATGGCATTCGCTAAGGAGCCATTCTATTTCTACAATCGCTATCGCTTTCGCAAATTTTTCCATCGCTTACGAATCGAAAACTAGTGATAACGCTTTTGAAAAAGTGCCACATGGCTACGTATCTCTATGGAAGTAATCGTTCGACGCTGTCAATTCGTTTCATAAAATCGAATGATGTTAACATTGTCTAGCTAATTTCTATTGGTTGATCTATGATCACGTGACATTTCGATAGCTTATGTCGATCCCATATATTTTTTGGCTCTTCTACTAGCGTTATCGCTAATCGAATGTTACTTTGTCTAGGCCCTCTGGGCCGCTATATGAAGTGTCAAATTTATCATTGTCCTGTTGTGAAATATGAATTAATCCTGCAGGATGAATAAATGGACGTATACATGCCTCCATTACCTCCACTCACTAAAACAATGATGACACGGCATTGCACGAACCCAGATTCAGAAACCAACTGTGTAACTACATTAAAAATAATTACGGGTCTAAAGAATGCAAAGGTCAAACAATACATTCAAGAGAGAAGATACTATCATATTACCTGAGGCGAGTCCATTTCACAATGATAGTGGCTATGGTACTATTTTCAAAAGCAAGGTCATAACATAGTGCATATTTTTAGAACTAGTCAGTATTGAGTTTGGTTATAGATTGCAACAGAGATAGTTTGGACATGTATTGCTAACGTCTACCAAGAATGTCAGAGCTTGTTTACGTCCTTCAGATTACCTTCACGACTAGGGGAGGGGTTCTTGTATTGCCTGAAATATATTAAAGTAGTTTTTTTATTTCGGGGAATTATTTGTTTCCCAGTTTGAAAATATATTCAAACTAACGAAAAAAACTTGAAAAAACATCGAAATTTAGTGTTTTATAAATGTTAGTTTAACACACATATTAACCATCCGGAATAAATATTCTAAATGATGGTGAAAACCGCATCGAAATCTGCTGCGGACTTTGAAAGAAGACGCGGTTGTACAGACAGACACAAAAAGTGACTACAATTTTGAATATGTGTGGAAGAAAAATACTGGGTCAAGTCAGCTGAAACCTTTTTTAATTTTGCCCTTTATTCAAAAAGCCAGATGTTTACATTCTAACATTTTTTAACCCGACGCAAAAAGAGGGGTGTTATAAGTCAGACCGCTAAGTGTGTGTGTGTCTGTTTGTGGCACCGTAGCTCTTAAATGGGTGAACGGATTTGGATGCGGTTTTTTTATTTGAAAGCAGGTTTTCTAGCGGTGGTTCTTTTATCCAAAATCTGTTCCGCCGTTTCAAGATCATCAGCTCCTTTTTTTGTCGGGAGTTTTTAATTTTACCTACCTATTATCTATACAAGCAGAAGAGATAGTTAAATGCTAGGAGCATATACTAACATTATTGGTATGATAGGCGGGATATAAAATATTTTTTGAATAACCATAGTTATTGCGTCCAATTACGAAATTGTATACGGCTGATTTACCAATGAAGATGCCAGAAAAAGTATGAATCAGCTACATCTCACGCGCGTTGCATCAGTGAGCGAGGAAAACTGGTCGTTTTTGCGCTGTTAGCTACTTGCAACCTCCACCGGTGCACTACGGGTCTTGCAATATTACTATTAGATAGTACTTGAAACTGGATAGCTCCAAATGACTCACTTATTGCAAAGGAGGCACAAATATTTGTAATGATTTGGATTGCCGTTGAGGGCGAACAAAATGGACTAAACTCTGACTAAGAAAAGGCAAAATGGATAGTCTGAGACATTTATAAGGTCTACCATTCAACATACAGTGCTACAATAATTTGTTGGCCCTTGAATAACATTGACAGAGGGCGCTGTTGGTAAATTTGGTACATACTTGTGAAATTGTTTAAAAAAATCTAATCTACACACATCAAAGATGTCTAGGAATCAAACAAGTTTTTGGTATTTAAAAAAAAATCAGGTTTGTAAATTATTATTTTTGTAACTCCAATTTAGTAAATTTCGTCATTTGGAAAGGGAATAGTTTTTGTATTTCGGTCAAAAGATGATAATCTTCTGTCAAGTCGTATTCCTATCCTCTGCAATGGTTTTGAGACCAAATAGTAAAATTTCGTTAAATTTTTGCCATGCTCCTGAGTGAAATTAATACAAAAGAACGTTATGATGCAGAGAAGATGTCATTTGAGCCGAGAAGAAATAATAGAAGTATGAGGAACAGGGTGTAAAGTTCGCTCATACCTCCATAAAAACGGGAGGATCCTCCGACCAGATGGGTGGCGTGTCTGGTTGGCAGCTGCCTGATAATTTCAGACATCCACGCGGGCGAAGCCGCAGGCAGAATTAAGTATTCTTATAAAGAGAAAAGATTAGAGTTTTTGTATGTTTGTTTATTACGCTTTCACGCTGAAACGGCTGAACGGATTTGTATGAAATTTGGCACATTGATGGGTCATGACGTGGATTAGGACATAGAATACTTTTTAACTCGATATTCCCTCGGGATCGAGACTTATACGGGTGAAACCGAGGGCGCAGCTAGTGTTAAATAAAAAAAAGATGGTATAAATCAAGATGGTGGTGTGAGTTTAGAATTTGGCCACGCGCCAAATGAATCTCTCTATAGTTCAGTACATGGCCAGTCCTGCTATTATGACATAGCTAAGTTGGAATTTATTAACACGATAAAACAAAGACCGCAGTAATAGAGAGAGAGAGAGTGTAGAGTTGTGTAAACAAAATAGATCTAGAAGAGAACTCTATGACACTCTCATGAAACTAGTATCTCGGAATAGGATGCCATTAAAAAAATCCTCGTTACCGGGCTAAATAACGCAATATGAAAATTATGAATTTCATTTCATTAGGAAACAATAAGTTACAATGGGGATTGGCACAAGAAAAGAGACACCTGTGCTCAGCAGTGGGTGATGTGGGCCTGAGAATGATAATTATTATGATGAAGTTACAATAGAACAAATACATTCAAGTTCAGGTACCACAGCCATTGGATATCTTTCACCACAGCAAGAACACAAATCAACCACAGCCTACCGAAGATGTCCACTATACAGTTATCATATTAAGGCGCTTCCCCGACCAAACGACCTTAAGCGTTCGGTCCTTCTTTGTCCCGCCGCCGCTGAGTCTCGCTCTGTCCTACTCCCTACGCCCGCCCATTTATCACAGAATTCACAAAAAAAATCGAATTCATTTAATAAAAAAGACGAGCAAATTTTTGAAATAAAACAAAACGTGAATCATTTCGATTGTTAAATTATCTATCCATTAGCGTAATCCTCAAATTATTAGACCCACCCTTAGACGTCACCCTTAGCAAAAGATGCATGCAATCAATAATTATAGTAATTTTTTTACAAGGAGATGTTAAATGTATTTATAACACATAAAAACAAATAAGAACGTACAATGTGATGATAGGATAGCGAATATTAATAATGTGCTTTTAGATGTAGTTTATTACTCTTAATTAATGAGTTAATAGCCTCTGAATAACGCACAATCGCAAGGTTTTGCTTGGGGTAGCGCCTTAATGCAGCGTATTCATCTGATCGTACTGGGTCAAGGTTATGTGTACACGCCAACATAATTCTGTGCTGTGTCCGTCCATCCGTTTCGTCACGGTGACAGAGTTCAGCACGCATGATGACAAGACATGTGTCATGAATTTTGTCGAACATTGAATGGTTTTTCTTTTGTTTTCATTGACGATGTGACACAGATTGTGTCGTCTTAACTTTCGGAACAATCATGAGAATCATCGTATTTTTCGTGATTGTGTTCAGTATTTTCATTAATAATGATTATAGTACCAACGTATAGCAACAAATTTTCCCCAATAATATATTGGTGTACCCCAAGGAGCAGTGGTGGCCCAGTCCTATCGGCCCCGACTTACGAGTTGAAGGTCGTGAGTTCGAACCCAGGCGGCACTTTACTTTGTGAGTTTAATTTCTTTACCACTGCTCTCAAAATGGTGAAGGAAAACATCGTGAGGAAACCGGCATGTCCTAGAACCATAAAATTCGAAGACACGTGACATCTACCAACCCGCACTGGGCCCGCGTGGTTGGTTACAGCCCAATCCCTCTCAAAGAGAGGAGGCCTGTGTCCCGGCAGTGGGAACATTATATGCTGATTATGCAAGTAGCATTGCGTTATCAAACACGACATAATTCAGATAAAATAAAAGCAACTTAACTATGAGTCCTACAATACAATCTATTGTTAATTTATGTCCTAGGTAATTAGAACTCGTGGGACCTAACGCAATCAAAAAAGTCTTAAGTTCATTGTTTATTTATACACTTTATGTTGCAAGAGTCTAAACTTGATTGACGATTCCAATTCTGTAGAACACGGGCCAGTAATAATACCAACCTATTATCGTCCCACTTCAGCGGGGTAATTAAGTAACACACTAACAGTAGGAATAGGTTTCATTTTGACAGTTCAACAATATTCATTGCGTTATTTACGTTGTTGAGCAGACAAATTTTTCGAACTTCAGAAGCAATGGATTAGCAATAGGCTTCAAAATGATTCAGATTGTGATAGATAGTGTGTTACGTAATTAGGGTGCAGGACAAAGGCGTCTTCTCATACACAGAAGGCACGAGCATTGATCACCACGCTTGCTCAAGACGGGTTGGCGATTTCAGACTTATATTAATTAATGTCTGCGTTCCGTGGTTTCACCCGCATAAGTCCGGATCCCGTGGGAATATCGGGATACAAAGTAACCTATGTCCTAATCCAGGTCATGGTCTACCCATGTGCCAAATTTCGTCTACAACACCTCAGAATAGGCTGCTGTGAAATATAGTTTCATTGTATCCTTAAAATGATGTCTCCTATTTCGTTCGTTAGAAAGAGTATAGGTAGGTATCAATACACAACTGTAATTAATTTAAGTGTGTACTCAACTAAATATAAACAAACTGTGAAGAGTACCATCTGCCTCAATTCATGCACTTTCATGTAAATAATTTCATTAATTGTGATTGAGAAGTACGTAATAGGTACATACATGGGCGCCGGGTGCAAGAGGGTGCACATGCACCTCCCTGGCTTTAAAATAAAGTGTAGATGTAAAAAAAAACAGAATTAAAAAAA
Source organism: Dryobotodes eremita (assembly GCA_917490735.1). Taxonomy (NCBI): domain Eukaryota; kingdom Metazoa; phylum Arthropoda; class Insecta; order Lepidoptera; family Noctuidae; genus Dryobotodes; species Dryobotodes eremita. The sequence goes on from OU823244.1 coordinate 21,537,433, forward strand.
TATTCGAAAACGCCTAATAGAATAAAAGAGAACTCAAATAGTGTGAGGCGAGATTCAAAAATTTTCAAGCTCGCTTCGCGTGTTCTTGCATTCTGCAATCTCTCGGTTCTAAATCTACTGAACTCCTATTTCTAAAAACTAATCCACCCTAGACGGGGTGCTAACATTATCAAGCTTGCTCGCTCACTCTTGCATCCTACTCTGTCTTAATTCTTAAGCTTCTTTATACACATCGACACAGTTTGTCTCTTTCCGTATGCATGGACAAAATAAAACTTATCCCATTCGAGGCGAGATGCAAAAATGTTCGTGCTAAATTTGCTCGCTCCTGCATACTACATTCCCTTAATTGTTAAGCTTTTCAGCATAAGTCGACAAAGTTACACCTTGTATAAATGGACAAATGATAACCTAACACCCAAGGTGAAGTGCAAAAATTATCAAGCTCGCTTCGTGGAGCTGAAGATAACCCCTGAAAATAAACTTGCCGGCGCCCATGGGTACTTAGTTCACAGAAAATTTAATTTAACCTACGCAACTTAAACATTACATCGCACAAGCGCAGTTAGTTATGGTTCTCATATGGCCTGAACAAGATTTTGTGTGAACTTTAAAAGAGACTGTGGCCTCCGAGTTTATTTCGGTCTTTCTTCTCAGAGTAGTCAGTTAGGAAACACGGAATTCACCTAGTTTTGAAAATCATAATTTAAGTTTGACGTGTAAAAGTATTGTTTTTAAATTATTTAACAGAAATAAATATAATTTATCAAACGTATTAATTTTAGCAATCCTCCTATACTATAAAAAGAGACAAACGAACGAACTAAATGTTACGAAAGACAAAGAAAAAAAATCAAATAAATGGAAGGTAGTTTTCATCCTGCAAAGACAAGAAAACCTCGGCTAAAAAAATACACCAAATTCTGGTAAAATCATCTCAATTCCAGAACCTAATTTAGCTGAGCTTGCCACATCTCAGGCACGCGCGAATCCTATAAATCATAAGCACATGAATAAACAGTTATTTTTAGAAGACTACGCAATTTTCAACATTGACCCCGCCCTTTGGTCCAAGGTCCAACCGACCAAACATTGCGGGTCAGGTTGAACGTTTGGTCTCTCTTGCGAAACTGTGATGACTTTCAAGTCCGACCGTCTAGAGAATGCGTTCCTGACACCTGTTAGTGCGACAATTTTAGTAACTAATAAAGATCAAATTCGCAAAACACGTATTTGTTTGTATGAAACTGACAGGCATCTGGAACGCATCCTGTTGACGGCTGGACTGTAGTTTGCTTTGACTTGTTTAATCATAATCAAGATTGGTGTGAAAGGGTGTGTTATCAGTAAAAAGATTGAGTGATACCTGGATCCTATTTTATAAAACCAACAGGTGACAGGTGATATGCGACAATGTGACAATTTTTTAAGTATTTTTCGTAGATTTCTGCTTCAAAACCAGCTGGTCTGAAAATGTGGCAAATACCTATATTTTCTGACAATTATAATTTTTTTTTTTTTTTTTGTGTGGGAAACTCATGGAGATTAAAATTATTAATTGTACCAAACGATGATCAATTAATGAAATAATTAAGTATTCTCTCTAATCTTATTTATTGTTCCCTATTACCCAGTAACTGGGTTATGGAGGTCAGATAGGCAGTCGCTCCGTGTAAAATACTGGTACTCAGCTGCATCCGGTTAGACTGGAAGCTGACCCCAATATAGTTAGGAAAAGTCTAAACAAATGATGATATCTCCAATTTTATCTTGTTTTTGTAAGACGCATTAACGTTTTAGTTTACGATCTTATTCATGTTTTAAAATTCCTGATCATGAACCGATGACGCCGTTGGGTCACGTTGTTTCTTTTTCAAATCCCCGGTTTATACTTGTTTTACAACTCATTAGCAAGCTACTTCTGAGAACAGTTATACAGATATTTTGTTGGTTCGGTGAACTAGAATTAGTTGGCAAACCAGTCTCCACCCCCCTATCGCCCCAAATAGCAAAGAATTTTTTCAATTATACCATTGAGCTGTTGCTTCTAAAAATATTTTATTTTTTAAATACCTACAGTATCGTTTCAAATACTTTTATTTTATAATCAAACCATTTACTTTCACTATTGATTTGTCAAGGAGTCAGTCAGAAAGATGAAGCTACAGTTGCGCATTCCAGAGCATCGTAGGTTCCTATGGAGAAGAACGGGTAAGAAACTCCACGGGCACTCTTTTAATTTACGTAAGTTTTAGACGCCTGAAATACCTTTGGTTTTTCACTATCAACCTTAGAGATTTCAATTCATTTACTTGTAATTTCACTGACACCACTAAAGACCACACCAATAGACCGTACTGTTTGACGAGAGAAAAACCTAAAAAAATGGTAGCGCTACCCCAGCCCCTGCAGTCTCGACATTAGACAGCGACAAAAATCGGTCGCTAAGTCATATCGTTGTCAAATTCCTTTAATAGATTTTCAACTTTATTTCGAAACTATAAGGTTGAAAATCTATTAAAGAAATTTGACATCGATTAGACTTAACGACCGATTTTTGTCGGTATATTTGTCGAGACTGCAGGGCCAGTTTTTTTTTTTGGTATGGCAACTCGTAGTTTTGACCACTGAGGTCTTGGTTACTTAACCGAACTGTCCTGTGGGTGCCTTAAGATTTTACTCGAAAAGCCTCCAGCCAGGAGCGAAATTTAATACTAAACTTATATTTAAATAACCGCACGCTAAGGGCACCCCCTGTGGGGTACGTACCTCGGCTTAAGGCGTCACTGAGAGAGGACAGCAAGTGGGGACAGGCTGGATCGAAACGTTAATATTATTATTATTATTAGGGGAATTTAAGGCTACAGGCTCAGCTGCGACGCGGGCTGGGGCCTCATCGGACAAGACAGGGCCAGATCTCTGGAACAAGAACTGTAACAATTGACGATTCAAGTGCTTGTAATTGGTTTGTTGGAAATAAATACTTAGTTTGCTTTGAGTTGAGTTGGTTATAATTTTAAATACTTAATTTTGACTCCGTATAAGAGAAAGAAGCACTTATAAACCGAAGGTCAAAAGATCAAACCAGTGCAAAAATACAATCCCAAAAACAAACATATTCGAGACTCGACCACAATATACTTGGTGCAATGGGCAGGGCCTTTGTCTGATCCGTATGGGTTGGAGTGCGGGGTGAGACAGGGGGGTTTGAGCTCTCCAACGCTCAACAGACAAAAATTATAATAATTATATTTTCGGCATTAGAATCGTTCCCAGACCTCGCAAAAATTACTTTAAATAAAAGTCAATGTACAGTTTTCTAGACTTCGCTACGATTTTATTAAGTATATGTATAGATTCAAATATACAAATTTTTTCATACCTCGGAGGCTATTCAAAAACTTGTTTTTTGTTAAGAAACGATACTGTAGGTATTTCGAAAATAAAATATTTCTATAAGCAACAGATCTGAAGTATCTAATCATGATTGCAACATCCATTTTTAATGTCGGACACAAAACGTATATATTTGTTGACCCAGGACTGATTGATGAAATGCAATTAAATTAACCAGATGAGAATTGATGAGGTTCATTGTCGAAGGATCTATGTATGGACTTATTATGTTGGGTTATGGTAGTCTTATGAAATTGTGCATTCGTAATTGTCACGACAGTGAACCGCGAATTGTTAATGTGACGCCTTACGATTTAGTCAAAGGGGGTTAAAACAACAGGCCCTGCAGTCTCGACATGAATAGCGACAAAATTCTGTCGCTAAATCGTATCGATGTCAAATTCCTTTAATAGATTTTTAACCTTATGCTTTGGAAATAAAGTTGAAAATTTACTAAAGAAATTTGACATCGATTGGACTTAACGACCGATTTTTGTCGGTATCTATGTCGAGACTGCAGGCCCAGGCCCTGCAGTCTCGACATTAGATAGCGACAAAAATCGGTCGCTAAGTCGTATCGATGTCAAATTTCTTTAATAGATTTTCAACCTTATGCTTTGGAAATAAAGTTGAAAATCTATTGAAGGAATTTGACACCGATTGGACTTAACGACAGATTTTTGACGCTATCTATGTAGAGACTGTCGGCCCAGGACTCTGTTGGATGTTTCTTAAAGACAAACTTTTAGAACCAGCTCCCTAATTCCGTAACTATACTAATCTGAATCATTTTGAAGCCTATTGCTAATACATTGCTTCATATGTTCGAAAAATGTGTCTGCTCAACAACGTAAATAACGCAATGGAAGTTGTTGAACTGTCAAAATGAAAGCCATTCCTACTGTTAGCGTGTTACGCAATTACCCCGCTGTACGACGATTCTAATGAAATTGTTATCCAATTTGCGACCCAAAGAAGAAGAAGACTGTACGAGTCTCATTGTACCCCACCGATATTTACGACAGGTCTCGCCACCGATCATAATTAGTTAGAAGGCTGGACCAAATATCATAACGTCAGTGATCAAAATAGGTAGACCTAATATACCTAAAGTTTAAAGAACACACAAAAAAGTGGAGACTTCCTAACGACTAAAATTTTATTTCGGAATATTTTTGTTCCGAGTTTCGGGACATCACTTAAGTACATTTAACATTAATGTTATTAATACAGTAAACTAATTGAATTCATTTTCCTTTTTAACCGACTTCAAAAACAAGGAGAACGTTTCGTTAGTTATGTACTTAATTATTAAAGCTGGTATGTAAATTACATTAGCTTCCGCGCTTATTTCCGTCGTTCAGACGAAGATAAGTAGATTACCCTTATTTTTTTTAAAACAATAACAATCATGCATATTCTTTATTTAATACAGAAACAGGAAATGATTTCGATAGTTGTTTTACTTTATTAATTTTAGTTGTACTTAAGTAATGTTCTGAAATCCGGAAAAAATCAAATAAATACTCGAAAAAATAAATCTGTCGAAGGCGTCTCCTCTTTGTCTGTTATTTTTCGAACTTTAGGTGTATCTCTACCTATTCCGATCACTGGTCATCATATTAAACTTAGCTTTGGAAATGAAGCGTATACGCAGCACTTAGTATTGACTAAAGATGTCCACAAGACGACTTAAGATTGGAGAAACAACTCATAAAACATCCAAAAATTATTGTATGCTATTAAATGATTCCACTTTCACGCAATTATCACATTACAACACACCTAATCTCAAACATTGTGAGGCTAACCTTCAATATTAGCTAAGTGTCTGCTAAGGCTTGCGACACACCTTGTGACACACGATCGGACATTAAATCGGATATCTGTTAGTTTGGACCAGTTCTTAGCAGTCTAGACTTGTAATAAAACTATGTGGACTATGTGGGTAGTGAGTTTATGAAATGTATTTTGATGTAAGTTGTATAAATAAGTTAGGTTGCCTCGTTTCAATCTTGTTTATGTATTGCACACGCATAACCAGATGTGTATACGCGCACACTCGTCATCGTAGACAAACCAACGCGTGCGCAGTGTTACTCAAACAAATCGCGAGAATATCTTGATTTTGATCTCTAGCTATGCCAAAAGCTTTGCCTCCTTGTGTTTTTTTATTAATTTTACGAAAGAAAACCAAAATTGAAACGATATTCTTGTCGGTAATGTAGTTAAGCTGGGGTGAATCCCTCGTGGGACAGGAAACGCGTCTTCAACTTTTTTGACGACTGTGCATTTTTTTGCCCTCGCGTTTGTTTGCATTCGCCTCTGTTTGTTTTCTGCGTTAGCTGTTAAAGTGAAGCAAACAGAGAGACTGATTAATTTTTGTACTTATTTATGTTCTGTTTTTTTTCTGTAGTATTTGGGTATATATACCGAACAGAATTTTAGCTTAAGTACAGTATTTTGTGGTGTTCACAACACTTACTTATTTCGGTTTATTAATTTTGTTGTGATGCAATTTCTTCCTATGTCTAGCCAGTCCTAGCTTGTCGTAGTCCTTATGCAGCTATAGTTTGTGTACACAAACTACTACGGAATTTAAACCATGAAGATAATTGCCTTTAAGAATCCCACGCTTATTGTAGGCAGGGCTAAGAGGTACGGCATGAATGATCGATTATTCATCATTTAAATACAAGAATTTGTGTTAATCAATTTTTTTTATATACTTGTATCTTCTTTAAAAATTATAAATTAAAGTAGTTTTTCATCTGTCTGAGTGACCGCGTTGTTCTTCTAAACTGGCTAACGGATTTTGATCCGGTTTTCGCCATCATTTAGATAATTAATTCCGAAAGGTCAATATTTAATTTTTATACAGGTAATCCTTTCGGAATAAATTAAACCTACATATATTAAAATATCTCGATGTTTTGTCAAGTCGTAAAACCGTGCAAAGCAGGGGCAGATCGCTAGTTACAACAAAACTTATGCGATACTCTATGAGGCGATCCAAACTTAGTGAGATTTCTACTTCGTTGTTAGAGAAGTCCAATTATTATTTTTTGTGTTGCACCGATTGCAGACAGATATTTTGGTATTTATTTCTTGGATTTGAAAAAAAAGGGAAGATATTTTGGTGCAGTGATTGCACATGTGGTGCGGTATTCTCACTACAAGACCATCCAGATTTGGAAATAAATTTCAGAAGTATTACCTCACATAATTTAGACATTCTAATTAAACAAGCACTGCGAAATACTGTTTGATCTTTTCGTTTAAATAATATGTATCTAATTAATTTTCTCCTACATACTGGCACTAAAATAATCATCCAAAATAATTACACCGAAAATAATTGTCTTGCAAAATGAATTGTATGACAAAAAGAGTTCATTGACTGACGCATACCTCGATAAATACACTGAAATTGGCCATTGTCCTTTCTAAAGTAGCTCGATTTCTTTATGCCGTACAAGGTTGTCTACATTTGCTACATTATAGCAAATCTGCTGATTTAAATCGTTCGTTGGAAGGTAAATTATGTTTTCCTTTTAGGCCTTTGCACACTAGCCAGTAAAAGATAAAATCGCATTTTAATTTAAAAAAACTCAACGAATTGAAAGTTTATTTCAATCAATCAATTATTGTGGTTTTTCCTCAAAAGACCATTTCAGACACAAATCTACATGGTCTTCACATGATCTGACCAAGATTATGTCTGGACTTTAAAAGAGACTGTGACCTCTGAGTTTGTTTCGGCCTGTCTTCTCAGAGTAGTCAGATAGGAAACGCCGACCTCATCTAGTTTTTAAAATATGATTGACGTGTAAAAGTGTTTGTTCAAACCTACTTACAGAAATAAAATCATTTATCATTTATTTTCGGTTTACTAGAAGCCAGATCGTGATACATTTCAATATGATTTAAAGATGAATATGTCGTTTTAATTGTGTCAATGTAACTACATTAGTTTTCGGACTAGTGGAGTAACCGTGCCGCTTTATCTGTTGGATAATAGCTCATGCCATGGTTACGGTCGAAGTGGCGGTGCTTGGGGAGGCCTATTGTCAGCAGTGGATGTCTTTCTGCAGAAATGACGATGATGATCATGGTGACAAAATTCGCCAGTAAGCGGTGCTTATTGCTCAGGGTGCGTTAAACGTATTCAAGTATTGTCTTTATTCTCCGACACCTTGTTGCCATTAATTGTGGCATGCATGTACTTGTATGTCGCTATTATATCTATATTCTATAGATTCTATACAAATAAATAAAATTGAAGTGTCTGTTTGTAATGACAAAATAACAGCTTTGTACTAAATGAAAGTATATACAGGACTTATAACAAAATACCAATTAAAAAAAAAAAAACTGTCTGTCTGTTTGTTCTGGGTAATCTCCGAAACGGCTGCACTGATTTTAACGGGACTTTCACTGGCATATAGCTGATGTTATAAGGAGTAACATAGGGTACTTTTTGTACCGGTAGCACGGTCCCGTTGGATAATTTCCGACATCCACGTGGCCGAAGCCGCTGGAAGCAGCTAGTAATGTAATATATTAAAATTTTTGAAAATAGCGTCCTTTGAAAAACTTCGTTAAAACATTTGTTACAAAGGTATTTTCAACAAAAAAATCTGATGAACAATCCTATTAAGCTAACAACGACATATTTTATATGTGGTTAAAGAAATACACCTAATCCTACTATACTAATATTATAAATGTGAATGTTTGGAGGTTTGTTACTCCATTACGCAAAAACGGCTGAACGGATTTGGATTAAATTAAGCACACATAATGTAGTTCATAACCTGCATTAAAAACAATGAATACTTTTATCTCGGTAGTAGGTTCTCGTGGGATAATTTCCGATATCTACACGTTTTATAGGCCATATTCTTACCGGAGCAGCTAAAGGAGAAATCGAGTTCATACCCCGAATCCCAATTATCATACCAAATAATTTGCCATTTCGATTTAAGAGGCTCCAATTTCCCCTAAAGTTGCTATCTACAATGACCATTAATAAGTCTCAGGGCCAAACGCTGAAAGTGGCAGGAATTCATTTGGACAACTCTTGCTTCTTACATGGTCAATTTTATGTCGGTTGCTCAAGAGTATCGAGCGCCCAAAACTTACCGAAACGTATTGGCGGAAAATTATAAATCGCACAATGTCGTCTATTGAAATATACTAAACTTAAAATAGGATCTTATGTTTTTACTTTAATAGATAGATTGTTAGTTAATTTAGTATAATAATTTTATCCAGTGTATATATTTTTATCCTCTTAAAAAGATAATTTTACTTGAAATATGTGCGTCGAAATAAAATCAATATAAATTTTGCGAAACTACCATATCAAAAAAAAAAAAAAAAATAATTTGGCTCGGTGATCTATATTTTTGTTAAAAAATTATGTTAGTAACCAAATATTAAAATACATACCAGAATAATATTATTATAACTAAATGAAATAACTGAAGGGCATAAAATCAAAGTGTATAGTTGAAATATAAAATCAAAGTGCAATTGTAAAAAATCGCAATTAATTTAATTAAAGTTTTAAAAATCTTTTTACGTCTTTCAATTCATTAAAAGTTAAATTTAAATCAATTATTCATATCATCAGTAGATAATAGATAAGATTTGTTACTCTACCTAAACTTATTATTGATATTCCAACTACACACAATGCTAAAATATTGGACAATCGATTTTCCTACAACGCTAAGAATTCCGTTGCGACTGCCGCGGGCACGACTAATCAATTATGCAGCTCTCTTTCTGAGGTTGGCATGAAAACCATCAATGCGAGTGTCGGCAAACATCCCCCAAGCGCTGAAGAGCCTCGGCAGCCGCATCAGCATCCTAAAGGCATTGCTAAACTGTACGCGCTGGGCTTTGATTGTCATATTAAATACCTACCATAAATTACTCACACATTTTTAATTTCTCTCTGGACCCAATTCTGAAGTCCACGCAGACGAAGTCGCGGGCAGAACTTATTTTTTAAATGCAAAATTAACTCTGTCTGTTATGTTTTCACACCTTAACGGCTGAACGCATTTGGATGAAAGGGATAGACCAGGACCTAGGTTATGACATAAGATACTTTTTATTCCGGTAATACGTTCCCGTGAGATAATTCCCGACATCCACGCGGGCGAAGCCGCGGGCAAAAGGTAGTATGTATAATAATTATTAGCAAGTATGTAAGCTGTAATTGTAAATCAAAAAATTTCTCACCGCTTCTAGGAAAAACCGTCGTAACAATAACGATACCGCAGAGCCGTAGACTAACAAAAATTTAAGGTAGATTTTTTTCACTATGATTATAATGATTGTAGAATAAATATGGACAAGTTATTACAAGTCAGAAGAACTGCAACCTTCAATATTATATACAGGGTCAAATTAAATTGGCTAGCGAAACTCCGCAGACGTAAGACGTAGGACGTAGGAGTCAGAGAATTGTATATTTTTTGTACATCTTGTTTTGTCTAATAAAAAAAAAAAAAATTTTTTTTGTAATTATGTAATGAGTATATATCTAAGTACGATAAAATTAACATATTTTTTTAGTGGTCAACGACCGATGGTAGTTTTGTTACATAAAGTATGAGTTGAAAAAACATGTTTTATTCTGTTTAGGTATCGATATCAGTCACGTTTGTGGATTTTCCAAAAAAGTTTTTTTGTTTTTTTTTGTTTTATTATGTTTAGATATCGACACCCATCACGTGTGCGTAGTCTCGCTAGCTAATTTAATTTGACCCTGTATCAGTAAATAAACATTAGGTACTCACGCGCACTTAACACAATTTCAACACGCGCAAACTTTTTCAATACACATGTAAATATTTTGTTTACTAAGCATAGAACACGCCCTTAATTATCACTTGCGACTGGTAAGTCCGCGTTAGCACTAACTTACCAAAACGTTACTGAAACACGACGCGTTACGTAACGTTACAGAGGTAAGAGGTTACAAAATACGACCGCGAAAACTTTGCAATTGTTTGCAACATTGCAAACGATTTAATGATTTTTATCTAATGTTACTGCATTGTTAGATTACGTGCATTTTACTTTTAGTTAATTGATACAAATCTTTGGGATACATTATTTTCAAGGGCACATTTTTTTCCATTTTTTTTCTCCCTTGCACGAAATCCGTAGTATTGGCCGAATTTACGGGCGTTTCCTACTGACACAAGATTAGTTCAGAGCACAAACTAAGAATGAACGACAATACGATTTGACAGTAGTCTCTACTGACGATGTTTTTGCCCGTTCTAAAAATTGAATTAGTCACTTGTTTTGACGGATGAACTACTTTTCATTCACGGACTTAGAGATTAGACCCTCATTATCGGTAATTATTATTATGTAATCAATTGTTAGATAATAATCATCCTTAAGAGGCTGACAACAGCTAAAGCGCGGTCACTGTCGGACTGCATAGAAAAGAAAGCGAAGCGCGATGACACAACGCTGGTAATTTATGGAAAAATATGAAGCAATTTTCTATTTACAAAATCTATTGATTGGACTAATAAAATAAAACACTATTACGTTAATATGTTGCCTGTAGCATAATCTGACAAAAATCAGAATGATTGCATGTATATTAGTATGGTTTTTAATCGTTAAAATAATTTTTTAGAGGTGTCTTCGTATTTTTTTTTTCTATCGTATCAAATTTGTTGTATTATTTTTTCAACACACTAACTAGCATATATCCTAAAGAACATCATATATTTTTCTGATTTTGTTTAGTGCAGTGGATCATATACTTTTAGGCATTATAAAACTTGCGTTAAGGTCCTGCGGGGTAATTGCGCAACACATTATCAGTAGGAATGGCTTTCATTTTGACAGTTCAATAACATTCATTGCGTCATTTACGATGTTGTGCAGACAAATTTTTCGAACATATGAAGCAATGGATTAGCGATAGGCTTCAAAATTATTCAGATTGTGACTGATAGTGTGTAACGCAATAAGGGTGCTGTAGTCCCCTTAAAATTACCGTAATAACAGCCTGGTGATGAATTATTGCTGATTATATAATTAAGTACTTCCCTATTTGTTTAAATAGGTGAAGTAGATCTAAATCTTATTTTGTGATAACGATCTAGGCCTTAATCCAACAGTAGTTACAAATAAACATTTTTAAGTAATACGTACCATCATTTTTCGCATGCACTATAGAACTATAGTTAGATCACATACGCATTCATATGGCAACAAAATCTTGTTCCATGCCTGCAGGCGCGGATCTAGGTTCAAGGGGGGCAAATAAATTCCTCTGAGGAAGGAGGAGGGCGGGGGAATTTAACAAGCCGTAAAAGTCTTTTAAAAAAGCCTTCGGCACCCATTTGCCCCAAACTCAATAATGAGCCCCCCTTTTTCGAGGATGTCTATGACTTATCTAAATTATATCTTAGTATACTGTATACAAAGTAAAAATACAGGTTATAAAAATATGTTTATGTCTAATTTAGAGACTCAGTTTGGTCGAAGCCCAGGGAGGGGCAACTGCACCCGTTGCCCCCCCATGTATCCGCGCCTGCATACTTGTGCTATTTAAAGCTAAGTGCACATTATGCCACAACGGGCCGCAGCACAACGCATTTCCATACAAAAAGTGCGGTGCGGTCCGTCTGTTTGTGCTTTGGTTAATAGAAAATGTACGAAAGTGATGGAGGAGGATTTTTTGTAACGTGTTGCATTGTGCGCGGCCCGTAGCGGCTGTAATGTACGCTAGACTTAATTCACTTTAAAGCAAATACAATTTCTATTACATTAATGTAATTTATGCAATAGTTGCTGTTGGAAAATTATTACTGCCAATTACATTGGTATCTGATGGTGTCAAAATCAATTAACAGAAATAATGAAGCCATAGCCGTTATCTTAACTGTAGTCAATATGCATTGTAAGTACCTATGCATTTACTTAAAAAAAATAAGCAGTTTCTGCGTGAAAGTTCTTCCACAAAAATATTTATTTTTCCTTTTAATCAGTAGTGTTGTGTTCTAGTTTGAAAATTATAGGTGAGTATTTGCTGAAGGCATCGCCTGCGTTGACGGCGTAAATTATCCCACGATACTGCACTACCGAGATAAAAAAAGGTATCCTATGTCCTAAACTAGGTCATGGTCTACCTGTGTGCCAAATTTCGTCGAAATTCGTTCAGCCGTTAAGGCGTGATAAGGTAACAGACAGACAGACAACATCGCAGCATTCGCATTTATAATATTCTCAAACTAAAACTCAAACTCACTGCATTTATTTGAATTAAACCATTTACAGGCACTTTTGAATTGTCAAGGAGTCGGTCAGTCAGAAATGAAACCATTTACGGGCACTTTTGAATAGTCAAGGAGTCGGTCAGTCAGAAATGAAACCATTTACGGGCACTTTTGAATAGTCAAGGAGTCGGTCAGTCAGAAATTGAACCATTTACAGGCACTTTTGAATTGTCAAGGAGTCTGTCAGTAAGAAATATGAAGCTAGTTGCCCATTCCAAAGCGTAGTAGAGACCTATGGAGAAGAACGGACACGAAACTCCATGAATACTCTTTTAAATTACTTATACTATTACAAAATATTAGTGACATCATTAATGATATGTGAAAACAATATAAAAAAGACGTGCATGTTAAAATCGCCCAGATTACAAGAAACTGACAGAAATAACAAAAATAAACAATTAAACAAAATTAAAATAAGTCTTGGCAGCTAAGAGATCACGCAAGTCCCAACTGACAGCGCCCATTCACAAACATGACGCATAGATCAGCACCATTCAACACTACCATTTTGAAATAAACTATTAAATATGGTATAGTATAGTAAATACTAGGATTGTAAAAACTTACATCGCGATGTCACGTAGGTTTATTTAATACCGCATTTACATAACCGCCAAACCTGCATAATATCGAAATATTTTATTTCACATAAACCTACATGGACACATGAAACATCAGAAGCTAGGTGCACGGTTCCATTTGGTCGTTTCCTATGGGGAACAGCAGGCAAGAAACTCCACGGTTACTCTTTTAAAAATAATTGGCTTTTACAATGTTTTCAAATTACAGTGTTAATAGATATTGGAGTGTCCTTCCACATCTATTAACACTGATCATGTACTGTCATGATTTTTTGATAAGGACACGTTTGATGTGGGTCTTGAACTTTCCACCGCTAAGTTCTCTAACTGACTCTGGCAACTTGTTATAAAAGCGGATACTGTTTATAAGAAATGTTGCTAAACTAAACTTGTTTGTTTTAGTTAATCTAAATTTGGGTATCAGAATTTCATTTTTACTACGTGTAATATTATGGAAATCGTTTCTTATTTTGAAAAGTCCAAAGTTTTTGCGAACATACAAAAAAAATTCTAAGATAAAAGAGAAGGCAGATAAATTTCTTTGAATTTGTTTCTAAAAGACATGCGAAGACCCATTCTATAGATCACTTTTACGAGTACCAAATCGACAAACGCCAGCTTTGTCCAATAAGACAAAAATAATAACTAGTTGCATCACTTTTACATAACACATTCGACCATCTAATACAACATTATAGTTAATAGCCAAAAAAATTAAACCACCGATTTACTCGTAAATAAAATCGTAGTTATGTATACAGTTGGAATCGTTAAGGAAATGAGCGGTCACGCGACTATGCCAAAATCGTAACCAAAATGAAAAAAAGTATAACGTCGGAGACGAAACTGATGCAAACTGTTGCAAATCCATCGCAAAGTAATCATTTGTAACTTTTGAGTAACATTTGGTTATTATTGTATTCTGCCTGAAATTCGAGCAATGGAAGCCATTTCAATTTAGTCAGTAATTTTTTTAGTCTCTTTTTTGTCTTAGTAAAAGAAAGGAATTATTGTATAATTAATTGTAAATTACTATTCGTAACATACAGTTGCATTCGTGATTGCAAATTGATTACAAATTATCAGCAATGAATTAATTATTTTGATTTTTGTGTTGATTAATCGATCAACTCAGGCTATCAAGATCTTTATCGGGATATATGCACCTAGTCTCTTGCATGATGCACTTTATCTGTAACCACGTCAGTATGCACTTAACAACCCCTGAAAGACCCTGGATCTGAAAGACAGTATAAATACGCCGATAATTTTACATGCACCCACGTATTTTAATCAGATTCACATCAATACTGTTTGGCGGCAATAATATAATATAGTCATAACATTTTTAAGGAAAATCACAGGTGTTACACTTCCTACTTAATTCACTTTTAATCGACACATTGCCTTTACGACAACCACACTACAGGATGTTTGACGCACCTTGGGAATTCAGCCTTTCTATCAACCTCGCTGACTGGCAAATTATTTTACCACATAAAGAGAGCTGTGCCGCTTAGTACAAAAGACAATAAAGAGAAAAAGAAGAATCATAAGAGTCAAAAACACCTCTTTCATTATACAGTGTGAGTCTTCATAAGGTGCACGTATCGAAATGAGGGGGGAACCTAAGCTTAATTTTATCGAAGAATTTTTTTTTTTTTTTTAAATCTAAAAATAAAACGCATAAAAAAGTGTATCTACCTGCTAAAGTATGGTTCGTAGCCGAGTGCAGGCTTTAAGAGTTGATAGGAAATTTTGTGATTGAGTTATAAACATGATATTTTTACTCTTAGAAAACTGATACGATGGATAATAATTTAAAGTAATAAAAATGTAATCGGGCTTTTATTGTGAAATTTTACAATTATTGTAAGAATTGATGAATAAATATCTGATTTTTGTTAAAAAAAATCCCTTAATTCTCAATAGATCCCGATATTTTTTTTAGTTTTTACTATAAGAGGACGCCTTGTTACTTCCAATCATTATTGTCTTTGCTTCATCTTGATAGATCGTTTAGTTTAAAAGTTATACCGATTTGTTTACACAGGGGTCACAGCAGTGAAAGAGAATTATAAAAAGGCTTTAACAAAAAAAAAAAAAAAAATTGCTTTTTTAAATAAATTTTTCCGTCCATAAAATTAAGCTTACTTTCCCTCATTTCGATATGTGCACATTATGAAGACTCACACTGTATAGTATGAGTGACTGAGGCAATAAGCTCAACTCTGAGACACATTATAATGGCGTCGAGTGTAACGCACTTAAAGTGGAGTCAACAACCAATTGTATTGCTATTCATTATAGTAAAACTGACCTTGAGGACTGGTACTATAGCAGCGCGGGCGGTGTGAAACTCTCTGTTGTATTGCCACATTAAAGTATATAGCAAGGTTTTCTTTCAATGACATTCAAAAGAGTGTGTTTTTTTAATGACATTATTTTTTGTATTACAATGTAAATAATTGTCATCATCATTTCAGCCGAAAGATGTTCACTGCTAGACATAGGCCTCCCCCAAGTATCGGAACTTCGACCGGTTTTGCGGTTCTCGCATCCAGCGGATTTCTGCGGCCTTCACAAGTTCATTGGTCCACCTTGTGAGAGGCCTTCCTACGCTACAACTTCTGGTACACGCTTCCCACTCCAGAAACTTCCGGCTCCATCAGCTATCTGTTCTGCGAGCAATGTGCTCTGCTCACTACCAATTTGGCAGTTCTTCGAGCTATGTCGGTTACCTTGGTTCTCTCCTGCGTATCTCTTCATTTCTGATTCAATCACGTAGGGAAACTCCAAGCGTAGCACCCTCTCCATTGCCCTTTCAGTAACTTTTAGCCTCATAATGAAGCCCATTGGGATCGACCACGTTTAAGTGACATAGATCATCACTGGCAACACGCATTAGGTAGAATTCATCTCTTAAGAGGTTTTATGAGAACAGCAGTTTGAAGATACTAGTTTCCAGTTTTCCATCCGGAATTTTTGCATCGACAAGCATTTACGTTTTTATTAACTAATTATCTACAAATCATTAAATAACAATGCTGCTGTAATCAATGCCATTACTAATAACATGTTACATTATATAGAAACTGTTACCAATAAATTTTCATATTATATTTGACCTCTGTAGACGTACTTTTAATGATCAAGGAATTTATACAACTCATGTTTTATTTAACGATTCGTGGGTATCCAATTTATTGTTGAAACTAATCTACATACAAACTCAATCAATCTGCCTAGCCTTTTTAAAACTGTTTTTGGGGTCGGCTTCTAGTCTAACCGGATGCCATGCCTCCATGTAGAATACCAGTCTTTAACATGGAGCGACTGCTTATCTGACCTCCACAACCCAGTTACTGGGTAACATGATACCACTAGGTAAGACTGGTAGTTAGACTTTTGGGCTACCCGTAACGACGGTCAAAGATCTAGGAATAATAGCGGGGACCAACGAAGTACGGAGGGGTCTTGGTATTTAATGGACGGTCACCCTTCCACGAATCGACTGCGGCAGGCGTTCGACATGTGCGGCTGTTATCATTTAGCTACGAGCCTCTCCACAAACTATACACATTAAATAAAACAATAATATAATAATCCTAACAGTAAACCTAACTCAACTCAACTCAAAGCATTTATTTCAAATAAACCAATTACAGGCACTTTTGAATTGTCAAGGGATCGGTCTGTCAGAAAGATGGAGCTAGTTGCCCGTTCCAAGGCGTAGCAGGTACCTAAATCGGGCAAGAAACTCCACGGCAACTTTTTTAAATCAAAGTATTGGTAAAAAAATTGGTGACATCATTCATGTTAAAATTATACATATCAGAACGATGTAGAAAGACCTGCACGATAAAGGCGTGCGTTAAAAAAAGATTGAAACAAAAAAAAAAACATTCAGACATTTAAATAAGCCGTGGCAGCTAAGAGATGACCAGTCCCTAATGAAGGCGCCCGTTCACGAACATGACATGACTAATTTCTGAGTACATTAACATCATGATACATCCACCAGAAGTGTATGTAGCAATTACTTCCAGATGCAACCGAGAGGTTTTATACTGCAATAGTGCATTCATTAGGCAGGTCATCGACTATCTCCGGCAAATGTTAAATTTACTGAACTTGCATTTTATAGTCAGTTTTGCAGTATGTTATTGTTTAAAGGTAGGGCTTAAGGTATCTTGGTGGTAGGAATATTTCATTATCAGATTAAGTCACAAATAGATAATCTATTAAACAAATATGTTTAAAACCGAAAGAACAAATGTATGTGTATGTGTGTGTATGTAATGTATGAAGGTAAACGAAGCAAAAGCAGTATGTAAGGATCGTAGCAGGTGTCGTTGTGTAGTTTCTGCCTACCTCCATAGAAAGAAGGCGTGAGTTTATATATGTGTGTATGGTCCACAGACACTAAACACTTATGGAAATGGAAGAGTGAAGAGAGCTTTTTATTTATTTATTTTCTGTACTTCCCGCCTTCTTCCATAAGAAGAAGGCGTGAGTTTATGTATGTATGTAAGTTTATGTTTAAAACCAACTTGCGATTTCTGAATTTTATTCGCTTAATCCGATTAAAATTAGGGTTAAATCAAGTCTTGCCACATTGACGGGTAAAATGGAGAAGTACCTACCTTTTCTTGAACAATTTAGGTACTGAATACCTCATAAATATGTGAGATTTAAATTAAAAATAAAAATATTATTTTATGTCGAACTGAATATGACTCATAATATCATTCAGCTATCGCAGAGCATTTTATATTTACAGCAAAAATAGGTGATAATATATTGTTTCCGTTCAAAAGATTTTCTTTCACTCGCGGTCTACATAAAGAACCTTGTAAAAGAACTCAGAGAGACAATATATTACAAAGAGACACGTGTCATTGTCACATTGTTTATGTTTGTGACGAGAGCTCATTAACTTTGCCGTAATGGAGTCTGCAAAACCATTAGACTGTGCTGTGCTGTGACCTCTATAGTCCGGAGCAAACAGTAATACAAGTTTAAATGATTAGAATGTGTGACTTTGGAAAAAAGCAATTGCTGTGCTAGGTTAATTGGTATATTAAAAAATATTCATCGTCAGGATTTAAAAAAAAATCTTTGTTACGAATCTTAAAACAACTAAAAAAAAAGATCATTCATGGAAAAACCTGTTGGCTTTTTTCATAATATGTCAACAATAAAAACTATATTGCTGAAAAAATATCGCCATGTATTTCAATAAATCATTTAAACAATCCTATGCAAATTATTTTTACTGCTTTGATTATAATCTTAAAAAAACGACTAGATGTGACGCTTAAAAAATTGGACCTTGGAGTTTTTATGATTCGTGACCCCTTTTTTATACCAAATCTTGAACCGGTTATCACCATACAAACGTAACGACATTTTGACATGTGTTTGCAAAAAAGGCATACACGTAATAAAATAGAAGGCTGATTAAAGAAAAATCCGTTGAACTAAGAAAATACTTAATAAGTAATTAATTCATCTTTCAAAATCCATGAAACGATCATAACGTGTCTTGTATAGCTCCTTCAGTTGGCTTTTTTTCATCTTGATAATTGTGCACTATATTATAATACAAATCACTATAACCGTATACCAAAAAGACTGACCAGCACCCTAATTGCGTAACACACTATCTATCACAATCTGAATCATTTTGAAGCCTATTGCTAATCCATTGCTTCATATGTTCGAAAAAAGTGTCTGCTCAACAACGTAAATAACGCAATGAATGTTGTTTAACTGTCAAAATGAAACCCATTCCTACTGTTAGCGTGTTACGTAATTACCCCGCGGGACTAGCGAAAGATATATTTGTGTGCAAAAAGGACAGGGAGGCCTTTGCCCTGCAGTGGGACAACATAGGCTAGTTACATTAGATTAGATATTATGTAATATAATCAGCTGTCTCTAATTCTAGGTCTCTCACAGGGGCAGGGCTAACATGACAAGCGCGAGAACGCTCTTTTTCTCGATTTGTCTACGATTCTGATGTCATTCTAATGCCTAAGATGACCATTAAGCTCGAGTAAAGTCGAAAAAGACACTGACACTTCTTTATCTCGCGACGAGAGACCAATTTAGCAAGTTATTAAAAACAAATCATTTTTATCATAGAAACATCAGCTAGAGGTTCCGTTTTATTCGTTCGATTTTAAACCAAACTCATGGCTGAACACGAAATGGAACGAATGAACGAAATGTCAAATTTATTGTAGGCCGTACGGCCCTAGCTATGGTCACGCCATCTGCAATTAGCTTTGCCGACCGGATTATTATTGTTTACATAACATAACATCACGCCTGTGTTTCCTGAAGGGTTAAGCAGAGGTGTAGGTACCTAGTACATATGGTTTTTTTTTGTAATTGTCGGTATATCATTGATTATCACAGAAAATATAATATTTATTTTAATCTGGGTCAGCTGAAAGCCTCTCATCAATTCTAAGAAAGCCAAAGTCTTCAAATCCTTCTTGCTTTACTGTTCACCATCTGACTGTGTACCTATAATATCTACGACGGTGGTACATATGTTCTACCTTGACCCTTCCCATCAGATGTTATTATGACATGTCTTCGCGTGCATGAGAATAATTTCGTGTAAAGAAAATTCTAGATTATTTTAGAGACATCTGTTGGTTCGGTTGGTAGGTTATCAACGTCATTACGTTTAAGATAACTCGTACGGGTTTACGTATTGAAAAAACATAATATAACATCACGCATATTCCCCGAAGAGTTAGGCAGAGGTACAGTGCATAAGTACACCCACATTTCGCCAGTTATGTTTAAGTCCCATGTAAAAGGGGCCGAGTCTATTCCCATCAACCGGGTACAAATCCAGACTCCGGGCTGCTAATGAGAAATTTCAGACTGAAAAACCCAGTAACCCTTTGTCCGACCCGGGAATCGAACCTAGGACCTCATGCTCAGCAGTCATAATATATACAGCAGGCATATCACAATCCTATTGTAAAAATGATATTACATACATATACACATACATTCACGCCTTCTGCCCATAGGGATAGGCAGAAGCTACAGAACGCCACTTTCTACAATCCTTACATACTCCTTTTGCCTCGTTTACGTTCATACATCTGGTCATACACGCACGCCGGTTGCTAGTACTACGCACCTGACCATTCTGAAGAACATCACCAATAAGGTCACTATAATATGTCTTCCTAGGGCGTCCCCTCCCGGCGTTTCCACTCACATCTGCTTTGTAAATACCTTTTGTTACTCGCTTTTCATTCATCCTCTCAACAAGACCAAACCATCTAAGCATACTCTTTTCAGTTTTTATCTCTACATCTAACAAAAGTATCTGAATGATATTAACAAATTCAAAACGAATAATCGATGTGAAAAATGTATTGCTGTGTAACTTCATTATGTACAAACAATATTATTCACTTATCTAATGATAACATAAAACATAAACAAAATATAATTATTATTGTGTTATATGATGATGAAATAAAATTTAACGTGTTGATTAATCGACCGATTATTCTAATATTATCTTAGCTGTTATTTTTTATGAGGACTTTAGATTATTATAAAAATCGACAGGATCGAATGAAGTTAGATATTCTTTTCGTTTGACTGACTGAGCTGGATGGAAACTACCCCAAAAAATTGCTTGATTGCCACTCTTTGGCATAAAAGACATCCCAAACACAAAATAAAACAAAGTAATAAACTCATCCCGTTTACACAAACGTAACGCCAAAACTCGTGAAAGTTAAAATTCTTAGTGCTACTTATAAAAAATCGTCAAACGCTGACCTACCCCAAGAATGGCTAGATTGCACAAGTACCGATGCATGACTAATTCATATGATTTCATAGGTAGGTAAGTACACCAAACCGAACTACACCCGATTCAATTAAAGAATTCGTCGAAAAAAAAGTTTTACCAATGTAGGGTAGATACCCACAATTCACATACAAAAACAAAAATCAATTGAAATTCAAAAATGGCCGTCCAAAAGTACCGCCCAACTATAAAAAATAAAATACAAAATTAACCGAGGTCAAGTTCAGTTGCGCCACTCACCCAAGGCCGTTGCGAAGGTCGTGTGCGCAGGAGTTGCACAAATGTTACCGTGGCTCGTTCACTACTGAGAGTCTGAACGGCTCGACCGGCGTGTTTCACAACCCCGGCTATGTCTTAACCAGTGATTGTGGCAAAGGGATTGTATTGAACATATTTCTATTTTTCGTGTTAGAAAGTTGGGGTTGGATTTGGATGAAATTTTTGGGGTGGATACAGAGGGTGATAATGGTTGTGAAGGTCGTTTTTTTTTTTCATTTATCTTTCCAAGGCCATTTGCCAAAACATAATTATTGTGCTTTTATGTATGATTCTGGAGGGAGCTATATTTTTCCAGAGTCCTGTTATGTCTAGGGCAGATTTTGCTGTAAGTGGAAGTACTCACTAAAATATTCTTTGTAGCCATTTTCAGCACATTTTTATTCCAAGCTTGCCACCCAACTCCCATCCTGCATACATTACAACTCTTGAATGCCAGAAAGAACAGTGGCGACTACCAGAAGCACCCAGACAATGGCGCTTGATGAGTACAGGAGACATGATTTCACAGCACATGATGACAAACTTTAGGAATTATAATGAATCCACTGATCGAGCTTAGGGATAGTTCCCCAAGAAGGAATAAACGTCTAATTGAGGAAAATTGCCTGTTTTGCACTCGACGATAAAAGTTATACCTGCAATATAATCATGTCTGAAAATAAAATCCGCAGCGAGGTTTAAAATTGTAAGTAGTGTTATGCAGAGAAATTCCCATACGTTATCAGCCTATAATGTTCCCACTCATTGAGATCAGGCCTCCCTCTGTGAGAGAGAGTGGACCGTGGTCCACCACGCGGGTCCAGTGCTTTTTAATAGGCATCACAGTCATCTGGACAATGTTTTTTTTTTCTCATAATGAATTAACATATTATAAAGCCTATAACAGTCACTTTGAGATGGTCCACACCCATAAAGAATCATAAAATTTCCTGATTCCTTCACTTACTTAAAGATTTTATGTCAAATAAATTGCATTTGTGAAAATGAAAAAATCGTTGAGGAGGTTTAGGCCTCAGGCAACTAGGTAAAAAGCTTTGAAATTGGTTGGTGATTAGCCAGTAAAAGAGGACAGGGTTTTAAAACATTGTAAATAAAAAAAGACGTCCTTTCTTTTGGTACCTTTTCTTTCCGAACCGATTCTGAAACCGATATAAACTAGCTGAAAGTAACTTGCTTGTGAAGAGAAGAAATTAATTTGTTTAATCATTTATTTTTAGTAGCAAATACCTATTATATCCCATACCTGGACAAATGTCTCCCGGAAATTCTTCCAGGTATCCTTTTCCACTGTCACCTTGAACCATCTCTTGCGTACGCGCCCAGGTCATCTCGCTCCATTTTCTGGAAGAACTAATGTCTTTTAATTTCTTGTGGTGATTCCACAGGCATTATTAAATTATTAAGGTGGTAGAAATCTTTTCTTGTTGATGTAATATAAATAGACTTCACAAAAAGTGGAGATTTTACGACTAATGCAGCATTTAAAAGCAATTCGTTACTGTTAATATTACCGCTACTGTGTCACAACCTCTATTTATAAATATATTCATTGGTTCTCGATATTGATTAGTGTTATGAACAATAGATCAAAATTAGAAACTGAGAAACTGCTGTTCCTATATTGTTTAACAGAAAACAACACGTCTGAAATACGATGCGAAAAGATGCAGATGAAATCGCAGACGAAGATATCGGGACATTTTAGACTGTCCTGCTGCTGTGGGATCCCCTAGAAACTAGCATATAGGGAAAAAGAACTTACATTTTACTACAACCGTGATACTTTATTATGAGAACACAATATATATTCCCTCAAATAGATTGCACACGGAGGGATAGCAGAGTTCCAAAATTGTTAGACCTAATTCGAAGCTGATCTGTTTTTTTTTCTCCCCATCTAGGACCAACGCAGCTTCCCGACGTGAAGAGTGGTGTTTCACACGGGTGACACCAAGAAGTATTAACTGTCTGGGGATGGCCCCAAATATTTAATAGCAGTCGCCGCTTAATCTGGCAGATCGTTTAATTCGCACAAACCTCCCATTGATCGTCAACCCTTCACTAATATAAATAACAAATTGCTGGAGTGTAAATGTGGTGTAGTTCCACAAACGTTGTGGCACCTAATATCGTGTCCTGCGTGTCCTGTTGTCTGCACGTTACAGGAACTGATGGATGCTACTAAAGGTGCCAAACTCTTAGTCAAATTCGGGGCCGACTGTATTTAGTTTGCCATCGAGTCGCTAAGAAGAACCAATTGTAGTCATACACAATAGCATGCTCGTCAAAATTTGTCACACCGTACATTGTATAGTCTGTAATCTGTATGTCCGTTCAGCAAGCCTTTAGAGACTGACACATAATATATTGTACAAAGAAATGATTTTGTAAGATGCGCGCACCATATCGCAAGTCAGGGCACCCATGATGAAACTGTCCAATGCAATTTCATGTGATATCTCTCCACTCTTGCTAAATCCTTGTTTGAAATTTGTTACACTTGCACTTATTGCACTTTATGGGTTTTTGTTCTTTGTCTTTCCAGTAATACAATTTCGTTGAGGCTAACGATTTTAGTTGCGCTGTGACAGGCAAATAATCTCATGTTTTTGCCAGCTGTATGATCTTTGTCAATTCTAGTTTAGTCTTCATGGGCTGCTAAAGGAGCATTTCATCCTTTGAAAATATTAGCAGGTAAAATTGAATTTAAAATTATTTTAACTATGAAGGATTAGATTTAGGCGTTATTATTAAATTATACGATCAGGTTTTAATCATATGTAATGGGATTAAGTATTTTCTAATTTATACCTAGATTGGCTTTGTATAACTTTACCAGCAAATTAACTATTAGCACTTTGGTCTATAAAAGATGATAAGTTTTATCATTTTTGTGTCCTTCAAATACTTCCCAGTTTTATTTTTCAAATGCTGTGACGTTGTAGAAATGAATAAATTGAATGAGAGGGAGAAATAAATTTCTTCGAATATAAAGAATATATCCTACCGACCGGTTTCGATCAAGGTGACAAAGCTCAATGGAAATTAGCCAGGTACGCAAGAGATATTATAATGCTCAAGTGTGTGCACAAACACAGGTGGACCCTCTGTTCCTTTAGTCTCATAGTTCGACAGGACGGCAATCCAACACGACCGGGGAGAGATCAATGTCTTCTAATACTGAAAATATGACCGTAGAATTTATCAATAATTCGTTTCACACTACTGATGCAAGGTCACAATCAACAAAAACCATGTTGCTTATGCTTGACTCATTTGCACTGCATTTAAAATCCCACTCCATAAAGAAGTTTCGTTCTAATATTTACTCAACAATCTGTGAAGTACGTCGGTATCTCCAAAATACGTAGGAGTAAGTAGGTCATTACTGAGATGAGTTGGATTAGCGGTAGCATGGCCTTCTGTTCCGACTGTGATAGTTACCTTGGTCTGTCGTGTATGAACGACGACATCTAGCAAGTCATATAGTATTGACAAATTCCTAGAGCTATTGATATAAACTGCTGCAACTCATGTAAAAAAAATCTGTTTTATTACCACGAAGGGAAGTGTTATTTAAATTAAGTGTTAGTGTTGGTAAATTAAGGAAGATTTAGAAACAAAGACATGCTTTAAAATCTATAAACGGCCTTATCGTAGACAATGCAGAATCAATTACTACCTTTACCTATAACTAAGGTCAAACCAATGAAGAGGAGCTGGGTGAAGGCTACCGAACACCCTAAAAAATGCTCTTTGGAATCGCTTCAGGTTGTGATTGCTGCAACACTACTTTACCGCTTTCCATTAAGCTAGGGTTTCTTCTTGCTGTCCGCTACATAGCGTCTGCAATTTACCGTCGAATGACAACACTAAAACGTTATTTATGTAAGTAAGTTGGTGTGTTTCCCTAGAGAGCATTTTTGACACCGTATAGTCAAATCCCGCTTTCATCATTGTCATTACAGCCTTTTCTGCGGCCGTAATGTGGCGGTCACCGCTGTCACATTTCTAGTGCCATAATTATTCTATGAACAAAGTTCTTTGTATTAAAGTCCCTATCTTTACATCTATCCCAGGGAGTCTAATCACGTAGCACGTAATCCGTAGTTTCGGTCGAAGTTACGGGCGTTTCCCTACTCCGGGTCACTTACGGACTTATGATTAATTACAAATAATAATAAAATCGTTTATTTATAAGAGGGACACATTTACAATAAATACCTTAACAATTAAAATAGAGCACAGTTGCTAATTTGCCTGAACTAGGTTGAACCTGTGCTTCAGGCTAGAAAGTGCATAAATACATAATGTAATAAATTAACAATGAGTATATAGTTACAACTAAAATAAAACTTAGGTAAATAAAAGTAAAATAGCATGTTAGCGTTTCTATTTGCAGACAACAAGTAGATCTTCTGTCTGTGCATAATTGATGGTTAGTAAATACTTAAATATGTTTTCACAGCTATAGTAATTTAATTTATAGATACTTAGTTTTTTATTTAATTTATTTTGCAGAAATGGGCCTAAGAATATGAAAAATCTTTCAACAAAGACAAGATTATGTCGAGGGCCCAATCAAAAATGAATGACAACACTACTTGACAGCGGTCCCTACTTCCGATGTGTCCGATAAAGATAATTCATCGGGAGTAGGATTCATTCCAAAGTATCGAACTACTTTTGGACGGGCCCGTTTCTTCGTTGACGGACTTATAGAGTAGGCCCCTGGTTACTGTGACAGTTGCGGGAATCCGTGGGTTGAACGTCTGTTGTAGCGATTCCTTAAGGAGATGTCTTTGAGCTCATATTATGACGAAGACGAAAAAGAGGTTTGAAAACCTGAGCGGGACAAACCCACGACCACTGGAGTACCGGGCCATTGCCACTGAGCTGTTAAATTCTTACGTCGGTTGGTTGAGTACCTACCGCAACTACATATATGCCATTTTACAAACCGTTATGCTTCGCATTGTAGGTCATTACTAAGAAGCTCGAATCAGCGGTTATGCGACCTTGAGTTATATGGTTGGGTGGCCTTCAGCCTTCAAAGCATTTGTCATATGGTGTCAGATGGTTGTAAACGTGTTAGTTGACAAAAGTTTTGTACATATAAAAGGTGGAGATTTGTGTATATCAATTGAATTTATGATAACCATGTGTCGAAAAGTTGTCATGAAGAAGTGTTTATTTTTATTATTTATATGTAGTAACTATTAGACTTTTTATTCAAGCTAATTTGCAAGAGAAATTTGTGTAAAAAACGCACTCACGTTGCTTCTCCCTTTCCAGACTTTTCTCTCTTGTTTAATCAGTTTATATAAACAAGTGCGTGTCGGACTAGCACACGAAGGGTTCTATACTACCGTACAATATTTAATACTACATATTTAAAAAGCGACACGTTTTTTTTTGTATGCGGAACCCCTTTCATTTTTAACTTCACTTTTTTTTGGTGTTATAGCGGAAATAGAAATACATGTTCTGTGAAAATTTCAACTATCTACCTATTACGGTTCGTGAGATACAGCCCGCTGACAGACAGACGGACGGACAGACGAGGCTTAGTGATAGGGTTCCGTTGGCACTCTTTGGGTACGGAACCCTAAAAAAGTACTGAGGTTGTTTGTTTTACTTAATTAATTTCTTCTAAATCCATAGTTTACTTGTAATTAAAAGAAAAACATGAAAACTCTTTGAATGAAATTTCGTACCTAGAACACTTCCACACTATGAAGAAAATAATTAAGTAATCTATCGTCTTATGTTTAGTTATGGTTAGTCATCTAAAGCGATTGATTCATCGACCTTGAACAGTACCTACTCTGATGAGTAGGTACTTTCAATACCCAGTCATTACGAAGATATTGAAAGATCAACGGAAACAATAGTCATCAACAGACTTATGAAACTAAAATGCCCGTTAATAACACGCACAAACAAAAAAAAACGTAATAAAATTGTCGTAACGTTTCTGACCAATTTGACAATGGCCGGTCAAGGTACGTTTATGTCAACTTATGGTTTCTTAACCACAAGATTATTCATTTATGAATGACAACAAAAAAATCGATAGTAATAAAAATTGGGCAATTCCAGTAAAAAGTGCTAGCGAATACTATAAAGGATGATTTCCACCAAACGGCTCGCATCGCATCGGATCGGAACGGATTTTACAATCTTTAAGCGATATTAAATCGTGTACACAGTATTCAAAGTCTAAATACCAAGCAATTTGTCTGCGGGAGTCTTCCGCAACACGCGATCGTAGCCGAAAGTATGCTGCGACGCGCGATCGGTATGGAGCCGATTGTATGCGTCGACATCCTACCGGACGCGATTGGCTGTCGCCGCATCCGTTCGTATCACGTATCCTTTCCGATCCGATGCGATGCGAGCCGTTTGGTGGAAATCATCATTAAGACGGGACTGTCTCGTTCCATCAGAAATTTCTCAGTAGCAGCCCGGAGTCTGGATTTGTGCCCGGTTGACGGTAATAAGGTCGCCCCCTATGACATGGGACTTAAACATAACTGACGAAATGTGGGTCTCCTATTAGGCATACCTCTGCCTAACTCCTCGGGAAATACAAGCGTGATGTTATGATATGTGTTATGAATACTATTAAACGAGACAGCGTATTAAACTCTGCTAAATTAGGAAACGTTTATGATAGAATTGACTAAATAGGTATGCCTGCTTTCGACTGCCTAAAACTTAGTTTTATTTCAGTATCATTTATGATCAGTTACAAATTGCTTAATCAATACTACATCTTTTGCTTTGTCAGCAAAAATATTAATCATAGCAGGAATGACATTGGAAATATAACGTGGCCAGCGTTATCCGTAGCCCCGTAGCGCCATCTCTCGGTGGTGCAGGTAGTATGGCGTTCGATAGTTCGATTACAACAAACGCGTAATTTAGATTGTCATCTACAGCAGTAAAAAGTATATTCCCAGCAGTGAGAAAATAAAGCTTTCCGTGCAATAGTTTTTATGTAACCGGCTTGTCATTAAATATGTAGTAGACCATTTTTCGTATTGCTGGAATTTACTAACTCGAAAGAAGAAGATCGCCTCCGCCGTCCTGTGTCAATTTTGTAGTGGACCAAATGGTAAGCAATAAGCTGGACAGGTCCACTCAATCTGTGTGGTTCTTTCCTCAAAAGACCATTCAGATACAATCTTCATGGTCTTCGCATGATCTGACGAAGATTATGTCTGGACTTTAAAAGAGACTGTGCCCTCTGAGTTTGTTTCGGCCTTTCTTCTCAGAGTAGCCAGATAGGAAATGCCGACCTCATCTAGTTTAAAAAATATGATTGACATGTAAAAGTGTTTGTACAAACCTACTTACAGATGTAAAAAATCATTTATCATAATATAATCAGTTAGATGAATGTTGTTACATAGCCTAAAAACGAGTATCAAAATAATATGCACATAAATGTACGCTAACTAGGCACTACGCATAGGTAGTACACATATTGAGACACGGATGAGGAAACTAGTCCAAGCAGCAAGCGAGTAAGGCACAACTATATCCTTACGTCCAAATTATCTCAGGCATCTAAACCGGCGACTCTCACGGAATACTGAGCGCTGTTGCTCAAGCGAGCCTATTGAGTATGGAATTCAGATATGGACACGCTCAGTTCTCGGTACGGGGTGGGTGAAATTCTGAGGTGTGTGAGCGAAAAAATGGCCAATTCATTGACGTGTTATAAGTGATACTTAGATAGGGAACAGTGGTGGATGTGAAAATGCCGAAGATATCGGTGAAGAAAATCATTTACGGAGCAACTATACTGGAATTTAAGTTATTATCATATCTGATGCCGTAGCAGATCTTTGATAATAATTAAAAGTTCTAAAATGCCAAAAATTTTGGAAAATATCACTAATTAAAAATTTTAGTTTACGTAATTATTATTTTTGTCTTACAAAAATTAAGAAAAGGAAAACTTGAATTTTGGTAGAACATTTGGTGGCTTAATTTGTTGCATTTTAACCCTACTATGACTTCCTGCAAGGAATACGTCGAATTACAACTAACAGTATATATATCCATCCAGTATATACATATATATATATATATATATATATATATATATATATACTGGATGCGCCCCGCGGTTTCACCCGCAGCGTTATAAATATACTTTACGACCAATTCTCAGACCTACCAAATATACACAAAAATTTACATAAAAATCGGTCAAGCCGTTTCGGAGGAATTCGATAACAAACACTGTGACACGAGATTTTTATTTATTAGGTAGTCCATGTTTGTGGATCATCTCAATCATCGACTGTCAAAAAAGAAAGGAAGAAGTTGGTAAATTTCAAGGTTATTTTAAAATTGAAACTGCTGATTATGACTTAACTCCATATAAAAGTTATTCAAATAGATTTGAATGAATATTAATAGATGAAAGATTTATCTCTTTAAGTCTATTACATTGCTGATTATTTATGAGTAGGTATATTTGAATTACCTTGGTTTTTTGATGTTTTAGAAATTGCGATTTTTATACATGAGTTTAGAGACAAAGTAGGGAACTGACTTGGATTTTTATCAGAACTATATATATATTAATTTTTTTAATGTCAGCTCTAGACATCCATACTCCATACTTATATTATAAATGCGACAGTAACTGTCGGGCTGTATGTCTGTTACCTTTTCATGCCTTTACGGTTACCCTGGGCGTCGGGAGTCGATTGCCGTCTCCCGGCCACCGTAGGCGCGGGCTTGCGGACGGCGAGCAATGGGCAGCTCGCCATCCGGTAAGGACCAGGCCAGGGTCGATGGCGCGTCGTGTTTCACGCGCGCCTCAAAGAGATGTCAGCATAATTGACGGGGTCCGATAGGGCCGATGCCTGCCGGGTCGCGGATTGTTCGAAAGAGTTACTGTGGCACTGGCGCACAGGCAACTGAAGGAACACGGGTGGGTTTTAGTCAGTAAGAGTCTGACACGCCCTTCCGCTCCGCCCAGAGCGGGAGAGGTCATTTGTTGAATACCCACCCAAAAAAAAAATGCCTTTGCGATTGAACAGATTTCTGTAAACCATGGCCTGGGTACATAGGATACTTTCTATACCGGTAGTACGTTCCCGTGGGATAATAGTGGTATATAATTCTTGATCGTTGGAATCTTTTTAATAGCAACGAAGAAGTTTTATTATTTGCAACAGCTTCAGTAATATGGGTCATCAACTTCCTAGTTCTATTTCACCGGCAATTAAAGATACTACAAACAACAAAAACATAACATCACGCCTGTATCCCCCGAAGGGTTAGGCAGAGCTGTACCTATTAGTACACCCACATTTCGCCAGTTATGTTTACGTCCCATGTAATAGGGGGCGAGCCTATTGCCATCAACCGGGCACAAATTCAGACTCCGGGCTGCTACTGAGAAATGACAGATGGAAAAACCCAATAACACTTTGCCCGACCCGGGAATCGAACCGAACATCGGTACTATATTTACTGTAAGCTTAGTGCTACGATTTACTACTCCTAATTAATCTGAAATTGAGTACTAAACTACACAATTTCGGATAGTGTTAGCAATAGATGAAACTGCAGGTAATTTACACCTATGGGCCGAACAATATCCTTGTGCGCAACGAAAAAATAATGGTTGTGATATTTCATATAATGGAAGGTAGTTAATTGATCCAGCTCTTTTCTATTCCAAATATAATATATTTACACGGTGGAAGGGACATCGTCACACAAACCTTTTCCATGGACTCATTGCCTACATGGTTCTATAAAATGTTCGTCGGATATGAAAAAATATATCTGGTGTTTCATACATTTTGACCGCGTAGGCTTTTGTAAGGAACGGCAGATATTTTTTAATAACCTTAAAAAAATTTCAACGCTACTGAATGCATGGTAAGTTTGTGTCATGATGTTCATTCTTTTAATTTTTTGTTGAGATGGATTTGCTCTTGACTCTAGTCTAGGTCAGAGGTGACAGAGACAAAGTCGACGAAGGAGTGAGCTTACCCAGAAGAAGCCTGTTCACTCTCACTTTGAAAAGATTTGGGTTGGGTCTGCGTTCGGAAATATAGACGCAGGTAGAGAGTTCCACTCCTTTGCTGTGTGCATTATAAAAGACATTTGGAAACGTTTAGTGCGAATTGGTAGAATAGCAACTAGGTAAGGATGGTAACATGCAGCATGTCATCATCATCATGATCTTGCCTTTGTCCTATGTCAGGTACTTGGGGTCAGCGCCATAAATTTTAATCTTCTATTTTCCTCTGTCAACACTTCTCCTTCATAATCATTCTTCACATAATCCATCCATATTTTCTTTGGCCTTCTTCTCCCTCTCCGTCCCTTCGACTAAGTATTATCCAAAAATGTCTGAAGATTGAATCTTAGTGAGAATATAATAATCCTAAACAAGCAGGGGTAAAATACCAAACTGGGTTGCGCTAACCCGATGATCACCTTCAGTCTCACGCAACTAATCTGACATTTGCGCAACTTCCACATTTATCTCTCTAAACTTTCTACGTTGGTGTAGTCTAGAAGTTTTCTGACTTTATTATTTCATTTACAATGTGGCCAACTTTTGTGTGGCCAACAACTTTTACGGTTGTTTGTTATCCACTGTTCAGTTAAAACGTGGCTAATTCGTTATGCATCATTTATAAGACCATGACTACCTTATTAATTTAATTCAGTTCTCTTACCCTACAGTTCCTTAACTGATTGAAAAACGACCCAATTCTTTCAACAAATCAGTAGATATGGTGTAACTACTCCCATTTTGATCAAAGAGGATTTTGTAAATAAACAAATATTTCGCTATTGTGAAACAGAATTACTTTTTGAGAATTAATTACGTTTTAACTACGCTGGACCCCTTTGTTTTTTTTTTTTTGGGTGGGAAATCATCAAATGACCTCTCCCGCTCTGGGCGGAGCGGAAGGGCGTGTCAGACTCTTACTGACTAAAACCCACCCGTGTTCCTTCAGTTACCTGTGCGCCAGGGCCACGGTAACTCTTTCGAACAATCCGCGACCCCGGCAGAACGCTGGACCTCTAAATTCTTTTTGACTTTTTAGGTGGAGTAGCTACTTACACCATTTTTCCTTGAAGTCTCCAGGACGAGTGCTGCTGTTACTGCGACTGGTAATTACAATAATGTTCAGATATTTTTCATTAAAAATTGCCAAGCCTGTTTTATTTAATCAAGGGAAAATATTTGCGAGTTTTCGTTTGTTATAAAAATAATCATAATTTAAAGGCGTTAACTTTCCAATTGGCCACTCTATATTTCCGTATGACCATGATATTTATGATTTCTGAATTTTGTTTTTGTATTTGCATATCTTTTTTATGTTTCCGATATTTGGTAAGGAACATTTCGGAATAAATACATATGTAATACTAAAGATCGGACAAAGGAAATTGTTGTCAACCTTGCGTGGAAGGCATATTGGTATAGCACCCAGGTCACAAATACTTATAGTACGAACGCACGGTAAACGTAATGTAAATACGGACGCTTTTAAAATTTAAAAATCTCATTTCACACATACCACTTATTTAGTTTTAAGACTTTATTCATATCTATGGGTGATACGAATTGTGCTTGCTGCATAAAAAACTAAAATTCTATAGGATAGTTTTTTACCTATTCAAAAATCTTTCGAATTTACGTAATGTTTACATCGCCAAAACATGCTAGGGCTTCTGTTCCTTTACTATGGACAGAAAAGGCAGGTAGAAACTGCGCAGTCTCTTAAAGTAATTAGTAAAACATAAAATAATTACGTGTTTTACTTACGAAGTGCTTATTTTTCTATCATAAACTAATCAAATAATTATAAAAGTAAGAAAAAAAGGGTTGTTCCCAGATTTCCACGATTATATTGTTCTTCTTTTCCCACCGGGTCCATGAACAAATTATAATAATTTTTTTAAATGTTCCTAAATAAAATCCCAACGGGTACACGAGATTTATCCAAAGTATAGTCAGTAAAAACAATTTCTTGTAAGAAATAAGAATATTTGGAGCTGACTTGTTGACTGGTAACAAACTGTGGCAAGACACTATTCCACCTTCCACTTACTATCTACCACCAAAAGAGCATCTTCCTGCAGAGTGTAACCTTTCGTGGTCCACTTGGAAGTCCCTGAACCGTCTCCGGACACAAGTGGAAAGATGTAACTCCAACCTGGTAAAGTGGGGCTACCTCGATGGAACGGCAGCTGATGGGTGTGGCTGTGGACCTATGTCGCAAACTATGCTCCACCTTCTATCTTCACCTCTGTGTCCCAAAACTTTCAGTCAAAGCGACTTCTGCGCTGCCACCGATGACGCTGTGGAAGTGGCAAAGTTTTGGGCCAAAAACTTTTGAGAAAAGTCGTGCCAGCGACACGAAGAAGAGGAAGAAGAAGTACAAATCCCAACTCCAGTCTGCTACTGAGAAATATCAGATGGAAAGCTCCACTAACACTCCCGACCCGGAAATCGAACCGAGGACCTCACGCTAAGCAATCGACCACTACACTAATGAGGCAGTCTGTTGGTAAAATATATTTTTCATATATATATAAACAGAGGAATTTGTACGTCTGTGCATGCCGAACCTTTACAGGTAAAAAATCCTTTGTCAGGTAAGCTCTCACAGACATACCGACCAAGTTGTTTATCGTTGGACTTCCTCAAACTTATTTTTGATAGCAATCTTATAATTTAAAACAAAATGATGTCGTTTACCTAAGCGGTCCTTTTTTAATTGGTCTCCAAACCGTAAATTGTTTGTCTCGGTGCGTAAGCGTTAAGCGCAAGAGTTTACCAATTGGTTTGGTCATGGGAAGTTGACCAAAGAAACCTTTTGATTTCTACCTAAGGCTGCGCTTTCAAAGGAGATGAGCTGTGCTGAGCTGAGTGTGAGTATGTGTGGAGTAACATAAAAGTCCCTAAGATTTATTTCTTCAAGCTATTGACCTTTGATCATTTATTTCAAAATGCTGTGTTGTTTTTTTTTTGGTAGGCTAGTGTAATTTTTCAGTTTATATACGTAATTTACTTATGCAAAATTGAATCAAGTAATTATAATTATAAAATGCAGCATTACAGTCACATCAAAGTTTCCGCAGATAGGTGCGACACGACCATAGATATCCGAGACACAACGGTGCGACACGATTTTGGTAGGACAATTTCCGTGAAGTTTTTATAAAAATAGTTCTACTACAGTCGTGTCGTGCTGCCGCGTCGTATCAGTCTGCGAGAGCCTTTATACGCAAGGTAGCTGGAATAATACTTGAAGCACAGTACTTAAAGATTGGTGAACTCAAACTCAAACTCAAAGCATTTATTTCAAATAAACCAATTACAGGCACTTTTGAATTGTCAAGGGGTCGGTCAGTCAGAAAGATGAAGCTAGAACAAATCAAGATCTTGGACTGTTAAACTGTTCAACCACAAGCCTCACAGATTTTATGATGCATGGAATGGAAGGTATATAGGACGCCAAATAAGAATTAGTGGTAGGTACTACCTACCACTAATTCCTAGGGTATGTTAGGTAGTACCTAACACTCATTCCTATTTGGCATCCCATACACCTACCACTCATTCCTATGGTATGTTAGGTAGTATCTACCACTCATTCCTATTTGGCATCCCATACACCTACCACTCATTCCTATTTGACATCCCATACACCTACCACTCATTCCTATGGTTTGTTAGGTAGAATCTACCACTCATTGCTATTTGGCATCCCATACACCTACCTCTCATTCCTATGGTAT
Source organism: Dryobotodes eremita (assembly GCA_917490735.1). Lineage (NCBI taxonomy): Eukaryota > Metazoa > Arthropoda > Insecta > Lepidoptera > Noctuidae > Dryobotodes > Dryobotodes eremita. The sequence continues at coordinate 21,572,679 of OU823244.1, forward strand.
GCTAGGTAGTATCTACCACTCTTCCTATTTGGCGTCTCATACACCTACCATTCATTCCTATTTGGCGTCCCATACTTACACCTTCCATTCCATGGATCATAAAATCCTTGAGGCTTGGTTTTTAGATGGTACGTTACCGCTTCGCTCTTCTCCGCTTCTTTCATTTTTACTATTGTAATATCGCAACCTAATAGTTGTAGGTATTGTTGTGTTTCGATCGATAATTTGGAAGCATTTTTTTTGTGACATAGGTTACCAGTATCGAATTTCAAGTTGCGTAATGGTTAACTGATTTCGTTGGCTGTGTTGTCGCAAACATTTTCTAAGGTAACCAAAAGTTTTACGTTGTTATATCTGTTATTGATTTGATTGTGTACTTTTGTTCATAAGATTTATGTACTGGTCCTGTTTTCTATCATTAGCGTCTAATCAAGAAACGTAGTTATGTTTATCTACGTAAAAGTACTAAAAAACATGATATGGGTTATCGCTTTGGATTTAAAGGGAATATTTATTCAAAATCAGTAAGTAAAATGATTAGAAACGTACAAGTTAAGAATTATGTTTCTAACCTTCGCACGCCTGCCAGGATTCTTATTGCAATGCGCAAGAAAAGACACAAGAAGCGCAGAAACGCTCAGTTACGACTACAAAAGACTTGAGCCAAAATGTTAAGTGTGTTTATCAAAAGATTGAGCCTTATTCAAAATCTTGATTTTTTGGATATGTGTTGTTGAAATTTCCATTACCTACTTACAAACTGAATCATCTTCTCCGAAGCTGTTTGTTAATAAAAAATCTTACAAAGATAATAGCTACAAGTTGTATACTTGTCAAAAGCTCGAAGTTTAAAGTCAGGCTTTATTTTTAACTGACTTCAAAAAAGGAGGAGGTTCTCAATTCGACTGTAATTTTTTATTTTTTTATTTATGCGTTTTAGCTGCGAACTTTTTTTCTGGGTAAACCGATTTGAATGATTCTTTTTTTATTTGAAAGCTGGTGCTTCACAAGTGGTCCCATTTTAAATTTGATCAAGTTTTGACCAGTAGTTTTTGAGTTATCCTTAATACTGCGTATTGTTTTAACCGACTTCAAAAAAAGGAGGAGGTTCTCAATTCGACTGTACTTTTTTATTTTTTATTTGTGTTAGCTCAGAACTTTTTCTGGGTGAACTGATTTGGATGATTCTTTTTTTATATGAATGCTGGTGCTTCACATGTGGTCCCATTTAAATTTAATCAAGTACTGACCAGTAGTTTTTGAGTTATCCTTAATATTGCATATTTTTTTCACTTAGTTTATATTGATGATGTAATAATAATTTCCTGTCACGGTTATTTACATAACAAGTAGTGATAAGTATACGAATGTGTGTGGGGTAGGTACCACAACCAAAAAGTGAAAAATACAAACTTATTTACAAAAAACAACTGACTTCCAAAAGAAACACAAAAAAACGTGAAAAATAACTTTAATTTCGGAAGTCGGTGTCTTTGGTTTTGTATTTACGTTTTTGGCCACCGACTTCCGAAATTAAAGTTATTTTTCACGTTTTTTTTGTGTTTATTTGGAAGTCTGTTGTTTCTTTGTAAAAAAGTTTTGTTACGAGTCAAGTGTCCCCCCTCCAAGCCAAATAGTTGTTTTTGGATATGTGAAAATTTTACGGCAGTGGTATATAATTATAACGAAGTTAAAAGGAAGACTATCACAGCTAAGTTGGCTTTACAAGTTATCGAGTAATAGTCGACCAACTTACATTTGCAGTTGGAATGTATGGGAGAACATGTTTTTCAACTACAATGGTAAATAGTTGTAGAAATCACTAAAATAGTACAACTACAGTGTGTAGGCTGCTCGTGGCTTCACGCAGAGTAGTCTCCAAAGGTAACTATCTACGCTTAATTCATCACCTTCTCAATGTTGGTAATATTATGCTGTATGAAAATACAGTATATTGACTCGAAGGCATCCAATCTAATTCAGGTGCACTGGTTCACACTTACCGCACTAACATCGCTCTACGTTGACGTCGTGGTGGGGCCTGCGCGCTCCTGATGTCTGTACTGGTAGAGCTTACTTTGCCTAAACAGGTCTAGGGTGAGGAGCCAGACCAAGAGAGATACAGAAACCTGCAGGGCAGCATGTGGCGAGCTGTTGGGAATTCGTTAGTAATAGATTTTTTATTTAAAAAAATGTGGTACTCGTTGGGAATAGAAAATAAATTCGGAAATAAACTAATACCAAATGGTATTAGCTCTTGGTATTGGATGGGAATAGAGCATAATAATAATAATAATCTTTATTGAAATAAGGTAAGAGTTACAAAACCTATGAAGCCTCTGAAACCCAAACTAGGTAAAAACCTGTATGTCAGATTTCAGTGATAAATACCTACATAGAATTACTGGTCCTTCGAGTCAACCTACTCTTTATACCCAAGGCTATAATTGTATCATCATCTAATTCTACACTTTAACTCTTTCAACGCCTGCAAATATAGTGATCAAAGTCAATTTAATTGATTATTTATTTATTATAATTAATCGGAACAGAACACGGAAATAAATTCTGCATTTCATAATAGGAACAGTGACTTCATGCATGTATAACAGCTTATAATTGCGTTCCTTAAACTGTTGTGTCATATCATTTAAATACGCACTCATTTACATGTACTTGATACATACTTTCTTTGGAATTACTATTGTGTATGTCACTTACGTTTTCCTCTGGAATTTCCTGCTTATCATGTTTTTAGCAAAATTGTTGAGTTTCTTTCTAGAGTTCGTTGCCAAGTACCAGACTATAGCAGAATATTAGTATTTTAAATTGTATAAATACTGTGTAAAGAACGCAAGAATTAAAAAAAAATGGAAGGGTGGGTACCATCTTCATCAATTTTAAAGATCAGTTTGTAGAAGTCGCTCTTAAACAGACTCGATCAAACAAAGAATGCATGATCACAGCTTGTTTGTGTGTTTTGAACTTCGTGTATTATGAAATATTTCCACTACATTAATATTACACAAAAATGCGTATTTTTTACCTTCGATATGTCAAGAAGTCATCGTGAGACCACTTTGGTATTTGTACATTTACACATCTTGAAAAAACTTGGAATCGGTGTCATGATTTCGAATTTAAAGCAAATTGTTTGAATATATGGAAACAAAAGGAATGGCATAAGACAGGACCCATGCAGAAGGTAGAAAAGAGAATATTTACAAAATATGATAGATTTATGTGACGAGAGATCGTAAGAAATGCATTGATCTCTTTCAAAACAATAGGGTCTCCCGAGTATTGTAGTATTTACCATTAAGAGTAATCATAACATTGTGATTGTGATCAACAAAGGTCTGTTTGTGACATAAATAAAATCTAACAATTAGAATATCAACCGCTGTGGTGCTCATTGCCATATAAGTGTCAGACTCATATGAGCTAAACGTCAAGTGATATTGTTTTACAAGAGATAATTTATTTGCATCCAAGAAAGGCATATAATGTGGTACCATGGAATAATAAGGTAAGATATGATTAAAAATTATCCGACGAATCTTTTTCGACTTTACTTTTCATTGAATTATCTCCTCGTTAATCTATTACCTATAGTGATAACCTAAAGAACAGCCCAATTAATTTTATATACTGAACGGAAAATAGAACAGACTTTATTAGAATACAATAGATAATGTTTATTGCATCTGTTAACCGCTGAATACATCTATTCGTCATAGATTTCTTTATTTCCACTTCCTTTGATATCTTCACTTGCAGTGTTAATCGTGATAAAGGTAAACGTGATTTGGAGTAAGCTGGAGTTGTAATTAAAAGAAGTGAAAATCGTTTTGTTATCAGAATGGATGCAGGATTGAAACATATAGTGGAGGATCTTGGTATAAACAACGCAAATTGTAAGTGATTTCAAATAATTTTAATTATTTTCCTTTAATGGTATCCAAATTATAATATATCTGGAAAATGTGTAGCGCTATAAATTTATAAAATAAAAGAATTTACTTTCTTTTAATCAATGGATTATACAAAAATCAGATCATGCAAAAAGAAAATTGCTTTCTTAACTTAATATTCAACATACGTTGATCGTTTATTCAATTTTGTTAATTAATTATATCATTGTTACCGTGGCTCCTAATTATTTTATCAAATTGATTTTTGGAATAAGTTAAAGTTGCCATGTCGTACCTATTATTCGAATTAGTTATAGGCATATACTAATAATTTCTAACTGCCTCTATTTATGTTTTTATCTTAAAATTATCGCAGACTATTTAATACAACAATGCTACAATAGGCACCATACTCTAGGCTAGAAAGAGTCCTCAACCGTCATCATCGAATTTCGATCTTATTTAATTTTCGCAAAGTCTCAAACTGAAACTCAAAGCATTTATTTCAATTAAACTATTTACAGCCACTTAAGGACTATCAAGGAGTCATTCAGTCAGAAATATGAAGTTAATTAGCCCTTACCAAAGCGTAGTAGGTACCTATAGAGAAAAAAGGCAAGAAACTCCATGGAAACTTTTAAATTATATTGTTACAAAAATATTAGTTACCTAAATCATTATTGTTGAATTTATAAATAAATGTGAGAACGATGTAGCGATGTAATACAGCATATTAAAAAAAAACAAAGAGAAAAATAACTAAAATAAACCGTGGCAGCTAAGAAATGACCAGTCCCAACTGATGACCCACATTCACAAACATGACGCATGGATAATTACCATTCAGCTCAACCATTTTTAAGGGAGGTAAATAATCCAACACACGCGCCACCGTCAGCGAGACATTTGAGTGAGCATGACATCTTTCAACCGCTAGGGTACATTCAAGTCAATGTAAGGCTTATTACCCGGTAAATGGTCAAATCAAATCAAATCATTTATTTTTTTGCCAACATGGGTAGGGGTATAGATGTTTTACATGTTTTGATAATGTTCTCCATGCTCTGCCGTCACTTGGGCATGCAAAATTTTACACATAAATTAACAATCTACTATCAAAATACCATGCTGAATAATAATAAATATTACAAAATTATTAATTTGGAAAATCATTTTAACCATTTTATTTGTCAATGTCAAGAAGTAGGTAGGTAGCTCTATAGTACATAGTACTCACACCTGTCCTATGCAATCATATAATAGAAAGGAGATTGAATTTAAACAATGCAAAGATAGTCTTAAAATCTTCAGAAGCTCCAATAGTATCTTGAAGTATTAATCAATTAGCTGTGGTTGTAAAGCAGGACCGGCATCGAGACAGACAGCGATGTAACCCCCACTTATAATATGCCTGCCTGCATAGTGTGCGTTTTATACAATACTAGTTAACGCATGTGTTGCAATGCCTCTTTTTGCACAAAAAAAAATTCTAATCGGTCAAGCCGTTTTTGAGTTTTAGCAAGACAAACGAACAGCAATTGATTTTTATATGTAAGACAGATTTCAATTTCGTCTCATTCAGTTGAACTATGTGGGGAGGTGATTTATTGTAAAATTTTAAACAGTACCCCATGAAGGATGAGTATACTTTAGCCAGTCTGAAACCTGGTTGAACTAATAGGTCCCTATTTCTAGTACTATAATTATGTCTTTCACCTCTTTTACAAAAAATATGTATATTTTTGTAATACCATTTAAACATGATGTTTTCATAAATAATTATATTGACGAGGTACTGTCATGATGTTAATATCCTTAAACAGTTCCCTTAGAGATTCGCGCCTACGGAGATTATATATAGCTCTAATGGCTCTTTTATGCATAATAAAGATATACTAAATGTCTGTAGCCCGTCCCCAAAGTAAAATACCGTAAGACATGATACTATGAAAGTAACTTAAAAATCTCTATAATATTAACTCTGGTCATGCTTGTCCTGCAAGGTCGCAGAGTGAGTCCAACTCGTCATAATTCATTGTAATTATCTCGTTCCTAGACTCATTATCCAGCTGAAATACCTCAGATGGCACCACGAATTTATCTGCAAAGAAAAACAAAAACACTATTATTAATTTTGTGTAATATTTTTAACTTCCAGTGTCAATACCAACATGGACTTTACAAGAGACTTTGACAGGGTTGGCCATAGTTCTAGGACTATACCTGACGCTGGTTGTGAAGGCATTACCAACGTATATGAAGAATAGACACCCATACCAACTGAAGAATATAATGTTGGTTTACAATACGTTTCAAGTCGCCTTCTCTTTATACGTAGTATTCATCGTAAGTGGTACTAGTTGCTATTATATTTTTGTAGGACTATTTTGATCGTCTGTTCCAATGGCATTACTATACAGAATTTTAAAGAAATTGCGTGCCATATAGCACTAGAGCTTAGAGGTAGGTTCAGTATCGATGAAGAAAACAGGAAATATAAAAAAAATATTGAAAAAAATATTAAAAATAAAAACATAAAAAAATATTGCAAGATCAACCTACTTTAGTACCTACTAACTTAAAATAGCAATCGTTTAGAATTAAAATTATTTTATTTGTTTAAATGCTTTAATTACTTACCTACTATCGAACGTGTTGTCATTTTGTCCTTCACTTTTTGCGTCCGAATACTAAGGGCCGACGCATTATTTGCTACTGAAAATGGCTCGCGACAAATGGCGCAAGATGTGCGCCCCTAACGCTACCACGGTATGTAAATTACAATTCCAACTACATCAGGTTCATCTTTTGATAATTTTCGGTTTTTTTAAACTTTTTAAAGGTATTTTTTTTTACCGGTTCCTGTATCGATACTGAACTCATCCTGAAGATATGGCACGCAATTTCTTTAACAACCTGTATAATAATTGTTAAGAATGACATTATTACTTTAGTTATATTCAAGTCAACCTAATACAAGCGTTTTAAAATTCATGGACTATATTTACCTATCATTGTTACCTTTCGGTAAATGTTAAGTGCGTGAAGAAATTGAAACATCACTACGTATCATAATTTATTCTATTATAGACCATAGAAGTGAGCCAACCGCTATTGTGATGTAAATTTACTCTAGATAGAGTGGGTATAATTAACTAATTAACTATATTGTAATTAGGTCATTTGTATACAAGAGCCATGTCACGAAGGTTAAGTTATAAGTAATTTAATACTTATTTTAAATATAAAACGCATCTTCTCTCAATACAAAGCATCGTGATTGCTAAACTAATCGATAACCCATCTCTATAATCTGCCGAACCAAGTTAATATCTATTGGTTGATTACCAAGTTTAATTCTGACTAATTGTCAATCCGTTTGAAATCGGTTCAGTTGCGAATTGTAGAGGTTAACAAGGAGGCAGTAGACGTTTTCAAGATGCGTTGAAGTTGTAAGAGCTCCTTTTGAAAGTTTATTACTATTGTTAATATTTTTTTTTCTGTTTCAGTACATGAGATACATCTACAGATTTAATATAATTACAACAAGATGTCCACAAGGAGATGATTTGCAAGGGGTAATTACCGTTATATTATTTTCTTATGCACCAAACTGGTATCTCTGGCCTGGTTGTTAAACTTTAGTAACCCTACTTCTGAAGTAAACAGTAAACCTACAGCGAACAACCAACATTCGGATTTTAAAAAACCCAGAATATTAGTCATAGCTGAAGTAGAACCACCAGATGGCCTAGACAAAGTGAGGCCCTCAGCGATAACGATGATGAAGGTAAAAAATGTATGGGCCTGACATAAGCTATCGAAGAGCTTATGTCAATACTGTTGAAAATTGTTGTAGAAATACGAAAAGCTTTGAAAGTGATTGGTACTTGACTAGGCTCCCGACTTGACATGGAAATTGCTTCACCTATTGGAGGCATGCTTGCAACAAACAAAGTGTAACCTAAAACTATACAAGGTGACAGGGACATGAATGCACAACCTGTTACCATGGATTCAGTACATGATTCTGGGCCCCATGCGTTGAAATTTTTAATCCATACATTTTGACCGCGTAGGTAGGAAACAGCCGATTTTTTTTGCCGGTTCGCCTCTGTCCCTGCCCTGCTGTATTTAATCACAGTCCAAAATTCAAACTAAAACACTTAATTTGTTATTTCTAGGTGGTCTACGAAATCTACCCATACTTCATAGCGAAACATCTCGACCTCCTAGATACAATATTCTTCGTCCTTCGGAAGAAAGATAACCAGATTACTTTCCTCCATCTCTACCACCACACATCCATGGTCACTTGGACCTGGCTTCACTTCATGTACCATCCGACCGACAACTTCGTGGTCGTTGGTATGCTTAACAGTCTGGTCCATGTTTTGATGTATGCTTATTATGGCATTTCGTCTCTTGGTCCTGAGTATGCAAAATATATCTGGTGGAAGAAGCACTTGACTAAAGTTCAGCTGGTAAGTCTTTTCGTATTTGTCCTTTTTCCATTCTTGTTCTGATTTGATTCTATGCTTTCATTAATTACATTACATAGTCAGTTTTCCTTCACTTTAGTCCCAAGCAAAGATGGCGAGACCAGTTTGCGGTCTATAGCCAGATTTGGTCAGTATTAGCTTAACATCAAGCTAAGTGAAATGCGGAGCGAGGCTTTTGCTCTGCAGTGGGATAACACAGCCTGAAAAAAAAAGATACTTATAAACGTGAAATACATCAAGTTATAAACCCATAATTATTTTTTGTGTTATTATAATTACTTATCATTTACATTGCGGATATAAAGCGAACTCGGCGTTGATAACTCAATTAAATAACAAATTGTTACTAAACATCTATAAAGAGTTTGTATAGCATTATGATCTTCTCACAGTATTACAGTCATCTATGTAGTAATAGCATGACATCTTTCATCGAGTTGCAAATCTGTCTGACTGCATCAAATGCCAGTGTTCCACGATTGGTTTCACTTCGTGATTTAAGAAATATTACACTTGCATGTCAGATAAATACTGTAATATCAGAGATATTTTTACTTTATTATCTAATATTGTCTCTCTCTACACATTCATGATCAAGTTAAGTATGTTGTTGATCAAAATTGAGGCGAAGTATAAATCTTGTGATGTGACTTCTTCTTCTTGATTGTGAGTCAAATTAAAAAGAGTGATGTACTTACCTAATTGTGTTAATCATGACTTTATCGTAGGCATGTTATACATCCTTCAGCAGAATACTATGTATCTATTCGCAGACAGTAATTTTTACAAAAGCTTTTAATTCTTTACATGCAATATCATCGTATTCATGTTAAAAGTGTTTTTTTATCTTTCAGATCCAGTTCGTCCTAGTGGTCTCCCACCTCCACTTCCAGCAGAAGCTCTCTCCATGCCCGATCCCCATCTTCTTCCACAACTTCTGCATGTTCCTCATCTGTTCCTTCTTCGTTCTCTTCATGAACTTCTACATCGACAGCTACAAGAGTAAATCTAAGAAGGCAAAAGAAGAAAGAGGATTGGTACAGAAGAATGGAAATGCTGAGTCTGTTGTTGACGAGAGATTAATAAAAACTCGATAAGTTAGTTATAAGTATTGTAAATGTGTGTAAATGTAGTTTCGAGAATAAAATATTTTGTAATTGGCTTTTATATTTGTCTGTTCACCTCTGTCTACGGGTGGGAAAATGGAATAATAAGAAAAAATGTATCTAAGCTGGTTACCAACATTAATACTGCTAATTTGTGTTTACTGATGATGAAATTTCGGATCTATTTGGTAAAGGAGAACAAAAGCTGAACGCGCTTTCTGAATTACGAAGAGGAGTAAACTGTTGATGGCCTCGCACCCAAAGAATGACCACGTTTAGTTCAGTATCAGATTCAGACCTTAGAAGAACCTGTGTATAGCTTACTTAACCTCTGGCCTGCCGGACCTGCGTTTACCTACCTTGCGCTAATCGTCGACGTTATCTCGAAGACAATTGAAACAATGGAATGGACAATGGAAGTTATGAATCTATGAGGTTCAGTTGACATTTCGAGCACTTTCTCTTATGAACCTATGCGGTATCAAGCGACACGGAAAAGGTTAAGAGCACTATTGTTTATGGACTTTAACAGCCATAAATAAAGAACGCAAAGAATTGCAAAGGTTTCTAAAATTAAGAGGAACTAGGGAGAAATCCTGCAAGCGCAACGGCTTATACCTAAACAATTACCAACTAAGCAGCAGTGACCTCATTGACATTAAATTGTACTTAAAATACCTACCTACATTAGTACACTAGGTACGTTTTGTTGCACACACCGCTTTTATGAGTAAAGTGTTTGCAATGCATAAAAGCATCAATGTTTGGAAGACACCTCTCCCTTTTGATGAAGCGAAAATCTAACTATATCTTCCCTTGTAGCTAGTAGACATGCTATACACTTTTCAGGTCGGCACAGTTGATTTAGCAGTATTTTTTTAAATAAAAAAAGCCGACTCAAAGCAATTACTACTTAAATTCGATATTGCCGCGCGGCTGTGCCGATTAATGCCCGAACAAGTATGTAACACGCCGCATAGGGCTGTTTTGAACAGATTTCTAACAAATGCTAATAATGAAATAAATGTTTATTTCTGCAATTAGTTCTTTTAAATTTAAATCCAAAAATTAAATCCAAAATTTCAATCGGAAAACCCGGAAAAATAACCGAGTTTAATGTCAGTTCATTGTCCAATTTCCCGATCTTACATTAAACTCGGTTATTTTTCCGGGTTTTCCGATTGACATTTTGGATTTAATTTTTATTTAGCACGCTTTTAATTTTTATCCTCGTCGCCATTAAAATGTATGAGTAAAAACAACGTGTAGCTAGTAATGCGGTTTATACGGAACGGCCATGACAGACCATCGCTGTGACAGACCGCCATCTTGACAGATCATAAGCAATATAAAGTTACCATACATTACACACCACGACCCAAACTGTTGAAGTAAACATTTACAGAAAGCATTATTGGTCTGCTTTGAATATTACTAGTATATTACACATTGATATTTAAGTCTACCAAATAATTATAATATTCCGGCAGAAGTAATAAAATGAAGTTTGTGTGCAACACCGTAAAAAGCTCATAGATTTGACAGAATACAAGTGATAAAATCACTCGAGTCGCCATTACAGAATGCCCCGTTTTGTAAATAAAAATTTAATAGCATTACAAAAATTAAAAATTATTTTTTATTAATGTTACAATTTGGCTGAAATATATATATTGAGGGAAATAGACTACAAGGGATTTTATAAATAGGTTATGCTCGACTTACACGAAGCTAGTTTTTCAAGCTAGAACCTCGTCAAGGTTTTATTAGGGAGCTATTGCAGTTTTCCTGTTTCTAACGGTATGCATTAATTCTTGTTTTGTCGGACATAGCTGATAAAATAATATAGCTACCAAGACAAGTATAGACATATTTTAGCTTCTTACCAATGAACATCGCCCTTTGTTTCAGCAATACTTTAACCCCACTGCGTTTGGTCAGACATAACATTTAAATGAGATAAAGAATAAATATGTTAGTTTTTTTAACCCGCAACGTTAAGCAAGTAAAAACCAATGTACTAGTAAATGGGGCGGAATCGGATCTCGTGGACACGTGACACAACTTGTTCTTAGGTATTACTTTGGACTCAAGGCTACAGTGGGGCTCACATATAACCAAACTGTCGAAGCGGCTAAGCTCTGCAGCCTACGCGGTCTATACAATCCGTCATTTGACTGATGTAGAAACAGCTCGATTCGTGTATTTTAGTTATTTCCATAGTGTAATGTCGTATGGCATTTTACAGTCGGAAAATGCAGCTGATATTCAGGCTATATTTGTGCTGCAGAAACGAGCTGTTCGAGCAATTTATAACTTAAGTTGTAGACATTCACTGAGGATTAAATGCAAGGAAATAAACATAATGATAGTCGCATCTCAATATGTATATGATGAAGAAGGTACGTGTCTCTCGCTATCATAAACATATACTTTATTTTAACTACTGTGGGCGTACTATGGGTAGTGTTGATTATTGCGCAATAGAAAAACCGTTTACGGTTCAAATCAAATTATAATTTACGATCAAATTAATCACACTAGCGAATCACACACTGTAGGTACACGACACAAGTATACGGAACGCGCGACAGTTTCTAAACGTGTTCACTGCTTAAGAGCGGACAACCCGTCATACTTTTCATACAAACGCTCGTACGTGATTATGACGTTGTAATACATCTTTCATTGATATTTTTGAATTAATAGGTATCTTGTGTACTTTATCTAGGTTTCTACGCAAGCAAAAATTCAAAATTTGGAGAAACTAATTCAATATAAGCCTCCAAAAATCTGCTTTTTGCACAAATTTTACCTGAACTTTGGCCGTTCATAATGTACTCATAAATTGTAAACGTAAAGAAAACATCATCATAGAAACCTCGCACATGTAATGGAGATTCTAAATGACAAACATATTTTCCAAAAATTTGTAAGGCTTTTTCAAAAACACATATTTCCTGCAACAAGTTTTGTGAAATCTCTGCGTGCCAATTTTCGTTCGATGTTATCGCGTTCTCACTCTTGCTTCTGGTTTCAAACATTGCGTTGGATGAAACAACAAGCTTTTCAATCATGCTCGCGTTGACGATAGATGGACCGGGAAGGGCCCTCTTAACCGCCAACAACAAACTCTTTCTTTAACTCAGGTCAAGCGTTATGCTATAGACTCTGTCGAGCGCCACCTGGTGGCGCTGGCGTCCCGATTAGTCAAAGTCAAACGATTGATTTAACGTATTTCCGACAAATATGAGAACCTGATTTATGTAAAAAGAATATTAATCTATATTCTAAACACAGCGACATTCATAGCATAAATACTAGAAAACAAAGGTTTACTTATTGTGCCCATGACTAGGCTCCAAAAAGTTAGTGATTCATTTCAGTGCCAAAGTATATTGTGACGTTGCAAAATCAATAAATAACGCAACAAGTAGCGACATCTTGTGTCAGGCATTGGCATGGCTGTCAGCGTGTTCTTTATAACACTAGAGAAATTATGTCATGTAAATTATATACAAAAGTATTAGTTAATTTAAATAAATAAACATACAGACATAATTTCCCACATTTTATTTAAAACAATGCCTAAGAAATGGAAAATAACCAATAGACAAGAATTCTATTTAGTCTATGGTAGCGGAAGCTTCTCGAAGGTTTGTGACATTGATCCGGCATGAAGAAGACCCGCAACGTGTGTGACACGAGACGAATAGGATTTGGAATAGGGACTTAGTCCTGGAGGAACAGACTGTGTCCAAATAACCCGATGGGTTTCCGATAAGTCCCATTCGAAGCTGAATCCGGTCTGGCTGTTAATGCTAGCCCTTTTTCTCTTGTATCTCTGATACATACATAATTGAGACGTGATGCTTTGGAGTAGCCCCGTGGTCTGATGATTGGAATGGATCCGGGTGCAGGCAACCTTTGAGGTGTGGTCATCCGTTTGACAGGAAGGCTTTACTTAACCGATATCGGTGATGAGGGAAGTTCGCCGCTCCAGGTAACGAAGCGTCATTATTTACCCGTAGGCCACGTAACGTGCGAACACAGGGGTATCCTGTGTTTGATGCCAAGGGTCGTAGTCTTGTCAAGTGAAGGGATTAGTACTGAGAGATCACTGAGAATAATCGATAAGGTAGCGATTTAGTCTATGAGAGAGTTAGGCCTATTGTATGGACTGGGTGATGAGACCAGTTGCCATAAAGTGTTGTGTCGCGGATTGTTTAGCATAATCTTATGTTCCCGTTGTTAGCAAAACCTTGATAGGTAGGTACTTGTATGATTGAGCTAGTATCTATTAAGTGGTTCATCTCACGGACTCGCTATAGCGACTCTGAGTTATTGTAATAGTCTCATTGCAGGTCAACACACCAATACAACTAGACCCGAGACTGGTTGTACTGGTGTGGAAGCCCAGGTGTATGGGGAAAGGTATGTGGCCAGCCACATTCAATATTGTGAACCTTCAATAGTGTGTTATTGTAATAAACATTGCATTGTGTAAGAAGGAACTTGTTTAATTGAATCTTTCCCTAGCAGCTTATTATACCCTACAAATTTACTTTAGCACGGTGGTGAGTAAGTACAACACCGAAGGAGACAATCAACATCCAGTCTCCTAACCAATTCTGTACAACTCCACTTGTCGGGTTACAATATGTTTTTACAACAAACTTGTAAATATGTTAAATGAAAATGAAAATGATATGTTAAAGAATTGAGCCTCAATAAATTTTAATAGTAAACAGAAACTCTGTCAAAAAGTTTTCTATAAAGTTGAAGATTACTTGGACGACAAGGCTTGGGATTAATTAAGCTGCTCTAATGTAGATGTGAATGTGAATGCTGTAATGTAGCAACAAACTATTTAGAATTAATATTGTCATTTTTATTTTTATCGATTTACGTGACATATGATATTTTTGATGAAATTTACAGAGCAAACTGACTGTGAATACCTTGCAGGCTTGATTGAATACATGTCTTTATAATTGTCTGGCGGTTTTAAGTATTTTGTATATGGCCTACGCAAATGTCCTGCAGATCTGGTAGCGTCGTGTGACGGGTCGTTGAGCTTTCTAAAATAAGGTTGAGCAACACGATGGCAGCAGATGCATGCATGCTGTCTGTTGGGACAGGTCACCTTAAAGCTGTAATGGCCTAATTCTGCCATGTTGAACGCCTGGATTATGAAAACGTTTTAAATGCGACTGTACCAAGTGCGCGGCCGCATAAAAGAAATGTGCGTGCATCTCGCTCGCACGTACAACTTTCATTCATGCGTGATCGCAGCCTCCGCAGTTTACTATCTCCTATTTTGGCTTAATATTCGTTTTACGCACGGGCCGTGTGATGGATAGTTTCATGTTTTTTTAAGGATATTCGGAACTTTTACAATCTCAATGGTACAAAGCAAATTTTCTCGTGTATGGTTTCTGTTCTATTTATACACAACATGACATTTTATTTTCGAGACGGTAACAAATGTCATCCGGTATGTATAGAATAGCTGGTTCCGAGCACAACACAGTATTCCTTGCATTCTTCTGAGTCGCCCCAGTCTCGTCCCGTTCGTCAATGTCGAAAATAAGCCAGTTAGGTATAATTTGTGGAGGTCTGACCGGCTTGGGCAGAGCACCGCCGTGTTCTCGCGGCGGCGATCGGCGGCGGTGATCTGTCGCGTCCGACCCTGGTCCAGGCCATGGTACTGAGCGAGAGGGAATGGGAAGCAGTCACCTCCTTCTGCGAAGCAGCAATGCTCGCGAAGAAGGAGGCGGAGCGCGTGAGGATGAGGCAATCGTTGCGCCCTCACGCCCTTAGTCGCCGCAGGAGGAGACATCCTGGGCGTCGGGAGTCGATAGCCGACTCCCGGCCACCGTAGGCACGGGCTTGCGGACGGCGAGCAATGGACAGCTCGCCGTCCGGTATGGACCAGGCCCGGGTCGACGGCGCGTCATGTTCCATGCGTGCCTCAAACAGATGTCAGCATAACTGACGGGGTCCGATAGGGCCGATGCCTGCCGGAGTCGCGGATTATTCAAAAGAGTTACCGTGGTCCTGGCGCACATGCAACTGAAGGAATACGGGTGGGTCTTAGTCAGTAAGAGTCTGACATGCCGTCCTGCTCCGCCCAGAGCGGGAGAGGTCATTTGATGATTTACCACCCAAAAAAAGGTACCTACTATAAAATGTTAGTATTATATTGGGAGGTGACACAATACATTAATACACGTTATAAACGCAGTCAATACTACAAACTGCGTCACTTTTTACAAGCTGTTATTTAAATTGCAATGTTCGTATGTAAGTTGTCCTTTCAAAATTTGCAAGTTAAATTGGATCCACTTACCGGTGTTCGATTGAGCTGAAATTTGGCACGCGTATGTAAAGTCTGTGACAATGCAATATTTTGGTACCATCGAGCGGATCTTATGATGGAGCGTGAAGGTGGCCATAGGAACTGTATAACGAAATGACACAACCGAGTTTGGGTTCGTTTGATTTGTCTTGGCAAGTACCCTATTAGTAGATGATGTCCAGGGTCTGATGGTGAAGCCAGAACGTGGCCACAGAAATTCTGTAATAAAGCAACGCAACTTCATCGAGTTTGGGCTCGTTTGATTATTCTTGACAGGTACTCTATTACTAAATGATGTCCTGGGTCTGATGATGAAGCCCGAAGGTGGCCATAGGAACTCTGTAATAAAACAACCCAATCTCATCAAGTTTGGGCTTGTTTGATTTTTCTTGATAAGTACTCTATTAGTAGATGATGTCTAGGGTCTGATGATGAAGCCAGAATGTGACCACAGAAACTCAGATGTTAATAATAATAGACCTTAAGACTAAAAAGTAAAAAATAATAATGAAAACAAGCTTATAATTAAAAAAAAGTGTAAAAGAAAAAAAAAAATTGTGAGATTTGTCATGTAGGCATGTATGTCTAAAGTGGGTATGATCTACGTTCAGAATAACCACTCTCTTGGTAACTTATCATAATAATATAGGTGTACGTAGATAGGTAAGTTCTAGGGACGTATATAAATATGGATCTATTCAAAATGTAAAATATATATAAATTTTAAAATCTTGATTCACTGATGTACGCTGTCCGTTATATAGACACCATAGACATAACATACCTACATGACGAATGACACAATTTTTTTAAATTTTCGTTCTTTTATTTTTCATAATCGTAATAAGTCCTTACCCAAATTCGTTTGGTTAAGAATTCCAAATTTAAATTTGTTTCAAATTAGCTGACCCGTGCCCACTTCGTTGGGCGGTAAACATTTTTACTTGTGATGAAATTATGACCGTGGTTCGGTTAGTACTGAGTGCTATGATTTATTTCCTGACTGCCAAAAGGAGGATTATATTTTTACTGTATATGTATGTATGTATTTGCATGCCAATTTGGCTATATTATCAGGTTTCAAATGAATGAATGAAATGATTTGATTTGATTGATATTTAAAATTATCTCTTAAACTATGCAACCAAAAAACATACTGTAAAAAACGAATTTTATCTTAATAAAATTTCTAAAGTGATAAAGCAGTTTATTTCTAAATAAATAGATTGACGTGTTGTATATGAAAAAAACCGTCTAATAGAAATATCGCTCAATAGATGAACGTTCGCGGTTCTATACCTATGTCGTATTATCCCTTTAACCATACGTCCAAATTATATGCAGTAAAACGGAAACGTCTTTTGTTTTAAACACTTGCGACGATAAATTTACTTATTTTAATAAGAATTCATAATTGTTGATAATATGACCAATAAACATGACCTAACGATTTAAATTATTTTTTTACTATAAAAAACTACTTTTCGTGACTTAAATATAAATGTTAGACATATGCTGTCGCTGACTTTTTTGTAGGCATTATCAAGTTCTACAACTTTTCTCTAGAACTCAATCATATATCTCTCATCGTTAAGGCAACGTTCGTAAGAAACATTTTCGTTCGACCGTTTTTTCTCCGACTTACTTTGCAAATCCAACTACCACGAAAAAGTCTTTTAATTTTTCGGGTTAATGTATAGCCTATACATATAATGTATAGCAATATGACACTCATAAATAACGTGGATTATCATTGGTAAAAGAATTTTCAAAATCGGTTCAGGAGATCCAGAGATTACCCCCTACAACCTCACAAACTTGCAAACTTTACCTCTTTATAATAATATAATATAATAATATACATATATATATATATATGACGGAGAAGGTACGTCTCTCTCGTTATTATCAACCATATTTTAACTACTGTGGGCGTACTATGGGAAGTGTTGGTTATTGCGCAATAGAAAAACCATTTGCAGTTCAAATCAAGTTATAATTTACGATCAAACTAATCAGTGTCACACTAGCGAATCACACACTGTAGGTATACGACACAACTATACAGAACGCGCGACAGTTTCTTAACGTTTCCACTGCTTAACCGCCAACAACAAACTCTGCTTTTTTCTCTGGTCAAGCGTTATGTTACAGACTCTGTCGAGCGCCACCTGGTGGCGCTCTAGCGTCCCGATTAGTCAAAGTCAAATGATTGATTTAACGTATTTCCGACATATATAATTAGTATAGATTTAGGCTTGTGTATTTGTCTTTCGAATTTAGTGATTTATTTGTTTTCGCGCCAATAGATTTTTCTTTGGCATCGTTCTGTCCACAATATCGAAAACTAAAATAACGCATTATTTACGAATACGAGTTCCACCGTGGCACCAGCGCTGCAGAAACAGCTCGAAGGATTAATTATGTATATGGGGAAGTTACTCTAAAAGAAAACACGGTACGTTTTAGTTTCCAACGTTTTCGTTCAGGAAATGTTGACCTACAGTTACCTACCTAATGTTGACGGCACGGTTGGCGCAGTGGTTAAGCGATTGACTGCTGCGCTGCGTGTCGCGGGTTCGATTCCCGCACGGAACAAATATTTGTATGACCTACAAGTAGTTGTTCCGGGTCTGGCTGTTTGTGTATGTGAGTTTAAATGTTTGTAAACGCACCCACAATACAGGAGAAATTCCTAGTGTGGGGCAACGTTTTTAAAAAAAAAAAAAAAAAAAAAAAAAAAAAAACAGAACAAACACCGTGGACGGCCAGAGACCCTAGTTAACAAAGAAAAATTAAAAGTGATTGTGGAAGCAGATCCATCGCAAACTACGTCAGAGTTAGCAGCAGGCTACGATGTGAGTGATAAAATAATTTTAATTCACTTGAAACAAAATGTAAAAGTGAAAACGCTCGAAAATTGGGTACCGCCTGAATTGAGTGAAGCACACCAACATACACGCGTCGAGTGCTGCGTTATATTACTCAACCGCTACAATAGTGTAAAAGTGTCTGGTGGACTAGTACTGGTGTCATCCACTACCTACAGCTTCCTAAGATCTGGCCAGACGATTACGGCAGATCTGTATTGTCAACAACTGCAGATCATGATGGAAAGCTAGCCGTTAAAAAACCGAGACTGGTCAATTGCTCTAGCCCATTGCTGCTTCAAGAGAACGCTATAACACACTGCACAACAGACGGTCGCTAAATTAGAGGAGCTAAGATTGGAATGTCTGCGACAACAACCGTACTCCCCGGACCTTACATATTACATACACATACCACACATATTCAACAGATTACCACTTTTTCTGGAATTTGGACAATTTCTTGCAAGGAAAAAAATTCAATTCCGATGAGACAATTAAAACCGCCTTTAAAGGTTTTATTGATTCTCGCTCCCACAATTTTTTTACGCATCAATGAACTACCTATAAAACGGCGAAAGTGCAAAGGTAACAACGGTACATACTTTGATTGATTAAATATATAATTCCACATATTAATTTTTTTACCTTTTCCGTATAAAACGCCAATTTCATATGTAAGGACCAACATTTTGGTGTGCACCTTTTTAATATACATACACATACACAACATAAACTCACGCCTTCTTCCCATGGAGGTAGGCTGACACTACAGAACGCCACCTGCTACGATCCTTACATACTCCGTTAGCCTCGTTTACGTCCATACATTTGGTCATACACGCACGCCGGTTGCGAGTACTACGCACCTGACCTTTCTGAAGAACATCAACAATAAGGTCACTATATGTCTTTCTATTTAATATGTTTTCGTTTTAACACATGCAGGTATATAATAGAATGGTATATTCTATTTATGCAACTGACGTTTGAGGTAGGTAGATAAAATCTATTCACATACTAAATTAGTAATTCATTTAAGTGCCAAAGTATACGTTTTTATAACAAAATTCTTAGCTATGATAAAGAACTGACCCTCAATAAATTGAAATCATTTATTAAACAGAAACTCTGTCAAAAAGGTTTCTTTAAAGTTACTTGGACGAACATCAGTGTTTTAGAATATTGTCATTTTTTTTTTCACTGACTCATGGTAATTTTATGACATTTAAAGAGAAAACTGATTTATTCAATCTTTGATTGTGTAAACCATAGATTGAATAAATGACTTTATAATTCTGTCTGGCTGTTTTGAGTATTTTGTATATGGCCAACGCAAATTTCCTGCAGTGGTAGCGACGTAAGACGGGTCGTTGAGCTTTCTAAAATAGGGTTGAGCTACAGGATAGCTGATGCATCCATGCCGTCGGTTGGGACAGGTTCCCTCAAAGTTGCAATGGCTCTTTCTTCAAAAGACCTTTCCAGACATAGTCCTGCATTGTTAGACTCACATTAAATCCTAATAATATAAGGTTTGTACTTTAAAAGAGACCATGACTTCTGAGTTTGTTTCGGCATTTCTTATCAGGGATCAGGCAGCTAGGAAACCTAGTTTTAAAATATTGACCAGGAACATATTGAAGCGTAAAAGTGTCTTAAGAGATCTACTTAAGTACAGAAATAAACATTTCATTTAATTATTCAGCATTTGTTAGAAAACTCAAACGACAGTTATATGTATAATTTTTGTAAGCTACAATGCATTGGCAGAATCTAATTATTGTGACCCAAGCCTAAACGCTGACTAAACCTGTTTTGCGCTTTTAAATTTTTTAACGTGACGATTATTATTATCGTGGACGTCGTCTACGTCCATAAAATGTATGGAATTACGTGCACGTTATAACGTTATCATAGACGGTAAAAAGGGTCTCCATATAATTATTTCTATACATATACTTCCCTGTGTTATCGTGATATCGTGACATGGACGTGGACGGATTATAAAAGCGCATATTCTATTGGATTTTCATTGAGAATAGATGCAAGTAGCTTCTCTAGTTGGTTTAAGTGCATAATTCCACATTAGAACACCACACACACATTATATTATTTCCACAGTATTATTTATGGGTGAACAGGTGAATAGGTACACCTCTGCCTGAACCTTCGGGGAATACAGGCGTGATGGATGTTATGTTATTCGTCATTAGGTTAGTTTAAAATTGACTGGTGTAAAAAAAAAACATGCCCAAGGTGACTTTGGAAGTTCCCCAGGATTGTAAGTTGAAACATTTTTTAACTTAAAAGCTGTAAAAAAATCTTTTTTACGATATTTATTGATATGTAGGTTCTGCCGATCTCACAAAAAGTTAAAACATGCCACAAAATGTAAGCCATTGGGCATGCTTTTTAATTGTTGAACGATGAACTCAGTTTCAGGAGATGCAATTCTCAATGTATTCATACATTCTTTAGATTCGTTTAAAAAGGAATCACAAGACTCTTCTTTGAACTCAGCAGCCATAAATTAAGATGGTGCATCTATTGCATCTATAATGGATAGTTCATTTTTTAATGACCTACTGCTCATTTGGTTCATAGTATAGTCGACGAATTGCTTTATCACTTTTGACAATTCCCAGTAAATTGTAACTTCACACAGGTTGAAATTATCTGTCACATACACAAATAGACCTTGTCGGTCTTATTACAAAAAAAAGTATTTCTTTAGACATGGTTTATACCATCGAGCCTGTTTTTGAAATAAGAACCTGACAGAAATTGAAATACAGTTCCTTTTACAAAACTGACAACTTAGTCCGGTCTTAGGTTGTCAATTTTGTTCTAAGAACTTTACTAAAGTCGGCATAAAGTTCGAAATACAAAAACTGGCTCGAAGGTTTAGACACGGGCTAAAGTTAGATCGTGTTTTGCAATAATACGGGCGAAGTTCTATGGCATACAAGTGACATTCAACCGTTGGTTGAATGTAATTATCAAAGTTGATTTCAGTCCAGTACTAACCCCACAAGATCTACATTAAGTTCAACTGTATCATCGAAGATTTTTTGCGGTTTTATTTTTTAATTAATCATTAATATTCTTTTTTTTTATGCACACTTACTTTTCCAATTCACTTTAGAAATTGGCAGAATAGTTGACATCCGCTTTGCTTGCCATAATAAAAAATAGAATAGAATAGAATTACCAAACTTGTGAGAAAATTAAAATTTCGATTAAAATAATTTTGTCTTTAAAACCCACAAAGACGAAAATTTATCATGTTAAAGTTTATTTAATTTTAGTGCCTCAGTCATTATTTTTTTTAAATTTTACTTTAAACTACAGAAATGTGCCAGGAACAAATTGACGTTTGAATATTTTTTATATGGCCAGTACTTTTAAAGTTATGAAAGTCAGTAAGTATGTTAGTTAATATCCCTAAACAGTGCTGATGTTTTAAGTATTAGTAATTGATAATGCATTATCTTCAAAGAATCTCTTAATTTTCGCATAAGACACGTGAGTTCACGAACGGAAATCTGTAAAAAAGGAAGTACTTACTAAGCAGTCTACTTTCTTCCTACTATCTTTGGCCCACTGTAGCGAAAATAGTTCTTTTTTCAACTCAAGTTTACATAAATATGTGACTCGACATAATGAATCTGCCTTTTTCCAACTATGTTAGGGTTGGCTTCCAGTCTAACCGGACACAAGACCGGTTGGCAGACTTTCGGACTTCTGACGACCCGTAACGACTGTCAAAGATCTACGAATGACAGCAGGGACCAACGAGGCCGGGGTCGTGGATTGTTCGAAAGAGTTACCGTGGCCCTGGCGCACAGGCAACTGAAGGAACACGGGAGGGTTTTAGTCAGTAAGAGTCTGACACGCCCTTCCGCTCCGCCCAGAGCGGGAGAGGTCATTTGATGATATCCCCCCCAAAAAATAAAAATAAAAAGGGCCCAGCGAGGCACGGAGAGGTCTCGGTACGTAAAGACCCATCCACGGACCAACCTCGGCAAGCGTAGCTTAACCTAATCGATCGATCTGTGCCGCTGTAATTATTTAGCCACGAGCCTGTCTTTAGCCACGAGCCTGTCTTTAGCCACGAGCCTGTCCTTAGCCACGAGCCCCTCTACTCGACAGTATAATTATGATAAATTATATATCAACAAAGACGCACATAAGTTAAGAAAAAATCTAGAAGTATTACACGTTAGTATTAATATTTGTTATATAAAGTTTATTCAATGTTTTGAGAAAGCATGTCATGCCCATACTAGAATATTATTTTGGGCCAAAATCTGTCATAGGCAGAAGATTTTGTGAAATTTATTGTACCATGTTTTGGTTTAACTATCGATCACGCATTAAGGCTCCCTCAGACAGCCCCGACGCGACAGCGCTACACAAAACCTACACAAAACCTACACACCTACACAAAAACTACAGCTACACCGCTCTTCGCGCGACACGCGATGCCTTTGTGTCGGGCGTCGCGTCGCGCCAGTGTGTACGAGCCTTTATAACAATCTTAATCGTAATTTTGGTTTAATACACATTATTTTCGGATGTCTAATTAAGAAATCTAGAATCATTAAAACATTTACCAATGGCCTTCTGCAGGTCATCTTTTAGGAAAAGCAGATCATGGTTTATAAAAAAAAAAAAAACTTGACGGACTTAGATCCTGATTTAAACGGTGCGATTTTATTGCCTGGTTCTACGAGTATGCCCCCATAAGTTGAAGCAACTTAAAAGTTGCACTGTCTAAATAGTGTTTTCGATGGTGCAAGTCATTTGTTGCTTCAATTTGATTGTACGTCACAGGCAAGACACTTAATCGAATAAATGGAGCTTATCAACTAACGCTTAGGATACCTACCGGTCCCTAAAAGTTTTCAGTGTTACCGCGCATTGTGCATGACCATCTTTGAGTTCTGTCGCTTAACTTAAATAATCAACATCGAAAAAGAAGACCGGTTAGAATTATAATTTTGTCTGACTATGAAATATTAAACATTATCTACATCGCCGCATACGAACTACACGTCAGACTGACGTCATGCAAAATCCTGCATCGCACAAGCAGAGTTTACCGCGCAACTAGCATATATACAACGTCCCGACATCAAACGGAGGGCAGTTGCCCACCAGACACAACACCCGTCTGGTCGGAGGATCCTCCCTTTACCATAGGGTATGAGTGAACTTTACACCCTGTTCCTCATACCTCTATAAATAATATCAAACAAATATTCTATGTATTGGTTAATATAAACGTATGCACGATAACTCTTGGATATTTACTGCAACGATTACCAATAGACAGTGTGGAAATTTGTACGTTATGGTTTGCCCGTCATAAAGTGTCAGGGCGAACCGTAGACCACAAGTTAATTAAAGAGTTCTAGCTACTACAATCGTATGATGTAAAAATATCTAGTAGGCTGGCCATAGCCGTCAGAGGAATCCAGGCTGGTCGTGTTCGTCAGAGGAATCCAGGGAGCTTTCCGGTGATCAAGGAGCGGCGTTCTCACGCCGCACAGCAGACGCAGCTCCGAGGATTCAGGGAGCTACAAATGAAGCACGTTCCAGATAAAAAAAAACATTATTATACAAGGTGGAACTTACATAACGCACAACCTCTTAAGGGGTCATTGCACTCATAATTATGAACAACTTTTACTATGGTACCAAACTTGAAATCGCGAAACAAAAATCAGCTGTTCCCTACATTTATATTCGCAAAAGTCGTCAAATTGGAGGTAATAGTTGTTTTTTTTTTCGCGATTTCAAAATTGGTCCCATACTAAAAGTCGTTCATAATGATGAGTACAATGACCCCTTAAGATGTTATGGGTTATTTAAGTTACAACTTGTATAACGAACCTTATTTTTATTAGGTACTGAAACTTTATAATTAAAGATTTTACATATAGAAAATTCTGTTTACTTTGGATACGTCAAAATATAAATTTACGATATAAAATACAGTAAGTAATAATAAACTAAGCTAATAAACCTGGCATCGTAAAGATAATACCACAAATTTTGGTTTTTAATTTTACACACACGCCGCTAAAACCCATTATAACTCTGTTTCTATTTACTCCCTCGCTAAAGCTCGGAAGTAAAACTACCTCATATATAATGAGTCATTTGATCCCCTTGTGAAACAATCTACTATTACAAGCGCCTATTCGAATAGATTATTTATTACCAGCTTATATCCAAATTTTGTTCATATTTCAAACTCATTTAGGTCAAATTAAATTTTTCATGATGATGTGATTTGTGCCTGAAGCTGGACGGCGCCGCCGATGCCAGCCCTGAATGAGATGGCGAGATGACCAGCATCCTAATTACGTAACACTATCTATCACAATCTGAATCATTTTGAAGCCTATTGCTAATCCATTGCTTCATATGTTCGAAAAAATTGTCTGCTCAACAACGTAAATAACGCAATGAATGTTGTAGAACTGTCAAAATGAAACCCATTCCTACTGTTAGTGTGTTACGTAATTACTCCGCTGGACGCGTACCGCTAGGGCTGGTTTGAGGTGGCGCGGGAAAAGAGTTCCTGGAAGGATTTGCGGGAGTACTTTGCTCAGCAGTAGGACAGTATAGGCTAATAAAATTAAAATAAAGTAATTTTCCCACACATACCTTTTCACGATTTGAGTCTGTTTTCGAAAAAGCTATTAGAATTAGAATATTTTTCATTATCTTCCGAATTTCATGTTTCAATTTAATTCGATCTTCAGTTGGTTATGCTCTGGGTTGTGGGTCAGTAAATGATTTTTTTATTGAAATTATAAATAAAGCATTTGGCACATTTGAAAATTAATTTATGGTTGATATTTTTTATGCCAAAATATTTTAGTATTTTCAATCAAAATGTATTTTTTCAGGAATCACATTAACTTGCAACGGAAAAGTGAAATTAGGAAATATTTAATTTGGAAGTATTTTGGGATCACTAATGAAATGAAATAAGTTAGAATAGATCCAATGTGATTTAGAGATTTTTGTTACCTAACTAGCTACGCCCAGCGGTTTCACCCGCATAAATTTCGCAACTTTCTTAAAAAAAAACATCCGTTACAACCTTCTACAAAGTATTAGAAAACTATAAAAAAAAAGATGGATGAAATCGGTAAAGTCGTTCTCAAGTTATGGCGTGACCAAGGGAAATAGGGATTAATCTAATATATAAAATTCTCGTGTCACAGTTTTCGTTGCCATACTCCTCCGAAACGGCTTAACCGATTTTGATGAAATTTTTTGTGCTTATCCGGTATCTATGAGAATCGGCCAACATCAATTTTTTTTTTTTTTTTTTTTGGTAGGTAGGTAGAGTAGGTAGGTAGGGTAGGTAGGTAGGGTAGGTAGGTAGGTAGGGTAGGTAGGTAGGGTAGGTAGGTAGGGTAGGTAGGTAGGGTAGGTAGGTAGGGTAGGTAGGTAGGGTAGGTAGGTAGGGTAGGTAGGTAGGTAGGGCAGGTAGGTAGGGTAGGTAGGTAGGGTACGCCGTAGATAAGTACCGCAACCCGTGCGAAGCCGGGGCGGGTCGCTAGTTTTTATATATATAGATATGGAAAATTAACCTATAATCTCAATGTAAATTTCTCCACGCGCCGATCCGACTCATGGAATTTTGTAACAATATTCTGTTTATTATATTATAATATACACTTCAAACTTTTTAATGAAAACATAGTCCCGTGTGGTATAGAGTAACACACAAAATATGGCAATTGATAGCAATAGCTTTCCTTTTTACAGTTTAGCCACGTTCATTGCATTATTTACGTTATTGAACATACGAATTTTGCTATCCTATGAAGCATTAAGGAGGTCCCTCAAAACACTTGTATTGTGACTGAAAGTGTGCAATTAGGGTGCTGGTTGTATCGGCTCTTAAATGAAATTAACTGTTTATAAAGATTTATTATTGTAGTGAAACAATACAAGTTTGCACTTGGCCGGAATACCATCAACGTTCTTATTATTAATTCCATTCAGTATTAATCAATACGTAATAATTTATTAAACCACTAATATGATAGAGCATACTTAATGGGACTCATTTGCAATAACTACCGGTTAGATAATATAATAATACACGTGTTATATGTAACGAACTAGTTCTTCAATAATTTGTGAGCTCTACACCAACTTCTTGTAAACTAGGCTTCATTCATCTGGAGGTTTTGACCGTCCGTTGCGTGCGCGCAGGCTTGCAACAACAGCCTCAGTTGCCTTCCAATCACCGCGCTAGTCGCTCGTGCCTACCTGCCACTATCCGTAGTGACTCGAAAATCGCGAGTGATTTAGAAATTTTATAAAAAAGGACATTTTTATATATTTTTTTTGAGATTTTCCTCTTTTTCGTCGATTGCATCAAAAACCGAAGGTTAGTGTTTTGTTTTTTTTATGTAAAATATGTGTGACTTGCAATAGAAAGTATAATTTGACTGAATGTGTGCCATCGATAACCTAGATTAGTAAATTTATGCTGAAAGTAAGTTTATAGTGAGGCCATAGTTATAACATCTGTGACAGCGAATTTTAGCGTCAGGCTGTCGATTTAAATGTTAAGAAATCGTGCTGCACCTATGTTTATTATCGTTTGGAAATTGATTAGAACCTTCACTTGTGAATTTTAGAAAGGATCTCAGGAATTTTGTTTAAATATTAGGATTTCACTCAACCATAAGCTTTTTTATCTTGTTGACATAAAGTTGAGGTTATTGGTTGACACTGGTAAATCAACTTAACTATGTGGGTCTACTCGAATTATAGGTTTAATGTGATCTACTGTTACCCTAGAAAATAACGAACTGCAAATTAACATTCTTGATAATAAGTCAAGCGTAATAGAAAACTGCAAATTTATGACGTCAATTTTAAACTCAACTATGAAGTACAGCTGCTTCAAAGCTCTCCGACATATTAAGAGTAATTCCATTTGCAAACAAAAAAAATAACCGCAGTTTGTAATTAGTCGAACGCTTCAGAAACCTTGTGTAACATTTTGGAAAATTCATGAAAAATTCAGCAGAACTGATAAACGACGAGTATCAGATGGAAAGAAATTGAGAAATTAATGTCAGTACTCTCCTGTGTTTCTTTTTACAAAAAAGCTTTTCAGCTACGAAAGAAGTGTATTATGTTAGGTAATAAATTAACACAAATTTATTTATTTATGTACAAACAAAACACTTCAAATCAATCTGCCTAGGATTTGCGCAACTATGTTGGGGTTGGCTTCCAGTCTAACCGATTGCAGCTGAATACCAATATTTTACACAAAACACTTAATAGAGAGAAATACATAAATACAGAAGAGCACAAAGGTAATGCTAATTTCATTTTAAAATTACTTCCAGCAGACCTGCGACAGGACAGTAGAATGAGAGACGTAAATACAGTGTGTCAAACAGACATGCAAACTGAAATTAGAGTATAGTACCCTAATAATTGTAGAAAAATGAAAATAATCTTCGTAATCTTCGAAATAATCTTCGGGAAATTGGAAAATAATAATTATACTTAATCAAAAAGAATAGAAAAGCTCGGTACTGAATACAAATTTCAATAGAGAAAACCTAAGATTTAACATTTTTTGTCGACAAAAAGTATTCGAGGAATGGAAAACGCTTTACGATGTACGCACGAAGCGTAACTTGTCACCGTATGTTATTCAAATCTTTAAACTGATCACTTTATTGCAACTACCGACAAACTAGTATCGTATGGCGTGTTGAGCAATGGAGTATTATATGCTCAACGCTCAATGGTACTAGCAATAACGTTTTAAACATATGTGGTTGAGTATGTTTATGGCGCCAATGATGTGTTGATGCGGAAAATCATCGTTTGTTGTGTACTTCATCGTAATTTTGTCAGTTAGTCTTTTCTGACGGCTGAAAGAGATGTATGAATGACGAAGAGTTGGTGCACCAAACTCCAATAAATTAGTATATGAATAAAACGAACCATGATGAAGCCTTTCTTCCTGATGGGATTGAAACATGTCTTGAATATTGTATACTTTCTTATCCACATTTTGTCTTCCGCAGTAATATTCAGTGTCTCTTCTTGCCCTATTCTTAATTTTTCTTTCTTAAGGTAAACGCACACTTATCAGAGCCGAAGGAAGCGAAGGAGCCGAAAGTATCGAATTTTTGAATTACTTGTATGAAATCCTATGAAACCTGTGTTGGGCGATTCGTCCGATTTGGCGCGGATAAGTGTGCGAGGTTTCATAGGATTTCGTACAAGTAATTCTAAAATTCGATACTTTCGGCTCCTTCGCTTCCTTCGGCTCTGATAAGTGTGCGTTCACCTTTATTCTTATTTCGCTTACGTTTTTACTGATAGAACCGTTTTCTTTATTAGCATCACTAGTTTTATGATAATTTTTTGGTCAATTCGGGTCTTTACTTGATTCAGTTCAAACAAAAGAGATCATCTCAATGCATGAAATAAAAAAATGATACAAACAATGATTACATTTTCTATTACAGCAAGGACTTTGACACTATTACACGAGAACTTAATTAATGTTTTTGCCTGACACTAGCTTACGATTGTGGTCGTGATCATACATCTGAATCTTGATTGTGGTTCGGAAAAAGATAACGGAATATTTTCTGATCAGATTGGAGAGTATGACCCTGATTATAATAGCATCAGTACAACTTGTTAAGAGGAAGTACCTATGGTGAGATTTAGATGCTTATCTGTGAGAATATACATGTATTTATGTCTTCTGGCAATTTATTAAGGGCGCAGCATGTTTTTCCTTCCATCTCTATCATCCATAATATCAGTATTTACCCCAGCCATACCTTTTGTCTAACAAGCTTGCCATCGTTTTCCTGGATTTGTCTGTATTCTAATACTCATCTCCATTCCCACTCAAAACTATTCTCGCGACATGATCTCTATCCTTCTGCGTCACATCATTTAAGTACTGTGTTTATAATATTACTGGCAGACTTCGACCTTAGTTAAAATTTTCAGAAAAACTAGCGGGTGCTTTAAGTAATTAGCCCGTATTTTATTGTATAACTACGAAGCTAATCCTTGATATCTACATAGTTCGTACATCTGAAGAATAAATTCAATCTTTTAGTATTGTATAATTGCATAGCACATGTGTGAGTACTATGCACCTACTATAAAGCTACCATTTACTAGGTTTGTCTTTCATTGACTTGAATGTGCCCTGGCGGCTGAGAGTATGTCATGCTCACTTCAATGTCTCGCTGGTGGTGGCGTGTGTGTTGGATCATTAAGTTCCCTTCAAAATGGTTGAGCTAAATGGTGCTGATCCATACGTCATGTTCGTGAACGGGTGCCGTCAGTGGGGACTGGTCATCTCTCGGCTGCCACGGCTTATTTTAATTTAATTTAATATTTGAATTAATTTTGTCTCTTTATTACGGACTCATGCATAATTTCAACATTAATGATGTAAGCAATATTTTGTAACCATATTTCGATTTAAAAGAATGTCCATGGAGTTTCTTGCCCGTTCTTCTCCATAGGTACCTACTACGCTTTGGAATGGGCAACTAGCTTCATCTTTCTGACAGAACGACCCCTTGACAATTCAAAAGTGCCTGTAATTGGTTTGTTTGAAATAAATGCTTTGAGTTTGAGTTTGAGTTCAAAGTGTAATTGCTGATGTCATAAGTTTTCAAAATCGTAACAATTAGCAACTGCCCTGCCAAATATATAACTATTCGATTCTGTAGTGAGTGATATTGGTCGCTATCCTTACGGCAAAAAATATATAATATTTGTATGTGCTAAATAATTCTCAAATGCAAATAAAAGCGTTACTATATGCGCAGTTGACGTGACTATTTTGAGAACAAATTAATGTTATTTCACCACACTAGGTATATTTTTCTGAATACTAAGAATTAAGATCAACCTACCTGTTATTATCTAAATCCATTAGATTCTCATTAATTTCCTATGCAACCAGTCCCAAATGACGTTCGGCAATTAGTCTGTTAATGAGGTATCCTATCAAAACTCAAACTCAAACTCAAAGCATTTATTTCAAATAAACCAATTACAGGCACTTTTGAATTATCAAGGGGACGTCAGAAACATGAAGCTAGTTATCCATTCTATAATGTAGTAGGTACCTATGGAGAAGAACGAGCAAGAAACTCCATGGATACTCTTTTAAATCAAAATATCGTTACAAAAAAAAAATTACATCATTCAAGTTGAAATTATACACGTGAGAACGTAGAAACGTCAATCTAGAAAGACGTGCACGTTAAAAGCGTTCGTAATAAAAAAGATATAAACAAAAATAAAAAAAAGGAACAGTTATTAAAAGAAATAATAAAGACAGAGATTTTTTTTTGTGGTTCATTCATATCGTTAACGAATATTCACATATCTGATCTCCCTCACAGGGAGCTGACTTCTTCTATAAAGTAAACTGTGTCTTCTTATTGAAACTGAAGTGTTACAAAATTTTAATTTCCGTCATCATCATCCACATCTTTCACCGTAACACTAACACCCTCTTTATATAAAACTCTCGTAACTTTTGATAGAACAAAAAAGATCGGCATTTATTCGGTAAAATCCGTTCCAGTTTTACCATACGCATTTTTAGATCACTTACTTTCTCTGTAACAGGTGGATTTAATCGCATTGCCACTTAAGAGCGGCCAACCTGTCATACTTTTCATACAAACGCTCGTACGTGATTATGGCATTATAACACATCTTTCATTGACATTTTTGAATTAATAGGTGTTTTGTGTACTTTATCTAGTTTTATATGCAAACAAAAATTCAAAATTTGGAGAAACAAATTCAGTATAAGCCTCCAAAAATCTGCTTTTTGCACAAATTTTACCTGAACTTTGGCCGTTCATAATGTACTCATAAATTGTAAACGTAAAGAAAACATCATCATAGAAACCTCGCACATGTAATGGAGATTCTAAATGACAGACATATTTTCCAAACATTTGTAAGGCTTTTTCAAAAACACGTATTTCCTGCAACAAGTTTTGTGAAATCTCCGCGCGCCAATTTTCGTTCGATGCTATCGCGTTCTCACTCTTGCTTCTTGATTCAAACATTGCGTTGGATGAAAAAACAAGCTTTTCAATCATGCTCGCGTTGACGATAGACGGACCGGGAAGGGCGCTCTTAATTCTATCGGTTATTAACTTTCTAATTAGATTGTAATATCTTATTTATATCACCACATCATCTTGCGTCACTTCCAAAGGAAAGAAGAACCAGGTCTTTTAGCGTGTTTCCTCAGGGACTTACTATAGGACCAGAACGTTGTGGCCCTGTGGAGTATATTTTTCGATAGGACCAAGCATTCTCTGAAGTAATAATGTCTCGTGGATCTTCTACTATTTTAGTATGGTAACTAAGATGTTGAGGAACAAAAAATCGGCTTTATTGACTAGAAAATGTCTAAGTCAAGTCAGATCGTTTATTTTGTTATGCTATCGTATCGTTTTCTTATGATTAGACCATTACAGGCGCTTTTGAATTTCAAAATCTACAAGAAATTGAATCGAGTCGCCCCTTCCAAAAAGTAGATTCGTATAGAGAAAAACGTGCAAGAAACTCAAGAGGAACTCTTTTAAAAATATTTCACAAAATTTTGTTTACATTAATAATGTTAAATTATGTCATACCTTTGAGTATCTGTCTCTAGGTCTGTAGGGCAAGAGTCGGCGAGATTTTAAACTTGAAAACTGTTGCGTAACTACAACATTTCAAACGGTGCCCTGCTCGAAAGTATGTGGGTCATTCAAATGATAGCGGCAATTACACTCGAGAGCAATGAATCCGGGTCACTTAAAGAATGTTAAAAATCTCGGAAACTAAAAATGATAGGTTAATGCAATAAATTGTATTTAATAGACAATGTAATACTCCTTAAATGAAAGTAAAAAAAATATGAGTCACCATACATTTTATTAACACAAAATTACATAAAGAAAAAAACTGCTGATCTCTCCTTAAAACAAAAATAGGAAACATGAAATTTTTGAACTTTATTACGATTTTCTTGAATTTTAATACTTCGTATTGCCTCCTCGTGCTTCCATTACTGCGTTTACGCGGTTTGGCATGCTGTACACCAAGTTCCTTATACGATTGGGGGAATATTCTCCCATTCCTCTGTGAGAGCAATTTTGAGCTCACGAAGCGTGATTGGGGGAGGGTTTCGTTGTTTTACGCATCTGCCTAGCTCGTCCCAAGCATGCTCGATCGGGTTGATATCCGGGCTGCGCGCTGGCCACTCCATACGAGTAATGTTCATCTCTTGAAGGTAGTCATTCACAATCCTACCTGTATGAGGTCGGGCATTGTCATGCATAAATATAGCATCCTCACCTAAATTGACCATAAATGGACCAACGTGATCATTGAGGATTTCTTCCACATATCTTACGCTAGTTAAAGAGCCGTTTTCTATGATCACCAGCTCTGTGCGACTTTCAGAAGAAATTCCGGCCCACACAAGTACAGACCCACCACCGTAGGCTACTTTTTCTTCGATGCATGCTTGCTTGAATCTTTCCCCTGGTCTTCGATACACTCTGTGTCTTCCATCGTGCTTGTAGAGCATAAATTTTGATTCGTCGGAGAACATAACTTTTGACCAATCTTCAATACTCCAATTTACGTGGCTCTGGGCATATCTTAGTCTTGAAATACGATGCCCACGCTCCAGTTTAGGGCCGTTTGCAGGTCTAAGGGGTTTTAAGTTAGATTCAGCAAGCCGACGTCTTACTATCCATGCACTTGGGTTACTTCCTCCGAGGCGTCGAAACTGATTTGTGAGTTCAGTTCCTGTGAGAAAGCGATTTCGAAGCATGGTGTTCACCAAGTATCGGTCTTCTCGTGCTGTGGTACACCTGGTTCTGCCCGTTCCTGGTCTGCGTAGGTTAGAACCAGTTTCTTCGTAACGTCGGAGAACTCTTTGTACTGTTGACAGCGACACACCGACAGTCCTGGCTGTATCGCGCTGACTCCGGCCGGTTTCCAGCATTGTAAGTATTCTGGTGCATTCTTCAGGCGTAAGCGACATAATTTCAGCTTGAATAATGAATATAGAGCACTATCAACATGGTTTATGTACCCACATAAATGACAGATTACAAACAAAAGCAAAACCAAATGCTGTAATTTCGTAGTTCCATCTTCGAAAGTGGCCCTTTTTCAAATTTGATTTTTTTATGATATAACTTTACAATAACTAAGAAGTTTTAATACCTTCATTTAAGGAGTATTACATTGTCTATTAAATACAATTTATTGCATTAACCTAGCATTTTTAGCTTCCGAGATTTTTAGGATTCTTTAAGTGACCCGGATTCATTGCTCTCGAGTGTATTTAGTAAGATTTTGATTAAAAGTTTGCGTTGATATTTTTTATACTTTTTGTTGTCAGTTTTTCTTTATTAGTTGTATTTTAGATCGAGTTGAATTTAAGCTTACCTTACCTTTTAGCGTATTGACGTGAACTTGCGGACACCTGCCCGTATTACCTATTACCTACCTACCAGTGTCAAAACTAAGTCCCCACAGTGGTGCATCTAGACCTAATCAGCATTTCAAAGTCTCACCAAGAAATATCTGACCATATTAAATATTGCAACAACAAAAAGGCATAATAAGTGTAAAATTTGCTTAAAAACTATCACTAAAAGCCACGTGCGTCCAACTTAAGTAAAGCTTTAAAGCAATTAGTTTGACTAAATCCACCATTTATTTTTAAAACTACGTCAACTTCTTAAATATTTTCCTTTATTATATCTCTTTTTGGTGGGAAATAATAATTACATAGCTGACGTAGAATTCATAGTAATGTTAATGTTTTATTTTATGTAACTGTTTTGGTTGGGAAATCATCAAATGACTTCTCCCGCTCTGAGCGGAGCGGAAGGGCATGTCAGACTCTTACTGACTAAAACCCACCCGTGTTCCTTCAGTTGCCTGTGCGCCAGGGCCACGGTAACTCTTTCGAACAATCCGCGACCCCGGCAAGTTATGTAACAGCCTAGTATCTGTTTGTATAAATAAAGTTCACTTACTTATTATGTAACGTTAAATGGTTGATTTAAGTATTAATTAAAACAAAATACTCATCATCATCATCATCATCACCCACAGCCCCACTTCACTCTTCTCTTGTGCGTTGCTTGTGTCTTTTCTTGTGCCAATACCCACGCTCCTGTGCGAGCATCATCCAGGTTCTACCCGCGATGTTAACAATTTCTTCCGCCCATCTCACGGCTGCAAATCAAAATACTAATTGCTATTTATGGTTGTAATTTTAACAGTCAATTTCATTCATAAAGATCGTTGCTTCTAGAAGGAATTGGGGGAAGGCAGTTACCCAGCAGTGGGACAGCATAGACTTACAAAAAAAAAACAAAAACGACAAAACTAGTTCTGTAAACGACAAAACGAGTTCTGTAAACGACAAAACGAAATTTGTATACGACAAGACAAGTCTGTAATTGAATGAAAAATGATAATCTTCGGTATCATAAATATCAGTAACTTTAAAGAAAATATTATTAACTAATCAAAACCACATTATTCATTGCTCATATAAATGTTTTATTGCCAATTTCAGTAGTTGCAACTGAATTGAGTTATAAATCAACAATAATCCAAAACTAAGTATTGTACTGTAATTTGCAATTCATCAAATTTTATTTCATAGTTTATATTATGATCTGGTTTAGTAATGCTAGTGCTGCGAGTTATTTTTATTACTTGTTGATATATTGTAATCATGATTATTAGCTCGTAAATATTCGTTGTAGTTTCAAGAACGAAAATTAATCTCATGTTATGGGATTTTAACCTACGTGGGACTCGCTCAGGGTTTTTCGGAAAATTCTTTTATAGCGTCGTTTCACTTTCCAAGGAACATCCAACTTTTTGTTTTCTTTGATTTAAGATGAACGTTGTCTGTCAGTGAATCAGTACGCGGAAGTGTTTCTTTTTACTAGGTTTCTATATCTGCTATAATTCCGAATGCTTCGGTGTTACATCTGGCGACGTACATTAAAGTGATGGACTCAAACAAATTAAATCCGCCTATAAACGCATGCAATACTGCCAACATAACAATATCTATAACACCCGCCATAGGAATATAATATCAATAAATTTTAATAGTTGGCAATACTCCTAGGAATCTTTTAACCATAAATCTATAACTTTTACTAATCTTTAAACATCTGTAAATAATGTTGGGTAGGCCTAATGGCCTAATCCGTTTCATAACAAAATTTACATTTTTATGGTATTGTGAATGAAAGTCACAATCTAACACCTATGGGCTGTTACATTGAACCTTTTTAAGTAATTACAGAACTAACTGATGATCGAGTTAAATAAGTTAAGGCAATAAAAACGGAAACCAATCATATTCAAGAAATTTAGTTTCAAAAATTAGCAATGCATGGGCGTAATGGTAAAATTGGGGACAAACATTAACTTTGTCTCATCCAATGAAATTCGAATGACGCATAGATGATGCATACTTTGCAATCTATAAACATAATGCTTTTCTGTAGGTAATTTATCCTGTCCCTTGATAGTTTGATTCCTACGAGTTCCCATTTATTTAAAACTTCCAGCATATTTCAGTTGACAACGAAAGTTCGTCCAAAACCCATGTAATTTCTGCCAAATGACAAAGTATCGTAGAATCTCTAACACTTACGATAATAATTCGACAAATGACCATTAGTACGGTTGTGTGGGAATGAGAAAATGCAAGTGTTCGCAGTGTACATGTTTTTGCTGCACCTGAGAATAATTATAGTGTCTTGTGAGACATGGTGAATCGGCAGTATTTTGTTATGCGTGTTTAAATGCATGAGGATGCAAGTACATGATGGAACTAGCTTTTTAAATAGTTAATTAATCTTGGTCAAGGTTTCGTAATTTATGATTCGAAGATCTAACATTTAAGACTTAATTAACAGCATAATCTGCCTAGCCATTTCCTAATTATGATGGGGTCAGCTTTCAGTCTAACTGGATGCTGCTAAATACCAATATTTTACATGTAGACCACAACCCAGTTACTGTGTAGCACGATATCCCATGGTGAGACTGGTAGTTAGATTTTCGTTGTTTTATCTACCCGTAACAACTGTCAAAGGTGTACAGAAATAACAAAGGAAATTACTAATTAATGTTACAAGCTACACAGCTATGAAAATATGAATGATTTCCTACCCTGACTATACTTAATTATACACAGAAGTTTTCAAGGGAAATCAACTCCGGAAAAGTGTAATAATTATTTACATATAAGGGGTCATGGCCCGTGACGCAGATGTGCGGGGTGAAATAATAGAATAGATCGTATTAACAATTAAATTAATTATAGTGTGTTTTCCGGGCATTATATATTATGTACAATTATAACGGTCTAAGTAATTTGTCTCATATTTCAAGGTGAGGTTAAGTATGCGTCATTAACGTTAAACACCTAGTAATGGTACAATGGTTGTCATACACGATCTTGATAAATGATTTGAACTTTTGCAGTACCTACACTCTCTCGGATAGTTGGATGAGATTATTAAATAAACAGGTGAGGTGGCGTTGGTAGTTAGATGCCCGAAAGTCTGACAAATAGTCTTGCCAAGAGGTATTGTGTTACCCAGCAGCGGGTTGTAGAGGTCAGACAGGCAGTCGCTCCATTTACAATTCAGCTGCTATCCGGTTAGAATGCAAGCCAACCCCAAAGTAGTTGGAAAAAGGCTAGGGACATGATGAAGTGAGCCGGCGTTGATATATCTACACATACACATAAACTAACGCTTTATTCCCCATGGGGGAAAAAAAGCAAGAAAAGAACGCTCCCTGCTATGATCCTTACGCCTCTAATTGTTATTTTAACTCTCTACTTATGGCTTTTGTAAACAGGATTTTAATTCAGATTTGTTACAGTTGTAATGGCAATCATGTCATTTGTTTTAAATAAGATTTTATTTTATATAGATTCTTCTATATTTTTTGAATGTGAGAACGTTGTTGGCCTAACTTGTAGACTGCAGATCAGTAGACCTTATTATATATTTTTTTTAATTTTTATATTTTGTTGAGTGCCTGTTACTTGTTGTCAGGCCTACACTGTCCTCCCATTACCAACACTGTAATTTGAAACATTGTAAAAGCCCCTTATTTTTAAAAGAGTAACCGTGGAGTTTCTTGCCGGCTCTTCTCCATAGGAAATAACCAATTGGGACCGTGCACCTAGCTTCTGACGTTTCATAAGTGCCCATGTTGGTTTATGTGAAATAAAGTGTTTTGATTTTGATTTGATTGACGTACTCCTTTTGCTTCGTGTATGAGTCTAAATTTACAATATTTGAAAAAAAGGTGGTTGAATTTGGGATTTGAGTAACATGTTTGTTGGTTTTAATTGCATTATTTTCGATTAAAATATACAACATTCGTCTTGTTAACTAGATTACTTCGGCCCACTTATAGTGCTATGACGCGTGCATTAAAAGTAGGTATGTAAATCATTGACAACTGCAATATTATTAGAATTTCTTATCGATAAAAAAAATTGACAGCAGCTTGAGATTACAGACAACAAGTCGTGTAAAGTTAAAGTCCTTATTAATGTGTTGTAATATTTTTGATGTTTGCGAAGTGAAGCTAACTATAAAACTAACGTCAAAGTGCAAATTGACATGTCTGTGTTACGTAACGACACACCTTTTTGTCTGGTAGTCAAGGTGATGTCACATGCATTGCAAATACATTTTTTGTACACAGCAACAATTTTACAACTTTAATAACTTCTTGAACTGTTATTTTAGAACTATCGGTTAGGTGGCAAGCCACGGTATCTATGTTTGTCTTAAGTCAAGGTAATGACACATGCATTGCAAATATATTTTTTGTACACAGCAACATTTTTACAACTTTAATAACTTCTTGAACTGTTATTTTAGAACTATCAGTTAGGTGGCAAGCCACGGTATCTATCTGTCTTTAATGTTTCATGATCAAAAACATAAATCAGATGACTGTTAAATTTGAAATACCTAATGTTTGTTTTTTTTTTCGTTTCAAAACTAGCTAACGTATTTCTCAATTCAAGATCATAAGTATGAGCTTAAACACGTCTTGATAAAAACATGATTTCCAATCTAGACAAGCTTATGTGGAACCCATCCATTGTGTGTTCTTTGATACTTAATTAGAGTAAGGTAGGTCCCCATCAACTTGCCAAGGCAAGCTCAAAATGGACCTATTTCTCATGTTCACTTATTACAACTGGAAATGAATCAGCCTATATTAGGCCTTATTCATTATACTGGTTGAAATAATAAAGGTTGCGTAAAGAGCATACACCAGCATCATCATTTACCTAACATTTTTCCTGCTATGTATCTTAGGGTCGCCTTCCAGTCTAACTGGATGCAGCTGATTACCAGTATTTTACAAGGAGGGACTGCCTATCTGACCTCCACAACCCCACATACCTAATAGGTAACACGATACACTTTGGTAGGACTGGTTGTCAGACTTTCGGGCTTCTGACTATCCATAACGACTCTCAAACATCTACGGATGACCGCAAGGATCAACAGCTTAACGTGCTTTCCGAGACGCTGAGGGGTCTCGGTAAGTAATGGATGGTTACCCATCCACCGAAAAACCTCAGAAAGCGTAGCTTTACCTTAACCGTACGGCTGCTATAATTTAGCCATGAGCCAAGCCAATATGTATATTGTAAAAATAACACACATATTCAGTACTAATTTGTGGAAACTAACACAAGCGTGGTTTCCCAACGGTTCAATGCATCGGTTTCAAAACATCCTGCACTTGCACACCACTATCCGGCTGTTGAAAACGTTACCCTTTAGTTTGATTAATTCAGTTATTTGTAACGTTAATGTTTTGTTGTTATTGCAATGGTTCATTTATTAAAGATTATTTGTAATGGAAACTAAATGAAAGAATTGCTTATTTTTAAATCCGCACAATTAGGAATGTTTTCAGTCAGTGATTTGGATTCTTTGTAGTCCATTATTTCATTTAAGTTGTTCTTTCCAACAACAATTCCAAAACAATATAGTAAAATATCATTCCATATCTCGCCATATTTTAGTCAAAAAGTTTTACTAAAGCACGTCTTTAGTCTAAAAATCAGAAATGTTGACTTGTATATCTAACGGCTTCACAATTATTTTTGTTGACTTCATTAATACGTTCATAATACCTTGGCCCATATTGCCACTAC
Organism: Dryobotodes eremita; assembly: GCA_917490735.1. Lineage (NCBI taxonomy): Eukaryota > Metazoa > Arthropoda > Insecta > Lepidoptera > Noctuidae > Dryobotodes > Dryobotodes eremita. The sequence goes on from OU823244.1 coordinate 21,612,760, forward strand.
CAATAGTCTTGATAACGCTAGAAACATTATACAAATATGACCAATTTTCTTCTACATATACAATTACTAATTGACTAGCCAATCAAGAAGTGAATGTTGACCAATTCTTTATGGATTACACACCATGGCGAATGTTGAACTTGCTGAACTAATTACAAGCTAGTATGGTCCATCCAACAGACAGATTACATACATATTATTATGATTGATTATATAGCATAGAGTTACGTATAAATTATATGTGTTTCGAAGTGACTGCTTTCAATGGTGGAAGATGGCGTAGGTATAAAAAAGAATGTTGAGTAATGCACAATGGGTGTATAGGTAAAGTTTTGACACACATTTATTATCTAGCGAATTTTTAACGTTGATTTTGGAGAACAAAATATAAATGATTTATAGTGTGCAAAAACCGTTGAAATCGAGAAGGTGCGAATATTTGTAGTCATATTAGAAAAATATGCCAAAATCGTAGCCATGGAATTTTTCGTTTACGCAATCAAAAAAAAAAGTCAAACCCTGAACAATCAGCCCTAAGACCACCAGTTGATCTGGGAATCGATTCTAATAAACAACGTACTGGATGAAATGGATAATCTTTTTTTCAATAGCTGAGGCAGACAATATTTTATCTAGATGTTTATCTATCTATTGAAACAGTATCAAAGTATTAAGTATTTCCCTATATCTATAAAGTCGACCCACAAAGTTACCTACTTGGTCACTAACTTGTCCTCAATTTCTTTAGCTGACTGTCTCAAAAGATTAACAATAAAGACAACAAACTTGACGTAAGTTAGTAAAATTGTGACCGACATTTTGTTCTCTTTTAGCACGTTTGGCAAAATATAACGGGGTCACAGTACATTTTTTTATGTTTTATTTTGCCGCTGTTCTGTTGTCATGGCCATTTTTATCCGTCAAGCTGCATTCTTGGAAGTATCAATTTATTCTGGTGTCCATCTCATCTAACTATTTATTACCTACTTTACGTTTTTTCAGTAGGATTTGATACTGAAGGAAAATGATACGTTTGACTTGTTTAAATCTCGATGAATTACTAAGTAGTATAATATTCTCTTATTCTTGATTCTTCTAAAGTCACACATAACAAGACTGTCGATTTAACAAATATTATTTGTCATAGATAATAATTTGGCCCATCTCCTTTCATGGAGAGGAAGCCTGTTTCTAGCAGTAGGAACGTTATACGCTGATTATGCTTTTTTTTTTGGGTGAGACATCATGTAATGACTTCTCCCGCTCTGGGCGGAGCAGGAGGGCGTGTCAGACTCTTATTGACTAAAATCCACCCGTATTCCTTCAGGTGCCTGTGCCCCAGGGCCACGGTAACTCTTTCGAACAATCCGCGACCCCGGCAGGCATCGGCCCTATCGGACCCTGTCTATGGTGCTGAAGTCTCTTTGACGCGCGCGTGGAACACGACGCGCCGTCGACCCGGGCCTGGTCCTTACCGAACGGCGAGCTGCCCATTACTCGCCGTCCGCAAGCCCGCGTCTACGGTGGCCGGGAATCGGCTGTCGATTCCCGACGCCCACAGTGTCTCCTACTGCGGCGACTAGGGGCTTGAGGGCGCAACGATTGCCTCACCCTCACGCACTCCACCTCCTCGTTCGCGAGCATTACTATTTCGCAGAAAGAGATGACGGCTTCCCATTCCCTCTCGCTCCGTACCATGGCCTGGACTAGGGCCGGATGCGAGAGATCGCCGCCGCCGGGCTGATTATATCTAAGCTATTCTTTGCTCAAACAAAATATAACCTTAAGAAGTGCCTTTACTAAGATTGTTCCCATAAACTTCTACATCGCGTGCCTTTAGTAGTTACGCCTCTGTAATTACGGAATTGTGGTGACCGCACTTATGGCGATTCAAAACGAAAGTGTTACGGGTAGATGGTACGGCATTTACAGTTACCTTAAGTCTAATTGAGGGAAATAGAGGCAAAGTAACCTTTCACTTGCTGATCTAGTCATGGTGTCTGTTAAAGGTATAGATGAGCAAACAAGCCAAGGAAAGTCTGATCATAGTCTTAAGGAGTAAATATTGGATACTGGTATGAAAGAACCTGTGAAGAACCTACATATAAGATAAATTCACATTTGAAGAACAAAATTACCTACTCATGCTCGTTAGACAAGACATAGGACTGGCTGGTGATGTCAGAATGAGGGTTTTCTGAAATGACGTTCACTAGGTCGCAGCACTGAGACGTCAGGTCCGGGCACCTGTCAAAAGTGTCAAAGCACCTATATTTTCTTTAGTTGTGATTGAATGGGGAATGAATTAATAGAACGAATGATGAACGTCGTTATATATTTTATATTCATTGTCGTACTGGAAGACCTCTTGTCAAAGTGGTGCCAACTGGTGGCGTGAATTTTCATGAAAACCCTCATTGGATGCAGAGGGATGCATGACGATGTTCTGAGCGTTAAAACGATTGAAAAATTGTGTAAAAGATTATATAAAATCGATCGAATGCTGAGATAGTGCCGGATAGAGATGTATAGACAAAAAAACAGCGCTTATTCCAAATACATTGAGATAAGGGTAGGTTGATGATAAATTGCATGTCTTGAATTACTATAACTTGTTTCTATCGATGACAAAAATGAACACATTGAAGAAGACTAATGGCTGCCAATTTTCTGACATTTAAGCAAAGTGCTTCTATATAAAATGAGTCATCCCAACTTTGAATACATGTCGTGAGGCATGATTGAGGACAACACATTATAAATGCAGACGATAGACTTGTGGCTTTTCAAATCACTTTAGCCGCACAACCTTTGAACCTCATTTCAAAGTTGTTTCGTTCAGCAGATCCTTTTGTGTTATTTGCTTTCTAGTTTGTCCTATTTCTGGTGATGATGGATATCTGAAAAAGGTTAGACATGATTAGGATAGCGGCTATTTATTATTTGGCGCAACCAATTGTACATTTAGTTGCTGCTGTTGTTTTTTTTTGCAATTATACGGTACCAGCGACCCGCCCCAAATTCGCACGGTTTTTACAACTTGACAAAACATCAAGATTTTTTTATTTAGATTTATGATACCTACACATAAACCTTCTGGAACAAACATTTTTAATAATTGTGAAAACCGCTTTAAAATCCATTGTGTAGTTTAGAAGAGCTACAGGGTCACACAGACAGATATAAAAAGCAACTATAATATATACAAGGTCAAATTAAATTAGCTAGCGAAACTCTGCAGACATGATCAGTATCGATACCCATCACGTTTGCGGAGTTTAGCTAGCGATATCTAAACATGATGACGGAGACTTATGCGGGTGAAATCACGGGGCGAAGCTAGTAATAAAATAATGTATGTACAGATATAACATATTTAAGACTATGTCTAACAGGTATTACAACATAACCTCAAATATGTAGGTATATTTTGATGCGTAGTATTCTTGTCTTCAATTTTTTATGGGTAAAACTCATTTTTGATCACCCTCTTTCTTGACGTCCGGAGATGACACAGCCAATGATGGTGCATAATGACACACATGCCTAGAAGTAACTCACGTCTTGACAAATTGTTTTCTTTAACATTCAACATCAATTTGTTCATTGCTATTATCAGCTTTAAAACTAACATAGCTATTTCGACACCAATTAACTGACAGCTCCCCAATATGACAAAATACGGTACAATAGTAAGAATAATCATCGAATAAGTTACGGTACAACTTCAAAGCTCTTTTTTTGACACAATAGCTTGTTCATATGTATGTAATTTGCCTGCCATCAACATTTTTGTTCGACTTTCACTCCTGCGTGTCTAACCAAAAAATGATCACACGCGAAAATATGAAGTGGCTACGCATTACCTAATCGACATAGATAGGCATAGGTCAATGATTTATTAAAGTAGAGTGTAAACTGTGCAAGTTAGATAAGCCTTTAACGTTCCCACTGTTGGGACACAGGCGGCCTCTTTGTGAGAGGGATTGGGCCGGGATCCACCACACCGGCCCCGTGCGGGTTGGTGTATAAAAAAATACTTATCAATTTTAAAGCAGAGAGAAAATGGAAATGAAATAGGTACAGGAGGCTTATACGAAGATTTTTTCCATATATACATAGTGTTTGTCTTATCCGCAGATTTACTGTTAGTCTAAAAAGAGTTGAAGATGTTGGGTAAAAACTTTTCCATAGTTTCAAAAGTCTTGGAACTAGAAACTTGTCGACGTATAGTTTAAAGACATAGTATACAATGGTATATGATTTTTTCAAGCATTACAAGAACTTAATTAAAGATGAATCGGAGACTAACCTGAACAAATGCTCATGCCAGGAACTTGCACAGAAGTATAATACTTGCTTGGATAGTGAAATGGGTAACTCATAATGGCATGAAAGTTAGGCACATGTATTCCTGGCTTTAAAAACACAAGGCCTGGCTTAGTTGTGGGAACATTAGGTTATTGTCGACCAGCGGGGTAATTACGTAACACACTAACAGTAGGAATGGGTTTCATTTTGACAGTTCAACAACATTCATTGCGTTATTTACGTTGTTGAGCAGACAAATTTTTCGAACATATGAAGCAATGGATTAGCAATAAGCTTCAAAATTATTCAGATTGTGATAGATAGTATGTTATGTAATAAGGGTGCTGGGCCCTTCAGTTGGTAGGCATAATACATGTCGCAAAAGCACCTGCTCTGTTATGCCATATCAGTCTGTGTGCCACGCTCTACACTTGTCATTTTTCTTAAAGAGAAATATTGCAGTGTCACGGCTCTTGGAGTTTTTGGATCGGTAACATGTTATTTTATGTTATGTAGTCAAATAAGTAGTTCAATGGCAGTGAAAGTCAGTAGTTTGCTGGGTGTTGTAGAGATTGCGATTGTATTTGTTGGAACGAAATTCTTTAACGGAGCTTGCGTTAGGAGTAAACTGGTAGAAATCGTCACGTAACGTAAAAGCGTTATGCCTTCCATGCGACTTTTTATTATATATAATAGAAAGATTTAGAGAGATAGTTTTCATAGTTTTCGAGGGTGCTGAAGCCGATACTGAGGTCAAAATGAAAATCGAAGATGGCGGCTGCGAATTTTTAAAATTTTTTCTTTATTGGTGTCGTTTTTATGGCTTTTGAGGGTGCTAAAGCCAATAGTGAGGACAACATGAAAATTCAAGAAGGCGGCAGCGATTTTTTTTTTTAATTTAGTCACTATACCATTTTCGCAGCCGCCATCTTGGGTTTTCATTTTAAACTTCGTTTGTGCCGGGGTTCCCACGACCTCACACGTTTTTTTTGGTAATTATGCGGTTATAATAATTATGTCAAATACTTTAACAGCTTTTAAAAACAACATTAATTTGTCATCTGTGTGTGTTCTTGGCTATTTGGTCAACGTTTTAGGGGAGAAGTCATGTCAAATGAATAGGGATCCTTTCTTGAAACGTACGGGAAAGTCGTAAAAAAATACTATGTTACTTACCTGCCTTGATATTAAATAGAATCAATTTTGGTATGTGATTAAACCCAAATAATTGCACATCTTTTGCTGAGCAGTACTTAAAAGGGCCTGACCCACAAATGATGTACAAGAATGTCATAACGATTTTGGTCGTGCTCCATAAGGGCGCCTAAACGAATAATTGAATAGCATTCGAAAATATTGTTGAAGTTGCTGAAGATAAACTATCTTTGCATTGTATAAATTCAATCTCTTAGTATTGTATAATTGCATAGCACATGTGTGAGTACTATCTACCTACTATAAAGCTACCATTTACTAGGTTCGTCTTTCATTGACTTGAATGTGCCCTGGCGGCTGAGAGTAGGTATGTTATGCTCACTCAAATGTCTCGCTGGTGGTGGCGTGTGTGTTGGATTATTAAGTACCCTTCAAAATGGTTGAGCTGAATGGTGCTGATCCGGTCATGTTCGTGAACGGGCGCCGTCAGCAAGGATTGGTCATCTCTTACCTGCCGCGGTTTATTTTTTGTTGTTGTTATCTTTTTTATTACGGACGCTTAACGTGGACGTCTTTCTACATCGTTCTCACATGTATAATTTCAACATGAATGATGTAACCATTTTTTTGCAAAAATATTTGTATTTAAATGAGTGTCCGTGGAGTTTCTTGCCCGTTCTTCTCCATAGGTACCTACTACGCTTTGGAATGGGCAATAAGCTTCATCTTTCTGACTGACCGACCCCTTGATAATTCAAAAGTGCCTGTAGTTGGTTTATTTGAAATAAACGCTTTGAGTTTGAGTAAAATAATCATCCATTTACTGACAAAGACTTGTGCACAAACATATTCTGAATGACGCTACAGCACGCGAATTCTAAACCACACTACCTTCATTTTAAATTAAACTAATTCCATCCCTATTTGTTCTTCAGCAAGGTTCTGCTAAACTGTACTGGTGTGATGGTAATCTTGAACAAATTGCTAAGCAGTGATTTGAATGTAAATAATATTGGTAATGATCTACTTGGTGGGCTGTTTTATGGGTCATTGTCACTAGTCAACGACTTATAGTAAATACTTACATTTTAACGTAGGTTTATACCCTTTTAGACGCGTGGTGTTCAATGGACATGCCTTCTCTCCATGAAAAGTGGCCTCCGCCCTGTAGTGGGATAAAAATGGGCTATTATTTCCTTGTTTTCTTCGAAATGAAATCACTACCTCTCGTTTCAACGTCGAATGCTCCAGATTTTCACATCTTTAATCGGTTATTTTATTAACTCGTTCCTTCGCCTATTTTGAGAAATCCAAACTTTTCATTTCACACCTTGGAAAATGATCAGACAATTATATTTCGAAAGAACTTTGGAGTTTTAAATTGCTGCTATTTATGAGCTGTCTATCCCGTATATTGTACCTGCCAAGTTTTTTCTCTGCATCACCCTAAGGTTGACTGGTAGAAAATGCCTCAAGCATTAAGTCCGCCTTTGTACAGATTTTTTTTACCTGTGCATAAAGTTTTAATAAATAAATTAATGATGTTTATATTTTTATTATTATGTACGGTCACCAACGTGATAAGTAACCAGGGCTGTTGGATATAGTCGAAGTTTCGTAAGAAATCGATGGAAGTTTTCGAATAAAATTAATTGGATTAATAAAAAACAAACAGTTAATTTAGCAAATTAAATTTCATTCAAAAACTTCCATCGGTTTCTTACTAAAATTCAACTGTATCCGACGACCCTGGCTACTTATCTCTTTTAGTGACTGTACTGTCACGTTTTTCTAACATTTTCAACATTTTCATGATAAACCATATCAAGCTATGGTTGTACTTTCCCTTAGATAATGCTTAGTAGCAGCCTGGCGTCTGGATATGATCCCAGCTGTGGCAATTCCTATTTCGAAACTAAATCCACATACACACATACATAAACTCACGCCTTCTTCCCATGGGGGTAGGCAGAAACTACAGAACGCCACCTGCTACGATCTTTACATACTCCTTTTGCCTCGTTTTCTAAATAATTAATGAAATATAATTATATTATAATTGCTGTAAAGATAAAGCCAAGACACAGATACTTACAAAATATAAAAAACAAAACAAAGTTAGTTTTAATTACAATTATTATAAGTTATCTAATAAACAGACCCACTATAAAGTACCTGACAAGTTCACATTACACAATAAAAGTACCAGTTCACATAATAAATCTTTACGCCTCTACAAATAGGAACTAGTTTGCGAAAGTGGCCCTCCTTACATAACACTATCAGAAAAATATTTAACCCAAATACATAATATTATATAAAAGATATTTTTACTCTACGGAAATTATATTGTTGCATAAATGCACGTGTTTTGGATAAACATTATGATAATGTCCAGTGAGATTAATATTTCGCAAAGCTATGGCATATTTTTGTTACCCCTAGCCCTGCAGTCTCGACATTAGATAGCGACAAAAACCTGTCGCTAAGTCGTATCGTTGTCAAATTCCTTTAATAGATTTTCAACTTTATGTCGAAAGCATAAGGTTGAAAATCTATTAAAGGAATTTGACATCGATACGACTTAGCGACAGATTTTTGACGCTATCTAATGTCGAGACTGCCGGCCCTAGTGGTATGTTTGCAATCGTTACGGGTACCTAAGCAAAGCCCAAAAGTCAGACAACCAGTCTTTCCAAGGGTTATCGTGTTACCCAGTAACTGGGTTGTAGAGGTCAGATAAGCAGTCGCTCCTTTTAAAATAATGGTATTCAGCTGCAACCGGTTAGACTGGAAGCCGACCCCCACATAGTTGGAAAAAAGCTAGGCAGATTGATTTTGTTGTTTTTGCAACCAAGTTTAACGTTAGGTAAAGGGATTGTTACAAAAACTCGTCTAGCACATGACAGTCCATCTATCTATCTATGCCTATAAATAAAAAAACTGGCCAAGCGCGTGTCGGACCACGCACAATCAAGGGTTTTGTAGTTGGGATGAATAAATATTTATCCCTAGAACAAACTTAACATTGTACATACGTTTCAACTGCAAATGTAATTTGGTTGATTATTACTCGGTCGATCCCTGAATCGAAAAAATGGTTTTCACAGATCCGTAATATTTCTGAATGGCCTATCTAATTATACCTCACACTATGAGTAAGACGAGAAAAAAAGACATCCCCACTTTACGTGTACTGCAGGTACACTACAATTTTTTTTTAGAATTATTTTATTTTACCACTTTGTCGGTGCGATTAATATGTATATCCATGCTAAATTATAGCTTTCTAGTACTAAGAGTCTCTGAGCTAAGCTGCGGACGGACAGACGGACATGGCGAAACTATAAGGATACTTTGTTGACTACAGAACCCAAAAATGAAATGCTGTTCGTTGGTAACCGCATAACTTGAGAAGGGCTGGGCCGTATTGGCAATTTTTTATTTTAAAATGTTCGTAGTAGTTCGAATTAGATTTGTATGGAAAGACATATTGGAAAAGTTTCCCGGATATTCTTCAAATTGGGGAAAAACTGAACGTCTTTTCTTCTATGGGATTTTTGAATGAATTATTGAAATTTAGACAGGACGACTGTAGGGTCAGCTAGTCTGAAATAAAACTGATCACATTTTTTTCCATCAAGTTTTGTGTTTATAATTATTGCTGTTTTCTTTTCCTGACCATCAAAGCAAATTTTGAACCCTATTTTAAGTGCTTCGTGCAATAAAAACGAGCCTACAAGGAGTTCCTCTCTTTACAGTTTTTTTTTTTTTAATCTTCTATTTTTTAATCTTTTATTTTATTTAAATCTTTTATTTTTTAACCTCTAAGCCAGCGCTATCCAAATGTATTTTGAAACAAAATTTATTGGTTGCATTGACCAGCATAAATTGGGTTTCAGCATTCTCTAATAAAAATATTGTTTGTTAATCTATAACACACAAATTAAGCGATCGTTGACTTTAAGAACCGAATGTAACCGAAACCGAATTGTGTAACTAATAAAATATAAAATAACTGTAAATTTTCGAACAGTATTCTCCAAAATTACAGTGAAAGTGTCTGTAACCGATGCAACATTTACTAAACTGGTTTAACAAATACGCAGACAAACGAAAATAGACAGTATTTAGATTCTGGAAGGGTACAGAATCGAATTTGATTTGACTTTTTATAATAAGACATTTTTTTATGTTATACTTAGGGCCAGTTTCACCATACTGTGTTTATAATAAATGTCCCGGTATGCCATTTGATGAATTGTCTCACTACGAAAAATAGTCCGTCAAAATGCTTAGCATGGCATTTAGTAACAGCAGAGTTTGGTGAACTTGGTGCTTAATCATTTTTGTTGTTGATTAAACAAAATGATCTATTTGGACATATTTGGAAGTATCAGAAAATGGTTTAGTTTGGATTATTTATTAACAAAGGTCAGGATGCTAATATTTATCATGTTTTTTAAACACCTCTTTTTGATTTTGTTTAAAGAATAGCCTTTCAATGATTACACTCGCGAGCATAAATACCGTATAGTTAAGCATAATACTAACGCCGCGTCCTGAACAAAAGCGACCGTCGCGTTTGTACGTCAAAATTCATACGTACGGTCGATGAAGTAAAAATTGCAACTTTGAGAAAATACCTATTTCATAATAACATAACATAACATCACGCCTTTATTCCCTGAAGGGTAAGGCAGAGGTGTACCTATAGTACACCAACATTTCGCCAGTTATGTTTAAGTCCCATGTAACAGGGTGGGTGGGGAGGGGGGGGGTTTAATAGTATGTTTTCAATAATACTATGTTCGTAACACCTTAAAATATCTATTAATACTTTATGCTCGTGACCTACCTAATGGTTATTGGGAGACGCATCATTAAAAGCGGTCTTCGCTGTGTTCAGTAGATAAAGTAAATTATTTTAAAATATTTAATAATAACTGCTAAAATAATTCAGGTTCCAGACATTAATCAGAACAAAAGTAAGTGAACGTAACATTAAATAAAAGACAAAAGTCTGGAAATAATTAGTGGAATGGTTTTAAAACAATGTGCTATTTTTATTATAACGTTTGTAGTTTCTTCTAATTACTATGTTAGGGTTTCCGGAAAAAGTTAATAACAGTCATAATAATTATTTCTGGTAAAATGATTACATTAGGTACGTAATTGGGTATACCTAGAAAAAGAAAAAGAAAAGAAAGAAAATAAAATTTAGTTATTATTATATTTATTACCTACAATATGAACATCTTGGTTTGCTCAGAACAGGTCGGCTGATTAGCAGAGATATTACGTCCATATTTATTAAATCAAAACTTATATATTAATCAAACTTTTACCTACAGTTATCTACTTAAATCATCTCACTACCGTTGCGCCTACACGTAACTTAACGGTAGTTAACAATAGTCAAGAAAACTATAAATAAAAAGCAATCATCGCCTCTTCAATCAGTCAGAAGGCAAGCCTACAAATGATAAAAAACAAAATCACCTAACGGTACACAAAAAAAAATTCGCGCATCACCAAATTGATGAAAAAAAAATTGCGAGAGCAATGTAAGATTGTGCCAAATTACTGGTGTACTTTCGAGTCACTGCACTGTAACAGCAGCATGTTTTTTTTGTGTGCCTCATAACATGGTCGAAAGTGTAATAGAAGGCGAAAGTGTGCGTAAGGAGTGTTTCCACTGGTTGGATGGAGTAATAGGAATCAGTGAGGCCTTGAAAGCCGCGTATAACACACATTGATTCAGCGAGTTGGTTGTTACATAATTTTAATTGCGTTTCTTATTTTTATTGTTAGTGTCATAATAATATATTTATTTTGTTACTTTATACCTGGGAGATGTATTGCTTGAAGTAAACAAGAGATTTTTGTAAATAAACAATGATTAATAGAAAAATATTTAACAATAAAATAATGGTTAATAATAGTAGTTTCGCACTCATCTCCTCTTAACACGGTATCGACAGACTTTTATGTCTATTGACCGACATATTAAATCAATACCGACATTGGTCAACAAAATGTTAAAGTAGGTATGTTGTAGTAGATCGTTATAAATTTGCATATACTCAACAGTAGAAGAAGATGATGTTATTGATTTGTAATGGTAATGGTAGTAAAGTCTCATAGTTTTAGTTTGACTATTGTGTGCTTGAATAATACTATGCAACTAGCATCTGCCCGCGGCTTCGCTCGCGTGGATGTCAGAAAGTAGCCTAAGTTACTTCTTATAACATCAGCTACCTAACAGTGAAGTTCCGTCGAAATCTGTCCAGCTATTTCGTAGATTAACCGGAACAAACAGGTAGACAGACAGACAAACATTTATAAAAATGATTTTTTGCTGTAAGTACCTTTTGTACTTTTATATGCATTTAGTAAAAAGCTATTATTTTGACATTACAAACAAACACTTCAATTTTATTTATGTGTATGAATAGATGTATTATGTTTTACCCGTAATTAATTCATCATCATAATCAGCCTTTTAAATACAGGTGCTAAAAGATAATCATCAAAATAAGTATCTGTAATAAGTAATAATTACTATTTTGCTTCCATGTGCAGATTTGCAACATAGATAAAACTTACACAACGAAATAAGATTAGAACTAAGAGTTAGACAGAAATTTAGAAGCAGAGTTTGCATTGAATTGTTTTGTGTACCATCAATTAATTACCGTTGTATGCTAATTATTCATATACTGAATTAATTATAAAATTATCTCACACGTCACACCTCTCACACCAAACAAGAACTTATTGTTTTTTCTAAAAATAAAGTTTTGTCATAACACACATAAAATTTAAAAATCTAATGTAAAATATTTTAGGTTAAAACTACTTTATGATACTACTACTACTTACTTACTTTCTTTTTTACTTTACTTGATGTTTTTTTCGCTAATGTTGTTATTTAAATAATACCTAACTACGAGATCAGTCTGCCTCGTCCAGTGAAAACGGTTCCTAGTGACAGTTTGGTATAGGACTATTTTTCCAAAATTTTTATCACAAACGAAGTCGCGGGCAGCACCTAGTATTCAAACTTATAGGTAAGTTAAATCTATAGGAGTTTTGATTTTTGAGTTGAGTTCGGGAATAACTATTAATCTGTTCAAGACTCACTCTGGGCAATATGAGTCTAGCTGTAAAGGGATAAAGCAAGAGCATTTATCTAAACTATATTAAGGCGCTACCCCGAGCAAAACCTAGCAATAGTGCGTTATTCAGAGGCTATTAACTCAATAATTATCAGTAATAAACTACATCTAAAAGCACATTATTAATGTTCGATATCCTATCATCACATTGCACGTTCTTATTTGCTTTTATGTATTATAAATATATTTAAAATCTCCTTGTAAAAAACTGACTAAAATTCTTGATTGCATGCATCTTTTGCTAAAGGTGACGCTCTAATAACTTGAGGATTGCACTAATGTCATATAAAAAATGTCTATATATCACGTTTTATTTTATTTTAAAAGATCGCTTGTCTTTTTTTTATTAAAATAATTCCATTATTTTTGTGAATTTTATGATAAAAAGGCGTGCGCAGGGAGCGGGACAGAGCGAGACTCAGCGACGGGACAGAGAAGGACCGAACGCTCAAGGTCGTTTGGTCGGGGAAGCGCCTTAATTTAAACAGTGTTAATACTTGTCAGCAACAAAGTTAATTTCCCACTTCACACACAAACTCTGATTGTAATGTAATAACCGGTATTAAATTATGCATCAGTTTATGCAACATTTAAATATTATTATGAATTAATTATTTAGGTTAGTCACTTATATTATAAAACATGCAGGAGAAAGAGGCAATAATGTTACAAACATGTTACATGGGATTACAAGATCCCGGAAATCTTATAAAGTTATAACACAGATACATTAATAATATTAAGATTTAAAGAAATTTTGAACTACGGTAGAATATTGTATGCCATATACGTATGATATAGCGATCCTTTATGTACTAGCGACCCGCCCCTGCTTAACTTGAAAACATTGAGATGTTTTTGTTATTATGTAAGTTCAATAATATATTATTGTACACATAAACCTTCTGGAATAAATAGAATAGAATACTATTTATTATGTACAACATAAAAAATCCAGATATAAATGTAGACATTTTACACAGGGTGACACAATGGGCGGTCTTATCGCTAAAAGCGATCTTTTACAGACAACCTTTGGATGGATTCAAGGGAGAAGGAGAGACAATAATGCAGGTAGTCAGTGGTGTACCATTTAGATTCTCTAAATGATGATGAAAACCACATCAAAATCAGTTATGCAGTTTAGAAGAACAACGCGGTTACACACAGACAGACACGGAACGTAATTTTAATTTATAATATTATTATGTGTAGATTACAAGAACTGACAGACACCTCTGAATTTGAATTTAATAAGGTACCTATTGCTAGGATTTGATTCTGCAGTTTTTGAATGTCTTGAAAGTGAGTACTTAATTAAGTAAGTACTTAAGAAGATACCACGTAATACAGTTTTTTCCATTCTTGAGTGCAGAAGAATTCATCTTCATCCATATTCCAACTTTACCCACTGCTGGGTTTTAGGGCTTTTATTGCTTGTGCTCATCCCCACGGTCCTGTGCCAGCCTCATCTATCATCTGGTTTTACCCCCAATGGCAAAAATGTTATTCACACATCTCGCTGCCGGACGACCAATACTTCATTTTTCAGTCCTTGGAAGCCACTCAGTCTTTAGTAGCTTTTCATAATTGATATAGATCAATAGATATGTAACTGCGCATACCATCCTACCTTCCAAGTGATTCAGGTAACATACTTATCGAAACCTTTTTTAGCCGCCTTTTGAAATATTACCCGTATTTCAGGCTGATATGACTGATACATCCATGAAACAATTTTCGCATTCTTCACGTGGGGGTAGCCAGAAAGACACATAACATAATCAGCTTATAACGTTCCCACTGCTGGGACACAGGCCTCCTGTCTGTGAGAGGGAGCGGGCCGTAATCTACCACGCGGGCCCAATGCGGGTTGGGAGATGTCACATGTCTACGGTGTATTTTTTAGGACATGTCGGTTTCCTCATGTCGGTATTGTGAGCAGTGGTGATGAAATTAAATACGCAAAGTAAAGTGCCCGCCATTTATTTTTTTTGGGTGGGAAATCATCAAATGACCTTTCCCGCTCTGGGCGGAGCGGGAAGGGCGTGTCAGACTCTTACTGACTAAAACCCATCCGTGTTCCTTCAGTTGCCTGAGCGCCAGGGCCACGGTATCTCTTTCGAACAATCCGCTACTCCGGCAGGGGTCGCGGATTGGGGTTTGAACTCGCGTCCTACAACTCGTAAGTCGGGGCCGATTCCACTGGGCCACCACTGTCAGAAAGACTATAATTATAATAGATATTAAATGATAAATGATTTTATTTCTGTAAGTAGGTTTGTACGAACACTTTTACACGTCAATCGTATTTTAAAACTAGATGAGGTCGGCGTTTCCTATCTGACTACTCTGAGAAGAAAAGCCGAAACAAACTCAGAGGTCACAATCTCTTTTAAAGTCCAGACATAATCTTGGTCAGATCATGAAGACCCCGTAGATTTGTGTCTTGAATGGTGTGTATAAAACAAGACAATAATAATTTCATAACACATCTTGAACCGCATAGTAAACAAACGTAGTAGACGTTTCGTTGCAATTTAAGTAGGACATTCAGTTGTCTAGAAATGCCTACCAGTGCGATTACTGCCACCAAATGGTATTTGCTTACTTCGTAACCGTGGTCACAAGTAGGCACTCATATTGCGTGAAATATGTATGCTAATTTAGATCTTATTGCGATAGCGAAAAGGTCTGTATTTGCGTAAGTTAAGTGTGATGTAGTGCACGGAATACAGTAGGTCAATGGTGTGGAATTGATACGGTCGTAGTAACGAAAAGTGAGTCTGAAGTGATTTAATTTTGCGAGGAATGTATAATTTGCTGTTTTCATTATAGTATGAATAGTAAAAGTATATGCACATAATGTTAAACTTTCGCAACAGGCAATGTACTACTTCCTATTTGAATAATCAAATTAAGTAGGAAGCAAACATGACATAACGTAGGAAATTATTTACTTAATTATTTATCGTTAATCAGTATTAATTTTCTCACTATCTGTTCATAAAATAAAACGAGTCGATACTGCATTGAGATGTAACTTTTGTCGTAAATTATAGTATAAGTTGAATGGAGTACAAGACACTTAATCGATACTTAATAATGTAGTATGCTATAAATTGTAATGACTTAAATGCCGGTTACTTTGCGTTCTGGCAATCAGAAATCATAATATGTAACCCTGAAATTTTCCATGTCATGTTCTTCCCCTGTTAAACATGTTTGTGCCATTCTAGTACATATTAATAATATCAATGAATGAATAAATGTTTTGGTTTTGACCTCCTATAAAGTTATAAAAACTCTCCTTATTCATTCTACCATAGTTGCTATCCAAAGTAACAGTTATAAAACCAGATGAATAATTACACGCAACCTCAAATCACGTAACGTTCATAATACATAAAACTTCAATTAGGAAAGAATTTAGGGGCAGCCTACAGTTGACCTACTGACGTATATCTACTACACTGTGACCGCTTCCCATCAAGATTTATTGACCATTAGAACATTGAGCTTTGCGGAAACCTGTTTTTGGTTAGGTTTAGGTCTTAGGAAACCGCGTGACCTAAAATTTTGATACCTACGAGATTCGAGGTTTGTCTTGGCAAGGCGGTTCGTTTTCAACAATATAGGTAGTTTCTTATAATCCTACTAATATAAAATAATATATATAATAACAATATATACATATATAAATGTGAAAGTTTGCATGTTTGGATGTTTGTTACTTAATCACGCAAAAACGGCTACACGGATTTGAATGAAATTTGGCACACAGATAGTTTATAACCTGATACATATAATACTTTTGATCCCGGTAGTAAGTTCCCGTGGGATAATTTTTGACATTCACGCGGGCGAAGCCGCTGTAAAAAGCTGGTAAATAATAAAAATCTACATTCAAATAATTACAGACGATTATGTGATTGTTTGTCGGCACGGCATCACTATGTAAAGGTCTATTAACTGCTCCCAAATTACGAAGTTCATATAAATAAAAAATAAAAAACTTTTTTCTTTGACATAATGTTCTCATTATTTGACATTTTATACCTATAATTCTTATTTCAACTCTTTACTTATGGCTTTTGTAGACAGGATTTTAAATCAGATTTGTTACAGTTGTAATGGCAATCATGTCATTTGGTTTAAATAGGCTTTTATTTTTATATAAATTCTTCTATATTTTGTGAATGTGAGAACGTTGTAGGCCTAACTGTAGATTTGTAGACCATTTTATATTTTGTTGTGTACCTGTTACTTGTTGACAGGCCTACACTGTCCTCCCATACCTATCAACACTGTAATTTGAAACATTGTATAAGCCCCTTATTTTTAAAAGAGTAACCGTGGAGTTCCTTGCCGGATCTTCTCCATAGCATAAAACATAACATCACGCTTGTACACCATACAAGACAACCAATTGGAACCGTGCACCTAGCTTCTGACGTTTCACAAGTGCCCATGTAGGTTTTTAATAATTTGATTTGATTTGATTTTTGTAAATTCTTTTGTGATAACGTAAAGTTAATGTTAAGTTAAGGTTTATTTTATTTTTTAAATAAATAATTGACTTAAATTATTCTATTGTTAGTTTCTTTTTAAATTATTATATTTTATTATTTAGTTTTTTAACAAAAAACATAAATAACTTAATCATAATATGGATGAAGTTGTAGCGTCGATTTGCACTTATATAAAGTCTATATCTGAGCAAATACCATTCAAAACAAATTTTATTTTTAATGGTATTTGCTCAGATATAGACTTCATTGGGCTAAAATGCAGCTGAAAAACGCCTAAGCGCCAGTACCTCAAGGTGACAAGATTTTGGTGTTTACACTTGTCAGTAGAACCACAGTTTGCTTAAGTCCAATGTTTAGTCAAAGTTTTAGGTCAATAACGCACCCAGTTCAAGTATTGCAAATTATTTAAACCACTAAACGTTTCAGCCTAGGTCTTAAACGGCCACAGATATGTTTAAGACTAACCACAATTCTAGACAAGCTGTAATGGAAGATGAAACCACATGCGTCGTGACCGAGATGTGTAAAACAATATTTGTGATTTTAAATAGGCACCTGACAATCTTTAAGGCTCCTGCGGACCGGCGCGACGCGAATCTTGTAGATCTATTTACATTAAGTTATCATAGAAATTGTTCTATTGGAGTCGCGTCGCGCCTTTCTGCGGGGCCCTTTTGAACACCACACAGGTACCCACTTGCATATCTGACCGTCTGCTGGTTGAAAGTGCATAACCAGCCTATTATGTTCCCACTGCTGGGATACAGGCCTCCTATCTGTGAGAGGAAGTGGGTCGTAATCCACCACACGGGCCCAGTACGGGTTGGTAGACGTCACATGTCTTCGATTTTTTGGTTCTAGGACATGCCGGTTTCATTACAATGTTTTCCTTCACTATTTTGAGAGCAGTGGTGATGAAATAATGTATACAAAGTAAAGCGCCCGTCTGGGTTCAAACCTAAGGCCTACAAATCGGCCACCATTGCTCCGGTTAAAAGTGGAACTAGATAATTCAATCATTATGAAAAGTGACAAGAGGCATTAGTACGAATGCGCGACGGAAACGTCACATATATTTGAAAGATTTATAAATTGTGCGTTTTTATCATTTCTAACGTGGCGATATTACCGTGGACGTCCACGTCCACGTTAGGGCATCACGATAACACAGAGAAGTAAAATGTATGAAAATATATTAAGACTCTTTTTCCCGTCCACGATAACGTGCAAGCAAACAGTCTATGAACGTGGACGTAGACGTCCACGATAATATCGTCACGTTAGAAATTATAAAAGCACACATTGGAAATACAACTATTCTATAGCATTTTGGTTTAAATGTTTTCGTCAAGCATAATATAAATATTACCCATAGATGTGAATAAAATCGCTCCACGCGTTTTTGCTAGGCCTAGTTCTCATTTAACGAATAATTTTACTCTCGTTACGACTAGAAAAGTAGACGCTGGTTTTCACGTTCTTGAATAGGTAAGTACTTAAGTTGGGCGACCATATTTTTTTAATGGACATTGCATTACTGTATTTATACGGACTTCAATAAATTACATTCCAGTATAGCATAGGTACCTAATTGCAATTTCATAATATATAGAAGAGATTCCTACTCCTACTCGTACACAATAAATTAATCAACTATACAATTTTCGTATTGGATCGATACTTGGAGCTCTGCCAACTAAGATAAAGGCACACCGGGTAACATCAACATGGTGATAAATTCTTATGTATTATTCAGTGCCTTTTTTCAACGCCTTATTGGTTCAGCAGTCGCAAACATGCAGGAGGAGACATCCTGGGCGTCGGAAGTCGATTGCCGACTCCTGGCCGCACTAGACGCGGGCTTGCGGACGGCGAGCAATGGGCAGCTCGCTGTCCGGTAAGGACCAGGCCCGGGTCGACGGCGCGACGTGTTCCACGCGCACCTCAAAGTGTTGTCAGCACCATTGACGGGGTCCGATAGAGCCGATGCCTGCCGGGGTCGCGGATTGTTCGAAAGAGTTACCGTGACCCTGGCGCACAGGCAACTGAAGGAACACGGGTGGGTTTTAGTCAATAAAAGTCTGACACACCCTTCCGCTCTACCCAGAGTGGTAGAGGTCATTTGATGATTTCAAACCCAAAAAAAAAAATGCAGTCGCAAACATGACTACTGAGCTTGAGTCCTAGACGCGATCTTCAAGAAGAGCGTAGTATCATTGGATTTCTCCTTTAAGAAATTCTTAATAGGAGCCCGCAATCTGAATTGTTGCAATACCATTGACCCCGAAAGTCGTGGCCCAGTGGTAACGGACAAGACTTACCGAGTTGTAGATAGTAGGCTCCAGGCAGGCGCTTTACTTTGTGTAAATTATTTAATCACCACTGCTCTCAAAACGGCGAAGGAACGGGAAGTTTCCTTGCTCTTGTTTCATGTTTATTATTCTATATATATCATATGTAGATAAGTATATGTTTTATATATGTATGTATTTGTTGTATATGTAAATTGTACACCACTGACTACCTGCATTATTGTCTCTCCTTCTCCCTTGAATCCATCCAAAGGTTGTCTGTAAAAGATCGCTTTTAGCGATAAGACCGCCCATTGTGTCACCCTGTGTAAAATGTCTACATTTATATCTGTAATTTTTATGGTGTACATAATAAAGAGTAGGTATTCTATTCTATTCTATTCTAAGGAAAATATCGTGAGGAAACCGGCATATCCAAGAGCCAAAAGTTCGAAAACGTAACATCTACCAACCCGCACTGTGCCCGCGTGGTGGATTATGGCCCACTCCCTCTCAAGAGAGGAGGCCTTTGTCCCAGCAGTGGGGACGTTATAGGCTGATTGTGTTTATGCTTATGCTATTGACTCCTACCGAAAGAACTAACCGACACTAGCAAAAGACAGATTGGTGTGAAAAAAGGACAGGGAGGCCCTTGCCCTGCGGGGGGACAACATATTCTAGTTAAGTAAATTTGATCAAATTTGCCCTCAGCTTCAACCGCGTGGAGGTCGGAAATTATCCCACGTGAACTCTTATCCCGATAGGATACAAAAGTTTCCTATGTCCTAACCTAGGTCATGGTCTACCTGTGTGCCAAAATTCATTAAACCCGTCCTTCCGTTAGGGCGTGAAAGATAGACGGAGTGACTTTTGCAGTCAACCCGTCATACTTTTCATACAAACGCTCGTACGTGATTATGGCGTTGTAACACATCTTTCATTTAAATTGTTGAACTAATAGGTATCTTTTGCACGTTATCTAGGTTTCTATGCAAGTAAGAAATCAAAATTTGGAGAAAAAAATTCAGTATAAGCCTCAAAATATCTGCTTTTTTGCACAAATTTTACCTGAACTTTGGCCGTTCATAATGTAGTCATTAATTGTAAAAGTAAAGAAAACATCGTCATAGAAACCTCGCACATGTAACAGAGATTCTAAATGACAAACATTTTTCCCAAAACCTTGTAAGGTTTTTCAAAAACACGTATTTCCTGAAACAAGTTTTGTGAAATCTTTGCGCGCCAATTTTCGTTCGATGTTATCGCGTTCTCACTCTTGCTTCTTTTTCAAACATTTGTTGGATGAAACAACAAGTTTTTCAATCATGCTCGCGTTGACGATAGACGGACCGGGAAGGGCCCTCTTAATATTAAAGTATGGATGTTCAACTTCTATGACAAGAAACTGTCCGCCGACCAGTCCAAGCGGACGAGCATATTGCCACTATTATACCAAATATTATTAACTGGCGAAATACACCTCTGTCTACCTCATCGGGCAATTCAAGCTAGATGTTGTGTAATGTATTCAATCTTAATATTCATGGTCTCGTAATAACCGCACCTAGGATTTCGTCCTCATCTCAGATTCATAGAATCTCACTTTCGCTAGTATCGTACGTTAGTTCCAACTATTTAGCTTTATTCTGAAAGTGAACATTCGTTTGTGATGTATGACTTATGAGGTATTTGTAAAAGTTAAGGCGCGGTGAGAAGAAATTTCTTTGGTTGTTGACAATAGCGCATCGCGGCAATAAATATGGTTCAAAACAGCGATGCGCTTGATGTTAGTTGAAGCGAATGACCACCAAATTTTTTGCAGTTTTAATTAAATTAAAACATGAATGCATGGCTCGGTGGAATATTTTTTAGGTATTTCTTTAGTTGCTTGAATTCCTTTTATTATCGTTACAGTAAATATGAAGTAAGCAGCACCTTTGTACTCAATACAAATATGCCGTATCTGTTTATATTTTACTGTGTATATAAATAATAAAATATGATAGTTAGCGCTCAAAATTTTGAGAAATATACGACGAAAAAAATATATTTTTGCTCTGTTTTACGATTGTTCTATCATGATACCATTTCTTTTTTATGACATATTTTTGAATAAGTCTTTTATTTGAAAATTTGACATTTCACAAAAAAAGAACTGGCTTGTAATATGTACCAATACGCCTAACTGTGCGACAAAAAACTGAGCTTTTTACGGTGTGCTACGTTTGACAGCGCCTTAAGTGCATTATTAATTTTAACGTTAAGTGTTTATTTGAGGACGATAAATTAGGTACAAAGGCAAAGTATATTTTTTTAGATATGCTACTGTCTATCAACATGCGGGTGGAGCTGGACTAAGTACGGGAATTGATTAAAAAAATTGTTGGAAGACTGCATGAAATTAGACTGTGGTTAAGCTTCCATTTAATTTATAAAAAATGATCTAGAGTATCTCGTGTAAGCAGTTACGATTACACCAATTAGATACCTAGGTACATAATTATTGTGAATTAATTATTGTTTTTTTATGGGTAAGTAGTGGTTAGTTACCTGTTTAAACTTATGTGAGAATTTATATTGTTACGATTTTTTTATGTAACCTAATGAACACTAAGACAACTGCTGATTAAAATTATCAAGCATTGTCTTAAAGGTAATCAAAATTATGTTTGTAGTTCGCTGCGCATGTGCTTTTTACTTAAATAAGTAGGTATTACGGACAAAGTATTAAAAATCCTGAACTTATAAATTAAATTGAATCTGTTCTTGTAAATGAACTTGTACATATCAAGCTATACGTTTCCAGAATAAGCTGACTACTAATTGTACGGAAATCCTATATAATGCGAGATTAGTGTAGACTGGAATTGTATAGCTTGATATGTAGCCGTGTGTACTAAGACCAAATTAAGGTTTTAGAAACTATAGGGAACTAAGGTTTTATTTAACTATAGAAAATATGCTCAACTGAATAGGTATAAGTAATTAGTAATTATGTTAATTTCGTGCATACCTGTTATTAGTAAGATTACTGAAATGCCAATTTTAGTCATTGTTTTACTTGAATTGGAAGTGATTGTTCTGTTGGTGTACTTCAATCAACCTGTCTACCCTTATGGTCGATTTCCAGTCTAACTGGATGCAGGTGAATACCAGTTTTTTACATGGAGCGACTGCCTATCTGACCTCGACAACCCAGTTACTGGGAAACACGACACCCCCTGGTAAGACTGTTAGACTTTTGGGCTTCTGATTATCCGTCACGACTCTCAAAGATCTGTGAATGACAGCTGTGACCAAAGGCTTAACGTGCTTTTTGCGGGAACCCCGTGCTAAACGGGGTTTCGATAGGTAATGGATGGCTTCTCACCTTAAGAGAACGGCGCAAAGCAGTATTTCAATTGGGACTGATAGTCTAATCATTTGATGCCAAATTATATTATTGTTCTTACGAAGACAAACAGTACAGATTAGATACAATTCCTAAATATAACTCGTGCAGTAAAGGCTTCCGCAGACAGGTGCAACGCGACGGTGTGACGCTAGCCTGCGGGGTAATTGCGTAACACACTAACAGTAGGAATGGGTTTCATTTTGACCATTCAACCACATTCATTGCGTTATTTACGTTGTTGAGGAGATACATTTTTCGGACATATGTAGCAATGTATTAGCAATTGGCTTCAAAATGATTCAGATTGTGATAGACAGTGTGTTACGTTTTCATAGAAAGTTTTCATAGAAACTGTTCTACCAGAGTTGCGTCCCGCCAGCCTACCTTAATGAGACTTTGAGAAAGAAAGCTGTAGGTATGCGTTTTCAAAATGTCTGTAATTTTCTAGATTGCAAACATATATGAAAAATTATTTATGAGTTATGTCTGGACTACGTAAGAATAAGTCTGTAGGTAAAAGTATTTTTTGAGAATAAAATTGTTATTGTAATGTTTGTGTAATTTATTATAATAACAGAGCTTGTCTTGTTTTTTTTATAAAATGGTGGACAATCAAATTCGCATTTATATAAACTTGGAATTTCCAAGTTTTTCTACATATTCGGTCCTTTTAACTTAGGGCCCGTTGTTTGATACATAGTTAAACATGACCATTAGTCAATTTAACAATTAGTCACTTGAGAATAGTCAATAGCTGTCAAAGTTTAACTACTCTCTCTGCGCATGGTTAACTTATAGCAAATTGTCAATTTTTTAACTATAGGTAGTTTAACCATTTGTCAAACAACATACTTCTGTAATTTTTAAATAATAGTTAGGTTAACTAACGCATTTTAACTATTTGTATGTTTGACTACTGATCAAACAACGGGCCCTTAGTCCAGAAAAGTAGGAATAATTATATTTTTTATTTTTTATTATTAACTTTTGATTAGAACCTTTTGACAGTGCCAATGGAAAAAGAATAAAGGAAGCATCTACCTATCTACTTAATTAACTGCGCCTGGTTTAAACTGTTGTTTTCTTCTAATGCGAAAAAATCATATAATTGAGTAAAACTAATAGATTTAAGCTTAACAACCAATGATAATTGATTAGGGCCAGTCGTCAATAAAAAAGTGTGAGTAGATTAATGAATGAATCACGAATATGAGCAGAAATATTAAGGCGTAAGTATTTGTGTGTTTTAAGTCAAGTAGTTTTCCAAAAATACTTTCTCATTGTGTCAATTATGTTGATAGCAGGAGATTATGTGTTAGTAATTCACTGTTGAGTAATGCCTCCTACCTTTTGTGCCATGCTTCCCTGGCCTATAACGTTATTTACTACCAAATGATTTTCAAATTGGTCTTACGAATAATATATCCGCAATTATTTATATTTCAAGAAACTTAAAAATCTTTCACAAAAAAAAAAGTATTTTAAAATTCGGATTTGAAAAGGTCACGGAAGATGCTCATCTAATTCACAAAGGAAAGCGTCTTCAATGTTATATTGTCCATTGTTTTGTCGTGAATTAAAATCGCATGCCAAAAGCGGACCTTTAAACATGTGTGTTAAATTATCTAGGAGTGCAGAGTCTGATAATTTTGTTATGTTTAATGAAGGTGTATACCACTCTATATTGTTAGGTATTATAAAATATTTTTTAATTGTTTTTGGATTAAAAGGAGGACCTTTACTGCCGATTAGATTATGTATCGATTAAATAACTATACGGAACGGTTATGGGCTCTAAATGAGTGCGTAATTTCCTCTCAATGGCAGACATTCCAAATGATTTCGAGCTAGACCAACTAATTTTGCCAAGCTGAAAAGGCCTATTTTGTAAAGGCCGCAGGAATTCGCTGGATGCGTGAAGCACAGAACCAGGCGAAGTGGCGATGCTTAGGGGACACTTATATCCAGCAGTGGACTTCTTTCGGCAGAAATGATGACGATAATGATGAAGGCCGGGCCTTTTTGGGGATTCCCTGTGCAATGTTTGTCGTAAGATAGCTGATTTTCAGCCTATTTTATCAAAGTAACAGGTTTGATTTCACTGGCATTCTCTGATGATTAAAGTTTATGCCACATAACAACACAGATTTTACGATTGTATAAAAACGTTGGTCAATCGGTACACAAAAGCATAATATTTAAATGTCACATTAAAAATATTGCCTCACGCAAAAAATTCTACGCGGATTTTGTCAACGAAAAGTATGTTTTTAGGTAATAGTCGGCTTAGAACATCAAATAAATTTCGACTCGGCAAATATTTTCACGATCAGACCTAATATTATTATTGCTGTTAACTTTAAAATGCTCGGTGCTGTTATTAAAATAATGCGTATAACTTATGACCAGCAGATTTTTGAAAGTGTTTATCTTGGACACTACTGACATCGGTGAAGGCAAAAATATCGTGAGAAAACCTGAACTTATTGTCAATATACATCTCAAATCGCCATCCCGTCTTGAACTAGCGTGATGATCAAAGCTCGTGCCTTCTCTGTATGAGAAGAGGCCTTTGCCCAGCAGTGGGACAAGAATATGCTAGTAGTATTATGATTAATATACTATAAAACAATATTTAATAAGATTGGTTACTTTTACACGGTGACTGTACTGTACTGTTACTGTACTGTACTGTTACTGTACTGTACTTTTGTAATGTAGGTACTGTACTGTTACTGTACTTTTGTACTGTACTGTTACTGTACTTTTGTACTGTACTGTTACTGTACTTTTGTACTGTACTGTACTTTTGAACTGTACTGTTCCTGTATTTTACTGCTAGGTTCGTCATAGGGCTTTATATGTCGACGAATTATTTATCATAGTAGGTAGGTATTTTATTTTATCAGTAACATCATAATGTTATCTAAACCACTGATTTTGCTAATCATCGTTATAATGCTAGCTATTGGTACTTCAATCAATCAATTTGTGAGATTTTCTTTTACTTTGAATTTAACCACACAACCTAATCGAATGTTCTGTAAAGGTGTACATTTTCATACTGCGAACAAACGTTCCAAGTTACAACGAGTTTCATGCCCGTTCTTCTCCATAGGTATCTACTACGCTCTGGAATGGGCAACTAGCTTCATCTTTCTGACCGACCAACCGGTCGGTCGGTCAGAAAGATGAAGCTAGTTAGGGGCTGCGACCCCTTGACAATTAAAAAGTGCCTGTAATTGGTTTATTTGAAATAAATGCTTTGAGTTTGAGAACGAACACCGCTCTTTTGTATCACCATGAAACAGTTCCATGATGATTGGCTCACTCGCAAATTAATAGTTGTGGACGACTTTACAATAGTTCATCAAATTAAAAATAAAACATTAAACCAGATTGGGTTTTTTATTACAAACTTGATGACCACATCACCACCATCATGATGCTTTTTGTGGAGAGTGATACAAAACACAAAATAATTTTTTGTGACAAATAGTTCGCAAATAGTAGTTAGAAAATTACATTACATTTAAACGTATTCGGAGCCTCCTTTTAGGCAAACAATGCCTGTAT
The DNA here is from genome assembly GCA_917490735.1 of Dryobotodes eremita. NCBI lineage: Eukaryota > Metazoa > Arthropoda > Insecta > Lepidoptera > Noctuidae > Dryobotodes > Dryobotodes eremita. Next base: position 21,639,200 of record OU823244.1, read on the forward strand.
TAGAAGGCTACCACTTTCACCATTTAAATAACTGAAGTTTGTGACTCTTAATACCGTTATCAGACAATTTGTTTTATAAAGCGGCTTTTATCCGGTTGCAGTAAAGACTAATGGAAAGAAAGAAAGAAAAATATTTTATTTGGGACACGCACAGGAAGTACAAAGAGTAAAAATTAAAAAACAGCAATTAAAACTAACAAAATTAATATTAAAAACAACCGTAAAGAAGTAAAAATTAAAGACCTGTCAAGGACAAAAAGACTCCTATCTCAGGATAATACTGTAATATTAAAAAAAAAATACCGCAGCGCTGGTGTTCTGATAGGGCCCGCTTTTATGCCACGGACACCTACGGACATCTATAGATCCCACTAGGAGATAGAGGATAATCTACGTGCCAACCTTAAACCAGCATTGGCAGAAATTGCTATGTAGATAGTACTCAGCAAAAACGAATGACTTAAATGATGGCTACTTTTTCCTAAAGTCGAGTATGAGTTTCCATTGCTGGTGTATATTTTAATTTTAATGAAACATTCATACTTCCATACGTTAATATCAGTAACTCTGTCTGTCTGTCTGTTACCTTTTCACGCCTTAATGGCAGTACATATTTGGATAAAATTTGGCACACAGTACACAGCACGGTAGAGACCACGACCAGGGGTTACGACATAGGGTACTTTTTATCCCGATAAAACAGTCCCGTGGGATAGATTCCAACATCCACGCGGGCGAAGCCGTGGGCAAAAAACTAGTATAACTTATAAAAATAAGTCTAGAATCTAGACACATGTCATTTTATGTAATACAAATCTATCCTAAATAAGGAAGCTCGGTTTGTATACACACGTCCGGGACGCTAACGATACGACTCCTCTGGTATATGACCTCTGTGGAGAAAGGCCCCTGTCGTCGTTATGTTTTTGCTAATGTTCGAATAGATATCTGAGAAAATAGCGGACTTAGAGTGCAAGAAAAAAGTCGTTTTGGCAATTACTGTTTCTTTGAAAACAGCAGGAAGCTGACATAAATGACGTGCGAAATCACTTGACCAAACCATGCCAAATTTCTATGCTCTAACTACTCACAATAGTTTACAAGGTGTGTTAAGAATTGTCACGCAGTAAAACAGATGAATTTTATTTAAAAACTGGTTGACGATGATTTTCGTTCATACTGAATACTGTGAATAACTGATCACTTAGTGGAAAGTATCATTGACGGCAGATAAAAACGAAAACAAAAAACGACATTTCTAAAACGGATATTCAGCGCGACCATAAAACGAGACAAATTACGCTTATAATACTGACGTCAATCTCGGTATCAAAATCACATTACAAACGCATAAAACAGGCACTTATCACTCGAAGAGTGAGAGCAAGGGATTTGCGAACGGCAATCTTTGGACCGAAGTATTTAGGACAGCCAGCGGAGCGAAACACTTGCGACACAGTCTGGACAACACTAATGTGGCCATCCCATTCAATTTTCACCTTTATGTTTACCTAATTAAGGTCTTGTGCAACCGCACGTGTTAACCCTGTTTGTAATGCTATGACCAGTTTGCTAGAGCTATGCAAATAGATGCGGTACTGTTTTGAGTCCTGCGTAAGTGCGGTTTAAAGGCAGAGGGGGGTTCTAAGTTATGGTGGTCGGCACCTGTAAGGTATTTTACGATGCTGAGTATGAATGACTCGTTCCGTTGCGAAAATTATATGTGTATTATGACGAAAAAGTTTGTTTTTGTTCTAACGATTGGTTATGGTTTCATCGGAAAATGTACTGAAATTTTTCGAGCCTTTGTCCCTTGTATCTATAAGCAGTAAAATCTTCAAACGCTACCTGAAGAAAATGCCTTGCGGTAACATTTTGGAAAGTATTATGACCATCATAGTTTTATATATTAGTCCTTTACTCTTTATCGAAGTAGTCCTTACAAAGACTTTGTTACTAGTGTGACAGCGCCAACCCTTCAGTTCACCTCCGCTTAGGGATTGTGTACAATTCTGCAGTGAACAACGTAGGGAGGTTTATGCCATAATCCACACTTAGTACCGACTCATAGTGGATTACTGGCATTAGATCCAGTAAAAAGCCGTAATATGTGCCTTTATTCAGGCTACCATAAATTCGCAAAAAATAATGCTAACGAGAAAAATTAAATTGAAAGTTTCTCGTCGGTAACCACGTTGTTCAAATAGTTCATAGTCGTGATATATAAATGAGAAATGTTCGAACAAGATAACAGAGTAATCTAGGGTCAAGAACTGAATTCAGAAATAAGTATCGAAATAACCTTATAAAAAAATCTGACAAACAAATGAGCAGTTTTAACCTTATGAATCAAATATAATTAAAATGAAACACACGATTGAATGCAATGTAGTTGTTTTCACAATAATTCCATCATTAACCAATCAAAGGATGTACTTATCGATTGCATTTTATCCGTTTTCAGTCCTGCGTGTTTATAATTTTATGTATTTGCTAACGAATTATTTGTTAGTGGAATTTCTGAGAATTTGGGTAAAGTAAATTATGTCTGTGTCTTGGTAAATAGATTAAAGTTGTTTAACAATATAAACTGTAGTAGTACATTCCTCTTGAATTTAACCATCATCATCGGACACCTTTTTGTAGCAATATTGATCGCCGAACATGTGTCTCTTCTAATAGACACTTATACATCTTATATCCTGTTTCACTACCTCTGCATAAGTTTTGGTTGAAGTATGTATGTATAATTGTATATGTATGGTAGACAATATCAAACAAATTCAGTTTAATTTTGAATGTGCTTGGCAGAGTGATAGTCCCCATCCAGATGCTGTTCAAATTCTCTTTAATAAATAAAATTGAACGTTAGTACCTACCATAAACTAGAATCAAAATAAAGATAGAAATTCTTGAATTCATAATACAAACATACGAAAGAGACTCATTATAACACACTCAAATTAAAAATATCCAAAACACATATTGAGATAAAAGGCAGAGGGTGACTGAATGGCTGCAGGGTGGCGCCCGGTAGCACTGTAGGCAGTTACAGCCTTATACAGGGGTAAATAAAACTACAAAACATTTGTTTGAACAGGAAGAGACAATCGTCTGGTTGAAAGGGTGTTGTTAACATTCTGAAAGGGAATTGAATGATCATGTGGTTGAATTCACTACTGGTTTTTTGTAGATCAAGTTTAAGAGTAATAATTTGAAGTCTGTTATTAAATTAACTTTAATCTTAACTAAAAGAGTCTCTTAGTGAACCTACCCAATATATATCATCATTATTAGAATAGTCTATGACAAACCTGAATATTGTTAAACAAAAAGCGAAGGTTCTCATTCAACCAGTCAATACATATTTGCATGAAGCTCTAGCATTTTTGGAACTGCACAATAGATATCTGCATTTCACTTTCTCCCACATCGTAACCAACGCTAGACAAAACAAGCTTATTCTGGTCGCAGGAAAATTATCTACTTCAACAAAACCTGGACACAGTTTGGAAAGCACCCTGTTTTCCCAACCACCCCTCGAATTTTCCCCTCCTCTTAACTCAGTCACTCCCACAACGGGTGGAGGGGGGGTTAAAAGCTCAGTCGCGCTAACGATTTCGGAGCGAGCGGGCGTGTCGACCGCTACGCGTGTGACTAAAATAAATATAAATTAAAATGTTAATGATAATGTGAAAATAAATTGCAAATATAGTGCTTCCTGCAATGTCTTCCTGTAGTGTTTCATGGAGTTATGCAAATAGGTTAACGTAGTATGTATTATAGGTTATAGTTGCGGCATTTTAGTCAAGTGTCGGATCAGTTTGGGCTATTGGTCCGCAGTATATATTAAAGTTCGATATAGCAATAAGGACGCTATTTGTATGCTGTTATTTATCGCTGTAAAATCTATACGTTACAAACATTAACGTAGGCAGATATTTTCTGAATCATTATTTTCATAATAATATTATTTTGGTGAATTATAATTTTTATTCACAGCTTTGCTGATAAAAATAAACTTTTTGACTGGAAAACATGACACGGTAAATGCATTAATCAACGAAATCCATATTTGAAAAAGAAAGATCTCCTTTATATCTCTTTCATAATAAGAGATAATTTTGCGTATTTCCGTCTTTATCAAACAAATATTTCATCTAAACGCAGAGCCAGCCAAGGATTGGGGCGAGAAATCAAAAGGCCAAAGGTCATAGCATCGCGCAAGCGAAAGTAAATAGGCTTTACGTCAGAGGTGGTCCATGTATCTCGTTAGCTTCTATTTTATATTATAATAATATAACTTGAACATATTGTAATATGTGACGACACAAATAATTTTATTATAAACAATTATAAGAGCATTATCTTTGATTTGACTATCGAAGCTTTCACATAAAAATTATTAGGTACTCAATTTTGTGTCAATGAGGAAATCAATTTCGTCTTTTCGTTTCGTCGGTACTTCTATATAGGTTATACTGTTTGGGCCCATTAGGTGGCCAGGAAATCAACTTTGATCTACGAATGACATGGTCTGTCATATACGTCTGTTTTTTATTATTGATGTTATCTAATATTGTTTCATCTGGCGCCAATAGTCCTAGGCTAGACATATTTCTAATTGGATCATTGTATGGAGTTGATTTGTTACTAGTATTTTCTTACGTTTTACTCGACTCTTCTTGAATATTTCAACAATTATCATCAGTGGAAATGTGTACTTATAAGATTCCTTTTTCTTCACCTTTATTACCTATAGCTTCTAAATATCTCGTTTCGGTAACAATTTATTCAGCATCACGCCCTGACTTTAATTTCTATACAAAAATGCATAATAATATATTTCAGTAATTTATTCTATTTGTGTTTCACTTTTCCTTTTATTGAAGGATGCCTTCTTAAGCTACGGTTTCCTAGGAAAGCGATTCTAACACTTCTTCTCTCCTTAAACATCATCTTTATATTTAGTTTCCTCGCTCTTGTTTCATGTTTATTATTGTATATATAAATGGTACACCACTGACTACCTGCATTATTGTCTCTCCTCCCTTTAATCAATCTAAAGGTTGTCTATAAAAGATCGCTTTTAGCGATAAGACCGTCCATTGTGTCACCGTAAAATTTCTACATTTATATCTGTAATTTTAATGGTGTACATAGTAAAGAGTATTCTATTCTATTGTATTCAATTATACTAAAACGGCCGTCGTAAAAATCTTTAATTTTCTCCAGTATTTGATATTATGGTGTCTCTAAATTTAGATAATTTCTGACCGTTGTCCGCTTTCTTAGTAAACCAAAGCTTTAGCGAATGCCACACGGTTTTATCTGGTCTTTGAAATAAATGTTGACGATACACGTAAAATGATGTTACCTTCATATCTACAGGTTCTTTAACCAATGCCTCTTTTTGTTTTGTAACTTGCTTATAATCTTTCTCTCTTGTTCCAGGCATATAAAGGATCAGTAATTCAACAATAAAATGCGGGGGAGCCTTTCATGACAAACGAGTAGAAGTTAACTCTGCAGCTAGTAACTAGAAAACTGAAGATGGCGCTATTCAACAATTCCTTTTCAAGAACTTACCATCGCTTGTTCACCGAATTTGCTGGTAAGTACCTACTCGTTCTTCTCTATAAGGTGTGAACTAAATAAATAATAACCCGAAAAGGGGTAATTGAACTTTTAATAATGGGATCTTTTATCTCTGGGACCAAAGCCGAAATCGCGGAAAGAAATAGCTGCTCCATAGATTCTGTGTCAGTTATGTGAATATTTATGTAAAGATCAGCAGAATCTTCTTTGGCGATTACAGGGACCATTGTCGGATTTTGAGTTATCTCAATTATACCTTGTATAACGTCACCATCATCAACTCATGTCATAGTAGAAAATGGCGGCAAGGTTGGTAGCGGAACTAAAAGCCCAAGTGCCTGATTTATGGGGGCAGAGACATCGAAAAAAAGACTGCTGTTTCATAGAAAAGTACAATACATTAAATTTTTTTTTTAAACTGACGAAAAATGTCTACGCTAGGGGTCTAGAATCATGTGGTGAATTTATGGTTACAATTTGCGCGTCGATGCCCTGCCACCCTGTATATTTCAATGAAAGAGGATGTTTTAACAACAGATGTTTATAATCTTAAAGTCACTCTTCAGTGCACTTAACTAACACATTGATAGAGCAATAATAATTATTTGAGCTTGACATTGAGGAAAACCGTTGCAGAGAATAAATAGCACTAGATCAATGATTCATTATTCTAAAACACTAGACACTGTAATTAATCCGACAATCTTTGTAATTATTTTGTATAACTAAATATTATATTTAAAACCTACTAGCTTTTGCCCGCAGCTTCGCTCGCGTAAAGGTCGAAAATTATTCCACAGGACCGTATTACAGGGATTCATAGTATCCTATGTTCTAACTCAGGTCACGGCGTTTCCGTATGCCTTTCATCTAAATCTGTTCAGCCGTTACGGCATAAAAAGGCCAGTCAGACATACATATAATAAATAAAAAAATAAAAAAATAATAATAATAAATGAACAATAATTTAAAAAAATATATATTATTTATTTATTTATTTTATTATTTATGTACACACAGTAAAATAGATACAGATACGGCATATTAGTATTAAGTACAAAGGTACTGCTTATTTCTTAAGAAATTTCTTCCAGCAGACCTGCGAAAGGAGAAATGAAAAAGAAATGTAGACAATATATTGTTAATATTGTTATATTGTTATATTGACAATATATTATTGTTTTTTTTTTTTTAATTATTATTTCATTATTATTATTAAATATTTATATGAAATATTGGAACCCTTATAGGATGACTTCGTTGTCTGTCAAGACCCGTTTCGTCAGGATAGCGTGGAGAAATCAATTTAAAATAGATATCAAATACTAGGTAACTACAAAGTCATCGCAATAATAAAATACGGCCATTACTGCAAAGTTAAGTTTGTTCTTCAATCTGTCTTGAAGTAACATTTAGTCAGTATTTCATTCAAATCAGTCCACTCCACTGTATTCAAATTTTTTAATTCAAATTCAAAATCATTTATTTCAATCCATTTAAGATCATATTACTTAATTATGTTGAACATTTGAAATAAAATTGAATAAAAAAATACTATTAAAAGTTCCTTTTTCAACTGAAAAGTTAAGTTTGCCCTTCAATCTGGAATTGGAAATTCGTGCAGCCGAGCGAGTGCTACAGCTTTGAGACGGAACCCGCATGGCGTGAGTCCTTCTCACACTTGTCCGTCTTTTTTTTTTATAAAAAAAAAGGTTTTTATGATTCTAAATGGCTTAAAATAGTCAATTATTTGTAATACCTACTCTAGTGCCGCCATTAAATACGTAATGCCTACATGTTAGTTATAAAGGTTATTTTTTATCACTTAAAATTGTAAAAACTTTGGACCAAGAGGGCCGATTTTAATGAAATAAAGTCTAAATGCTACTTCAAGGTATGGACTATGACTAATAAATGTCTTGAAAAGAAGTGCACAAAAAATTCAATATTACACGTTAATTTTATATCATCCCCTATTTTAACCCCTTGGGGGAAGATTTTACAAAAACGCTGAAAAACTTCATTCTTTTTTCTTACCAAAAGCATACATTTAAATTTTATGAGGGAGTTTATCGTAGAGAAACCACTTTTTCAGTAATACAGTATGTTTGAAATGTTAAAACTAAAGTTAACAGTTTAACACTATTATAAACATTGGGAACGAATTAAAATAATAATTTCGCATAACAAGGGCGGCACGAGGTAGGCACGTGGCGGACTGTATTACTGAACCTCGAAGTTTAAAATATCGGTGTTTTGAATGGAGAATGTTCATAATCGCGATGTACGGAACTTCGAAAGAATGTCTATTCAAACTTCGAAGTTCAGTATGATATTCTTTCGAAGTTCCGTACATCGCGATAATGAACATTCTCCATTCAAAACATCGATATTTTAAACTTCGAAGTTCAGACGTACAGTCCATGTGGTGACATGCGCGGTATTATGAGATACGGTATACGCAGTAAGCGTGTTGGTAGCGGACAGGTGCGTACGGCCTCGGCGTCTTCCTCGCAACAGCCAGGCGAGGGACAGAGACAGCTTATTCCATTTATCGTGCACGCGACCGCGGGACGCTCGCACTGGACGGAATTTTATTGTGTTTAGTTTACTACAATTTTAATATCCCTAACTTAAGAAATGCTGGGTTTCCCATACAAACTTTCATCCCCTATATCACCCCCTTTAGGATTATTTTTGAGACAAAAAGTAGCATATGTCCTTCCCCAGGATGCCATCTATCTCCTTGCCAAATTTTATCGAAATCCGTTCAGTGGTTTAGGTGTGAAATGCAGACGGTGGCAGAGATTCTTTAACATCAGTTGGGCTGCCTGTTTGTTTTCTACCAAATAACACTAAATAATCTTGTATAACGTGTCTCAGTTTTGTTTCAATCAAAATAATAGTTTAAATATTTGGTAAAACTTTGATCTGCTAAAAATACGCAATACATCTTTAAAATTGAACATCACGATTCACCTCCTTTCGACGACATTTTGTCGAGGTCATTGCTTAATTTCTTGTACTCGTAGTTATACATACTTCCAAAAGTGTATGATCAAGCACGTTTTTGTTAGTTACAAAAAAATTGGTTTTTTAATTGTATTTTTTGTAACTGCTATGGATACTTTTGAGTAAATTTCGTCATTTAAAAAGGGAATAGTTTTGAATTTTGGTCAAAAGATGAATGATCTTCTGTCAAGTCGTATTCCTATATAATCCTGCAAAGGGTTTGAGGGCAAATTAGTAACATTTCTGCCATACTTCTGAGTAAAATCAATACAAAAGAACGTTATTATGGAGAGAAAACGTCATTTGAGCCGAGAAGAAATGATCGGAGCCGTGGGAATGTTGGAATCTGGTTCTCGGAAGCTGGTGCTGTGGCAATCGCTCTGGGTACTACGCAGAATGTTATAAGTCGACTTCAGACACATTATCGCATCACTGGCAGAGAGACATGGAGGACGAGCTCTCATCACCACACGCAGAAAAGATCAAATGTCTGCTCGACGAAATCTTATAATGACCACAATTATGTTCGTTACGAGGCTTCATAGTTCTTTAGGGATGTTAATAAGCGTACGAACCATAATAAATCGCTTGCATGAAGTCAATCTCCATTCCCGAAAGCCGCTATGTGTACCACCTATTGAGTTCCACAATTGCAGAGCCCGTTTACAATGGGCTCGTGAACACAGAAATTGGGCAGAAGAAGAGTGGCGTTTTGTGTGATTTTCTGACGAATCTCGCTTTGGTATGAGGCCAGATACAAGACGTATTCGGTATTGGAGGACCTCTGGACGCCAAGAACGTTTAAAATCATGCCAGGAAGTCCATACATACAGTGGTGGAACAATCATGATACGGACACGTATTTGGATCGGCGGAAGAACCTAACTGATGTAGATCATAGGCAATCTCAATGCAAAGTTTTACGCTGAAACGATTGTATCAGATGTTGTCATTTCTTTGCGGACCCAATTTGGTGCTTCATTTCTGCTTATGCATGATAATGCACGTCCACACACTGCCAGAGTCGTTGCAAACACACTTGCCGCAGCTAATATCAACGTCCTACCATGGCGTGCTCAATCACCAGAGTTGAATCCCATTTAGCACGCATGGGATATGCTTCAAAGAAGGGCTCTGCCAAATATGGATGCCGTAAATACCAGAAAATCTTTTTCGCCTGTTACAACGGAGGTGGGCAGCCATTCCGCAACGTGATTTGGATGAACTCATATTGAGTGTCGGCCGAATCGCTGCGATTGTGTTATACGCGTTAACAGCGGAAATACAGACTCCTTTGTTTATTTTACGCAATAAAAACCTTTAAAAACTTTTATTTTTATCTTTTTATTACATTTTAATATCAGGATTAACTAAGGTGAAAAATCCAGCATAAGCGAAAATCGCGAAAAATCTTTATTAATACAAAAGCAGAGAGTACTTCGTCGATCTATATACTTACGAAAACATTTTACTTAATCAATCTAAATAGAAATTTTTATTTAATTTCAATAGGGAAATTCAATATTTTTTTTAAATACTGTGATCCCTAGTCACTTTTGATGTGTTGATTATCCTACTCATGTCGAATTATATCTATTTTAGGTGACTCAATAGCCTGCTGAGCAAATCGTGTTAAACTAAGAACAAATTCACTGGATCTTTCGATGTGAATGCTTTTTTTATTACTTAAGACCTCTTATGTAATGAGATGCTAATTGATACGTTTCATTGGCTTTAGGACATTGATTTGCTTATAAATAGGTAAAACTAGGTTCATAACAGTGACATTAACCTGAATAGTAATTTGAATACATAGAACTAAACGTGTTTCTAAATGTTGGAGTATATTCATGGTTGCAGTTATGAACTGAACTTCTATCTTGTCCAAGAAATGGCTGCAGGTAATCATGGGATTCTTCGTCTCTATCATTGTGTGTAGATCGTAATCATGAAATGTCTCACCTCTATCATATTGTAATCTAAGTGTGGAACTGTCGCTAACAAGTAAATACTTAAAGGTCGCACATACAAGTGGCCAAAATTCAAATAATCTCCACGAAAAATCCCTTTTTTTGCGTGTGGAAATTGTCTTGGATCTCTTCCACCCTTTATGTCAGACTCTTGTTAACTAAAGTCACATGTTGTTCTTTAACTACCTTTGGCCGCGGTGCTAGAGTACTTGCGCAGTTCGTCACGCTCCCTCGGCCAGTCCAGCCCCTAGTCAGAGAGCCCCATTATCTTGCTGTCTATCTTATCACGAAATTTCAAAGCAATCTCAGTAGTAATCTCTAACTTTGTCAAACAGTTGACGTCTTTGAGCAGATAATGATAATCATGATGACTATGTAACATTGTGTTACGCAAAATGATGATGACTGGCGGATATGCTCTAAATTTCACTTTCATTCTCAAATTATGTTGGAAAAAGCCTAGATTTAATTTACAATTTATGTAATTTTGTGATTTATTTTAGTTTTGCCGCTTTCTAAAAACCTTGCGTTATCTAATGGTTAATTGTTAGTTTTAGAAGTTATTTAACAACACATTATATTTGAAATAAATACTTAGAATTTCAAAACAGAGACCATTTCTGACACATGTTATTATTTTCGTGGTTGGCTTACGATAGTGTAGTTTTACGTAACAATGCAAGATCTAGGCATCTTCAATTATTCGCTACTTTTTTAGTAGTGAATATATTATAGTAATTTGGTATAATAAAATTGAAAGACTAAAACCAAACTGCTGAAAGACTTGTCTGAAAGTAAATTTTACAATCACGAATTCAAAAGAGGGATTCCTGTGTGTTCCTAATTTGATTTAGGACGCGATTAGTTAAAATTACTATAAATGTAGCAACGAGTTTAATGTTTAAACCAATTCAACAGTTCAGAACTTACGGGGAAAGTCACAATTGAACAAACTTTCCCATTTTGCCGTATTAAAACCTACACTCAAGAATGACATCTTCATTTCTTTTAAACAACCGCTAACATATCATCTTCTCTTAATTTCCAGATCCCAGAACAAACGACTGGTTCCTGATCTCAGACCCAGTCCCTGGTCTCACTATCATCGGCCTGTACCTGTACTTCTCGCTGAAATGGGGGCCGAGGTACATGGCAGACAAGAAACCCTTCCAACTACAGAAGACTTTAATTGTATATAATTTTATTCAAGTCGTCGTTAGCGTCTGGTTGTTCCATGAGGTTAGTAGCTACTTATTCTAATAATTAAGTTGGATAACATGAATAATCAGCCTATAGTGTTCTCACTGCTGGGACACAGGCCTCCTCTCTTTGAGAGGGAATGGGCTGTAATCTACCACGCGGGCCCAGTGCGGGTTGGTAGATGTCACATGTCTTCGAATTTTTGGTTTTAGGACATGCCGGTTTCCTCACGATGTTTTCCTTCACCGTTTTGAGAGCAGTGGTGATGAAATTATTTACACAAAGTAAAGCGCCTGCCTGGGTTCGAGAACCCACGACCTACAACTCGTAAGTTGGGGCCGATACCACTGGGCCACCAATGCTCTACAATAATTAAGTTAATAAAGGTTATGGTACTTGAATAGGAATGGGACTGGGCTGGTCATCATGGCAATCAAAATTCCACTACAAACTTTTCTTTTATGAATATCCATATTGTCTTGAGAAAACACGTGTATTCTTTGTAAAATCTTGGGTAGGACTGATCATCAGATCAGTCAAAACGAGCGTCAAATGTCGATTGAATTCCATCAATCACTATCAATCATTCGTCATTCATGATTTTTGGAATTGAGTGACGCTTGCGTGATCGTGTAATGGACGCCATAGGTAAGACTGACTATGGATAAGATGTTGTGCAAGATTTTAAATGAATCAATTAGCTGTCGAACTATGTACCTAGGTAAAAAAAAATACTTCTGGCAGTATTGTTTTACCTATCGAACTAGACGCTGCTGTATGAGAGATGATAGTTCAGTAAAAACAATATCTTAGCAAAATAAACTGAATTTTGACAACTGGTAGATTAAGGATATTATAATCATCTGCACTGCATACTTCTGTGCGGTAGGCCGCACAGAAGTAACAAAACCAGTATGAGCTGGTCTCTACTAGGCTACTAGGCTGCTACTGTACCCTTTTTAGGGTTCTGTAGTCAACAAGGAACTCTTATAGTTTCGCCATGTCCGTCTGTCCGTCCGCAGCTTAGCTCAAAGACTCTAAATACTAGAAAGCTATAATTTGGCATGGATCTATCTACCTATTAATCATGCCGACAAAGTGGTAAAATAAAATAATGAAATTTTTTTTTTAGGGTAACTTTTGTACACGTAAAGTGGGGATGTTTTATTTTTCTCGTCTATCCCATGGTGTGGGGTATCGTTGGATAAGCCATTCAAAAATATTAAGGGTCTGTGAAAAACATTGTTCGTTTAAGGGATCCGTTTGCGTAAAATTAAGCTTTAAATTGCTAAGTTTCGTTAGAGTCAAGTGTCCCTGCCAGCTAACTTGTTGCTAATCTCTGCGCCCTCGCGCCCCTAGCCGCCGCAGGAGGAGGAGACACCCTGGGCGTCGGGAGTCGATTGCCGACTCCCGGCCACCGTAGGCGCGGGCTTGCGGACGGCGAGCAATGGGCAGCTCGCCGTCCGGTAAGGACCAGGCCCGGGTCGACGGCGCGTCGTGTTCCACGCGCGCCTCAAAGAGATGTCAGCAAAATTGACGGGGTCCCATAGGACCGATGCCTGCCGGGGCTGCGGATTGTTCGAAAGAGTTACCGTGGCCCTGGCGCACAGGCAACTGAAGGAACACGGGTGGGTTTTAGTCAGTAAGAGTCTGACACGCCCTTCCGCTCCGCCCAGAGCGGGAGAGGTCATTTGATGATTTCCCACCCAAAAAAAAATAAAAAATAAAAAACTAACTTGTTGCTTTTAGATATGTGAAAAAATTCAAGGCAGTAGTAGTATATATAACGAAATTAAAAGAAAAACTATCGCAGCTAAGTAGGCTTTACAAGTTTACAAGTAATAGGCGACCAAGTTACATTTGCAGTCGGAACGTGTGGAAGAACGTGTTTTTCAACTGTTGGGATAAATTCATCCTAACTACTGAACCCTTCAATGGGCGTGGTCCGACACGCATTTGGCCGGTTTTTTGTTTATTTATTAGCTCTTTGAGCATTGAACATCTGACATCGGACACTAAACGTGAGTTCTCACTAGTACCATATTCTAATGCATGTTGTTTGTATGTTTCCAGGGCCTAGCTGCAGGCTGGTTGAGGACCTACAGTTGGAAATGTCAACCGGTTGACTTCTCAAGATCGCCGGAGAGTATGAGAGTAAGTTTCTCTAGTATTCGTGCTGTGACATCAATTCATGATCTCTTTCGAATAGCCAAAGTAGGCAAAAACAAATATTAGAAACGAATTACATACATAACATGTAATGTCAGAAGGGTTAGGCAGTGGTTTACCTAATAATACACCCACATTATGCCAGTTATGTTTGAGTCCCATGTAATAGGGGCGAGCCTATTGCCCTCCACTGGGCACAAATCTAGACTCCGGGCTGCTACTGAGAAATTCCAGATGGAAAACCCAATGACACTTTGACCATAGATATAAGTTTATATTTCTATGACTTTGACCAACCCGGGAATCGAACCCAAGACCTCATGCTCAGCAGTAGTGTGTGCGACCATTAGACCAACGAGGCAGTCAGTTATTATATACATATATTTTTTAAATATTATTTATATATTTTATTTTTATTTTTTACTAGCTTTTTCCCGCGGCTTCGCTCGCGTTAATTTAGACTTTGACTATCAACTCGGGCTATAATTCAATCATGATTCGAAAGACACGTGGCGCCATCTATTATCATAAGAACTTTATTGTAGTTTTCCTCGGAACAGTACTTTTTCGCGGGATGAAAGGTACCGTATGTCCGTTTCTATACACCTGACAACGTATATGCAAAATTTCAGGATGATCGGTTCATTGGTTTAGGCGTGAAAAGGTAACAAACAAACAAACAAACTTACTTTCGCATTTATAATATTAGTTAGGATTAGGATAGTTAGGATTAGGATATTAGTTAGGATTTGTATTATGTTTAAGTCCCAGGTAGCGAAAGAATGATAAAAAAGTATATAATTATGTACCTATGGTTTCTTTCAGTTAACTTTCAAGTATTGCCGCTAATGTTAGTACTCTTCAATTCCTTATAGAAATGAGTATCGCTTATAAAAGCGAGGATGTCGACCGTATACGTTGCTAGAACCATGAAATTAATAAATAATAAAGTTGATAGAAGACAAACATTTTATTTTGACTACATAGGTAGTCAAAATGAAAAATTCAGTTACCTGAAATCATAAACATTACTGACCATAGGAGTCAGGCAGATTATTCCAAAGAGTTACCGTGGCCCTGGCGCACAGGCAACTGAAGGAACACGGGTGGGTTTTAGTCAGTGAGAGTCTGACACGCCCTTCCGCTCCGCCCAGAGCGGGAGAAGTCATTTGATGATTTCCCACCAAAAAAAATAAAAGGAGTCCGTCAATCCCCTTGTTTACTTAGCATGTGATGTGATGCTAATATAAAATAATAAGATAATTATACGCTATGAAGTATTTATAATAATCTGTGATATGCACCTACCTGTCAATACAGGTATTATTGTTTGCGGTTTTCCGGATTGCACCTCCATAAATGTAGATAATGGAAGATGAATCATGCGTCATGTTCGTGAACGGGCGCCGTCAGTTGAGACTGGTCATCTCTTAACTGCCACGGCTTATTTTTATTATTAATCTTATATTTTGAATTGTTTCTTTATATATTTTTTTTCATTGTTCTCGCATATAGAAGCAACAAGAATAATGTACCCAGGATTTTGTAATATCTTGATTTAAAAAGAGTGTCCTTGGAGTTTCTTGCCCGTTCTTCTCCATAGAGATCTACGTTTTGGAATGGGCAATTAGCTTCAAATTTCTGACTAACTGACCGACTCTTTGACAATTCGAAAGTGCCAGTAAATGGTTTAATTGAAATAAATGCTTTGAGTTTGAGTTTGAGTTTGAATAAATGTTAAAAAATTATTCGTTAAGACCAAGTAATTGGGGGAAAATTAAGATTTCAAAAAACAAAGCTTTGTATTTTTTATATAGGTACAAGTTCTAAACACAATACACCCAAAGAAATACCAATCTAAGAAAATAAAATGTGTTACAATAGCCATACAATAACACATCGAGCAATTACACGATCTAGATAGCCGAAGTTAGCCGGAAACACACGACCATCAATAACAGCAGAGTCTTCCTCATACATAATGTTGACGTGTTGATCAGTCACCGTTCCTTCCTCAACATTGTGTTTATATCTATCAAGATGCATGCGTAATTATGAGCAATTTGTTCACTGAGTTACGCTTTGCAGAAAAAACATCTTTATGTCAGTTTGGTTAAGGGTCAGTTTAGTTTACGTAGTGATAATTTGGTGCTGACCAATATTGACTCAATGAGGGCTACCGCGCTTGAGTTCACCGCTAGAGGCGCTAGTGTAGAGTAAGGTCTCTATTTATGTCAAATGTACTGAACGTTCACTGTGTGCGGGATTTTTTATCACGGATTTTAACTAATGATTCATAATATTGTTGTAATGATTGTGCCATTCCTGATTAATTATGGCTTAAGATTTAAGTAAAAAGTAAGGATTTAATTTGGTAGCACTTAAGGAAGAATTATATTTGTCTGCTTAATGCTTGCCAATTTTAGGAACATTATAATCCAAATATTCATTTGAAGTTTTAAAATGTAATCAAATAAACATATTATGAATTTATGGGAACTTTAAACATATCCAAAACATTAAATAAAAGTACTGATGGGACCTTACTCGCCAGTGGCGCCAACTGGTGAGCACAAAAACGATAGCTCTCATTGTTTTGTAGGTACAATTATTTCTGTAGCGTCCATTAGGAACGCAACTACTGAAATGTCTTTGATTTCATCATATACTTTAGACTAAAAACATGCCTCAGAGAGCACGTTAAACAATCAATACTAATAATAAATGTAATCATTATAACTTCACCCATTGCTGAGAGGCCTCTCTTTTCTTCTCCCTCTTTCTTTTTTTTTCTCTCTCTTTTCTTGACAATCTCGACGCTTACTATCGCGAGTAGAACCTGCGGCGTAATTACGTAACACACTAACAGTAGGAATGGGTTTCATTTTGGCAACATTCATTGCGTTATTTAAGTTGTTGAGCTGACAAAATTTCGAACATATGAAGCAATGGATTAGCAATAGGCTTCAAAATGATTCAGATTATGATAGATAGTGTGTTACGTAATTAGGGTGCTGGAAGAGGCTGGCATAGGAACGTCGGGATTGGCACAGTAATTGTAATACTAGACTTAAAGAATAATCAGACAGTAGAAAAACTTGCGGCATAATTAGAAATGGGCCGGCTGATAATAATACCTTACTTGAGCGATGAAGTAACGTCCAAAATAATCATAAAAAGTCTTTCACCAACTTAATAAAAACAGTAGGCACAGTTATCTTAGAACTACTGTTATTAACCGTCGTTACGGCACCATTCTTAATTACGATGACCGCTCCACTAAATCACATTCTATTTAATCAACGTTTACCTACTAGTGAAAAGATCATCCAAGTATGAAAAAAATAAAAGGAAATGAAAGAAAATACATTTATTTAGAACAGACTTTAGTCTGTTTAGTCTGTTTGCAAACAACGTATTCTGCAAAATGAAAACAGAAAAAAAGTGTATTCCGCAACGTTTGTTGTAATTTTATATAATTACTAGCTGCGTCCCGCGGTTTCATCCGCAGCGGTATGAAATATACTTTACGACCTAATCTCAAACCTACCAAATATACACAAACAATTTCATAAAAATCGGTCAAGCCGTTTCGGAGGAGTTCGATAACCAACACTGTAACACGAGATTTTTATATATTAGATAATTTAAATTAAAATATAAATGCTAGCTTGTTTATTAGTTGTTTATAGAATTTTATGTGCTTCCTGTCTTTTCAACAGTTCATCTAGAAATTCCATAAATAATATGGATAGTTTTGTCGATAATAAAATTTTAACAGATACTTGACTTACCAATGTTAATTTTTTTCGTAATTCAATTATGTCTCGTCGTCTGATCGTAGAAATCCCCATATAGTGATTTTCCTGGCTATTTCACGATACGCCACCATTTCATAATTTGACCATCTAACATCCGCCATATTGTTCAATGCTCAGTGTTAGACGATTTGCCGATTGATTTGCAGATTCGCGTAAAAAATATAACCCTGTCTTTGCTGCCGCGCAATCGTGTAATAATTCCTATTCGACCTATTCCTACTCGAATAATTCCTTAATAGCTAAATAACTCCGACAAACTTAGATGTAGTGCTCGTTTGGCTCGCGCCCAGTTGGTCACAGTTCTAACCTAAACTTACCCATTTGGTCGGGGTGCCACTAGCGGCGTGAAATGCAACTACTTTGCGACATGCCCAGTGGTCAGCTGGGAATATCGATAAATAGGTTGCTTTCGTCGATACGCCCGACCTTGTCCGATGAGGCGCCACCTCGCGTCGTAGCTGAGTCGATAGCTTTAAATTCCCGCGATAATAATAATCCTCTAAACATTTCGATCCAGCCTGTTCCACCTTGCTGCTCTCTCTCAGTGACGCCCTAAGCCGAGGTCCGTACCCCACAGGGGGTGCCCTTAGCGTGCGGTCATTTAAATAATTTTAGTATTAAATTACGCCACTGGCTGGAGGCTTTGACAAAAAAAAAAAGATACGCCCGACATTCAATTAGGTGCGTGCGTCGTAATATAACTGGCCAAATCATGAAATGGCCGCAGATCACGATATGGCCATTTCTACGATCGGACCACGACATATACACCAAAATTACTTTCTTTCAAAATATACCTTTGTTAACAGTGACTCTTCTTATTTCCAGGTTGCAGTAGGCGTCTACATATACTTCCTGGCAAAAATGTCGGAACTCCTCGACACGGTATTCTTCGTCATCAGGAAAAAGGAAAGACAGATCACCTTCCTCCATATGTACCATCATACAGTAATGCCCATGATATCATGGGGGGCTACGAAATACTACCCAGGAGGGCATGGGACACTCATAGGAGTGATAAACTCCTTTGTTCATATAATCATGTACACGTATTACATGTTCTCTGCTATGGGACCTCAGTACCAAAGGTACCTGTTCTGGAAGAAATACATCACAACATTGCAAATGGTAAGTTTCTTATGAGATTACACTTCTATTTTGAAAAGAGATAACGAATTTTAATAAATAGAAATCAATAAAAAACCTATATTCATACTGTTAATATTAACGGATTGTCTGATCTGAAATATGTTGCTTTCAAATTAAAATCAGGCGTTTATTCATCTGATAATATTCTACCAATGCTGAATTGCTGATCAAACTCTAAAATAGATTATTTTGTATCGTGATAAGCCAACTTCCCATAGTAACCCTTAATTTATTGTCTCGTTCCAGCTCCAGTTCTGCATTGCCTTCCTCCACTCTGCTCAGCTCCTCTTCTACGACTGCGGCTACCCTCGCTGGTCCGTCGTCTTCACTCTCCCTAACTCAATCTTTTTCTACTACCTCTTCTACGACTTCTATTACAAGGCATATGGCAAACCTGCCAAGAAAGAGGCCGATCACAAGAAAACAGATGCTCAAGAGATAACTAGTAATGGTCACATAAATGGCAAAGTCACTACCAATGGAATCGCAAATGGTACACCAAATGGTACACCTAACGGCAAAGCCAATGGCATAGCTAACGGTACACTCAATGCTAAAAAGGTTGATTAAACAATGTTTTCAAAACATAATTATGTAAATATTTTTGTTGTTTAATAATACCAATACCAATCTTAGTTTTAGCTAATTTTGAATATTGATTACTTTTAGAACAAGTCCATTTGTAACGAATGTTGAACAAATTCTAACTTAAATTCACTTTCTTCTACCGTTACTGGATTAGTAAGTACTTTTTCATCATGTAACATCTTGTAGATGTTATCCAATGCTGTCTGCAGTACTTCTAATTTGTTGGATTTTTATTGTTTAATTATGTTGTCTTCAGTTAATAATGTTAAGGTGTATATACTATAGATTGTTATGTCATGTATTAAAGACATTATTGTTTAATGTTAGATATTACACTGAGTATATTGCCATGAAAGTCTAAGGTACCGTGCTTTGATATGTCTGCTCCATTAAAAATATTTTGAAATCATAAAATAAGTGTTAAAATACTTGGTCATAAATCATAATACTTGATGCTATGTGAGTAAAGGTTACTAAAAGTGGAAAATTATTAAAAAAAAACTACGATATATAATCCGCTTGTAAAAGATAAAAAATGACCTGAAATAGATTCTAAAACAGCTTGGAAGTAGATCATATAGAATTTAATTTAACTAATAGCAACATAATATAAAATTATTAGTGTTTGCAAATGCGTAATTGTGGATCCTTCTAACTTGGTTTAGAGTTCACTAAATACTGTCAATTTATTACTGTAATCTATCGTGATAATTATATTGTCTTCCAATGATTTAGAATATTTCATACAAGATAAATGAAATTGCTGTTTAGGAAATATTTTCTTTTGTTCATCGGGTTCCAAGATAGGTACACGAAACCTTAATTTAGGAATGTATTTATACTCAAATGGAGAAAGATTTCAAAAATTCTGCCCCAACTCGTTTCAAACGATCGTAAATAGATAAATTGGAATTAGACTTTTTGTTTGAAACACCCTTGCTTTACTGCCTTGCTCTTCATTGTAATTAAAAAGAGCATGTTATTTATTTTCAGCAAAAATCTTGAGAAATAAGTTGATTGATTAATGAGTTTTCATAGCAAAGAACTACAAGATTTATTCGCAATCGATCAAACAGAATACTCTAACCGCCAATATGACATTTTCTACTAATTTTAAATAAGGCTACTTAATATTAGGTATATTGGTTTTCTGCAACTAGCTGACGTATAGCGATTTAGATTTTTTTAAGCTCAATACCAAAATATGACTAAAGGTAGTCGCACACTTGATTATAGAAGGAGTATATTGATCCTCCTATATTTTTTGTCTAAGCTATTGAGCTCAGACAAAAAATATTGAAGCTGATTATTTTGTGAACAAACTAAGCTTATTTTAGGCTATTGTTCGATAAATTTAAGAAAGGAATAGATGGAGAGCTCTTGGAGAACAGCTAATATAAATAAATATAATATAATCAAAAAAAAATATAAGGATTGCAAATTACTATATGCAAACAAGTTTAGATTTAAAGTTAGCACGGGTTGCCTGAAAACACGCTGACGTTTAAAACGTGACCTTATTTGACAGCTCTAGCTGAGTTTTTTTTCCGTCACCGTCCTTTTCTTGTCTTAAATATCAGTAAGAGACAGCAATACTGTTATTTAAGCTTAGGTGTTACAACAAAATCAGCGTTATTATTCTCTCAAAAATCATCATTGGTAATGAACTAATGAAACATATTTTGATACAGTTTGGTGTGCTACTGCCTTAAAATTAAATGCAATCGTTCAAGCATCTTTCATTATGTAGTTGCACGTTTATACATTAAATAATTGTACATTTGCGTAATCGGGTTTGTAATGTTTAATAATATATATGTGACTACAATATTTATGTTGTTTTTTTTCCTATCATTCTGTTATATTTTTGGGATTTCCGTGAGTAGATAAGTAGGTAATGCAGCTGTTGTGTGGGATTATTGATTAAGTAGCTATTTTTACAGTGTTATCGAATATGTTCTAGGTATTTTTTTTTCTTTATTTAAAGGATTTTAATTATTTCTTAAAAACTCATTAAAAAGGGGTTGAGAAATGCATAAAAAATAAGCCAAAATACAACTGATAGAAATCATTTATTTTAAGCTAACATTCATCTGTCTGTACCTAATAATTTACAAATTATTTTCGTTTTACATAAGTACCGAATAATAAATAGTTTTACACAACAAGCTGTAAAAAAAAAACTAAATCAAATTATTTTCGACTTCCTGTATTTTCGACATTCTAGTAAGCAGTTTTGTTTAAACATTTCGAAATATTTGCACATAAAAATGTACTCTTTATCGAATAAGTAATTTAATTGCTTACCGCAACTATATAAAAAAAGAAAACGTCTTTAAATTCATCGTCTAGGTTAAAAAAGGCAGTCATTTAAAATATAACATTTTACTTCTACGACTTCATATAAAATTCATAATTCCTATTATTTTATAAAGGAGACGAAATGGTCTCAACTTATCAAAATGCAAATGAATGTAAAATATGTAGAAGATTATAATTTTAAAACTTTAAATGAACACATTGAATTCGATTTTATGGACACCAAATGTCCCAAACTCCTGAACGAATATACTATAGACATATTTTAATTTGGACCCCTAATCAACTATGATGGCCTTAATTTGGTCCATTATTGATGTAATAATTTATTCGTAAAAATACTTATTACGTTGGATGTCAAATCTAAATATCATGAAAAGCCGTTTGAATTAAAATAGGCTCCTACTGAAAAATTTCATACCAAGAGTATTAAGGCACTCATTAAGTCATAACAAAAATTGTAAAGAACCTCCACATAACTTCACAGCCTAAAAAAACCTTAAAAATCTAGCTTTCCTTTTGTTCCAACAACACTGAACTTTATATCAATTGTCTATACGTGGGTAAAACGTACCTAATTGCAAAGTTTACATTTTTTTTTGTACACATTTTTAATATAAGAACTATTTACAAAGATCTTGACAAAATCGAATTAAAAAAAAAAAATAACGGCACAATTGCCAGACCTTTTCACGACAAATAAACTGTCACTTTGTCATCGCAGAGGTTTCATTAATTATCACTTATAATACAAATGAGCAAAATGCTCACGTGCATGAAATGACGTTTTTCAACACACTTGCTCGTAATCTGCGTCTTTTTGCATTTAGGTTCACAATGTGTTTATAAAATCCGCGAGCCAACTTTAGTAAATATTATATATAAAATTATCATTTTTATTATTATTATTAATATATATAAATATTATATATATATATATATATATTAAATATTATTATCGTATTGGATACACTTGAGCATTTTGTCCATTTGTATTGTAATGTACTATAGTCTACTCACAAATTGTAAAATTCTAATTATTAAATCAAAAATAGTACCTTGATGATTGACTTTATCCCCGTGCAAATCTCAATAAAATTAAAAAGTATTTTTTTATAATACACTTTCCCTAACAAAATAATGCTTTCATAGTAGTTTCTGAAACTGTCGCATAACAGGGGTATTAAAACATGACTGGCGAGGTGTATAAGATTATCACACGAGTGCTTTAATACCTAGTTATGTGCAGTTTCATACACTATTCTTTCTAAAATCATGCATTTTCATCGAAAACATGTTAAATAATACCGTAAATATGGCGCCCAAATCCAACATTCCACCGCGAGGGTACACGCCAGCTAGATATATTTGGATAAATTAATTAATGAAACTGCAAATAACTACTTTATTGAAACACTCGTTTAATACTATGATAAATTTCTCCTTCGTATTTAAATAACCCCGTGACATGCAAAAAATTCATAAACTACTGCTAAAATGCATTCTAGTCTTCTTTTTGTAGGCACAATGATGGTAGGGACGTTTTAGTGGCTATTCCCCCTCTTCTCTTGTTGTAGTTCTGTCTGTAGAAGTTTAAAAAGAGAAGGAGAATGACTCCAGTGTTGCATGAGACGAATATGGCCACACCCTTCGCCGGGGGACAGTCTGATATTCTCACGGTCGCTACGTATTGGACGATGATTGACACGAATTGGATCTGTAAAAAATATGAAATTTAAAGTTAATGGTTGAAGAAAAACGTCATTCATAAATCAGTTACTCGAAAATTTATTTAAAAAATCTATTTTCAAACATCATCCTAACAACCTAACCTGGTTTAGGGCCAAGGTAACTCTTTAGAACAATCCGCGACCCCGGCAGGCACCAGCCCTATCGGACCCCGTCAATGGTGCTGATATCTCTTAGAGGCGCGCGTGGAACACGACGCGCCGTCGACCCGGGCCTGGTCCTTACCGGACGGCGAGCTACCCATTGCTTGCCGTCCGCAGGCCAGCGCCTGCGGTAGCCGGGAATCGGCTACCGATTGCCGACGCCCTGGGCATCTTCTCCTGCGGTGACTAGGGGGATGAGGGCGTAACAATTGCGTCACCCTCACGCGCTCCGCCTCCTCCTTCGCGAGCATTACTGCTTCGCAGAAGGAGGTGACGGCTTCCCATGCCCTCTCGCTCCGTACCATGGCCTGGACCAGGGCCGGACGCGAGAGATCGCCGCCGCCGATCGCCGCCACGAGGACACGGCGGTGCTCCGCCTAAGCCCAGCAGACCTCCACCGAATGCTCCACCATGTCCTCCGGTGGATCCACACAACGATAACAGCCGGGCGTTTCCTCCCGCCTTATCCGAAACAGAAACCTCTCGAAAAAGCCATGTCCGGTGAGGACCTGTGACAGCGGGAAGGTGAGGATTCCGTGGCGCCTCTCAAGTCACTCCTCAAAGAGGGGACTTACCGCCGCAATTGTGGCGTGTGTGGTTGGGGTCTGCTTTTACAATAAAGATGCTTTCATCTACTACTCTTAAGCTGTCCTATTTATTACTGTTCCATTATGAGATCATGAACCATGGATTTGTTCATGATCACATAATGTTTCCTAAGAACACATTCTGAACCTACATCAAAGAGGCCTGACTGGAATCAGCCACTGTGCTAAGCAACGGCTTACTACTGAGCCTATGGTGTGCTCTGAGTGAAACAAACACAAATGTTCAAATCAAACTCACCAGCTGGAATTTCGTCATATACTTTTTCCACCACAAATATTTGGCCACATTTGGCCCCAACGCTGCCAACCCGTAGTATGTGTACATAAAGACATGCACCAAAGAGTTTAGAAATCCGATGAATATAAGCGTGTGTGACGGCCAATATTTGAGCAAAGCCCATGTGCCAATCACCATGACTGTGTGGTGGTATAAATGGAGGAATGTTATCTGGCTGGTCTTCTTTCTTAAGACGAAAAAGACTGTGTCTAGAAGTTCTGAGAGCTTCGCTGCTAGGTATAAGTATGTGTCGAACAGGATCTGAAATGGAAAAAACAATGTGTTGTTGATGAAATGAATTAACGGATAATTTAAAAATCATTAAATTTTCATTATACGTGGCCATCATTAGGAAACCGCCTCTCTTTTCATGAGTGTTGAAATAATATACTTAAGTCAAGAAGATAAACAGAAGTGTTTTGAACATATTAAGATCCTCATGTTTAAAATTACAAAGGAATTCATTATCAACCTGTGTTTTTTGAAGCATGTGTACCTACTTCGGTCAACGAAAGACACAGTGTTAAATTTTTTATTTATGATAAAAATGTTCAGCTACTTACTCTGCTTCTTGAATTATCTTCGTTCATATAACATTTCTTTGGTACCAAACCCATGTGTATAAGGTCTGACAGGAACTAAAAAACAGAAAAAAAAAATACATTTAGAACATCCAATCTGTGCAAACTAGGTATACTCGACCTCGTAATTTCTTTATCACACTACGGTTGGATGTCACTTACACGTCATAAAACGTCAAGGTCTATTCGTCTATGTGACAGATAATTTTAACCTAGTGAAATTTTAAATTACTTGGAACATAACATATAACATCACGGCTGTATTCCCCGAAGGGTTAAGCAGAGGTGTACCAATAGTTCACCCACTTTCCGGCAGATAAGTTTAAGTCCAATGTAATAGGAGCGACCTATTGCCATCAACCGGGCACTCCTGGCTGCTACTAAGAAATTCCAGATGGAAAAATCTAATAACACTTTGCCTGATCCTGGGAATCGAACCCAAGACCTCATGCTCAGCAGTAGCGCTAGCGACCACTAGACCAACAAGGCAGATTCTCTGGGAATTGTTGTCAAAAGTGGTAAAGCAATTACGAGGGCAACTATACATGAATTTGTATTGCGTACATCATTTTGATTTGACATCGTATCGCAGGGAGCGCGTACAACGCCTGAAACAGGAAGCGTCTAACCGGGATAAGGGATAAGTTTCCTCATTGCTGAAAAGGACATTACAGCCGGACATATTTAGTCTACCTATACAAGGCTTAATAAAAATAACTGAAAACGTAAAAAGTATTTATGGTTAGGTAAAATTTGTAGCTACCTAGTTTATATGCAGCGATTATTTGCACGCCGAAAGTTATCAGGCGCTCTTCAAATTTTCGAGGCAACGTCAAAGTAGGTAGGTACATATGGATAATGTATTTTTTTTTCATTTGGTAAGAATAAGTACCGTCAAACAGGGTTAATAGGGGTGCAGGGGTGAATCGGAACGAAACTCTAAATGGGATTTTAACATTGAAATAATATAGTTTTTTGCCAACAAGGGCACTTGATCGTTAATTATTATAATACAGTAAACACTGAAGAGTCAAACACAAACACAAACCATTTATTTCAAATAAATCAATTACAGGCACTTTGGAATTGTCAAGGGGTTCTTTTTGGTAACAAACTATATTATTTCAATGTTAAAATCCCTTTCACCCTTTCAATAAAAATTTTCAATTCACCAATTTCAATTGACAGTGATATTGATATTTGAAATGAGACGTGTTTGAGTTAGCCTTGGCTACTCGTACCTTTGCGGAAGAATCGTACATTTTCCGCGACCCCCGGCGCTTGTGTGAGATGGAACACCGGGGTTGTTTTTAGTCAGTAAGAGTCTGACAGACCCTCCGTCCCCCCAGGACGTAGGACATCCACGGAGATATTCCACCCCGGATCAAAAGAAAAAAAAATGGCTACTAGTACATAGGTACTATATAATAAAGAAGTAAAAAAAAAGAAGATTGCTATTTAGGTAACCACTTAACCTATACTGACAACTTACAATCTAACTAATCTTATAAATTAATGATTCATTGCCCATTGTCTTGTTGCTAATTACCTTTAAGACCCATTCAACTGGAGATTGCGAACCAAATGAAGTAAAAAAATATTTATTAATGAATACGCGTGTTTAAAGTTAGGTACGAAATTTAACATAATAAGGTTGTTTGTTAAACACATAGATATGTTTGTTAAACAAATAGATATGTTTGTTAAACACATACTTAACGAGTGTTCAGCATATTTATTTTAATTAATTCGAGTTTAAGCTGACACTAAACGGTTTTGGGGAAAACCGTTTTTGACGTAGGCATGTCAATCTGAATATTTACCTGCTTTGCTTTTTAGTAATTACTGTTGGAGTCACCTCTAAATTGACCCTCAAAAATGAGTAAAATGCTATGCTAATATGCTATCTTTAAATCAATCGTACTTTTTCCATGTGACTGCCAATGATTATCAATTAATACTCGTATCCACTTTGAGGAAATGCGAAGATGGAAATACCGGAATCATAAAAAAAAAACTGTTAAAAAACTAGTGAAGACTTACCCTGTACACCATATAGACTGATATAGCAACTTGAATGCCATTGTAGATAAGTAACGTGTGTGTCAGTTTGTAACCCTCCCGTTTTCTCATGAACACTGGTCCGATTTTCAGCACGAAAACTAGATAGACCGCCAGTATGGTGACGACTGGACCGAGGGAGGCCATGAATGGTAGCTCGTCGATTTCTTCATCTGGAATGAGAAAAGATAAGTTTTATCGGAAGTTCACAACCTCATCTTTATTGGTGCTTCCCTTTCTATGACGATATAATAAGGGTGTTCGCAGGTACGTAAATCATTTAATTACGATACGAGATAATTATATAATGAGATGAGAAGATAAAAATATATCATACTAACTTGGGCCTCCGCTTGGAGGTCGAAAACTATCCCACAGGAACGTACTACCGGGATAAAAAGTATAATTTGTCCTAAGCCAGGCCATGGTCTACGTTCGTGGCAAATTTCATCGAAATCTGTTCAGTCGTTAAGACGGCCCTTCCCGGTCCGTCTATCGTTAACGCGAGCATAATTGAAAAGCTTGTTTCATCCAACGCAATGTTTGAAAAAGAAGCAAGAGTGAGAACGCGAAAATTGGCGCGCAAAGATTTCACAAAACATGTTCCAGGAAATACGTGTTTTTGAAAAAGCCTTACAAGTTTTTGGAAAAAATATTTATCTTTCGGAATCCTCATTACATGTGCTACGTTTCTATGAAAATGTTTTCTTTACTTTTACAATTTATGAGTACATTATGAACGGCCAAAATTTAGGTAAAATTTGTGGAGAAAAGCAGATTTTTGGAGGCTTATACTGAATTTGTTTCTCCAATTTTAGATTTTTGACTTGCATAGAAACCTAGACAAAGTGTACAAGACACCTATTAGTTCAAAAATTTAATGAAAGATGTGTTACAACGCCATAATCACGTACCAGCTTTTGTATGAAAAGTATGACGGGTTGGCCGGTCTTAAGGCGTGAAAAGGTGACAGACAGACTTACATTTGCATTTATAAGTATGGATACATGGATTTTTCGGAGCATGAACATTGCTACTTTAGTGCAAAGATGATTCGTCGTGAAGTTAGTTTTCAAAGAGCATCGCTAGATTGGATTGGCGATCGTATTATTAAGCTATTGTATAGCTTTTATCGCGCGCTTTGAGCGCGGCGACCGAATCACGAATTCCGTAACGAAAATAAAACCTAACACCCCCCACTCCGCCTACCATGTAGCTCGGCCGAGCATTCGCTTAACGTGTATGTATATGGTAAGACTGTACTTGAATTAATATCAAAGAAAAAAAAAACTGCATAAATAAAAAATAAATAAATAATTATAATTGCATAAGTTGATAAAAATGCTATGCAATAGCTTTACCGCGGCAGTCCCCGAGTGCCACACGTGTTTTTTATGTATTTTACAGTCTATTCTCGTGGCTATTTAACTCGAAGTGAATATTTGTATACTGAGTAAAATATTGCCTATTTTCATCCAGGACGACTAAGGGCGAAATTAACCAATGAAAATAATTACGATCAGCACATTTAAACTGCATTCAAGAGTAATGAGTGTCATCATTGTTGTGTAATATTACATGCAGAATTAGATGCGGTGACGGCATTCAGTTTCATTGGTGAAATTGGCCCTTGGTTCTGTTCTAAAAATTACGTACCGTAAAACGGGTGATTAGGGATGCCGAGGTGAATCAGGACGAAACTTTAAAAGGGATTTTAAAATTAAATAATTATAGTTTGTTGCCCAAAAGGACTCATGTTTACTGTATTATAATTAACGATTGATAGCAAAAAAATATATATTTCAATGTTGAAATCTCTTTCAAAGTTTCGTTCCGATTCACCCCTGCATCCCTATCCACCCCGTTTGTACAGTATTATTCTGTCTGCATGCCAACAAGCACACGACGAAATATTCCGCAATGAAATCTAACAAAATATAATTAATAATAATCTAAAACAATTAATTTTATGTTGATAGTGGTAATAAATTGTGAATTTAGAAAGATTTTACAAACTATTTGAGAGTTACTATGCACTTTATTTTATGGTTTATTGTTACAACACGTACTAATGTTCTTTCGGTAAATAAAATGTCAAGGAGGAGTGTGTACCGAAAGTATTTTAAATCTTAAATAGCAAGTGTACCAATAAATTATTTAAAAAAAAATTATCATCAGCATATTTTTTGCAGCAATTTCGATTTAGGAAAAGAAAAACACGTGTGGCACTCGGGGACTGCCGCGGTAAAGCTATTGCATAGCATTTTTTATCAACTTATGCAATTATAATTATATTTTATTTTTTATTTATGCAGTATTTTTTTCCTTTGATATTAATTCAAGTTACACTTTTTGAGCCTGGTGACCGATAAGAAAACAATTTTTTTTCTTTTATTGAATAAATGAGAAGTTAATATCGTTTAAAATATTTTTATTTTATTTTTTATGCGGTGAGTGTGGCATTATAAAGATATGATAGATACCTATACACCTATATACTTTCTCACAAACAGCTGCTTACGTATTCGTCCGATTTCGGAGCAGCTCGTCTCGATCCGTGCGAGCTTCGTACAGTCGTACCATATGCATACACGTTAAGCGAACGCTCGGCCGAGCTACATGGTAGGCGGAGTGGGGGTGTTACGTTTTATTTTCGTTACGGAATTTCTCGATTCGGTCGCCGCGCTCAAAGCCCGCGATAAAAGCTATGCAATACCTTAAAAACTTTTCGCTATTTACCAAAAATCTGAATCTACTGGTTTTCGATGTGTTTGAGGGCAAAATTTACAGATTCCACTTTGACTTCACTTTGCTAAGTAAGCGTCGCATACGAATAATTATGAACATTATTCGCATAACACTAACGTTCATATTTGTATGCGACGCTTGCTCATATTTGCTTATACGAATATAAACATTATACGGGTAAAAAATAAGGCTCATATTCGTATGAAACAAATCCGCTCTCTGACCACAGATTAGGACAGATAGTTCATTCGTTCGAGGTCACGCACTAACGTACCTACGGCTCGCGTTCACCCGGGCAAACAAAATCCAGTCGGTTGTCACGCGCCTATAATAATGGCTAAATCTCGTGCATATTGCAGTACTAAAAGTTCCACCAGAATCGTTTATAAATGACATAAAAGAATTAGAAGGAAACATTATTTTTAAATAATTTTGAAAAAACATTAACTAGCCAACAAGGAAGCACCTCGATGACATGCTAAAGGAAGCGTAATTTACACATTTATGTACATGTTTTCCTACGGAGTACTTGTTAAAGTTATTTGTTAGATTTAGAATTTTTACGATGATTAGATTTACTAATCGAAATTTACGGGAGGGTAAAATGTTCATATTAAAGTGAGGCTTTTGTGATTTAAAATAAATAAAAAAATTGTTTTCAATGTTAAAAAAACTGTTTTTTAGTCACCCATTCTTTTGTGTAATGATTTCTTAGCATAGACAGCCCTAGCGTTGCGTTCAATGCCGCACGTGATCGCCTGACATCACGGCAGACGATGTAGTAGATACTCACGGACGTCCGCGTAAGGTACATTGTAGCGCGCACGACCGCCTGTAGAATCTTTGTATCTATGTTTTTCTATGGAGTGAACTATCCGTCCTAATCTGTGCTCTGACTCTTGCCCTGACTTAGCTGTTTCTTTTCTCAGAAGCCCGATATCCATGAGGAGCGTAAAAAGGTGAAAAAAACTATGTACACTTCCTAATTGAGAAGAATGAAGTTTACACCTATGATTTTCTAATTCCCTTTAAATACAAATTATTTCAGTCTACCTGTCTATTACTTAGCATTACAACCTTTGTTTATTACTCCTAGTTAATAGTGAATACTGAAGATAGTTGCTGTCTGTCAGTTGATCAGGATCAGTAGTTTGTCACTATCTAGGTAGTTCTACTATGGTTATGCTAATAATGATAAGATAATAAATGACTAACAAACTATGGCACAGACGGCATCCATCAGTCATCATCCAAAGTTAACTGGTTGAGTAAATTTTTTCACGAATGTGCAGTAATTGGTACAAAAAGGTACCAAAGAACCAATTAAAAATTTGAAAGAATCTAATGACTTTTTATGAAACAGCTTAAAAAGACGGATATGCAAGTGACGCAGTTCTACGGAGCGCAGGACAGAAACAAAACAAAGTTAACTGGTTGAGTAAACTTTTCACGATTGTGTAGTAATTGGTACCAAATGGTACCAAAGAACCAATCAAAAAGTTCAAAGAATCTAATCACTTTTTTATGAAAAAGTCAGAAAAGAAGGATACTGCTTCCCGTATACAAGTTTGAATAGTGACCTTTACATGGGTTACATTATTTTGAGACTTTCGTATAAAATTTAATTAAAATCATAATTACCTAATTACTTCGTTCCAGTGGTTGAAAATACTCTTGAATCAATAATAATATTAATACCTATGTCGATAAAAAATTCAGTTTTTAACAAGCATAGGTACAATAACTGCGTACCTATCAAAATGTATTAAACCAGATGTTTAGGTACTTCTCGCTATGTCAGAGACGGTCCTAAAGTAAAAGTTTCTTATACAGGATGTTAGATTAAATGAGTGACATGTTTATGGGTTGTGTAGTACTCATGAAAATTAACAGCTTTAAGTATGGGACCCTGAAATATGAAAACAAAATACAAAGTCAATGTAAGACATAGGTCGACTCGATCAAAATTTTGGGAAAAGCTAGTTTTTTGTCATAGTAACTTATAGAGGTATGAGGAACAGGGTGTAAAGTTCACTCATCCTCCATGCAAAGGAGAGGATCCTCCGATCACACGGGTGTCTTGTCTGATAGACAACTGCCCGACTATTGATGTCGGGGCATTCTATATATGCTAGTTGGGCGGTAAACTCTGCTTGCGCGATGCAGGATTTTTGCGTGACGTCAGTGTGACGCGTAGCTCGCAAGTGGCGTTTGTAGAAACCTAACCTAACAACCTATGTTCATGAGTACCTGTACCCAACCCTCTGGAGAACTGCCATTGTTTTCAATACGTCACATTCGATGTGAACCCAGTCTAAACATCTGTATTAGGTCCGAACCCTGCACCATGACTGCATAATACACAACCGCTATAGTTTTCAATTTTAAAGTTTAATAACGCACATCCCTTTCAATAACTAGACCAACGCTTCGTTAATAATAATTTATGTAATGGGAAGTATTATAGACAATAATGTGATGTTAGGTCGTGTGTATTTACTTTTATTTATCCCGCAGCTGATCTAGACCCTATTTAAATAAACCGACGCATTGTTTGAAAGAGTTACCGTGGCCCTGGCACTCAGGCAACTGAAGGAACATGGGTGGGTTTTAGTCAGTAAAAGTCAGACACCGCCCTCCCGGTCCAGCCAGAGCGGGAAAAGTTATTTGATGATTTAAATGATCATAAAAAAGGGGTCAGTTGACAGGCCACAATTTTCCATAGTTAACGCTTTACTGGACACCATTTGTCGTCAAAATGTAACAATTAAAAAAAAAAAAATCAGGTAGCTTTGTCAGTCATTGTAAATAGGCCCCTGATCTGTTCTATTTTACTATTTTACGTGAAGCGAATGCATTTAATTTCTACAACCCAATTATTAACTAACACTGCGATACTCCTTGGCAAGACTGGATGTCAGACCTTCGGGCTTCTGTCTGCCCGTAACAACTGTCAAATATCTCAGAATGACCAGTCAGGATCGACAAGTTAACGTGTATTCCGAGGCACAGAGGGGCTCGGTATGTAATAGATGGTCACCCATCCACGGGCCGATCATGTCAAGCGTAGTAAAACCTTGATCGATTAACCGGTGTGGTTGTTATTTAGATACAAACTCCTCCTGACCTGACGCATATGGGGTTCCCTGGGGAGGGGGGGAGGACCAGAGCGGGATGGTAACTGCCACACATATAACATTTTCTAGGACATGTCAGTTTCCTCACAATATTTTCTTTCACTGATTTGAGAGCAGACACTTACACGTAGACACATTTACATATTATTAGACGGATATAATTCGTACGGTAGAAGCCTACTAACATTCCCCCCCGACCCTTGCTCGACGAAGCGCCAGCCCGCGCCGTAGCTGAGCCTGTAGCTTTAAATTCCCCAGATAATAATAATTCTGTAAGCCATTTCATCCAGCCTGTCCCACCTTGCTGTCCTCCTCTCAGTGACGCCCTAAGCCGAGGTCCGTACCCCACAGGGGTTGCCCTTAGCGTGCGGTCACTTAATAACTTAAGAAATTCACCCCTGGTTGTCCAACCAGGGGTGAAGGTGACTCAAAACGTCCGTTTTGAGTCACCTTAAGGCACCCACCCACAGGATAGTCCGGTTAAGTAGCAATGACCTCTAAGGGTCAAAACTACGAGTTACATAATAAAAATAAAAATAAACTACTAACATTTACTCTTGTTCAGGTCCCAGCTAGGATTCTTCGGACTGAGTCCAATAACTGTGTTCATGTTGATTTAGTGGTATGACGCGTCACTAACTCCGCAACTGTAACAATACAAGAATCCATTTATAATGTTTAATACGATACAATACAAAAGCGAGACAAATTAGACAAAATAACTTCAAGACGGTAAACTTTCATCAAGATATAAAAAGTGTCATGGCCATGTTGTCGGGCGCTAAGGAAGAAGGCACAGCTTCAGGTTTCAATAGGTATATTGCTGCTTGTACTGCTTAATGTTTAAAATATCAGTATTTTCAATCCAAAAAAAATCCACGGGTATAAATCTAAAGTGGTCTACCTACCAACCACTTGTAAATTCGCGAACCACACACGAGAGGGGTCACAGATAAAGTTAAAATTAAATATTATTGGTTCACAAGTCACATAATATTAATTATTTAACAAAGTCTAATACAATTCACGTAAAACGCAACAAGTCTTCACGAACACTGTTAATGAACTACATAATATAATTATTTTAACATTTAACTGTCGTTATCTAATGGGAAAAATATTGTACCAGGAACGTAGCAACCAGGCTTGGTCATTCGGTGTAACAGTAACTAATTAGTTAATTTATACATTCAAATACTATTTTAATCCCAATAATAAAAATAACGTTTTCTCAAAAGGCGTCTGCATACTTGTTTGATTACGTCGATCGATGAATTTTAAGGATCATGTACAGTGAAGCCTTCAGCAGGGTCAAATTAAATTAGCTAGCGAAACTCGGCAGATGTGATGGGTATCGGTATATAAACATGATAAAAAATTATCAAATTCACCTTTTAAATGAATCATCAAATAAAGTGATACTGCTCTAGGATTACTCACAGCACTTTATATTCATTAGATTATTTTATTTACAAAGTTATATTATATAGTTTTATTTATAAGTTCATTATATTTTAAAATATAATGAATTAAAAATTTATAACTAACGTTACTTGTGTTTAAAAGACTCGTGAAGGTACATTACTTGCCGAAAGGTAAAATATGGTGATATCAAGACTGTGTTATACAAATATTACATAAATGTAAAACATCTGCATATTGTTTACCGTATTTGCAAATAAATGATTTTGAATTTGAACTTGTCGCTGTGATCTTGTTCTTGTGATCTTGTTCTCGTAACTATAATTTTATTACCTATTGTCTTTATTTATTTTCGTTGTTTATAATTATATTTAGTATTTATGTATCTATTATTTAGTTTATGTACACTGTGGATACACAGATATATGTCTATGTATCTATTTTAGTGTATTGTATAGTTACTTCTTATTATTTTCACCAACGGCAGCCCCATTTTATGTCCACGCAAATCACTGTACATTCCAAGGTTGCCAGGCCCTGCAGTCTCGACATTAGATAGCGACAAAAATCTGTCGCTAAGTCGTATCGATGTCAAATTCCTTTAATAGATTTTCAACTTTATTTCCAAAGCATAAGGTTTAAAATCTATTAAAGACATTTGACATCGATACGACTTAGCGACAGATTTTTGTCGCTACCTATCTAATGTCGAGACTGCAGGGGCTGGAAGGAATCGCAGAAGGCGATAAGGCCGCCCATTGTATATTTTGTAGTGTTTGATTTATTTTTTGTTATGTATTTTGTTGTGTACAATAAAGAATATAATTATTAATAAATAATTTAATAAACGTTTTATTTAAACGTAGGGTTTCTCCCAGAAGGTCAAATCCCGTAATTAAAAACGTTCAAAATCAACTCGATATCTCATCTCTCTCATCTCAGCGATAATCAACGTCAAAAATGGAGGTATTTTTGACGGATTGCGGCTGAGATTAGAATGCAAACGTTCATAAAATGATGGGAAATACTTCTCTGAAGTTTTATGTCAAAACTCACCCTGTATACCTACACAGTATAGTTGTTGCACATAACTAGCGCACGTCGCGTCGTGTGACTTTTAAGGCTCCCGCAAACAAGCGCGACGCGACAGTGCGACATGGCTCAATTATAGTAGAACCATTTCTATGAAAACTTCATGGAGATTGTTCTACAAGAGTTACGTCGCGCTGTCGCACCGCGCCTGTCTGCGGGAGCCTTTATGTCCTCGGTTTAAATTATTGTATTGCGCACGTAAAATGCAGCTACTATAATTATGTAATTAAGTTTGAGTCATTTTATACGTATAATAAAATAGTAACGGAGTCAAAACATAACATTGAATATTTTTGAAGAAAAAAGATTTGCTATAAGGCGTAGGAACGAGTCTCATACCGAAAATATGTATAGATTTTAGAATTTTTGTTCGATTGTCTGGTTGTATATTCCGGATTGGCGCAAAAACGGGTGAACGGATTTGTATAAAATTTAGCACACAGATAGTTTATAGCCTGGATTAACACATAGGGTACTTTTAATCCCAGTCATACGTTCCCGTGGGATATTTTCCGACATCCACGCGGCCGTAACCCCGGGCAAAAGCTAGTTCACAATAATTATGTATTTAACTGAAAAGAGAAATTAAAAAACCAGCTGATTTCGAACGTAACCTTGACCCTGAAACAGCCTCTTATGTATTTATTTATTATATTTACATCTCAAGTCCAATGCAACTGCTTGCATCATATTAATTGTGAGATACGCCATTATGAGAATTTTCAAGTAATTACCATTGCTGACATTCTTATATGCACATCCATCCTTTTTAAGATGCGAAGGTAGTTGTGTCATCTGTAATTTACCCCTCATACGGCTATAAGGAAAGATGGTGTGACCCATTATCAATTATTATACGTTGGTTATAATAGCGGGATGAGTCTTATTTATTTTTGAACCTATTTATGGTGAGACGTGCAATTTAAATAAGTAATTAACGCATCACCTTCACGGTTCCCTGTGTCAAGGAACCTATAAGTCATTTTAAGTACATCACGTGTATTTATGAGCCTTTTGAGAACTTTCACCTTCAATATATCTGTAACCAGAACGTTCCCAGGTATGGCCCAGCACAAAAAGTGATCACAATGAATGGGAGTATAGTGACTATCGGCTTCGTTAAACGTGTTCTTACACCCGTTGTAATATGAATTTGTCACACCAAAGTTATAAATAGAAGACCGTGATAATGACGCTGAATTCAACTTTCTTAAATACATAAATCACGTGAACACGCTACAATGCCGAAAGAAACGGAAGACGATAATGACTACAAACACGTGACGGTAAAACTGTCCAATTTGTAAACAGAAATAACTCGTGTGAGTCATGCTGATTCAAAATAGTGTAATGTAAAAAACACCTCTCTTAGAAGCATCATGAGACTAATGCTTGGGTTACACGAGGCTAACTTTTGAGCTAGGGTTGCAAGCAAGTAAATATCCTGGCTTAATATCTCGACTTGGCATGCTAGAGCTGTTTACACGATTTAAGCCAAAAGCATTGCAGTTAATGAAACAGCCCGTAGAGTAAATTTATCCGATTGGATACCTATTAGCGGCACCGGCCACACGAAGCTTCTGGCTATCTAAAACAATGACTGGCGTAGACATTCGTAGGTCCTTGGAACTGATAATGCGAGTTTCAAAAAAGACTTTCTTGCAAAAGTCTAAGACTGAAAAAGTTACAAAATTGCCACATTTTCACTACTGCACCCTAATTTCGTAATACACTATGTATCACAATCTGAATCATTTTGAAGCTTATTGCTTCATATGCTTGAAAAATTTGTCTGCTCAACAACGTAAATAACGCAATGAATGTTGTTGAACTGTCAAAATGAAACCCATTCCAACTGTTAGTGTGTTACGTAATTACCCCGCCGGTAATAATACCAGTCGAGGTACTGTTTAATAAAGCAGAAGAGACTATAAAAAAGACTAGACTATAAAAAAATCTTGTAAAATTGGATTTGATTTTGGTTTGGAGTTGGATTGTCGACTGTCACCTGTTGCCTGTCAGTTTTATTAAATAGGCTCCAGCATCATTTAATAAAACCGACAGGCAATAGGCTCCAGCATCAAATGGGAAGCCGTCACCTCCTTCTGTGAAGCAGTAATGCTCGCGAAGGAGGAGGCGGAGCGCGAGAGGGAGAGGCAATCACTACGCCCTCGCGCCCCTAGTCGCCGCAGGAGGAGACACCCTGGGCGTCGGGAGTCGATTGCCGACTCCCGGCCACCGTAGGCGCGGGCTTGCGGACGGCGAGCAATGGGCAGCTCGCCGTCCGGTAAGGACCAGGCCCGGGTCGACGGCGCGTCGTGTTCCACGCGCGCCTTAAAGAGATGTCAGCACCATTGACGGGGTCCGATAGGACCGATGCCTGCCGGGGTCGCGGATTGTTCGAGAGAGTTACCGTGGCCCTGGCGCACAGGCAACTGAAGGAACACGGGTGGGTTTTAGTCAGTAAGAGTCTGACACGCCCTTCCGCTCCGCCCAGAGCGGGAGGAGTCATTTGATGATTTACTACCCAAAAAAAAAAAAAAAGGCTCCAGCATCAGTAGGAAGATGATTTAAGGGGACTACAGTAAAGTATATGATCCACTGCAGTAAACAAAATCAGAAAAATATATGATATTCTTCAGGATATTTGCTAATTAGATAGTGTGTTGAAAACATAATACAACTGATTTGATACGATAGAAAAAATCACGAATATACCTCTAAAAATTTCTTATAACGATTAAAAACCATACTAGTATGCATTAAATCATTCTGATTTTTGTCAGATTATTCTACAAGCAACATACTAACGTAATAGTGTTTTAATTTTTTAATCCAATCAATAGATTTTTCGTAAATTGATAATTGCTTCATATTTTGCAATAAATTACCAGCGTTATGTCATCGCGCATCTCTTTCTTTTCTATGCAGTCCGACGGTGACCGCGCTTTAGCTGTTGTAAGCCTCTTAAGAAACGTTATTATGTTTCCACTATCTACATGCAGAAGCATGCCCACTTAAGCGCCTCGATTTTTATCTCAGAACGATTTCCTGAAAGAAGTTATTCTTTCAGTTTGTCATTAACTTTTGAATAACCCATTATTAAAGTCTTCGCTAATAGCAAAGCCATTATCATCACAGCTTCTCTAAGTAGTCGGTTTCTGTCACTAGTAAAAAAAAACACGTGTGGCACTCGGGGACTGCCGCGGTAAAGCTATTGCATAGCATTTTTTATCAACTTATGCAATTATAATTATTTATTTATTTTTTATTTATGCAGTATTTTTTTTCTTTGATATTAATTCAAGTACAGTTGTGCCATATACATACACGTTAAGCGAACGCTCGGCCGAGCTACATGGTAGACGGAGTGGGGGTGTTAGGTTTTATTTTCGTTACGGAATTTCTTGATTCGGTCGCTGCGCTCAAAGCCCGCGATAAAAGCTATGCAACAGCTTAAAAAAAAAATGGTTACTACAATTTGTACAATATAAATATTTTGTTTGACGTATAGTAAAACGAGAGCGTTGAGAAGTGGGTAATGATCTCATGTTTGATATTAGATGTAATGATAAAGTTTGACACCAATATTACAATTTTGTTAGTCATTATGATATAGGGCGACCTAGTTCTTGTATTATATTGTTTAGATTAACAGTGAACGGTTAAAACTCAAGCATTTATTTCAAATAAACCAATTACAGGCACTTTTGAATTGTCAAGGGGTCGGTCAGTCAGAAAGGTGAAGCTAGTTGCCCATTCCAAAGCGTAATAGGTACCTATGGAGAAGAACGGGCAAAAAACTCCATTTTTAAATCCAAATATCGTTACTAAATTTTGGTTATATCATCCATGTTGAAGTAAGATTTACATGTGAGAATGATGTAGAAAGACGTGCACGTTTTAAGCATCTATAATAAAAAATAATAAACAAATGCTTAAAAACAATTCAGAAATTAAAATAAGCCGTGGTAGCTAAGAGATGACCAGTCCCTAACTGATGGCGCCCGTTCACGAACATGACGTGTGGAAGCACCATCAGCTCAACCATTTTGAAGGGAACTTAATGATCCAACACACACGCCACCACCAGCGAGACATTTGAGTGAGCATGACATACTCTCAGCCGCCAGGGCACATACAAGTCAATGAAAGACGTACCCAGTAAATGGTAGCTTTATAGTAGGTACATAGTGCTCACACATGCGCTGGTGTGGTAGTTCCCTAGAGCCTATACAAGTTAGTGACGGTACTAGCCTTTTATCGGCGGCGTACCTATCAAACTCCGGTTACTCTTTTTAGGTTAAAAGATAATATTCTGCTATAGTTTGAGTCGTTACGAGAGAAGATGAAGTGACACCAAGACACAGGTGACACTATTTTGAGATTGAAATGTAAAAAATGTGATGTTAGTCGCAAACGTTGGTCTATTATTTGTTTTTACCGTAATTTATGTAATTAAAAATATATTATTTTGTACTGCTTCATGATTCCTATTAGGTATGTATTTATTTGCATAGGATTCGTTTTTAAAATTTCACAGCACTTAAGTTTTTTTAAATAATAGTAATTATTTTTAACATTAATTTAACCAGACAATGACAGTGATTTTAACATCGGTTTTGTCCGTTCCGTAAAAATATGTTCACATTGTAGCGTTTTCCTTATGACATAATATAAAATTGCGAGTTGAAATTGTATGGCC
The DNA here is from genome assembly GCA_917490735.1 of Dryobotodes eremita. Classification (NCBI taxonomy): domain Eukaryota; kingdom Metazoa; phylum Arthropoda; class Insecta; order Lepidoptera; family Noctuidae; genus Dryobotodes; species Dryobotodes eremita. The sequence continues at coordinate 21,679,549 of OU823244.1, forward strand.
CACGCCATATTTTTTTTCTTTTTATACACATTTCACACATACAAGTTCGTTAACGTAACTTTCACGACAGAACAAAAAGATCAAGTGAATATGTAGGTACACAAGTTTTAAGCACATCTCTTGTAATCATTATTATTTCCTATAATTAATTTTTAAAACGTACAATTTACATTTTTTTTAAACAATGTTAATTATTTATTTCTAGAAGTTCACAATAGTCTTTTACTATGCCCCACAAAACCCATCATGATCGTCATTTTGCGATATAATAGTCAACATCTCTTGATGGATTATAAACCGCTTTCATCAAACATTATTGACTTTAGAAATGGGATTGGAAATAGTAAATACGTTTTTTCTTTTATTTGTTTCTCCTTCATACACATTTGCTGCGAATGAAAAACAATTAGTGGAACCATTTTTAATTCCATTAGCAATGTGACACTTCGATATGTAAACCCACATTTTGCTTATAAAATAAAAGCTAAATTGTCTACCTCAGCTGTCAAAAATCCGGGTATTTCTGCGTTGAATTTAAATTTGAAAATACTTATAAAATAAAAAGTAGTAATACATATAATTTTTTGCTTGATCACAATGCGAGTAACCGATTTAGCATTTTAAATCTAAAGGTCACCTTTACAAAACAGGTAACAATGCCAGATTAATTTGGTTAATTACCTAATTTCAATGGACAAATGCATTGGATTGCATCGAAACTCAAAATAGAAGGAACATAACAACAAAGGGATGTGCTTAATATAGTATATACTTAACAATTTTTAAAACAGAAAAAGCTGTACAAAAAGAGTTTGACCAAAGATGAAATGGGTTGTGTGAAAGATGATATAGCTAGGAAGAAAGTGAATACGGAGGTGACGACTGATGAATTAATACAAGAAAAAGAACTAACTTCGCAGGTCCCAAATAAATTGGTCTAAGGACTGGAGGATGTTGGTTATGGATGATAACAAGCCAAACTTCAACATTAATTGTCACCCATGTTAGCAACAGCTATGTAATTATTATTATAGTGTACAATAAAGAATAAGAACAATGCTGGAAATAAATCAAGAGGGAATGAAGATAAAACAATTAAAAAAATAGCAATTTTACATACAGGGTCGAATTAAACTAGCTAGCGAAACTCCGCAGACGTGATGGGTATCGATATCTAAGTACGATAAAACGAAAAAAAATGAAGGTTTATTGTTTATTTTCGGGTCAGCGACTGTAGTTAATTGAAATATCAGTTTCAGTTAGTTTCAATTAGTGGAACCATTTTTAATTCCATTAGCAATGTGACACTTCGATATGTAAACCCACATTTTGCTTATAAAATAAAAGCTAAATTGTCAACCTCACCTGTCAAAAATCCGGGTATTTCTGCGTTGAATTTAAATTTGAAAATACTTATAAAAGTAGAAAGTAGGTAAAACATATAATTTTTTGCTTGATCACAATGCGAGTAACCGATTTAGCATTTTAAATCTAAAGGTCAACTTTATAAAACAGGTAACAATGCCAAATTAATTTGGTTAATTACCTCATTTCAATGGACAAATGCTTTGGATCGCATCGAAACTGAAAATAGAAGAAACATAACAACAAAGGGATGTGCTTAATATAGTAGGTACTTAACAATTTTTAAAACAGAAAAGGCTGTACAAAAAGAGTTTGACCAAAGATGAAATGGATTGTGTGAAAGATAATATAGCTAGGAAGAAAGTGAACACGGAGGTGACGACTGATGAACTAATACAAGAAAAAGAACTAACTTCGCAGGTCCCAAATAAATTGGTCTAAGGACTGGAGGATGTTGGTTATGGATGATAACAAGCAAAACTTCAACATTAATTGTCACCCATGTTAGCAACAGCTGTGTATTTATTATTTTAGTGTACAATAAAGAATAAGAACAATGCTGGAAATAAATCAAGACGGAATGATGATAAAGCAATTAAAAAAATTGCAATTTTACATACAGGGTCGAATTAAACTAGCTAGCGAAACTCCGCAGACGTGATGGGTATCGATATCTAAATACGATAAAACGAAAAACAAATAGGTTTATTGTTTATTTTCGGGTCAGCGACTGTAGTTAATTGAAATATCAGTTTCAAAATCATTTTTTTCCGTGTAAACTTTACAGGACGTCATGGGTATCGATATTCAAATACGATAAAACAAAAAAAAAAACAGATTTTCTCAAATACTGCAAGTAACTACACTGCCAGTACTCATAGACCCCAAAAAAAACACCAAATCTTCTTTTTTCTTTGTTTTATCGTGTTTAGATATCGATACCATCATATCTTCGGAGTTTCGCTAGCTAATTAAATTTGATCTTGTATATTATGTAGAATAAAATCTCTATAAGGTCAGGTGGGGTAACTGAAACATACTTTACGTTTAAATTTATGTAAACAGCTCTAGGACAGTAATATGACTCGCATTTGTAATAACCATAAATACGAAGTACTCTTCCTTTAATCAGTCGTCTATGACACGAGTTCCAATCTCTATAGTCGTGCATATCGTTATAAATCATCAAAGGGCTTTAAACCTATTAGCTTCGCCTTGTTCCACCATATTGTTTTGTTTTCAAAATGGCGTCGCACGATAATACCTATATATACATATAGGGCATATAGAGGAATAAAAAATGTCATATAACATAAATAGAGTCAAAGATAGCTTTAATGAGTCCTAATATTTTTATCTGATTATATTAAATACATTAATTAACGCTGAACACCGCTTCGTCAGAACATGACTTCAGTTATGTAATCAAATTGAAATATTATTATTAAGTATTTAAGTGGTAGGACTTAGAAAGGGAGAAACTATGGAATAAAACATTTTGATTATGCCTTTGCAACACCTTCATTTTTGACTAATTCGTATGACACCACGATCCGATGAATTTTGTTTGACTGAGAGTTGTGGAATTATAATTTAAAACTTACTACAATAATTGTAGCGATACCTGAAAAAAAACAATGAAGTCTGTTTGTTGTTCAATATCAGTGAAGAGAGTGCTTATCCAATGTATGTAGTGTGTAGTATAGTGAACTAATATTGCTACAAAATGTTAATAAATAATAGAATAGTATGCACCTGTTTTAATTCAAGAAAAGATTTTGTTCATAATAAAAGTTCTTCAAAAATCCAAAAAGGAGTGGAAGTTTAGTCGATTTCTAAATACAAAGCAAGCTGTGGACCTATGTCTTGAAGAACGAAGTCCGAAACTACAAACTCACCAGTTCAGAAAACCCTAAAATGTCCGAACGCACGAAAGTCACCACTTCTAAATGACAGCTGACCGCGAGTTCCCGCCTCTTAGTTTTTCTTTTTCAATTTTATGCGCGGACCCACACCTTGCGTTCCAGGTTCTTTTGAAAGGTGGATAAATGTAGCATATTTTTGCCACAATCCGTGCGTGTGTTTCGGGAATTATGAAATAAGTTATCTGTGGTTGAAAATCAGTTTGTAATCTGAGCCACGGTCTTGCGTTCTGTCAATTAATACTTTAAATTCTCTAAATTTCAAAACTTGTTAGTTATGGTAATCACAGTTGTAATAAATATGACCATCTGAGACAACTATATGACAAAGGATAAGCATTCTACTAAAAGAGGTAAAAATTTAATATACTTAACATTGATTTTAACTTACCTCTCGTTAAGATAATCACATCATATAACATTTTCAACAGAAAAAGCGCTTTGTAGCTTAATTTGCCCGCTTTTGATATGAATGAAACGAAAATAATTGCGCTCATCATGGCCATTCTTAACTTTAATTATCTCGGTAATGTGAAAGTTTAGGACATAATATCACTGACATTTTTTGTTTGTTTATATGCCCCCTATCCATATATATAGGTATTATCGTGCGACGCCACTTTGAAAAATAATCAAAATGGCGAACCGGGACGAGGCCCGTCTCCATACAAAAAAGTTCGAGCTATGGTTTTGTTTCATTTCCTCCGTATATGGTACACTTTTTACCCTGCAAAAGAAATTGGTTAGAATCCTGGTAAACATTGAGCAAACAGATAGTTGAAAACCTTTCTTTCAAAAACTTAACATTTGAACCCTTTCCAGTATACAGTGACAGGGAATTTCGACCTATTTCCTTGAAAGGGGTTATACTAGAGGTCATTAGCAACAAATTAAGTCCAGATAACTAGGGGTCAAAACTGGATGGTAACCGAGCTATGACGGTACTTCGTTTCTTTTTTTAATTTTCTAACTTTTTACCAAAAACAATTAATTATGAAAAACCTACTTCATTCTAAAGATTAAATTGATACTTTTGTGAAAGTGGAAAAATTAGTGATCATAAAAAAGGCAAAAAAATACTTGCCCAAAACTTACACAATCTTAGAAATAAAAGGTCTTTAGTAGCAATAATCTTTAATATTTGTATTCTTCCCGTAATTCGACGTAAATTATTGGAAAAAATTGTATGAAAGTTAGCGTACAAATTAGTAAAATGACTAACTGGTTTCATAAGCTTTCCAAAAAACTATAATTGTTATATCATCTTCCGTTAGTGTTAGAATAAAAAGTCGTTGATGCATTCCGGATAGCAAATTTCCTAGAATCGAATAGCACAAAAATAGGTTACTGCCATTTCAGGCTGTAAAACGTATTATTCTTTGCCTATTGTTTGTCAATGCCAATGTTAAGTTTGACTTCTACGCGATAACGGTCACCGCTAAATGTCCGTGCCTCGAGCTGTACCTAAGCATATTTTTATCAGTTTGCATCGTAGATAACAACTAAACTACGCTAAAACGTTACGCCGCCGTCGGTCTCCTTGTGGAATGGTTGCTTTTCAAAATGAAGAATACGCCGACATTTTGTATTTGTATGGGTTTGTGACGGTGACGCTTCTGCAGCACGAAGAGTATAACCTATAGAGTATAAGTATTATATTGATCAAAACAGTAAAACATTACACGATTGTTAACAATCACGGATAACTTTTTCATCCATTGAAGAGATAGATTTTCCTCATCTTCAATATTTGTAGTCAGATCATGATTAAATGTTGTTGTGTAATGAATTCAATCGGATAGTTTTTAATAATATTATTTATCAAACACTCAAGTGAAATATCAGGGGACACACGCGTCGGGAGTCGATTGCCGACTCCCGGCCACCGTAGGCGCGGGCTTGCGGACGGCGAGCAATGGGCAGCTCACCGTCCGGTAAGGACCAGGCCCGGGTCGACGGCGCCTCGTGTTCCACGCGCGCCTCCTAGAGATGTCAGCACCATTGACGGGGTCCTATAGGGCCGATGCTTGCCGGGGTCGCGGATTGTTCGAAAGAGTTATCGTGGCCCTGGCGCACAGGCAACTGAAGGAACACGGGTGGGTTTTAGTCAGTAAGGGTCTGACACGCCTTTCCGCTCCGCCCAGAGCAGGAGAGGTCATTTGAGGATTTTCCATCCAAAAAAAAGGGGTACTACACAATTAGTTCAGTCGGCATGATTCGGCACAGCAACGAGGCAGCAAAATCGAATATGTCATGCAGATATAATACATATATTCGGGAAATAGCCGCTCGGCTTGGTTCAAATTGTGCCAACCTAATCAACCGTGAATGAGCGAGGGTTCAGCCAAACGGAGTTTTCCGATCAGCACGAGCTGAATGAATGGTATATGCCGAGTATGTGTAGCAATGGGGGCTATCGTTTTTGTGCTCACCAGTTGGCGCCACTGTCAAGTAAGGTCCTGTTGCAGTACTTTTATTTGATGTTTTGGATATGTTTAATTACCCTTATATTCATATTATGTTTATTTTATTAAATTTTAAAACTTTAAATGAAAATTTCGATTTTAATATTCTTAAAATTGGCAAGCATGAAGCATGAAATTTCTTATTCTTATTTCAAGTGCTACCAAATTAGATCCTAACTTTTTACTTAGTCGTAAGCCATAATTAATGAAGAATGGCACAACCATTACAGCTATTATGAATCATTCAATAAAATCCGTGATAAAAAATCCCGCAAACAGTGAACGTTCGGTACATATTTTGACATTTAGGACCTTACTCTACACTATCGCCTCTAGCGGCGAACTCAAGCGCGGTAGCCCTCATTGCTTCGGTTCGGCTTTGTTGTTCAACAAATACTGTCGAATCAAAGGCACCGACCGGAAAATAAATAGCAACCCTCACAATTTATTCCGCTAAGGTGAGGAACGTAGATACTAAAATATTACAATGACATGTTATGGCTACAATAAAGGTCTGACATGTTCCTTTTGTTTTATCAACATCCATCCTTCTTCGGTGACAAAGTTAGGTAAATTGAAAAAGGAAATTAACAAACGTTATATCCGAACTTTGTGTTAAGTCGCCAGCAGGTCAAGCTACACGAAACTGTCAAATTTCTCCAAACGATTTTAAACCTTGAAATGTTGATGGTTAAGTCCAAAATCGAATGAGAAAATCTGACAGTTTGTGGTAACTTGTGCTGGCGACTGTACAAGAAATTCCGAAATAATAACTTTTTGTATTAATTTCTTTTTGTATTTTTTAAACAGGTTAGATTAATGAAACAATAGACCCGAATTATTCCAAGAAATATTAATATACTAGAGACCCGCCCCGCTTCGCCCGGGTAGCAAAGCATAATATAATATAGCCTATGTCACCCGGAGATAGTGTAGCTTCTCAATAGTGAAAGAATTTTTGAAATCGGTTCAGTAGTTTCGGAGCCTATTCAATACAAACAAACAATCATATCTTTTCTCTTTATAATATTATTTCACTGTATTTCGTTTATTACAAAATATATTTAGGTTATACCTTAGCCTCAGCAGACTATAAATTGAGATGTAAGCTATCCTATCTTTCAAGTTGGATCAAATTGCACCAAATTTAAAATCGGTTCAGTAGTTTAGGAGTCCATCGGGGACAAACAACGTGACACGTAATTTTTATATATATAAAGATATTAAAGATAAAAGATTTTTGAAGGGTCTAACGTGATTACTTGTGTCTGATGATTTTGTAGTTACGTGGAATCAGCTATTGTGTTGCACGTTACTTAATGAATGAAGCTGCTGGAAGGCCAACGCATTGACAATGCTCTATCGGTTACAATGCCACTGGATCCTCGTTTTACCTTGATGCATTCACATTAACAATCTTCTCGGGAAGAAAATTATTCTTTTTGTTTTACATCGAGCGTTTAATACTGCAAATGACGTAGGTAATGAATTCTCGTGACAACTGTGAAAAACAATGAATGTCCATTGGGAAATATAGCTAGAAGCGTGGCACAAGGTAATTAGATTGAAGTAAGTTTATTTATAATATAAATTGGCTAAATAGGCAGTTCGCATTTCTACTAATTGATTGAACCATACAATAAATTCACGAGCAACGACACATTTTTTTAATGTAAATTAATACATTATTGAATAAAATTACCTAAAATATTTATAAACATAATATAACGACTGTTTTCCCCGTAGGGTTAAGTAGAGGTGTCCTGTAGGTAGGTACACCCAAATTGCACCAGTTATGTTAAAGTCCCATGTAATAGGGGGCGAGCCTATTGCCATCAACCGGGCACTAATCCAGACCCCGGGCTGCTACTGAGAAATTCCTGTTGGAAAAACTCAATAGCACTTGGCCCGACCTTTTTTTTTTTTTGGGTGGGTATTCATCAAATGACCACTCCCGCTCTGGGCGGAGCGGAAGGGCGTGTCAGACTCTTACTGACTAAAACCCACCCGTGTTCCTTCAGTTGCCTGTGCGCCAGGGCCACGGTAACTCTTTCGAACAATCCGCGACCCACTTGGCCCGACCTGGGAATCGAATCCAGGACTTAATGCTCTGCAGTAGGGTTTGCGAACACTCGAGCACAGAGGCCATCAAATTAAATACATTATTGAATAAAATTACCTAAAAATATGAACAAAGTAATAGTTAAAGGTACTTTAAGCTTTTGTAACCATAATTTTGATTTAAAAGAGTGTCCGTGGAGTTTCTTGCCCGTTCCTTCTCCATAGGTACCTACTACGCTTTGGAATGGGCAACTAGCTTCATCTTTCTGACTGACCGACCCCTTGACAATTCAAAAGTGCCTGTAATTGGTTTATTTGAAATAAATGCTTTAAGTTTGAGTTTGAGCTTACCAGCTTCAGCACGCGATTCTCTCAATCAATATTTATAAATTTCTATATACGAATTTATAATCGTTAGCTATTGTTTTAACAATGATTTGAGAATGAGCACAATTGAATTATTATTATTTTCACAACACTGTTTTACAGATCCCTAGGTTTAACGTTTAACACATAAGCGTTTGTATGTAGTTGACCGAAGATTTTCGCACGGTCTAAGAGTATTCAAAACGTAACATTAGAAGTCAATTATTTAACTTGATTTTTTAGTTTCTCTGTTTTTAAAACAATTGCATACGATACAAGAAAAAAACGTGAGAAAATTTGGACTTAGCAGTCTGACAGAGCTGCTGTGTGAAAGCGTGATACTAAAATGCTTATTCAAAATATTGATAGAAATAAAAATAAATAGCAGAGAATTTCCTGCCTAATTGGTGTAGTTATAGACAGATTTTTTTTATTATAATGAATAATAATAAAACACATTTATGTAACACAACATTTACGTTTTACGTTTACCACAGAACACTATAACAATCCTTTTCGCATTCCATTAGGAAAACTGACAAGATCATAATAAATTTTCAATGTACATGCCGTACATGAGATAAGACATTCTGCTGAATGTGTAATCTACCATCTTACTTGTACAACATTTATATACCTACCTGCTAACATTCGTAAGAAAATTCGATCTTTTCAGAGGTATCTTAGAAAGGCAGTTTTAGAAAAAATCGAGCTCGTCCAACTTTACGAAGAACTTTTCAACGTACGTTCTGAAAAAGTATCATTAAATCAATAAGAAAAATTTACATATAATTTAAGAGGAACCGGAGAGAGCATTTATGTGCTGGTAAATAAAATTCATAGAATATTCTTCAATATTCCAATGTTCTTCTTAGAAGATAATAATCATAAACAGTTTATAATGTTCCCACTGCTGGGACCCCGGCCCAGAGCTGTGAGAGGGAGTGGGTCGTGATCCACCACGCGGGCATAGAGCGGGTTCTTTTTTTGGTTAGTATTTCATCAAATGACCTCTCCCGCTCTGGGCGGAGCGGGAGGGCGTGTAACCCACCAGTGTTCCTTCAGTTGCCTGTGCGCCAGAGCCACGGTAACTCTTTCGAACAATCCACGTCCCCGGATTGGTGGCTGTCACTTGCCGGTTTCCTCACGATGTTTTCCTTCACCGTTTTGAGAGCAAAGGATAACATATTGATGAAATATTTATTTAGACTCCACAGCCTAAATCAATTTATGGCATACCAACTAACCTGCTGGCAAAGTTCCATAGTTCTAACAAGACGTCTAGGTTAGTCTGTGGTTCAGGAAGAAGCAGACAAAGTCAAATTACTCTGTTATACTAACACACTTCTAAAATGATCTACGAGTACGATTAGGTAACATTTACTTAAGATAAACTATTTTATCTCCAGACTACTAGATTCTGCTGTTATCTTTTATCAGATTTCGTACGGCAAATACTGCAATTGAAGCATTTTTATCATTTTCATAAAATATGTAGACTTTATTTGAGGTTCTTTACTAGGAACTATTGTGTCATCAATTCATAATAAGTACATAATACATATTATATTATTATTGCCACAGTAATAATCTCAACATTATACAGGGTGTAAAAATACCCCATCACACAGCCGTCAACTACGCATTCTGTACATCAAACTAAGTAACAGCACAAAAATAATTGCTGGGAAACGATTTTTTTTATTGGTGTGAAAAACGCACGTCAGATATTGTGCTTATAAATGATAAATGATTTTATTTCTGTAAGTAGGTTTGTACAAACACTTTTACACGTCAATCATGTTTTTTAAACTAGATGAGGTTGGCGTTTCCTATCTGACTACTCTGAGAGGAAAGGCCGAAACAAACTCAGAGGTCACAGTCTCTTTTAAAGTCCAGACATAATCTTGGTCAGGTCATGCGAAGAGCATGCAGATTGGTGTCTGAAATGGTCTTTTGAGGAAAGAACCGCACAGATTAAGTGGATAGGTCCAGTCAGTGCACGCATTTGTCAGTAACCGTGCAGCTCAACTCAGAACTTAAGGAGCTCAACGATTCGACGAACAATACCAAAGAAAGGACATTTGGGTAGGCCGCATAAACTACTTAAACTGCCAGACCAAGAATAAAACTGAAAAGAATGACCCACAGTCCTCATATTCACAATGCGTGCATGCAATGGTGCAGGGTTCGTGGGGGTATTTAAATTTGTGTTATATTATAGATTATGACATGAAAAACTTGTTTTCGTAAAAATAACGTCAGTAAATGATTGTCAGTCAATGACACTTTTTGCTGACGATTGCACTATGACAATAGCTTGTAATGACATAAACACATATGAACATGACATTAATAATTCAATAATATCTATTATAAATTGGTTAAATGATAATAATTTAATAATTAATTTAAAAAAGACTAACGTAATGCACTTTAGACAACGTACACAAATAATCAAAAAACTTAGTATTCAATTCGATAATATAAATATCAATGAAGCTGACACAACAAAATTTCTAGGACTAATAATAGATTCTAGATTGACTTGGAAACCTCAAATAGAGGCACTTAGTAAAAAATTAAGTAGTTCAGCCTACGCTCTGAAACAGCTTGCTGTGGTTCTCAACACAGATGCGCTAATTACTGCTTACTATGGTTTAGCCGAATCAATTCTTAGATATGGAGTCATATTTTGGGGGAATAGCACGGACAATGAAATAGCGTTTCGGACACAGAAAAGATGCATTAGATCGATGTTTAGACTGCAAACAACGGACAGCTGTAAATCCTTTTTTATCGAACGTAAGATATTGACATTGCCCTCATTATATATTCTGGAAACAGTAATGTTCATAAAATCGAATACTCATTTATTTCAGCTTTTGTCTGATGCTGTCCCTAGGAATAGACGTGATAATTTCAAACTCTGTGGTCACAGCGCTAAAACCACTCTTATGCGTAAGAGCATCTTTTGCATGGGACCGACCATCTTTAATAAATTGCCCAAATCATGGAGAACATTAAATATATCTGTTCTTAAAAATAAATTGAAGAGTTTACTAACTGAAAGAGCATATTACAGTATAGCAGAGTTTATGAAAGAGGACAATTTTTCTTCGTTTTCGAGATGACGATGTTGTATTTTACTGACATGTTATTATTGTGATCTATTGTATTTTTGTGGAATAAATGTAATTTAGAGTTGAAATTTTAATGATAGTAATTCATATTTTTTATTGACTAATTTATTTAATGACTACATTGACATTTAATTTTATCTAAAAAATATGCTTGCTGAATTGTAATACCTAAACTTTAATGAATAATGATGATTTGATAAGTACCTACATAATTTCTATAATGTAATTTTGATGAATATTATCACGGTTTATGCACCATCTCTTCCTACCAATTTGTACGCCACGATATGCGGCTGAACATGTTAGAACTTTTTTATCTTTATTATCTTGCATGCAATGTATCATGTACACCATGTTTAAACAAATAAAATTTTACTTACTTACTTACTTAAAAGTTTGAATTTTGACCTTCAATATCTCCGTAACCGGAAGGTTTCCAGGCAAGGTCCAATATAAAAAAATGATTGCAATGACGGTGAGTACAAGTGACTCTCGCCTTCTTTATGTATCTTTTACACCCGTTATATTATTGTTGTCAGAATAATAATCTCAACATTATATTTCACTGTTGGAGAAAAACTTTTTCTCAAATAGATACGGAACACTTTAATAAAGGTAATTCAAATTTAATTAAACCATCAGTATCTCCAAATATCTCTGCAGCTTAGACGCAACAGTTCAATAATACAAACACACATAAACTCACGCTTATTTTTCGTGAGGCAGAAAATCAAACATCTTTACTAGAATACGGGCACTTTTTCTTTTATTTTTGGGAAGCTATAAAATCTACAGCTAAAAATGAGGCTGTAACAGCTCATAAATACTATTAAACACACGAAGAAAGACTTCCAGAGGAAAGAAGTCGAGAGAGGAAGGAATGGGTCATTTGTCCAACGTTTAGACATGTTCTTTCTAAATCTTTCACAGAAAAGTTATATTATCATAAGGCTAAAGTTCTAAAATTTAAAGGCACCTCCATCTACCTGCTTTTATATCCGGCAGAAGATCAGAATCCACGTCGAGGACGAAAAACTAAAAATTTCACAAAAATATATACTAAAAAAAGTCTTGCAATAACAGTAAATTAATACACAAAGGGATTAACAATTCACTTGATTGAATCACACTGACTTATTGAACACTGACAGAGTATTTTGACAAGTACGATTTGTTTCATTATTGTTGATGGACGCTCCCATACCGGTGTATTTTACTAAAGAGTTTAGCGTTGGGATCGGTACGGTGTTGTTGTGACGAAATGTGGGTCAGTGTGGACAAAATCGGCGCAGGCCCACTGCGCATAGCGTTTGAGGTGAACTCTGTTGGTGACTGATATTTTAAATGGAGCAGTTACCCTGTGCGCACTTTATGTTCACACCCAGTTTTATTTCACGCCAACAGTGTGAACTGGGGCTCTTCGATTAGGTACTAGATCGGACGTCCAGGGGGAATCGGTTGTTACCATGTTTCGTATAAGTACAGCAAAGCGCTGATGACTTTTCCAAATCGAATCAAAACATTTATTCGCATATTATGGGTATAATTAATGTTACAGAACATTAATATAATCCTCATTATTTAGGTACCATTCGTGTAATCCGAAAAATATCATAATATTTTAGTAAAATTAAATACCGACCTAACTACTATTTTTGTATTATAATTTATTTATTACATAAATTATAATTTTATTATCTGTTAGCGTCACTTTTTACCTTTTTGCAAACAATAACCGCAACAACCCAAACCTATTTTTTTTTGTTAGTATTGACGTAAGTTCTCTCAAACAAAGAACTATAATAACGTAACTTTTAAAATTAAACCTGTTTTTTATGTACCCAAATAAGTTAAATTGCGCAAAATATTACTATTATGTTATAATTTATTTGGCATAACTGGATATTATGCTAAATTATGTTCCACAAGACTACCCTGATAGTCTCGCTTCAGCTGCCCCTTCTTCATTTAAAGCTGATTAGTATAATTTCCTAGAAATCACACGCATGCTTATTTTTTATAAACCATTATAACAATTAATTATTGAAACTCTAATTATTACAATGGCAGAGCACCCTCTTAGCGACAGTGTAAAGTGTGGAGTTGCCACAAAAAGGTAACTAGATGGCGCGTCAGAAAACCTATAAACTATAGAAATAATCAAATTTAATTAATAAGAAACAAGAACGCACATATCAGCTAATAATAATTTATTAGAATAAATATTAAAATTAAACTCATTAATAATTTGTTAACAAGTAATTTAGAAAAGAATAGCAGAATTGCCAACTGAGAGAAGGGAACTTTGACAATGCGTCCTTTTTCTGATTGATTCTCGAAGCCAACAGGAGATATATTTTGGAATATTATTTAAACTGTATTAAAATTAATGAATTCATACGATGTAGCGTCATATAACCAGGACCAGCCCTAGAATTATATATTAAATAAGCTGTGAGTATTGATTTTATTGATTTAAAAATATACATTGTGACATGTGGTAGTGAATTTCATAACCTCAAGATATTTCAACATGAGTTTCTATTTGTTGGCAGGGTTCTTATGATTAATTAACGATTAACGATTCCTATGGGATCTATATAGATTAAATATTAAAGAAGAAAATGATCTCCTCAGTATAATGAGCGGTGGATGGCAATTCTTCCTCATACACATGACATAAAGTAGTGGTAACACAACTCTGGAAGGCATTTTATTCCGTATACAACTTATCCATCTCCGGAGTTGAAAATCACACGGAAGCGATACTGCATGTGGATGTCCAATTTCTGGAAATTAATATAAAAGAGTAATGGCAACCCAAACATAAGTAAGTCTACCTACCACATACTATTATTACGCATACCCTTAATTAAAGTTTGTTGAGAAGATAAATTGTCTGTACTTATTTCATTCTAAACCTCATGCGAATTAACCCTATTTAGTCTCAAGCAAACAGCTATCCTGTGTTAGTCGGTGAGTAGAGAGAAATCATCCTTACACCATGGGTCGGAAAGCCATAATGTTCAATCAATCAACTCATCCTCTCGCAGTCCACTGCCTTCCACATTCTGACTGTCCCAGCCACCTTTTTGTGGTCATCGGTCCACCTCGCTGGGGCGTCCCACACTACGGTTGCCGATACGCGGTCTCCACTCCAGGACTCGTCTGCTCCACTGGCCATCGGTCCTTCGACAAACATGGCCAGCCCACTGCCACTTCAGCTTGCTTACTCTGCAAGCTATGTCGGTAACTCCGGTTCTTTCCCGGAAAACTTCGTTTCTGATTTTATGCTTCAAAAAAACTCCGAGTGTAGCCCGCTCCATAGCCTGCTGAGCGACCTCAAGCCATTAAGTAAAGTCGGGTTACGTCGAAACTTATTGCCCACCTTTTAGCGCTTTCATCGCTGCTTTTAACCAAGAGTGTAGGTGGTGAAGCTTAACTACGAAACTATATGCCTATTACCACCAGAGCTAGGTGGGGTAGCACAGCGGGTAAGATGGGCTATGAAGATGCGCTTCGCACATAACGTAAAAATGTTTGCTTCATTGAACCCTTTTCTACCAGAGCTGAGCCAAGTTACGCCATGAAAATCAGAGGCAGCTTAGCGCATGTCTGCTGGAAAAGCAATCTAAAGCAGGTAGAGGTAGCAGCAGGTAGCAGCGAAGTAAAAGTTTAAAGTAGATCCTTAGGGCGAATTTCACCAATGAAAGTGAAGGCGATGAGCCCCCACAACCCGCGTTCCCGTTCAAGAGCTGTCAGTTTCATCACTGTCGTGGAATATTGACACTGACAGATCTTGACCGCGGTTTAGGTGAGCTGAAGGCGTTCACTTTGGTGAAATTCGCCTTACGCCTGTAAGAATGGTACAACACTAACCCTATCATCTCCTCCAGGATCTTCTAAATAAGGTGGTAGGGTGGTAGACCTTTTGTATCAGGCCTTTCATCCAATCTCAGAAGAAAAGTTATTTGACCCATGGTCAGTTGCTACTTTATTGCAATAAAACATGAATTATGGAAACATTTTCAGTCGCCATTCTGTAAAAAAATATATATAACGCATTTAAATTGTCGTTTAGTTTTTCTAATCAAACGAAACAATTCAATTTAAACATATACCAACGTAATTGTTAATTAAAACCTCATCGTTATGTCGGATTCGCACAGGTAAAAAGGCGGTTGGGGAGTTATTATTACACACTACTGGTAACACAGCGGTGCTGACGTAGACTTGTGTCACCCACGTGACCACTGTTTCTCGGAATGCTATATCTGGGAAAGTATATTATTATACCATGATTTGACCCAACAAATTCGTGGTCACCACCATGTGACTAATACGTGTTGCTTTCAAAGGAAATAAATAATATTTTATTTTATTAAGTTTTCAGCTTATTATTATTCAAAATCTTTTTATTACTACACAAGTCTTTGTCGGTGGAAATATTACCAACAACTAATACGGCTCGGACGTGTAAAAATTATTCATGGCATGTTTTCTGTATGACATAGCTAATATTGTTATTACTTGCACGAATAATAGGCCACCTTATGACTAGAGTTTAATAACTGATGATCATAATAAAGTTTATTTTCTCCACCACATAATGAAACATTTGTCCGTACAATACGTTTATGTGTTTGCAATAATAATGTTGTGGAGACTGGAGCCTGTACTAGGAAGACCTGTTTCCAGCACCCTAATTATGTAACACACTATCTATCACTACAATCTGAATAATTTTGAAGCCTATTACTAATCCATTGCTTCATTTGTTCGAAAAATTTGTCTGCTCAACAACGTAAATAATCTAACGAATGTTGTTGAACTGTCAAAATGAAACCCATTCTGACTGTTAGTGTGCTACGCAATTACCCCGCCGCCGCCGCCGGCCTCCAAACAGGTCTACAGGTAACCAGGTCTACGGGTTTTACAGGTCTACAGGTATCCGGACAGGTCACAGTTATACAAACACCTACTCGATCAATCTGGCTAGCCTTTTTTTATCTATCCTGGGGTCGGCTTCCAGTCTAACAAGATGCAGCTGAATACCAGTATTTTACATGGAGTGACTGCCTATCTGACCTCCACAACCCAGTTACTGGGTAATTCGATACCCCTTGGTGAGACTGGTTGTCTGACTTTCGGGCTTCTGACGAGCCACAAGGACTGTCAAAAATCTACGAATGACAGCCAGGCCAGGACCAATGGTTTAACGTGCTTTCTGGGACACGGAGAGGTACTTGATATGTAAGTATGGTCACCCATCCATGGATCAACCTCGGCAAGCATAGCTTAACCTGATCGATCGACCCATGTGGCTGTTATTACTTAGCGACAAATATCTATTAATAGATGACAATGTTGATGGAAGATAAAAAACCATTTAAGACAAAAAATAATAATTAATTAATTATTTAGACTGCAAACTATATGTGGAGTGGGTGTGGTCGGTAGTGAGTGTGTGATAACTGATAATCAAAACTGGTGTTTTTATACCTGCTGAAGAAGTGTATTAAAAAGTTACTTTTAATTGTTCGTCCGGAGAAGTAGCAGCTGCCTATTGCTTATTTTAATAGGCAGGGTTCCGCTTTAAAGGACATAGGTGCCAATGGCGTTGCAGACGCGTCACTGGCAATTATTCTAAAGATATCTGGCAAGTTTTATGAATAGAACCTATGATCTACTGTTCCAAGGCTGACGAATAGATTTTTCAGGTGAGCTAAATGTCTTAGCCTGTGGCGGCGCGGGGCCACCACTACTACCATATTCATAAGATAATTTATACACAAAAAAGACAAAATATGCTTTAGTTTACTTGATTAGTAATCCAATGCACCCGAACAAACAAAAAAAAAAAAACGAATATAGGTAACCGAACGACGCGGATCGGTTGCCTCCGGGCGGGCATGTTTTCGTTTCAAACAACCAATCAGGTGGAAGCGGTGACACTGTGCGCCGGCTAGCCGACCGACCGAAGTGCTGGCGGGCAAATTCAAATGCCTTGGCCGGCCACTTAGTGGCTCGCGTGCCTGGGTTTGGCCGGCCTTGTACTATTCCCATGGTGTTAATATTGTGTAGGTAAAACGTGGTCTTTCACGTATCTTACATTCATACATAAACTCATGCCTTCTTCGCATGGGGGTAGGCAGAAAGTACTGAGCGCCGTCTGCTACGATCCTTACAGTATTCCCCCTTTTAATTATCATATAATTAAATAGGTTTATTGTTTAAGTTAACTAATATTGACTTTAAAAAATTTAACAGGTAGGTACCCTCCATAATTTATGATAATCGATTGATTTGATTTAGAATAACTTGTTTTACGATTGTTTGTGGTATAGTAATTTTATTCTTGGTGCATAGTCTTCACATATAATTATAATACATAATATTGTAAAACATTTTAAAAGAGTAAAGGCTCCCGCAGACAGGCGCGACGCGACAGCGCTACACAAAGGCGCCGCTCGTCGCGCGACACGCGGTGCCTTTGTGTCGGGCGTCGCGTCGCGCCAGTGTGTACCAGCCTTAACGGTGGAGTTTCTTGCCCATTCTTCTCCATACGAAATTACCTTTTGGAAAGGGCAACTAGAATCAATTCAATTTCCTTGTACATTTTGACGTTCAAAAGTGCCTTTTATGTGCCTTTTTGAGATAAATTATTTGACTTTGACTTTACGAATTACTTTCGCAATAGTCTAAAAACAAAATTAAAATCGCAACTAAGTTCATTTTATAACAACAAAAAAAAAATGGTTACGTAGATACTTTTTACGCAAATACACCTATTTATAACCAAAATAACAGTGAGAATTAGTGATTAAACAAACTTAGCTGTAAGTGAAGTTCTATTATAATTATATATGATAGCCTCGTCCGAAGAGATAGCGTTGTACCTCTTAATGCAGAGGCGACATTATTACGTGGTACTTCAAGTGTACAATGCTAATCTCGAGGACGAGGCTAGAGTATAATTGGTGAAAACAATCACTTAAAATTAATAAAGCATGTTTTGCAATTATTTAAATAATTAAATTCATTACTATTATTACGTACTCTTTTACTACAAAGGAATACAAATGATAATAGCTTTCTTAATGAAGGGCTAAGGACATTAAATAATGCATCTATATATATAAAATTCAAAGTCTTGACTGATATATCAACGCATAGCCTAAACCGCCGGTCCTATAGACATGAAATTTGGAGGGTGTGTTCTTTATGAAGAGCAAATATCCACTGAGAAAGGGTTTTTCGAATGTCCACACCTTTTTTTTTTTGTTTGGGAAATCATCAAATGACTCTGAAGATTAATACTTTATTGTTTAAAATAGCTTCGTAATTTACCCATTATTTTTTTTGTAATATGTAAAAGGTAAAAATGGTTACTGTGGCTTATCCTTGGGAGGTAGTCAGATACCATCGCAGATTTTATTTTATTTTGGTCTATCTTGTAAGGTTTAGCCAGCGTTTGCAATGTAAGCCCACAAAAATATGTTTTTTATGACATCACATTACACATCCTTGAAATTCTCGGCTTTTCTTTACTATAATATGCATATATTGTACACAAAAACCTTCTTGAATGACTCCGTCTATTGATGAAAACCGCATTAATATCCGTTGCGGAGTTTAGAAGATCTCTAAGCGTACAGACACGAAAAGCCACTTTGTTTAATATTAAGTAGACATTGGCAGTCATTCTGTTTTTATTTAATAACTTAATTTATGTTCACCAATAAATTTTATTTAGGAAATATTAAGGAGAATTTATTTTAATGTAAATAATAAAACGAAAATTTAGTTACGAAATCAGTAATGATGATGATATTGATAAATGTTTATGAAATACGTATAAATGCAGCTCAAAACATGTTTTTGACTTGAACATAATTTTTAAAGATGGTGAAAAATACATTAATGATTGCGACAAAAAAATTGCATCGTTATGTGGACTGGCTTCGTGCGACGCATAATGGCAACATTTCTGTTCCTAGACTTGTGATTTACGATTGACTTGTAGTGAGAACACAAGAATCTGGATAATGTCACCATTTTATAAGCGACATGGGAGACGAGCAACAATCACAAATGCAACAGCTTTTGTTTTTCTTTTTTCTGGATGGGAAATCATCAAATGACCTCTCCCGCTCTGGGCGGAGCGGAAGGGCGTGTCAGACTCTTACTGACTAAAACCCACCCGTGTTCCTTCAGTTGCCTGTGCGCCACGGTAACTCTTTCGAACAATCCGCGACCCCGGCAGGCACCGGCCCTATCGGACCCCGTCAATTGTGCTGACATCCCTTTGAGGCGCGCGTGGAACACGACGCACCGTCGACCCGGGCCTGGTCAATACCGGACGGCGAGCTGCCCATTGCTCGCCGTCTGCAAGCCCGCGCCTACGGTGGCCGGGAGTCGGCAATCGACTCCCGACGCCCAGGGTGTCTCCTCCTGCGGCGACTAGGGGCGCGAGGGCGCAGCGATTGCCTCTCCCTCTCGCGCTCCGGAATTTCCACCCCTAAGAGGGTGAATGGGGGTTGAATTTTCTGTGAAACTTTTTATTCTCAGTGTCGATTGACTCGAAAATTGGTACACATACTCTTCAATTAAAATTATGAGACGGGTATAACACAGTTTTTCCAAAATCATCCCCCAACAGAGTCAAATAAACATTTTCTGAGATAGAGGTGTATCTGTAATACGAGTATGTGACATCCCGATTTTCGCGTTGGGTCGTGACTTGCGACATTGATAATGCCAGTATACTTATGTCTTTAGATAGATTTAATTAATCATTGTCGTCACCGGTGTCAAAGCTCAACCAACCAAGGTAACAAGACGTATTAAATATGTAATTGATATTACTATGAACTAATATTTCCATTTATAAGTAAGTAGCGGTCGCGAGCGCTACTGCTGAGCATGTGGTCCTGGGTTCGATTCCTAGGTCGGGCAAAGTATTATTGGGTTTTTCTAACAGGAATTTCTAAGTAGCAGCCCGGATTCTGGAATTGTGCCCGGTTGATGGCAATAGGCTCGTCCCCTATTACATGGGACTTAAAACATAACTGGCGAATTGTGGGTGTACTATAGGTACACCTCTGCCCAACTCTTCGGGGAACAAGGCGTGATGTTATGTTATGTTATAAGTAAGTACATGTGAGTAGCTCGTGGCTGAGTAATATATCAGCCGGACGGGTCGATCCATTAAGTAAAGTTACGCTTGCCATGGTTGGTTTGTGGATGGGTGACCATCTTTACATACCGAGACTCCTCCGTGCCTCGGAAAATACGTTAAGCCGTTGGTACCGGCTGTCATTCGTGGATCTTTGAGAGTCGTTACGGGTCAACAGAAGCCCGAAAGTCTGACAACCGGTCTTACCAAGGGGTATCGTATTTTGACCATTTTAAAAATGTGTTCTTGACAATGTGTGGCAACGCTCACACACACGCGCAACGTATTTATACGTCCGGCGCGCCTCCCCTACATTTAGTCCGATCGTATCACGAGTGCACGCGTTGTACTAATTATGACAAAACGACATTTTATAACCTAAGGACAAAACGTATGTAAACGATGGCGTGTTAAAACGTTTCTGTCATAAAGTCTTCAAAACATCTAATATTATGCAGCACTACGTATTTAAACGTCAAGTCTAGATAGGATCGTCAAAGACGATAGTTTCATTCTAGAACATAAATTCAACTGGTACCGTCCGTGAACGTGTTAATGCTAAATGATTGACGATCTAGAAGTTAAGTCATAATAATGATCCAACATCATCTAGAAGGAAATAAAGAAAATAGGTTTATTTCCGGTACTAATGACGCAGAGAAATAAAAAAAAAGAAAACCAGTCAAGTGCCAGTTGAACTCGCATAGAAAGGGTTCCGTACGATGAATATGTTGCCCACCAAAAACATTTCATGTAAAGTAGGTTGCCAAGACTTACATAAGGTGTTCACTGTTAAAAAGTTAACCACTAAGCCTCTAACTCTACAAGCCTTAACTCTACTAACCTCATCTCTTAACTGCCACGGCTTAATTTTATTATTAATCTTACATTTTGAATTGTTTCTTAATATATATATTTTTTCATTGTTCTCGCATATAGAAGCAACAAGAATAATGTACCCAGGATTTTGTAATATCTTGATTTAAAAAGAGTGTCCTTGGAGTTTCTTGCCCGTTCTTCTGCATAGAGATCTACGTTTTGGAATGGGCAACTAGCTTCAACGTTCTGACTAACTGACCAACTCTTTGACAGTTCAAAAGTGCCTGTAAATGGTTTAATTGAAATAAATGGTTTGAGTTTGAGCTTACATCTTGGTAAATGTGCGGCTTCGCCGTTTCGCGGCCGTCGCGTCGCACAGACACCCCTATAAGGTAAGCAATTAAGTCACCGGACGTTAATATTGTGTCATGCAATAGTTCAATGGAACGGCCAAGCCATACATTTTGACCAGGATATAAGGTTTGTAGAGTTAGGTCTTGTACAGTTTGGGGCTTGGATCTACATTATCTAATAACTTTTGAACCGTGGAAATTAATACTTTCACTATTAAAAAAGACTTACATAATTGTAAGTCTTGGCAACCTACTTTACATTAAATGTTTTTGGTGGGATTTAATTTATTTTTCTAGGGTGCTCTATTTCTTTTTTTTTGTGGTCATATTGTTTTCATATTACACAGACATGTTAAAATCATAACCCTTACTTCTAGTATAGTCGGGTAAAAAGGAATTTCTTGCATGCCAGCAGTTACTTTCTTGATAGCCAACGAAAACGAGTTTCTTCTTTGTTGTTGATGTACATGCTAATCTAGCTATCATAACAAATGGAAGTAGGTATACCTATTATCCGTAAGAAATACAGACTTGCACCTCCCTTTAAGAGCGGCCAACCCGTCATACTTTTCATACAAAAGCTGGTACGTGATTATCGCGTTGTAACAATCTTTCATTAAAATGTTTGAACTAATAGGTATCTTGTGTACTTTATCTAGGTTTCTATGCAAGTCAAAAATCAAAATTTGGAGAAACAAATTCAGTCTAAGCCTCCAAAAACCTGCTTTTTTGCACAAATTTTACCTAAACTTTGGCCGTTCATACTGTACTCATAAATTGTAAAAGTAAGGAAAACATCGTCATAGAAACCTAGCACATGTAATGAGGATTCCAAAAGACAAATATTTTTTCCAAAAACTTGTAAGGCTTTTTCAAAAACACGTATTTCTTGGAACATGTTTTGTGAAATCATTGCGCGCCAATTTTCGTTCAATGTTATCGCGTTCTCACTTTTGCTTCTTTTTCAAACATTGCGTTGGATGAAACAACAAGCTTTTCAATCATGCTCGCTTTGACGATAGACGGACCGGGAAGGGCCCTCTTAAAGGGATTGGACGGTCAGACTTACAAAATTATTTCTTACTTAATTGTTGTTGTTTGTGTGCAAATTCTAGCTTGCATATTAAATTTCAGCTTTCTAGGACTTCGGGAAGTATCCAAGATGTTATATTTTATAAACAGACCGGCACCCCCAATACGGGGGTGGGTGGGTGAAAGTTACAGTTTTTTTTTTGTTTGTGTTCAAATCCTAGCCTGCATATCAAATTTCAGTTTTCTAGGACTTCAGTAAGTGCCCTAGAGGCTTTGATGTTTGAGTGAGTCAGTCAGTCAGTAACGAAATCGATGTGTTTTATGTATGAATAAAATCAGAAGTGTAAAAGCCTGACAAATGAAACTTTGGTATTTTAGTCTTTTAAGTCTGCTTATTACATTTTATCCTGAGAATTTGAGCTCTCTAGCATCAACCAGGCCAAAGCTATGAGTGTATGAAAATACGTCGAAACGCTTCAAGAAAAGGTAGGTCGTGCCCCTGTTTTTATGTTTTTGCTCCTCTTGGTACTACCTTGCCCCCAAATGCCAAGAACAAACTTGACATTGTAGTTGAAAAACATGTTCTCCCATACATTCCAACTGCAATTGTAAGTTTGTACGCACATTATTGAAATATTTACCATGCTATTTTAAGACCATAGACTTCTTCTATCATTTCCTGTAATTTGTGAGTAAAGAACTAATTTCTGTATTTTATTTGAAATTTTTGGCTCGGGAATTTCGGAGATAAAGGGGAATGGTCAATTTTCATATATTTTCTTAAATAACTTCAAAACTTTTTATTTTAAAATTATAAAAAGATTTATTTGAGACCCTCATAACAAACCCTTTCATTTGATATGTTACACAGTAAAGTTTGCAAAAAATTTGTTTAAAATTTTGTAGATTGCTCCTCAAAAGTGACCCCTATATTCAAAATTCATTTATTGTCGTTACGCGTCCGTATTTGGGTCACAGAAATTCATACGTATAACAAATTTCAACTTAATCAGTCCAGTAGACTCAGAGCAAATTGGCTGTGACAGACGGACAGACCGACAGACACACGAATGATCCTATTAGGGTTCCGTTTTTTAATTAGGAGATACAGAACCCTAAAAAGAACAAGCTGGGGGAAAATATGTGTCATATTCACGCAAAATGGCCATCGCTCAGCATAATGCTACGACCCTAGTGAGACAGAGCCCCAGCGCTGGTTTTCAGCTACAGCCGGCGTCCATCTGCCATTTATCTTATTCATTGTGTAGATAGACAGGCCGTCTATATCGATCTTAGGTTAATCTCATCCAGCTGCAACCAACAACACTTCATGATAAAACTGTCAAACTTATCAAGGATATATCATGATCAGAGATTGGAATAGGTAGAGTTTATTTACGTAAACTTCGAGGAAGGAAGTAACTTGAGTGGATAATACCTCTTCTAAAATCCCAGAATAGTTATAATGACGTTTGAATAATGTTTGTTTTTTGTAGGTACCTACTTAACCCTAAAAAATGTTAGTTATGATTCTTCAAATCAATAATTTGTAACTATAAATAAAGTCCAATAAATAATTAGTGGTTTTTAAATCAAATCAAAATCAAATCAAATCATTTTTTTTTTTTGCCAGCTTGGGTAGGGGTATAGATGTTATACATATTTTGATAATGTTCTCCATGCTCTGCCGTCACTTGGGCATGCAAAATTTTACACATAAATTAACAATTTACTGTCAAAATACCATGCTGAATAACAATAAATATTACAAAATTATTAAATTGGAAAATCATTTTAACCATTTAATTTTTCAATGTCAAGAAGTATCTAGTAGTCAATAATTAAATAAATGTCATGCAAATAAAAATAGTGAATAAATAAATAAAAGTCCTAGATAAATAATAATTGCGAGTTATACATGTCATTTCTATTATTGAATATATGATTAATAAATGATTGGCCATAACGATTCCCTTTTAGATACTCCTTCACACTGTAATACACTTTATCAGTTAGAAATGCCTTTAGCTTCCGCTTAAACATGTGCAAGTTGTCAATGTCTGTAATATAACATGGCAATTTATTATAAATCTTGGATGTCATGCAATATACACTGGTATCCATTAAATAAGTTCTGCAGGGCACTGTCTGAACTTTATTTCTATATCTAGCACTTCGGAATCCCGGAATTTTAACGTCATTATAATTATTCCAGGATTTTAGAGGAGGTATTATCCACTCAAGTTACTTCCTTCCTCGAAGTTTACGTAAATAAACTCTAACTATTCCGATCTATGATCATAATTCCCATAGATTTAGAGAATGTTCGAAATTTCGATCGGAAGTTTATTTTTCCTGTTTTTTAGTGAAATGGGTTGGTCTGATTTCGACAAAACCAATTTCTTGCAACAAGAAATTATTATGAACCCAAAAGTCTGTACCTAATAGTAGCTGTCTTTTCATAGTTATATTGCCTCCGATTTTTCATCACAGTCAGAATCGAATTGATCTCTATTCTTATTGTAATAAGGTTGCTTGTGAGTTGCAGTCAGAGATAAAATAATTTTAAAAGGACCAAGAAGAAGATAACCAAGGAACAACATTATATAAATGTGGAAGGATCTATTAGGACCAGAACGTTTTGTAGAAGATTCTATATTCTGATATTATCAGCTCAAGCTAAAGTTAAACTCGCAATTCGAGGTCAGAGTTGCATTACTTTCATTTCGAAGGATTCGACCAACTGGGCCGTACCCCAATCTGTGTCAAAAGCTGCACAGCTTGCTTTATGTCAAAACTGCTCGTACATATCTCGGGAAATAACCATCAGGAATTTCTCAATAGCAGCCCGGAGTCTGGATTTGTTCCCTCTTGGCAATAGGCTCGCCCCCTATTACATGGGACTTAAACTTAAAATAACTGGCGAAATGTGGGTGTAGGTACCTACTATATGTATGTACTACTATAGGTACACCCATGGTATAATAATATACTTCGCCAGGTATAGCATTCCGAGATATAGTGGTCGGGTGGGTGACACAAGCCTACGTCATCACCGCTGTGTTACCAGTAGTGTGTAATAATAACTCCCCAACCGCCTTTATTTCTTGTGCGAATCCGATAAAACAATGAGGTTTTGCCTAACAATTACGTTGGTATATGTTTAAATTGAATTTTTTCGTTTGATTAGTAAAATGAAACGACAATTTAAATGCTTTATATATATTTTTTAACAGAATGGTGACAGAAAATGTTTCCATAATCTTGTTTTGTTGCAATAAAGCGGCAACGGATAAGCATACGTAAGCATGTGTCACTCCCGGAATGCCAAACCTTGTTCTTTTAGACCATGGGTACACCTATGATTAACCCTTCAAGGAATACGCTATGTTCACTGCTTGATATAGAGAGGAACTGAGCAGGTACAGCTGGCCGTGGACCGTCTGGTGGCGATGGTGAAGATCGCAGATGACAGCTCTTGTAAATATTGAAGCAAGGTGACCATAAATAAAATAAAATAAACTCATCTCACCTGCCTAGCCTTCTCCCAACTATGTCGGGGTCAGCTTCCAGTCTAACCAGATGAAGCTGAATACCAGCATTTATCATGGAGCAACTGCCTTTCTTGACGCACACTGTGCCTCGTATATTCGTTATTTGGTTTGGAGTATGTCATGGTGTCACTATATTTCTTTAAGTATGTATTTCTTTTTGTGTATTGACACCTTGTTTTTATATATATATTCATTTAATTGTGTTATTGTGTGTTGTGCTATGTGTTTTATGTGCACTGAATAAACATTCTATCTATCTAGATATATCTATCTATCTGACCTCCACAACCCAGTTACTGGGTAATACGATATCCCTTGGTAAGACTGATTATCAGACTTTCAGGTTTCTGGCTAGCCGTAACGAATTACTTCTTTAAGGCTCCCACAGACAGGCGCGACGCGACAGCAATGGCGCCGCTCGTTGCGCGACACGCGGTGCCTTTGTGTCGGGCGTCGCGTCGCGCCAGTGTGTACGAGCCTTTAGGAGTGGTAGCCGGGACTACCGGTTTAGGAATGAGCTTGACCGTCACGAGCACGAGCCGCGTCCGTGTCTGCTCAATTTCTAGAGACCAACTCTCGGACAGGACACGCTGCCCGGTGTAGCATGAACTGCTTCACATAAAATGTTCGTGGAGTTTTGGACCTCACGCCTCGTACATGGCAAGATTCTCGCCCGGAACGGTCTATCATAAATGATCCTTTAACGTGGATTCCGGGGCAAAAAAAAAACTGTTGTATTATCATTTCTACCAGGAGCTGTCATTCAGGACTTCATTGATCCTCTCAGGATTGGATAGACTTATATGTGGATAGGTATACAGTGCTTTGTATTTATGTAACTGTCAGCAAACAGGAAAACAGGAACCCAATTCCCAGTGTGCGTTGTCGTCAGTCAACGAGTTAGTCATGGAACTGATAGGTGGTACTTATACATCTATGTTTACAAAAGGATTTTACTGCATAATATTAAGTAGAACAAACATTATGTTTACAATGTAAGTGTGTTATCTATGACAAAACCACTTGTGCTCAAGAACCTATTGTTATTTTATCGCACGTGACTGATATTATAATTATGTTACCATTGAATTCTGTAATGGGTAGGTAATGATCAAAATGCATATTTAAATAGTAATAAAACGTCAATCGATTAGCCTATCTAAAACTTTTTGTAAAATAAAATAAATAACATTTGGTTTTCGTGGAAAATATCTCCTGTTTGCCTATTTTTTTATTGTCTGCATTGTATAGTTTTGTTTCCTTTCTATGTTAGTTATATTGTACCGTGTTAATTAAATATAAATAAATTAATTAATTATATATTGTTTTTCGAAGATCCTATATGAGTCTATAAACTCATCAGAAGCAATAATTATAAATTATTATAGAAATATGTACCTAAGAACACCAAAATAATTAACAAAAACGTAAAACTTTTTATTTTTTCAACTAAATTGTGTTATTTTCATTAACTGGCGTAATACGACACTATTAAAAACTAGGACAAGACACTTTTTTCAAGCAGTGACGTAATTCTTATCCCTTAGGGCAGGTAACCCTACCTTTCGCAAACAACATTAACATACCTCCGAGAAATTATTCTAAAAGGCAAATTTAAATAATAATAAAAATTTATTACTCACTGGCAGAATAAAAACACACTCACTTCACTTTAAAACACTACAACACGAAATAAAACTATATAATATTTGAATTATTTTTAGAACTGACCGCCCGCCGGCCGCGAAGTCTGTTTGCAATATGATGAAAAATATGGTATCCACTTATTAATACATTAAGTGATACCATACACTGTCGTGCAAATGTATTCGCACCATTACTTCATTTTGCGTGGAACCAACGTTACGCATGTTTGTGAGAATGTCTGTTGATATAGGGGTTCTGGTAGTTTTTTCTCGCCATATCGTAGGGTTATTCTATCAATGTTAGTAATAACTACTGGGTATATACGCGATGTTCTTGCAGATATTTAGAAATAGCACGTACTGTTATTATATTTTCTTATTTTTTTTTTTACATGGTTTTATATTTTTTATATTATTTTTTATATTCTAATATTTAAAAATATAATTTATATGTTTATGTATATGAAATAAAGAAAATAATAATAAAGCTTTATTTCGGGTGGCATAGACCCATAGAAACCTTAACCTAGTACATTTTTATTTGACATGACTCGCCACACCTACCTACACAAGGCATGACCCACTGATTCTGAAAGGGCCAGTCAAAACGTACACCTATTGCGTATTGCGTTATTATATATACAGTTAAAATAAATTGATTTACAGGGAGTCTCTATAGAGTTTGTTACTTATACCTATGTTGTTTAAGGAAACAGCAGTCTTGTATTTCAGTATTACTATGTCGCTGCCTGCTGAAAACGTTTTGGGTACCTAATTTGGACAGTGGAAAAACAGTACAGTGGAGAGGTTTATGATAGAGAGTTAAGAGGAAGCGACCTACATGACCTTGTTCACGGCCTATGTATAATTGCTAGAAATATATTATACTAATAAACTAAAGGTAAAAGGCCCGCGTTATCGAGTTAATTGTCCGAGTAATTAATAGTTGTAGTATCAGTTGCCTGGAAAAATGATTATAATTAGAAAATCGTTAATGTTGATTTGAATTTTGTAGTAATGGGTGGATCTTGTAGTAATGACGATTTACGAGTAATGACGTAGATTTTGTGATGACCAAACATCTTTATCTTTCGATTTTGTTTTTTTATGAAGTGGTTATAGAATGCACAAAATTTTATGATTTCCTCAAATTTATATTTTAAAACATTGTCATGGTGACAAAATATTTTTGAAATCATAATTACTAATTACTACAAAAAAATATATTCATGCAGCAAAATTCGTAGAAAAGTACCGAGTTTTTGCACCTAATTACAAAATAAAAGTGTATAGGTACAAATTATTTAATAAGGTACATGTGCCAAATTTTTATTCTATTATTACACTTTCGGGAGCACGTCGCGCCTCGTCGTCTGCTCCCGCGCAGAAGACGAGATGATGCTAGTTGGTATTTACATAAATGCATAATAATTATTTTCGGCATTTACGGCATTTTTTTATTATTTACGGCATACCAAACTGGGCTATTGTTTTAGCCCAGTTTACGATGAAGAACGCTATACCAAATTACTCCGGTGGTTAAGTCTAACCGATGCCAAATTTCTGTAATAGATTTTCAACCTTATACTTTCGAAATAAAGTTGAAAATCTAATAAAGGAATTTGACAACGATAAGACTTAGCGACCGATTTTTGTCGCTGTCTATTGTTGAAACTGCAGGTCCAGTAGTCAGAAATAACAATAACCCAAATCACTCTGTTCCCAAAAATTCAGCCCGAAACTAAAGGCGAATTTCACCAATGAAGGTGAACGCGATCAGCACGTCATACCCCCGTGGTCACAAGGTACACGCTCAAACGACACGCGACTTGCGACAGCGACTGCGGGTAAAACAAATGAATTAAGTTCTGCAGGCGTAGCATGACGCTTTCTATTTCTTGGGAGATAAGACATAGCTATTTCTATACAAAGTGACATTTCGTTTCTCTATTTTTGACATCGCACCGTAAAAATCCTTCCACAATCTGTCACTTTGTCTTTCGTTTCTACCGATCGCTGTCTGGGTCCTTTTATATGTAGACTATTTCAGAAGAAAGTTTTCTATCCCAAACGTCAAAACACACTGACAACTGACGGTTGTCTAAGGTAGTGAAGACAATTTGATTTTGTAATCGCCATGCTAAAGACAATAGAAAACTTTTACTCCACGGCCCCAAAGTATAAAAATCGAATGGAAAAATGGAATTTTTCACATTTTGTATGGAAAATGTGAAAAATGATTACCTACATGTTTAGTTTTAGGGGTTTAAAGTTATCATAAGGGGGTCGAAATTTTCATTCTTTTTGCGATAGGACACACCATTTTCGAGATATAAGCAAAATAAAAGAAAAACGAGAATAAACTACTGAATTTCGTAAAACGTGCAGTTGACTCTTTCTACTTTGCTGCCATCGTACTGTCTTCACGGAACGTCATTTTTGTCTATTCTTCCGTCGACAAAACCCGTTTCTATAATAGCCATGCTACGCGTGCTGTAGAACATGCCACGAGCCACAGCGACGCAACTTGCGGAGCGATGCGACGAACGGAAACAGGAGACGCGCGCTGGTGTTGCTTGACGCAAGTCGCATCGCTCGAGGCCGTGAACGGGGTCTTACCGGCGTACAGCCGGTCTATTCTGTAAAAATGTCACCGTGAGATCTAAAGCGAAGTGAGTCGTCAATCCATCTGATGCTAGGGATTGAAACTAATGACGGCTCACTTTAAGCTCACTTCACCCAAGTTATCACGGTGAGATTTTTACAGAATAGATCGGCTGGTATTGAACCTGTCATCATAGTTGTGGAAGATTGATACCTGACAGCTCTTGAACGCGGTTACATGTGCTGATCGTGTTCAGATTAATTCGTGAAACCCGGCCTAAGTACTACAGTCCGAATCATCCAAACATATTAAAGATTTAAGTCGCTTTTCGTGAATGACTGTGTGACAAGTGTGTTCTTGTTTACTTCCCAACGTATTATGATGCGGTTTTTACCATATTTATAGAATTTATTTCGGAACTAGCAGATAATAAGGAAATGTCGATGTTTTCTCAAGGCGTAAAAACCGTGTTATGCAGGGGCGTTTTAAGGGTAAATTGGGAGTGTGATTAAGTGTAAGTTCTCTTTTTTGTCCAACTGAAGATCATACAGTCTGCCCCAAAATTGTATGAGCAGCCTGTGAATGTCTTAGCCCCTCAGACGTAACGCCTCTTTTGTGCTACTACGCGTCGCTGTAACGGTGCGCCCGCGCCCGGCCGAACCTGCGCGGATTCTCCGCGTTTACTAAAACTACGATATCTAAGAAATTATGCATCGTAGCTCTACAAATCCTATGTCATTAAAATTGTTATAAAATAAGCTATCTGATTATATAGGGTTTAGTACAGTTCTACCTTGTAACATATTGATAATAAACACGTACATTACTTTAAAAATATGCTTTGCGTGCACCGCGTCACCAACAGGTGAAAGGAGCGAAGGTATTTTGCTAAATTTTAAATAAAACTTTATAGGGACCCTAAAAACTTCTCGTATGTACCTCTACAGTCAGCGACAAAACTCGGTTAACACTTCAGTTTTTAAAATCATAATTTTAAAGCTACATATTTAATTAAAATATGAACACAAGTCAAATTATAAAAATATTTACTCTGAATACATGGAATTCTGAAATACAAAGTAACAGAATGTATAATGGGGTCGGGAAACATATAAAGAAAGAAAAGAAAGAAAATACGTTTATTTAGCACAGACTACAAAGCACATAAAACAAAATATACCTACAAGTAAAAAAGAAAAATATATATATACCATACAACCATACCATACACCATACTCATACACACCCATACCTCCATACTCTTCTATTAATCGTCATCTTGGTAGCCACTCCCCTTCCAGCCATATTTTACTCAGTCCATCCATCGTTTCTTGGTCTCCCCCTACTCATAAAGCCTTTATCTACATTCATACTCAAAAATTTCCTCACTAAAGCTGGAACACAATTTATCGAATAATTTTGTTTTAATTATGATGATTAATTCTAAAAGTAGCAGTCTTAATCGACTTCGCTGACCATACCTGCACTGACGTCACAGCATTTTTAATTTATTTTGTTTCTTTTTTGTCTGAGAGATCGTGAAGGCTTATGGCCTAAATATAAACACATGGTTTCTTTGTTGGCTTTGTTGGTCAAAAAGAAGTAATCACATAACGATTAACGACGATCTACTACTTTTTATGTTTTGATAACATGAATGATTGTTTTGAAATGAAAAAGCGCCACTCAATGACTTGGCCCGTGGCCCAGTCACAATGAGGGCTACCGCGTTTGAGTTCGCCGCTAGAGGCGCTAGTGTAGAGTATGGTCTCTAGATGTCAAATGTACTGAACGTTCACTGTTTGCGGGAATTTTTATCACGGATTTTAACTAATGATTCATAATTGTTGTAATGGTTGTGCCATTCCTGATTAATTATGACTTAAGATTTTAAGTAAAAAGTTAGGATCTAATTTGGTAGCACTTAAGGAAGAATAATATTTGTCCGCTTCATCTTTGGCAATTTTAGGAACATTATAATCGAAATATTCATTTGTAGTTTTAAACTGTAGTAAAATAAACATATTTATGAATTTATGGGAACTTAAACATATCCAAAACACAAAATAAAGGTACTGACAGGACCTTACTCGCCAGTGGCGCCAACTGGTGAGCACAAAAACGATAGCCCTCATTCGCCAAACTTTGTGTAGCGCCTACCACTACTTGGGCCTTAAAGCGGATGAAACTATGTGTTGCATCATCATCACATTTTGTAAAAGGAACAGAAGCTTTTTTTTTAAATTAGTTATTTTATTACGCACATTCACAATAATTAAGGCCTGACCAGATGGTTCCGGGTCAGGGCCTTCTGGGCTCCGGACCGTCTCAGTGTCCGTGTTGTACAACATTGAGGGTCAGGACGACTCGGGTCCCAGACATGACATGTAAACAAGTTTTTACAAAGTGTATTTCAAGCAAGCTTTTTCCTGTCCCTGGCGGAACGCTGACGGAACCCAGAACCTGATATTTGGGAGCAGAGCTACGGTTACGGAAGAAGTAAACAAATTAATTAACCATTTGATTTAGATATGATCAATAATAACGTTATCTATAAGATTGCGTTATCGTAGTTACCCATCTACGATAACACTTTAATAATAATTTTATAGATAACGTTATTGTTGATCACATCTAAATCAAATGAGTAAGGCGCTTCCCCGACCAAACGACCTTGGGCGTTCGATCCTTCGCTGTCCCGTCGTCGCTGAATCTCGCTCAGCTGACCCGCTCCCTGCGCACGCCCATTTATCATAAAATTCACAAAAAATATGGAATTATTTTAATAAAAAAAGACAAGCGATCTTTTAAAATAAAACAAAACGTAAATTATAGACATTTTTATATGACCTATCCATTAGTGTAATCCTCAATTAATTATAGCGTCACCTTTAGCAAAAGATGAATGAAATCAAGTATTTTAGTCACTTTTTTACAAGGAGATTTTAAATGTATTTATAATACAAAAAAAGCAAATAAGAACGTGCAATGTGATGATAGGTTATCGAACATTAATAATGTGCCTTTAGATGTAGTTTATTACTGATAACTAATGAGTTAATAGTCTCTGAATAACGCACTATTGCAAGGTTTTGCTCGGGGTAGCGCCTTAATTAATTTGTTTTTGAGATATATTGGTGTATATCTACGAATCTTGAGGGAGATACAATAGTGTTATTGTTTAGGAAGGCATTTGACCATACAAATAATAATTTCAATGACCTAACAATGACATTAATACAGGGACCAATTAAAAAGACATCACATGATGTGATGATTATGATTGATGATTTTGATTATGTGATGAATTAAGTTGTTACCAAGCTATAAATCTAAGACTGATTACGGATATACTAGGAACCGTTAAAGAGTTCCCTCTTACGAATTGACGAACTTGACAGCGTCAAGTAGTTCGGTCCTATAAAATAATCCTAAGATTTTTGCAAAGATTGGTTTTTTCTGATTATCTTAAGTTATATATCAACTCGATAGGCCCAGATGAAGTCGTTAAGGGGACTACAGGACCTAAATGCAAGTTTTATAATGCCTTAAATATATGATTCACTGCAGTAAACACAATCAGAAAAATATATGATATTTTTCAGGATAGATGCTAGGTAGATAGTGTGTTGAAAACATAATACAACTAATTGGATACGATGGAAAAATATCTCGATCATACCTCTAAAAAAATATTGTAACAATTAAAAACCATCCTATCCTAATCCTAATCCTAACTTCCTAATCCTAATCCTAATCCTAACTTCCTAACTTCCTAACTAATCCTAACTTCCTAACTATCCTAACTATCCTATCCTAACTATATATATATATATATATAATATTATAAATGCGAAAGTAAGTTTGTTTGTTTGTTTGTTACCTTTTCATGCCTAAATCACTGAACCGATCATCCTGAAATTATGCATATACGTAGTCAGGTGTACAGAAACGGACATAGAGTACCTTTCATCCCGAAAAAAAGTAATGTTCCCGAGGAAAACATCAATAACGTTCTTATGATAATAGATAGCGCCACGTGTCTTTCGAATCATGATTGAATTATGTTCAGGAAGAAACCATAGTCATTATTGTTAAAATTGAAAAGTTTGATGTCAAGCTCGATAGATGGCGTTGGCGTCGAAATAGATCTCGCTATGGTTTCGTTACCACGATTTGGTTAGTCTCATAATTTTTATTTAATATATACCAGCTTAGATCAGGACTATTGTGGTTTTATTTTCAACCCCATTAGTTCATTAGTTCAAATCATTACCAGCTTGGAAATAAACATTGGTCCTTGAGCCGGATCAGACCCTCAGTCTGAAGTTTTTGAAGTTAGCGGTACCAGGTTTGGACCGCACCCCAGCATACTCGCAGTGGATCGCTGCAACAGGAGTATCGGGCATCCCGCAGAGGCAGCAACAGCTTCGTCCAGCAAGGTGGACGAGCTCAGCCACTGTGGAATTGTTAGTTCAACGTGACGCCACAGAGTGCGCCACTAGTAGTTCATCACAGAAGACCAGTGTTCGGGTTCAGTCAGCAGCTTCGTTCAGCAAGGTGAACGAGATCGACGTCTACAACCGGCAGTTGAAGTTCAAAGTGACACCATAGAGGGCGCCACTAGTACAATACGAGTTCAAACTACGTGCAAAGTGTGAGTGAAGTGCAAACGTGAGTACAATTTAATAAATTAGTAGCAGTGATTAAGAAGATTTTGCCAAGCAATTTTGAACTTTATTTTAAAGAAGATTTTAACTTTAATATTTTGAAAAATATTTAGACTTAGCTTTAATATTGTGCATGTTAGGACTTAGAATAGTTTCATAAAAACGGTGGAACGGGGAACCTATGCCCGATTTCTACCAGTGTTTGGTTTTTAAAAAACACTTGTAAAATTTTTCGCATTTATTGAGACTTAGAAAAAATACGGTACATTTTGTTTAGTTACAAACTTGTAATTTCTACGTCTCAATCTAGGCTTTCTTTAATAAGGTTAGGTTGGAGTTATTTACATAGTTTGAATGAACTTTATTTACATTGTTTATTAATTATACTGTTTTTTCAATCAATTTTTACCGCTTACTTTAAATATTATTGTTGTGGTTCATGATGGAAGGTCAAATTAATATATTGAAAGACCTTCAAAATGTTATACAAAAGGCTTTCACTAATTTTAAAAAGAGTCCAAAAGATAGACTGACATTAGAATATATAGAGACAAGGCTTGAATTATTAGAAAATGATTGGTCTTCATTTAAGGAAACCAAATCTCAACTTTATGGACGTTTTAAGATAGAAGACATAGGTCAAAAGGTGATCGATATATACGATTCCACCGAAGATACATATATATCATGTAAATGTCTGATGAAATCAACGTCAAATAAGATTAATCCTAGGGAACCATTACCACAAAGCAGTGGATCCAACAATAATAATTCTTCCAAGCCATCCAATTCATTCGTAAAGTTACCCAAGATAACAATTCCCAATTTTTCTGGCAAATACAGTGAATGGACAGCCTTTCACGATCTTTTTAAGTCACTTGTACATAATAACTCATCTTTAGATAATGTGCAAAAACTGCACTATCTTAAAGGCCACCTCACTGGTGAAGCCGAGCAGTTGATTAGGTATACACCAATCACAGATGCCAACTACAGCGAATGTTGGTCTCAGTTAGAAAAGCGCTATGCTAATAAAAAGTACCTAGTAAATTGTATTTTAAAAAGGTTGTTCAGCCAGAGACGACTGAATGTAGAATCAGCTACCGCATTAAAGGAGCTGTTAGATACCACTAGTGACTGCCTTAATGCGCTTAAAAACCTGAAAATCGATGTGAGCACATGGGACGTTATCATCATCCATATAGTTACGTTCAAATTTGATAATGAAACGCGAAAACAATGGGAGTTAAGCAGTTCTAACGATGCTAGCAACGAGTTGCCCACCTTTGAGGATCTCAAAATATTTATCGAAAGTCGTTTCCGCGCATTGGAATGTATAGAGCCAAGGAAGGCTGTGGCTCACCAGGCCAGTAATAGTTCACAGGTTCATAATTCAAAGGCAATGCTAGCCACAAAGTCATTCAATATGCGTTGCGAATTCTGCTCGGAAGTCCATAAGCTCTGTTTCTGCAAGCAATTTGCAAAACAGCCCACAGAAAGCAGACGCGAATTTGTAGCAAAAAATAAAATATGCTTTAATTGTCTAGGCAGCAATCATAGAGTACATGACTGTAAAAAGCAGACCGTCTGTAAAGTTTGCAACAAGCGTCACCATTCTTTGCTGCACCCTAATGGAGAACCTAGCGGAGAGAATGAAGGCCGAGATGCTACCGTAAAGACGGCTACAGATAACACTAGTTCTTCAACTAGTGATAATCCGATAGTCGCATGCTTGTCTACGGGCAAGGTCTTCAAACCCAGACAGGTTTTATTAGCCACGGCGTTAATAAAAGCCGAGTCCAAGACGGGTGAATTTCAAACAGTTCGAGCATTACTAGACCAAGGTTCACAGGCTTGTTTTATTACAGAGGCCACAGTTCAACTTCTTAGACTAAAGAAAGTACCAGTCAGGGGTCTCGTATCAGGCTTAGGTGATGATAGATCAACCATTGCGAAACACATGGTAAACTTGACAATTGAGTCAACAATTGATCTCGATTTTCAACTTAAAATAAATGCCTATGTTTTGAGTAAGATCACCTCATACTTGCCCGAGAGAAATGTTAACACAAGTTCATTGGATTGGATTGCCATCAACGACCTGTGTCTAGCAGATCCCGATTTTAACACACCCAATAGAATAGATATTCTTTTGGGTGCAGATGCTTACTGCTACATTGTGAAGGAAGGTATAGTCAAGAGTCCATCTGGTACTCTCATCGCACAGAGCACCACTTTAGGGTGGGTCCTTTCAGGTGTAGTCAGTCCAAATAGTGAGAGTTCAAAGCATGACACAAAAAATATAAAGGTACATTGTGCTCAGTTCAATGAAGATGACATTTTAAAGAAATTTTGGGAAATCGAAGAACAAATCAGTACAAAGAAATTACTTAATCCAGAAGAGCAAAGATGTGAAGAATTCTACATTAAAACAACTAAGAGAGATGATACAGGCAGGTACATTGTACGATTACCATTCCGTGATGAAGAACCTGCTTGTAAAGCCGGAAGTTCACGCGATATAGCTGAAACAAGATTTAAATCATTAGAAAAAAGACTAAGTAGGGATACAGATTTAAAGGAAAAATATATAGAGGTAATTAATGAATACTTACAATTAGGACACATGAGACCTGTAAAAGATGAGAATAGTAATAGAGAAGCCGTTTACCTACCACACCACGCGGTGATAAGAAATGACAAGACCACGACTAAGGTTCGTGTTGTTTTTAACGCCTCGGAAAAGAATAAAAAGGGAGTTTCACTAAACGACACTCTAATGGTAGGACCAACGCTGCAAGCAGATTTAAGACACACTGTTTTGAGATGGAGAATGCATTCTATAGGTATAGTTGCGGACATAATTAAAATGTATCGTCAAGTTAGGATAGCCGATGAAGATGCTGTTTTCCAGCGAATACTCTGGCGAGACGATCCTGAAAAGCCGATCAGAGATTATGAGCTTGTAACGGTAACCTTCGGAACAGCCTCCGCACCATACCAAGCGGTTAGATCGCTCCATCAGGTCTCATATGATGAAGGAGACAAGTTCCCACTTGCAGCAGGCAGAGTGTTAAATTGTTTCTATATGGACGATTTAATGACTGGATGTAATAGCATTGAAGAGGGTGTAGAAATCTGTAAACAAATGGTAGAATTATTAGAAAAAGGAGGATTTACATTACAGAAATGGAATAGCAACAATCAGCAATTATTAGATACAATAGGTTCTATGGATAGGAATGAAGGAATTCTGCAAACAGGTCGAAAATACATAAAAAATGAGAACATTAAGAATAAGGACAAACAGGACATGATAGTAAAGGAAAAGGAAATAGATAATAAGGACACAGAAATTAAACTAGATACTACTACAAAAATCTTAGGACTCACCTGGAACCGCCAAGAAGATTCTTTTCAGTACGCGGTAAATCTCCCACCACTGACGACGGCACCTGTAACAAAAAGATCTATAATATCAGACATAGCTCGTTTGTTCGACCCATTAGGATGGTTAGCTCCTAGTGTGGTTGTAGCAAAGGTGTTCATCCAAAAGCTATGGCTCGCAGGTGTTAGTTGGGATGAGAAATTACCTACGGAATTAATAACAGAGTGGAGTACTTACCGTGAAGAGTTACAATTATTTACTCACGTTCGGATACCTCGTTGGCTTGGGACAAGCTCAACTGATGATCTTGAATTGCAAGGCTTTAGTGACGCATCAAAAGCTGCATACTCTGCAGTTGTTTACTTGAGGATAATTGATACCACAGGCAAGGTTCATGTTTCATTGTTGGTTGCAAAAACAAGAGTAGCTCCAATCAAACAAGTCAGCATTCCTCGATTGGAGTTATGTGGCGCAGTACTCTTATCAAGCTATTGACAGAGTCTGCAGAGGTATTAAATATACCAAAGACAAAGATTTCAGCGTGGACTGATTCGACAGTAGTACTATCGTGGCTTAACAGCCACCCTAGTAGGTGGAAAACGATTGTTGCGAATCGGACTGCTGAAATATTGGGTACAATGAGTTCATCTCAATGGTTTCACGTGTCGACCAAAGAGAATCCAGCAGACTGCGCTTCAAGGGGAATACTACCTAGTTCATTGGTTAGTAATGACTTATGGTTTTCTGGACCGTCATTCCTAAAAAACAAAAATATTGAGTACAAAAGGCCAAAAGATTTAAAAATAGATTTAGAACAAACAATAAAGGCTCACGCAGCTGTCATTCCAGACCACGTAGTTCTAGAAAATTATTCTAGTCTACGAAAATTAGTTAGAGTAGTTGCGTATTGCCGACGATTTTTAAAGAAGGACAAATACAATAGTGTATATTTGAAGGGTCACGAGATAGAAGCCGCATTAGAAACCTGTATAAAGAAGACACAAGCAGAGATATTTACAACAGAATATACACAGTTAAAAGAAGAAGGGTATTTGAATATGAAGTCTAGTAAACTGAAATCACTTTGCCCTTTTCTCGACAATAAGGGTATCATGAGAGTTCGAGGACGACTTGCAAAATCGGAACTTGATGAAGACTCGAAACATCCAATAGTCCTACCACATGCAAGTCATCTGACTCATCTTATAGTTGCAGATGCACATGAGAAAACGCTGCATGGTGGTCCTCAGTTGCTGTCAAACTTTTTAAGGTCAGCCTATTGGATAATAGGTGCTAGATCTCTAATCCAGCAATATGTACGCAAATGTGTAACTTGTGCAAAACAGAGGGCTAGCGTCAGAAATCAGATAATGGGTGATCTCCCATCAGTCCGATGTACACCAGCAAGACCATTTTTGCATAGCGGAGTGGATTATGCTGGACCCATAAGCATAAGAACGACAAAAGGCCGTGGTCATCGTTCATATAAAGGCTATATATGCCTTTTTGTTTGTATGTCCACCCGTGCTATTCACTTAGAGGTCGCCAGTGATATGAGTACACAGGCATTTTTAGCTGCCTTTCGACGATTTGTGTCGAGACGAGGTCACTGCGCAAAATTGTGGAGCGACAACGGCACCAATTTCGTAGGTGCCTCCAGAGAGTTACGACAGTTGGCGTCTATACAGCCAGCAATAGCAGAACACTTGGAAACAAACAATACTGAGTGGCATTTTATACCGCCTCATGCTCCCAATTTCGGTGGTCTT
The DNA here is from genome assembly GCA_917490735.1 of Dryobotodes eremita. Classification (NCBI taxonomy): domain Eukaryota; kingdom Metazoa; phylum Arthropoda; class Insecta; order Lepidoptera; family Noctuidae; genus Dryobotodes; species Dryobotodes eremita. Next base: position 21,719,885 of record OU823244.1, read on the forward strand.
TGGGAAGCAGGTGTAAAGTCCACCAAGTTTCACCTTAAAAGGGTAATCGGCGACTCTACACTTACGTACGAGGAAATGTCTACACTCCTCAACCAAGTGGAAGCATGTTTAAACTCACGACCGATAAGCGTTATTAACTTTGCTGATCCTGGTGAACCCCTGCCGTTAACCCCTGGACATTTTCTGATCGGTGAACCGATAGTTAATGTACCAGATAGAAATTATGAAAGTTCAAATGTAAATTATTTGACTCGGTGGCAATTAGTTCAACGAATGATGCAGTCTTTTTGGAAACGATGGTCGCAAGAGTATTTATCAAATCTAATGAACAGGTACAAATGGTCTTCCCAAATTCCGGAGCCCAACATCGGGGACATTGTTTTGATTAAGGAAGATGATTTACCGCCAACTCGTTGGCTGTTGGGACGGGTTGTGCAGAAACACCCCGGTGATGATAATATCACCCGTGTGGTCACATTGCGCACAAAATCCTCTACCATTAAGAGACCGACTTCCAAATTATGTATTTTACCAATAGCTCAATGAATTGCTTATTGTTTTAATCAAGTTTATGTAAAACTTCAGTAGATCAAATCTTTAATTTTATTCTTAAGAACAAATGTATATTTACAAAGTTTACCATGTTTTATTGTATTCACTTTATAGTTTTATTTTTACGTTGTTATATCTTTTTCGCATATTTTAACGATAAACTAAACTTTTACAATTGTTAAATAGCACCATTTTAAACTGTTGAAGATTGTTTATTTTTATTGTATGTCTTAGATTTACGAACTATTTTAGCTTTTACTATATATTAAGTGCAAATTTTAAACTTGAAGGTAATTTAAGAAGGACATTCCGTCACTAAATGTCCTTGGTGGGCGGTATGTTCAGGAAGAAACCATAGTCATTATTGTTAAAATTGAAAAGTTTGATGTCAAGCTCGATAGATGGCGTTGGCGTCGAAATAGATCTCGCTATGGTTTCGTTACCACGATTTGGTTAGTCTCATAATTTTTATTTAATATATACCAGCTTAGATCAGGACTATTGTGGTTTTATTTTCAACCCCATTAGTTCATTAGTTCAAATCATTACCAGCTTGGAAATAAACAATTATGTTATTGTCGAAACTTTAGTAGTGTGTTAAGAGTTTTTTTATTTTTTATTTAAGTACCTACTTAATAAATTTTGTGAGTCTAGAGTGTCGATAGACCGGTTTTTCATCCTCCTAACTATAATTCCCTGAACAACCCGAATTGATTGTCAAATTCTAAATTAACCCGAGCGAAGCCGCGGGCAAAAGCTAGTACTATGTAATATATATGCAATTATTCTGATTTTCTGTCAGATTATTCTATAAGCAACATATTAACGTAATAGTGTTTTAATTTTTTAGTCCAATCAATAGATTTTTTGTAAATAGATAATTTCTTCATATTTTGGAATATATTACCAACGTTATATCACCGCGCTTCTCTTTCGTTTCAATGCAGTCCGACAGCGACCGCGCTTTAGCTGTTGTCAGCCTCTTAACAAGAAAAACTAATTAAAGATCGTAAAAAAATATTGTTTACCTAACGCGATGACGGAGTCAACAATGCATGAAAATACAAGTGTTTCAAATAAATGGTTCATAATGGATATTTTGGTCAGTTAATGGGAGTTGTTTGACTTACATATTGCTTAGTCAGCATTGTTGTTAAGTGTCTGAAAAGGACAAAGTCAGGTTACATTAATTATGATTTTCATGAAAAACTAAAGAAAAGCTTTTGGTTATTTATTTTGTTTCAACCCGCATAACACGTGCTTTTTAATTTTGTTTTTTTAACCTTCGGCATTTCCATCCGATATGCAAGTTTTTTTTTTACACAGGCACTTAGATAATTACTAGAAAGTGACGTACTTATTGTTAAGTCTACTTAAAAAAAATGAAAATTAATTTTACAGGGTTGCAGGGACATCGACGTACAAACTATAACCATGAATTCAGCGTATAAATTTTTCGTCGTTTTATTATTCAAAATGTTATTGGATCTATCTCGCCTATAGATAGCGTAACTAACGTCCATCCATGATCCCTGAGTCAAAGATACCACCCAGTAGCCAAGTTTCAGTAAAAATTATAACATCGTATGAACAGCATGCTACTTTTCGGTAGAGCTTTGCAGATAGACTGCGCAGGCCGCTACCTAACAGTTATTTAAAAGAAACACAAGTAATGTACATATAGATTATATTTGACAAGAAGTTAGGCTAGGTCACGAGAAGGTCACTGTTCAACTGCACTGAGCACTAACACACTATTGTTAGGAGGGGTACCGTCCTTGGATACTGGGCAGCCGGCAGGCCCGTCCGCAGAGGCTCTGTAAGAGGCCGATATGGCCTTCGAAAGGCCGCAGGTAGCGGGCATCGGTAGCAGGCCGTAGCACGCCACGCATCAGCGCGTAGGTTGGTTAGCGGACGTCGGTAGCAAGCCGTAGGATGCCAGTAGCACGCTACGCATCAGCGCGCAGGTTGGAGCAGCGTGTAGGTTGGAGTTGTCCTGTCCTCAGCCAGGGCGTAGAACCCTAGAAGGCACGTTAGGGAGCGCATGTTATTTGCAGTGCAAAAGCAGCAAGCCGCGTGTGATGTGTCCAGCCTCATTCCCCATTCGGCGACTAAGGAACGGTGAAGGGAGTAGGATAGGCAGAAGCTCAACACATCGCAGCGGCTTACAGGCAGAGAGTTGCAAAGACAGCGTGTCACAAAGACAAATGCAATATGAGGTTATGTATGTATCACGCGAGCATAAAATACAATGAAAGCAATGATTTTAGCAGATGGCTCGCTCTATGGCTTATAATACACAATGAGGTCCTGCACAGCCCGGATGTAGCAGCAACACATACATATTTCAGATCCTTAAGCACTGGTCACCTACGGCCGCGTGGTCCAACAATGAAAACCGCGAAATAGGTAATGATAATATTAACATAAGGTGTCCGGTACAGGAGGTATGGTATTAATATCAAATTAATGAGGAACTCACCCTAGCTCGGGGCACAAGGAATCCTGAGGGTCAGGGACAGAGCTCTGCTAGCTAAAACAGCGCAAGATCAAAATGGACGAGTGTTTTCAGTAAAATTAGTAGTTCGCTTAGAGTAATAGTAGTTGCTCCATCTCTTTAGTGATTTGCTTAGCAACTAACTACTTACTTTATTTTAGCATCACTCGTCTATTTACCGTTGAGACTCCTCCGAACGCTACACCTAATACCCCTTACAGTTTGGTAGAAATTTTTAACTGATCGAATTTAAATTCTTATCATTCTTATACCTTATCCTATACATTGTTTATTGCTTGTTGTAATTTATCCAACGAGTCGTTATCCCTGATATATTTATCGTCTGCACCATCATGTTTTCTAAAAGAAAATTTACCACCACGGACCCACATATTTGTAGCCTAAACTCTTAGCTTTAATCCTGGTCGCAACATGCAGCACTTTGTTTGCTGGTGATAAATGTTCTACTATTATATATATTTTTTAAATTCTGATATAATACTAGTCCATAGTTTTACACACATACATACATTAACAATTATAAACTATTTTAAATTTTAACAGGTAAAAACTCAAAATATAATAGTGATTAATTCAATATTCTAAAACCCACAAAAAAAAGATATTAATTAAAATTGACAAAAAATTATGAACATGTCAGAATCGTATAATCGGCTTTTTCACCGCCAATCTTAAGAGCGGTGTTGCGCTTCTCTTCAGAAGTTTTATTTTTATTAAAGTTGATAGAAGCAGCCAAAAAGTGGTCTTAAACCCGTGGATTTCTGAATTGAACAACAATAAGTTTCGGGCGGTTACTAGTTGGGGTATGCTTTGCAATTCTTGTAACATGATGTATTTTATACTCAGTCAAGTCGCCAGATATCACCGTCCTAATATTCATGACACAAGATTTTCGTTGTTTTGCTCGGGCAGTCATTGAATTTCCACATTCGTAGAACGTGCTTGTTGTTCCATCTGAGTTAGCCGCTCACCTAAGTATTTAACAGCAGTTTTGAGCTGCTCGTTTTCCTTTTTAAGATTATTAACGACTTTGGTGTTTAAGGAAAACCCAGTCTTTATTTCCTCAAACTTTATGTTCATAAATTCCATTGATGTATTAAGCCCTTCTAATTAGTTACTTAATTGCCTTCATCTGTGTGTTAACATAGTTCGCTAAAGTTTGGTTCAGGTGCCGCATAAGATCATCTATTTATTTTTTCATAATGCGAGAAACTTCGCCAAACGTAACAGGAGCGTCATCGTTGAGGATACTTACCGAAGACTCTTTCTTTCTATGTCTTACATTAGGATCACTCGCCTGACTATTGCGCACTGGAGTATTATCTGAGTTTCGCTTCTTCGACTTGCAGTTCGGACACACTCAATTATTCAGTTCGGTTAGTTGGAAGTTACAACTGGGTTGCGTCAGACAGGAATGGTGGTAGGGTTTTTGGCACGATGAGCATTTAACCAAAGCACTTCCTTTAGCAACAGCTACAGTATTCTGAGCAACAGCCCCAATTCATATTGGTGCTACTTTGTTTTAGATTCACTCAAAGTTAAATTATCAATGATCCGGCGTATACTAATAAATCCAAATAAATTGCATGCTAATAAAGGCCCACGTTTATGACCAATAGCTGTCGATGCGAGTCGGCGAGAAGAATGTTGTAAGAGCCGTGAAAATTGTGTTACTTACGCGTTGCGCTCATTAGGCTAGTTCTCACAATTAATTTTAGTTAATGGCGGCAGGTATAATAAAGTCATTGGCTGATTGTTTTTGGTCACTACGTAATTTTTAAGAGCATTTATCACAAAATATAAAACGTTTCAAATTTATTAGACTTTATGCTATCAAACTTTATAAGAATCAGTACACAGCACTATTTTCCAGGTTTTTAAATTATTCAGACGGAACAAAATTAACGCAGGTATTACACGCGCGCGCCGATATCGATACAATACATTTGTTTTTCTTTTTTTTTAAACGTATTTTATGTAATAATAATATAATTATTGGTGATGTTCTTCAGAAAGGTCAGGTGCGTAGTACTTGCAACCGGCGTGCGTGTATGACCAGTGAACTTAAACGAGGCAAAAGGAGTATGTAAGGATCGTAGCAGGTGGCGTTCGGTAGTTTCTGCCTACTCCCACGGGAAGAAGGCTTGAGTTTATGTATGTGTATGTATGTATGTAATATAATTATAATATAATTACTACACACTACTACTATTACTTTTTATAATCTTTATCTATATAAAAATTACGTGTCACGTTGTTTGTCCACGATGGAGTCCTAAACTATTGAACCGATTTTAAATTTGATTTGCACACCGTGTGCAATTTGATCCAACTTGAAAGATAGGATAGCTTACATCTCAATTTATAGTCGCAATATTATTTTATTGCAAATTATTTGTCTATTATTTGACAGTCACTATTATCTGTTAGCTCTAAACAATTCTAACAGATGGCTATGGTATCTGTTGACTGGATTGAGTAAGTATTCAATAGATGGCGCTATGTTAAAAATACAAACGTTTCATATAAGCTACAATTTAATAGCATAATCGCCACGTGTTGCTGAAGCTAAGGTATAACCTAAATATATTTTGTAATAAATGAAATACAGTGAAAAAATATTATGAAAAGAAAAGATATGATTGTTTGTTTGTATTGAGTAGGCTCCGAAACTGCTGAACCGATTTCAAAAATTCTTTCACTGTTGGGAAGCTATATTATCTTCGGGTGACATAGACTATATTATATTATGCTTTGCTACACGGGCGAAACCGGGGCGGGTGACTAGTATATATATATATTTTTTTAAACTTTGCCCCACACTAGGAATTTCTCCTGTATTGTGGGTGCGTTTACAAACATTCAAACTCCTCAGTAACTCCTTGTAGGTCATACAAATATCTTCCGCTGCGGTCAGCCCGGTCACAAGGCCGGCTCGTGCAATGCTAAGCCGCACTGCTTTTTATGTGCGGCTGCTGGCAAGCCGGCCGATCACCGGGCTGGGAGTAAGGCCTGCGCTCCACCCGCCAAAGCCAGGGGCAGGGGCAAGCCCTCCGCCACCGCCGTCACCGCCGCACCCGCCACCACTGCCACCGCCGCTGCCGCCCCCATCGTCGTAGCCGCCGCAAGCACCGCGGCAGGGCCCTCACAGGGGGCTCGGGAGGGGGCTGATATGGAGTGCCAATAATGGCCCCATTACGCCTCCTCCAGGCGAACATCAACCACTGCGCCGCTGCTCAGGATCTGTTGCTCCAGAGCATGGCGCAGTGGTCGATCAACATCGCCGTGGTCGCTGAGCCGTACTTTGTCCCGCCCAGGGATGACTGGGTGGAGGATCTGAGCGGCTCAGTGACCCTCATTTCGTCGGCCGCCGCCGGTACCCCGTCGCTTGAGGCAGTAAAGAGGGGACGGGGTTGCGTGGCAGCACGGTTCGGGGAGATTGTTGTGGTAGGGGTATACTTCTCCCCGAACCGAACTCTCGCCGAGTTCCACAACTCCCTTGCGGAGTTGAGAGACGTCGTCGTCGGGTACCATACCCTGCCCGTGCTCGTACTCGGGGACTTCAATGCCAAGAACACGGCTTGGGGTTCCCGGTACACGGACACACAGGGCAGGATGGTGGAGGACTGGGCTCTGGAGACAGGCCTGGTCGTCCTAAACCGGGGTTCTGTCCCCACGTGTGTGCGGATGCGGGGCGAGTCAGTGGTGGACATCTCGTTCGCCAGCCCCGCTCTGTCACCGCGTGTCATTGACTGGCGCGTCATGGAGGGGGTGGAGACTTATTCCGACCACCGGTACATCCGGTTTGAAGTCTCCGCCCAGACCTCGAGCGCGCTGGTCCGACAGGCCCCGAGTGGTCCAAGGTGGGCGCTGAAGAAGCTGGACCGGGAGCTCCTCCTGGAATCCTCGATCGTGCAGGCCTGGGTGTCACCACCGGACAGGCCTGCAGACATCAATGACGAGGCGGAGTGGTTCCGGGAGGCCATGTCCGAGATTTGTGACGTGGCAATGCCCCGGGTTCAGCCCAGACGCGCCTGGCGCCAGGTGTACTGGTGGTCGCTGGAACTAACGTCTCTGCGCGAGGCGTGCGTTGCTGCGCGACGCCTGTACACCAGGCACCGCAGGCTCCGTATCCGCCCTCCGAATACGGAAGCCATTCAGGCGGAGCTATACGAGGGTTACAGAGCGGCGAAGATTGCCCTCCGAGCGGAGATCCTGCGGGCCAGGGGACTGGCCCGTGAGGAGTCGCTGGAGACTCTCAACAGAGACCCGTGGGGACGCCCATATAAGGTGGTGCGGGAGAAACTCCGCCCATGGGCTCCCCCGCTGACGCAGAGTCTCCGGCCCCAGCTCGTGGAGGGCGTGGTGAGCGCTCTGTTCCCTTCGCGGGGGGAGCATACTCCCCCGCCCATGGCTCCGCCTCCTGCGGTGCCAACTGTGGACCACACAACCGACGATGACGACGTTGCTCCTGAGGTGACCGAGGTAGAGTTGAGAGTGGCGGTACGTAGGCTGAGTGCCAAGAATACCGCCCCAGGACCCGACGGCTTACCTGGAAAAGCCTGGGTCCTGGCCTCGGAGGCTCTCGGGCCTCGACTAAGAGGGCTCCTAAGCGCATGCTTGGAGGAGGGCCAGTTCCCACTTCGTTGGAAGACGGGGAAACTGGTCCTCATTAAGAAACCGGGGCGCCCGGCGGACTCTCCGTCCGCTTACTGGCCCATCGTGCTGCTCGACGAGGTGGGGAAGCTCTTTGAAAGAGTCATTGCAGGCCGCCTCGTCAGGCAGCTGGTGCGGGTGGGGCCGGATTTGGCGGAGAGCCAATTTGGTTTCCGCAGGGGGCGCTCCACGGTGGACGCCATCATGCGCGCGCGAGCCCTCACGACGGGGGATGCTGTGGCCCGGGGTGGGGTCGTCTTGGCGGTGTCTCTAGACATCGCCAACGCCTTCAATACCCTGCCCTGGAGTTGCATCAGGGAGGCACTCCGGTATCACCGGATGCCGACCTACCTCTGTCGTGTAGTCGAGGCCTATTTGACGGATAGGGCGGTAATCTACCCCGGTCACCAGAGAGAATGGAACCGGCGAGAGATGTCGTGCGGTGCCCCACAGGGATCGGTCCTGGGGCCGCATCTGTGAGACATCGGGTACGACTGGGTGCTGCGCGCCGACCTCCCTAGCGGCGTCAGCGTGGTGTGCTACGCTGATGACACGCTAGTCCTGGCGCAGGGGAGGTCGCACCAGGCGGCGGCCGAATTGATGACACGCGGGGTTGCGACAGTCGTCGAGAGGATCCGGCAATTGGGACTCGAGGTGGCCTTGCACAAGTCCGAGGCCATGTGTTTTCATGGTCCTCGGAACGCGCCACTGTCGGGTTCCGAAATAACGGTAGGAGGGGTTCACATCGGCGTCGAGTCGACGATGAAGTACCTGGGACTCGTCCTCGACAGCCGGTGGAACTTCGTGGAGCATTTCCGACGTTTGGCTCCCAGACTGCAGCGGGCCGGGGCTGCTTTGAAGCGGCTCTTGCCCAATCTGGCGGGGCCAAACGCTTCCTGCCGGAGGCTCTACGCGGGGGTCGTGCGGTCCATGGCCCTTTACGGGGCACCGGTGTGGGCGCGTTCATTGAAGCTCCGGCCAGCCCGCCGGTGTAATGCGTCCCAAAGGGTCATGGCCATCCGGATGGTACAGGGATACCGCACGGTCTCCTGCGAGGCGGCGAGCCTCCTTGCCGGATTACCGCCGTGCGATCTGGAGGCAAAGGTCCTCGCGCACGTCTGGGAGTGGCGTGAGGAGGCGAAACGCCGGGGCGTAACTCCGCTGCCGCGAGAAATCGCGGCACAGCGGATAGAGCTTCGGCGGTATCTCATGGTGGCATGGAGAGTGCGACAGTCGCAACCCAGCACAGGGCACGCCACAATTGCGGCGGTAAGACCCCTCTTTGAGGAGTGGCTTGAGAGGCGCCACGGCGTCCTCACCGGACATGGCTGTTTCGGGAGGTTCCTGTTTCGAATAAGGCGGGAGGAAACGCCCGGGTGTTACCATTGTGTGGATCGACCGGAGGACACGGTGGTGCATACGGTGGAGGTCTGCCCGGCTTGGGCGGAGCACCACCGTGTCCTCGTGGCGGCGATCGGCGGCGGCGACCTCTCGCGTCCGGCCCTGGTTCAGGCCATGGTACGGAGCGAGAGGGAATGGGAAGCCGTCACCTCCTTCTGCGAAGCAGTAATGCTCGCGAAGGAGGAGGCGGAGCGCGAAAGGGAGAGGCATTCTCTGCGCCCTCGCGCCCCTAGCCGCCGCAGGAGGAGGAGACACCCTGGGCGTCAGGAGTCGATTGCCGACTCCCGGCCACCGTAGGCGCGGGCTTGCGGACGGCGAGCAATGGGCAGCTCGCCGTCCGGTAAGGACCAGGCCCGGATCGACAGCACGTCGTGTTCCACGTGCGCCTCAAAGAGATATCAGCAAAATTGACGGGGTCCGATAGGACCGATGCCTGCCGGGGCTGCGGATTGTTCGAAAGAGTTACCGTGGTCCTGGCGCACAGGCAACTGAAGGAACACGGGTGGGTTTTAGTCAGTAAGAGTCTGACACGCCCTTCCGCTCCGCCCAGAGCGGGAGAGGCCATTTGATGATTTCCAACCAAAAAAAAATAAAAAAATGTCATACAAATATTTGTTCCGTGCGGAAATCGAACCCGCGACACGCAGGGCAGCAGTCAATTAACCACTGCGCCAACCTTGTCGTCATTATAATCAATTATAATTAAGTTCAGTCAATCAATTCATTCATTCAGTCAATTATAGTTATTATCATCATTGTCACTTTATTCTGTAAATTAGGTTGTGTCCTTCACATTGATTTCTCATAATTATTTTTAGATCTCAAGATTGGTACCAAGGCATCATAATGCGTCATTATACCAATTTTGTCAAATTACCCCAAAACGACTATCTGTTTAATACGTCACCAACTCCCAAGAACTATCAAACAAACAAAAATTGGCAACAAAATCAACTCAGTAGTTTCCGAGAAAAATTACTTTAAAAATAATGAGAGCAAACTATGACGCTTTTGGTATCCCCCATAGCTTCAGAAAAATATCTTGTATTGTTTATTAAATTATCCTTAAACTTTTAGAATTTTTATTTTACTCAATAATTTGCCCTTTTTCGTTGTATCTGCGTCAAGATTTCTTCGTATGACGTCATAGAGTGAAACTTTGTGGGAGATACTTGTACGACCGATAGATGGCGGTACTATCAACATGTTTGATGACTGACTGACTATTAGATATCTATGCTGGCGATGAACGAGGGCACTGGGCCCCTTAAAATGACGTCATTATGGCGTTTTACAAACATGCATAGAAAGGCTGACAGATGGCAGATGGATGGGCAGAAACCTCTGTTTAGACAACGTACCTTCGTACCTTGTAGGTCAGGTGTATCAATTTTTTTCCCAGGGATGTGCTTTACAGGCGTTGCACAGGGGGGGTTCCGGAATTGGTCTTTTAAGAGGAACCGGGACCCCCTCTATGTGCTGATGGTGATCACCGCGGTGGTTTTAGCGAGGTAAAAATCCCACACTCCCCGACCTCCATCCCCAGAGGTCAGGTGCCTTTTGAAGGTTTCCCCCCGAAAACAAAAAAAAAAAACATGTATCAATGTGTGTGCGTGTATCAATTTTACATTTTAGGCAAATAAGTAGAATACGTAACAATGTCGTGATAGTTTGTGCGTGGCAACATCCAAGGTTCAAGTTCATTGAATCATTGACCTAGTGACCCAATTCTACAGTGTTCAAATTTGCTCAAAATTAAAACTCTTCTTTATGACCTAATTACTGGACTGATTTCGTTATTTTTTCGTATATCGACAGCAAAAGCGATAACAATTATGTGGTTTTAATTATTGCATAACTATGGTATCCGTACTGTATTTATAACACGTTGTTTGAGTTAACTTCAATTCAACTGCTAAGTGCAAACACCCTATACAAATAAGTATACGATTGGTATGTAGGTAAACTGTGGTTTAAATATTATTTGCAGTATCTATTAGATAATACAGGGGATTAGTGTACCTATTTATATTATAACTAGTCAATGGTGCTGATTCTCTTGTCACAAAATTCTCTAAGCTAGACTAAAAATCACTAAAATTTTGTTTATTCCTGTCAAACAACGATTGTCATTCTGAATTATACTAAAGTGACACAACTTAACTATATTTTAGTTTGACAGCACTAAGATGGCACTGAGTTATTAATTTAGTGAAACGGTAATATTGTTATTCTGAATTTGACGTTTTTCGCCTAAAATTTTGGTTGTCTAACGAAATCCGGCCATTTTGAATCGCGATTAAAAAGGTGTGGAATAAAATTAGTTCAAAATTCACACTATCACCTCGACTTCAGGTGCAAAAACAGTACTGTATCTTTCTTTTTTTTATTTAGCTTATATCTTGAAAATGGTGTGTCCTATCGCAAAAATAATGAAAATATCGACCCCCTTTAGAAAACACTTAAACCCCTAAAACTATACATGTAGGTAATAATTTTTCATATTTTCAATACAAAAAGTGAAAAGTTCCTTATAAAACACGTCGAGGCTGCCAAAAAGCGCGCCTCCGGCTCTAAAAAAAATTCATGGGGTAGGGCAATAGGTACCACGTGGAGTCGCGATTGTCAAATTTAATTTTAGTTGCGTCAAAATTATTTTTAAATTTAGAGATATTTTTTTGTAGACTAGCTTTAAGATTCTCATAGCCAAAGGTAAGGAATTTTAGTGATAGTTTAGTTCGGTGTACAAGAGAATCGGCACCATTGTTTGCTTAAGATACTGTGCTTTGAGTGGAAAACGGGGAAATTCTTGTTCGGCTGAGGAAGTTTATCCTAAGAAATATTATAAATGCAAAAGTAAGTTTGTTTGTTTGTTTGATACCTTTTCACGCCTAACCCACAGAACCGATCATACTGAAACTTTGCATATACGTTGCCAGGTCTGCTGAAATGGACATAGAGTACCTTTTATTCCGAAAAAAAGTACTGTTCCCGGGGAAAACAACAATAACGTTTTTATGATAATAGATGGCGCCACGTGTCTTTCGAATCATGATTGAATTCTATTATTATAGAAACTTTAGTGGTGTGTTAAGAAGTTTTTTATTTTTTATTTAAGCACCTAATTCATTTTGAGAGTCTACAGTGTCGATAGACCGGTTTTTCATCCTCCCAAATATAATTCCCCGAACAACCCGAATTGATTGTAAAATTCTAAATTAACGCGAGCGAAGCCGGTGGCAAAAGCTAGTGGATAAATATTTGTACCTACTAATTTGTACATTGTAGCATTACGATTAACCCTCACGTTATTTTGTTTACCTGCCCCTGCAGTCTCGACACGAATAGCGATAAAAATCTGTCGCTAAGTCGTATCGATGTCAAATTTCTTTAATAGATTTTCAACCTTATACTTTGGAAATAAAGTTGAAAATCTATTAAAGGAATTTGACATCGATACGACTTTAGCGACAGATTTTTGTCGCTATCTAATGTCGAGACTGCAGGGCCTGGAAAGCTAATCGTAAGCCACGTTATTTTTAATAAGAAGGTAGAAAACTTGAATTAATAGATATTAGAATAAGAGATTCTGAGGAGCATCGAGACGGGATTCAGCAGCAAAGTGTAGCAGGAGCTTCAGAGGTCAGGATCAGTAGTGTGATGTATCAGGAACGGAAGGATTATAGAATTGGATGAAAAGGTACTACTTAACCTATATGAGTCTTCGCTCGAATTAAAGGTTTTGAATTTGAATTTCACTTTTCTATGAAACAGCTGGTATCCTAACTTCCTAACTATAATATTATAAATGCGAAAGTAAGTTTGTTTGTTTGTTTGTTACCTTTTCACGCCTAAACCACTGAACCGATCATCCTGAAATTTTGCATATACGTTGTCAGGGGTACAGAACCGGACATAGGGTACCTTTCATCCCGCAAAAAAGTACTGTTCCCGAGGAAAACAACAATAACATCCTTATGATAATAGATGGCGCCACGTGTCTTTCGAATCATGATTGAATTATAACCCGAATTGATGGTCAAAGTCTAAATTAACGCGAGCGAAGCCGCGGGCAAAAGCTAGTATTTTTTGATAACTGACGAAAAATTTCTACGCTATTCTAGAATTATGTGCTAAATATATGGTAATAGTTTGGGCGTCAATGTCCCTGCCAACCTGTATAAGAACGGCTATTTTAGTCAACTTTCAACGAAGCAAATAGCTTAAAAGTTCGATGATTGTCTTGCAAACCTATGTTCGATACGATTCAAATAATATTTATTTTCTAATAAATATTATGATATTCATCCTTTCTCACATACATAGAAGTTTACATAGGAGTACTTACCGAGCGTATTCTGTTATTCTTATATACCAGATTTTTGTCTGAGTAGCTGTAGGAAATGATTGCGTTTATAATGCCTCCCGCATTACTGAAGTAAAAGCAGGGTATCATTTAATCCATCAAACTGCGTGTTTAACCGCTTAAAGGCAGCTCAGAAGTACTCGGGTTCTGAATACTCGAAGGGTTTCCATAAACGCTTCTCACACAGACAATTGTAGGTACGTCGCTTGCTCCCGCGTCACCAGTCCAGTATGACTCTCTTCATATTTGGCTGCTGAGACCAAAACTACAAACAGGATACAGGAAAGTTTTATAAAAAATGTAGCTGTTATTTTAGTATACTTAGTATAATGTGGTGTCTTACGACTTCCACGCGAACGATGTCGTGGGCAGAAGTTAGTATAATATTATAGAGGTAAACATGGTAAGTCTTAAGGGGTTGTCTTCGGAACTACTGATTTGATTCCGAAAATTCTTTCACGAAAATGGGAAGCTACAGTATTGCTGAGTGCCACAGCATATACTCAATACTCAATTCTTTATTGCATTCCATATAATGTATTACATATAGATGGATAATACACATAGATGGTCTAACAAAGTAAAAAATCAATATGGACCCTGTCGGGCACAGCAAAATTAGGCAAAAAATAAAAATGTTAAAACAAGAAATTTCACGCGGACGAAGTCATGAGCAGAAACTTGTTATTTATAAGCGTATGAGTCGCCAATATGTCAAAAATATTGACCAAACAATTGATTCCGGAACTGGATTTTTAATTTAAAAATTATTGAATGAAATCTTTGACCTTTAAATTATAATTTAACTTTTAACCGAAATTTCCATTGTTTGTCCATTAATGATGTCATAAAAATTAAAGTTTTAAAACAATAACCCGAACCTAATAATTAAATAAAAGAGTCGTCAACAGGTTAACGCCCCGGTGATGACCTCTCTGCACTGTAATTCTAAAGGAAGTGTCCATGATGTGTCTTCATTCATGACTTGATATTTTTAGTTTGTCAAGTTCATTTTACCTGTCTCTGTCAGTAATTTTACCGGAACCCCACTATTTTTCGTGGAACAGTGAGTGCATAAAGACGTCTTCATTTCTATCATCCTTCCCCTGCCGTTATTCTACAGAGCACGAAATCGCCGCGCCGGCGCACTCTGGTTCCATATTACGAAATCATTGACGTAGGGTTAAGTCAAGTTGGGAAGCCGTCACCTCCTTCTGCGAAGCAGTAATGCTCGCGAAGGAGGAGGCGGAGCGCGAGAGGGAGAGGCAATCTCTGCGCCCTTGCGCCCCTAGTCGCCGCAGGAGGAGACACCCTGGGCGTCGGGAATCGATTGCCGACTCCCGGCCCCCGTAGGCGCGGGCTTGCGGACGGCGAGCAATGGGCAGCTCGCCGTCCGGTAAGGACCAGGCCCGGGTCGACGGCGCGTCGTGTTCCACGCGCGCCTCAAAGAGATGTCAGTACAATTGACGGGGTCCGATTGGGCCGATGCTTAAAAAAAGGGTTAAGTCAAGTTGAAGGTCAAGGAATCGAAGTAATTTTTTTGTGGTAATCTGCTGACGTTATTATAGATACCTTCTACTTATGTAGTTTTTCTAAAATATGCGTAAATTTCTGAAAACAAAAACATTAAATTATTTTTTGTTTGGACACAATAATGTTTTGTCAATTACTTGCCTAATTCAAAATTATACACGGTACTAAACTACCAATTTTGTTAATTTTCATTATATTATTAGAACTTAAACGACACTCATTTTCCAAGAAATTAGGAACAAATATGTCACTAGTAGAGACACGGACATGACGTCATCGCTTTTTTGTCGGTAAAATGCATAACGCATTTGTTTTGATAGCGATTTCCTGGTAATCCCTTATCACCTACTAATTACTATTCCCACAATTCCACCACTTGAAGAAACTTTAATATTTTTAAAGCTTCTAGTCATTCATTAAGTACTCTGAGCTCTTATCATCAACATTACTTCGATAACTAGTCAATTATCAAAATGTCAGCTTTTGTTTCTAGTTTGGACATTTTCGTCTTTCTACAAAGTAGCTGTGTCATTAAAAACAGTGATATTTTTTATAAAACCCCTCTTGATCGTATTCCAAGTGAAGTTTCTTCGCAGATCTCACTATAATTAAAAAGGTTTTACTGCAACTACACGTCAAACCTGTATTAAAGATGGCAAAATGCAAGTGGAACTGAAAGCAAATTTAGGACCAAAAATATGTTTTGGTTAAAGTCTAAGATCTCGTGGCCGGTATGTGAATCGGTAGATTTCTCTATAATATTCCATCGGGCAAGTTTGGATATCATTCAAGATGAACATCAATTTTCATCTCAGAGTTCTCAGACACTGGAAGCGGGGGCGTCTACTTCAGAATCTGGTACTAACACTCTACATTAAAGAAAAGCATTTGAAGATTTGTCAAATAGACAGAAAAAAAGACGTTTGGGGTCACTTTCAGATCATGGCGAAGAAGAATTGTTTTTTGTACGGTCACCAACTATGATAAGTACCCAGGGTCGTCGGACATAGTTGAAGTTTAGCAAGAAACCGATTAATGTTTTCGAATAAAATTTAATTTAATTAATAGAAAACAAACAGGTTATTTATCAAATTAAATTACATTAGAAAACATCCATCGGTTTCTTATTAAACTTCAACTATATCGACGACCCTGGTTACTTATCTGTTTTGGTGACTGTACTTATTTACAATCTAAAAAAAATGGAAACACCGTTTTTGCCAATATCATTGAGTGCCATTTAGAAATCCCAGAGAAAGCGCAAGAAGTGAGTGATATTTTATTTATAACAAATAATAAATCGATCCCTGAGGACGAGACCCTGGCTCTTGTAACTGAATTAAATTTGCCAAAATGGCAGTACCTAACTTTGAGGTCAATATTAAACGTGAAAGATATAGTGGCTTTCCCTTCCTATCAGAAGTTATTGGTTCATGGCAGAAAAAGTAGTGCTATGCGGCAAAGGAAGATATGACGATTACAGAGCAGCGGCGATCTCTCGCGTCCGATCCTGGTTTAGGCCATGGTACGGAGCGAGAGGGAATAGGAAGTTGTCACCTCCTTCTGCAAAACAGTAATGTTCGCGAAAGAGGAGGCGGAGCGCGAGAGAGTGAGGCAATCGTTGCGCCCTCACGCCCCAGTCGCCGCAGGAGGAGACACCCTGGGCGTAGGGAGTCGATAGCCGATTAACGGCCACCGTAGGCACGGGCTTGCGGACGGCGAGCAATAGGCTGTTCGCCGTCCGGTAAGGACCAGCGGGGTAATTACGTAACACACTAATAGTAGGAATGGGTTTCATTTTGACAGTTTAACAACATTAATTGCGTTATTTACGTTGTTGAACAGACAAAATTTTTTAACATATGTAGCAATGGATTAGCAATAGGCTTCAAAATGATTCAGATTGTGATAGATAGTGTGTTACGTAATTAGGGTACAGGTCCGGGTCGACGGCGCGTCGTGTTCCGCGCGCGCCTCAAAGAGATGTCATTGATCATTGACGGGGTCCGAAAGAGCCGATGCCTGCCGGGGTCGCGAATTGTTCGAAAGAGTTACCGTGGCCCTGGCGCACAAACAACTGAAGGAACACGGGTGGGTTTTAGTCAGTAAGAGTCTGACACGCCCTCCCGCTCCGCCCAGAGCGGGAGAGGTCATTTTATGATAACTCAACAAAAAACAAGGAGCCCATATAAAGTTACAGGCAATTTTAGGCTTGGCGACCGAAAAGATTTCAAAATAACTAATACAAACTGCAATGGTGGCGTTCTAAAACTTATTAGTAAAAGGGGGTGTGGTGGTGCGTTATCCCAGAGCTGTTATTAACAAAATCCCACAATTATCTCATAACAGAATCATCAGTGTTTATGGTCAGTTTTGTACCACTTCACCTTATGTTTGGCGATATTTTAATATGGGAAAATCTACGCCCTTCGTCTACAAACTTCTGTAGAATATTTATGTTTCAATTTAAAAAATAAACAAAAGAATACACACTGCAAGTGGAAGCAGCAATGGCAGATGAAATTGCAAGCTTAAAGGCTCGTACACACTGGCGCGACGCGACGCCCGACACAAAGGCACCGCGTGTCGCGCGACGAGCGGAGCCTTTGTGTAGCGCTGTCGCGTCGCGCCTGTCTGTGGCAGCCTTGATACCAACGCAGATAGGTAACTATTGTATGTATAATTATGTATGTGTTTAATTACGTTTCTTATGATTTTAAACATTTTCTTTGGTTTTATGGGCATTTGAAATCGTTCACGATTTGCATATGACAACGATCAATTGCAAAGTAGCCACAAACCTCTCTGAGAGACAGTCCGCTGCTAACTGCAAAATATGCTTAAGCATTCCGGAGAATATGAACAAGTTGGACATAGTTTATAATAAACCAGTCAATAATAATAATTATGTACAAATATGGCTTATCTTCGATCCACATGTTGTTGAAATGTATGGAATATATTTTACATAAAATATATCTTATAATTTGGATTTTAAAAAGTGGACGGCTAGAGGCGATAATAGATTATTGAGAAAATCAAGAAAAGTTTCTGTCACTGTTATTTACATAGCAAGTAGTGGTATAGGAATTTGTGTGGGGTTACTACAACTAAAAAGTGTAAAATAAAAACATATTACAAAAACAAAAAAAACATTAGAAAGTGAAAAATAACTTTAATTTCGGAAGTCGGTGGCAAAAAACGAAAATCCAACCCAAAGACACGGACTTTCGAAAATAAAGTAATATTTCACTTTGTAGTGTTTTTGTTTGGAAGTCGGTTGTTTTTTTTTGTAATCCTGTTCGTGTCGTCGCGTCGGTTCGTGCCTTTTTTTTTCCATATATAATAAACTACAAACTAAGGTTAAAACTGGTCTGAGTATTGCAGTCCCATATTTAAATAAGCACGTTTAAATGGTCAAGGTTGGACTTTATCCGAAATTGCAAATAAAATAAGTAACATAAAAAATCGATTGAAATAAATGTCTTGATAGAATTTGGTAAATATTACTTTTACGTGCGATACATGAAAGTTTATTGGAAATCCATTAAGATTTATAGAAAAAGTTTGTACTATAGTAATTTCTTCACTGATTACCGCCGGTTGATAAGACAGGTTTTTTAAATTATATGGCATCTGTTAAGTATTGTGATCAATGATAAATGATTTTATTTCTGTAAGTAGGTTTGTACAAACACTTTTATACGTCTATCATATTTTATAACTAGATGAGGTCGGCGTTTCCTATCTGACTACCCTGAGAAGAAAGGCTGAAACAAACTCAGAGGTCACAGTCTCTTTTAAAGTCCAGACATAATTTTGGTCAGATCATGTGAAGACCATGTACATTTGTGTCTGAAATGGTCTTTTGAGGAAAAACCACACAGAATGAGTGGACCTGTCCAGTCAGTGTCATTTGTCAGTAATCGTGCAGCTCATCTCAAAACTTAAGGAGCTCAACGATTTGACGAACAATACCAAAGAAAGGACATTTGGGTAGGTCGCATAAATTACTCAAACTGCCAGACCATGATTAAAACTAATTGAGAAGAAAAAAGAAACAATGACCCACATAGCCTTTACATTCACAGTAATTAAAATAATATACTATTTTACAAAGTAAATATTCATGTCAATGTATTTATATTTGTGGTTCATGATCAAAATCAATTATCTAAAACCAGATTTGCAGCCAATCTTGAACCGGTAGGTAGGTAGTGCTATTCTGGAAAAATCTCACTTTGAAAACTTAGATGAAGTAAGCTTAAAGTGAGTTGTCATTCCACTCTGATGCTAGAAATTGACTCTATCGATAGCCCACATCAATCTTACTTCACCATAGATCGGCTAATCATTGATTTTGCTCACAGCTCACGATCAAGATTGACCGTGTAATGGGAGCTTAGGGGCACTATGCACGAAGCGATTGACAGCACTCTTGGGTTGAATGAAATATTTTAATTGTATCGCAGGGCCAAAATATACCAAGGTAAAATCAGGGACATTAATTGTTAAGCTAATTGACTTACAACTTAAATTGGTCGTATATTGAAATCGCAGCTGACATTCTTTGACAGTTGTATAAAATGGCTATAACACGGCAGATTGACGTAGGGTGTAAATTAATTTCTCTGACCGTACATTGTCGAAAGTAGGCCTTCCAAAACCGGCTACAATGGTCGATTAAAGAAGCTTCACGCTTTATTCACGAAGGTAACTCCTTCGGAGTAATTACACTTGGGCGTATTATACCCACGTGTTGCATGTGTCACTATTACTTGCGTTTTAAATTAAAGCAATTACATACAATGGAACACAAATTGTCCGAGGTCCGGTCTTAGGGCAGGGTCGTTGACCTAAACCTCGTACTTCGCCCGAAATTGAATGCAATCGTCATTGTTTCGAACTGGACCTAGACCTTCATTCTAAATTAGTTTTAGTTAAAAAACCATCAGCACTCTAATTTGTAACACACTATCAATCACAATCTGAATAATTTTGAAGGATACCTGTAATACATTGCTTCATTGTGTTGGAAAACAAATCTGCTCAATAACGTAAATAACGCAATGAATGTTGTTGAATTGTCAAAATGAAACCCATTCCTACTGCCAGCGTTTTACGCAATCACCCACAGTTCTATTCTTGCGTTTTACTGATAAAATGTTGTATATTAGAACAATATAGTTAATTGAAGCACTTTCTAAATTATTTATTTGCCGACGATACTTTCTCAATTTTTAAGATAAATAGACGTGTATCAAACCTTAACTACGTAAACAACGCCCTACTGCAGGTACAAAATTGGTTCACTGCTAATAATTTAGTATTAAATGGGAAAAAAACGAATTGCATAAGATTAGCTTTACCGAATGTTAAAAATAGTGATTGTGACATAGTATTGAATAAAGATAAACTAGAATTAGTGGATAAAACTATTTTCCCGGGGATCACGCTCGATTCAAGGCTGCAATGGGACCCTCTTTTGACATCTCTTGCAAGATGGCTAAGTTCAGCAGAAGATGCTGTAAGAAAAATCCGTCAATTTACAAATGTAACATAGATACCGCGAGGGTAGTCTATTTCAGTTACTTTCATAGCATCATGTCTTACGGTATTTCACTATGGGGACGGGCTGCTGATATCGAATCTATTTTTATTCTGCAGAAAAGAGCTATCAGAGCAATATATGGCCTCCGTAGGCGCCATTCTCTAAGGGTAATTATATGCCGAAGATACTTCACTACGATATGTCGCGATCGCAGTTTAGCTCGCCGCCTCGATGTCACCTCCATGGAAAACCAATGCATATCGACGTAAACCCCTCAAGCAGCCCACCATGTATGGGTATTCAGCAGTGAGGTATTCTTTAACATGTGCGTGCGTGTCTCTTAGCATGCATTTGTTTTACATAGAGGTGATCGATAATAAAGATAAATGATTTTCTTTTTGTAAGTAATTTTGTACAAACACTTTTACACGTCAATCATATTTTTTAAACTAGATGAGGTCGGCGTTTCCTATCTGATTACTCTCAGAAGAAAGGCCCAAACAAACTCAGAGGTCACAGTCTCTTTAAAAGTCTAGAGATAATCTTGGTCAGAGCATGTGATGACCATGTAGATTAGTGTCTGAAATGGTCTTTTGAGGAAAGAACCACACAAATTGAGTGGATATGTCCAGTTAGTGCATACATTTGTCAGTAATCGTGCAGCTCAACTCGGAACTTAAGGAGCTCAACGATTCGACGAACAATACATGATGTCCCCTCCATGTGAAACAAATGCAGCGATCGCGAGGTATCGCAGTGAAGCATCTTCGGCATGTAATTACCCTAAAGGTAACTGTTTAAATATATAATAACATCATGATGGTACCTTATCATATATCATCTACCGAAACTTTAGGATTAGCCGGAGTCTAATTGTAAGTCACATTTCTAAAAATAAGAGTACAATACAAAAACATAAAGTATAAAAAGATGAGCAGGAGTTCAGGTTGACTTATGCATGGAATCAGGAGCAAGATGTAGCGGCAGGTAGCGGTGGAGCTAGATGAGGATGGCGTAGCCACGAGCCCTTTGTGAACGGGCTCTACGATTGCGGAGCTCAATAGGTGGTACACGTAGCGGTCTTGGGGAACGGAGATTGACTTCATGCCAGCTATTCCTTATGGTCTTATCGCTAAGGAGCTATGAAGCCTGTGTCATTGCACTAAGTGTATTAATTAAACCAGTTTTTTTTTAAAGACCTTTTAAAGCTTTTGGGTAAACATCAAGAAGTCAAAAGCTTAAATGTGTCTCTTAAACAATAAAATAACCCTCGCAAATTAGCTAACAAAAAAAATAAATAGCTATAGCTAATAACTAAATAAATAAATTAGCTTTTGCCTGCGGTTTCACTCGCGTGTAGGTCGGAAATTATCCCATCTTTATAAATATAAGCCTATGTGTTATTCTCATGCACATATGCAAAGTTTAATCTAAATCAGTTCATTCGTTTTGGGTGCATTAGTAACAAACATCCATAGTAGCCATCCATTAATTCTTCGCAAACTCACGAACTTGCGTGTTTATAATACTAGTAGATAAGATTATTGAGAACGAAGGAAGTTTCTTTAGGATCATAGTATTTGTGACGTAATCAGAGGAATTAATTGATTATCAAATTGACACACTACATTAATTTGTTGCGTTATAGTCATTTGATACAACTGACAAAGAACAACAGTTGTGATTTGATTATACGGTCCAATTCAGTTGGTAGGCAATTTGCTATACAATTAATTTAGATTACTGTACAATCGGTCAAGTTTTTAGCGGTAGGCACTGTGCTCTGATCATGGCTTATAGAGCTTCTAACAGTAGGAATAGCTATCATTTTGACAGTTCAACAACATTCATTGCATTATTTACGTTATTGAGCAGACAAATTTTTCAAACATATGAAGCAAAGGATTAGTAATTAGCTTCAAAATTATTCAGATTGTGATAGTGTGTTACGCAATTAGGTTGCTGATTTATAGATTTAATTATTCTTTAGACCTATTTTTAGAAAATGCAAGGGGATTCCCGTGTGACACATTGATTAATATAAAATCTTTTGATCACAACTTACAACGACCTTCTCATTTTATAAATATAATGGTCGCGGTTTGGTATTACACTGTCAATGTCCCATTAAATAACTACCAGGAAAAAAATATTTTTATTTATTTTTATTTTATTGAAAAGGAACAACAAACAGCTACAATATAAAACATGAAATATGAAATGCACAAAAAACATATACAATATTGTAGCCCACGACGCTGTTCACAGATTAACTGTGAGATAAAAGTAATAAAATAAGAATCGCTAGGTTTACAAATATATATAGTTTTTTTTTTCTAACTAAATAACTATTGCGAAAATGCAGAAAGAGTTTAATAAAAACCGGTCAAATGCGTGATGGACCACGCACAGTGAAGAGATCCGTAGTTCGGATGAATTTATCCCTAGAATAAACCTAACATTGTAGTTGAAAAACATCTTCTCGCATACATTCCAACTGCATGGTTGGAATGTGATGAATGAGTTGGTCGATTATTACTCGCTAACGTAAAGTCTACTTAGCTGTGATATTTTTCCTTTTAACTTCATTAAATACAGGGTGGTGACATCGACGCAACAAACTGTTACCATGGATTCAGCACATGATATCCCCTAGCGTAATTTTTTTTTCGTCTATTAAGAAAAAAAAACTGCTTTTTCATAGAAAATTGCAATACCTACGCGGTTAAAATGTATGGAACAGCAATTTTTTAAGCTATTGCATAGCTTTTATCGCGGGCTTTGAGCGCGGCGACCGAATCAAGAAATTCCGTAACGAAAATAAAACCTAACACCCCCCACTCCGCCTACCATGTAGCTCGGCCGAGCGTTCGCTTAACGTGTATGTATATGGTACGACTGGACTTGAATTAATATCAAAGAAAAAAAAAATACAGCATAAATAAAAAATAAATAAATAATTATAATTGCATAAGTTGATAAAAATGCTATGCAATAGCTTTACCGCGGCAGTCCCCGAGTGCCACATGTGTTATTTTTAATATCTCACTAAAAATATCAACGCAGGGGCGTCCAGAATCATGTACTGAATAACAATTTGTACGTCGATGTCCCTGCCACCCTGTATGCTACTTTTTTTTTTTTTGGGAAATCTACCCTGTATACTACTGCCGTGATTTTTTCAGATACCTAAAAACAACTATTTAGTTGGCAGGGATACTTGACTCTAACCAAAATGATCATTATAAAGCTTAATATTTCGCAAATTGATCCCTTACTAAAATGTAAGTAAAAAACCTTTTTCAAATCTTTTAATGAACTAAAAAGTAGAAATAAAACTTACGTTAACATAAAACTTTAATATTTTCTTAGACGCTTGCGGCTTATCTTAAAGTATAAGAAGTCACGCCTCAAGCTTTTAAGAAAATATTAAAGTATTATGTTAACGTATTTTTTATTTAATACTATTTAGTTCATTAAAAGCTTGTTTTTAAAAAGGTTTTTACTTAGATTTTATTTTGTACTTTTTAGCATTAGAATTTCTTTAAATATCCGTTCTATCACCTTCTCTTGAAAGGTACTTGTAAACACAAATCCAACGAACTCAAACGCGCCTTTACACAAGTCATGGTGTGAAGCCACCCGAGTTGCACTATCCAAGTCATGCCACACTTTAGAACGGGCTATCATCATAATTTAATGAATACTTATACAACATTTCATGCCTGTGCTATTGACCACTGAGGAGTTCTCTCGCATGGAGTCAGTCCTGGGTGCAGCAGCCAGATCATGGTAAACTTTAGAACGAGCTATCATAATTGTATGCGTATATAAAATGTTGTGGCTCTGCTGTTGACCGCTGAGGAGGTCCTTCGCCTGGAGCCAATCCTAGGTGTAGAATCACAGGTCATACATCAAAAAAATGCATTGTCTTTAAAACAGAATTACCGCGTGAAATTTTGACTCCGTAGGATAATAGGAAGTGTTTTTTTTTCAGCTTGCAAGATTTGCCCAGAACATACAAACATTTCAAGTTAAATAAAGGCTTGTTAAATGGTTTTCACACACCCGCAATATTTTTGAACGTCCTATCCAACGATACCCCACACCATGGGATAGACGAGGAAAAACTGACATACTTTCTAAAATAGTTAATTATGATACTAGTGCGGTAATTTGGCCTTTACAAACGAGTAGACGAATGTAAGCCCTCGACTTCGTCTCGGGCTTACATTCATTCATAAAACAGGTACTTAGGTGTGAGTACCTACTTTACCGCACGTTCCGCTGTATGGTGCGTAATTTTTAACTTTCGAACAATGTATACAGGCACGATGCCTGTATACATTGTTCGAAAGTTAAAAATATATATAAATATACATTTCTTCAGCAATTGTGTTGAAAAAAATATTTTTAAACTATGTCGGCGCGATTAATATGTATACCCATGCCAAATTACAGCTTTCCAGTACTAAGAGTCTCCGAGCTAAGTCGCGTACAGACAGACAGACGGAAGGATATGGCGAAACTATAGGGGCTCCTTGTTGATTACGGAACCCTAAAAAAGGAAAAAATACTAAAAAATAAACCATTGCGGTTTGTATCCGTGCCAGTTCTGCGAATTTTATTTAGTTTGTTTTTGTTGGGCAGATTGTCAGTACATTTGAGTTGATAAAAGTTAACTTTCCAAGAATTCGTTGTCGCATATGACTATTTCTGGGTATTAACAAAACAATAATCACCACAAGAATAATAATAAAAAAATCGTAGATCAACAAGTTCGGTTTATTTATTTTATTTGTTTCTTAATTATTTAATTCTGAAAGGTTTGTGGAACAATTACGAGATCAATAAAATATTCAATGTCTTTGCCATTCTATTGTTTTTTTTAGTATCTGACTTATTAAAGACCGATTTAGCCTTATAAAACCGAAAGTGGAAGATTGATTGGGAGCCTAACCGGTTAATGTCGTCGTGCCACAGAATGAGAAACAACAGAAGGACCAAATCTTCCTACTTTTGTTTTTACCGTTGATGCAAAAAGAGGA
Source organism: Dryobotodes eremita (assembly GCA_917490735.1). Taxonomy (NCBI): domain Eukaryota; kingdom Metazoa; phylum Arthropoda; class Insecta; order Lepidoptera; family Noctuidae; genus Dryobotodes; species Dryobotodes eremita. The sequence continues at coordinate 21,745,510 of OU823244.1, forward strand.
AAATAAGTACTACAGGTCGTAGTCTGTAGTAGGTAATTATTTAACAATGGCGTGTTTTATTTTTAGATCACAAAAGCAATCATAACCACTACGCTTTTAATAGAGTTTATGGTGTAGACGGACAGTGGTAAGCTAAGTAGTAAATACTAAGCAAAATAGAAATCATACGCTTTTTATTATAAAAGTTTGTGACATTTGATGTGTTGTTCCCGATCTTTACTGAACTAAAGCTGACTTAGGAACCCTAGAGGTTCACAACTCTTCAGTGCCACATGCTGTCACAGACATAACGAATAGGATTATATTATACGATTAAGATTATAATTATTACGATTATATTATATCCAGACCGCTTAACTACGCTTTTATATTCTGTGGCACGTCTCATGTTAAATAAATGCACTTTTTCAACTATTGATATAACCGGACCTACTAGATTTTTCTCTCTGTGGCACAACTTTCAATCTAAGAGAAGGAAAGTATGGTATACTATGTAGTTATGTCAGTGTTTTGTGATTATAATAATATTAAGGTTGTGGGTACTTAACAAAGATCTACAAAAATTGACTAATTACATGATAGGAGCGGTGCTGAGTAATTAATTGAAATTAACACCTAATAAAGGCTCCCGCAAACAGGCGTGACGCAACTTTTGTAGAACAGTTTTCATGAAGTTTTCATGGTTCCAGTTTAGAAGGTTCTACTAGTCCTATCGCGATGTCACGTCGCGCCTGTTTGCGGGAGCCTTTACCCCGGTTTATGTTCAAAAAGACAGTAAAAGTGATAGTGACTATCGTAAAAATTTGAAAACAATGGAACACGCACGGCCTCCGGCGGCATTGTGTCTGAAAGGTGGGCCGGCCAGTCGGATCGAAGCGAAGCAAAAATGGCTGAAGCAATAGGCTTGTTGTCCACTAAGAATAAATCAGATGGATTAAAGTTTCTTATGATTAAAATCATAATATGCGGATAGCAAAAAACATTTATTTTTTAAATATAAATTTTGTAAAATTAGGCATTCAGTCACGTGACAGTGAACACCAATCAGAAAGTGTAACGTCACGCCGTGCGAAACTCTACCGGTGTTGTTGATATTTTCGTAGAACAGTCGATCTATTCTGTAAACATCTCACCGTGAGAACGCAAGTGAAGTGAGCTTAAAGTTAGCTGTCAATAGTGTCAGCACCAGGTTAGAATGACAGCTCACTTCACCCGAGTTTTCACGGTGATATTTTTACAGAATAGAACGGCTGAACAGGTTACTCAATAAATATTTAGTTTTATAGCAATTTTGGTCAAGTTGATACAGTTGTTCCCAATTAAATATTGAAATACTAGTATAATTTGCCATGGAATCAACAGTAGTAATTTACCCAATTAGTGCTGTTATACTTGGCAGATATTTCGCGTCAAAATGTGACTTTTGCTCACCGGAATTCCGCAATGTTAAAACTTCGATGTAAGTATACACAAGTGTAAAATATATAATAGAAGCTTAAATAGTAATATTTCAGTTTTGTACACATTCATCTATTATTTGACATACGTATTGAAAGAAAGTTAATACTGTCGCCCTAGGAGGACATATAGTGACCTTATTGGTGATGTTCTTCAGAAAGGTCAGGTGCGTAGTACTCGAAACCGGCGTGCGTGTATGACCAGATCTATGAACGTAAACGAGGGAAAAGGAGTGTGTAAGGATCGTAGCAGGTGGCGTTCTGTAGTTTCTGCCTACCCCCATGGGAAGAAGGCGTGAGTTTATGTATGTATGTGAATATTGTTTTTGAGATTAGATTAACGAAGTTTAAACAAGTGATAAATAGCTAATAATAAACTTAATTTCAGTCTTCACGAGCTTCATATGGAGATGACGTCATAAGTTATGTGCAGCTTAAGCGTGACAGTCAGACAGGCCGAAATGAGGAACCATCATGTACTTCGGTGGAGTGCTATTGGAATAAATCAAAACTGTCCAGAGTCGGTAGTAGCCTAAAACATATGACAGCGAAAGACTTGTCCAAGGGCAGTCTTACAGTCTCAGCAAATTCATCTGTTTAGATAAAGTTTTTGGAAGAGGGAAGGAAGAGAAAAGTTGAGAAATATGAACTTTAAAAATATCAACCCACTTAATGTCAAAGTAAAACTCTAGCTGTCTCAATGCATCAACTTATATGGTATCTACCTACTCTACTTGTACCTGTGTCCAGTTTTTCTTTATAGTTATTAATTCTGTATGTTAGTTTAAAGAGAAACGTGATAAAGCATTTTTGAAAAAAGTAAAAAAAATAGCGACATTATTAATAAAGAAAATTTAAGAAACAGGGAAACAATCTAATAGCAGTCATTGGTTTGAACTGAGGTATGATAGAATAACCGCTTCTAGAGCATTTGAAGTTAGCCGATATAAAACAAATGATGGCACACTGATATCCCTTATACTAGGTGGCAAAATTTCAGATACTCCATCTATGAAACATGGCCGTGTTTTAGAAGATGAAGAGAGAAAAAGAGTAGAGAGAAAAAAGAAAAAAAAACAAAAGTGCATACTGATATTAAACTCCAAGTATACAATGATTGCTGGTTCAACTCAACTCAACTCAAAGCATTTATTTCAAATAAACCAATTACAGGCACTTTTGAATTGTCAAGGGGTCAGTCAGTCAGAAAGATGAAGCTATTTGCCCATTCCAAAGCGTAGTAGGTACCTATGGAGAAGAACGGGCAAGAAACTCCATGGACACTCTTTTAAATCAAAATATGGTTACAAATTATTGGTTACATCATTCATGTTGAAATTATGCATGTGAGAACGATGCAGAACGTTAAAAGCGTCCGTAATAAAGAGACGACAACTTTTCCAATATTAAATTAAAATAAGCCGTGGCAGCCAAGAGATGACCAGTCCCCACTGACGGCGCCCGCTCACGAACATGACGTATGGATCAGCACCATTTAGCTCAACCATTTTGAAGGGAACTTAATGATCCAACACACACGCCACCACCAGCGAGACATTTGCCAGATTTGCCATTAGACATTTGCTCAGCCGCCAGGGCTCATTCAAGTCAATGAAAGACAAACCTCGAAAATGGTAGCTTTATAGAAGGTATGAATTGAATTGAATTTATACGATGTAAAGACAGTTTTAACAATCTTCAGTAGTTCCAAATGCTAATCAATTAGTTAATGCGCCCTTGTGGAGCAGGACCAGCGTTGAGCCAAGCATTTTTATCAGCGATGTAATTCCCCAACTTATAATATGCTTGACTGCATAGTGTGCGTTTTATACAGGATTTAAATTTCGTTTCATTCAATTGAAGTATATGGGGAGGTATTTTGTTGTAACATTTTAAACAGACAGTTCTCCAGGTGGAACATTTGAAGATGGCATAATAGAAATGAAATGTCCCATTAGTGCAGACTTATAAAAATTACATGAAAAATCGAGAAGCTACAGAAAAATATAATGTCCAGATGCAGCTTCAAATGTATTTAACAGAAAAGAGAAACTGGTTTTACTGTGTGTAGCTGGCCCAGATTATGGTCAAAATAAAAAGTAGAGATAGTAAGAGTGCCATTCAATCTTGAATGTTTTCAAAATATCATTAATGATAAGTTAATGAACTTTTTGGAAATTTAATGTATATATATCTATTATTATATCTTAGCATACAACCTGACACAGACCTGTATATTGCAAAAACCGTTAGAAAATTTGAATTTCGCGGGCTGTTCTGGCGTTTCGTCTTAAGCTTTTGCTAAATGTAGTCTGTGGGGAGGGAGAGGGTTTAGTCACAAAAACGCTTAATTTTAGTCATTTATTGGTTGTCTTTGCCATTACTTTAAAGCTACATTTTTTTACTGATACACAACTGTATAATAAAAGTTCTAATACTACCTATATTCTTATCACAACCAAAAGTTATTATTATTTATCTTAAATTAAAGCCTAATTCTATGTTAATTTATTCGATTTCACATTAAATCTTATTCTATATTTGTCGTTTACTGTTATAGAAGCACTTGTATAGCTATTATTTTCATTATCAATCTTCCCATTAACATTGTTTGATTTCTTCCCATGTTGATACATTTTTTTGTCCTTTTCCGATAAATTATTCATAGGTCCTTTACCATTTGTAATTTCTTTAATATTTTCAGTTGTAGCCACCGGCTTCTTATTGTAGGTCCTAACATAGAAGCTTCCAAAGAGATAGAGGAAGAGGAATCCGTTGATTGCCATAGCAACGGACATGATGTAAGAAGGTTTGCAGTCTGACTTCATGCAGGCTACCCCGTAATGAATGAGTATTAGGACAAACTGGATCTGAAAACGATAAAGATTGAATATTAGTGACATTTAAGGGTTTATTGATGTTTCATAGCTGTGGAAGAGTTAATAATTTAGAACATGACGGTTTAAAAATGTAGTTCTAGCAAAGAGATTTCCCAAAAACTATGATAAAAGTCTGTAGGTACACAAGCTATTGATGATAAAAAAATCACTTTTAAGGTCTTATACTGGATATAGTACTCATAATAAATGGAAATTCTGCCGTAACCGTCATCATTCATCAAACTCGGATAGGTGCAGCAGAAGAGTTTTTTTTTGTTTCTACAAGAGACCTTTCATTCTCGCGATACGATAATTTTGATTCGCTATATAACATTCATTATTATTAATTAACATTTTAAAAGTTAAGACAAAAATAAACTCACCAGTTGCATGCTAGTTATATATTTTTTCCACCACAAATACTTCGCCATATTCGGGTATGAAGACAGTCCATAGTAGGTATACATGATGATATGGACGAAAGAGTTCAGCATTCCCAGAACCAGTAATGCATACGTCGGTTCATACTTCAGGGCAGTCCATGTCACCACTACCATCAAAGTGTGGTGGTACACGTGGAGGAAGCTAACTTGGTTGTCCTTCTTTCGAAGTACGAAGAATATTGTGTCTAATAGTTCAGACAACTTGGCTAGTAGGTAGTAGTACATTGCTGCTGTTAACTGGAATTGGATAAAAAGTCTTGTAATAATTATTATTTCATACTGAAAATTTCGTATACACATGATTTCCCACCCAAAAAAAGGGTCACATTAAATTAGCTAGCGAAACTGCAGACGTGATGGATATCGTTATCTAAACACGATAAAATAAAAAATATTTGCTATTGTTTTGGGCGTCAACGCTGGTAGTGTTGTTACTTGAAGTTTGAGTTGATAAAATCTGTTTTCTTTTGCTTTATCGTATTTATATATCGATACCTATCACGTATGTGAAGTTAACACTAAAAACTGAGCTTTTACACTGATATTTCAAGTGACTACACTTAACTGCGATAAATAACCCCACAAAAAGAATCATATTTTTTGTTTTGTTTTATCGTCTTTAGATATTGATACCCATCACGTCAGCGGAGTTTCGCTACCTAATTTAAGTTGACCTGTTGTATAGTCATCGTCGTTCTGCCTGACCGTTAAAAATGCAAATGATTTGAGAACCACCTTACGATCTAAGTATTTATTATTTCACATAACATACTGTAGGTTGAACGCAATTAATGATGTCGAATTGTCAAAATGAAAGGTATTCCAATTGTTAGTGTCTTACGTAATTACCCCACTGATAGGATATGATCAGTACGTTTCGTTTTTCACAAAGACTTTAACTCAAACATGAAATGAGATGAAAGAGATAGAGAAACAAAAACAGATACTTACACTTCGCCTTTGGTATTCCGTCTCCATAATACAGGTTTTTGGCACCAATCCATTTTTAGCCAGCATACTAAAACACTGAAAATAAAAAAATAACATTAACTCATGGAACTAGCATAACTATTGTAACCACCAACGTGACGCGAGGTTACAATTTGATCTACGAATTTTACTGCGTATTTACATTTATTTGATACACCCTCGTCTACCTCACCTAATAGGTCAAATTAAAAAACCCCCGACACAAAAAAGAGCTGATGACCTTGAAATGGCTGAACCTATTTTAATAAAACATGTCTAAGAACCACTGAACTATAAAACCTGCTTTCAAATAAAAAAAAACCACATCTAAATCGGTTTACCCGCTTAAGAGCTACGGTGCCACAGACAGACACACACACACACATAGCGGTCAAACTTATAACATCCCTCTTTTTGCGTCGAGAGTTAAAAATACGCAGTTACTTGTGGAAAAATACATTTCCCTTACATTCGATTTTAGATATTGAAACAACACACTTTCGATACGTACCTACCTATAATATATAACCATGCCCATTGTTGCAATTACATTTACTCTCGTAGTTATATTTTACCAGAAATGTGGGGGGTTTACAATGTGGAAGCTTGTATCTACAACCCTATACATCTTACAAGCATTTTCGTATTTTTGTTTCAGGATAGAATAGATGAGGATATCGCTAGCTTTCGGTTTACAAAGACAACAAGACGTTTGCCAATACTTTGCTAACCTAAAAGAGAAATTAAAATATCTCATGTCAACGTAATTTTACAGGTACTTATGGCTTCTTCAATTGGGTCACAGCCTAAGACTCATTAGTTTTGGGATGTCACCATCATCCTCATTTCAGCCGAAAGACGTCCGCTGTTGGACATATGTCAAGCACCGCCACTTCGACTGGTGCTGTGCTTCTCGCATCTAGCGGAATCTGCGGCCTTTACCAGATCATTGGTCCACCTTATGGGAGGCCTTCCAACGCTATGTCTTATGGAGAGGCCATGCCTCATTTGGGCTATCTCCCATAGCAATGTCTCAAGGCATAAGAGACATTTTGACTAATATACCTAATGAGTTAATGATGTATATTATTAGGTTCTTTTTAAATTTTCTCCATACGTAACTTCCTTTTGAAAGGGGCAACTAGAATTAATTCTATCTTCTTGTAAATTTTTGACGTCAAAAGTGTCTTTTATGTGCCTAACCATACTAATATTAGAAATTCGAAAGTAACTCTGTCTGTATGTTACCTTTTCACGCCTAAACCATTGAACGGATTTCGATAAAATTTGGCAAGGATATAGATGGCACCCTGGGAAGGACAATGGTTACTTTTTGATTCAGTCGGACGTTCCCGTGGGATAGAAGCTAGTTGGAAATAAATGATTTGACTCTGACTTTATAAAATACACTTACCGTATATAACAAGAAACACGAGATCAGAACTTGGACAGCATTGTACAGCGGCATGATACTTTGTAATTTGAATGGTTCACGTGTCTTCATGAAAGCCGGTCCTATCTTCAGCACAAACAGCAGGTATAAAGATAATATTGTTGTCACCAGCAACGGAGAACCCATTAGGAACCACGTGTTTACGAAATCCGCTGCAAAAATAGTAAAATCTTAATTACATGTTTGAAAGATTAAATATGAAGGCGCGTATAACAGAACCTCACTCAAGAATCGAGTGTTACTTCAAAAGTAGTTTAAGATGAATCCTCAGCTGTAGCCCGCCAAATTCAAATTTTCTTTGGTTTTTTGCGAATTGCAGCACTGTTTTACGTCGTATGTTGATCAAAATGCGATTCACGATTGTACGAATGATATACTTGCTGAATAATAATCATCAATTTCAAACTTCAACGTCAAACTTTGGAAATTTGTTCCACCTAAGAATCTTTCAGAAGATTTCATATGAAAATTCTTAGGTGTAACAAATTTCCAAAGTTCCTACAGTCGCGAATCGCATTTTGATCAACATTATGACGTAAAACACAGCTGCAATTTGCAAAAAACTAAAGAAAATTTGAATTTGGTGGGCTACAGCTGAGGATTCACCTTAAAGCCATTTGATTGGTTGAAAATAGTTTTAAGGAATGCGTGTAGTATTGAGTCAGGTTCTGTAATATGGGCCTAACACATAGAAAGAGAATCGGCAAATCAAGGCAAGACTATTTTCCTCAGATAAATATAAATGGCAATATCATAATGAAGTTGTCATGATTTCATTGGTTTACAGATAAAATTTGTGCCCAATCTGTTTTAATCTTTACAACTAGTTGCAGAACAGTAATAACCGTTTCGTGATGATTTTTGGAAGAGGCTTAATATGTATAATGAAAATGATACAAGTTTGTACGTAGATATTAAAAGGTATCGATATTCCTAATATCTCTCCCTCATGATTATCAATACCAATCTTGTTTACTAACTTGTGTGTTCCATGGTGTTGTGGATTATATTTTATGATTATAGATTTTAATTAAATTATTTCTTTTTTACTTTGTTTTATTCTACTCAATTTTGGAACGCGATGTGCCTATCACATAGCAAGGCAGCATACTAATTTCTAAAGCTGTTGAATCAGTTTATATATATACAAATTCAGGAAAAAAATAGCTTTAAATGGAAGGAAGGAAACGATACAGACAAAATTTTGGTGATTCATGCTGCGTCATCAAGACGTCAAAATTTTCCTATGAAACAAACAAGAAATTCGTAGAATACTGTAATAATAATTTATATTGCGTCACTAAACCATGAATAAATTTTTCCAAATACGTAGGAATAATAAACTCGAATTCTGACGCTGTTGGACGCCTATTTTTGTAAATTTTGTTGTAAATGAGATTCATAAAAACGAATAAATTAAAGTTAGCTTACATTATTTTAATGAGTTTTATGTTTCTCTACAAAGTTCGTGATCTATTACCGACATAGTTTCTATCAAATATAGAGTAATTATCCAATATTTTTACAAATATGTACCTAGCTATCTAGACCTACTTCAAGACATAATTATAATAATAAATAATTATATATTTTATTATAAGCCTAAAATAAACTTCCCTCTTAGATTTCAATAACAAAGAATTTTGTTTTATGTTCATACATACTAATAGGAATTCACTGATCTTTTTAAAATCATTCAATTAATTTGAATTTCCTTTACCCTAAATGAAACCTGCATCTCAAGTTTTTAACTGCGTTGTGATCGCAAATAATTATGTGGAATAAAATTTCCAAAATGCCGTAATTTGAATCCATTAACCGTAAAACTTCATAACCGTCAATATTATACTGGATAAATTTTTAACCAGTGCGCAAATTGTAACCATGAAATCAGCACATGATTCTAGACCATCTAGAGCAGAAATTTCACGTCGGTAATAAAAAAAATAAATCTCATAGAAAAGTGCAATACCTACGCGGTCAAAATATATGGAAAACTAATTAAAAAAAAAAAATAACTGAAGGAAAAATTTCTACGCTAGAGGGTATAAAATCATATGCTGAATTCATGGTTACAGTTTCTGCACTGGTTAAAAATTTGTTCTGTATTTCACCCAAAAAAAAAAAATCTTAATCGATCATTCCTGGGCGCTATATATACCTATCTTTATCTCTACTATTATAATTGCGTACTATACATTAAAGTCGCTTTTCGTCGTCTGTGTTACGACATAGTTCTTTAAAATTAGGCACACAACGGATTTTCCCCATCATTTAGAAAATTGATTCCGGAAGGTTTGGATACGTGTATGATAATGATAACATATTTTTTTTTGTTTTTCTGACACTGTTATTTGATGATTATTATCACGGTTATCTATGATTATTATAGACACAATGACATGAATATTTAATTTGTGAAGTATAATATTATTATTTTAATTATTGTGAATGTGAGGATAATGTGGGTAATTTCTTTTTTCTCTCTTTCTATTTTATTTTTAATGATAATCTAGCAGTTTGAGTACTTTATGCGGCCTACCCAAATGTCCTTTCTTTGATATTGTTTGGCAAGTGGTTGAGCTCCTTAAGTTCTGAGTTGAGCTACACGATTAGTGACAAATGCGTGCACTGATTGGACAGGTCCACTCAAATCTGTATGGTTCTTTCCTTAAAAGATCATTTCAGACACCAATCTACATGATCTTTACGTGATCTGACCAAGATTATGTCTGGACTTTAAAAGAGACTGACTTCTGAGGTTGTTTCGGCTTTTCGTCTCAGAGTAGTCAGATTGGAACCGCCGACCTCATCTAGTTTTTAAAATATGATTGACGTGTAAAAGTGTTTGTACAAACCTATTTGCAGAAATAAAATCATTTATTAATAAAAAAAGAGTCTCAATATTTTGAAATAGCTACATTAGTAGATTGCACCCGTGCGAAGGGCGGTTCTCTGTTTACATATTTATAAACTATCTTTTGCCCGCGGCTTCGCCCGCGTGGAGGTCAGAAATTATCCCATAGGAACCTACTACCGGGATAAAAAGTATCCTACGTGTTAATCCAGGTTTTAACCTATCTGTGTTCCAAATTCCATCCAAATCCGTTCAGTAGTTTTTGCATGAAAGAGTAACAAACATCCATCCTCGCAAACTTTTCCGCGGTTGTCACTATCATTCAAAGTATGAATGCTAAAAGGTTTATGTGAATAATAATTAGTATTTAACTTAGAAAAAGCACATAAATCACAATGTTTAAACATTGTGCGAAGCATAAGCGAGTCGTTAGTTTTTTAATTAAATTGGTTACGTTAAGTTGCCCCTGAGAACGTCGAATTAGTTCAGGGTCTTGACTTCTTTCTATGTTTTAGATACCTACATCTATTGTAGTCTGAAGGCCACTGTCAGTTTGGCAAGATACAAAGTCGAATGATATTTACTTAAAAAGCATGTATCACAAAGCCGTGGTTATGTTTTAAGGTGCGGTACTCACCATCAGACTGAATAACTTTCTCCATTGGACCAACATCGTAATTACGAAAAAAGTACAGTCACGGGCATAAATATGAATACACTTGGCTAAATTCAAAAGCGATTTTCTCCTTAATTTTTTAATCAAATTTTATGTTGTTACGAACATAGTATTTTCTAACCCATAGGTTTATGCAATATGTCACATTTCAACGTTGCATTCGTTATTTCACGAAAAAATCGCTATTGAAAATTGCCAAGTGTTGAAATATTAGTGCTCGTGACTGTACTAGCTGTCCTGTACCGAACTTCAATACCTACGCGACCCAAATATATGGGACGGCTTATTATTTTTTCACGATAACGATTTTGGACCCATGGTGAAAGTTTTTCAAGTTGATGGTCTGTACTACACTTTTAAATATGACCACACCTTTCTGATACCCGTAGTATTCATTTTTTGCCCTGCGCTAGGAATTTCACATACAGAAGTAATATGGATCATGATCATCTCAGGCATTTGTCCCGTGCGGGAATCGAACCGAGTTGCCGCAACCAATCGTTTTGCTACTTCTCCTTATGATCATCACTTCAACTCATACCTCAAGTAACAAAAATACCAGCGGTTGTTGACCCCAAAAAAAATCAAATCTTTTTTTTTAAATCGTGTTTATATATCGTTACCATCACGTCTGCGGAGTTTCGCTAGCTAATTTAATTTGACCCTGTATATTATTTCTAAGATGCAAGTTCAAAGTCGCACATGTACAAATATTAACTAAGTAATGTAAATTTTTCAAAGTCATTTACATAGATTAATCTGAGCCATTTGAACTCTATTGTTTGTTTTATCGTTCAAATAGTTACTCTGGCTGTCAAAAAGGCTGTCGCATGTCGGGTAGTCGGCACCGGGTACCCCATGGTGAATGAATGATAAAGCCAGGCAAATACAACTGTACAACGATCTTTTGGCGCTCGGCTAAAATCGGAACTAACACCGCCATCTTGTTTTAGGGTCCGTACCCAATCGATGCCAACGGAACCCTATTACTTAGCCTCCGCTGTCCAGCCGTCCGTCTGTCTATCAGGGGGCTGTATCTCATGAACTGTAATAGGTAGACAGTTGAAAAGTTTTCACAGAGTGTATTTCAAATAACAAAAATAAAATAAAGTTAAAAATTAAAGGGGTCTCAATACAAGAAGCGTGTTTTTTGCCTTGTGGTAAGGAACCCTTCGTATGCGAGTCCGACTCGCACGTGGCCGGTTTTTCAACACAATTTCTGTAACAGTTTCACAAAGGTTTACTAACAAAGCCTCCTGTCAATGTCAGGTTTAGTTTAAAACATGAATTCAAAAAAAAAACCCTCTTATTTCAAAACTGCACTGGAATTTAATTATTTCACTTTTAATTAGCTTTGTAGAAGTAGTTTAACAAGTTTCTTAGTACTTGTTACTAGTATAAAAAATACACCTTGAAGATTAAAAGTTCCTATAAGACTGTAGCCACTTGCAGACGACGGAAAAATTAACGACTTTTTGGAATTATTTCGGTTTGCCTCTCAATGGAAGATTCGCTCTTTTTTTTCTATGTCAACAAGTGAGTACACAGTAACTTTGTACTTTGCCCAGTACATAATACCTGTGTGTCAGTACATAATCTCTTGTTTGCTAATGAATTAGTTAATGTCCATCTGTGTTTGTTTAGTATGCACCTGGCTTCTATACCTACATCATTTCTAACGCTGGGTATATTTCAAGGGTTCCACACTTATAGGCGTTACACAAGGGGGGATCCGGAATAGATTTTTTAAGAGTAACCGGGACCCCCTCTATGCGCTGATGGTGTTCACCCGAGTGGTTTTAGGGAGGTAAAAATCCCATACTCCCAGACCTCCGTACCCAGAGGCCGGGTGCCTTCTGAAGGTTTCCTCCAGAAAAGAAAAAAAAGAAAAAGGATTACTTCAAGAATAACATGATACTTACAGAGTGAATAATATCTTCTACCTACAGGCTGTAAAATGACCCTTCACGAAGCCGTCATCTTCTCATTCTGCGCATCAAACTAAGTAACTTGCAGCAAAAATGATTGCTGAGAAATTACTTTTACTTTTGGTGTGAAAATTCGTTGTTTACGGTAGTGAGCAATGTATCACACGCACAAAATTCCGCTTATGGGTGCATGCAACGGTACATAGGGACCGCCAGAGTATTTAAAGCTCAGTAACAACATTTAAAGCTTGTTTTCATTTAAAAAAAAAGTCAATAAACTTGAAACTTTGACCTACAACATCGCCGTAACCAGAAGAACATGATAACGGGAAGAACAAGTGACTCTTGGCTACGTTAAAGGTATTTTTACAACCGTTATTTTTGAATATGTCCAAATTCATTGTTAATTTATGGTTGGCTGCATAAATTCATGATATGTATGGGTTTATTTATTTAACACTAGCTGCCCGGCGCGACTTCATGACTTCGTTCGCGTGGTGTCCTACCCCTACACTACCCTACCCCTAAACCTTCGCGGGCGTATGCAAAAAATCTCACAAAAGTTTCATCAAAATCGTCCCAGCCCTTTCGGAGTTCATAGAGGACAAAAAAAAAACAAACATTGATTTTTATTTATACCTATAGATAGATCTAAGTATGAATTAATGTTAACAAGATATAACTATTTATCGAAAACATAATTAAGTAGGCTATCATTGCATTATTATTAGCGTATAATTTTACTAAAAGAAAAGGGTCTGACCTGTTATAATATTTATGAATGGAACTGGAATGGAATTTTAACAAGATTCATTAAATGTACAATAATAATTAAAAAGGTATGATGAATAATGGGTAATGGCAGCGATAGAAGTTCAATGCTATACGTTATTGATTTTATTATTAATTAATAATATTTGTCACGTTCCGAGGCCTCTGGGTGCTTTTGTAATGTTTGCGAAAAGAACAAATAAAATTCAAACCGGAACCTTCGACATTTATAATAAGTACGTATCTACGATATTGGTAAAAGAACCGCCTAATCTTTTAAGTTTTGCTAGCGTGACCGTCAATCTAAAATCGAAACGAAAGAGCGATTCTTGGGGTGCATATATGGCAAATCGTTTAGGGTTTTTCTCGGTTTATTATCACACTCAATTAATCATTCATACAATAAGAAGAAAGAAGGCCAATATTATAATAAGTTATGTGCAAAAACTTAGTACAGAGTGGTCTTTCACAGTGAACACATTAACATCTTTCTCTCCATAAAAGGACATTAGAGGACGTTCACCAAATAAAATATAAAAGCTCTCCTTTATGTATTTATATACATATAAAATAAAAATAAAGGCAGTCATGGGGACTACTGATAGAAGTGAAACCTTAAAACTATGAAATAATAGTGCTTCTTTTAGAAATTTTCAAATTAATTGTAGTATCAAAAATTCTAATTTCATATTTTGTAAATAAACATTTATTGTGAACTAATGCTAACATAGGGTTTTTTATTACAGATTCTACATATAGTATTAATAGTATATACAACAAAATAAAAAAAAACAAAGAAGGAAAAGAATCATAGGGCATCAAAAAATAATTGTAAATTAAAATTATTAGTTAAAATATATATGCTTTCACTGCTGGACAAGCGCAATACGTCATACTCATAGCTACATTTCGGTGATGCGAATATCAAGATTTTCTCCTACCAAAAATTGCTCAACACGCATAAAGATTTCAGTTAAAAAAAAAAAAAACTCACTGTTTTCATAAAACGATGCTGGTAATTCTTGGGTTCCATTTTTTCTATCCATTGAAATTCCATTATTTACTTCCATTTTGCTGCACTTAGAGAAGACCAATACACGTCTTATCCGATCGATTATATACCCACAATTGACATACTCTTTACAACAGTTTTTTAAATTCAGTGTTTTAAGCCGGGTGTGGTAGCAGTATAAGCGGCAGCGTTTCAAATAACATAGTCTTGCGTTGGATTTCGTTAATGATTTTTTGACTTGAGCAAAATACTTTAAGGACACTTACTTTTTTGATCTATACATTAATTTTAAGTAAAAAAATTCATACACAAAATTAATATCATAATATGCAAAGTAAAATGATGGTTGATGCTTTCTAGCCGATTTTGGAAACAGTGACTGCATTCAATGACTTTTCACGGTGGTTCTAAGCTTAGATGTGCTGCTCTTTTATGTACTCATGTGCCGAGCATATCCAACTTTAGCCGAGAGACTCCCAGCACAAAGTGGATATGTCAGAACACCATTAACGACATGATAGATTATTGTAGCTTTTGGTGCTCTAGCTTTCAAGTCATCACGTTTCTTATCCAATTCGGTCCTCCTTATTTCTTAAAAGGCATTATCAATGTAATTATTAGTAAAATGCTGCCCGGTGGAAACCACTGGAATGAATGGCCTCCTGTAAGTCTCAAGCCATCGAAAGAACCGTGTGTCTATGGTTTGCGTGGGACGAGGTATCTATGAAAGAACAACAATTTGGTTTATTGCCATAGAAACTCAGCTATCGAAGATACGAGATTCCTTTGTATTATTATAACAAAACGCCGCGTGTTTAAAATGCCTTGCACTGAAACCGTGCCCAGCTCAATAATTCACACAAGGCTTACCCAATATAAGGTTTTTAATTTTTTTTTAATTAGCACCATTGCTTTTATTTATATTTTGCTTTTTTACTAATGCTGATAAATGTCAAGGAATAAGCATACAACTGCGCATTTTAATAAAAAAAATACTTTAATATATTTTTTTTCCTGAAAAGGCAACAAAGTTTTTTTTGACAACGTTTATTTAATCCTTTTCTGAACACTTAATTCACACACACACCACATGCACACACGCACACACATAATCACCGTTACAATTTTTTTCTAACCACTTTTTATTGTAGGTAATATTTTTTGTTATTTCTATGGTCTTTTAAATTTGTAGAGGCTCCCTAGAGTGGCAATGGCTCTTTTATTACAGGCTAATAACCGAGCACAAGAGTCAGTGACTTCACACAATTAGTAACCTCTTTCTTGTATAATACATATTATTATTTCGTTTATTTAATTGTATACATATAAAATACATTTTTAAATATTTGAATTAAACATAAATATTATTATTATTCCGGAAATAATTAAGGTGGCGTTTCCAAAACAGAGCATTTTTTACTATGTTCATAATTTTGTGTAGTCTTATAATTAATTACACTAGCTTCAGCCCGCAACTTCGTACGCGTGAAATTTCTTGTGTCCCCGACCCACCCCATTGCATCGCATCGCCTGCCCGTGCCATTACTTGGTTTTCGCTTAGCTTTCTTTCTGACTTTTTTTCTTTTTGCTCGTCTCCTAAGGGTCGTAGCATGATGGGCTTATAGCCTTCCTCAAGAATTGGGCTATCAAATGCTAAAAGAATTTTTCAAATCCAACCGGTAGTTCCAGAGATTACCCCATACAAACAAACTTTAACCTCTTCATAATATTAGTATATATATAGATACACGTCATCTTGCTTTGTTTTAATTGTTGATTCATTGCGGGCTTGTCCTTAACCTAGTAGTCTTTTGTAGTTTTTCGTAAATTAAGTAGTATTAATACCTATCTTATTGGGGGGGGGGGGGGGGAATGGTCTGGATTTATGCTGTCGCGGTTGCACAACGACATGCTTCACTTTGCTTGGTAGTATAGATGCAGGCCTACCCTGTCGCCTCCTTCAGAGGCAGTAGGGTAGCGGAGTCTTGAGGGAGTGCGCTATAGTCGTGTAGATTCTCAAGGCAAGTCTGGCGGATGCACTTTACCAAGGTCTACCCAGTGCTTAGTCAATTTTTTTTTTAAATTGTTTTCTCGCAGGTCAACCTAGGAGGGTTTTCGGCTGCTTAACCGGATATGCCAGTTCTTGGTCTAATTCCTTAAGAAATAAATGCAACAAAAACCTCCAGGCGCCATCACAACACATCCCTTCCCCAATTTCCCTTAAACCCATTCTTTTCAGTTTAATGCCCCGCCTGTCACAAATCTCACAATCTTTCCCTACTCTATCCTACTCATATCCCCACTCCTCCCACCTCAATCTCTCCAATTTCCACTCCCAACGGCGACTCCTTTGCGACTGGATAGTGGCGGGCTCGACTATCACTAAAATCAGCTGATGGCGAGTAGGAGTAAGCAGTCACCTGCGCTAGGACCTGCGCAGTTGAGTACCGTGAGCGGGGATGAAGGAGTCTTGGGGGGTTGAGCCGAGCGGCTCTGGTTGTAATGTGCCCATAAGGCAAGGGACATGTTGGTCTGGATTTCAAGCAAAACGGTGGCGCTACACAATAGCCAGGGGTAGGGAAATGGTCACAATGTCCCATCAGAGGCCCACAGGCGAGGTACGTTAGGTCCGCTCAGGACGTTCTCGGACGGCCGAAGCGGTATTACTTCGGTAACCCAGATATCTTACGTGAGATTGTCAGTAACAGCAGGGCATTGCTGACCTTCTTCGAGGAGCTGGGGTGGATCGAATAATCGATTTTCCCACCCGTACGCAAAATACGCGCATTGACGTGGAGTTGTGGACACCAGCCTTTTTTTTTTTTTTTTTGGGTGGTAAATCATCAAATGACCTCTCCCGCTCTGGGCGGAGCGGAAGGGCGTGTCAGACTCTTACTGACTAAAACCCACCCGTGTTTCTTCAGTTGCCTGTGCGCCAGGGCCACGGTATGTCTTTCGAACAATCCGCAGCCCCGGCAGGCATCGGTCCTATCGGACCCCGTCAATTTTGCTGACATCTCTTTGAGGCGCGCGTGGAACACGACGCGCCGTCGACCCGGGCCTGGTCCTTACCGGACGGCGAGCTGCCCATTGCCCGCCGTCCGCAAGCCCGCGCCTACGGTGGCCGGGAGTCGGCAATCGACTCCCGACGCCCAGGGTGTCTCCTCCTCCTGCGGCGGCTAGGGGCGCGAGGGCGCAGAGATTGCCTCTCCCTTTGGCGCTCCGCCTCCTCCTTCGCGAGCATTACTGCTTCGCAGAAGGAGGTGACGGCTTCCCATTCCCTCTCGCTCCGTACCATGGCCTGAACCAGGGCCGGACGCGAGAGGTCGCCGCCGCCGATCGCCGCCACGAGGACACGGCGGTGCTCCGCCCAAGCCGGGCAGATCTCCACCGTATGCTCCACCGTGTCCTGTGGACACCAGCCTGAATTAACAATAGGAAATACAAAAAAAAAAAAAAAATTGAACATTTCAACAACAACAAAGATTGATTCTTTTTTTTTTTTATATCTTTCTCATCTCATACCGTATGAATTGGTAAAGTTTGAAAACGCCTTTGTCCTTGTTATGAGCAATGTTTGGTTACTATGAGTTTTCTCAAAATTGTGTAATAATATATTATCCTTGTGTTTGTACTTCAGCAAACGAACACGGGATTTAATCTTAGTACTTCCAATTATTATACTTCTCCTTTCCTTGTCCCATTTGATTTGGTATCCGCGTCTTTTCTTGCTAGATCTCTATCAGTTGGCATCTTCAAATTCATTTACATTTCATCTTCCCAAACATTTTTGAAATATTTTATTAATTTGGTACCTACTTGTTTTGACATTGTACATTTTATTTGAAATTTAATTATTTGTCAAGGGAATATTATATTGATTTATCCAACACTAGCTCCTTCTATAAATTTTATTTGATATTGTGAAATGAATATTGAAAATTCTGGCGGTGCGGAATTAAAATATGATTTTTGAATTCGTAATAATGTCCTAGGTAGGTGTACAACGGATGAGTATTTGCGTGATATTGCGTATATTTGAGATCAGTGCTCGTATTTAAATGAATTCAATCTTGTCATGGAAAAAACGAGTTTTGAAAATGGCTGCATTTTAAATTAAACCAGAAAAAAAAATTGTTTTATACGTAATACATAATAAATAGAACTTACTAAGTCCATGCCTTTTAGCAACTTTTAAACGAAATTTCACAAAATATTTGTTGAAAAATTGTTCCTGTCAAGGAAACCGACGCCTGCATAACGACGCTCCGCGAATCACCGCGACGCGACGCGAGGCTCCCATAGCAACGGTCCTCAAGACGCAAAGGCTGCGCCCTGGACACGGGGCGCCGCGGCGCCCTAGGCCCGCGCGTCTGCGTCGCATCCGTCAAACTGTCACCAATTGACATAAATAGAAAATCCCAAGTTCTTTATACTATAGTCTTTTTTTTCATAGTGTTTTTCCAGTGTTTTTTAGCAGTGTAATATTTTATTTCAGTGGTTTTTATTCTAAGTTAATAATCATAATATTTTATTTAGGTAAGTGTATTTTTAGTAATGTTAAATGTTGACTGTAGCGACACCGGAATTAGTGGCAGTCAACCTGCCACATCGCTCGATGTTCAGGTGAGATGTCCTCTTTGCTCCCAGCCACGCTTCTTTAAAGGCGAACGGGGGCTACGGATACACTATGGCAAGGTTCACAAACCTCATAGTGTACCTTTATGCTCCCCAGCCACAACTTCATTACTTTCAGACCAGAAACTTTGGAAAACCCTTTCAAATTTAAAAAATTCTACACCTGTTTTAAAGAGAATTCCCCTGGGCGCAAGGCGGTCTGTTGCTCTAAGTTTGTCGCGATGTCTCCGCCGTGCGACCCAGGAGAATTCTTACAGCGCCTGGGAGCAACTACTCACCTTCCCTTATAGGATTCTGCATGTCCAAAAAAATTTGGCAACAAAAACAACTTTGACAAACCAAATTAAAGACAACTGTAACAATTCGACTCTCATTTTGGATCCAAAATTACCTTTTTTCAATACCCTTTCACAAAAAGGGTTATGTTCACATGTAGAATCCAAATTAAGTGAAGGTGACATCAGAGGAGCGGCAAGGCTACTTTTCAGTAGCGATGTGGTGGCGCCCTACTCTCCAGAAACTCTTTCCGCCCTGGAGAGCAAACATCCAGCGCCTGCGGATGGTCTCACATTTCCTGAACCCCCCCTCCCCCCCGATCCCGATTCAATTCCTTTTAATGTTACTGCCCCCCAGTTGATTGCAGCCGTGAGCTCTTTCCGAAGTGGTTCCGCCGGTGGTCTCGACGGCCTGACTCCTCAGCATTTAAAAGATTTATTGAGTTCAGGCACCGGGGAAGCTGGTGAGTCGCTTTTGAAGGAGCTTGCGGCTCTAATTAACCTGATGCTCAACGGCGGTGTGAATGATGCCATCGTCGATATCTTGTATGGGGCTAACTTATGTGCCCTGCGCAAGAGGGACGGCGGCATTCGTCCCATTGCCGTTGGTTGCACCTACAGGCGTACGGCAGCCAAAATATGCTGCAAATTGTATGGTGAAATTCTGACCAACAAGTTCCAACCCCTACAGCTTGGCTTTGGATCCAAAGGGGGCTGCGAGGCTGCCGTACATGCCCTATCTAGTTTTTTAAAAGCCAGTAAAGGTGAGGTCATCCTCAAGGTTGACGTTAAGAACGCCTTCAACTCCGTTAACAGGGACACTTTGTTGGCTGAAGTAAAAAAGGAGTTACCAGAAATGTATGGTTTTATATGGCAGTGCTACAGGCACCCATCAAAATTATTATATAAAGACAACGTTTTAGAATCTGCAGTCGGATGCCAACAAGGTGATCCTCTCGGGCCAGTCATTTTCAGTTTGGCTATCCACCCCATAATACAACAACTAAATTCAAAATTTAATGTGTGGTATTTAGATGATGGAACACTAGGAGGTGACGTAGACACCGTTCTAAAAGATCTTCAATTCCTAAAGCAGCAGTTCCAATCAATCGGTCTTGAACTAAACTACTCAAAATGCGAAATTTACCTATGTGACAATACCGACAGACAATCGACTATACAGAAATTCAATTCAATAGCCCCAGACATCAAAGTTTTGGAAAAAAGTTCACTGCACCTCCTAGGTTCTCCAATTTTAGAAGACAGTTTTTCACCATTCGTTGACGAAAAAATTAAACATTTTAACGATATTTCGGATAGACTTTCTAAAATTAATTTACATTCGGCATTCACCCTTATAAGATATTGCTGTTTCGGCCCGAATTTTATGTATTGTCTCCGCTCTTCCTCTTTATGGAAGCAGCCACAGCTATTAGACAAAATTGATCATATTATTCGAAGTACTCTTAAATCCATTTTAAATGTGGAATTGGACGACCGCGCGTGGCTGCAAGCCACACTACCAATTCGTTTTGGTGGGCTAGGCGTCCGCAAAATTTCTAGTGTAAGCCTACCGGCGTTCCTGTCCTCGGTCCACAGCACCGAAAAGTTAACCACAAGAATCTTAGCCCCTTCCCAGGTTGACTCTGAAGTGCCGTGTTTGACCGATGCGGTGAACGCCTGGAAAGTAGCTTGCCCGGACGCGGTTCAGCCCGAAAACCCGTCTTCCCAGAGACAGTGGGATGAGCCGCTCTGCAGGTTGGTACGGAATAAACTTATTAATACGTCCACCAATACTGCCGAGCGTGCCCGCCTGCTGGCTGTGGGGGAATGGGAGTCGGGCCTCTGGCTTCGGGCGCTACCGTCACCCAACACAGGCACTTTACTGGGTGATACCACATTCCGGCTCGCTACATGTTTACGTCTAGGCGCTCCTTGCGGGGCTCCACATCGCTGTCAATGCGGTGAAGCAGTCGACCGCCTCGGACACCATGGCCTATCCTGCAGCAAGAGCGCTGGTCGGATGGCACGTCACGCCAGCATTAATGACATCATCCGTCGAGCTCTTGTCACCGCCGGGGTGCCAGCTGTTTTAGAACCCAATGGCTTGGCACGTGACGATGGGAAGAGGCCAGATGGAATGACCATAATGCCTTGGAAGTTGGGTAAGCCTTTGGTGTGGGATGCAACTTGTGTCGACACCCTCGCGCCATCTCATCTTCCTAGCACGGCGGGCTGTGCTGGGGCGGCTGCTGCAGGAGCAGAAAACCTCAAACGGCGAAAGTATATCAACCTTATTGGGAGCTATATGTTTGAGCCGTTTGGGGTTGAAACACTAGGGCCTTGGGGTCACAGTGCTCATCAATTATTTCGGGACATCGCCAAGCGGTTGGTCGACTCTTCACGCGACCAGAGGGCCGGCCTATTTTTAGCCCAAAGAATCAGCATTGCCATCCAACGTGGCAATGCTGCCAGTCTTTTGGGCACTTATCCCATTGACAGCGATGCGGACGAATTTTTTGACGCCCTATGAGCTCTTCACTTTATTTTTATTTTTTTTTTAATTGTACTGTTGTAAATAGTAGGTATATATATTTTAGTTTTAGTTTGTATATTGTAATCTATATTAAAAATCATTTTCATAGTGAAATAATTTATACTAACATTTATACGTCTAATAGAACTAAATATATATAAATATATACGCAAAGAGAACTTACAATAATGTAACAAGTCACACACCTGTGTATCTGTAACCTATGTTAACAAATCAATAATCTGAATTATTTTAGTACGGTCTGATTCCAATAAAATATTGTATGAACGTTAATGTGACACTCAACTTCCCAAGGAATTGAACTTAGTTTTTTGGGTTTTCGGTTTCTAATCTCACAAGATACTCTGTAAACATCTTCTTTTGGTTTTTGACAGTTCTTCCTTTTAATGATGTTCTTCAGAAAGATCAGGTGCGTAGTACTCGCAACCAGCGTGCGTGTATGACTAGATGTATGAACGTAAACCAAGCAAAAGGAGTATGTAAGGATCGTAGCAGGTGGCGTTCAGTAGTTTCTGCCTACCCCCATGGGAAGAAGGCGTAAGTTTACGTAGTTTTATTCCTAATATAGTTTAATTTTATGATCGAATTAAAATGTAAAGAAAAATCCTTTTTCGATGTAAAATAATTTATTTGTTTCCATTCATTAATTTCTTTCTAATTATTAAATCACACTTATTCTTAATACTTGTTGTAGTACTGTTACTATAACCATTGCCTGCATTTTTAATTTTATCTTTATTTTTTACTTTATCAATAGATTTTATTACATTTTAGTTTTTAGTATTTTTAAGTTCTTTGTTCAGTATGTTAACCAAACAGTAAAGTTTGTCATTGCAAATGCAAGGTGCAAGTATGCAGAAAATGTCAAGATAATGCAAGGAATGTCAATGAATGCTCAACGGATATGAATCTAAATAAAAATGCAAGTTGTCCGACTCAAATCACGTCTAATAAAACACTAATTAAATTATGTACAAAAATGCATCATCTAGGCTCCGCCGTATGACAATGCATTGCCAAATGTAGGTCGCGATCAAAGTGGACATACGCGAGCGCAGGCTCGCGTATTTGCAAAATATGTATTTTTGATACAATAAGTTAGCTAGTAGTAGCTAACTTATTGTATCAAAAATACATATTTTAAAAGCATGTACGTACACCGTACATTTTCTTTATTAGAATATGATTCCATCTAAAATTTTCCAAATAGGTATAAATAGGAGGATTTATTGTTATTGCTAAACATAAGGGGTATGATGGAGTGCATTCTGAGGTTGTGTACGTCATCATAAAATGTATCAGGATTAGCGTAAATTGTCCCTGAAAGAAAGAAAATATCTAGCTTTATGACAATATTGAAGTTGATAAAGCATCAGGCGCTATACATTCTCTGAATTGTCAAACAATCTCAGTTTAAGAACACTCAAGTTGTAAAACAAATATATAATGCCTATGTCCGTAGTAAATTAGAATATAATGCAATAGTTTGGAGTCCTCAAGAGGCATTGTACACTATTATGATAGAAAAAATTCAACGTAAATTCTGTAGGTACCTATACAAACGTCAATATGGATACTACCCCTTTCTATATCCTGCTTTGTTCGTGTCAGGAATGGTGGGTTTAGACACACTCAAATTCAGGCGAAAATCCACACATATAATTAATTATTGTCTAATATTAGTAGGTAAGATGGATAGTCCCGTTCTAAGAGAGTCAATAAATTTTTATGTTCCGGACCAGTATATGCGTGGCGTTGTAAGACGACAACATAGACTCCTCTGCTACCCGCCTACATGGCGTGCTCCCCGAACCAACACCACTCCCACTGCTAGAGCAATTAAGTTAATAAATGACTTTCTAAAATATATTCCTGAAGCAGATTTATTTTTTGACTCTCGAAGGACAATCGCTAATCATGTGTGTATTTATTTAAATATGAAGAAATGATTGTTGAGCCGTTTAGTCTAAGAAGTGTAATGTTTTTTTTATTTTTTTAAATGTAAATTTGTAGAATTAGCATAGATATAAGCGATTTGGTGTAAACTGTTAGCTTATATTTGATGAATAAATTAATTGATGAATTGATAATGAACTAAGACTTGATCACTGTTGCAGGGGACAATTTAGATTTGTAACTTCAATGTTTCATTATCATCATTCAATCGAAAGACATCCACTGCTGGTCATAGGCCTCCCCCAAGCATCGACACATCGACCGGCCCTGTGATTGTTTCAACACGATCAATTATTAAGCCTGTCAATCTCTCCATTTTATTTTATTTTACAGCTAACATCGATTCAGTAACGTAAGTACCTAGAAATTCAATCAGGCCTTCGGAGACCGGTAATGTTTCATCAGCGACGGGTAAAATATTGCTTGCATCTTGCAAGCATTTCGTTCGAAATTGTTTCCACATGTTCAAGATCCGGGTCTGGGCCCTAGTACCTATAGCGAAGCATTTTCTGACTGACGTACACGGACGCTACGCACAAATGACTCGGTGTCCGACAGGTCGTGACCCGGTACTGTATGAAGAGGTCCAACCTGCAGCATGGTGGGAGCAGCGCACCAACAAATGAGGCATCGTGATTAAAACAATTGACGGTGGTGAGCCAGGCTGTGGGTACGCAACACTATATTAGGGCGCTCACATGCCGGAAGCATTCGCTTGTACTGTAACAGTTCAGATTCGAGCATTACATAAGTGAGTGAGGAGAACTGATATAATTGTAATTTAGTAATGCTCCAAATCGAATCTGTATTGGTAATCAAAATGTAGGTATTCAAGTTAATATTCTCTACACCACCACCATATAGTCGATATTTAAAATGTTTTCAAATTACAGTGTTTATAGGTACAGTACGTGCAAAACTTTATGATCTCTCGGAAGTTGCACATGAGTGGCTGCGCAGTATGCATAATATAGGTGTCCGAAGGAACTCTCTCACTCTCACTCAACGGTACCATGCGCGGTTTTGTTCTCAAGTCTGGGATCCCTTCTTTTCGCATAATGTTCTTTGTCCTAATATACTTCGGCATAACGATTTTGGCACAATTTTTTTTGGCATAATAATACTTCGGCATAATTTTTTTAGGCATACATTTTATGTTGGCATAATCATCTTAAAGACTAATTAGTTTTGGCATAAATTTGATTCGCATAACGTTAGTAGGCCTAATGACTATTAGCATAATAGTGTTGGTTAAAAATTTAATATGCTGTGCAACAAAAGTTAGTGACAGAACCGAATTGCTGCAAAACCGACTCCACGTAGTCTTGTTTGTCCTACCCCTAGAGTGTAATTTAAAATCGCGTAGGCGCGTAGGTGCGAGGCGGCCCGCGGGCTGAGGAGCAGGCGGCTGCGACCGAGCCGCCGCGGCTGAGGCTGGCCGGCAAAGCCGGCCAACAAGCCGAAGCTGTGGTGGTGAGCGAAAGCCGTCTGCGACGATTAGCACGCGTGGGGCTGCCGGAGGCCCGCAGCGCCGGAGCCGTGACAGAAACCCTGCCTGCTGCATGCTGCATGCTTGCTTGCATGCTGCATGCTTGCTTGTTTGCTGCATGCTTCCTTGCATGCTTGCTTGCATGCTTGCTTGCATGCTGTATGCTTGCTTGCATGCTGTATGCTTGCTTGCTTCATGCTTCCTACAGCGAAAAAAAAACCCACAAAATTGTTCATCAAAAAGTTATGCTTTAGAACTTTATGCTTAATAAATTTATGCTTTAGAATATTATGCTTAATCATTATTATGGTTAGAGAAATTATGCTTAAAAAAATTATGCGTAAGCTGTTATGCGTAATTATATTAAGCGAAAATATAATTATGCCAAACAAAATTATGCTAAGTTATATTAGGTCTAAAATTTTTATGCAAATGGATAGGGAACCCTCAAGTCTACGTTCAGAGGGCTCATAAAGTTTTGCGCAAACTGTTTGGGAGGACAAGGTAGGCCTGTCATCAAGTAACAAGTACTCAACAAAATAGAAAAAATTCTACAAATCTACAGTCTACAAGTTAGGCCTACGACGTTCTCACATTCACAAAATATAGAAAAATCTATATAAAAGATAAATAAAATAATAAAAATAAAAGCCTATATAAACCAAATGACATGATTGCGATTACAACTGTAACAAATCTGAATTAAAATCATAATATCATAATCATTATAATCATTTCATTTTAAGCGTCATCTACAAAAGCCGTAAGTAAAGAGTTGAAATATGAATTGGAGGTATATAATGAGAACATTATGTCAAAGAAAAAAGTAAAAAAAAGTTTTTACAATAAGCTTCGTAATTTAGGAGCAGCTAATAGACATTTACATAGTGATGCCGATAACGAGGTACCAGGGAAGCTACATGTGCAGAAGGAATTATTTCCAAACTTGCATGTCTTCAACGTATTCTTTAATCCTAGAATATGCATTTTTGATAAGCATACGTTTGACGTGGGTTTTGAACTTTCCATCGTTAAGTTCTGTAACTGACTTTGGCAACTTGTTATAAAAGCGGATACTGTTTACAAGAAATTACTTGCTTGTTTTAGTTAATCGAAATTTGGGTTTCACAATTACATTTTTACTACGTGTATTTATATTATGGAAATCGCTTCTTATTTTGAAGAGTCCTAAGTTTTTGTGAACATACAAAATACTTTCTAAGATATATATAGAAGGCAGAGTTAGTATATCAATTTCTTTGAATTTGTTTCTAAGAGACTCGCGAGGACTTATTTTATAGATCGCTTTTATAGATTGCGCGGATTGCCCTCTTTTGTAAAATGAAAATTGAATCTACGTCAGCTGCCGATCCCCACAGCAGAACGCCATAAGACATAATACTGTGGAAATAAGCAAAGTATACTAACCTAGCAGTGGCTATATCTATCAGCTGCCTTATTTTGCTTACTGCATATGCAGCTGAACTTAATCTACCTGAAAGACCTCTAATGTGGGAGCCCCATTGCAATTTTGAATCTAAAGTAATTCCTAGAAATACAGTTTCCGTAATAACATCTAGTTTCGTGCCATCAAGTTTTAAATTTAGACCCCCTTGGGGTACATTTGGTAATAAAAACTTAAGACATGTAGTTTTATAGCGCAGCTAATAATCTTTTACGAATTCTTTCACGAATTTAGTAAAAAATTATTAGACGCGAACCATTTCGAAAGAACCGCCAGACTATCGTTGACATATAAGACATCCGTATTTTTTCTATCTATTTTAAAAATAAGACAAGTGTCATCACCGAATTAAATGATATCCGACAAGTTAGCCATCATGTGAGGAAGGTCATTGATATAAACTAGAAATAGGAAAGGGCCGATTGAAGATTAAGCGACGCTTGCCGCGGTCGGTTCATGGATGGGTGACCATCCATTACATATCGAGACCACTCCGTGCCTCGGAAAGCAGGTTAAACCGTTGGTTACGGGTAGTTCGATGCCCAAAAGACTGACAATCATTCTTACCAAGGAGTATCGTGTTACCATTTTTTTTTTGTGTGGGAAAACGTCAAATGACCTCTCCCGCTCTGGGCGGAGCGGAAGGGCGCGTCAGACTCTTACTGACTAAAACCCACCCGTGTTCCTTCTGTTGCCTGTGCGCCAGGGCCGAGGTAACTCTTTCGAACAATCTGCGACCCCGGCAGGCATCGGCCCTTTCGGACCCCATCAATGGTGCTGACATCTCTTTGAGGCGCGAGTGGAACATGACGCGCCGTCGACCCGGGCCTGGTCCTTACCGGACGGCGAGCTGCCCATTGCTCGCCGTCCGTAAGCCCGCGCCTACGGTGGCCGGGAGTTAGCAATCGACTCCCGACGCCCAGGGTGTCTCCTCCTGCGGCGACTAGGGGCGCGAGGGCTTATTCGTAATCGTGTTACCCTGTAATTAGGTTGTATAGGCAGTCACTGCATGTAAAATACTGGTATTCAGCTGCATCCTGTTAAACTAGAAGCCGACCCCACATAGGTGAGACAAGGCTAGGCAGACTGATTGACAAACACACAATAAACTTGCACCGTGTAAATGGGGCTAAATACAGTGTCGGTTCTGTCATTCATACCTACATGACCGCCTCTTTCTCCAAATGGCATACGCCCGGGTACTTGACTCTCTACACATTGACCACCAAACTTGTAAATAAACTGTTTTAGGAATGTATGTTAGAAGAGTTTATGGTTATCAAAATAAATTACCTCTCTCTCTCTTACTGATTTGTTGACAAAAGTTTCATGTTAGTCCCTTGATTAGGCATTTTTTATATAAGTAGTTAAGGGGGAAGCGCAAAGATAGCCCGGGAAATTCAAATTTTGTTAAGTTTTTTGCAATTTGCAGGTCAGTGTCAGGTTGTATGTTAAACAATGTGTGATGTGTGTATATGTGTGAGGGTGTGTGTGTGAGAGAGGGTGTGTGTGTGTCACAGAACATCTATACTCTGTGTGTGTTGTATGTTGTGTGTAATTGTTGTGTATTGTACTATAGGTACACCCTCTGCCAAATCCTTCGGGGATTACAGACGTGATGTTATGTGTTATATTTTTTGGTAAAATTAATTGAAACTGAGTAACTTGTACACTTACAGCTAAATTACCCTAAAAGAAATACCAAAAACTTTATTATCTATCACTTTAAATTTAGCCAAATCTATCTGCCTACCAATGTATCACCGTGTAATCGTGTATTGATAATATATTATACATTGATTGTAAAAAAGACTAATACAGTAATTATTAGACCACTGTCTACACGTCATGTTTGACCATTCCAATAAAATAGTTTGTCAGCGAAGATAGGAGTCCTAAAATAGAGGCAGTCTGTTATTAATAAAAATACAACAATATTATTTAAACTTTATTAGTTTCTTAAAATTAACATTATTTTGTACTATTGTTAATTGCATTAAAAGTAGAAAATCAAAACTATGCTAATTGAAAAATTAATTACTAAATTATCTAATCGTAGGTACTTAATCTGATAACAAAATTACAGGTCCTTGAATATGAGACATATCCCGGCACACTTTTCTTAAAACTTATTATACTTAAATTGATAATTTATGAGGCTTTTCATACATTATGCTACTTTCGATTCTATCATTGTAAGTAAATAAAGTGGTCCCGCGCTACTTGAAGCAGAGTACTACTTGCTTTCAAAGTGGTAGGTAATCAAATAGAGTTACTAGTGAAAAACATATGTTTCTTTGCAGAAATATTTTACATACAATTCAGTATCGTACCGAAAAATATCGACGAAGATGAAAACAAGTCAATTTCACTACACAGAAAAATGTGCCTGCCGTATCTCAATTTGATGACCACTCTTTGCTTTTGTTTCAAATAAAACAATATACTCAGCTTAAAGTAAAGATTCCGTAGAAGCAGCAAAAATAGTATTCGAAAAAGAACACACGGAATAGTATTCTTTTTTTTAATCCTAAAGCGGCTTAAAAAGCAAAGGTAACGCAACTACAAATCCAATCTTTGGTTTAGACGAAGGGAATGATGACAAGCCTGTTATATACGTAGTTTTTACATTAAAAACACTCTAGGACGAAAAAACTTTAAATGACGCTACGGCTAATGACGAAGTTTCATAGAACTACAAAATTTAACAGTCACTGGCAAATCTTATAATCCAAGTGGACGGCTGCGTATTGCAATACAACTCAGAGAAAATAGGACACTTAATAATATTGTATGGTAGGCAACAAATCACTGGTTCTGAAGTGCTGTGCACACAATACCTTGCATTGCTTAGAGCGGTGCAGTCCTTAACAAGTACTTTTAAAATGTTCATTATTTTACAAATAACACTTCCCATGTCACAATTAGTGATATCAAATTCCATGTATGAAAGGTCTCAATTGTAAACTAAAATCTGGCTGCATCGAATAAGTGCACGATTATACTTCACGTATTATATTTACAGCAAATGCTTAACCTTAAAATCTACATTAACAATTGTGCGGTTGGCAATTTATTGTAAATTTAAAGCGTCTTCTCACTGGTACGATAATTTTTTAAATTCATTAATTTTGCAATACGAACTACGATATGCTGTAATTTTAGACCCCACTTGAAAATTAACGGCTCTAACAAATGATAGCACCAATCATGGTCCTTTCTTCAATTTGAGAGAGTCTTAGTGAAGCGAATACTTAAGCGTACTTATCTAACTTCCAAACTCCACAAAAATCGTAGGCTTTAACAATACCAATGTCATCACATACATCAGTCTCAATAGAACCGCTAGCTGTAGTCTTTGACCATGATGAATCATTTCTTTATTATACTATCGAAGTCGTATTCGGCACCACACGCTGTTTTTGCCGTCCGCCTGGAGAGGAACAACTTTCCATCTTTGACATAATCACCGCAAGCCTTATTGACATCGCAAGGGATCTCTTCTATATTGGAAACACTCTTGCAATCACTCCCATGCACCCCGTTTTCTTTTTTATTATTGACTCCATTTTTGCAGACTCCATTTGTTTTGACTCCATTGTGAGCTTTATCGTATTCTTCCTTGATTTCCTTTTCAATATTTTTCTTCTCAAGGTTTCTCTTTTTGTAGCTCTTAGTATAGAAGTTAAGAAATAGAATGAGAAAGATTGTGATATTGGAGCAAATGAAGTAGGTGAAGCCGGAGGCGTACTGACAGCGTGGGGAGAAGTGCGTCCAGGCGCAGTACGTGAGCATCAGGATGAACTGGATCTGTAAACAAACAACATCAAACGAATTAGAACTCACGTCTCCAAATTATTAGATAGGTTTTAGAATTAGTTCTTGTCCCGTACCTACAAAATTGAATAAGTAGGCAATCAAACTATACCATACAGGCCTCCACTCTGAGAGAGGGAAAGACACGGAGACTGAAGGGAGAAACACGTGCATACAAAAAGATAATGAACTAATAATCGTATATAATAGTTGTTGAATATTATTATATACGATTCAAAATCAAAATCAAAATATTTTATTTCACATAAACCAATATGGGCACTTATGAAACGTCAGAAGCTAGGTGCACGGTTCTAATTGGTGGTTTTCTATGAAGAAGAGCCGGCAAGAAACTCCACGGTTACTCGTTTAAAAATAAGGGGCTTTTACAACGTTTCAAATTACAGTGTTGATAATGGGAGGACAGTGTAGGCCTTTTTTTTTTTTTTTTTTTTTTTTTTTTTTTTTTTTTTTTTTGGGTGGGAAATCATCAAATGACCTCTCCCGCTCTGGGCGGAGCGGAAGGGCGTGTCAGACTCTTACTGACTAAAACCCACCCGTGTTCCTTCAGTTGCCTGTGCGCCAGGGCCACGGTAACTCTTTCGAACAATCCGCAGCCCCGGCAGGCATCGGTCCTATCGGACCCCGTCTATTTTGCTGACATCTCTTTGAGGCGCGCGTGGAACACGACGCGCCGTCGACCCGGGCCTGGTCCTTACCGGACGGCGAGCTGCCCATTGCTCGCCGTCCGCAAGCCCGCGCCTACGGTGGCCGGGAGTCGGCAATCGACTCCCGACGCCCAGGGTGTCTCCTCCTCCTGCGGCGGCTAGGGGCGCGAGGGCGCAACGATTGCCTCTCCCTTTCGCGCTCCGCCTCCTCCTTCGCGAGCATTACTGCTTCGCAGAAGGAGGTGACGGCTTCCCATTCCCTCTCGCTCCGTACCATGGCCTGAACCAGGGCTGGACGCGAGAGGTCGCCGCCGCCGATCGCCGCCACGAGGACACAGCGGTGCTCCGCCCAAGCCGGGCAGACCTCCACCGTATGCTCCACCGTGTCCTCCGGTCGATCCACACAATGGTAACACCCGGGCGTTTCCTCCCGCCTTATACGAAACAGGAACCTCCCGAAACAGCCATGTCCGGTGATGACCTGCGTCAGGCGGAAGGTGAGGACGCCGTGGCGCCTCTCAAGCCACTCCTCAAAGAGGGGTCTTACCGCCGCAATTGTGGCGTGCCCTGCGCTGGGTTGCGACAGTCGCACTCTCCATGCCGCCATGAGATCCCGCCGGAGCTCTGTCCGCTGTGCCGTGATTTCTCGCGGCAGCGGAGTTACGCCCCGGCGTTTCGCCTCCTCGCGCCACTCCCAAACGTGCGCGAGGACCTTTGCCTCCAGATCCCACGGCGGCAATCCGGCAAGGAGGCTCGCCGCCTCGCAGGAGACCGTGCGGTATCCCCGTACCATCCGGATGGCCATGACCCTTTGGGACGCTTTCAACCGGCGGGCTGGCCGGAGCCTTAGCGACCGCGCCCACACCGGTGCCCCGTAAAGGGCCATGGACCGCACGACCCCCGCGTAGAGCCTCCGGCAGGAGGCGTTTGGCCCCCCCAGGTTGGGCAAGAGCCGCTTCAAAGCAGCCCCGGCCCGCTGCAGTCTGGGAGCCAAACGTCGGAAATGCTCCACGAAGTTCCACCGGCTGTCGAGGACGAGTCCCAGGTACTTCATCGTCGACTCGACGCCGATGTGAACCCCTCCTACCGTTATTTCGGAACCCGACAGTGGCGCGTTCCGAGGACCATGAAAACACATGGCCTCGGACTTGTGCAAGGCCACCTCGAGTCCCAATTGCCGGATCCTCTCGACGACTGTCGCAACCCCGCGTGTCATCAGTTCGGCCGCCGCCTGGTGCGACCTCCCCTGCGCCAGGACCAGCGTGTCGTCAGCGTAGCACACCACGCTGACGCCACTAGGGAGGTCGGCGCGCAGCACCCAGTCGTACCCGATGTCCCACAGATGCGGCCCCAAGACCGATCCCTGTGGGACACCGCACGACATCTCTCGCCGGTTCCATTCTCCCTGGTGACCGGGGTAGATAATTGCTCTATCCGCCAAATAGGCCTCGACTACACGACAGAGATAGGTCGGCATCCGGTGATACCGGAATGCCTCCCGGATGCAACTCCAGGGCAGGGTATTGAAGGCATTGGCGATGTCTAGAGACACCGCCAAGACGACCCCACCCCGGGCCACAGCATCCCCCGTCGTGAGGGCTCGCACGCGCATGATGGCATCCACCGTGGAGCGCCCCCTGCGGAAACCAAACTGGCTGTCCGCCAAATCCGGCCCCACCCGCACCAGCTGCCCGACGAGGCGGTCTGCAATGACTCTTTCAAAGAGCTTGCCCACCTCGTCGAGCAGCACGATGGGCCGGTAAGCGGACGGAGAGTCCGCCGGGCGCCCCGGTTTCTTAATGAGGACCAGTTTCCCCGTCTTCCAACGAAGTGGGAACTGGCCCTCCTCCAAGCATGCGCTTAGGAGCCCTCTTAGTCGAGGCCCGAGAGCCTCCGAGGCCAGGACCCAGGCTTTTCCCGGTAAGCCGTCGGGTCCTGGGGCGGTACTTTTGGCACTCAGCCTACGTACCGCCGCTCTCAACTCTACCTCGGTCACCTCAGGAGCAACGTCGTCATCGTCGGTCATGTGGTCCGCAGTTGGCACCGCAGGAGGCGGAGCCATGGGCGGAGGAGTATGCTCCCCCCGCGAAGGGAACAGAGCGCTCACCACGCCCTCCACGAGCTGGGGCCGGAGGGACAGTGTAGGCCTGACAACAAGTAATTACATGCTATTATGTTATCGCTCGAGCTGTCAACGGCGCGTCAGAGTGACGTCACTTCCCGATGAAGCGCGAATGACCTCGTTTCCCTCTCCAACGGCCGCCGTCAAGATCGTGGACTATGGACGCGCTCTCGCTCTCTTTCGCTTCTGACCATCAGCGCGTGCACACTCTCTTAATAAAGCTATTGCTGCCCTGTCCCGCTTTATAAAAAATAATATAATTAGTAATTGTTCAGCTTGTTTTTATTGAAATGTAAATATGAAATTGGTTAATTACTTTAATTGGTTTGGTTTATTACTGTTTATTACTGTTTGTAATTTGGTTAATTACTGTTTTATTTCTCTTGCATTTAATAACTTGTAAATTATTACATGATTGATTTTAGTAACTGTTGTACGTACCCTCATAAGAAAAAGAAAGTGTGTGGTTCTTGAATAATAAAACTGTATTCCTAATCGTGTTTCTTTAATCTAACATCAGATGTGGTTCGCACAACGCTCACCGGCCGCAACATGCCGCGAGGACGAAAACGCAGGCGAGCACGTTCATCAAGCTCTGATTACTCTACCCGCACACCGTCGCGAAGTTCAAGCTCCAGTTCTTCGAGCAGTAGCAGTGGCCGTCATCGCCGGAGGAGAGAGAAACGACGTCGCAAAGGATCGCCAACCGTGAGTCAGAACGTTGTGTTATCTTCAGTGATTCCCGAATTTGACCCGTTAGTGGATGACGTAGACATGTGGATTAATGTGCTAGAGGCTAACGCTCGTGCTTTCTGGTGGTCCGATAGTATGATTAAGTATCAGGGATTGCAAAAACTACGTAATACCGCTAAAACATGGTTAGATTCTCTGCAGAAAAATGAAACGATGTGGACTAATTGGCGTTGGAGGCAGTGGCGTGATAGGTTATCAAATACTTTTCAAACCAAGCGTAATATGTACACGTTGTTAAAACAGTTGGTAGAAAGAAAGAAAGAAAGAAAGAAAAATATTTTATTTGGGACACGCACAGGAAATACAAAGAGTAAAAAATAAAAAAAGGAGGATTTAAAACTAACAAAATTAACAATAAAAAGAAAAATAATAAAACAACAATAAACAAGTAAAAAACCTGTGCGAGGCCAAAAAGGCTCCTATCTCAGCATAATGCTACGATATTTAAAAAATAAATACCGCAGCGCTGGTATTCTGATAGGGCCCGCTGTGAAACTAAGGTAGAAACTAAGCCGTTACCAAATCAGTCCCTTTATGAGTTCTATTTCCAGCAAAAAGGCAAAATAGATAGGCTACAATTGAAATTCAAAGATCGTGATATAGTGTCGATTATTGTAGGGTCAATTGGCGATCCGAATATAAGTATTGCCGCCGAAGCAGGTAGTTTTCCGTATTGTGACGATTTGGCATCGTTTTTGCATAGCAAAGTTCATTCGATACCCGATAATAACATAGTGCAAAAAAATTATTCATCGTCAAAGCCCGTATTGCGTCATTCCTCATCATTGCAGGGACACATAAATAGCAAGCCTGACGTTAAATTCGAATCATCTTATAATGGTGGTAATAACTTTACTAATAGTAATTTATCGTGTTTCCGTTGTGGTGAATTAGGACATAGGCGGAATAATTGTAATATTAAGGATGATATTCAGTGCAATTTGTGTAGTAAGCGGGGGCATTTAGAAAAAGCATGCAAATCGAAACCTAAACCAAAACTTGAGACGGTCGAGGAGGTGAAAATGGTTAGTGAGCCTAAAAGTAAGCAAAAGTTTTGTAAACAGGTTCTACTGAATGATTGTAAATGTGAGGTTTTTTTTGATATGGGTAGCGACTGCTCATTAATTACCAAGGATTTGATCAAACAATATAATTTACAACCATTTAATTTGAATTTGCCTATTAATTTAGTAGGTTTTACTAATGGCACATCTATTCAAATTTCAAAAGCTGTAGCTGTCAATTTAAAAGTAGATACAGTGGAATTGGTCACGCTTTTGTACGTCATTGATGAGTTAACTGGGTGCGATATATTGATAGGCCGTAATTTCACAGAGGATAGTAGTATAATGTATACCCGTGTAGGGAATACATTGACTTTTGAACCGATAAAGACAATGAAGATTTTTAACATTAACACGAATACAAATAATAACTTTTGTAATAAACACGAGATTTTATTAAATTCTATTCTTTCGAAATACCCTCATTGTTTTTCTGATGATTTGTCCACTTTGGGTAAAACTAATTGTGTAGAGTTGGATATAGAGTTAACTTCTAATAAACCAGTTTGTTTTCGACCATATCGAATGTCTGAATCCGAGAAAAAGATAACTCGAGGAATTACGGATGATTTATTGAAGAACGGAATTATCAGGCACAGTAATTCGGCATATGCGAGCCCTGCTCTTTTAGTGGACAAACCATCAGGGGACAAAAGGCTGTGTATTGATTATCGTCAGCTTAATAAAATAACAGTTAAAGAGAAATACCAATGCCCGTGATTGAAGATTTAATTGATAGATTGCAGGGCTGTAAATACTTTACTTCTTTAGATTTGAAAAGTGGGTACCATCAAATTCCAATAAAATCGGAAGATATACGAAAGACAGCATTCATTACACCAGATGGTCATTTTGAGTTTTTAAGGATGCCTTTTGGGTTAAGCAATGGACCATCGGTTTTTCAAAGGTTAATGAATACCGTCTTAGGAAACCTGCGTTTTGGAAAAGTAATTTGTTACATGGACGACTTACTCATAGCCACAGAAAGTCTAGAAGAAAACGTAGCTTGCTTAGAAAGTGTGCTTGAAATTCTCCAAACAAATGGTCTGACTATTAATCTCGATAAGTGTGCATTCTTTCAAAATAGTATAACGTTCCTTGGTTACGATATTTCCGAAAGTGGCATACGGCCAAGTTCAAAAAAATTGAAGGCTATTGAAGAATTTCCCATTCCAAAAACGATTCATCAATTACGCCAATTTTTGGGCTTAATTAATTACTTTCGAAAGTTCATTAAAAACTGTGCAAGTATCTGTAGTCCTCTAACAAAATTACTAAAAAAAGAGGCAATCTGGAAATGGGGTCCTCAGCAAGAACAGGCAGTTATTAATTTAAAAAAGGAACTAATTGAAAATGCCGTCCTAAAAATATTTAATCCTAAGTTGCCGGTTTGTTTGTATACTGACGCTAGTCGTGACGGTTTAGGTTGCATAATGGTTCAAGTTACAGAGAATGGCGAACAACCAATCCATTTTTATAGTCGTCAGACCAGTAACGATGAAAAAAAATATCACTCTTTTGAACTTGAGCTATTAGCAATCGTGGTAGGCTTACAAAAATTCAGGCACTACTTGCTCGGGACCCAATTTAAGATTTTTACCGACTGCAACGCTGTAAGGCACGCCTTACAGAAAAAAGAGATTGTTCCACGTATCGGTAGGTGGGTATTACAAACCCAAGAGTTTAATTTTGAAATAATGCACAAGCCGGGTACGCAGATGCAACATGTAGATGCCTTGAGCCGCAACCCTGTTATGGATAGCGTCATTTCAGTAACTGAATCTGATGACGTGATGTCTATAACTGAGGGGGACTGGCTTCTGTCTGTGCAACTCCAGGACCCAAGCATATGCAGTATTAGAGACATATTAGTGTCAGGTGAGGCCGACGCAAATAAACAGATTTTTAATCAATACGAATTGCTTGGCAATAAAGTATACCGTCGGACTGAGTTAGGTAGGAGATGGTTAGTGCCAAAAACATGTGTTTGGCAAATTATTAGGGCTAATCACGATGACTTGGGACATTTCGCGGTAGATAAAACCGTTGAAAGAATTAGGTCAAAATATTGGTTTCCACATTTAAAGAAAACTGTCTCAAAATATATAAAAAATTGCCTCAATTGTATTTATTACAAAAATGTTCACGGTAAAAAACCAGGTAAACTATGTCCAATTCCAAAATATGCCAGGCCATTTCATACACTACATCTAGACCACTTGGGCCCTTTTGTAAAATCCACACAACAGAATTCCTATTTGCTGGTTGTAGTCGACTCATTTACCAAATTTGTGTTCATTTCTCCAGTAAAAAATACAAAATCTAAGATTGTTATAAATGAATTAAATAAAATTTTTAAAGTATTTGGTAATCCCAAGCGCATTATTAGTGATGCCGGTAGTGCGTTTACTTCAAACGCTTTCAAGACCTTTTGTTGTGAAAAGAACATTCGATCTCATGTTATAGCCACTGCCGTGCCGCGTTCGAACGGCCAGGTCGAACGGTATAACTTAACTATTTTAGAAGCATTACGTAGTATGGGTGCTAATACGGACAACAATAAATGGGATCAACATATCACAAGCATACAACAGGGTATTAATAGCACGATTAATAAAACCACGTCTGCCATCCCTAGCGAGGTTTTCTTCGGATACCGTATCCGAATGAATAATGATGGAGTTACTGATGATGATGCGACTGAGACCATGGTTGATCTCACGACCTTAAGAGGTAAGGTTGACGAGAATATACAGAAAAATGCAGAAAGACAAAAGGCAACCTTTGATGCAAAAAGGAAGGAAGCGCCTTTTTATAAAGTTGGAGACTTGGTCGTAATTAGAATTCCAAGTATGTCTAACGACGGACAGAGCGCGAAGTTGATGCCTCTTTTTAAGGGACCATTTCAAATTCTGGAAGTACTAGGCCACGACCGCTACAGGGTTTCTGACATGAGGGGCGCTGAGAGGAGTTCTAAACGCTACAATGGTGTTGCGTGTGTCGAGAACATGAAGCCGTGGATTCGGATCTCGGACCCAGATACGCCGGATGTTATCAAAAATTGAGGTAACGAGAACATTCATTTGTAAAAGAAAAACCTAACTTTCAATTAGTAGGTATAATGTCAGTGTCATTTTATCAATAATAGGGCATAACTAAAAATAATTTCACCATTTACTTATAAAACTGTTTTATTTTATTTACAGTATTAAGTAAAACACACAATTAATGGTGAAAAGGTTGTCAAATGCATCCGCTTCGAACGTTTTCCAGTTGTAGTAGAGTAGCAGAATTGTATAGTTGGTAATGGAAATCCGTGGTGAACACCATTGCCATATACATGGTGATACACAACTGAGATGATTCTGAAAATCACTTGGTTTAAGCCATTTGGTTGAGTTGGTTGGCCGGCGATGGGATAGCTAGCTCCGCCAAATTCTGTTGCCCTGCTCTGCTGCGTAAATGTTTGAATATAGCAATAACCAGATTTCTTTCTAAAGTGGAACTTGAAAAATCTGGTTATGAAGTACTACTATTACCGAGATTAATATTATATTATCTTGTTCTCAGCGCCTGCATCAGACTATATCGCTGTTCGGGGACGAACGCGACAGCAGGACGGCCGAATGTTATCGCTCGAGCTGTCAACGGCGCGTCAGAGTGACGTCACTTCCCGATGAAGCGCGAATGACCTCGTTTCCCTCTCCAACGGCCGCCGTCAAGATCGTGGACTATGGACGCGCTCTCGCTCTCTTTCGCTTCTGACCATCAGCGCGTGCACACTCTCTTAATAAAGCTATTGCTGCCCTGTCCCGCTTTATAAAAAATAATATAATTAGTAATTGTTCAGCTTGTTTTTATTGAAATGTAAATATGAAATTGGTTAATTACTTTAATTGGTTTGGTTTATTACCGTTTATTACTGTTTGTAATTTGGTTAATTACTGTTTTATTTCTCTTGCATTTAATAACTTGTAAATTATTACATGATTGATTTTAGTAACTGTTGTACGTACCCTCATAAGAAAAAGAAAGTGTGTGGTTCTTGAATAATAAAACTGTATTCCTAATCGTGTTTCTTTAATCTAACAATTACATACGACAAACGATACGATACGATACGATACAATACGACGATACGATTATATACGATTATTTCTGTTTTGTGCTCGTGACTATATGATCTATTTTGTTTTATTTTTGTTTATTTACTCTAGTTATTTTTTTTTTTGTATGCACCACGTGTTTCTCCCTCCAGTCTCTGTGTCTTTCCCTCTCTCAGAGAGGAGGCCTATATGCCAGCAGTGGGAACGTAATATACTAATTATGCATGCACGTGTTTTTGTGACAAATAAAACTACTTTTCCTTCTTTTTTTTTCTGATTTGCAATAATTTTGCCCAGCTTGCAGTATTAAAACAAGCCTTATAATTTTATAAGTATAGGAATACATCATTGATTAATGCGCTTCACTTTAAAATCTTAATCACAAGCATAGTAATGTACCTTTAGGAAGCTTTAGGCTATCGTTTTATCCTCTTCAGTCCCACCTACCTTTTTTTAACTAGTAGTATTCCTTTTTACCAAAAAATATTTCGCTACTACTGAGCATTCCCATGTCTAGCAAATTCTCATAGGGGTTTTCTATTCCTTTCCAGAAATTTCCCAGTATCAGCCTGGAGTCTGGATTTGTGCCCGGTTGATGGCAATAGGCTCGCCCCCTATTACATGGGACTTAAACAGAATTGGCAAAATGTGGATTTAAACTTCAGCCAATGGTTATTGAATAAATACAAACGTGATGTTATGTTTAGCTTGTATTTCAAATTTAGACTCACCAATTGAAGCTTAGTAAC
Source organism: Dryobotodes eremita (assembly GCA_917490735.1). Classification (NCBI taxonomy): domain Eukaryota; kingdom Metazoa; phylum Arthropoda; class Insecta; order Lepidoptera; family Noctuidae; genus Dryobotodes; species Dryobotodes eremita. The sequence continues at coordinate 21,785,613 of OU823244.1, forward strand.
ATACTTCTTCCACCACAAATACTTATGGAACCTTGGACCCAGCCCTGACAGCAGGTAGTACGAATACATAACAACATGGACGACTGAGTTGAGGAGTGCTAGGACCGCGCCCTCCCCGCCCGCTGCGAACTTCAGGTAGCTCCAGGAATAGAGGGCCATGATCACGTGGTGGTATACGTGAAGAAAGGTTACCTGGAATAATAAATAGTAGTTGATGTTAAAAATGTAGTTTTATTATATTGTCTTCATCTTTTTACTTTTCTGTCTCGTGACGGGTTATTCTGTTTACTCACCACAAAAATCCACCCTAAGGTGGATGCGCGGAAACGCATGTCCGAGAATCCACTCTAGGCCTAGTTGGATAAACGGAATTTATTGGCTTAGGGTGAATTTTTGGACATACGTTTTCACATATCCACTATGCACTATAGGGTGGATGTTTGAGGTAGATAAAAGGAATAACCGCTCTTGACTCTTGTTTAGATTGCGAGTAATTGTAATAATAACTTTAGCTATAAAATTGCGTTAAATTGCTGGTTTCTAAATTGAAAATTTAAAGTTAATATATTATCAAACTCTATATTAGTACTTAAGTATTACTTAAGGTGATTCCTTCAATATAGACCGCGAAATTAAAAATTTCTAACGTTTTTTGCACCTTAAGTAATGCTAAAGTAGAATTTGTCAAGTTCTCAACTTCAAATTCTAAGATCAGAAATGTAATGTAAAGGTTCAGTCTATGTACACTTTGTTAACTAGTTTAGAGCTGATGATACCTCATAAATAACGAAACCAATTTAATATTTCTTTTTTTTTCAGTTAGGGATTCACTAGCCGTAAAATCTGCCATACAAAATGTTTTATCGTTAGTTCTGGTAAAAATGTTTCAATTTCCAAGGGATGGACATGGCACTAATATCGTTATACAGGGTGGATGTTTGAGATGGGGTAGTAAAGGCAGCCACCTTAACCGTTATAGCTACAGAAATACAGGAAAACGGTCTCAGGAGACTTTCCTTAACTTTTTAAGAAATTTTGATTTGCATTCACAGATTTTGAAAAAAATTACAGTCAGCGGGAAAATGGGCAATTATCACAAAAACTTTTTTTTATTCCCATCGATCATGTTTGACATGAGGATCAAAAACCTCTATTGGACTAACTGAGGTTTGAGTACTAGAAAAGTCAGTAATCGCAAAAAACATTTCCCATGCATTTCGTCGGAAATCCAACTTGTGTTTGTATGGTACCAAGAAGACCAAGAATCCGTTCAAAAAAGGTTATACAATGCATGAAAGCGGCTTCGTGTGCATCCTTATAAACAAATACAAAGTATAATCTTACCTGCTTATCTTTCTTTCGTAGCACGAAGAATACTGTGTCTAGAAGTTCAGTGAATTTCGCAAAGAAATACCACCAACCCAAGTCTAGTAGCTGAAAACAGAACGCACCCATTATTATTTGATATCTGATATCAATCTGGTAAGAAAGCTTTCAGTTAGGTCTCCAATGATTTTATACCATATTTTTATTAATTTCTGCTTTATAAAAGAAACAATGGGTCCTCAGTAAAGGATAGACTATAACCATTCTGTCGTAGTTGTGATATAGGATACGATGTATGACGTATCATATTTCTGTTGCCAAACCACTATGGCCAGCAGGGCACTGCAATAGAAATAATAGTCCTCCAGACCGTATTCCGGCGATGGCGGCCAATCTCAATGGAGACTAGCCTTCGGCGCGGGAGATATTATAGTGTAAAAGTGTGTGCGCAGACACAGGTGCACTCTTTCTTCCTTCACTCTCATAGTCCAATGAAACGGCACGCAATCCGACACGAACGGTGACCCCACAACCATGGACCCCGCACTTAGCAGTTGCTCTTGCGACCATGAGACCAAGGGGGCAATAGGCTGACTTTATGGAACACATATTGTTTGAATCACCAAAAAAATGCTCGTTGTTGCCTTGTACTTCTGAGAAGAGATTTTTGCCGAGCAGTATGAAATTAACGGGTTGATATTTTTATTAACTTGTTGACCCGGGAGACGTTGTCCTGTCCAAATTTAAAAATCCCATAGAAAAAACGTATAATTATTCAGTTTTTCCGAATTTTAAAGTTTTCTCGCCCACGTTTCAAAATTATTATTCCTGTAAGAACCTGAATCGGACTATTAAGAAAATTAAAAAAAAAAAACACGTGTGGCACTCGGGAACTGCAGCGGTAAAGCTATTGCATAGCATTTTTTATCAACTTATGCAATTATAATTATTTATTTATTTTTTATTTATGCAGTACTTTTTTTTCTTTGATATTAATTCAAGTACAGTCGTACTATATACATACACGTTAAGCGAATGTTGGGCCGAGCTACATGGTAGGCGGTGTTAGGTTTTATTTTCGTTACGGAATTTCTTGATTTGGTCGCCGCGCTCAAAACCCGCGATAAAAGCTATGCAATAGCTTAAAAACACTTGCAATTTTGATCCAGTCGTTCAAAAGGGATGCACTTACCAACGAACAGCATTTCCTCTTTACAACTAATACATACATAATACGTAATAAAATCGAAGCTTACCATAGTATTTTGCGAATTGGACGGAAAACGGCACCCTGCATAAATGATGCCATCTCTAAAAAGATTCAACTTGAAAACCTGATACGGGACAAAAAAGAAACTTGTGAATTCACTTAATTAGCAAGCAGAGTTGATTTATTTCCGACGGTTATGGTGTCACTTTGGCAAATTGATACCGATCTCATCAGGGAATTTGAGCCAATAACAAAAATTATATTATAACTAGCTGTCGCCCGCGGCTTCGCCTACGTGGATGTCGGAAATTATCCCACGGGAACGTGCTTAATGGGACAAAAGCCCTACTCCTACTACTCCTACTCCTTCTTCTTATAACATAAGCTATCTGCCAGTGAAAGTCCCGTCAAAATCAGTCCAACCGTTTTGGAGATTAGCCGGAACAAACAGATAGAAAAGAGACAAAACCCTAAAAAAAAAAAAGATAAGTATCGTATACTTTCATATGCATCTAGTAAATATCTGTTATTTTGAAAGTACAAACAGATACTTCAAAATGATTTATTTTTGTAGATGGATGTAATGCTTGCATTGCTAGCATTGAATATCATCAAATTGCAAAATCTGCAAAGAAAATAATGGTAAAAGTTTGTGGTCACGTATAGCCCACCCTTTATAAACCGTTCAGTTAATTAATACTGTAGGAAGCAGAATAGAAACAACATTGAATGCAATATAGCAACTCAATGTCAATAGCTAAGTATCAGTAATACTAATCATTTAATTTATTATAGTGTTCCATATATTATGATTATGATATTATAGTATTCCATATTATTATGATTATGATTATGATCGACGTCCCACGGTAGTAGGACGGTGGAACGTTAGTTATTTCATGGTCCCATCCATTATTTTAATTACATTTTGTTTCTGTTAATTTATTATACTGTTCCATTTATATGATTATGATATTATAGTGTTCCATATTATTATATTATGATTATGATCGACGTCCTACGACAGTGGTACAGTGGAACGTTAGTTAATTCATGTTCCCATCCATTATTTTAATTACATATGGTTTTTTTTTACTTTGTTAAAGCTACGGCATAGTCGTGTGCAGTTCTTTTATAAGTAGATAAATATTAGAAAAGTTATTAATCTACCATTTTCTATTTTATTATGTACCTAGTACTTGTTGACAGGCCTACACTGTCCTCACATACCTATTAATAGTATAGCTTGAAAACATTGTAAAAGCCAATCATATTTAAAAGAGTAACCGTGCTGTTTCTTGCCGGCTCTTCTCTATAGGAAACGACCAACTGGAACCGTGCACCTAGCTTCTGACGTTTCCTAAGTATCATAATTTTTTTTAAGTTTATGTAAAATAAAATATTTTGAATTTGAATTTAAAATGTGTTCCAGTTTGAAGGGAACGGCTTTTGTTAAACTTACATGTACTTTAGACATTCCACCTTTGTCTTGAAAGTTGACAATGTATCAGACGTCGTGGTATTTGTGGCGGCTATATACAAATAGGCCGTGACATCGATTGGGGTACTAAAATAAGTAGCTTCAAGCTTTGTCGAAATGTCCATAGATGGCGGTGATTATCATCTTTCCACGGCCTTAACGGGGGCTATCGTTTTTGTGCTCACCAGTTGGCGCCACTGTCGAGTAAGGTCCTGTTGCAGTACTTTTATTTGATGTTTTGGATATGTTTAGATACCCTTATATTCATAGTATGTTTATTTTATTACATTTTAAAACTTCAAATGAATATTTACATTATAATGTTCCTAAAATTGGCAAGCATGAAGCAGACAAATATTATTCTTCCTTATGTGCTACCAAATTAGATCCTAACTTTTTACTTAAAATCTTTAGCCATAATTAATCAAGAATGACACAACCATTACAGCTATTATGAATCATTAGTTAAAATCCGTGAAAAAAATCCCACAAACAGTGAACGTTCAGTACATATTTTGACATCTAGAAACCTTACTCTACACTAGCGCCTCTAGCGGCAACTCAAGCGTGATAACCCTCATTCACCCACTGTAAATCTACCCACATAGACTTATCATTACTAGTTTCAATCTACAACTGCTTCCCTCTGCTTCTAATAGATGGCGTTAACTACTTTAATTCCGCTGAATTGTCACGTGTTGCGTCACCCAATTTATTAAAGGTTTTACACAGAAAAATAACAATATAATTTATGTTACCTTAAAACAAATCATAGTCGCCAAGAAGACTTGTGACGCGTTATAATAAGCAATGAGACTGTTCATTTGTAGTGGCTGTCGGTTCTTCATAATTCTTGGCCCGATGCGTATCAGGATCAGGTAAGCTACCACCACCGATAATATTGGCGTGGGGCTAGACATCATGAACCAGGAGTCTACCAGGGCACCTGGAATTAGAAAATAGTATTTTAATTACTATTGTATTGCATCTTTGATTGGTGTTGTATGACATACTTTTTGTTTGGATAGGATACAAAAAGATACGTGTATACCTTCTCAACGTATATTAGAGTAGGTATAATGTTAGATAAACAATAAGGAATTATTTTTATCTCTATAATAATAATAACTATCTATTTACTTTAATAAAAAATATACATTCTTCTATGTTCTATGTTCTTCTAGTTCTCAGGATCGTATAGAAATGAATGTTTTGATAGAACGCTAAGCTAAGCTTCACAACAGACCTATGCTTCGAGGACATTCGTCTAGGAGGAATTAGTACAAAAACAAACGTCACTTACTCTTCCCTACTTTCAGGGAGTCCAGGTATCGGTCGACTTTCTCCAAATAACTCATTTTTTGGCCGTATTCTGTAATTAAATAATAATACAAATAAGCGATTAAAAATAAAGTCCCCGAGAAAATTTTTCTTGCGACAGCCATTTTGAAGTTTATTTTAAAACTGTTTTGTTTCATGCCAGTATTCTTACCACAAGGTGTCAAATGGAAAAATTTAAGATCCTAAATGTTTTTGCATTAGGTATATAACCTTTTTCAGTTTTAAATAATTTTACATGTTAACATACCAGGTTTGGTATATTTGAAAGGCAATTGTACAAAACAAAAATTATTATTTTGCTGATAACATGTTAATTGTAAATTATTTTGAAATACGTTGTTAAATAATAACAAATAATAATATTAAATTTATTTATTTTCTCATCACACTATCCTTAGGAAATAAAAACACATAACAATATTGTTCAGTCATGGGCATAAAGAAAAATATTGTGGGAGACTGGTGCCTAAGCTAAGCTGAAGCCTGTATTTCAGGCCACCAGGTCTCCCCTCAAGTACATGATAATGGTCTCCCGTATTTTCTTTCTTTCTTTCTTTTACTTTAAACTGTATTTTGAATGCCATATTAGTATATGCTTGTGGTAGAAATAAACTTAGACGCAATAATGCGTAGACTATTTGCTATTTTTGGATAGACAAAAGATTTTCGATTGTGTCATAGTTCAGAGTCAGAATCCATCTATTAAGTCTTTTCTTAGACAGCTGTTTTGTGAGTGGGAAGATGTTGTGAACTTTATTTATTTTGTCGTAGAGGTAACGTCATAGAAAGCAGAAGAATCATTCGGAGAAATAAGTTGTAAGTCTACCAACGGACCGGTCGACGGGGTTGTAGCGCCTCTTGCCGAGCATTGGTGTGGGACTGTAATAAAGTGCGCATTGTTTCAGGGTGGACTGTTGGCTCTGTGCACCTTTTCAAGTAGAATTAGAGTCGATTTAGATGTTCCATACCACGTTGTTAGGCAATAAGTAAACAAATATTGACAAAGTGCGTAATATACCGTCTTCCTCAGGCTTTCACCCGTCACGTGTCTTCAGGTTTTTAAATACATAGATTAACTTATTAACTCTAGAAGTAAGTGTGTCGATGTGTGGATGGAAGCCTAGACAGGGATCCAGTATCACCCCAAGGTATTTTACAGAGTTTGTTCTATTAAGGCGGATGCACGCACAAGTCATGCGTCAGAGGATGGGGCGTTTATGCGCGCGGTCATAGGAATAAGTGGCGTTAGACTTAGGGAACTTTTTTGCATAGCAACATTGCTGTATTTTATTTTGTCTGCATTAAGGTAAGTACGTTGTTATACAACCATTTTGACAGCTTATTCAGGCCAGTTAGAGTACTTTCAAAGACGCTTGCCAAGTGGTGGAATGAAATATTAGGCCAGTTTCACCAGCAAATGTGAAGATTTTACCTTTTCTCGAGATTCATCAGACACACAGATCATTCATATAAATTAAAAATAGAGTAGGCGCGATCACGCTGACTTGTGGAACTCTGTGTGTAATAAATTTATCGGAACTTATGCGACTGCTTAAATTTTAACGCTTTGTGAAGATCGTACTTTAAGGTAGTATTCGAACAGCTTTAATTGCATTCCCCTTATACCTTCTCCTCTATAATAATAAATAATAATAATAATCTTTATTATGAAACACACAAGATTCATGATACACAAGAGCAGATGTACAAAATAACATGGTATATCTACATAAATCTACACAGATCATGTAACCCTGTCTCCTAAACTAGGTAGTCCTGTATCTTAGGAGACAGTGTAAGGCCATACAGGGCGACTAGTCATGTAGGTCAGCAGCCAGGGTTATGTAATACATTTAATAATTTGTAATTTGTGTGCCGAAGTGTAAATGTGTTTGGAGTGTAAGTGAGTGAGTGAACACAAGTATGTGTAAGTGTATGAGTGGAGAGTATGGAAATGTGTGCGTGCCTCTAAGGGTGCGCGTGAGAGAGAGTGAGTGAGTGTATGGAGTGTGAATGAGTGATAGTGTATTGAGTATGAGTCGGGTAGTGTAATGACTTTTTTGGGATTATTCTATTAATGTTAGTAAAGACTCCGTGAATGAGTAGTCTTTTTGCAGTAGCCATTCAGTCAATTTGTTTTTCAAGTTGTGGGAGTTAAGCTCCATTATTTTTATTTTATTATTGATTTTATTGTAGAGATAGGAACCAAGAATGTAAAATTGATGCCGAGTGAAAGTGGTTCTGTGCTGGGTACTGGGCACGTTTTGAGTGCGTTTATTCCGGTCTGGAGGTGGGAGATACTTATGTATCCTTAGTATTGCCTTGAACACAAAGAGCTGCCGCACTGTTAGCACTTTACAGTCAGCATAGAGGTCAGATGTTGGATATCTAAAATGTTTTTTAGTCATTACTTTAAGAATTGCTCTCTGTGCTCTTTCTATTCTAAGAAAAAAGGTTTTAGCTGCTCCACCCCATGCAGTTATACAGTACCCGAGTATAGATTGGCAGAGGGAGTAGTAAATCATCTTAAGCGTGGCACTGTCGGCAGAATCTCTGAGGGACTTAAAAATGTGGATTAGACGCATAGTTCTTGTATCTATCTTCTTCTGTTCATCTATCTTCACTATAAGGATGGAAATAGAGACGGTGTCAAAGGCTTTTGCCAGATCGAAGATATCCAATTTCCTAACGATTTGATCTTTTAATTCATGGACTTTGGCGTCTTCTTCACCAACAGGGTTATAGTAACCTCATTGAACGTAGTCAGTATATGAGGGTTGGAAATTTCAGCAGCAATGAAGAGTTTCTCACATATGGAGTCCCACAAGGCAGTGTGCTTGGTTCCATCTTATTTTTGGTGTACATCAACGATCTGTGTTAACTGCCAATTAATAACTGCAGAATGATTACATATGCAGATGACATATGTAATATATATAGTGCATGCCAAAGACTAGCAGCTAGCCTACAAGGAAACTGAAAAGGCCCCATCTATCGTAATATACTGGCTGAACGACTATATGTATGTACCCTTAAGGCATATAAGACGAAAATTATGGCTTTTCTGGTTCTACCGCGTCCCAACCATCGGACTTCTTAAAAAATATTGCTCACACCTGTCGTCACTAGAGTCCGAATTATGACTGCCTACTTCTCAAACGCACAACTGACATGAAGTATCTGGGAGTGCAAATCGACTCCCGTTTTAGCTGGGACAAGCATATAGGAAATATAGATTAAAATACTCTTTGTTACGTACACCATAAAAATTACAGATATAAATGTAGAAATTTTACATAGGGTGACACAATGGGCGGTCTTATTGCGAATAAAAGCGATATTTTACAGACAACTTTTAGAGCTTTCCTTATCTTAAATATGTTTATAATATATGTTTTATAGTTTTACTTACAAACAAGAAAGCTTTCGTACATTTTCAAAAAACTAAGATCTACTGAACTAGAGACGTAAAAGCTTGTGTATTTTTCCCTAGCACTATCAATATTAATGTACCGCATACCGATGTGGAGTAGTCCGTTTACTACTGGTATGCTGCGAGTGGAGAGAGCGCAAAGAGCGGTCCTAAAAGTGCTTTTAAAGAACTCCATTAGGTACCCGACTATAACTTTGTACCAACAATGCTCTGTACTCACAGTAAGACAGCTCTAAGTGCTTCAAATAAATAAATACTCCTTAAAAAAATACCATTGTGGAGTCAAGATTATCTAGTTTAATGTATTTTTTATTAGTTGATATCTCCTTTAAATAACAAGTAAGTAGATAGTTTCAAAAAACGACACTAAACACGGCTAGCGTGGCGTTTTGTTCGAACACGCGCCTAAAAGTAAAAAAAAACAAATTCAAATTCAAATTCTTTATTGCACTCATGGGTACATTTAGTTGTTACAATATAAGTAAGTTCCAGCATGAAACCAAAAAAAAAGATCAAGATCCAAGATTGAATTTATTTTATACCTAACACGAGATGATTTGAATTATTTGATAGGCTGACTTAATTTATAGGTAGCTAGTTTGGTAAAAACAACACGAAATAGAAACCATAAGCCTTATTGCTTACATAACATGAAATGAGTCAAACAAAACAGACTGTCTGTCTACGACACGTTTCACCCCACTTCCCTAAATCAGTTCGCATGACCTTCGCATGAAATTCAGCGGACAAAACTATTGATTTTTACTTAATTCGCGGGTCATGGTAACAGTTGTACGTGAATTTCGGAAAGTAGAATTAAGTTGGGGTAGTTAAAACTCTCAGGTTTTGCTAGGTCCTCATAGAGATGAATGAAAACATTAGTCCTTTGCCACTCTAAGGTATTATGTAGATTTGGTCAAGAATTTTTGTCTGTTGAAACAATTAAATGCGATCACCAAAAACTGTAAAATATTTTTCATGGCCATTCAAATGAATGCTCACATGCTCCACCAATCACTAAATACATTATTTAAAACATCACGTCATCTCCAAACGATTGTCCGAAACACAAAGATGTTTTAAATTCGTTTAGCGTTGTGTTGAAACCCGAAGATACCACAGTATTCTTAGGCATAACTTTGGATACCAAGTTTCAATGTGGCCTCCATACAGATAAATTGTCAAAAAAGCTTAGCTTTGCAGCATACGCTGTTAGAAAAATTCATGATTTAACTCATTTAGAGACTGCCCGTTTAGTATAATTTAGTTATATGTCCTTAGCGATTTAGGTACAAGTGGTCAATGTATGACTAGCCAAAATATATATTTAATAATCATAATTTTATTTTATTTATTTATTTAAATCAGAGAGTGATCCATATTTTTGTTAGTAGATACTCGAAAAATATGTTAGTTATCAAATAATAAAATACATAATTCATTCTTCATTCTGCCTAGCCTTTTGCCACCTATGTTGGGGTCGGCTTCCAGTCTTACCGGATGCAGCTGTATACGAGTAATTTACATGGAGCGACTGCCTATCTGACCTCCACAGCCCAGTTACTGGGTACCTACACGAAGCCCCTTGGTAAGACCGGTTGTTATTTGGGCTTCTGACTACCCGTGACGACGGTCAAAGATCTACGAATGACAGCCGCGACCAACGGCTTAACGTGCTTTCCGAGGCACGGAGGGGTTTCGATATGTAATTGATGGTCACCCACCACGAACTGACCGCGGCAAGCGTAGCTTAATCTGGTCGATTGACCCGTACGGCTGTTATTACTTAACTACAAGCCCCTCATATCACAATAATACTATTATAACTAAATTAAATAACTGAAGCTGCTGCTGCTGCTTTCTGCATATTTTTAAATAGCCGTAAGTTATTTTTCAATTTATCTGGTGTGTGTTTGAATCCACTATTGTATTGGGATCCTCCTGTAAAGATAGTGTGTGTAAGTTTAATAATAAAATGAAATTGTAAAATAAATTAATAAATTAAATCGCAATCACCTTTACTATTAAAATTATTTAAAAAAATTGAGTTTATTATTAAAAAAATTGAGATGAATGTTTCTAATGAGTTCGTATTATTTTATACTTGTTTCTTTTTTTTTTCTAATTCATATTTCTATATTTTAAATTATTAATTTTCGAGCCGTTTGGGGTTGAAACCCTCGGGCCGTAGGGTCCGAGTGCCCATGTTTCGTTCAAAGAAATCTCCAAAGGCCTGTTTGACACTTCCCATGACCCAAGGGCTGGCTTTTACCTTGGCCAGAGGCTAAGCATTGCCATACAACGTGGCAATGCCGCCAGTCTCTTGGGTACATTACCAGTCGACAGCGATGCGGAGGAATTTTTCGACGCCAGTTTTTAGTTTGTTAATAGTTTTAGTTAGGTTAGGTTATTATATTTTAATTCTAAATACCCTTTAAATTAATTTAAATCTTGGGTTACTGAACGCGCAGGGCGTTGAGTGTCTTCTGTGTATATTTGACCCATAGACTGCACTTATAAAAAGATTGTCATGCTCACTTAAATGTCTCACTGTTGGTGGCACGTGTGTTGGATCATTCGGTTCCCTACAAAATGGTTGAGCTGGATGGTGCTGATCCACGCGTCATGTTCGTGAACGGGCGCCGTCAGTTGAGACTAGTCATCTCTTAACTGCCACGGCTTATTTTTATTATGAATCTTATATTTTGAATTGTTTCTGCATTTTTTTTTCATTGTTCTCGCATATAGAAGCAACAAGAATAATGTACCCAGGATTTTGTAATATCTTGATTTAAAAAGAGTGTCCTTGGAGTTTCTTGCCCGTTCTTCTCCATAGAGATCCTCGTTTTGGAATGGGCAACTAGCTTCCACTTTCTGACTAACTGACCGACTCTTTGACAATTCAAAAGTGCCTGTAAATGGTTTAATTGAAATCAATTTTGAAATTGGCAAAACGCCCGAAACAATGTCACGTTTATTGCCGTACTGCAGCGGGCAAATCTACGAGCCAACATATTGCAACGGGCCGCAAACGCCTGACGCTCCCTGTCACTCATAGTCTGAAAGGTCATCTGAGACCAGGTACAAGAATCGCGAAACCCTGGGTAAAAAACACTGTTTATTACGACGGGTGGTACGTGCGTGACCTTATGACCTGGTGATTGGAACACCAGGAGCTCTCTTTACGTTATAACCTAAGCCCATGAGCCCCGGCGTATTCAACAAAATATAGCGAGGAGTTTACGAACGGCGCTTATGGAGAGGCCAAAGAACACCATTTCGTTAGCGTAACTGATGTTGTTGGCATGTTTTCCGTCAACGGAACAGCCAACTTTGGTACTGCTGAGTATCTCGATGAGTCCGTTTACGTTTATATTGAAGTCTGTTGTTTTATCTATAAGGGTAAGCTGGAACCTACAACACACAGTATACACAGGGTACACAGGGTAGTTAAACTACCTTCAAGTATCTAAACCTGTACCTATGTGTAACGGTTGCTAAGCTACTCCAAAGACATATCTTTGAATAGCTACGCAACGATTTTCTTTATCTATAACATAAATCTGATGTCATTTTGCCTACGGTTTGAACGAAGATCTTGTGCCAACCTTTTATGAAAAAGGTGTGTAAAATAATAAGTTCTTTTATTATAATATTTTGTTCACAATTTCATCTCGGACATTGTATGAAGCAGCTTATTTCCCTAAGGATATAAATACTTATGTAGAGTTTGTTGTATTCAATTTTCTGAGAAGTATCGATTTTGGCGGGATAGACGAAAGTTAATCTTTCAGTCTCCACCTGTTTGGGGAATAGAAAGATGATTTTATCTATCAAGTTTTTGGCCATGTCGCTTGAATTTTTTTTTTGGTTTACAGAAATAAATAACTTGATACATCCTAATCCTAACTTATATTATAAATGCGAAAGTATGTCTGTTTGTTTGTTACGCTTTCACGCTAAAACGGCTGAATCGATTTAGATGATAGGATACTATTTATCCCAGTAGTAGGTTCCCGTGGGATAATTCCACAGATCCACGCGGGCGAAGCTGCGGGCAGAAGCTAGTAATATTATAAAGAGAAAAGATTTGATTTTTTGTATGTTTGTTTGTTACGCTTTCATGATAAAACAGCTTAACGGATTTGGATTAAATTTAATTTTATACCTACCTATAAATTATATTTTTAAATATTAGAATATAAAAACATTAAAAAAAATTGTAGCCCACCGGTGTCGGGAATAAGGTCCAAGCTACTAGCTACATCAGGGCTCCAGAGAGGGGAACCTCCTAACAATGCAAGTCGTGTCCAGAAGTACCGCTTTCTGAATCATTCCCTTAATCCAGTTGCCCAACGAGAGCCTCCTCAGGTATTGGTCGAGGCTCTTGGCTGTTACGACTATCGGCACAATGATTGCTGAGTCCACATCCCACATATCGACAACCTTGCGAGCTAAGTCAAGACACTTGATTGGTTTATCTTTTTCGGCTTTCACGAGGTTCCCGTCATGCAGGACCGTTAGGTCAACACTCATTTCGCGCCGCTCTACTCGATCCTGCATCACTCTATCAGGCTTATTAGCAACAATAGTGCCGTCAGTGATGATGGATTGATCCCAGAATAATATTTTCCATTTTCGAGAACTGGGTCGAGCACATACCTGTAGTACGGCAATTTTGATTCCATAAGGCTGTATTTCACAGCAAGTTGCTGATAGATGATCCTGGCTACAAGGTTGTGTCTATGTAAGTACTCTTCGTTTGCTAGGCGAGAACACCCGGAGATATTGTGTCTGATTGACTCCCCCAGACGGTGGCATGCCCAACAAATGTCAAACCCTCCCATCTTTCACAATAAAACTCCGGTAATTGTTTGTCATCATAACTTCGTCCATAATTGAACAGACAAAATCTTCGGTTTCCCCAATAGGTCACCGAAACGCAGCCAGGTTATGGACGCTAGTAGATCTACATCAGGTCCATGTAGGGCGCGAAAAAAGCATCCGTGAAGCTCCTTACTCTGCCATACCTCCCTGCGATCATAGTGTCAAGCACTACAGGCTTGCGTCAGTTCTCTTTAACCAAGGAAAGCGGGGTGAGGCCCGTGTCCACCGCAGCCACACCGCAATCACACCACAATGTGTCCCCACGTCGGCTTCTTGGAAATATTCCTTGAGACTGCATATCTCGCGAATGCGAAGGGTCTTAGCACTCTTAGCGTTTAAAAAGCCTAGACCTCCACACTTTCGCGGGATATACAGTCTCATTACCGTGGGTGATGCATTCAATATGCAGTCAGCAGCGTACGGACGCTCTTAGGCGTCAAGTTCGGTCGGAGTCCATTCGAGTATGCCGAAAGAGTACCTACACCAAAATCGGTATGAACCTTCTTTCTATACTCCGTGGTATGACCCAACCGTTGAAGGCGCGCACCTTGTTTCCGCCTGATAGAAGACTATCAAATACTTTATTCAGTTGGTCGGTAGTATTATTTTTAACACTACTGTATGAATACATTGTAGTCTGATATTAAAGTTTTATTTTTTTACTTTATTTTATAAGTATATTGTTGGAGTCTGTTATCTCAGCTGCGCCTTGATCGTGTTGTATATGGAATAAATGAGTGAATTTCCTTTTCAGACCCATTCCACTGTTTGATATGATTCCCAGGCCTGAAGCATACAAGTTATAGTTACAGTGAAATAAGACTAGGTAGGTATAGCACATAAAAAGCAGCCATCTCCAACATGCCTGCTGCCTAGCAGAACTTTTATTAAATTCCAAAATGAATCCTCGTTCATATGATAGTCCCAAGAAAAGTCTCACTTTTGTGACATGGAAATATGAATTAGTGTTATAAATATTATATTGTGTATAATATATATGTACATTAACAATATAATATTTATTATTTATATTTAGATACTTTTAAATTATTTTATTTTTAGTTATTTTTTAAATTATTTTATTTTTATTTTTTATTGTTATTATTATTTTATTTAGATACACCTCTGCCTAACTCTTCGAGGTTTACAGGCGTGACATTAATTGCACAAATTATTGCGACTTCTATGTATAACACACTATTATAAAAAACATATTGTTAAAACTTAAAGCAATAACAGTCATTCACACATGTAGCTTCGTCAGGTCACCTGTTCTAGCCTTGCACGGCTTCAGTCTAGCCAGCGATAAGTCCTAGTTACATCACACCATTTGACCTAAATTACCTTTCGCTATCCTTGATCGAATGTAATGGAATTTTCTAGATTGTATCACGTTTTTGTCATAATGCGTTAAAAGGTGTTAGGGGGCGTTATGGGATGATCCGGTTTAGAATGACGTAGATATTATGGATGGATCTAATTGTAGGAGTCATTGCGTAGGTAGATACTGCATCCCTAGCCACCTTCGTTTTCAAGAGTTTAATGTATTCAATAGTTTTTTTTATAAAAAAGATATAACGCCTCGGATGTCTCTATAAATGTGGCTACCTACTAGGCCCAAACGGTATAAGCAACATTGATGTAGGTACCGTCGAAACGAAAATAAGAAGAATATTTTTTCGGGCTTCATGTTCATCATGTATCCCACTTGTCTATCATTTCGGGCCGCTTGCACCACATATCACTAAAAGCTTTTAACGATAAACACATACCGATAGAATCCCGGTGGCCCTCTGTAGGGCCGGTATGTCCGTCAAGCCCCGCTGGCCCTCTAGAAGGTCGCGCGGTCGTGCGGTTAAATCATCATTATTGCTTCTAAATGTGGGCTAATATCGTCTTTTGAGCATTTCACTGTATGGGCTCACGAACTGTCTTGTTCCACGACATACCGGCCCTACAGAGGGCCACCTGTTTTTTTTTTTTTTTTGATACAACATTTTGTCTCTGTCATCTTAAAACGGTTGACAGACACAGAACGAGGTTTTAAATTCGTTTAGCGCCAAATGTATTTAGTGATTTGTGGTAAAAGCAGGCCTTAGGTTCTAAGCGTTATAAAAAAAGTAGTTTAAAATAAAACTGAAACACGCGCTTTTTATTATGAAATAAATAAAATGACTTGTATTACTTCTTCCTTTATATCCAATGATTAAATAAAAAAGCGTGGAGTGCTTTCTTTAAATTAATTAAAAGTACACACAATTATAAACCTCTCCACGGTTTTTGATTTAATCAGTATCAGTAGGATGGCGGCATTAATACCTATAGATTGTTTTTGACAGATTATTAATTTTGCTTTGTGAGAAAACATGCTATCAAGGTTAAGTTTTGAAAATAAAAAAAAAACACGTAATTCAGTTAGGCCGTGTTGGCCCAGATATGAATTTAAATTACAAACGACGTGATGGTTTTTTTAAACATTTTAATATTTCCCTTTACGATACAAATCAATGGCTCACTGGCAGTTGTCAAATAAATAAAAATGTATTGTTTATCTTGTTTACTTTTCTCAGATTCGAGTAGTTTATAGAACAAAGGGGTTTTATAGATACTAATAAAGGTAAAAATAAACCCGTATAAATGGCTTTTTTCAAAGCCACTTTTATTATACTTGCAAGACACTGTTTCAATTATCTATGGTTTCAATCTATCAATGCTTACACGTATTTAGTAACGGTGGGTTGAAGACACATCTGCCTATAATAAGACTGAAACCAGGAAACCAGTCGCAGATTTTAAGTATCGGGATTTAGGACTACGTGCGCAACGCCCGGCCTAGGTAAGCATTTTTTTTGTTCCGGTTTACCTTCTTCATAAAATCACCCTTCGCCACGTATAGAATAATTATGTTTTTGGTAGAATTTTTCGTCAACAGCAACATTGATTGGTAAGAATGGATAAGTGTAGAGTAAGCTTAGATGCCTACTATTAACATTTAACACACAACACAACACACACACACACACACACAACATACACACACACACAACACAACAGTTTTAGAAAATTTATTTGATGGTTTAATTTTTGTTAAGAAATGCTGTTACCGTGGGTCACCTAATTATTTTTTTTTTGTTAAATATTGTTCATATATGTGAATTATAATTCTTCTGGGAAATAAATGTACGAGTATCTATAACCTCATTCACAAAAGTATAATCTTGCTATAACTATGAAAAATCAATCAATAACTTTATTTAGATTAGATTTAGATAGTTCAGATGTCTGGAAACTATTTTACCTAGGTAGGCACATCTTTTATACATATTATTATAAATTAAAGTCGCTCTTCGTGTCTGTCTGTGTGATAGCGTTGTTCTTCTAAACTGCACAACGGATTTTGATGCCGTTTTTACCAACATTTTAGTAATTTTCATTCCGGAAGGTTTATGTGTTTATTATATTATATGAAACTAACATACATTAAAGAAATATCTTGTCAAGTCGTAAAAACCGTGCGAAGCAGGAGTGGGTTACTAGTATTATTCAAAGTACTAGTGCTAGCAGTACTAGTAGCAGTACTTGGCGCTAGATCACAATACAGTGGCTTCAAACATTTTGTCAACTTTGTAAGATTTGGCTCAAATCGTGACACGAGTATTGTCGCGGTACACTTTTGGGTCAATCTCTAACAATAATTTGTCTTCGAAATAATAACAGTACTATAACCGAAACAAACATACCGTAAAAAATGACACGTAAATAATGTAGGTACTCCGTATATGTAGACGCATCAGTCAAAAAACTTTCTTGTCTCAATACTTTTATGATGAGACAAAGAAGAGACAAAAAGGTCTCTTCAATATCCGTGCAGTCACGACAGAAAAATGGCGGCGCGGGCGGTCAGATACAAACGAATGCTTAACAGTATGTACTACCAAATAGTACTTACTAATTCCACGGTAAGTACTTACATCTTTTTCTTCTTCTTTTTATATATGATGAAACTTTGGTTAGTTGTTGCGTGCGCTTCGGAGAAGGTCTTAAAAGGATCTATTCCCATCCAATACCAAGAGCTAGTACCATTTGGTATTAGTTTATTTCCGAATTTGTTTTCTATTCCCAACGAGTACCACATTTTTTTAAATAAAAAATCTTTTACTAACGAATACCAAAGCGTGACTTTTTGTACACTCAGCTACACAAAGTTTTATTTAAATTGCGTTATACCGAAATCTAGGGTAATCTAAATATAGGGTTAGGGTTAATAAGCTGGTTGAGCGGGGCTCCTATTTCTGTCTAAAGGAACCTAACCAACCGAACCTCGGGATGCCACTGACGTCGACCGTCTAGGGTTAGGATTTTCGGGAACATTTATAATGTTTTCGGAAACTTAGTTCGTCACTCAAAGCATTTTAATTTTACTGAACCTGACTGTATCTGATTTCTTTAAACTTGTTTTGGTATTGGTTTTAAAATGTGGGAATAGAAAATAAATTCGGAAATAAACTAATACCAAATGGTATTAGCTCTTGGTATTGGATGGGAATAGAGCCTTAAAAGGCATTATAACGTACGCCGGGTGCTATCTAGTTCTAAAATAAAAAATGAAATGCTTTTCGTCGGTAAAACGCATCACTTGAGAAGAGCTGGACGGATTTGGTTAATTTTCTTTTTTAAATGTTCATTATAGTCCGAATAAGGTTTTTAGGGAAAGAAAACTTGGAAAAATTTCAAATTCCGGAAAAACTGTACGACTTTTTTCAATGGGATTTTATACCATGAACAGCACCCTAATTACGTAACACACTATCTATCACAATCTGAATCATTTTGAAGCCTATTGCTAATCCATTGCTTCATAAATTCGAAAAATTTGTCTGCTCAACAACGTATATAACGCAATGAATGTTGTTGAACTGTCAAAATGAAACCCATTCCTACTGTTAGTGTGTTACGTAATTACCCCGCAGGACGGAGAGGACAACGTCTGTCGGGTCAACTAGTTGTACAATAAATAGACCCAAAAAATTGCGATATTTATAATTTTTAAATTGGTTTTGTTTTCACTGATAAATGATAAATGATTTTATTTCTGTAAGTAGGTTTGTACAAACACTTTTACACGTCAATCATATTTTAAAAACTAGATGAGGTCGGCGTTTCCTATCTGACTACTCTGAGACGAAAGGCCGAAACAAACTCAGAGGTCACAGTCTCTTTTAAAGTCCAGACATAATCTTAATCAGATCATGTGAAGACCATGTAGATTTGTGTATGAAACGGTATTTTGAGAAAAAAACACAAACAATGAGTGGACCTGTCCAGTCACTGCACGCATTTGTCAGTAATCGTGCAGCTCAACTGAAAACTTAAGAAGCTCAACAATTCGATGAACAATACCAAAGAACTGCACTGCTTTTGTATAGAGACATTTTGATTATAGTTGTCTTTTGACTACGTCGCAATGAACTTTCATAGCGGCGTAGTCGTATTGCACGTACTTACGTGCGAAAACATAAAAACAGCGAGAGCAATATTGCTCACAGTTTCTAGAAAGTTACGTATGTCTTAAAAAATCAAAGACTGTTATTACTAGTTACGTACTTGATTAGTAATTTGCTAATGTGTATTAATTGTGGACACGACAATATGACAATAAATGAAACTACGTACCGTCAAACGGGGTGAATTGGGACGAAACTTTAAAAGGGATTACATTGAAATAATATAGTTTGTTGCAAACAAGGGCACTTAATCGTTAATTATAATACAGTAAACACATTAGAGTCCTTTTTGGCAACAAAATATATTATTTCAATGTTAAAATCACTTTTAAAGTTTCGTCCCAATTCACCCCTGCATATCTATTCACCCCGTTTGACGGTATATCTAACGACGTTCCAGTCCGCATACAAAAATTAAATAAAACCTATTCATTAGTTTAGTATTCTATAATAGCTAGTCAAAGATTAGCAATACCCATAGTCTCATCACTACTTGATTTATGATAGTTTGTTTGAAAAAATCACGTTTTCAATTTCGATGTTAGGATTTATTTGATAGTTTTAAAATAATCCTATGCATTAGTGTAGTCAGTACCGCCTTATTCGTGGTACTTACTTCAATTCCTCGTTACTACAGTACATCTCCTTTAAGATCCCACCATCCTTTAGACCATAGGTTCCCAACCTTTTATGGACTATCGCCCCCTTTACAAGAAAAAAAATTCTAACGACCTCCTTCACATAATATTTAATTATACCAATTTTATATGTCTGTCTATTATCACAAATTACAAATAAATTTTCTCTCTCTCTCTCTCTCTACCTACCGCCCCCACGAAAAGCTCCAGCGCCCACTAGGGGGCGGTACCGCCCTCGTTGGGAACCTATGCTTTAGACACACACTTCGCCCTCACCAATGTCCTCTATTCTCAATACTTCAAACCAGTACCATAACCCTTATGACCAGTCCATTGTACCTAGCACTCTCCCATATTAACAACATTCTGCTATGTGACGAATCCTCAGATGTCTTCGCGAGTACTGAACTGAGATTTCTGAACACTGCTACTCGATACCTGGAGTCCATTGCCACTCCCCGTACAATCTCCTTGGAGTAAATAAATTAAATTGTATCTTTTTATTAATAATTTTATCCCGTTTCTGTCTAATTTTATTTTATCTAATTTTACCTAATGTTATCAAATTTTGTTTAATTTTATCAATTATTGTCTAGTTTTATGTAATTTAACCTAATTTTATGATTGTATGTGTAATTACTAGTATTGACCGCTAACTTTTATGTTTGGTGCAAATTATAAATAGGTACAAGTTGGTTATTACTTATTAATAAATAAATAAAAATGTGTTCATTTACTGTCGAACATGTGTTGTCTCCATATTGTATATACTTTAGTGTACATTAAATAATACGTTGTAATTTGCTAACACCTAACCAACCTACATCATCATAAAGCTAACTACATCTCTTTTTTTCCTCCATCTGAATCGTATCTCAGAATTCGTTTTCCAACTACTCACACAGTTCCAGACAGTGCGATAAGTTGTTCATGATCGCTGATACATCTTGACACGGTGCTTCCGTGACATCGATTTCCTTTGATGCATAAACTCAATCGCATTACCATTCCATTTTCAACTTTATCTCTTGAGAAATAAAGTTGTATTTTGTGTTGTGCATATTCTATTGTTGTTATAAAGTAATTCTGAAGTGTTTTTGTTGCAATGTGAACTATTGTAGGTTAATTCCCTTAGGTCTCTCTTATCGTCCTACATATTATCTGTGTCAATGTTCTCGTTAGTAAGTGTATTCAGGCATATCCTATACCTGTGTCAAGATATAAAAGACAGGTGACGAATCAAGTTGCTTTAGAATTGTGGGCTATAAAATAGCGAAGTGCCATTTTATGCGTAGACCCTAACAGTAACTGTTTGTTGTATTGGAATGATGTATGAGAACATCTTCTTTGGATTGCAAAGGGTCAAACAAATTTGATGGAGGAAATAAATTGTATCAAGAAGGTTTTGGAACTGAAGCAACTACATGAGATGGAAGCACCTTTCATAATATTTGTATGGACAAGACTTTTTTCTGTCAATGTCTTCATATAACTTAAACCATTAAAATTACTTCTTAATTAAAGATTGGTGATATTGTTAGGTTTCATTAAACTTTAATAATATTAATACTCTTTACATTACTTAACTAAGTATACACTTTAAATTATTCAGAAAAAATGTCTGTAAATAATGAAAAGCAACGACGTATGTTGAAATAGGTGCTTCATTATTTTTCCTTACTATCTACTACAAATTAATATAAATGAGCCATTTCGACACAAACATTTTCATTTGCTTTTAACCTTTTCGCCTTTAACGATCCATTTAATCTCATTTGCTAGTAGACGCACTAATCTGCAAAATATATTAGCCAAGATTAAGTCACCCGTATCCAGTAAAATTGCACTGAATATCAAGAATAATATAAGACACCCCATTTCTTTTCGAACTTAGCTGGCACATTGCCATGTTTTTGAACATAAAAGTATAGAGGGAGGCAGATGTCTGGAACCAAGTAATCTAGACATCAGCTTATGTTCTTCTTTTTAGGTTTAGAGGGAAATGGCTAAACGAGTTTGGCACCTTCGACTTTGTTCGAGAGATCAGCTCGACTTTCTTATGTTTTATGTGTCTTTGTTTCGAGTTTGAATGCATTCGATCTTGGTTGTAGACCTAGCAACTATAGGAGATTTGGCGAGCAACGGGCAGCGAGTGCGCGATGGCGACGAGCGATTACTCGCTGGGAGTCGATCTGTTGATGTAGCCGAAAGACAGTCGAGGGAACTCCTCAACGATTTACAGCAGTTACCTTGTGTTTGGGCGTGATACATTTTAATTGATGAGAACTTTACATCTAAATGGGTTGTGACTGTTATTCTCGCTGATATACGTATGTACCACGCGTAAGTCTCTCAGCGAGTGTTCTGCCCGCCAAGCGAGACCCGCTTTTTTTTTTTTTGAATAGGCATCTCGTAGTTGTGACCCTTAGAGGTCATGGCTACTTAACCGGACTATCCTGTGGCTGCCTTAAGCTAATTCAAAGCCTCCAGTAAGGGGTGAATTTCTTAAATTATAAAGTGACCGCACGCTAAGGGCACTCCCTGTGGGGTACGAGCCTCGGCTTAGGGCGTCACTGAGGGGAGGACAGCAAGGTGGGACAGGCTGGATTGAATTATTTAAAGAATTAATATTATCTGGGGAATTTAAAGCTACAGGCTCAGCTACGGCGCTTGCTGGCGCTTCGTCGAGAAAGGGTCGGGGGGGGGGGGGGCGGACAAAAACAGGGGGGCCGTGGCGTGGGACCTCGGCGGCGAGGTCGGAACGATGGCGGTCTGTGTTAGTGCACTGTACTGGTGGCCCTAGTGCTCTCCTGGAGGAGGGTAATGGGGGCATCGGGGTCGGATAGAGCGTCGCTAAGTGAGTACTCCCTTTTATAGCTCTTGTCGCTGCGATAAACGAGTGCTCGCCGGCGGCGGCGATAAGAACAGTCAGCGATATATGTATGTCTTTTACATATACTGGACCTACAATCTTTTGTTCGTTTCTTGAGCGAGAAAATCATTGATAGCTAGTTGCTTGCTCGTCGGCGATAGGACAGGGAGACTCGATTAGAAGCTTGTAAAAGAAAAGTGGCTATTGCTGCTGTTTCAATCGCTTCCTCAGTTCATTGTTTCCACTTGACTCTCTCTTATGCAAGAAGTATGCAAGTATCAAGACGAATAGGAGAGCAACCATAAAGACTCAGGAATCACCAAATATAACATCACGCCTTTAATCCCCGAAGGGTTAGACAGAGGTGTACCTATAGTACGTATACCCACATTTCGCCAGTTATGTTAAAGTGCCACGTAATAGGGGGTGAGCCTATTGACATCAACCGGACATTAATCTAGACTCCAGGTTGCTACTGAGAAATTCCTGACAAAAAAACTCAATAATACTTTACTCGACCTGGGCAACGAAAATCAACGAAGGGCGAATACATTCTACCAAAATACTGCTACAAATCCGTAAGAACCAAAACACATAGCTACACATATTTACAATGTTCCAGTTAATTCTAATAACACTGGCTTGAAAGCAACAACAAAATAGCTTGCCTGATGCACTTAAAATATAAAAAGCAGTAGTAGATCAACAAATACACAGTCAGTGCAATGAAGATTGCTTGCCGACATTGAAGTGGCATGAAAAGGCATAACGAGCAGCATTTCATGCGTCAGATGTCCGTGAACCGACATTTGTAGAAAGACTTTCTTTTACGTCACTATTATTATCGTACTAACACATAAATTCACGCCTGTACCTTTTCCTCGAAGGGGTGGGCAAAGGTGTTTTGTCCTTATTTCTACATCGTTCTCACATATATAATTTCAACATGAATGATGTAACAAATTTTTTGTAACAATATTTTGATTTAAAAGAGAGTCTGTGGAGTTTCTTGCCCGTTCTTCTCCATACGTACCCTATTATGCTTTGGAATGGGCAACTGGCTTCAACTTTCTGACCGACCGATCCCTTAAAATTCAAAAGTGCCTATAATTGGTTTATTTAAAATAAGTGCTTTGAGTTTGAGTTTGAGTGCATTCACATTTCGACAGTTATACTTAAATCCAGTAGCAGTTTTACTGAACGTGGCGAACCCAAGACCCCATGTTCAAGTCACCGCACTGAAAGTTAAACTGAGCTTTCAGTTTCATCTTAAACGGATTCCCAAACGGATCCAAAAATTGTCATAATGTTTTGACTATGCAGTGTTCAAGGTGTATGTGAATGTAATCATTAACTTTAAGTTGATATCGTTCACAGGTAGAAACGCCCAAAGGCTGTGGGTTAAGACATCTTGGATCTATAAAAAGAAAACGTTTGTGATAAGTTTTTATGTAGATTTCTTTACAGGCCAAGATATCCCTCCCTAGCAATGACATGAAAACAAATGTCCAAATAAAAATGATGGACTGACTCATAAAACGCGAAACACTATCTCTAATAGAAGGTTTGTCATAACAAGGTGATTAGGATCTTGTGTCTGCCGAACTTATAGACAAGCAACTATATTTAAATTTGTTTGTGGACTAGCTATATGGTTTCTTCAAGGGTTAATAATATCTTTGTAATTAAATAGAAGCCCAAAGTGTTGACTGATTCCTTTAATGATAATGTTCATTATTTTAATAAACTGGGCAGTAAGCGTTCGTTAATTACTGTAACTTAAAGGGGTTTAACCCTGAAGTCTAAAATTAAAGCTAGCCCCGACTACAGTGTTTCCAAAAATAAATCCAAAGTTCAAAACTCCACCACCCTAATAGGCTACAATTATCAATATCAATTACCTCCCTACGACCTACGCGGAACACCCTGACCATTGTCTTCGCCGCTTAAAATAGCCCCATGTATATCGATCTCATGGCTAAACCAAGAACTCCTATTAATAGTAACATTGTACGTCATAGGTATGTTGTTACTATTATTATAATAGCACTTAGTTAATACAATTTTGTATGCCTTGTTAGTAGTGAAAGGTCAATATTTATATAGTTAGCCAAGGAAGTAGAAGGACGACCAAAAAAACTATGGACAGGTTCAGCGGAAGATGCAGCTAACAAGGCATATTTTGATTTAAAAGAGTGTCCGTGGAGTTTCTTGCCCGTTCTTCTCCATAGGTACCTACTACGCTTTGGAATAGGCAACCAGCTTCATCTTTCTGACCGACCGACCGCTTGACAATTCAAAAGTGCCTGTAATTGGTTTATTTGAAATAAATGCTTTGAGTTTGAGTTTGAGAGATGAATATTGAGATGACGGTAAATAAAGGTTAATGTTGAAAAAACGTTGTTGTTGTTGTTGTTGTTGTTGGTGAATGTTGTTGTTGTTGTGAAATGCTGCACCACCCTTAAATAAAATAAAAATTGTGGTTTATTTAAGGGTGTGGGGGTATCCACCATCAATCTGAACACCTTTCTCCATGGGATCAATATCATAATCATGAAAAAATAATCAACTGTCCCATACATTTAGATTCAAAAGTTTTGTGTACTATATATACCTACTAATAGGCTGACCGCTGCCAAACCCTTCGGAAAATACAATCGTGGTGTTATTTTATATTGTTTCTGATAACTTGAAAAATGACGTGAATTTTTCTTGAACAGTTCTTATTCGCTAAGAAAAAAATCACTCGCGTTAATATAAAAAATATTGGAACAGTCTCGCTCAAATCGACTGATATTTAATCAGAAATTGGAAAGGTTTTCCTCGGAGGTAGCTCCATCTAATCGCTTACACCCTTTGGGAAAATCCAGTTTATCGAAATTGATTGAAATTGTATTCTATAATGGTTCAATATAAAAATAGTACAGTGATTGTTATAATATAATATTTATTGGTTTTATTTCTGGCTTTATTGTTTTTTTTTCAGGAATTTATCAATAGTAGCCTGAAGTTTGAATTTGTGTTCGGGCTCGTTTCGTTTTACTGGCGAAGTGTGAACGTAGGCAACTACTTTACATCCTCTACCTACCCCTTGGTACAATAAAGGCGTGTTATTAAGTTGTGTTATGCATATTGGTTTGAACTACCCACTAATATATCAACAAATTCTCCTTTACAATTAATTCGGATTATTAGAAACCCGTCACGAATGGCTACGTACAAATTACTTTGTCATTACGTCACTTTGATGTTGCTTATCAATTGAATTAATTATTGTTACAATGTATTTGATTTTATAAACATTTTTAATTGTATTGTTAATTAGTCGGAACTATGTTTTATTTCAATTCATTTAATTTGTTGAGAGCAAAAATGAATTGTCTCTACTTTTATAAAGCTAGGGACTGGTTTATATTTTATTTGGTTTTTGATCTTCAATATGCCGAGGACTCCCAATTTCCATTACTTTAAAATGTTTACTTTGAATGAATATATGAAGATGAGATGTATGGACGTAAACGAAGCAAAAGAACTAAGTTAGGATCGTAGCAGGTGGCTTTTTGTTCTGCCTACCACCATAGGAAGAAGGCGTGAGTTTACTTTGTTCTACTCCTGCTACACACACTTCAGACTTTATGATGAAGGATAGTATTATAATTAATTTTATTGAATTTTTTCTAATGCTGCTAAAGTGATAAAATTACATATAAATCAAATCATATTATCCAGTATGTAGGTCATATTAAAACACTTGATCTTATAACATGTTTATAAGACAATCGCGTGTTTATCATCCATAAGAATATACTCAAACTTGAACGCTTTGCGAAAATTTAAGAAAGTGGATAGAACCCTACGATTCAGTCCGAAATAGTTAGTCCACGTTTGCACGGATGTAAAAATATCGCGGCGGAATTTTTTCGCGCACTGGATCTTCAACGCACTGCTTAGCGCTTAGAGTTGAAAATCCAACAGTGTTTTTTCGACGCGCTGGGATGCACTCTGTAGGATTCTCAATGGTCGGTTCAACACCGAGAGTTGAAAATCCAGTGCGCGATAAAATCCCACCGCGATATTTTTACGTTCGTGCGAACGTGGTCTTATAGTTCAGTTACCAAGTTAGCGAAAATGTTACTGTGATATATTTTTATGCTTAGAATTTTGAGCCAAAGCTTAGAGAGACCATTTTATGCCCTGAAAGAGCTTAAAGGTCTGTAAATTCACATGACTAGCGACACCAATAACTGCAATCGGTAAAAAAGATTGGCTTGTGTTTAAACGCCTACCAGAAAGTACCTATTTTACTACCAAAAAATTCGAAATACTCATCAAATTGTGTCCACCAGAAAGGATAAATGCTCACCAAATTGTGTTTCATAAAGTATTGTAGAAATGAACCTATTTTCCTTTTTTATTTATAAGGCGTAGTGGACGGAGCCCCGCCTGGCGAGGCTTCTACTTCTGTGTGGTTTTAAAAAAAATAACCACGAAGGGGATGACGGGTTCTTTCAGACCAAACCATCCCCTTCTAACCTAACCTGTCCGAGTCGGGGTGCCCAAGTCCCGAGCTCGCTTCGCTCGCTCTTGCATCCTATCCCACCCTTGCATTTTGAAGCAAACTTATTTTTGGTGAGCAATTAAAACAAGATTTGATGAGCATTTATCCATTTTGGTAGGCAAAAATATTTTAGTTGTGGTACCTACCCCACACAAACTCGTATACTACTACTTGATATATAAATAACAGTGACAGGTAATGATTAAAACATCATCAATATAAACTAAGTGGAAAAATACGCATTATTAAGGATAACTCAGAAACTGCTGGTCAGATCTTGAACAAATTTATATGGGACCACAGTCATGAGACCCACCAGCATTCAAATAAACAAAGAATCATCAAAATCAGTTCACCTAGAAAAAGGTTCTGGTGTAACACACATAAAAAAAATACTGTCGAATTGAGAACCTCCTCCTTTTTTTGAAGTCGGTTAAAATAGGTACCTAACATCAATGGCGACGAGTCGTCTCGCCAAGTCTCCTTACCTTTAGCGGTGACGTTTCGCGGATCAATGAACTTACACCAAAACATAATGCTGAGTTTAATACTTTAGGTATTATTACATTCATATTGTGTTCATAAAACGTAAACAATAAAATGAATATTTATATTTCACAAAAATTTATGGCCAGTAAGACTATTTGCTCTGAATTTATTAGTAGGCGTTTCCAGAGAAATATTGCTTCATTTATTTGAACGATTGTATACAAAATAAAGTATGTCGGCATTATACAGGTCAAGTGATGTTATTTTTTATCGTAGCATTTTGTGAACAAATGGTGCCGAGGTTTTTCTTCAGTTTCAAGAATCATTTTGTTTATTTCGCTTTCTTCTGCTCCAGAAAGTCTTCTAAAATAATCATGAATCCTGAAACTGTACTAATCTACTAGTTATGTCCAAACAAATTCATGAAACTTAGATCGTTAAAAACTGCAACAATAAAAGAACAAAAAAGAGAGAGATCTTAAATAGATCTCTCTCTTTTTTGTTCTTTTGTTGTTAGCAATTTTTTAGCCCAATCTTAAATAGATTGGGCTAAAACATTGGCTTGGAAAATGATTTTAGAAAAAATCAGATCTAACTTTCGTTCGTAAACTAGCATGTTCAGGGTTGTTTTGGAGACATCACGACCTCGCGTGTTTGCCCTGTGCACTGTAACGTCAGCTGTGGACTTTTAATAAATAAATTAAAACTTCACACTAATTCAAGTATGCTAGGAATGCTTATTGTCGGTTAAGTAGTCCATATAAGAAAGTTAGTCCCACTGCTAAAATGGGCAGAAACTTGAATGAGTAACGGTATTTAATTTTACATCACGCTTAACTGAAAAACGATTTTCCATACACATTCCAACTTCTAACTGAACGATTTTAAGAATTTCTTTGACTATTTAACCAACTTCATAAAAAGCAGGAGGTGATGCATTCGACGAGTTTTTTTTCATGTAGGTATGTACACCGATTTCTCAATAATTACAGTGGCTTCAGCACTAGTTTTAAGGATTTTTTTCATCCACATCAGTTCACTATTGCGTCCTCTCTGACACTCTAAAAGTACTTTTGAACACCATGCTGTACCAAATTTTTAAATGTTTAATTTATGACTTTACGTTTTTATGTTTAATTTAATTTATGAATGAACCAGCCGTCACCCTAATACGCCGAACCGCCTGACCTCGCTGAAGTTTAAGCTTCTATGCAATTATGTCTAAATAAAATATCAGACAGTATTCTGCATGTCCGAGCAATGCCGCATTGCGGCACTTGTTTAATTCAATAGACTTAGGCGAAGTTCAGATGGACGTGCGATGTTAGTAAAACGCGCGACGTATATCGCTTGGGAAAGAAAAGTTGATATTGGTTGTCGGTCGCACTAAACGAGCATTAATACTTTTGAACTGTTCATGCTAGATGGAAAAGATTTGTCTCTTGATACTGAAGTCTAACAACACAGGGTTGCGTGTTTTAGCTGACTGAAAGAAGTACCCTAAGCTGATTAAAAATACTGTCACTGCATCTAACAAACCTCTACAATAAAGATGAACTTTTATAATTCACAATGATGATTTAAAAAAAAAACCCTTAAGTACTACAAAATAAATAAATGTCGATCAACGATGATGGTGTATTAACCTTACGCAAGACTTAAAGGACTTGTTTTAATATAATCGATCATCGAGTGAATATGCGATCCTTGCGTTTATTTTGTTCGGCGAACCTACACGGACAACTTTCCGGATTTCTAAACAAATGAGTGACAAATGATCGCGGCGATCGCGTATATGTGCGATGGTTGCTTACGACTGTGTATCAGAAATATGTGGTCATATTTAAGGGTTCAGACTATCAAACTCGACAACTTTCTCCATGGGATCAACACCGTAATTGTGAAAATATAATCAGCAGTACCACACACTTACGTCGAGTAGGTATTGAAGTTTTGTTTGGGACCGCTGGTTATTCTTTCGCAATTACAATGTTAGTCCCATGGAGAAATTTGTGCACGTTGATGGTCTATATATACTACACGCTGTAGAACACGGCCTTAAACTCTTGTTCATAAACCGCGTGATATCTCGGGTCGTACAATATATTTGTAGCAACTGCAATCCTTAGTGACCCGACCACCTCAGTGCAACTAAAATACGTGTATCATTATATTAATGTATTACAAATAATAATATGTATTTATTATAGTTGAAATGATTTTGCAATATTTTTTGTAATACAATAGAATAGAATAGAATACTCTATATTATATACACCATAAACATACACAATTACATAATTACAAACACACATACACAATCACAATCAACACATTCACAATTATGTTGTTGTCGTTGTAACTACTACTACTACTAATGTTAAATACATTTAGAGATATTAAATAATTCTTTGGCCAGTACATTATGTGATCAGAGTTTTAATAATCAGTAAACCGGTGATATTAAGAACCCAAAAATTATAGGTCTGTGTCCAGTTTTCAGTAAGCTGTTTGTAAAAATTGATGCTCAATCAAATGTTACGTCAGTTTAATAGAAATTCCATCTTTTATGAACAACAGTACGATTTCACCAAAGGGCATTGTACCACTGACACCAGAGTCACCCTAATAAAGAACTTTTTTTACGCTTAGGAAGAAGCACAAGATGCGACCTCTCTAACGCGTACGATTTCGTAAACTATGAGACACTTCTGCTGAAACTAGAGCACTATGGGATTAGGAATACAGCTCTTGATTTAGTAAGATCATGACTGAAAGATAGAAAGGTTAAAGTTCAAGTAAATGGAATAAACTCATTAGGGTCTGAAATGACAATGGGTGTTCCTCAAAGTACGATATTGGGTCCATTCCTCTTTTTAGTTTACATTGATTATTTACCCCGATTATTTCAGAATCAACCTTTTTTTTTTTTTTTTTGGGTGGGAGTTCATCAAATGACGTCTCCCGCTCTGGGCGGAGCGGAAGAGCGTGCAAGCCGGGCAGACCTCCACCGTATGCTCCACCGTGTCCTACGGTCGATCCACGCAATGATAACACCCGGGCGTTTTCTCCCGCCTTATACGAAACAGGAACCTCCCGAAACAGCCATGTCCGGTGAGGACCTGCGTCAGGCGGAAGGTGAGGACGCCGTGGCGCCTCTCAAGCCACTCCTCAAAGAGGGGTCTTACCGCCGCAATTGTGGCGTGCCCTGCGCTGGGTTGCGACAGTCACACTCTCCATGCCGCCATGAGATCCCGCCGGAGCTCTGTCCGCTGTGCCGCGATTACTCGCGGCAGCGGAGTTACGCCCCGGAGTTTCGCCTCCTCGCGCCACTCCCAAACGAGCGCGAGGACCTTTGCCTCCAGATCCCACGGCGGTAATCCGGCAAGGAGGCTCGCCGCCTCGCAGGAGACCGTGCGGTATCCCCGTACCATCTGGATGGCCATGACCCTTTGGGACGCGTTCAACCGGCGAGCTGGCCGGAGCCTCAATGAACGCGCCCACACCGGTGCCCCGTAAAGGGCCATGGACCGCACGACCCCCGCGTAGAGCCTCTGGCAGGAGGCGTTTGGCCCCCCCAGGTTGGGCAAGAGCCGCTTCAAAGCAGCCCCGGCCCGCTGCAGTCTGGGAGCCAAACGTCGGAAATGCTCCACGAAGTTCCACCGGCTGTCGAGGACGAGTCCCAGGTACCTCATCGTCGACTCGACGCCGATGTGAACCCCTCCTACCGTTATTTCGGAACCCGACAGTGGCGCGTTCCGAGGGCCATGAAAACACATGGCCTCGGATTTGTGCAAGGCCACCTCGAGTCCCAATTGCCGGATCCTCTCGATGATTGTCGCAACCCCGCGTTTCATCAGTTCGGCCGCCGCCTGGTGCGACCTCCCCTGCGCCAAGACCAGCGTGTCATCAGCGTAGCACACCACGCTGACGCCACTAGGGCGGTCGGCGCGCAGCACCCAGACGTATCCGATGTCCCACAGATGCGGCCCCAAGACCGATCCCTGTGGGACACCGCACGACATCTCTCGCCGGTTCCATTCTCCCTGGTGACCGGGGTAGATAACTGCTCTATCCGCCAAATAGGCCTCGACTACACGACAGAGATAGGTCGGCATCCGGTGATACCGGAATGCCTCCCGGATGCAACTCCAGGGCAGGGTATTGAAGGCATTGGCGATGTCTAGAGACACCGCCAAGACGACCCCACCCCGGGCCACAGCATCCCCCGTCGTGAGGGCTCGCACACGCATGATGGCATCCACCGTGGAGCGCCCCCTGCGGAAACCAAACTGGCTCTCCGCCAAATCCGGCCCCACCCGCACCAGCTGCCCGACGAGGCGGTCTGTAATGACTCTTTCAAAGAGCTTGCCCACCTCGTCGAGCAGCACGATGGGCCGGTAAGCGGACGGAGAGTCCGCCGGGCACCCCGGTTTCTTAATGAGGACCAGTTTCCCCGTCTTCCAACGAAGTGGGAACTGGCCCTCCTCCAAGCATGCGCTTAGGAGCCCTCTTAGTCGAGGCCCGAGAGCCTCCGAGGCCAGGACCCAGGCTTTTTCCCTGAATCAACCTAAGATGGTGTTATTTGCAGATGACACATCATTGATATTTAAAATAGATCGACGCCGGTCACAAAACTTGACGACGTGAATAACTCTATTCTTTAGGTTCAAGATTGGTTTACGGTACATAATTTGGTACTAAATGAAAAAGAAACAAATGCTTTAGTTTTAAATTACCTAATGTTAGAAGATGCGAATGGTGACATCATATTGAATCTCATCATATTGATGAGATCAGACGGTTTTCCTAGGAATCACGTTAGACCCCATAAAGCATATCTTACGAGGCCTAGGGCGGCTAAGCTCGGCCGCTTATGCTGTTAGAAAGATAAGACAGTTAACAGATGTAGAAACCGCGCGTTTGGTCTACTTTAGCTACTTCCACAGCATGATGTCGTATGGCATTTTACTGTGGGGTCGGGTTGCTGATATTGAATCCATTTTTATTTAGAAAAAGAGAGTTGTCAGGGCCATTCACAATCTACGTCGCGTCGCCGCAAATCTCTTAAGGACATATTTAAAAATATTAATATTAATCTTTTTTCATTTAATTTATGAAAATATTATGTATGTAAGAAAATTCTACATCTTTTTAATAAAATAAGTGATAGACACAATTTTAATACTAGAAATAAGGATAAAATAGATCAACCATTTTTCATATTATCTCAAGTACATACATCTTTTGTGGGATACTATGTTAAATGTTACAACAAAATACCTTGTGATATATTGCAATTAAGTAAAAGAAAATTTTAAACTCATATTAAAAGTACACTTTGTAAACAAGCATATTACAAATTAGAGGATTATGTCCTAGACAAGAATGTTTGGGAACATGCTGGTTCTGCTCCATAGGACAATTTACATTCTTTAATTACTTTATTTTAATTTAATTTTACAGTTTTAGGAAAAATTACAGCTAAACATTTTCGCACGATTAACAATAACAAAAATAAGGCCAATTAAAAGTTTTCACAGATAGAATTTAACTCACACACAAAATTACTACTTCTTAATTCTTCTGAAAAATTATCTACTTTTACAATATTTGTAAATATGTGAGCACCATGTATCATCTATCACATAGTTAATTTACTTGTCATTGCTTTATATTTAATTCGTATTACCTATTGTGGTATAGTAATTTTATTCTAGGTGCATCGTCTTCACATAATTTATATAATAATGTATACTAATTATTTTAAAACATTTTAAAAGAATAACGGTGGAGTTTCTTGCCCATTCTTCTCCATCCGAAACTACCTTAGAGAAGGGGCATCTAGAATCAATTCTATTTTTTTGTACATTATGACGTTCAAAAGTGCCTTTTATGTGCCTATTTGAAATAAATGATTTGACTTTGACTTTTACTTTGTAACAATAAAAAAAAGGTCAAGCAAGTTTTTGCTTACTGTACCTTTACGAGCTAGATAATTAGTAGATATCTATATAATTAATTAAATTTCACATGACTCAAAGCACATTTGAAGCCTGATTGATAAATTATATATAATTGCATAGTGCGCATTTTATTCTTCACATAATCACTCGTTATAGTTATTTTATTTTATATTTTCCATTTAAAATCGATGTACCTATTAGAATGGAAAAAGGAAACGATTTCAAATATTTCCATTTCTTTCTGAAAATAAATTTATTTGTGCCATTCACGGTTATTCATCAAGGGATCTTTGCTGTATTCATTTAGATCATGTTGTTGCTTAAGCTGCAGCAAACACGGGATCATTAAATAAGTTTGCTAATGAGTTACGTCTTGCAGACAGTTTCAAACTTGGGAAAGGTATTTGTGTCCAGCAGTTGAGTTGATTAATTGATAAAAGTTCTGTTTTACCCTACAGCAGAGTCTTCCAAAGAAACAAAACGCGAATAAAATGGTGAACGATGCTATGGAAAATAATAAAACCATGCAGGCACATGCTCTGCTAGATTCCTCTAAATCCTATCAAATGTTTGAAAATAAACAGCTGACACACGATATAAATTACAATTACAATAAATTACAACGAAACTACGTTGAAACTAATTCTAAACAATGTCTGTAACCTGGAAACTATACAATTTAATTATATAAACGTTTCATAACCTAATCTGCATTGAATCAAGCGTCGAAGTAAATGGCCTGATAACACAAATCTATTGTTTACTTATACAAATGAAGAGGCGGACCTTACATTTGTTTATAACTACGTACACAGGCTGAAGTTGTATTGAAGTAAATGCAATAACTACCTATATAAATATTTTACAAAAAATTGATGACTTTATAAATAGAGAAAGAACTAGTGAAACGATGGATGGACCCATACACATAAAATCACGCCTTGTTTCCCCAATAGGTTAGGCAGAGGTGTACCTACCTATAGTAAGTACACTCACATTTCGCCAGGTTTTTTTAAATCCTATTTAATACGGGGCGAGCCTATTGCCATCAACCGGGCGCAAATTCAGACTCCGGGCTGCTACTGAGAAATTCCTAGTGGAAAACCTAATACTTCTTTGCCCGACCTGGGAATCGAACCCAGGACCTTATGTTTAGCAGTAGTGCTGGTGACCATTAGACCAACGAGGCAGTCGATGACGGACGAAATGTATGAAAAATGATACGGCTGTAGAGGCGTGAATGTCGTGAAGGAGTGAATCGGTTTACCAGGTAAAACCCAACCGGTCTATATCACCGAGCAATTGCCTGCTACTACCAAAAAACGATTTTATCAAGCTCGAGAGTTTGCCACGAACAAAGTCTATAAATACTGTTGGAATGCTAATGGCAATATCTTCCTGCGCAAGAAAGAGGGCGACAAGCAAGTCTTAATACTTTCAGAAAAATGGCATCCCGATCTCGGGTATAAATAGATGACTATATTTACAATTTTTTATTCTACTGTTTAAATTTAATTTAATTTTCTTTATCTGCAAAATAACCCAACAACACTCATCTCACACCCTATATGTACATATGCTACAAATCAGGAATCCCTAACCACACCATACACTAAAACTATGATATATGTTCAACAACATTCATTCCCATACCCAAACATGCGATATTCCATTCGTACAGTCTACCAAGTACTACTAAGTCACTCATTTCTAACACAAGTTTTGTGATAATTCCTATCCTAAATGGGTAACATAATTTATAACCTAAACAATGAACTTGACCACATAAACCTTTTTTTTTGTTTGGGAAATCATCAAATGCCCTCTCCCGCTCCGGGCGGAGTGGGAGAGCGTGTCAGACTCTTACTGTCTAAAACCCACCCATGTTCCTTCAGTTGCCTGTGCGCCCGGGCCACGGTAACTCTTTCGAACAATCTGTGACCCCGGCAGGCATCGGCCCTTTCAGACCCCGTCAATGATGCTCTGACATATCTTTGAGGTGCGCGTGGAACACGACGCACCCTCGACCGGGGGACCACATAAACCTTGGAAACCCCTCTATCTGTAGTCCTGATGACTGTTTAAAGTATATCAACACAGCCGATACCAATTTAAACTTATTACTTAAGCGAAACTTATTATTCTGCACACAAAAAAATAACAAAAAATACTTTGAAGTTCACACAATTATATCACAATTTGTCATTTGTGTTAGTTTCAAATGGCTATAATAAATAATATAAACCGTGAACTAGATTCGCTAAACGTAGGCAACTTTTTGACTTGTAGTCCAGAGGACTGTCTAAAGTTTGTAAACAATACCGGTAGCAATATATCTTTTTTACATATAAACATACGCAGCTTAAACAAAAACTTTGAACAACTAAAGGTACTGCTAAACTTAACAAAAAATTACTTTCATGTCACAATCTTGACCGAATGTTGGCTTAGTAAGGTTACTAACCTACCTGTGCTGCCTAGATTTCAATGCCACTTTACTGTAATAAACTCTAACCAGGACGATGGAATCGTTATCTATATGAAACGTGGTTTACAAACTGTGTGGAAACTGTCTCGTCTGTCAAATAGATAATATATATATATATTTTATGTTTTTATTTTGTTTTTATGAGTGTGTTTAGTTTAGTATCTGATAATCCTGTGCGAATCTCAATAAATACTTTTTCTTTCTTTCTTTCTTTTAATAAAAAAATTGCCGTGGTATTAGTCTATCGCTCACCTTTATACAATTCTCGGGAAAGTTTTGATAAGTTTCTAGATAGCTTAAACAGTATCTACACTAAACTCTCTAGGTGGCAGAATATTGCTCTAATAGGCGACTTAAATATTGATATAAAACAGAGTAGTAGCAATGACCGGAGTTTTGAATATCTCATATTGAATACATCACAGGGGCTTTTGCCAAAGCACCTATTCCCCACTCAATTTGAAAATTGTCTTGACCACGCTTTCATAAAAACTAACCTACCTATCACCACATTAGTTCTAGACTCACTTATTACCAACCAAGAACCTCTCTTAGTTACTATCGCCAACGCTAATCCCAAACGTAACACATGTGACACCTCAACCACTGTAGATTATGATGCAATTAAGTTAGAGCTTCAAAGCATTGACTTTCCAGCCATATACAAAATTGATAACCCTAATACATCAATGAACAATCTCATAACAATGTGGAATTGCCCACGCAGCTATCCCGCGAGTGTCACAATCATGCGGAAAAATATGTAAAATAATAACAGCCTTCGTCAGTTGTAATCAATCTTAATGATCAACAAACTCAACTTTGACGAAAAGCTTATTTGTTGTTCACAAAAAATTAAGACTTATTGCAACTGACGAAGTGTTATTATTATTTTGTATATTTTTCCGCATAATTGTGATACGCGCGGGATAGCTGCGTAGGCACTTTCTATTCCGTGGTTGTCTACAGAAAGGGGTAATTCCGGTTGCTCTTAAAAGAGCAATAATATATCATATCTTCAAGGGAGGGGACAGAAATTGTGTCAACAACTACATACTCATCTTGGTTTTGACTGCACTGTCTAAAGAACTTGAAAGGATTCTTAGCAGCCGTGTCAATAACTTTTTGGATAGGTATCGCATCATAGCTGATAATCAATATGGATTTCTTACTGGAATCTTGACTGAAGATGCAGTACTTGATCTGACGCAAATAGTTGACAATACATCTAAATCGCTAGGTATATTTCTAAGGCTTTCTAAGGCTTTTGACACAGTTTCTGTCCCCATACTTATCGCCACATTGGAACTACTTGGTATAAGAGGTATTGCGCTTCAAATCTTCAAAGATTATCTCAATAACCGTATTCAAAGAATTAAAATTGATAAGCTTCTTAGTGACGAGGAATCCGTGTCTTACGGAGTACCTTAGAGAAGCATTCTAGGCCCCATTTTGTTCCTAATCTACGTAAACGACCTGTGCAGAATGACTCTCCCTAATACTTAGATATTTGAGTACGCTGATGACGCCGTGATTGTAGCTTGCGTACCAACGTATGATAGTGTTAAATGTAGCGCAGAATTAGCATTAACCGAAGTAATAAAATGGCTCAACTCAAATCTACTTACTCTCAACTTTAGCAAAAATCCTACATTCCATTCTCTATTCGGTCTAACACCGCACCAGATCACACTTTCTCGATAATAGCTCACACTTGCCCACTGCTGTCACAGCTGTCATCTTCGTATCTTTGTCCTGCACTCATTAGAACTGATTATGTAAGATATCTCGGCGTACAAATAGATGCAGGTTTACGACGGGATCAACAACTTAACGCCCTCACCTCTAGAATGATGAGATTGATACATAACTTCAAATCTCTTAGAGAGTCGGCAAATCCTGATACTCCGAAAATGGTCTTCAATGCACTGTGTCAATCCGTTATTGCATTACCGTTTGGGGTGGTGCAATTAAATCTAATCTAATCAGAGTGGAAAGAGCACAGAGAGCTATACTGAAAGTGATGTTACGTAAACCATATTGTTATCCTACAAAGCAACTATACTCGGATTGCAATGTGCTATTAGTCCGTCAGCTAATCGTGCTTCAATCTGTCCTTAGAAGAGACGCTAGTGTGCCCCTGCCTGTTCCCAAAAAACGAACACAACAGTCGGCACAACACATTTTTTTGCCAGACACCAATATAACGTGGGTGTACGCGAGGGTGTCCACTGTTCCATGTTAGTAAGTAGCGAATAATTGTTTATGACACAACTGTCTGCATTGTATAGTTTTGTTTTCTGTGTTAGTTAATGTAACTAGTATTGTACCGTGTTAATTAACTATAAATAAATAATACATTATGCACACACATTTACAAAAAAACTCATAAAGACCTTAACATACTCGACCTAAATAGATATGAACTAAAGTCTAAGGTGACAGAACGGCTATTTCAACAGGATTACTCACAAACACAATCACTACTTACATACATCGCCTAAACACAAGCAGCCCTCATCCAACTTCACAACTTACTCTAACACACCTCACAAACACACCCACACATACGCCAATGTACGCTTTAAACGGTTTTCCATTCTGTGTCTTTATTTTAATTATAAACTAAGCTAAACTTTGTAATCACTTGGTTGATCGACACAACTCACAAGTTGTATTATTCCTATTGCATTAACCTCCTAGCTGAACACTGTCGCTTAATTTACAGGTAACCCTAGTTTAAGAGGCAGGGCTCAGCTATTGTTATTGTTTACAGATTTCTGGAGCATAAATTATTGCTCTGTACTTATCTCCTACCACTAGTTGTAATAATACCTTTTGTTACCAAGTATATTAAGTCTGTAACCGTATTGTAAATAATAAATACATTTATTATCTTCTTCTCTTTCTTCGTGTCGCTGGCACGACTTTTCTCATATTTTGTTGGCCCAAAACTTTGCCACTTCCACGGCGTCATCGGTGGCAGCGCAGAGGTCACTTTGACTGCAAGTTTTGATTTATTATTATTTTATATGTTAATATATCTCGGAACCATGGGGTCCCGGTCCTTTGGAAAGCGTAAGAGGGGCCGAAGCCAACTCGCAGAGGCCCTTAGACAATTTTAAATGGAATCAGGCACCGACTGACGATTATCCCTGTATGCAATGTGCAAGTACACCCAAGGACAACCCCTGGTTGGTGTCGGACTATTGCAGAGAAGGGAAACAAAAATAATTAATGAACTATGGGTTTGAGTGGCTGAGATGGATTGGTTACCAAGAACTATGGCAGGGGGTGAGTTGCACACTTAATAATGGGCCCCGGGAACGGTCCCCAGCACATAGTGACTTTGCGACAAGACGGCCACATGTCCTGAGGCGCTTGAGCTGTGGAGAGGTATTCCACGGCTATCAGAATAATCCCAGAGCCCGGAAGATGGTCAACATCCCTACCAGCACTTACTGAAATACTTCCTTCCTCCGAGTACGTTTGCTCTTGCGGATCTCCACTTAAGCCATTCAATATAGGCAAGAATGAGGTGCGAGGTCTGGTCCTCGTCAGTGTTCACTCTGGCCGGTCAATAAAGGCAGGCCAGAGATGAAGAACAAGACTTCTCCCGGGAGAGAGGGTCCGTGGAGTCGCTACTGACCAACAGCACGCCAAATGCTCCCCTGCGGATTTCTGTATCTGTCCTGGCCTGGCTGCTCACTCTAGACCTGTTCCGGTAAAGTAAAATCTCTATCGGCACAGACCTAGAGTTCAGAGCGCGCAAACCCCACCACGACGTCAACGTTGAGATATGACGGTGGGGTTATTGTCCTACTTTAATATATTATATATATTTATATTATAATTATATATAATATTATAAATGTGAAAGTTTGTGAGGATGGATGGATGGATGTTTATTACGAGTACTCTTTCACGCAAAAACTACTGAACGGATTTGGATGGAATTTGGAACACATAGTTTATAACCTGGATGTAGGATACTTTTTATCCTGGTAGTACGTTCCCGTGGGATAATTTCCGATATCCACGCGGGCGAAGCCGCGGGCATAAGCTAGTTATTATTAATGGTACAATGACAACCGATAGGGAAAAATGGGATGAGGGCAAGATGATGATCATAAAAGAAACTATCTGTGTAAACATCAGTTTACACAGATAGTTTCTTATTACCTATACCTTATGGTTAGGAATACAACCTGAACACTAAACAAATAAACTGCCCAAAAATGTTTAATGTGTAAACTATCATTTTGGCTGCTAGTTGTGCCTAAGACTAAAATATAATTTTGCCTGCTAGCTGTGCCTAAGACTAAAATATATTTTTGGCTGCTAGCTGGGCCTAAAACTAAAATATATTTTTGGCTACTAGCTGTGTCAAAGACTTTGCTCGCGTGGGTTTACTATAGGTACTAAAACTAGCTAGAGAACATAATTTATCACTTAGAAATAAATCACGGTAATCAGATAAGTGGTTCTCCAGTTATAAGCGCACAAATGGATAAACAGGCAGAGATCCGTTGCGAATGCGTAAGTATGACCGTCATTCTTTGCGTAGATGATGGTGACAATATAGGGGCTAAATAAGGAGGTTAAGAACAAAAAGTGACATTCACACTTTTTCTTTTTTCTCAGGAATTGAAAAATATAATATGGGTATGCACGTAGAATATATCATATATTTTTATAGGGACAGTAACAGTTTAGGTAGGCCATTTTTATGTATTAATTTAAACTAAATTATACTGATAAATATAGGAAATATTTAATAAAATAATTTTCAGATGTTACCTTCTGCTCCTCCACAAAGTAAATGTCACTATTTGAGTCAATCTGGTCATAAAATGTCACCTTTTACGACACGACATTCGACTTTTTATCTACAAAAATGACACGTTTTGTTCCCAAAGCCTCAACTACTATTGTGATCGAATGTAAATGTTACCGTTTGCACCGAAAAAAACCCTTTTAAATGCCATTTTCTCGAGAAATAAGTCACAAATTGAACCAAATCTGTTCAGAAATTGATAAAGTTTAAGGTTTTGAGTACAAATTAAAAAAAAAAAAAATCGAGCCGGATGCGTAAATGTTACTTTTTGTTCCTAACCTCCTCAAATATTAACAGCCGCACGGGTCGATCTTCAAGGTTAAGCAACGCTTGCTGAGGTCGGTCCATGGATGGGTGACCACCCATTACGTACCGAGACCTCTCCGTACCTCGGAAAGTACGTTAAGCCGTTAATACCGGCTGTAATTTGTAGATCTTTAACAGTGGTTACGGGTAGTCAGAAGCCCGAACGTCTGAAAACCAGTCTTATCAAAGAGTATCGCGTTACCCAGAAACTGGGTTGTGGAGGTCCGATAGGCAGTCGCTTCATGTCAAATACTGGTATTCCGCTGCAGGCTTCCACAACCCCAACATAGTTGGGAAAAGGCTACCTAGATGATGATGACGGTGAAGGTAATATTTTACACCTTACCAACAACATTAAAAGGAAGACAAAGAAATTGTAGCATTATTCTTCCAAGGATAATCATAAGCTTATTACACGAAAGTCTCATTTACGCAGTGGTCGCTTTTGGACTGATTTGTAATGCAAATTAACCGTAGCACAGGATTGTATATTTCCGCGTTTCATAAAGAGAAAATTATACTGAATGTGTATTCCCAGTAATATTGCAATTGGCCTTGGGGTCGCGCAGATGCGGCTAAATATCAGTATTTTATATGGTTAAGTTTCGAAATTGGCCTGCATTTACGCGACTGACATATTTTATATTCCCCCCACTTCCAAGATGATCCTAAAATGCTCACATAAGGTTCTGGCGCGATATGAAATGTCGTTTCTTTATAAGTTTTTTTTCAACTTTGACTTGCTGTAACTTAGGTGCGGGGACTGACTGTCACGTTCATGATTATTGAAAGTTAAACAACCAATAAAAAATAAATTTATTCGGTACAAAATTGGTCGCCAAAATCGAGCAGTGACTCCCTACTATAATATAAGAACGGCTATTTTAGTCAAATTTCTTCAAAGCAAATAGCTTAACAGTTCGACGACTGCTTTGCTAACCTATGTTCGATTCCCGATAATGTATATTTTTATGCTTCCTTTTTTACATTTTGTTATATTAGTTCGTAGAATGTACACAGAAAAACATTAAGTTTTGACCTCATATATCATCTTTGGTTATAATAAAAATTAGGTAAGGTGATTGTTAATGAGAAATCACTTGTGTTTACAATCTACTGTTATAATATTATTTTAGTAATGGCTGTTCGTCAGGAATAATCTGTAAGAATGCATCAGTCAGTGTATCAGGGTTGGGTCATTCGGTAGTATACTCGTAAATGCAGGAACGCAGGCCTTCATTAATTTACTAAAAACGAAAAACTCACCCAGAAACCCCAGGAACCCAAAAACCTCAG
Source organism: Dryobotodes eremita (assembly GCA_917490735.1). Taxonomy (NCBI): domain Eukaryota; kingdom Metazoa; phylum Arthropoda; class Insecta; order Lepidoptera; family Noctuidae; genus Dryobotodes; species Dryobotodes eremita. The sequence continues at coordinate 21,828,244 of OU823244.1, forward strand.
GACGAGCTGCTTCTCACACGGATAACTGTACCTCGTTTGCTCCTTCTTTTAGAATACATATATATAATCTGTGGTTGCCCTCGCGTCCCCAGTCCCGAACTCCTGACTCTCTTCATATGTTGGTTGGTGAGACCAAAACTACAAACGTAGTCTACAGAAAAGTTTTATAAAAATGTGGCTGTTATTTTAGTACATTGTAGTGTCTTACGACTTCCACGCGAACGAAGTCGTGAGCAGAAGCTAGGGTCTATAACACAAAGTAATGCAAGTTTAATCCAATTCCCCTGAGGCGTATGTTCTCTAATGCAAAGTGGATTGTCGTTGAAAAACTATGGAAGAAAATGACAGGTATAAAACTCAAACTCAAACTCAAAGCATTTATTTCAATTAAACCGTTTACAGGCACTTTGGAATTGTCAAAGAGTCGGTCAGTTAGTCAGAAAGTTGAAGCTAGTTGCCCATTCCAAAACGTAGATCTCTATGGAGAAGAACGGGCAAAAAACTCCAAAGACACTCTTTTTAAATCAAGATATTACAAAATCCTGGGTACATTATTCTTGTTGCTTCTATATGCGAGAACAATTATAAAAAAAAAATATAAAGAAACAATTCAAAATATAAAATAGGAAGAGCTGTTCGTAAAAGAGCTATAATAATTAAATACACAATAGTCATGTCATTCAATAGAGACAATAACGTACTCAGTTAATTCAAACAAGTTCTACTTTTGACTCAGTAGCACTTTAATTTTACAATTTGTGTAACTATTTGTTTATGCTTGAAATGCTGTAAAAGAAACGGAAAAAGGCTCCAAGTAATTTGCAAGTTCCGCAGTTTTAACATTTTTGACCGAGGTCCAAAGTGGATTTGGTATGAAATTATTAACATATGATTAAGTAACAATGGAGTTTTATACTGAAAGCTGTATTTTGTTGCCATTTTCCAAACTTGTAAAAATATGGGTATCGAGCTAAGATACTTCCGCCATCAAGTGCTTCAAAACGATTTGATTTCAATTGTTAATTTGGAGTTGTTGTATTGACGTAACAAAAATATTTTACTATTTCTAACTGTTCAATTTTAAAAAACAATATGGTCATTTATAAAATCAATAATATATAATAGAATGGAATATGGTATGGAGATGGAATATCTAGCCGGATAAACCTAGCAAGTAAAAAAAAAAATTGTATCTAGCAAGTCAAATAAATTACTATTTGTCTTTAAATAAAAATACTCGTGTTTTACTAAGACGGCCTCTCAAAGACTTGAATAAATGATGATAGGGTCTTAATAGGCTCTCCCCCTGTCACATGGGACTTAAACATAATTCACGAAAAGTGGGCGTATTATAGGTACACCTCAGCTTCACCCTTCTTATGTTGGCGTGATGTTATGTATGTTTGTTAATGTATGTAAAAAAAACATTCTGAATCAATCTTCGAGTTCGTAAACTATATTTTATGGAGGACTGGACTGACTTAACCGAGTCAGGCTATAACTTTACTTCACAGTTTGTGCACATAGCCTAACGTAGCCAAACAAGTTTATAAGTACCTACAAGTGAACCCATAAAAATATTTCATACTTTTCGACTATATATGTCTTCCTTTTTAGTAAGGTTTCATGCTGACGTAAAGTCGTTGCCTCGTGTCAAAGATTTAGTTGTGAAATAGTAGATTATACAACAAGCGAAAAAAAGGGAATTTAATTCGAGGGACTAAGTTGGATCCCTAGAGCAGCCAAAGATTCTAGATTAGAATCCTGAGCGGAGCGAGGGATACAGAAAATAAATAGTAGTATATTATTTATATTTATCACATTTTATTATACAGGGTTACTGGTAACTCGACGTATTCCTTGCAGGACGTCATAGTAGGGTTAAAATGCAACAAATTAAGCCACCAAATGTTCTACCGAAATTCGGTAGTTTCTAAGTTAGTTAGATTTTTTGTTTTTTTAAGAAAAATCCAATTTAAAAACGATTTACGGCGCGACTTTACTAGAATTTAAGTAATTATCATAGCTGATGCCATACCAGATCTTTGTTCATAATTAAAAGTTCAAAAATGCCTAAATGTTTGGCAAAGATCACTAATTAAACATTTTATTTTTAATTATTTTTATTTATGTCAGACAAAACTTACCAAAAAAATACTGAATTTCGGTAGAACATTTGGTGGCTTAATTTGTTGCATTTTAACGCTACTATGACGACCTGCAAGGAATACGTCGAGTTACAAATAACCCTGTATAATCGGTAATAAGAGAACAAAGGATTAAATATATACATTAAAAAATTATAGTGAAATTAGAACACTCTACGATTTGAGTACGATATTTATTTTTTAAATTTAATTATAAAGCTCTATCGAATAGCTCTATGTAGCCAGCCAGTAGGTACTTTCAGCACGTTTTATTTATTTTTTGTACATAATTCGTATAATTCGTGCTAGTTCCAAATTCAAAATATTTTAATTCACTCATAGACTAAAAGAGAGTTTTATTCACTGTTATCGAAGAATCAAAGGCCCTTTTTCGAGTGGCAATGGTAAAAAATAGTTTTTACATCAATAATACGACCAATTGAAACCACGCACCGTTTCTGACGTTTCATAAGTGCCCATGTAGGTTAATGTAGAATTAAGTTATTTGACAATTTGAATTTAGAATAATTGAACATCATGAAACTCTAATTATTAGGACTTGATGATAAAGTTGAATTTTTATGATTATATTTAGGAGAATGCCAATATTTAAAGTAATTTTTCCGGTCATATTATTGACTGTCATCATCATTATGTATGTTATCGTTTGGGAATTGGAAACCAATTCAATTCAAATTTAGAATTAATAATATTTCACTAAGCATATGTCATCAACCACTATAAAATGAACAGGTAGAATTTTGATCACAATATTTCGTTTTCAGAGTACCAGAGTTAAGTAGGTAAGGAAGCTGATTCTTCTATTTTGTCAGAAGTAGGTTCATGTTTAGACAATTTAAATAAAGCCTATTTACTATTAGAATATTATAACCAAAACAATTTATAGCGCGATTATACATGTTGATCTTTTTTCAAGGCTGTTTGTGTAGAATCGGATCTAAGTACCTATAGATCCTAGAGGAAAACGTTGATAGGAATCATTAAGAAAATAGAAGTGATATCAAAATAGAAAAAAACAAAATAAAAACTGTTTTTTTTTTGTAATGTGACAACATATTTTAAAAAGAGTTCAGCTGTACTCAAAACAAAATGGTGGCCACTTCGTACAGCTTGTACGAATGATCGTACAAGCTGTTCGAAGAAACAAAATTTTAAATAAATAAAATTAAAATAAAATTTGACCGTTAGGTCAAATTTCTTATTTTAGATAACTTCTAGGAAGTTTAGACCAATGATTGTTTTATGACTTAGTTTGTAATATGATGTACCTAGAGGCAGTTTTTTTTTTACTAAAGTCTACGCAAATATTCTTTTTTTTAATAAAGAATCTTGCTTTTATTTTCTTTCCTTCATTTTAGGGTTTTTCTCTATGATCTGCCGGTCTATTCTGTAAACTTCTCACCGTGAAAACATAGGTGAAGTGAGCTGTCATTCCGCCTGATGCAAGGGATTGACACTATTGACAGCTCCCTTCACCTAAGTTATCACGGTGAGATTTTTACAGAATAGATCTGCTGTAGTTTAGAACTTACACATACTGTCCAGCAAAAACAATTCACATTCAAAAAAATATGGCTGTATATTAATAGAAAAGAAATATTACCACAAAGTAGGTACACCGAGGTAAGTCAATCCACCTTACAGCGAAAATCTGGTCTCAAGGGTAACACATCGCTATGTGTAAAACGTTGCGTTTTCCCCCGAGGATCGATCGTAAATTATAACGGTTTATGGCAACGCACATGTTCGCCTGTAGACTTTTTAGAGTTCGTGGCTTGTAATACATTTATATTTACAGCATTTGAGAAGAACGATGTTGTTGGGTTATTAAAAGTATCTGTTTGTATTGGTGACAATTTCAATGTAATTGATAAGGCACATTACAACTTTACAGAGTGGAAAACTTAAGTGGCAATCTATATATATATATAAATGAATTGCTGTTCGTTAGTCTCGCTAAAACTCAGAAATGGCTTGTCTGATTTGTTTTGTTTTATTCAGCTCTTTACTGGGATGGTTCAAAAGAAAAAAAAAAAGGAAGAACCCAAAGGAAAGATTTTGGCAGGGCAACGTCTGAAGGGTCAGCTAGGTAAAGTAGGTGGGTAGGTAGGGTAGGTGTTAAATACTTAGTGCTACCTCTGCGAAGCCAGGCCGGGTAAAGCAAGTACTGAATAAAAAACAACATCGGAACCGCAGATATTAAGTACCTACACCTGAATCTAAAGAAAAACAATATTTTTTTTAAATGGTAAATGATTTTATTTCTGTAAGTAGGTTTGTACAAACACTTTTACAAGTCAATCATATTTTAAAAACTAGATGAGGTCGGCGTTTCCTATCTGACTACTCTGAGAAGATTATTAATTCGTGTCTATTTACTACTGAATGAGCTATTTTTGAACAGACATCAATAAAACATGAATTGTAGTCCCGTTTTTTGTACTTCAAGTTGGACCACAACATCCCCAGCTTTCCGCGTACCTGATCCATTCCGTGCCTGCAGACTTTCAAAAATCGTTAGTCCATCTAGCTAGGTACTCGAATAGAACCGATTAAAAAAAAACTAACTCAAGACCGGACGCAATGAGACAGTTTAAAAAGTAAATTTATGAAAATGATATAGATACGCAGATTCGATCCAATGATACTGACATTGTGACCCCAAAAATATCAACATTAACCATTATATAGCAGTTAGGTGAATCACTTTTAGATCCCAGAAACGATAAATTGATGTAAATTTCCAGGCGATTAAGGGCTCGAACCGACGCTCGAATATACTGCTGGCTTATGTCAATGGGAAACTACGTTTATTCGTAGGCGAAACGAGGGGTCAGATGATGCTCTGTATCTGTGCTTACTCTGCATCTTTAGATATCTTAAATATATTATTATGCAAGGTGTTCCTAATTAAAATAACTGAAAAGTGATAATCATACCTACTTATAATTATTGAGAACTTGTAATATGCAACCAAGGCTGCAAAGAAACAGTTGTTCACTACATTTTGTCCGGTATTGCGGACTAAATGTATTTCATGAGCAGTTTTGCTGTCTTTTAACTAAGACCAAACAATACGGTAATAGAGAGGGGACAAAAAACGCACTGCAATAGAACAGTTCTACAGGGACGATTTTAAGAAATGATCGAAATAATCTTGAAGTCAATTTGGTAGAAAACATAAAAATGCAGTTTCAATATCAATCCAAATAGATAAGATCCAGAGTTTCGTAAGCTCAAGAGAAGACCCTGAAGTAATTCCCAGAGTTTTTCTCTTTCGAATGTAGTTTTAAACACAAGACAGTCGAATAGTTAGAATTATTATAAGTTATTTTTATCTTATTTTTATTAAAATTTATAGCATTGTGTATGTCTAAGCCAAAGTGCAATATTGTTTTTTTTTGTTATTATTGTACAAACTCTTGAGTTCTAATTCTTAAGTTTAAGAAGTATTTTGCCATATCTAAATTCTAATAATAGTTTTTTTTTCTATTTTGTTACTGATTAACCTGTTATTGGCAACGTAGTGTAAGTTCAAGACTGTTTTTATCTATATTTATGATATATTGTATACAAAACATTTGGTTAACACACCATCATACATATTTACCCGAAACGTTATGTAGAGGTGTTGGTATTCTACACCCACATTTTGCCAGTTATGTTTAAGTCCCATGTAATAAGGGCGAGCATATTGCCATCAACCGAGCACAAATCCAAACTCCGGGCTGCTACTGAAAAATTCCAAATGTAAAAACCCTATAACACTGCCCGACCTGGGAATCGAACCCAGGACCTCAGGCTCAGCAGGAGCATTTGAAACCACTAGATCAACGAGGCAGTCAACTATTTGGTTAACCTTCACTAATAATAATAAAAGTTTAATTTTAAATTAAAAAAACCCCGACATAAAGAAAAACCTCTAAAAAAGACTGAACAGATTTGCTTCTTTCCTTTTTCTTTTTTTTAGCTAAGTTCGTCCTCGAACAGGTCACTCTTCAAACAAAACAAAAATAAAAACAAAATCGGGTCCGCCGTTTCTGAGCTACGATGCCGCACAGACACACAGATACACACGTTACACTTATAAAACCCCTATTTTTTTAATCGGGGTTTAAAAAGGAAGACTTGATTACTAATACTTACAGGGGTGTCTCTGTTCCTAGACGGTTTGACCTCTTTCTTATATTCTATCGTCGACCACTACGAAATATAATTCTACTAACGTGTACTTTAATGAACCTCATTACCGTATGTAAACCCACTTTGTAAAGGAATTACAAGGGGGTAGGAAGGGGTAGCAGTATTGTAGGTCACAGGTCGTTTACCGCAAGCTACTTAGCGTAGGTACCTACCTATATACCGCAATTTTTATCTTTACGTTTTCGTTGAGGTAGAAAAACATGGAGAGTCTAGTAAAATAGTTAACGAGTGTTCGGTACTCAAATAATGCCGAAAAGATGAGTAAAGTTTGCACCTACATTTCACAGACGTAGGTAGTCAGAAAATGTTACCTTATTGTATGAAACTTATGGGCTCTATCTACTTGTCTGAAATGCCTGAAGCTTTTAAAGTAGGATTCTGAAGTCAGTAGTAAATTTTATCAATGGGTACACACAAAAAAAGTATAATTTGTCATGAGAACTTTTTATAATTAACCAGTGACCCGCCACTGCTTCACGTGGCGGAATGGCGACGTATCAAAACATCAAAATTTCTGTGTCAGATCTCACTTAAATATGAATGTACACATAAACTTCTGTAGTGCATCGAGGATGTTCGCGGTGTTTCGCACTGATGGCTTTCATCCCATCATTTGCAAAAGGACGGTATCCCTGATCTACAGAATGCGTGGCAGCCGCAATTAAATCTTGAAGACTGTGGCTGATAGGATGTCATCCCCGCTTTGGAGGTCCTTTATTAGAGCAGTCAGCTGATCATAAATTTAATTTTCATTTTTCTAATTGTTTTTATAATTTTTATATAATGTAATTTTGTACCCATGGATGATAATATCTGAATTAAAATATCATTATTTTTATTTATTTATAAACATTTCCAAATAAATAGGTACCCTAAATGATGGTGAAAAGCGCAACAAAATCCGTTTTGTACTTTAGATGATCTAAAAGGTCACACAAACAGACATGAAATGCGACTTTGTTTTGAATGTGAAGACTATGATTGCTTTTTTTTCTCAGTTACTTTTAATCATGATCTGGCAGTTTGAGTAATTTATGCGGCCTACCCAAATGTCCTTTCTTTGGTATTGCTTGTCGAATCGTTGAACTCCTTAAGTTCCGAGTTGAGCTGCACGATTACTGACAAATGCGTGTACTGACTGGACAGGTCCACTCAATCTGTGTGGTTCTTTCCTCAAAAGACCATTTCAGATACCAATCTACATGGTCTTCACATGATCTGACTAAGATTAAGACTCTGGACTTTAAAAGAGACTGTGACCTCTGAGTTTGTTTCGGCCTTTCTTCTCAGAGTAATCAGATAGGAAACGCCGACCTCATCTAGTTTAAAAAATATGATTGACCTGTAAAAGTGTTGTACAAACCTACTTACAGAAATAAAATCATTTATCATTTACACTAAGTATAGATGTAGATTGTGCAGCCATCTTGGAAAACCTATTTAATATTGGAATCAAGCCCATAGGAGATTATAATTATTAAGTCAAAATTAGAAGTGATCTACACTATTAAGTCATACTGCTAATATTAGATACAAAGGTATTTAGGACAATGTAAGACTGAACAGCCAAAGAACATGTCTGATCAGCTGGTTCAAAACTGATACTAATGAGAATTTTCTATAAATATGCGTTCTGCTTATATATTATTCTGAGAGATGTCACTGAACTGTTCCTAGTGTATCAAGGGTAAGAAAATGTATTAATAATTATGAAAATTAATGCTCGTAAATAATAAACGCGTATAATGATAACAGGGTTTTTCCATCTGGATTTTTTTCTTAGCCGCCCGGAGTCCGCAAAACGAACAAGAAGTTAAAACGTTGTAACGAACTTTTTATGCCCGGTTGATGGCAATAGGCTGGCCCCCTTTTACATGGGACTTTTGGCGAAATGTGTGGGTACTATAGGTACACTTCTGCCTAACTGTTCGGGGAACCATGGCGTGATGTTATGTTATGTTACAATAATAAAATAATCTTCGTTATTTGCATTTCGGCTGCACCCCTTGAGTAGTGCAAGGGTTTGAGGTTTCCATATTCTAACAAGACAGAAGGGTAAGTAAAGATTGAGCTGTCCAAAGTTACAGACAAAACTATAATTTAATGAGATTATTTACTCGCTTATAAGAAACGGTCAATAATTTTGTTGAAATGAGTTAGTCGGCCTGGTAATTATGTTGATGGTAATTTAAAAAGCATTTCAGGCGTAACTTCGAACTTTCCGTCGCGTAGTTTCAGCAGGTTTGCGTACGTCACTACACTCTGAAAATTATTGGCTGTTCTAAAGCATAGATTTTTGACAATTATCTTCTGTAAAGACACCTACTTAGGACGTGTCCTAGGACCTAGGTCTTGAACTAGGTACGTCTCAGACCTAGATGAACCTACGTTACTGCAATGTTCAAGACATAGTTTACCGCATAACCTCAGGTGAGACCTTACTCAGCTTTACATAAAAAACGCAAATAATATATAAACAAAACATAACTATGGGAAATAAAAAAAACGTGAAAAACCACTACGGAATTTTAGTCCTGCAACGTTTTCATTGGTTACGTATGTAGTCTATTATCGATTTCCGTTTAATGCATTATTAAAGGGTTACAAATACAAAAACACACACTTTAACTAAACGTTTACCACGGATTTTGTACATTAGACACACCAGCACTGAAATTTTTGTCGGTTATTTAAATAAAAAAAACAGCTTTTCCGTGTAAAAGCGAGTTTTTTTTTTATTACCAAAAAAAATCGAATACTTGGTATACCTTTGCGTCACGAATCCCTTTCACAGTGTATTGCAACAAGTTTAATTACGTTAATTATAAATTTATTATTTGTCTACGTTACACAAAAAAAAACTCAATAAACTGAAAAATTCGTGAGAAAAAACGCCAACATGTGAGCAAGTATGGTGATCATTTCTATTCTCTATAAGATTAAGGCATTTACCCATACACTGTCAAAAATTAAAAAATAGTTATTTTTATTTTTAATTTAATTTAATTTTTATTAATTTTTTTTTTTACGTAAATAATTTAATAAATACTCTACGAATACCTAACACCTACAGGGAGACTCCATTTGTTTCAGCAAATGCAGTACGCATGCACAAAATAATTCAGTTAGCAACAATTTATACTTAATTGTATTATGTAGTTGTCGTTCTGAACTATATTGAAAGTTGTGTTAAAATATATGAATACAATACACATAAAAAATTAAGTTGGTTATCACTAAATAAACTTTCCGAAACGATTTCGTGAAAAAGAAAATAACATCGAGAATTCCTGAAAAGTTTTAACTTGCACTGTCTGTAGAATACCAAATGAAACATTGTTTAACTTAAGTATAACATATTTCAATGAAACTTTTCCTTGCGTATTTATGGAGAAAACTCATAAATTGCTTACAGAATTTACAGCTGACAAGCAACATTATTTACAAAACGCTTTCAAAGTAATTGCTGTAGATTGTTATGAACAACAAAAAATCCGTTACCATTTTCACTGTTGCGGAAAAAATAGCATATTATTAATAATCTTTACTTATTAGTCACGAAACAAAATTAAATTAGGGACAGACTTATAATCGCATTTCACTAATTTTCTAACGCATGATAATTCTTACATTTCAGTCGTAAAAATACTGGCAGTTTTCCTCTATTTTCTATTAAAAAAAACAAGCGAAAAACATTAAGAAACATTTAAAAAAGGAACTCACCACGATATTACGAACGCAACAGCGGTTGGCACGAACTCTCGTCAAACTAAACCGAAGTTAAACTCAGTCCGTGCGTTTAGGTCGGCGCTTTACACAGCACTGCGGCGTATCGACCGAACCAACATATAAAATAAGCGCATAGCACGCGATGTAAGAGACATAAGTACTAACCAGTAGTCCCTAAGATATTGTGCCGTCCTACTTCAATTGCGCTTTCATTGTTACCTGGGTTAATTAAATATATTTGCAAAACAATGACTATATTCCATGTATTGCTAGACAGTTTGGACATTCCTTTATTTCACAAGTCGCACTTTTTTCACCTTTGAAGTTGTATAATAGGGATTCGTTACGCAAGGTGCAGACATCGTTTGGGAGTAAGCAGGGACCGACCGATCTTACCTTTCCTACATTGTAAGAATTCACTTGATGTTTAGAATCCCGCGCGACCGTTCAGGCAATTGATCAACTTTTAATTCACGATTACAATCATTGCTAGTTTAAAAACTTTTGAAAACACAAATCCATCATAACCATCCACTAGCAATTGTTTCAGTTTCTTTTGCCCTTTTCCTAAAACGAAGATGCGTGAGCGAAGCATGCGGCCTCAACAGTGACCGGAGTGAGTTGGGCATTTGATCCACTGGCCCACTGTTAAGAACAGTTCAAAGTTGGAAATGGAGGTCTATTTTTTTATTGATCCATAATTAAACAAACTAACACACATTATAGATATCTGAGATCATCGGAAAACCTGAGACTAGAGATGCAGATGCATTCCACCAGCTTCTATGACAAATCTTTTACTGTACAAGCAGTACCGTTATGGAATGAATTGCTCGTGTCGGTAAGACGTGCTCAATCTTTTCTTTGCTCCTGTTTCATGATTATCTATATATATATATAAAAATTACGTGTCACGTTGTTTGTCCGCGATGGACTCCTAAACTACTGAACCGATTTTAAATTTGATTTGCGCACCGTGTGCAATTTGATCCAACTTGAAAGATAGGATAGCTAACATCTCAATTTATAGTCGCAATATTATTTTATTGCAAATTATTTGTCTATTATTTGACAGTCACAATTATCTGTTAGCTACAAACGATTCTTACAGATGGCGATATCTGTTGATTGGATTGAGTAAGTATTCAATAGATGGCGCTATGTTAAAAATACAAACGTTTCATATAAGCTATATGCAACGAATGTATTCATTTCATATTTTAATTTCTTTTTCATATATTATAAAGAGAAAACATATGATTGTTTGTTTGTATTTAATAAATAGGCTCCGAAAGTACTGAACCAATTTCAAAAATTCTTTCACTTTTGGGTAGCTACACTATCTCCGGGTGATATAGGCTATATTATATTATGCTTTGCTACCCGGGCGAAGTCGGGGCGGGTCGCTAGTTATTATATATATATTTATATACATTAGTATATGTTTTATGTATGTATTTATTGTATTATGTAAGTGGTGCACCACAGACTACCTACAGTATTGTCTCTCCTTCCTCTTTTTAATCCATCCAAAGGTTATGTTTAAAAGATCACTTTTAGAGATAAGACCGCTCATTGTGTCACCCTCTGTAAAATTTGTACATTTATATCTGTAATTTGTATGATGTATGTAATAAAGAGTATTCTATTCTATTCTAATCTCCTAAGCCCATTGTTTGTATGACATTCATCACAAATGTCCACCGTTATTAAGTAGCCTCTTGAAATTATGGCATTTCAAGAAGCTACTATGTGAACTATTATGAAAATAACTATATTTATATTATTAGCCAGCCAGCAATGTCGTTAATTCAGAATAAAAAATTAAATAATTTATTTCAAGTAGGCCACTTATGAACGTCAAAAGTTACAAGAAAATAGAATTAATTCTAGGCGAGGTAGCGAGGCTGACTGTTCAGGGTGTGCCGAACGTAGGTACTTTTTTTAGTATCGTAGCCTAATTTACTACAGTAGACTACGATACGGTAATGATTAGTCATTGGAGTTTGTAAACTGTAATTTACAAACTGCAATGACTAGTCATGACCCCAATAGTACCATAAATACATACATTAGATTTAAATTAGTGATTGTAGTAAGAATGATTTTCCAAAGGTTCTTAATGATTTTTTTTCTTCAGGTAAAGGAACTACAAGTGAATCTCGTATATGTACAGAAGATTTGGTGCTTTGCATGCTTTTTGATTTTTAAAAAGTACAAAAAGTTTTGTAAATGTAAATTACTACTAAATTAATAGTCGAAAATTATAAACATGCAGTAAACATTGTGTTGTGTAAGTGGCGGGTAGTTTTTTTTTTTTTTTTAATAATATCCCGGGTCTTTGCCCTGTCGTGGGATATTTATAGCTATTATTAATTAATTTCAGTTAAAAAAATTCAAGGGTATTCGTTGCGTTTATAAATGTTAAAGTTCAAATATTTTAGCATAAGAAACAGTTTTATATTTATTTTTATTATTTTATTACTAGCTTATTCCCGCGGCTTTGCCCATGCGGAGGTCGGAAATTATCCCACGGGACGTACTATCGGGATAAAAGTATTCTACATATTAATCCAGGTTATAAACTATCTGTGTTCCAAAATCCATCCAAATCCGTTCAGTAGTTTTTGCGTGAAAGAGTAACAAACATCCATCCATCAATCCATACATCTATCCATCCTCACAAACTTTCACATTTGTAATTTATTATATTGGTAGGATTAGTAAACATGGCAATATATTTGAACATCATTAAAATAAATGAGAATTGTAAAATAATCGGTATATTGAACATCGGATCATTTTTTAATTTAACCGTCACTTCTATCAAGCTATGTTCTTATATTAAAAATGACGGTAATTTTATTTTTTGTATAACTCAGTATAATGAATCTACTTTTTTTACCTCGGTTAGCCCATAGCGGTATGAGGCACAGGGTGTAAAGTTCACTCATACCTCCATAGTAAAGGGAGGCTCCTCCGACCAGACGGGTGTCGTGTCTGGTGGGGAACTGCCCGACGGTTGATGTCGGGACGTTATATTTAGGCTAGTTGCGCGGTAAACTCTACTTGCGCGATGTAGGATTTTGCGTGACGTCAGTGTGACGTGTAGCTCGCATGTGGTGTTGTAGATGCCAATACAAGCCCATTTGGTTTAAAGACCTTTATGACCCTTTCGGAAACATGTAGGAATCGCGTAAACTGAAGCAAAATGCCTCATATCATACAAAGTAAGTTAGCATTGTCTATTCTCTGACAAGACCCACACGACTGCTTTCTTTGTAACTTTTCTTTTCTTTTATACCGTCAATAATTATTAAAACCAATCTTGTGACTCCTCGGCATTCAAAGCTAAGTCGTATAAAAGTTTATTAATGTCTAAGACTGCCCGTGGCTTTGCACAGTGAAACTTCATATTCTGCTTATTATAAAAACATGGGAGGTGCTACTATAAATTCAGTAGGTATTTTTATTTTAATGTAAAGTTTACCGTCCAATACTATGTAGGATGTGCACAAAGAGGTCACCCACATTAGCTGCGCTGTTCTTTCGTCTGCTAGCGACGCATCGTGCGTGGCTATCGGTCGCAGTGGACGATCCCGTCTACATTTTCATCCAAAGCAAAGCTAGGTGGTGGTAGTGATGTGGTGGTAGCTGTGGGGTAGCTGCACTTGGGTAAAGGTTTGACGAGTTCGTCAGCTTATTGGGAAAACCCAGTAACACTTACCGACCTGGGAATCGAACCCAGGACATCATGCTCAACAGACACGCTTACGACTTATGAGGCAGTCAAAAGATCCAGTCGTATTGTCAGTTTTTTTGTACCTAGTTTTCAGAAATTTTCCTAATCACCTTACTGGACCTTTCTGTCTTCAGCCGCTTAATCCTTAATCAATTTGCCCTGATCTGCGCTAGTAGTACCCAGACCTCTTTTTTTTTGTTATGCCTTCGATCTATGTATCTGGTGGGTAGTCTGCCAATGGATCTGCCATCATAAGTTAAGCTAAGTCTTTAATAAGTGAATAATGGGGCAGATGGCAAATGATTTATAACATCTTGAGGTCATATGCGGCACTATTTTGGCGTATGTCCATAGTTTCCATGATTTATTTAGCTGGTACTATACCTACCCTTAGTAGGTATAATCATTATGTAACATTATAGCGCCTGTATAGTTAGACTAGCTTTTGCCCGCGGCTTCGCTCGTGTTAATTTAGAATTTGACAATCAATTCGGGTTGTTCGAGGAATCAAAGTTAGGAGGATGAAAAACCGGCCTGTCGACACTCTAGACTCACAAAGTGTAATAGATACTTAAATAAAAATAAAACTCTTAACACACTAATAAAGTTTCTATAATAATATAATTCAATCATGATTCGACAGACACGTGGCGCCATCTATTATCATAAGAAATTTATTGTTGTTTTTCTCGGGAGCAGTACTATTTTTCGGTATGAAAGGTACCCTATGTCCGTTTCTATACACCTGACAGCGTATATGCAAAATTTCAGAATGGTCGGTTCAGTGGTTTAGGCGTGAAAAGGTAACAAACAAACAAAAAAACTTATTTTCGCATTTATAATATTAATATATATATATATAGTTAGGAAGTTAGGATATACCCCTAAGATAATAGCAGAAGTTGAAAGTAGGTAATCCACATCTCACATAGCGTCATGGGATAGAGGAAAGATCTGCTAGCACAAATCCAGGTTACTACTGAGCATTTTCTAAGAGTAAAACTTAATAAAACTATTTAGCTACGGTTTCTTTAAAATAACGGTAACCTGATGCCATGAAAATGATGGTAGCGGCAAATATTTAAATCGTTAGATTCGCCCTACAGCGTCAAAGATACTCGTAGTGTTTCTGTTCCGTTTTGACACCGCAGACACACAATGACGCACTGACTTTACTTGGTTGTCATGGAAACGTTATCAATAATTTGTGAGCTCACTCTCCTCAGTATGGGCACATTTTCGCGTGACTAAGTACGGTGAGGGCAAATCTAGCGATTTTAAATTTCGGAGCAGCGAGGTTTGACCTTACGGTGTCAAAAATTGCTCTCTAGGAAAACCCACTAAGTTCAACTACATAAATAACGTTTCAGTGACGTCATTCTCAGGTAAATCGCAAAATTACCAAATAAAAAACCGTAACTTAACGTAACTAACGTAAGTAACGTAATCGAACTCACTACTCTGACTACTAGAGCCACGAGGCAGTCATATTGCGCAAACCAGCGCTGGGGCTCTAACTCGCATAGGGTCGTAGCACTATGCTGAGCGATTGCCGTTTTGCGTGAATGTGACGCATATTTTTCCCCAACTCGTTATTTTTTGTATTTGTGTGTTTTTTCTTTGCGTCATGTTTACCGCAAATAAATGTATTTTCTTTCTTTCTTTCTTTTTCTTTCAATTCTCTTGGAAGAAATTCTCAGGAAATTCAATGGAAGGTAATTCTCAAGTTTACACTCGCAGCTGTTGCATTTGTGATTGTTGCTCGTCTCCCATGTCGCTTATAAAATGGTGACATTATCCAGATTCTTTTGTTCTCACTACAAGTCGACCATAAATGACAAGTCTAGGGACAGAAATGTTGCCATTATGCGTCGCACGAAGCCAGTCCACATAACGATGCAATTTTTTTGTCGCAATCATGAATGTACTTTTCACCATCTTTAAAAATTATGTTCAAGTCAAAAACATGTTTTGAGCTGCATTTATACGTATTTCATAAACATTTATCAATATCATCATCATTACTGATTTCGTAACTAAATTTTCGTTTTATTATTTACATTAAAATAAGTTCTCCTTAATATTTCCTAAATAAGATTTATTGGTTAACATAAATTAAGTTATTAAATAAAAACAGAATGACTGCCAATGTCTACTTAATATTAAATAAAGTGGCTTTTCGTGTCTGTACGCTTAGAGATCTTCTAAACTCCGCAACGGATTTTAATTCATCAGGACAGACAGAGTCATTCAAGAGGAAGGTTTTTGTGTACAATACTCGTATATGCATATATATATACAATATATGTAAAGAAAAGCCGAGAATTTCAAGGATGTGTAATGTGATGTCATAAAAAACATATATTTGTGGGCTTACATTGCAAGCGCTGGCTAAACCTTACAAGATAGACCAAAATAAAATAAAATCTGCGATGGTATCTGACTACCTCCCAAGGATAAGCCACAGTAACCATTTTTATCTTTTACATATTACAAAAAAGTTATGGGTAAATTACGAAGCTACATTAAAAAAAATTAAGTATTAATATTTATCCAATTAAATACGTTAGATACGTTGTGAACTTAATGTAGATCAAAATTGCTCTTTACAGCATATCATTAAAATGAATATCTTAGAAGATATCACAGATTTAAAAGTGTAACGTCTAACAATGGGGGTGGATATAGACCACTTTGGGTATCATTGGGTAGTCATATTTAAGGTCCAGAAAGCACAGCAGCAGCAGGTAAAAACAGCTGTTAACATTGTTTATAAAGATATATACAATAGTAAAATATAGTATTGCATTATTAGTATAATCTAATTATAATAATATATTGTATATCCTATAGTGTTTTTGTTAGTTGTATAAGTTTTACATTGCAAAAAAAAATATGAAAACATTTGAAATCTTTACGCTTTCGAGAGACTGCATCATGTGTGTGGGTATAATAATAATAGTTGAGTAGGTATATCATTTATTACTAGTTACAAAAAAAATATTTACGTTACACTAATACCTTACAAACTCATAAATAAATTCAGTTTACAACCAAGTATAAACCACAAAAATATAATTATTATTAAACCACACTTGGGTTTGGTCATGTTTCCCTGTAACATTTACACGCAACTCTCGCCGGGTAAAATTTTGAGCTTAAGACGACCGCCTTTTGCAGGATGTAGGACTTCAAATTTGTATTACTGCTCGACTTGATCCGCGACAGCTTCATCAATGTCCTACCATCGGTACTGATTTGGCCTTGGCTCTTTCCCTCTCGATGTCTATGGGTCCAACTGGGAAATATGCAGGAGGATGGTAAGCTCTGCAGCTCAAAAGTCTTCGCTTGCAGGAGTGGTATCACGTTTGTTGCGATTGCGACGCGATCGACCTTTCTTGTCCTCAACCAGAGTAAAGCCGTCCTCGTTAATTTTACTGGTTTTAGAAGCAGGCGCCTTCCGCTTCTATATCTCAGATGTGTCTCCTCTAGTTACCGCGCACAAGTAGTGGATAGTTGACAACTTTTCTTCGTGTTTTTTCTTGTTGTAGCGACCGCAGTGTCTTCTAAGATGTTTATGAACTCGTAACGCATTTCGTTATAAAATATTTATTAGTTTCTTCTGCAATTGACACAATTATGAATGACATAACAACTGTTTGTCGTTGGTCTGACGGTCGACATGAGGTCTTGGACGTGACGACTGGTCCCAACCATAATTTGCATGTCGCATGTAAACTAAGTCATGTCGTGTGTCTTTCCTGCGATAAATGCTCGAATCAACATACCGAGAATAGCTCAACTTGATTTTTACGTGGGAAAATGCGAATCGAATGATAATAACGAATGCGAGATGCACGAAAATTCGAGAATTGCCTTCCAGTTTATAACTGCTCCACTGAATGGCAGAAATATTTTTGTTCCTTGAATCTCCATTTCACCTCCTTGACTAAGCTAGCTTCCTTAAAATTAATTATGGTTTATTAAATTGTCGAACAAAACCTCAGTATTGGAAGTCCTGACCATTATCAACTTCGGTTTCCGGCTTCATTCTTGACATTTCTGTCATGATCATTACAAGGTATCACTATAGAGGTATGAGAAACAGGATGTAATGTTCTGGAGAGTGCGACTGTCGCAACCCAGCGCAGGGCACGCCACAATTGCGGCGGTAAGACCCCTCTTTGAGGAGTGGCTTGAGAGGCGCCACGGCGTCTCACCTTCCGCCTGACGCAGGTCCTCACCGGACATGGCTGTTTCGGGAGGTTCCTGTTTCGGATAAGGCGGGAGGAAACGCCCGGGTGTTATCATTGTGTGGATCGACCGGAGGACACGGTGGAGCATACGGTGGAGGTCTGCCCGGCTTGGGCGGAGCACCGCCGTGTCCTCGTGGCGGCGATCGGCGGCGGCGACCTCTCGCGTCCGGCCCTGGTTCAGGCCATGGTACGGAGCGAGAGGGAATGGGAAGCCGTCACCTCCTTCTGCGAAGCAGTAATGCTCGCGAAGGAGGAGGCGGAGCGCGAGAGGGAGAGGCAATCACTGCGCCCTCGCGCCCCTAGTCGCCGCAGGAGGAGACACCCTGGGCGTCGGGAGTCGATTGCCGACTCCCGGCCACCGTAGGCGCGGGCTTGCGGACGGCGAGCAATGGGCAGCTCGCCATCCGGTAAGGACCAGGCCCGGGTCGACGGCGCGTCGTGTTCCACGCGCGCCTCAAAGAGATGTCAGTAAAATTGACGGGGTCCGATAGGACCGATGCCTGCCGGGGTGCGGATTGTTCGAAAGAGTTACCGTGGCCCTGGCGCACAGGCAACTGAAGGAACACGGGTGGGTTTTAGTCAGTAAGAGTCTGACACGCCCTTCCGCTCCGCCCAGAGCGGGAGAGGTCATTTGATGATTTCCCAACCAAAAAAAAAAAAAAAAAAGGATGTAATGTTCACTCAAACCTCCATAGAAAAGGGATGAACCTCCGACCAGACGGGTGTCGTGTCTAGTGGGCAACTACCCGACGTTTGATATCGGGACGTTGTAAATAGGCTAGTTGCGCGGTAAACTCTTCTTTCTCTTCTTTTTCTTCTTCTAAAAAATTAAGCAGGACCACTTTCGACTACGTTTTGGAACTTTTTGTGCGCTACTGCGAAAAGCTGCGAGTGGAATTGTGTTCGCGTTCGTGCGTCGTGAACCAAGCGCGCACCCTTTGTCGCACGACAAAAAACCGACACCAAACGGGGAACGCCGCGAATCGTGAACGCAAAGGCGCCAAACCATCTACACTCGCGTTTCACGGCTTTCGCAAGCGTTCGCGCCGCGAGTGTAGAGCGGGCTTTTTAATAACAGGGTGTCAAACAATTCACCCTGATTGAAATTACTTCAGGAAATAATTAGCTTCAGTCAGCTATAGCATATTTACCTATGAAATTGCCGTTTTGTATGAAAAAATTTAAACGAATTTTTTTCATGAATTTTTTATTTGTATTAATCGAAGTAATCACCCATGCAATCAATGCATCTTTGCCATCGCAGTGGCAGTTTATTGATGCCCTTCTTAAAGAAATCAGCTGGACGGGAGGCAACAAATTCTTCAAAGGCATTTTGTACTGCCTCTCGGGTATTAAATTTTTTTCCCGCCAAGAAGTTATCCAAATTCTGGAAAAAGTAGTAGTCTGTAGGCGCAAGGTCTGGTGAGTAGGGCGGATGACGGAGAGCTTCCAACCCCAGTTCTTGCAACTTGGAGACCGTCTGCTGTGCAGTATGAGGTCGCGCGTTGTCGTGCAGGAGCAGCGGAGACGAGCGATTGACCAATGCTGGTTGGAGATGCGCCAGCTTCTCCATCATTGTGTTCAGTTCTTCACAGTACACATCTGCAGTAATGCTCACCCCGTTTGGTAAGAAGCTGTGATGAATCACACCGGCGCTAGACCACCAAACAGTGACCATCACTTTTCTAGGGGTAAGTTTTCGTTTAGGGCATTGTTTAGGTGCTGAACCAGGATCCAACCAACTTGCTGAGCGCTTACGGTTATCAAACAGAATCCATTTTTCATCGCAGGTAACAATGCGGTTCAAAATTCCTTCATTTGTGTGTCTGTTGAGCAGTGCAAGGCACGTCTCGACGCGTACTTCGCGCTGGCGATCATTGAGTTCGTGGGGCACCCATTTGTCAAGCTTTTTTACCTTGCCAATTTGACGCAAATGGACCAATATTGTTTTGACGCTAACGTCGAAAGCTGCTGCTAATTCAGCCGTAGATTGTGTATCATCAGCTTCCACAATCGCCTTTAATTCGTCATTGTCGACCAAAGTCTTCGGACGACCACGAGGTTCATTTTTCAGGTCGAAATTTCCAGAACGGAAGCGAGCAAACCAATAACAGGTGGTGCGTTGGTTTGTAGAGTTAGCTCCGTAAACGTCGTTGATGTTGCGTGCCGCTTGTGCCGCGTTGCTGCCACGACGGTACTCATATTCCATAATTACTCGAATTTTTAACGTATCCATGATGACGAAAAAGATTGAAATGCGATGAAAATGTAACACTAATCAATAAAGAAATGACTACTTTTAGAAAAAAAAATCCATGTTTTTAAAATAAAATTAATTTGAAATTAGAATTCATAGCCAAACAAAAATTATTTTGATTTGAAATGGCCAGTACTGCAGAACGGCAATTTCATAGGTAAAGACCTAATATTTGTCATATTTAATTGGAAATATAATAATGGGCATAATAATAGCTGAGGATTTAAATAGCTTTCCTTTGTAAATGTACAGTTTCAGGATTATAACTAAAATCACTGAGGACACTGAAACAGTTTTCCTGAATAAGAGTATACTTTTAAAAGTTGTTCGCTGACAAAATAACTAATGACAATACCAATATGACTCCAGACATTGATTTCGTTTTCAAATATCTTTATTTAACAACGGAACAATTAACAAAATGTACTTATCCTAAGTTACATTAATTCCTTATAATTGAAGCACTTTAAGAAGCTAGTGATTCACCTTTCTAAGCTTATGACAGATATGTAGTACCTAACTGCTAGCAACATAACTTAACACACAATAATCATGGATACATGATGACAAATATGCAAATGATTTAGTTATAACTTACTGATTGCAAGGTATAACAAAATTATTTAAGTAAGTAATTTGCTGATTGCACGGTGTACGATGTAAATGACTCCAGACAAAGATTGTTCGAAACAAGGAAAACCTGCTTAGGTGGAGATTCTTAGACAACTCCTTTCTGGAGTGTGATGTTGAGGTTCCAAAACGATGGGGCACTTTATATCGTGTCCTGCAAACACTGATGCCTTTACGTTACATGGAAGCTACTGATGGCGCCAAACTCGTTGTTGAATTAATAAATGAATTATCATCGACAGGCTAAGGAGACCACTATGACACACACCCCCCTAACACCTACTCATTAACACCTTCCTATGTAGAATGTTCCATTGCTGATCTCAACGCAGACTACTATACTTTTCGATTAGATGGACTATATCTATAACGTTTTATCTTATATCAACAGTTAGTTTCTAAAAGTTTTCTTCCAGTCTATGCTATTAATTGCATACGCTGACATATAATAACAATTACCTTAAAGCGAATTCTAGTTGCTTGTCACACTGCATCTGGTTGGTCCCTGGACGAAAGTATTGTACTTTACTTCTTTATTTTGATGAGTCTCACTGATGGGGATCATTACCACAAATTATGTAATAGGTACAAGCGAAAGATACACACGAAATCATAATCACTAACATTGGATATCTCCATTTTTCTTTGATTTACATCGATTCAACATAATTCAGGTTTCACTTAACACTCCACCGAAGACGAGTAATTTTAGAGAAAAGTTTTCACCTCAATCGACAATACTGATTAAAGACGACGAGTCTATTCTATTAAATTGATGCTGTTATTGAGGCAAGTCGACTCAATCTAATCTTAATCTATCTTAAAACAAAACGCTAATAAGTCTCTCCTCCCACCTCCAATCGTAACTGATCAAAAAATAAATGATTCACATATCGAGTAGATACATA
The DNA here is from genome assembly GCA_917490735.1 of Dryobotodes eremita. NCBI lineage: Eukaryota > Metazoa > Arthropoda > Insecta > Lepidoptera > Noctuidae > Dryobotodes > Dryobotodes eremita. The sequence goes on from OU823244.1 coordinate 21,850,137, forward strand.
ACCCAAACTGGGAAATACCCAAACCGTCTCTCATTCCCCCTAAGGCCCCATACAGGCTGAAAGCGCGGTGACTAGGGCGGTAGCGGACGCGATTAGGTGGCCACAATGCATCGCACGTTGTTGTATTGGGCAATAGATAGTATACTGTGTATCCATAGAGTAAAACAAAAGATGGTCACTCGTTATCTACTGTACCCGTTTTTTATAGCACTGGGCTACAACTAAATGAATCCCTAGATAAAAGTACGCTGTTGGATTTTCAACTCTGGGTGCAACGGCGTAAATTGAAATCGAACAACACGTTTTCATTTAAGGGATTCGTTTAGGAGTCGCATAGTGTTAGTAAAAATGTGCATTATGTCCTGTCGCACTAGGCACCCGCCGTAGTCACTATTATATTCAGTAGTTACTACACTATGGACGCAAACGATGGTTTCATGGTTGTTATTCCGCGCCCGCCTTAGTACCCGCGCAGCTCCTCACGCTGGTCGAGGCCTAATTCTTACATTGCACCCTTCAGATATCCCACTTGCATAATTATTACAATATGACATTGCGTGACTCACACAATTTAAAATATTGTTAAGTAATTCATTCAAATCAGACGTTTTTTACCTGTTATGCAAGTTGGATTTGTATTGTTGGCACGCTATAGCAATCAGGGGAGTGTGAATGTAATCAACTTTTGAAGCTATTTTATTTTAATATTCTCTTTTTCAAATCCTCTCATTCGAATAGGCACGGATTTTCCTAAACTCATCCTGAGTTTAAGAAAATTGAAGTTTTAGGCAACATTTTTGTAATTTTTTTTTACAAATCCTAGATAAAAAACTAAGTATACAATCGAAAGAAAAAATTCAGAGAAAAGATAACAGGTTAATTTTCCATAGGACACAAAAACAACACTAAACTACACTATTTAAACTAAACTCACTTATTCTACCTTATTATTTAATAACTACATAATACATAGAGCTATACTTAAATAATTATTCATTCTTGTAATGTTTATGGCAATTAATTTTACAGCTACCACAAGGACAAGTAGATTTTTCCTTTCCATTCTCAAAATAGTTAACATTTTCACTGAATTCATTAATATTGTTTGTATATGAAACATCACTACTATTAACAAGCTTACTTAAATCATTTTTGAGATAATGTTTTGCATCATTTATTTCCTTATCCTTTAATTTACTGACTCCATTTTCAATTTTAGCTTTTGCAACGCCATTATTTGGAACATCGTTGTTTCTTGCGTCATTATTTTGATTGCTAGCTTTAAAGGTGTTCATTTTTGCTCTCAGCTGTTCCCTGGGTTTTTTGATGTAAGTTTTGATGTAGAAGTCGACGAAGAGTACCAGCATGAATAGGTTTTGTGGTAAAAATACGGCACTCGTCCAACGAGGGAATTCACAGTCAGTCTTGAAAACGATAACAGTCATGTGAACAACACACCAGAAGAATTGTAGCTGAAAACGATAATTTAGAAATTAACAACCACCATTTTGTCGGTTGCAAAGTGAGATGATCTCTTGAAAGAAAATTATATGATTAATAGTTAAACTTTACTGAAAACAGAATAAGACCATTGCGAGATTTTAATCAATAATTTGCATATTATTCACTTATTAGGTGAAGCTCTTGCAACTAAATATGTGACAAGATAATATAATTTCCCCGAATGCCACTCTCTTTAAATCTTAAAAGTTATAATCAGAAATGAAATACCCGACTTCTTAAAGTATCTCTAAAGTAAACTTCAGAAAGCTTAAATGTTTAAATCAGAGCGGTAGGTGAAAATGCTCAAATTTAAATAAAATCTTACAATTTGCAACTGAGTCACATGTTTCTTTATCCAAATTGCGTTCTTGACACTCGGCATGGCTACCGTCAGAAGATAGTACGAGTACATCACGACATGAACAAATGAATTGATCACTCCAATCAGTGTACCGTGTCCACCTGGAAATTAAGATTTTTAAATAATTATATAAATTAAGCTGTAGGCTGATGATGAAGTAAATTATGGGAAATGTTTTTTGTTCTCATTCTGGTTACAGTCTCATTTACTTCGATCAAAATTGTACAAACATTATTTTAATAATGTTTGTACTAATATCCTATTTATTTAGGTATTTAGGTAGGTTTTATTTAGGTATACGTTCCTTTGCAGTACCACAAGGTAGTGTTTTGGGTCCAGTACTTTTTATTTATATTAACGATCAATAATCATTAAATTATTGATAGACACATTTTGCACAGCAAAGTGCAGCTTTTTTTTCTGGCGATAGTGTTTTTCTCACTGACAATTGGCTGTCTATAAACAATAACATCTTTATACACTCGATGATATATTTAGCGGTACAAACATTAAAGGAACATTATTACTCCTGTATCATACATAATACAAAAAAAAGGAGGACTGGAACAATTATTATTAATTGTTTCTATAAACTTTATTTTAAATATAAGTTTACCATTGTATGCCAACATACCATTACTAATTTTATCATTGTAATCTGGGTACCAAAATAAAAATTTGAATAAATGAATAAATATTTTCCTTTTTTTGATGATAAGTTTTTATTTTTAGGTAAGTCCACCAAGTCAATATTTTAGATAATAAATGAAACACGTAATTATTGGCTCAAAGCGGTGAATAAAAGTTCGAGATGTCCTAGGACCTAAATTTGAAGACATGTGACATCCACCAACCCGCACTGGGTTTGGCGGATCCCTCCCTCTTACAGAGAGGAGGCCTGTGCAGCAGTGGGAATTGTAAAGGCTGATTATGCTTACGTCATCGTTATACCGACACTGACATTCTACTGATGCATGGAAAGGTGATGGCTTTATGAGGAAAAAGTTAGTAACTTCGGTCGACAAGCATTTTGAAAGGTAACCCATTCTTTAGTGATGCGGCAGTTTACCCCGTTTATAAATGGTGGAAGATGACCGAGTCATTCAGTAAGAGCAATAAACAATAGTCTACGATGAGCATAGTTTGTTGAAAAAAATGATTTGTTCATTAAAATTTCGGTAGATGGCATGGTTGGTGAATTTACCATGATATTCTGAATCAAAAACACAATAAAATGATAATGAGAACGAACGAAAAAACAGTAAAATACAAATCTTACAAATAACAAAAAAAAAATAGAGAGTTGTTGTGAAAAGAGTATAGAGAAACATTTATAATTAATCAATCGAGTGTTGCTTCATTTTACTAATCTAATAGAAGGGCCAGTCACCTTTTTTCATTGACCTTTGAACATTATGTTACATTGTTCATTGACTTTGTTCTTCTCTAAGTACTGATCAATTTACGGAAATATTCGCTAGATGGCGCTGATGGACTTTATAAAAATATATTTTCCTTCAGAAACGAACTCAAATGACCGTAAAAAGGCAAAAGTGGCTTTATACTTATGTAGAAAATGCTTATAGAACGCTCAGAACTTCAGGACTTCGGGACAGCAAAATCACGAGGGTGATAAAATGATAAATGATAAATGATTTTATTTCTGTAAGTAGGTTTGTACAAACACTTTTACACGTCAATCATGTTTTTTAAACTAGATGAGGTCGGCGTTTCCTACCTGACTACTCTGAGAAGAAAGGCCGAAACAAACTCAGAGGTCACAGTCTCTTTTAAAGTCCAGACATAATCTTGGTCAGGTCATGCGAAGACTATGCAGATTGGTATCTGAAATGGTCTTTTGAGGAAAGAACCACACAGTTTGAGTGGACCTGTCCAGTCAGTGCACGCATTTGTCAGTAATCGTGCAGCTCGACTCAGGAAGTCAGGACTTAAGGAGCTCAACGATTCGACGAACAATACCAAAGAAAGGACATTTGGGTAGGCCGCATAAATTACTCAAACTGCCAGATCATAATTAAAATTAAATTTAAAAAAAAAGCAATTACCCACATAGTCTTCACATTCACAAAATTAAAATAATATAATACTTTACAAGTAAATACTCATGTCATTGTATATATAAAATTTATCAATGTCAAGGTGTATATATAAATTCGGTAATAATGTTTGAAGATCATGTAGATCGGTGTCTGAAATGGTCTTTTGAGAAAAGAACCACACAGATTAAGTCGACCTGTCCAGTCAGTGCACGCATTTGTCAGTAACCGTGCAGCTCAACTCAGAACTTAAGGAGCTCAACGATTCGACGAACAATACCAAAGAAAGGACATTTGGGTAGGCCGCATAAACTACTTAAACTGCCTGTGAATAAATGTGTGTGTGAGTGTGTGTGTGTCTGCCGGTGAATAAATAAGTATAAATATTATAACATTGTTTTTACCTGGTAAATAAGTAATTGCGCCCCATATCAATAAACACATCCCAGTGTGGTGGTAGATATGCAGAAAGGTTACTTGGTTGAATTTCTTTCGTAGCACGAAGAATACCTGAAAAATACATTTAAATAACAATTCAGAAAGTAAAAAAGATTATTCATTTATTTGCGACATGTTTGACATATACAGCAAATAAGTGCTGAAAAGCTCAAGAGTGAGTACAGAACGCAAAATATGGCACATGCTTAGAAAATTCAGCTAGAACTGAAAATGTATATGATTAGACCTCAATGTATCTACCAAAAATGTATTGTGTGTAAATACATGTAGGATTAATATTTCTAAAACATTTCTGAACGATAGAGAACTTTGTTTCAGAACGAATGAATGTGTGAGTGAAAGAGAAGGAATGAAAGACCGAAAAGGAAGATGGCGTACAACGATGATTAGGCAGGGTGCATTTTTATGTCGAAGGTGAAAATAAAATAGTAATTAAAGTGTAAGATTGTTTTTCTGGATATCCCAATTCTACATACATTTTTGGTAGATACATTGAGGTCAAATCTGCCTAGCATTTCTCAACTATGTTAGGGTCGACTTCCAGTCCAACTGGGTGCAGCTGAATACTGGTTGTTAACGCGTATATTGTGCGTCGCATTAGCGCAAACTCACTCAGCTGTAGAACCAGCAGGACGCAAAGGACGAGGACAAGTGACAGTTATTTCACCAAAGCTTGCCGACTATCCCAGGTGCGGTGAATGTGAATGGCATGGTATTAAAAAAACACGTGTGTCACTCGGTGACTGCCGCGGTAAAACTATTGCATAGCATTTTTTATCAATTTATGCAATTATAATTATTTATTTATTTTTTATTTATGCAGTATTTTTTTTTCTTTGATATTAATTCAAGTACAGTCGTACCATATACATACACGTTAAGCGAACGCTCGGCCGAGCTGCATGGTAGGCGGAGTGGGGGGTGTTAGGTTTTATTTTCGTTACGGAATTTCTTGATTCGCTCGCCGCACTCAAAGCCCGCGATAAAAGCTATGCAATAGCTTAAAAACTATATTGTGGTTATACGTTTCAGAGGTAAAACGGTACAGTCTATAACGGGTAACCTTCCAAATGTTAGATCAAATCCCAGTTTTCCTTTTTATACGTGTGGAACAGATTTTGCTGGTCCATTCATGACATCGAAGAAAAAAATATCGAGTCAATCGTGTAACTAAATGTTACCTTTGTTTATTTGTTTGTCTTACGACTAAAGCTGTCCACTGAAGCGTTCCTAATGTGCCCACGACGATTTGTAGCATGAAGAGGTACACCTTACGAAATTTATTCAGACACTGGCAAAACATTTGTAGGGGCAAATCTAGTCGCGTAGCTGTGATAGAGTATGGTATTACTAAAGGTATTTGATTAAAATTCAGCCCTGCTGATTCACCTCATTTTGGGGGTATATGGGAAGCTGCAGTAAAGTCATCCAAACACCACCTAAGAAGAGTTGCAGGCAACGCTTTTTTTTTTTTCTGGGCAGGAAATCATCAAATGACCTCTCCCGCTCTGCTTTAACGTTTGAGTACCTTTGACGTTGTTCACATAAATCAAAGCTATCCTAAAGCCACGACCCCTATCTCCTCTCTCATCAGACCCATCACATATCCTCTCCCTTATTCCAGGGCACTTCCTTATCGGGCTTCTCACATCGGTGCCGTCTTTAACCATTAATAAAACGCTACCCAAGAGATACGAGGGGATAGAGCAATTGCGGCAGCAATTTTGGGAGAGATGGCTTCGAGAATACCTGGTCGAATTGCAACAAAGAACTAAGTGGTGGAAACCACAACATGAACCCAAAGTATGCGATTTGATTATAGTGAAGGAAGATCTCCTACCTTCATTATGTTGGCATCTAGGCCCCATAACAACCCTATATCCGGGACGAGATGGTGTTAGCAGAGTCGCTGATGTCTACACATCGAGAGGATCAATCAAGAGAGCAGTCGATAAGTTCTGTTTATATCTAAGGACGATGACGAGGACTGCAAAAAAATCAAGGTGTGGGAGGCTGTTAACGCGCACGCTGTGCGTCGCAATACCGCGAACCCACTGTGCAGCCGGAGAACCCGCGGGACGCAAGTGACGAGGGCCGCACGGCCCGCTCACTAACCGCCGACAGTCGTCACTCGTTGAGAGCGCATTGCGTCACATAATTTGTTGTAGAGTAATACAATTCTTAAGAGTAGACTCGCTTATTATTAAGCTCCTGGCTAGAGTGACCCTAATATTCCCAACACTAGTATTTTACATGAAGCGACTGCCTATCTGACCTCCACAGCCCAGTTACTGGGTAACACGATACCCATTTGACCCGATACTCTATTTGGTAAGACTGGTTGTCAGACTTTTGGGCTTTTGACAACCCGTAACGACTGTCAAAGACACAACTGGCATTCTTAGACAGTCGGGAACAACGGCTTAACGTGCTTTCCGAGGCACAGTTTCGACATATAATGGGTGATCACCCATCCACGAACCGACCGTGGCAAGCGTAGCTTAACCTTCGATTGACCTATGTGGTTGTTATTATTTTGCCATGAGCCTCTCAACAGATACATTGAGGTAATTTAACTATTTTCTTTCAATCATTAAAGTAAGACATGTACATTTCAACACAAGTAAATCGTTAAGTTTATTACGAAAAAACAAGCATTGTTCAGTTCGATAGGTCACTGCTGTGGTTCATATGCAATGCTGGAATATATTACCTTATTTAATTTCTATGAAGAATGTGAAATCTAGTTTTGGTTTGCAGTCAGAGGCAGATCTTGTAATCATAAGCAATATTCATGCAATTTTTAACGTGACGTCACGATAACACAGGGAAGTAAAATGTATGAAAATTTATATAAAGACACTTTTAGACTCTTTCATACATTTTATGGACGTGGTTGGCCACGATAATATCGTGACATTTGAAATTGTAAAAGTGCAAATTGTATCAAAAATTTGTGATAATATTTATGCATAAGTACCTCATATACACATCAAATATGTCTAAGGATCAAGCACGTTTGTGCTAGTTACTAAAAATCTGTTTTTTTTTTAATCTCTTATGGATACTTTTTCGTAAAATTCGTCATGTGAAAAGAGAATAGTTTTTGAATTTTGTTCAAAAGATGTAAATCTTACGTCAAGTCATATTCCTATATAATCCTGCAACGGGGTTGAGGCCAAATCAGTATTTGTGCCATACTTCTAAGTGGAATCAATACAAGATAACGATATTATGGAAACAAGATGTCATTTGAGCCGAGAAGAAATGATACGAGCCATTACCGAATGTTGGAAGCTGGTTCTCTGCAACATGCTGTGGCCATCGCTCTGCGCACTACGCAAAATGTTATAACTCGACTTTGGACACGTTACCGCATCACTGGCAGCGTGGCAGAGTAACATGGAGGACGAGCTCGCATCACCACATCAAACAAGATTGTAACATACAGATTACTACTCCACGAAACCTTACAATGACCGCGATGATGTTGATTACGAGGCTTCACAGCTCTTCAGGGGTGTTAATAAGCGATCAAACCTTAAGAAATCGCTTGCATTAAGTCAATCTCCGTTCCCAAAGAACGCTACGTGTATCACCTATTAAGCCCCGTAATCGCAGAGCCCGTTAACAATGGGCTCGTGAACACAGAAATTGGGCAGAAGATGAGTGGCGTTTTTTTTTGTGATTTTCTGACGAATTTCGCTTTGGTTTGGGGCCAGATATAATAAACCTACACGGTATTGGAGGACCTCTGGACATAAAGAATTTTTAAAATCATGCCGGAAATTCCATGGATATAGTGGTGGAACAATCATGACATGGGCGGGTATTTGGATCGACGGAAGAACCGAACTGATTTGGATCATAGGCAATCTCAATGCACAGATTTACGCTGAAACGATTGTATCACATGTTGCCATTCCTTTGAAGACCCAATTTGGTGCTTAATTTCAGCTTATGCATGATAATGCACGTCCACACACTGCCAGAGTCGTTGCAAACACACTTGTCGCAGGTAATATCAACGTCCTAGCATGGCCTGCTCAACCGCCAGACTTGAATCTCATTAAGCATGCATGGAATATGCTTCAAAGAAGAGCTCTGCCAAATATGGGTGCCGTACATACACGAGCACCCTAATTTCGTAACACACTATCTATCACAATCTGAATCATTTTGAAGTCTATTGCTAATCCATTGCTTCATATGTTCGAAAAAATTGTCTGCTCAACAACGTAAATAACGCAACGAATGTTGTTGAACTGTTAAAATGAAACCCATTCCTACTGTTAGTGTGTTACGTAATTACCCCGCTGAAGATCTTATTCGCCTGTTACAACGGACATGGGCGGCCAATCCACCACGTGATTTGGATGACTTCATACTGAGTATGCCGAATCGCTGCGATTGTGTACAGACTACTAATTATTTATTTTAAGCAATAAAAACCTTTAAAAACTTTTATTTTTATTCTTTATCACATTTTAATGTCAGGATTAACTAAGGTAAAAAATCAAGCATAAGCAAAAATCGCGAGAAGTCTTTATTAATGCAAAAGCAGAGAGTACTTCGTCGAGCTACACATGCGAAAACATTTTATTTAATCAATCTAAGTAGACGTTTTTATTTAATTTCAATAAGGCAATAAATATAATTTTAAGATTTTGATCCCTAGACACTTTTGATTGTGTATATGTTACCGGTCAAACCCGATTTTAGGATGAACTAGTTTCGCCTAGGCCAAACCAGTTCTCTCTACACACGATAGGACGAACCAGTATCGCCTAGGCCAAAGTCGTTCATCCTGTTACCGATTGGATAAACCAGTTTAGCCTAGGTCGAATCGGTTATCCTAGTTAGAATATATCCTATATTGAAATGGGTGTGTAATGTTTGGTATAATAACAAATGCACTAATTCTACTTGAAATAATGTTCATATAATATAATTTTCATATGCTATAATATCAAGTAACCTAAACTCATATGACCTAATGTTTTATATCATATAATTTTCCTTAAATATAATATTCATTTTGTATAACGTTCATTTGATCTAATATTTTTTTGACCTAAATTTCATGTTTAATGAGCACAGTTCTAACCTAACTCAAATGGCACCAAACCAAACCTTAAAATATTCTATGCATGGTCGAGGGTGGGCTTGGTCGACGGAGCCCCGCTAAGCGGGGCTCCTACTTCTGGGTGGTTTACAAAAAAATAACCACGAAGGGGATGGCGGGGTCTATTCGCTCGCTTCGCTCGCTCACACGACCCCGCCATCCCCTTTTAACCTAACCTATCCGAGTCGGGGTGCCCTAAAGTCCAGATTGCAACCAGTGTCTCCTGGTAACAATTAGTTGAGGGTGGGTAAAAGGCTCGATCCTTTATTCTGTTTACTTTGAAAAGCTTGTAGAAGATACAAACTAAGTGAAATTAGTTCAGACTAGGACGTACCAGTTTATCTTAAAGCATGTAAATTCTAACTCGGATAAACCGATTCGACCTAGGCTAAACTGGTTTATCCAATCGGTAACAGGATGAACGAGTTTGGCCTAGGCGATACTGGTTCGTCCTATCGTGTGTAGAGAGAACTGGTTTGGCCTAGGCGAAACTAGTTCATCCTAAAATCGTGTTCGGCCGGTAACATATATATTTAACACGAGAATATTGTAAAATTAAACGTTGAAAAAAATAGTGATCTTAGCTATTTATTTTAAATAAATTGATTCTTTTCTAATAATTTTAAAGGTAAAATTTGTAAAGAGGCATATGTATTAAAATGTGATATTATTTATTTTAAATTTCTAATGATAACTAAATACTACATCCGATTTTAATTTATGACGTACTTCATTGAAGTCACCGTCGCGTCGCAGGGTCGGTGTCGTCGCCGTCAGTCAATAGAAATGAATGATTTTAAAACATGCTACTATACATATTGCATTGGATTCCTGTGCCCGACAGGGACCATGTAAACCTTGTAATTATCATAAAGACTTGGTAAATCACATGTCATATGCAATAAATAATTGAATTGAATTGAAAGTTTTCACAGTAAGTCAAAATTCAACCTCAAAGTGGTAAGATACAATAAGTCAATAACCTAGCTATCAATTTAGTGATATCGCGTTCGAAATTGTGAAAAATATTTATAAAAAAAGAAGAAAATCTACTTTTTAAAGAACGAGATTGTTTAAATACATAATGCAAGTTTCTTAAGGAAAGACTTGAATATGAAAGTAGGGGAAGACCAAAGCAAAGATGTATGGACTATGTAAACGATGATAATATGACTAGAAAGGAGTTGACTATTATGATAACTACTACTAGAAATGTATAGAAAAAGAAAAAGACATGCTGTACTGGCCCTCAAATAAATTGGGTTAAAGGCAGACTGGATGATGAGTTGCTACATTTTAAACATGATCAAGTTACAACTCTGGCCAACAATGACATGCGCATTTTAATTTTGCACTCGTTAACTCGTCGTTTGTATGAATAAACAAATGTTGGTTAGTAACTGTTTAGCGTATTTAGTTAACTTTTGGTTGGCACAGAAATTGGAGTATTTAAGACGTGTGTTTAGTTCAAAGCTTTATTTTCTACTACTTAATCTAATATGAAATGCTTGAGGTTACACGATTTACACATAGTTATAGATATAGGTATAATATTTCCCAATTATTTTTTCAATTTTTATTTCCCCCGTTAAGTTCTTTTAAAACAAATAAGATGTTAAATTAATTTACACATAACACGTAACAATCGAACACTAGATATAAAATTGTAGATAGTCATTACTATAGCAAATTGTAAACTAATGAAATGACATGCTCAGTATAGTCATTGTCATTTTTAGTTAAGTAAATTATGTCTTCTACTTGTGCACACCTAGGTTTAAATTTTAGAGACATGCCGTATATTTAAATTGTTGTATGTACTCATCATGTCCCTGCCACCCTGTATATATATATATATATAAAACTAAGTTTAGTACAGGACTATAAATCAAACGGACGGCCTGTAAAATCTTTGCTTTTGAAGCTATTCTCGACGCTGTTATCCATAAAAAACTAAAAAGATCCAAACAGGGTTTAAATAATTGAATGAACAACAAAAGAAGTAATACTATAGGGAACAGTGTCATACTGCCACCTGTGTCAAAATTATAAAAGCTTATTCCAAGTCGAATATCTTGTTAAATGAGTTGATAGGCTGATGAACCAATTATCCTACTTCCTACTATATATATATATATATATATATATATATATATATATAATATTATAAATGTGAAAGTGTGGATGTTTGTTACTCAATCACGCTAAAACGGCTGAACGGATTTGGATAAAATTTAGCACATGGGTAGACTATGACCTGGATTAGGACATAGGATACTTTTTATCCCGATATTCCCACGAGATCGAGATTTCTGCGGGTGAAACCGCGGGGCGCAGCTAGTATCCTAACTATCCTAACTAATATTATAAATGCGAAAGTAAGTTTGTTTGTTTGTTTGTTACCTTTTCACGCCTAAACCACTGAACCGATCATCCTGAAATTTTGCATATACGTTGTCAGGTGTACAGAAACGGACATAGGGTACTTTTCGTCCCGCAAAACAGTACTATTCCCGAGGAAAACAACAATAACGTTCTTATGATAATAGATGGCGCCACGTGTCTTTCGAATCATGATTGAATTATAACCCGAATTGATAGTCAAAGTCTAAATTAACGCGAGCGAAACCGCGGGGCGCAGCTAGTAATACAATATAACCTATACGTGTGCCTACTACAAAGCTAAAATAATTTACTGATCAGAGACTGGATCTAAAGATTTACTTCAAAATCAACCGAAGATGGTGTTATTTGCAGATGTCACATCATTGATCTTTAAAATACACCAACGGTCACAAATCTTGACGATTTGGTTTACGGTAAATAATTTGGTACTAAATGAAAAAAGAAAACCAAACGCGTAAGACGTAACGTAAGGAATTGCGAATGTGACATCATATTGAATGAAGAAAAGCTAGAATTTATGAATCAGACGGTTTTCCTAGGAATCACGCTAGGCCGTCTATAACATCTCTTGTGGAGCGGCTAAGCACGGTAGCTTATGCTGTTAGAAAGATAGATGTAAAAACTACGCGTTTGGTTTATTTTAGCTACTACCGCTGTATTATGTCATAAGGCATTTTTCTGTAGGGTAGGGCTGCTGACATTAAATCCATTTTTATTTTGCAAAAGAGAGCTGTCAGAGCCATTTACAATATACGTCGCCGCGAACCTCTCAGGGAACTATATAAAAAGATTAATATTATGACGGTACTTTGCCAATTCATTTATAAAAATATTATGTATGTAAGAAAAAAAAACATCTTTTTAATAAAATAAGTGATAGACATAATTATAATTCTAGAAATAAAAATAAAATAGATCAACCATTTTTGAGATAAATATACCTACTATTTACAAGTGTATAATTAAACAAAAAGGGAAAAGCTCATAGGGCATCAAAAAATTCGTCCGCATCGCTGTCAGTATATATATTTTAGGCATATATATATTTTAGTTATAGCTTGTATATTGTAATCTATTTAGATTGTTCATATTATATTTTGTTGTGTAATAAACCTAACTTTTACGAAATAGCTCCTCAATTGCATAACACATTTTGAATGGCAGTTTCTTTTACAGATTATCTAAAGTACATACATATTTTATGGGGTACTGTGTTAAATGTTACAACAAAATACCTTGTGACATATTGCAATTCAATGAAAGAAAATTTAAAACTCATATTAAAAGTACACTTTGTAAACAAGTATATTACAAAATAAAGGATTGTATCTGAGATAATAATGCTTGGAAACATGCTGATTCTGCTCCATAGGAAAATCTAGAGTCTAGCCAAAAGCAAACTGGTTGCTAATTTAATTGTATAATTTATAATTTTTATGATATTGATTTTGCATAAATAATTACTACGTACTAACGCAATTACTTTAACTCACACTAATTTATAAAAATGATCTACTTTTACAATATTTGTAAATATGTAAGCACCTTGTATCTATCACTTAGTTAATTTACCTGTCATTGCTTTATATTTAATTCTTTTTACCTATTGTGGTATAGTAATTTTATTCTAGGTGCATCGTCTTCACCTATAATTATATAATTAATGTATACAAAATATTGTAAAACATTTTAAAAGAGTAACGGTGGAGTTCCTTGTCCATTCTTCTTCATACGCAACTATCTTTTGGAAGGGGCAACTAGAATCAATTATACTTTTTTGTAAATTTTAACGTTCATAAGTGCCTTTTATCTGCCTATTTGGAATAAATGATTTGACTTTGACTTTGATTTCCGAGCTGGTATCTCTAGAAATTTCTTCATTTTTCTTGTAACTTGTGACGTTAAAAAGTGCCTTTTAATAGTCTAATTGAATTATACAATTTGACTTTGACTTTATCGGACTCATATAAAAGGATGTATGACTTTATCTTCCATATGTACAATACGGCCGATGTATCATGGCCGGTTTGAATATGCAAACTTTCACGCATGTCCACTCATTCACATTTGTCTCATGTCATGTTTGGTTCCTAAAATCGTTATTGCGCAGCCTTCTGCGCAAAATTTGGACCAGACACATTTCATAGACTTTAGGGTATAATAATTTAAATCAATCTAATCATTAACAACAAGCGAGAAAACTTTAATAGGTTTGATACGTTCTTTTCAAAGACAAGTAAAAAAGAAACACTATAAAATGCTTTCTGAATTACAAAAAAAACTAGTATAGACAATGATCCAAATTAATTTAAATATAATTTTGATGACTTAAATTAAAGGTATGCTCTTAAGCATTCATATTCGCATTACAAATGTTTTGGTAACAGAAATGATAACTTTGTTTCAGGGTTATTGTTAATGACGATAAATGCGATTAAATTACCAACATTGCCTATTCATACACCTACAAAAGTAACCTTACTTAGCATTGAGTATTCTGCTAAAACATACAATACTAATGTAAAAGAGAGTGCGGTAATAAAAGTTCAAAGTGGGTTGGACTTGTAACATTGAACATTGTTAGTGGTATTATTAATGCCACAATTAGGTTTTATGATTATAACCGATATTCCAAAATAAAATAAATAGTGAGATTCAAAAATTGCACAAAGAGATGCTACCAATAATTTACATAACATGAATGCTAAAAATAGAAAAGCGCATTTAGTTTTAAAATGATGAATCACTCATAATTTCGGCTCGCTACGTGTCTCCGCTTCAGTGTCACTGCGGTGAAGCTGTCGATAGTCTCGAGCACTATGGCATGTCCTGCTGCAGGAACGCGGGTTGCATAGCGAAGCACGCCAACATCAACGATATTATTCGCCCAACCCTTTTCATTGCTGGCGTACCAGCGGTATTAGAACCAAACGGCTTGATACGTGACGATGGGAAGAGACTAGACGGCATGACGGTGTTGCCTTAGAAGGTGATTAGGTCTCTGGTGTGGGACGCATCCTGTGTCAACACCCTTGCGCCATGTCATGTTCCAAGCAAAGTGGGCTATGCTGGCGCAGCAGCTGCGGTTGCTGAGAACCTCAAGCAGCGCAAATACTGTAACCTTATGGGTAAATATAGTTTTGAGCCGTCGAAACGCTCGGCTCATGGGGCCCAAGTGCGCGTCTCCTTTTTAAGAAAATTTCTCGCTGACTGGTCGACACTTCAAGTGACCCGGATAGCTGGGTTGTTCTTTGGCCAAATCATTAGCATTACCATTCAACGTGACAATGCTGCCAATCTTCTAGGCACGTTTCCGGATGACAGCGATGCGGATGAGTAATTCGTCAGTCGAGCCGAATCGAGATAGTTAGTCATTTAATTTCGTAATTAGTGTAAATAGTTAGTTGTGTTAAATGTTGTAAGAGATCCGTAAGTAAACGAAGACATAAAAAGTTTTAAAATGAATTACAATGATTGCTTTGTAATGCACTGCAGTCTACGCATATTCCATCCTTCATTAGAGTTGTCTTCAATTATATTCACTGACAAATGAAAGAAAAATAAAAATTGAATGATACTTACTGTATCTAGAAGATCAATGATTTTAATCAGAAAATATAAATATACATTTCCTGCAATTTCCAAGGGTTTTGGTTCATTTGAGAAGTCAACCGGTTCACAAATCCATTTGTAGTCCCATCCCCATGCTAGGTATATAGCCTGTAAATATATTAATATAAACTTATACACATGTTGTGCAACATAGGAATAAAAAGAAAAAACAAATACACTACTGGAATTTTTTTAAGCTAAACTATGTGTTAAACTTCGGTCTTATTACAAAAGAAGGTTTTTCTTACCCTGTTTTTAAAATAAGAACCTAACAGAAATCGAAATACAGTTCCTTTTACAAATATGACAATTTAGTCCGGTCTTGGGTTGTCAATTTTGTGTAAAGAACTTTACTAAAGTCAGCATAAAGTTCGAAACACAAAAAATGCCTCTAAGTTTTAGGCTGGGGCTAATGTTAGATCGTGTTTTGTAATAAGATGGCCAATGTTTTAAACAAGTACTTGAACTCAAAACAGAATGTCACAAAATACTTACATTAACAAACATATATAAACAAGCCACTACTTGAAGTGCATTATACACTATCAGAAGTTTATCTAAATTATAAGGTTGACGATTCTTCATATGCTTTGGTCCCCATTTTAATACAAACATTAAATATAGACCAAGTACTAGTAAAGTTTGATAAGGCTTAGCTACAAGTAACCATCCTTTTGTTCTGGGATCTGAAATTGAAATAAATCAAGGTTATATAATGTTTACGGACTGCCAATGTTAATACTGATGTTAATAAGTTAGCATAACAAAATTCTCAGCAGAATATATGGTCTTTTGCTTTATTGCCATTTCAAACACTTTCGTTTTAAAAGTACCTACTACCTACCTACCTACACTAGCATTAATTGATGTAAATTAAATCGAGAAAACAATGCAATTGAGAATTAGTTATACAAGCTGACGTACATTCTAACTTGAAAACAAATGAATGAACTTCAGCTTTATAAAATAGTGAAGCTTAGTTGATAGAAGACAAATCTATGCTTACCAGGTAATTCTTCAAACAACAAATTATATCCTTGCCAAGCCTTGTCCAACATAACCGCCATTTTAACAATTGATAATGGTTCTCTGCTTCAGAATGATTTGCTTCTTCCGAAGCACTATCTTCAGATACTTCTTTTCTATCTCTAAAGTTTTTGAGTCCTGTTACTTTTCTCAATTTATCTCCAACATCAATCTTATTCGCATTATTTGATTTATCCTGTTTTGTTTTTATAATTTTATCGTTTACATTTTTTACGGACCTACTACTAGATTGATAACTATCATACGACTAATACGATTCTTTTACAATTGAAGAGATTATTGATTCCGTGTCAAAGGGGTATCAATATATTTGCATTTTAATTACTTATGCCACTAGGCTTGGTTGGAATAAATAAATTACAAAACGGCCAGTTAGTTTTGTCTTTATAGAAGGTATTTCGATTAGGTGAAAACCAAAACTGTGAGAAATAAAGTAGGTAAAAGCTTGCATGATACAATGTGCGGAGTTTTTTTTTTTTAGTTTGAACTCCATTAAAGAAAAACTGGTACATTTTTGCCCAAGATCCATCTTGGCAGAATATCTGCCTCCTGCACAACCGCAGTACCTATTATAGAAGCTAGTTTGTTTTATAACACTACTAGTTGTTGCCCGTGACTTCATTTGGTTTTTTTATAATACAGGCTTCTCCGCGCTACTTATCCGTCAAATGTCATAACGATTGGTTCAGTAGTTCAAGCGCAAAAAGGTAACAGACAGACAGACACACAGAGTTACTTTCACATTATTTTATAATACTGACTACATAAGTATGGATGGATTCATTTCTTTAATTTTGTCCTTCATATACTATTGATATCCATTACTGGACTACTGGCTCATGATCATGATAGATACTAAACAGAAAATCCAAAATTGGCGGGGAGAATTCGCTTGATAAACCAATTTCGGATTTTCTTTTCTTGATACCTACTTAAGCTTTTTATACTTTTTGTTGTAGATATTTTATTTTTTACAAGGTTTTATTTTACTTGCAATGTTTGAATACATGTTCGGGTCAAATCTTGCAACTGAATTTTGAAGCAGTTATTCTCAACCGAAAGAGATGAAATTTTGCATACACGTTTAGTTTGGATGACAGTGCATGGTCTGCTAAGTGACATCATTCTAAATCCAATATGGCGGACGACCCAAGATGGCGGACTAGTTATTTTTAGTACACTCCCATGATATGCATATCAAATGAAAGGGTGTCCTGAGAAAGATACGAAAAATAAAATGACGTCACTCTAAATCTAATATGGCAGACTGCCCAAAATGGCAATTGAATTTTAAAATAGTAGGTCCGCCTTGATTGGCTTCATACAACCCTGTCTAATTTGGCAAGATGGGCGTCAATAAGGTTGGTTTTTAACCTGTCTAGGAGAAGAAAAGCTCCGAAATCAAACCCGGAACTGTGTTTCGTTAGGCATAAGAAAGCTTTAAGCTGAAATAAGTGGCGCATACCTCCAAACACCCAAGTCAAGGTGAGGCCGTGCTGAGGACTGCATGGCATCAGGGTGATAATATCGTGAACGTACCACCTCAGGGCACCGGGGCGAAGGACCAGGCCCGGGTCGACAGCGCGTCATGTTCTACGCGCGCCTCAAAGAGATGTCAGCACAATTGACGGGGTCCGATAGGGCCGATGCCTGGCGGGATCGCGGATTGTTCGAAAGAGTTACCGTGGCCCTGGCGCACAGGCAACTGAAGGAACACGAGTGGGCTTTAGTCAGTAAGAGTCTGACACGCCCTTTCGCTCCGCCCAGTCATTTGATGATTTCCCACCCAAAAAAAGGGCACCGGGGCGACAAGAGTCAGTGAGTTTCAGAGCTTGAGTGATTGACGACGTGGCGCGACGGCCGGTTATGGACAAATGACCAGTCAACAATGACGCTTTAAATTAAATGAACAAGTTGAGAAACATTTAGATACAATATCACAAATAATAGTAAAACATTATTTTTTAAAGCTTTTGTTTTAATGCTCTAAAAAGAATAAAATAAACTTAAAATTAAATCAAACCCATCAATTTATTATATTACACACTTTATATGATACTACCTGCTGCCCGGGGGTTTTGCCCGCGTATACATCGGAAATTGTTCCACGGAAACGTGCTACCCGGATGAATAGCTTATGTTACTCCTTATAACATCAGCTATCTCCTAGTGAAAGTCCCGTTAAGATCGGTCCAGCCGTTTCGGAGATTAGGCGGAACAAACATAGGCCATGTCCGAAGTGTGTGACGTGGCAATGCCCCGGGTCCAGCCCGGACGCGCCTGGCGCCAGGTGTACTGGTGGTCGCCGGAACTAACGTCTCTGCGCGAGGCTTGCATTACTGTGCGACGCCTGTACACCAGGCACCGCAGGCTCCGTATCCGCCCTCCGAATACGGAAGCGTATCAGGCGGAGCTGTACGAGGGTTACAGAGCGGCGAAGATACGGCTGGTCCTCCGAGCGGAGATCTTGCGGGCCAGGGGACTGGCTCGTGAGGAGTCGCTGGAGACTCTCAACAGAGACCCGTGGGGATGCCCATATAAGGTGGTGCGGGAGAAACTCTGCCCATGGGCTCTCCCGCTGACGCAGAGTCTCCGGCCCCAGCTCGTGGAGGGTGTGGTAAGTGCTCTGTTCCCTTCGCAGGGGGAGGCAGGGGCAGGGGCAGCTGGTGCGGGTGGGGCCGGATTTGGCGGAGAGCCAGTTTGGTTTCCGCAGGGGGCGCTCCACGGTGGATGCCATCATGCGCGTGCGAGCCCTCACGACGGGGGATGCTGTGGCCCGGGGTGGGGTCGTCTTGGCGGTGTCTCTAGACATCGCCAATGCCTTCAATACCCTGCCCTGGAGTTGCATCAGGGAGGCACTCCGGTATCACCGGATCACTTACCTCTGTCGTGTGGTCGAGGCCTATCTGACGGATAGGGCGGTTATTTACCCCGGTCACCAGGGCGAATGGAACCGGCGAGAGATGTCGTGCGGTGTCCTACAGGGATCGGTCTTGGGGCCGCATCTGTGGGACATCGGGTACGACTGGGTGCTGCACGCCGACATCCCTAGCGGCGTCAGCGTAGTGTGCTACGCTGACGACACGCTAGTCCTGGCACAGGGAAGGTCGCACCAGGCAGCGGCTGAATTGATGACATGCGGAGTTGCGACAGTCGTCGAGGGGATCCGGCAATTGGGACTCGAGGTGGCCTTGCACAAGTCCGAGGCCATGTGTTTTCATGGTCCTCGGAACGCGCCACTGACGAGTTCCGAAATAACAGTAAGAGGAGTTCACATCGGCGTCGAGTCGACTATGAAGTACCTGGGACTCGTCCTCGACAGCCGGTGGAACTTCGTGGAGCATTTCCGACGTTTGGCTCCCAGACTGCAGCGGGCCGGGGCTGCTTTGAAGCGGCTCTTGCCCAATCTGGGGGGGGCCAAACGCCTCCTGCCGGAGGCTCTACGCGGGGGTCGTGCGGTCCATGGCCCTTCACGGGGCACCGGTGTGGGCGCGTTCATTGAGGCTCCGGCCAGCCCGACGGTTGAACGCGTCCCAAAGGGTCATGGCCATCCGAATGGTCCGGGGATACCGCACGGTCTCCTGCGAGGCGGCGAGCCTCCTTGCCGGATTGCCGCCGTGGGATCTGGAGGCAAAAGTCCTCGCGCACGTTTGGGAGTGGCGCGAGGAGGCGAAACACCGGGGCGTAACTCCGCTGCCGCGAGGAATCGCGGCATAGCGGACAGAGCTCCGGCGGGATCTCATGGCGGCATGGAGAGTGCGACTGTCGCAACCCAGCGCAGGGCACGCCACAATTGCGGCGGTAAGTCCCCTCTTTGAGGAGTGACTTGAGAGGCGCCACGGCGTCCTCACCTTCCGCCTGACGCAGGTCCTCACCGGACATGGCTTTTTCGGGAGGTTCCTGTTTCGGATAAGGCGGGAGGAAACGCCCGGGTGTTATCATTGTGTGGATCGACCGGAGGACAAGGTGGGGCATACGGTGGAGGTCTGCCCGGCTTGGGCGGAGCACCGCCGTGTCCTCGTGGCGGCGATCGGCGGCGGCGACCTCTCGCGTCCGGCCCTGGTTCAGGCCATGGTACGGAGCGAGAGGGAATGGGAAGCCGTCACCTCCTTCTGCGAAGCAGTAATGCTCGCGAAGGAAGAGGCGGAGCGCGAGAGGGAGAGGCAATCACTGCGCCCTCGCGCCCCTAGTCGCCGCAGTAGAAGACACCCTGGGCGTCGGGAGTCGATTGCCGACTCCCGGCCACCGTAGGCGCGGGCTTGCGGACGGCGAGCAATGGGCAGCTCGCCGTCCGGTAAGGAACAGGCCCGGGTCGACAAGGCGTGTTCCACGCGCGCCTCAAAGAGATGTCAGCACAATTGACGGGGTCCGATAGGACCGATGCCTGCCGGGGCTGCGGATTGTTCGAAAGAGTTACCGTGGCCCTGGCGCACAGGCAACTGAAGGAACACGGGTGGGTTTTAGTCAGTAAGAGTCTGACACGCCCTTCCGCTCCGCCCAGCGCGGGAGAGGTCATTTGATGATTTCTCACCCAAAAAAATAATTAAAAAAGGCGGAACAAACAGACAGACAGACAGACAAAAAATTAAAAAATTGTTTTTTTGTTATATTTGCCGGATATACTTTCATATGCATTTAGTAAAAAACTGTGTTTTTGGCATTACAAACAAACACTTAATTTTTTGAAATTTTTTTTAGGTATAACTTCTCGCGAGATTTACTTATGTAGATAAACAAGAATACAATAAATATGTAAGTTGATCTTGACATAAGTAAATCAAAGAAAAAAAAGTATGTATTTTATAAAATAGTTAAATATATTTACACTAGTAAATCTAGAGAGAGATGCCGCTAGTGCCACGCATTTTATTTGTTTAAAAATACAATTAACAAAGATACGCCGATAATACCGCCAGTGCTGGGAGGGGACGCGCTAGAAAGACATAACGACCTTATTGATGATGTTCTTCAGATAAGTCAGGTGCGTAGTACTCGCAACCGGCGTGCGTGTATGACCAGATGTATGAACGTAAACGAGGCAAAAGGAGTATGTAAGGATCGTAGCAGGTGGCGTTCTGTAGTTTCTGCCTACCCCCATGGGAAGAAGGCGTGAGTTTATGTATGGATGTGTGTATACGCCGACAATATATAGTGAAATATGAAAAAAAAAAAAACAGTAATAAACAAATGCAAGTGTTATCTAAACGTTGTACTTACTCAAGAAAAATGCCCAAAAATCCTCACCAAAATAGTGCATAAACAGTCATATTCAATTCAAACTACAACAGTCATAAATAAATGTTAATTTTAATTATGTACTTATAAAAACTATTGAAGTGCGAAGAATATACAAATAAATGTGAAACTATTGTTATTTACATGATAAATTTGCATAAACTGTAATTATAAAATAATTGTGACGGTTGTGGTACAAACATTTAAAGAATATCCACGCCTCAAATGTAAAAAAATAATAAAATCTCGAAGTAACCATTCAATAGATTCAATATATTATATCAACAGCTAGGTGACTGAGAGGTATCAGCTGAGACTACGGAGTTACGAGCCATGAGTTCCATCCTCAGCACAGACCTACTCGACTTTTTGTATTTTAAAAATTGCTAAATTGCTATAAAATACAAATTTACCAGCTCACCGAAATAGTATAAAAAAAGTAGATGAACTAAAACAGAATGTCTTCAAAAATATACCAAATTCTTTCAACAGTAACTGTAAGATGCCAGCACTAGTTGCTTGCTACACCTAATACTGATAAACAGTGCATAAAAATAACAGCACCAAGTTACTTATCAAAATAATAAAATGGAAAACCAACATGAAAATATAGTATTGTTATGCGGAGGATGTCACCAGGATATTTCTAATGAAAGCTATATGGTATGCAGTTAATGTGGTCATAACTTCGACATAGGATGTGCTAATATATCTAAAAAACGACTTTCTAGTATTGCTGATCTCAAGAAGGTATGGAAATATCCTGTTTGCACAGCCAAAAGACCAAAAATGGACAATAAGAATATGCCAGCTTGTTCTGCTTGCATATAAAATACCAGAACAGTTTCTCTAGATCCTAATTTCACATTGAGAAAACCCAACCTATCTAGCAAACAACTATCAGTCGGACGGAAAGAAAATGACAACTCTTCATTATATAATATATCCATCTTTGATGGGAGCTTCTTGGGAGACACGATAAATACCCAGGTGGTGTTATCAACCCAAGAACGGGCATCCGCACCAACATTTACACTTTAGCAACTCAGCCAACTTTTAGACAACAAACTGGAGAACAACGAAAAGAAAATAGTTTAATTACTCAAGACTGAACTCAAATATCTTATACAAGAAGAAATTAAGAATTTTATGGCGAGTTTAAGCACTGAAATAACAAACAAACTAAATAATGTATCCACCGAACATCACAAACTACTCGGTGATATACAAAGCTTATCAGGGAAGATAAATAATTTAGAAAAATAATGTAATCGTCTAAACACTGAAATAAAATCTCTACAAAACCTTTGCAGCTCTAAAGATCAGCCTAACTACAATGGTAGCAACAACACAAAAAAAACTAGTTCTATATGGGCTAGAAGAAACCAACTGGGAGACAGAAGACCAGCGGGGTAATTACGTAACACACTAACAGTAGGAATGGGTTTCATTTTGACAGTTCAACAACATTCATTGCGTGATTTACATTGTTGTGTCGTAAAATTTTAGAACACAGGAAGCAATGGATTAACAATGAGCTTCAAAATGATTCAGATTGTGATAGATAGTGTGTTACATAATTAGGGTACCGCTTTATGACTGCTTCTAAATATCTTTTATGATAATATGAACGAGAACTTAGAAAGATATATTGAAGACCTAATATGACTAAGAAGGCAAGGATATCGCAGACCTATTGTAATAGAGTTAATAAGCAAACAAACGACCAGGTACGTCCTTCAAAATAGATAGTTTCTTATGGGATCTGGAGTTATGATTGGCAAATTCCTAGAAAATGAGGCACATCAAAAATGAAACGAACTAAGGAAAATTTTATATGAAGCAAGAAAAGAAGGACATTATGCGGTGATCATTTCTGATCTGCTTATAATAAACGATCAAATATGCAATAAGACGGAAAATGAAGACATCGGAAACCTACCAAACAGGCTAACCACGATTCTTCCTGGAAAAATCAACTAAACATTGTAGGAAATATTACACCTTCGATGCCGATTAACACGAGAAACGATTTCAACAACTCCTTCAGGAACAACACATTCCAAAACTCTAAAAAACACTCCTTTCGAAACTAAATACAATATCATATTACAAAAAGTACAAACATAAAAAAACAAGACCCACTTACTAGAAAACCTACTGCAAGAACAACAATACCAAGAAGTACGCCTTTTTTTACTGTGTAAGATATCATTAAATGACCTCTCCCGCTCTGGGAAAAACTATCACAATTTTCATATCGTGCTCAAATTAAACAAAACAAAAACTGTGCTCTTACTATGCGCATGCCTACGCATGGCTACACTACGGAATTATCCAGTGGGGACACAGTGTAAATACTAAATACTTATTTATTGCCCAAAAGAAATGTCTACGAATAATAACCACGTAAAACCCAAAGATAGCTGCAAACCTCACTTTATCAACAAAAAAACCTAACGTTACCCTCAATTTATATTATAGAAATAGCCATATTTGTCAAAAAGAATATACAACTCTTTAATTTTGATAAGAATGAGCGCCGCAAAACTAAATTAATTCTACGAGTACCTAGACTAGAGATGTATAAAAATAGTCCAGAATACCGAAGCATCCAAATATATAATAAGTTACCTGAATATATAAGATTCACAAAAACACTGCATATTTAAATTTAGACTTAAGTCATTACTTTTAGAAAAAATATATTATAATATTAAAGAGTTTATGGAAGATAGGCAGCTAAAATAAAGCTCAAATGCTATGTATAAAATAATTTATTAATGTTACTACATATTTCAAATTATTTTAATAATTATAAATTAAATATAATATGTTAGAAACAGTTTATGTGTTATTGTAGTAATATTAATGTTCTCATATTGATATCTAGTAGGTATGCAATACAACGTGAACTTTTAAGTAGTCAACCTAAATACTAGGGCTGTGCCCCAACGGGGTCATGTACTCTTAAGTTTTAGACTAGCCTGTAAGTGAGTGTACATTGTGCAAAATAAATAAATCTCGCGACAAGCTTTTTTAATATATAAAAAGTGTATTATAATATATTAATGGGTGTTTAGTTATTAAGTCAAAGTCAAAGTCAAATCCTTTATTTCAAATACATAATAGGAACTTTTGAACGTCAACATTTACAAAAAAAAAAATTGATTCTAGTTCTCCCTTCCAAAAGGTAGTTTCATATGGAGAGGAATGGGCAAGAAACTCCACCAACTCCACTCTTTTAAAATGTTTTTCAAGATTATTTAGGTACACATTAATTATATAATTATATGTGAAGACGATGCACCTAGAATAAAATTACTATACCACAATAGGTAAAAAGAATTAAATATAATGCAATGACAAGTAAATTAATAATGTGATAGATACTTGGTGCTCACATATTTACAAATATTGAAAAGTAGAAGGATAAAGATGGTGGAGGTATTAGAAGGAAAAAGATGTTAGAAATAAAAAAAAGAGTTTTCTTTAAAATTCAATTCATATTGGGTTCAGGATTTTTTCACTTTTTTGTTTTTCTGTTTACTATGGCATTATATATATACACACATATATATATATATTTATTTATTTTTTCTAATAGAAAATGTCTTTTTTCAGCCTAGACAAATTGAACTATAAAATCAAACGAGACAAAAAAACAAAATCATAATTTACTTCGAATAAAGACGGGGCCTCTAATTATGTTATACATAAAAAATATTAACATAAAAAGAAGTCATTGTATTTTGCAAGTCAATTTGTTTGTGTCATTGACATTGTACATTTTGAATCTTGTCTCAATGTAATAGAGTTAGAAATTAGTTTCTAGTGATTATTTCGTGAAATGAAGCTTGGTACATGGGACGTTTCCCTTTGACCTCAATTAGGTAATGTTTCATTAGCTAGGCTTAGGTGAACGGAATTTAGAAGGCGGTGGAAGCCGGGTTTAAAGTGTTCCTTTTTGTTACAAAAACGGCCCATCCTTTGTGTCACAAGAAAAAATACAACACAGAGCAGAGCTAACTGAACAGAAAGAGCCAATAACATCAATGAGGTCGTTACTATATCATCGTGACTATAACAAGAAGAGGTCTTTGCCCTGTAATTATTTTTCTTCTGTGGTGTCGGTGGCTTGTATCAATGAGGGTTTTCATGAAAATTCACACCACAAGTTGGCGCCACTTTGAAAAGACGTCTTCCATTTCGACAATGAATATTGACGTTTATCATTCGTTTCATTCATTCAGTCACGATTATTTGACGTTTGAAAATATAGGCGCTTTGACACTTTTGAGAGGTGCCCGGACTTGACGTCTCTGTGCTGCCACCTAGTGAACGTCATTTCATTCCGCCACGCGGTGGGCAGTTCCGTCCATTATATCGCTCATTTAGAGAAACATCGGCGTAACTGCTGCTTTTAAAATTTTACAGGAGAGTGATTTAAAGTCGTTTTTTTTTTTGTAATCTGTTACCGTCTCGTTCTGAAATGTTGATAAATCCCAAAACCATATTAAATATTTCACGCTAAATATTTCACGCCTCTGCTTCTCTGAAATTTTTTTCGGGCACAATATATATCGACAACACATTTTTTAGATTCTTTTCAAATAAATTTATCCTATTCATGAATCTTGATTTAAGTAAGATTTGATTCTAGATTAGCATCAAATCTATCAGTATTATCGTAATCCATAAGCATTGTTTAAAAATAAAGGCCATGATTTGCAACTGATTGACTGACTGAGAAAACGACATCAGCCTCATTATTTTAGCCGAAAGACGTCCAATGCTGGATAAGGGTTTCCCCAAGCACCGCCACTTCGACCGGTTCTGTACTTCCCGCATCCAGCGGATTCCTGCGGCCTTTACAAGGTCATCAGTACACCTTGTGTGAGGCCTTCCAACGTTACGTCTTCCGATACGCGGTTGGTACTCCAGAACCTTTGGGGCCCATCGGCCATCTGTTCCGCGAGCAATGTGCCCTGCCCTTTTATTTTGGGTGGGAATTCATCTAATGACCTGACAGAGCGGAAGGGCGTGTCAGACTCTTACTGAGTAAAACCCACTCGTGTTCCTTCAGTTGCCTGAGCGCCAGGGCCACGGTAACTCTTTCGAACAATCCGCGACTCCGGCAGGCATCGGCCCTATCGGACCCCGTCAATTATGCTGACATCTCATTGAGGCGAGCGTGGAACACGACGCGCCGTCGACCTGGGCCCGGTCCTTACTGGACGGCGAGCTGCCCATTGCTCGCCGTCCGCAATCCCGCGCCTACGGTGGCCGGGAGTTGGCAATCGACTCCCGACGCCCAAGGTGTCTCCTCCTGCGGCGACTGGGGGTGAGGGCGCAACGATTGCCTCTCCCTCACGCGCTCCGCCTCCTCCTTCGCGAGCATTACTGCGTCACAGAAAGAAGTGACAGTTTCCCATTCCCTCTCGCTCCGTACCATGGCCTGAACCAGGGCCGGACGCGAGAGATCGTCGCCGCCGATCGCCGCCAAGCAAGTGTAACCTGGCAACCACAACACAGATCATACTCAAATCAAGTCCAATCAAATCAAAATATTTTACACATTATTTTCACATTTAGCATGTGTGTCGTTTTCATGGTTTTCGAGGGTGTTAAAACCGATAGTGACCTTAAACTTAAAACCAAGATGGCGGCCGCGATTATTTGCAAATGTTTCATCATTGGTATCGTTTTCATTGTTTTCGAGTGTGCTAAAACCGATAATGAAGTCAAAATGGAAATCCAAGATGGCGGCTGCGAAAATTTTAAATCTTTTTTCATTGATGTCGTTTTCATAGTGTTCTAGGGTACTAACGAAAATAGGGTTTAAAAAAAGTTCTAATTCTCTAATCAAGGAACTTCGGCCGTGGTCCCCCGACCACACACGATTTTTTCGTTTTTTATCTATTTGAAAACCTCTTGAAATTAAAATTTAAAAATTGTTTATTCGCAGAATTATTTTTTAACAAGATAGTTTTTTTTTTTAACCTGTGCCAAGCTGCAAAACATTTTGTCAGCAGATGTAGCTGCTTTTTTTATTTATTCATCTATTTTTAATAATTATAATAAAACTGAAGAGTTTGTTTGTTTGATTGTTTGACCGTGCTTTTAACACTCTTCGACCCTAAGGAGCCGAGCAAAAAGAAAAAAAAATCAGAAAGAATGTTAAGCGAAAACGAAGTAACGGGGCACAGCTGTAGGATAATTATATTTCGTTAAAAACAAGAATTTGCACGCGGACGAAGCCGTGGGCAGAAGCTAGAGTTTCATATAATAAATATTACCTCTAGATAGCAATAAAAAAAGCGATAATAATGAAAACAATCATAGTGTTAACAACTTTATATTTCTAAAAAAATACATAAATAATGGACTTTTCACAATTACAAATTGCAACAAAAACCGACAATCCGCTTACTACTATTGAATACAAAAAGAAGATTTAATAACGAGTTATAATAAGCTTTTATTTTCAGATAATTTATCTGAAAACTTAATTTCCCTGAACGTAGAATGTAATTATACTTACCTAATGTACTTGTACCTACCGTACATAAATATTATAACTGAAAGCTAACTTTACATATAGGCTGGCTTTGAGTTTATTGGCAATTTTACAGGAGGTTGATACTTAGAATATACTTAAACAACTTTTAAAATGGGACTCTTAAAATATGTTTTAAGGCTTTTAATAAAAAAATTAAAAAAAGGATTAACCAAAATTAATTATGTCTATAGAAATAATTATTAAAAATTAATGAATTCTATAGAAATAATACATTTTCTCTTTTATTACAAAAAACCTTACGCAATAACATTTTTTTAAACAGGTGCTTTTTTCGTTATTTCAGTACCTACTACAAGTCAGTACTTAAAGAACTAGTTCTTATCATACTATCGATGAAGTCTTAAGCCCACCTGCGCCGTAGGCGTAGACCGTAGGCGCGGGCTTGCGGACGGCGAGCAATGGGTAGCTTGCTGTCCGGTAAGGACCAGGCCCGGGTCGACGGCGCGTCGTGTTCTACGCGCTTCTAAAAGAGATGTCAGCACCATTGACGGGGTCCGATAGGGCCGATGTCTGCCGGGGTCGAGGATTGTTCGAAAGAGTTACCGTGGCCCTGGCGCAAAGGCAACTGTAGGAACATGGGTGGGTTTTAGTCAGTAAAAGTCTGACACGCCCTCCCGCTCCGCCCAGAGCGGGAGAAGTCATTCGATGATTACCACTAATCATTAATAAAAATGGATTTAGCGCTAAATTCAGATTTGTTACAGTCGTAATGGCAATCATGTCATTTGGTTTAAATAGGCTTTTATTTTTATATAGATTCTTCTATATTTTGTGAATGTGAGAACGTTGTAGGCCTAACTTGTAGACTGTAGATTTGTAGAACTTTATATTTTTGAGTGCCTGTTACTTGTTATAGGCCTACACTGTCCTCCCATACCTATCAACACTGTAATTTGAACCATTGTAAAAGCCCCTTATTTTTAAAAGAGTAACCGTGGAGTTTCTTGCCGGCTCTTCTCCATAGGAAACAACCACTTGGAATCGTGCACCTAGCTTCTGACGTTTCATAAGTGCCTATGGTAGGTTTATGTGAAATAAAATATTTTGATTTGATTTGAAACGCACTTATTTAACACATCGCTCTGTTTCTATCAATCGTGTCAATATGACAGAGACAGAATGATGTTTTAAATACGTTTAGTGCTAAATGTATTTAATTATTAATGGTGCAAGAGGGCCTAAGACTTCATCGATTGTATAGTAATATCTAGTTGTTAATCTTCTGGGTACTTTCACCGCCTAACAAATTGCCAATAAAGAACTATAGACAACTCGTATACATTTCACTTAAGCACAAAACAAAATACTTTAGCACTTTAGCACCTAATTAACTCGCTAAAAACTATTGCATCCCACTAAAACGGATTTATTTATTTATGTATTGAGATTTACCAACGTTTGTATACAATAGATAAAATACAGGAAGCAACAGAAAATAAAGAAGTAAATGTAACAAACAATTATTGGTAAATACAGCATTTTCTGAACATTCAAAAACTAAATTCAAATTCAAATTTAATTAAACGTGTTTAACGTCATTTCCTTAAGGCTAAGAGTAAATTGCATTATTGCCTTCGTGAAAAATAATATCTACCTATTTATAGTCTACCATTACCTTTATAAACAGTTCGCACTTCTAAAAGGAGAAAAATAGTATACCAACACACAAAAAAAGAGTAATTCTTAAACTTATCTAATATTTTTGTTTATTATTAGTATTATTACTGAAGTGAATCAAAGTTTTTGTAACGCCTAGCTATTTTGGTATAGCAACCGCATAATAGCGTTTAAGTACACATTTATTTACAGGCACTTTAAGCCGAGTCCTATGTGTAATGTGTGATATAATGTATCGTGTAATGTTATGCGAATAGTACTCGTATGGACGGAATACAAATACAGACAGCCAATGGATCAGCGCGAGCGCCACCCTAAGCGTTACATGTAACGCTCGTAGTCTGTGCACATGCTGGATTCGCGTTACATTACAGATTACACACATCTGGACCCGGCCGAAGGGATAGGATATACAAACATACACAATACAATAATTATCTTGCAGGGTCATCAGGATCTGTCAAAAGTTTTCAAATAATAATCCTGTACCTTACAAACGTAAGATTGTATTATGCTTAAGAAAATATTCCAACAATTACCTACAACTTAAAACGTTTAGCTGCGTCGAAGACTATCTTAAAAATATATATTCCTATAAGATAACTTAGTCCACTTAGTCTATAGGCGTCGCTTCTTTGCCCATTGGAAGACATAATAGACAAAGCGAAAATATCTGGTATAAAATTAGGCCATTACTGCCTTCCTCCTCTAATAATCAGCCCATACAAGGTACAAGTAAATTAGCTGGTGAAACTTCACAGAAGTGATGGGTATCAATATCTATCATATGATTTTCTAAGCTCAAAACTTCAAATAACTACAGCTGATTAAGGAAACCAGGGATTGAAAACCGGTACGAATTTGGGTTCTGGTGTTCTTTAAAAGGTTCTTCTTTTCGGTATGGTTCCGGTTCAGGTTCCGGTTTGGTTCTGGTTCCAAAGTACCGGTTACAAATAAAGGTTCCAATATACTGGTTCCTTACCAATCGATTTAAAGGTTCTCTACGCAGTAACTACCACAGGATCTATCAAAGCAAAAGTGCCCCTCTCCCTTCTTACAAAAACTCCAACCTCTTCACCCGTCGGCGGCCGCTCGTACCTCGCCGCTATCATACAAAGCTTCGACCTGCGCTGACCGGCATCGTGTGAACTGGTTCGAACTCGCTTTGAAGAAGAACCGGTAAAATAAAGGTTCTTAAAGGTTCCAATTTAGGTTCCTGTTCCGGTTCGGGTTCTAGTAACGGAACCACTAAATACCGGTTCTTTACCTGTATTTTAGGAACCTTTTCAATCCCTGACGGAAACAATGGCCGCTGGTAGTGTAGGAACTTAAATTATTATGAATTTAGAAAATCGTTATTTTTTCACAATCATCAATTGAATAACCACGACGTCTGTGTAGTTTCACTTATATTTTTTTTACTTTGTTTAATTAATAGCCAGGAACTATGACTTAATGATCTTTTTCGCAAACTGATGTAAATCTTTTCTTGCTTCCTTGCACATAGCTGTTATAGTAGAACTTTCCGAACATGTAGAAGAAAGCGAGGCAGTTGAACATGACCAGACCGCTCAAATACTTGGGGTAGTTGCAGCTGCTTGAAGCTAGGCTGTTCACGTTCAGGTATACCACGATGCAGAACTGGATCTAGAAGAAAAAAAAAACACAAACAATTGGATCAAGTATGAAACATGGGTAAGCTTAGAGTACATAGAAATTGGACGAACAAGAAGGTTATCGATTACGTTTCAGCTTTACCAAACTCGCTCCAGCAATAATGTAGTTGAGGCTATAAACACGCCTTGATGAGCAAGCCAATCACTAGAAAGCTGACTGCCCATTTCTGCTTAATGCCCGTATCGAGAGTAGTAAACAACCGGCCAAGTGCGAGCCGGACTCGCGCACGAAGGGTTCCGTACCATCCTAACTAATATTATAAATGCGAAAGTAAGTTTGTTTAGTTTGTTTGTTACCTTTTCACGCCTAAACCACTGAACTGATCATCCTGAAATTTTGCATATACGTTGTCAGGTGTACAGAAACGGACATATGGTACCATTCATGCCGCAAAAAAGTACTGTTCCCGAGGAAAACAACAATAACCTTCTTATGATAGTAGATGGCGCCATGTGTGTTTCGAATCATGATTGAATTATATTATCATAGAAACTTTAGTAGTGTGTTTAGGGTTTTTTAATTTTTTTTATTTAAGTACCTAATACATTTTGTGAGTCTAAAGTGTCGATAGACCGGTTTTTCATCCTCCTAACTATAATTCCCCGAACAACCCGAATAGATTGTCAAATTCTAAATTAACGCGAGCGAAGCTGCGGACAAAAGTTAGTTATCTATAAAAACCGCAAAAATATCATGTCTGTTGTATGAGAGCCCCTTTAAATATTTATTTTATTGTTTTTTTAGTATTTGTTGTTATAGCGGCAACAGAAATACATCATTTGTGAAAATTTCAACTGTCTAACTATCACGGTTCACGAGGTACAGCCTGGTGACAGACGGACAGACAGACGGATAGCGGAGTCTTAGTAACAGGGTCCCAGTTTACCCTTTGGGTACGGAACCCTAAAAATGGAAACAGAATCAAAGAACTATCACACAAAGTAATAAGAGTTTCCTTACCAGCTGCATGCTAGTGAGATGCTTCTTCCACCACAAGTACTTCTGGTACTGAGGTCCGAGACCAGAGATCAGGTAGTAAGTGTACATGACGACGTGGATGAACGCGTTGATAGAACCTTCAGGTACTGCTTGTCCCCCTGAGAACACAATGATTGAAGTTGTAATAGATTCAATCAAACTCAAACTCAAAGCATTTCTTTCAAATAAACCAATTACAGGCACTTTTGAATTGTCAAGGGGTCGGTCAGTTAGAAAGATGAAGCTAGTTGCCCATTCCAAAGCGTAGTAGGTACCCATGGAGAAGAACGGGCAAGAAACTCCATGGACACTCATTTAAATCAAAATATGATTACCAAATATTGGTTAAATCATTCATGTTGAAATTACGATGAGATTTACGATGTGAGAACGATGCAGAACGTTAAAAGCGTCCGTACTAAAGAGACAAAAACAATTCAAATATTAAATTAAATTAAAATAAGCCGTGGCAGCTGAGAGATGACCAGTTCCTACTGACGGCGCCCGTTCACGAACATGACCTATGGATCAGAATACAACCTGTTTGCCTGGAGTAAGCAAATAGAGTACAGTAAGGGTGAAATGTTCCTGTGAAAGATCTTTAAATAGGTACTGGATATTGGAGTGGACTTTTTCTCAGACCGTCACATAGCATAGTCTCTTTATCTAATATATAAAATTCTCGTGTCACAGTTTTCGTTGCCATACTCCTCCGAAACGGCTTAACCGATTTTGATGAAATTTTTTGTGCTTATCCGGTATCTATGAGAATCGGCCAACATCAATTTTTTTTTTATTTTTTTTTTTTGGTAGGTGGGGTAGGGAGTTAGGGAGGTAGGTAGGTAGGTAGGGTAGGTAGGTAGGTAGGGTAGGTAGGTAGGTAGAGTAGGTAGGTAGGGTAGGTAGGGTAGGTAGGTAGGTAGGGTAGGTAGGTAGGTAGAGTAGGTAGGTAGGGTAGGTAGGTAGGGTAGGTAGGGTAGGTAGGTAGGTAGGGTAGGTAGGTAGGGTAGGTAGGTAGGGTAGGTAGGTAGGGTAGGTAGGTAGGGTAGGTAGGTAGGGTAGGTAGGTAGGGTAGGTAGGTAGGGTAGGTAGGTAGGGTAGGTAGGTAGGGTAGGTAGGTAGGTAGGGTAGGTAGGTAGGGTAGGTAGGTAGGGTAGGTAGGGTACGCCGTAGATAAGTACCGCAACCCGTGCGAAGCCGGGGCGGGCAGCTAGTACATATATATAAAGAATCCTATTTTCTTTTAGAAAGGGTTGTTTTTACTACCAACAAGTGAATGGTAATTATTTTTCAAAAAATCGTTCGAGAAACTAATTTGATTCAAATAATTGTAACCAAACCTGCAGCATATTTGACGCCGATCCATCCAATGATGGGCATGATGGTGTGATGGTATAAATGCAGGAACGAAATTTGTCTGTCCTTCTTTCGCAGCACAAAGAAGACGGTATCAAGAAGTTCTGTGATCTTCGCGAAGAAGAACCACCAGACACCTGAAGCCCACTGAAAATAAAACAAAATGGGTTTCAAAACTACACAAAAAAAAAATTCAATATCATTTGCCTAGCGTTTTCTCTACGATGTTGGAGTCGGCTTCCAGTCTTACCAGATGCAGGTGAATATCGGTATTTTACATGGAGCGACTGCCTATCTGACCTACAATACCCAGTTAACTGGGTAATACGATACCCTTTGCTCTAAGCTGGTGATCATAATTAACAATAAAAAAAAACATTAAAATTATTACCAGCATGCGGACGCACAAGGAGATGTCAAATTGACAATTTCGCATTATTCATCAAGACATCAAAAATATTTAGGAGGAGGCCAGTGCAAGTGGGGGAAAACTGTTATTAACATCGGCTCTGAGTAAGTTGTTTGTCTCAGTTATCGTTAAAAAATCAGTCACCATTTCTTGGTAAAACCTTAGCATCATAGTGTACATATAGTGTAAATCCCCAACGATTAATTCATTGAAAAACCGCAGAATGTTACAAATACAAAATCATAAGTCATTTATTCAAACGAGATTATAAATTAGCACTTTTTGAACGTCAAAATTACATAAGACGGTCCCCCAAAACGACCGCCTTTCACCACTTCCTAGTGCTTTAACTGGGAAGAAGAAATAACGTAACAAACTCCCCAGTAGCACAGCTGTCTGTTCAGTTAGAAGAACTGGATTCTATACAACCAGTAAGTAATTGTCATTACGAAACAGAAAACATTAAAATCTAATATATAAAATTCTCGTGTCACAGTTATCGTTGCCATACTCCTCCGAAACGGCTTAACCGATTTTGATGAAAATTTTTGTGCTTATCCGGTATCTATGAGAATCGGCCAACATCTATTTTTTTTTTTTTTTTTTTTTTTGGTAGGTAGGGTAGGGAGTTAGGGAGGTAGGTAGGTAGGTAGGGTAGGTAGGTAGGTAGGGTAGGTAGGTAGGGTAGGTAGGTAGGTAGGGTAGGTAGGTAGGGTAGGTAGGTAGGTAGGGTAGGTAGGTAGGGTAGGTAGGTAGTGTAGGTAGGTAGGTAGGGTAGGTAGGTAGGGTAGGTAGGTAGGGTAGGTAGGTAGGGTAGGTAGGTAGGGTAGGTGGGTAGGGTAGGTAGGTAGGGTAGGTAGGTAGGGTACGCCGTAGATAAGTACCGCAACCCGTGCGAAGCCGGGGCGGGCAGCTAGTAAATTATAATATTTGCCAGATGTCAGCTAGCACACGCCAATATATCAACAACAATTTACGATCAAAAGCCCCAATTTTGGCAACAAATTGCAAAGACAAACATATTATAATGCCCAGAGGGCCTAGACAAATAGCATTCGCTTCGGAGCGATTTTATTTCTACAATCGCTATCGCTTTCGCTAATGTTTTCATCATACGAATCGAAAACTAGCGATAACGCTTGTCAAAAAGTGCCACTTTGCTACGCATCTCTATGGAAGTAATCGTTCGACGCTGTCGATTCGTTTCATAGAATCGAATGATGTTAACATTGTCTAGCTAATTTCTTTTGTTGACCTATGATCACGTGACATTTCGATAGTTTATGTCAACCCCATACATTTTTTGGCTTTTCTACTAGCGTCATCGCTAATCGAATGTTACTTTGTCTAGGCCCTCAGTTCCGCTGTCACTCGTTAGGACATGATTATTAAGGTCAATACGAAGGTGACGCATCTGAGATTCCGAACGATCAGCGAATTCAATGTTGACGAAGCAAATATTGCTGTTACGTGTTTTTTCTGCGGAATTTGAGTTTATTTGCCACTAAGCAATATTTGTACCGTGCTGTAGATTTTTTTTTGCTTTAGGCAGCGGTAGCACTTTTAAGTTGATTAAATGTAAGTAAATTACTTCTACAAAATTATTGTTTGTCATATCGGGCCTCGGGGCTAAATATAACAGCCGCACGGCTCGATTGAAGGTTAAGCTATGCTTGCGGCGGTTGGTTCGTGGATGGGTGACCATCCATTACATATCGGGACCCCTCCGTGCCTCGGAAAGCACGCGGCTGTCATTCGTAGATCTTTGACTGTCGTTAGGGTAGTCGGAAGCCCAAAAGTCAGACCATCAGTCTTACCAAGGGGTATCGTGTTGCCCAATAAGTCCAGGTAGCACGGGCGATTTTTTTCCGCGGTGATTTTTTTTCGCACCCTGGATTTGCAAAGCCCTGATTAGCGCCGAGAGTTGAAAAGCCAACAGCGTGTTTTTTTGAAGCCCTAGGATACACTCTGTTGGATTCTCAACGCTCGGGTCAACACTGAGAGTTGAAAATCTAGTGCGCGATAAAATCCCGCCGTGATACTTTTGCGTCCGTGCTAACTGAGTTGTAGAGGTCAGATAGGCAGTCGATCTGTGTAAAATGCTATTTAGTTGCATCCGATTAGACTGAAAGCTGACCCTTACATAGTTGTGAAAAGGCAGATTGATTTGACTGAGGTCAAATGCTGTGTTGTAAAACCATTCCAATAGAAAAGATTTCATTTTTGTTAGTTAAAAAACTCGATAGATTTTGTTTTAATATTAATTCAAATAAAGGCTCCCACATACAGGCGCGACGCGACGGTGCGACGCGACCCTGGTGGAACAATTTCAATTACGTATTTATTCTACTAGAGTCGCGTCGCGCTGTCGCGTCGCGCCTGTCTGCAGGAGCCTTAAGGCTATTATTATTTATTATTTTGTGTTCCCGGATACGCTTTTCATATTTATTATATTTTTTGTCGGGTTGGATTATCAGTATTAATTACCAAATTACCACACCGCCTAATTGGTTAAGCTATTCGACGAATTAATAAAGTAATTTCATGTCATCATAATTATTATTATTAGCAATTAAAATTCTATTATACATGAAATTCCTTTCGGAATCTTAATATGATTTTATGTTCATCCGGAAAATATTTTCAAACATAACATTACGCCTGTACCCCCGGAAGGGTTGGCCAGAGCTGCACAGTAAAGGCTCCCACATACAGGCGCGACGCGACTCTAGTAGATCAATATCTAGGTATGAAAACTTTTCATGGATATTGTTCTTCAAGAGTAGCGCCGCGCTGTCGCGTTGTGCTGTCGCGTCGCGCTGTCGATTCGCGCCTGTCTGCGGGAGCCTTAACACCCACATTTCGCCAGTTATATTTAAGATCCATTTAATAGGAGCCGATTCTTTTCCACTAACTGAGAAATTCTTGATAGAAAAACTCAATCACTGCCCGACCTGAGAATCGAACCCACGACCTCATGCCCGGCAGTAGCGCTTGCAACCTTGAACAACTTAGGCAGTCTATCATTTAAGTGATTACAAATCTGTTAATAATTAAGAGGGCCCTTCCCGGTCCGTCTATCGTCAACGCGGGCATGATTTAAAATTTTGTTGTTTCATCCAACGCAATGTTTGAAAAAGATGCAAGAGTGAGAACGCGACAACGTCGAATGAAAATTAGCGCGCAGAAATTTCACAAAACTTGTTCCAGGAAATACGTGTTTTTGAAAAAGCCTTACAAGGTTTTGGAAAACATGTTAGTCATTTAGAATCTACATTACATGTGCAAGGTTTCTATGAAGATGTTTTCTTAATTTTTACAATTTATGAGTACATTATGAACGGCCAAAGTTCAGGTAAAATTTGTTCAAAAAAGCAGATATTTTGAGCCTTATACTAAATTTGTTTCTCCAAATTTAGATTTATTGCTTGCATAGAAACCTAGATAAAGTGCACAAAATACCTATTAGTTCAAAAATTTCAATGAAAGATGTGGTACAACGCCATAATCACGTACGAGCGTTTGTATGAAAAATATGACGGGTTGTCCGCTCTTAAGATTACAGTAGCAGAAAAAGGCGTAAAGGAGAATGTTTCTAAAACAAAATTCTTGCATTATCGTCCGGCTTGAATTGACATGTCAATTTAAAATTAACGAAACTGTGCTAAATACGCCTAGTAACTAAGAAACAAAACTTTCACTGAAGGTAAAATAAACTCAAATTAATTATGCTGACCTAAATTAACATTTTTAGGAAGAAAAAACCGGCCAATTGCGTGTCGGGCCACGCACAATGAAGGGTTCCGTAGTTGGGATGAATTTATCCCAAGAACAAACTTAAGTTGAAAAACATGTTCTCTGATACATTCCAACTGCAAATGTAAGTTAGTCGACTATTACTCGTAACTTAGCTGTTATAGTTTTCCTTTTAATTTTGTTATATATGTATACTACGGCCGTGAGTTTATTTTTTCACATATCCAAAAGCAACCATTTAGCTGGCAGCAGGGGGCGGGGGACACTTGACTCTAACAAAAATTTGCAATTTATAGCTTAATTTTACACAAACAGATGGATCCCTGAATCGAAATGGCTTTCACAGACCCGTAATATTTTTGAATGGCCTATCCAATGATACCCCATACCATGGGAAATACGAGAAAAAAAATCATCCCCACTTTACGTGTACAGGAGGTACCCTAAAAAAATATCGTATCATGATTTTATTTCACACCTTTGCCGGCGTGATTAATATGTATATCCATGCCAAATTACAGCTTTCTAGTACAAAGAGTCTCTGAGCTAAGCTGCGGACGGACGGACAGACATACATGGCAGAACTATAAGGGTTCCTTGTTGACTACTGGACCCTAAAAGCAATTTAAACAATGATTACAGTAAACATTTTATTTAAAACTGACTTTCAAGGCAATTTACCTTGACTTTGAACTAAAGTAGGTAAGTACTGTTTCAGGCCCAAAGGTTTAACATGAAGATATAGTATCCATTACCTATATATATATCTTATTAAATTATAGTGATAAATGATAAATGATTTTATTACTGTAAGTAGGTTTGTACAAACACTTTTACACGTCAATCATATTTTTTAAACTAGGTGAGGTCGGCGTTTCCTATCTGACTACTCTGAGAAGAAAGGCCGAAACAAACTCAGAAGTCACAGTCTCTTTTAAAGTCCAGACATAATCTTGGTCAGATCATGCGAAGACCATGTATATTGGTATCTGAAATGGTCTTTTGAGGAAAGAACGACACAGATTGAGTGGACCTGTCCAGTCAGTGCACGCATTGGTCAGTAATCGTGCAGCTCGACTCAGGAAGTCAGGACTTAAGGAGCTCAACGATTCGACGAACAACGACAAATTCGACGAATTAATGAATCTTATCTACAGTTCGATGAGTCCTTGAAGCTATTTCAATTGTTTTTTTACATAGATAATGGTGTCTCCCACGGCTTACGGAGAACAGATACATCGGTTGTACACATTGTTATTACCTATCAATTAAAACCCAACAGTATCTCTAAGACAAACGCCACTTATGTATAGATATCCCTGCACAATAATGAGGTAGGTGCCTACTTTAAAACTACTTCAAAATATATCTTAGAACCTATTCTCGCAAATAAAAACGCTAAATTATAGAAATAACAGACTCTTTTTGTAATTTTGATTTACATTCAAGTTCATATAAAAAGACGCTTCACATAAATTCTGCAATAACTTATATTTTATTTTAATTTGATAGTTAAATTTAAAATGAAAAATAAAAATCCCCGACGCAAATAAAAACCTCTTAAAACGGTTTATTTCAGCTAAGACCAGTCTTGATCAAGTCACCTTTTAAACAAAATCGGTTCAGGCGTTTGTGAGCTACGATGCCGCAGGCAGACACACAGATACATACGTTAAACTTATAACATATAACCCTCTTTTTCCGTCAGGGGTTAAAAAAAATACTTAGATATGTACAATTTGACTGCACGCCTGAGTAACTACCTACTGTAATGTTCTAATGTTAACGTATTATTATTTTCAGTAAAGGCTCCTTCAAACAGGCGCGACACGTGACGCGAATCGCTCGCGATACAAAGGCACCGCACATCGCGCGACAGGCGGGTCCTTTGTGTTGTGTCACATGTCGCGCCTGTTTGTAGGAGCCTTAAGAGGGCGCAGTAAGACAGAAAAAAATCAAGTTTCACCCGCGCCTCTTTCCCTACCCCTCTCATCAAACACGACAAAAACAAAACACAATCCCTTCCCGCCAGCAGAAACTTTTCGCCCGGCGCATATTTAGGCATTGAATTTGAATTTTGTGTGTAGTGTGTATACGCAAAATAATCAGATGAAACTGTTTTATTCAATTTACCTATGTGTACAAGTAGGTATATTATTAAATAATATTGTATGTCCGTGAATCTGTTACCGATGCTGGTGGGATGTTAGATTGGAGATTAGACTGACTTAAATGAAATAAAGACTAAATGTTACTTCAAGATACGGCCTATAAATTTTCGATTCCGAATTGAAAGACAAACCTAACGTTGTAGTTGAAAAAATATTGTTCCATACTTTATGTACCATAACTACAATTGAACAATTTTCAGATACTTTCCTGTACCTATTCCTGTACCTTACTTCTTGTCAAATTTCATGATTCTAGGTCAACGACATGTATCTTATGGGTTTTAATTTATTTGCGAGTGGCAAGATATGCGAAATGAATGGCAATTTATGCCAAGATACTAAGTCAACGTTTTAGAAGTTCGTTTTTTTTACAGCTCCAAAGGACCGTTTATCTAAGTATTTGATATCAATTTCAACTTGATACCCCCACGCATTCCTGGGATAAGCGGTCAGATAGATGGATAACAAAGTGATCCCATAAGGGTTTCGATTTTTTCTTTTGAGGTACCGAACTCTAAAAAGCAAAGCACTTCCATCAAAGTACTATAATACTACATACTCATGATACTACCTACATGATGGTGAAAACAATTTCGATAAAATTGCTTTTTTGACGTTATAAAAGCGTATAATTATAATCGCATCACTTACCTTCCGCTTTTTTACTTTGAGAAAATGAAATCAATTGAACAAAAATGTCAATAAAATAAGAAAATAAACATTCGCAAATAAATTAAAATCCATATGATACATCCCGTTGACCTAGAATCATGATTTTTTGGCAAGAAGCAAGGTCTCACAGCACAAATTGGTACCTCGACTGGTTTTTCAATTAAAATATTTAAACGAAGTATGACCATTGTCCACGCCCTTTATTTTCAATGAAATTCTTCAGTAGGTAAAACATCTGTTTATTTTGCCTATACTATACGCTAAGCTTGAATTCATAATCTTAGATCCTAGTCATGTTTTGGAACTAGAAACTCAATGCTGGCGTGACAAAGTTCAAATTCCAATGTAACCAAATTTTATTTAGGGCCTTGTACAAGTTGGACATCACGACGTCTTCGTGGAAACCAGTGTTAACCAAGTATAAAAATATAATGGTATATCGTGGAAATTGCATTGCAGGATCGTGCAAATTCAATTAGCAACAGTGTTACCAAGTAAAAAATTATATTGGTATGGTGGATTTTGCACTGTATTGTGCAAAGTCAAATGGCATGTGTCATGAAAACCTATCCTGCGCGGATCACGAGTAGAAAAAAGTCCTCGCCGAAAACATTTGTGAAAAACAGGCCAATTTTTATAACTAGGGTACATTATTCGGCTTTACCGACAAAATAATTGGCATCTATTTATATGGGTGCCAAAGAAAGTTGAAAGTTTATTAGGTTCCTCTTTTGTAACTGTTGAAACTTTAGCTTTGAAAAGCAAGCTGGCAGTCACAAACAATGTGATCCGTCACAATCTTTACTCATCCCCACCATAAGAAGGGATCTA
This sequence comes from Dryobotodes eremita, assembly GCA_917490735.1. Lineage (NCBI taxonomy): Eukaryota > Metazoa > Arthropoda > Insecta > Lepidoptera > Noctuidae > Dryobotodes > Dryobotodes eremita. The sequence continues at coordinate 21,891,992 of OU823244.1, forward strand.
GTCAGGAGAACACTATCCGTATGAAAACTGTCATGTCCCGTGCACACCGTTTCGTACTTGTGTTCGCAATAAACCCTATTTTAGTTTGCCGATTTATTTATTTTGTAAACTCCAATAATATTATTACACCAATAACCTACCCATATGTTAAATTTTGAGTTTCAACTTGATTCGGGGGTTTTGGTCAAGTCGCTCGAAATGGGTCGTCTAAGGTTACCCTTACACGAAGTTTGTCAACGAAAGTGGGAGTAAACGAATTTGGTTCTTTATTTAATAGTAATAAGATCTAAAATCTCCAGCACGAACTCTATGTTGTAAATTTTCTCCGCAAGAAAATGACTGAAGTGGAGAACAATGGCGCTAGTTGTACTATACCAGTCAAAAATCTGTCAAATAATTGTATGTCATCTTGAGTTTTCAAATATCAACATTGAATTATTATAATATTTTTATTTTATAGTTTAGCCGCGGTATTTATTTAGTTTATCAATTCTTAACGATTTTAATAATCGTTTCGGAAGTGGTTTTAGTGATTTTTACATGTTTTGTATTTCACAGTTTCATTCCAACAATGTGATAAATTACGAAAATATTATTTACGCAAATAAATTAAATCGCAGAGCAGCAGAAAATTCAAGCGCAGTCCTCTCGTCTCAACAGAGCGACGGCGACTGATTTGTGAAACAAAAATATGCTTGAAGTTCCCGCAACGTGCGACGGAAGATGACTTCTTCCACGAACTAAAAACGTCGTAAGTGCTTAAAGCTTCTAGTCGTAATAATACCAAAAATAAAAGGAATTTCAAAAAATGCCTGCACAATTTTTTTCGCCTTGTCTTAATACAGATAATCATCAAAAAATTATCCTATTAGTCATTAGCATATTAAGTACAAATTGAAAAAACGTAAAAATTAGGGGTAACTTCGTGATGATATTTTATCGAGAAAATTTTAACGTATTGTGTTTCTGTTCCACAAAAAGTTTCAAAATATCATGTAGTTACTCATACTATTTTTATTTTATACCTAAGTCTTATGAATTTCATGAAAAATTAAATTGAAGATAGGCAATTTTGGTTACTACCCGCTCTTAACTCGATACGAAAGACTGGGCAGAAAAGACGTGGAGATAATTATTATAGTAAAAACCGAAAACATTTTTATAGGTATAGTAGGCTGCACGTCAGTGGTAAAACTTTGACCTCGGGCTGACTTAGCAGAGTACGGAGTTTCAATAGTTTAATTATACTGGAATTGATACCAGTGACGTACGGCCTATTGTACCTAGTCAAAATAAAATGAATAAAACAAGAATAATAAATTGTTACTACTGACGTCCGGCTTATTGTACCTAATCAAAATAAAATGAATAAAACAAGAATAATAAGTTGTTACTAGTGACGTCCGGGCTATTGTACCTAATCGAAATAAAATGAATAAAACAAGAATAATAAATTGTTACTACTGACTTCCGGCTTATTGTAACTAATCGAAATAAAATGAATAAAACAAGACTAATAAATAAATAAATAATGTTACTGCTGTTGGTCTTGTGGTCGGTCGCACGTGCTTCTCCTGACCACGAGGTCCTGGGTTCGATTGCCAGGTCGGGCAATGTGTTATTGGGTTTTACCATCAGGAAATTTGAGTCTGGATTTGTGCTTGATTGATGGCAATAGGCTTGCATGGGATTTCAACATTACTTGCGGAATGTGGGTGTCCGATAGGTACGAATATGTCAACACTTGGCAAATTTCAATAGCGATTATTTTGTGAAATAACGAATGCAACGTTGAAATACAACATATTACATAAACCTATGGGTTCGAAAATTCTATGTTCGGAACAACATAAAATTTCATCCAAAAATTAAGGAGAAAATCGCTTTTAAATTTAGCCAAGTGTATATATTTATGCTCGTGACTGTATGCCTCTGCCTAACCCTTCGGGTAATAAAAAAATCCAGGCGTGATGTTAAGTATGTATTATTAGGTACATTGCAGTCGGGACCCATATTGTTAAGCCTAAAACTGCGATAAGCGGACGCCCGCAAGGTTCCATATAAAAGTGCTCCGTCGCGGGGACCAGAGCGGGCGTCCGACGCAGGGATTCGGGCGCCGCGCCCGATCTACGGGGCCCGCCTCCGTGTGACGGTGTCCATCCCGGGCGCCCGGTTAACGTACGGTCGTGCCTTACTGTTCCTCGGAAACACAAATATGAGTCAAAGTCACAAAGTGTGATTTATTAATTTTGTTTTTTTTTTTAAACGTCTCACACTAGGAATTTCTCCTGTATTGTGGGTGCGTTTACAAACATTCAAACTCACATACACAAACAGCCAGACCCGGAACAACTACTTGTAGGTCATATAAATATTTGTTCCGTGCGGGAATCGAACCCGCGACACGCAGCGCAGCAGTCAATCGCTTAACCACTGCGCCAACCGTGCCGTCAAATTAATTAAATTTTCATTATCAGCAGTTACATATTGATACATACCAAGTACCCTGCAATATTTACCTTATGCATACCTACAACGCACCTAGAAACAGTTTTTCATAGTTCCTTTTGTATTTCCTACATAATTATAAAACAATATTGATTTATCAACCTTTAAACCTATAATTAAATATTGAATACAATAAGGTAAATATGAAATATACTTAGTTATATTTGTATAGTGGGTTTTATGAAGAGTCCACAATAATATTATTTTCCTTATTGTGTGTATAAATTTTAACAGCAACTGACAGTACACTGTAGACTCTTAATTAAATAAAAATAAACGTTACTCAAATATGAATAATGGATAAATAGAAGTTCAAAGTCTTATTTATTCGCATGGATTAATTTAATGCACACATTTGAAATAGTTGTTATTTCAGAAAACAAAAATATTCTACGTTTTCACGCCGATAAAATTCCGACCCAATGTCGAACTCTAGGGGCAAGATTCGTCTCATACGAATGTAAACTTTATTCTTAGCATATTAATGTTGATATTCGTACAAAACGTTTGCTCACATTCGTTTACCTATACGAATATGAACATGCATGAGAATAAGATTCATATTTGTATGAAACGCTTAGTTATCAAAGTCAGATTGCAATCTGTGAGTCTTGCCCTAGGATTTGACCTAGAGTTTAAACACGAATTTATTCTACCTACTGGTAAATAGGCAGCTGTATTAAAAAACATCCTACATTATGAATAGCAATCAACATTATTATAGCTATTAAAATTAAATATAACATTATAAAAAGTCTTTAATTAAACATAATTACTGCTAAATTACGCATTAAATTATTTCATTATTATTATGTGCGTAGGATTCGCAACCGGCGTGCGTGTATGACCAGCACCCTAATTACGTAACACGCTGTCTATCACAATCTGAATCATTTTGAAGCCTATTGCTAATCCATTGCTTCATATGTTCGAAAAAATTGTCTGCACAACAACTGTTGTTGAACTGTCAAAAAGAAACCCATTCCTACTGTTAGTATGTTACGTAATTACCCCGCAGGATGTATGAACGTAAACGAGGCAAAAGGAGTATGTAAGGATCGTAGCAGGTGGCGTTCTGTAGTTTCTGCCTACCCCCATTGGAAGAAGGCGTGAGTTTATGTATGTAAGTATGTTCTGCTAAATTGACAAATTCACGTCATAAAACTACGGGACCAATTTAATTATAATATTCATTTCAATTTTAATTTTAATTTCAATTTTTGTAATTTAACAAATTACAAAAATGGACATTTCAATTTTTGTAATTTAACAAATTATATAAATGGAAATTTAATAATCTTAATAATTATAATGTTGTTATAGCTATGGATCATGCAATCTGATTTTATTAAATATTTTTTTGTTTCGTGAATTCAAACTAGACGGCGACATCTACCGAGGGGTTGTTTTACTACGTAGGGTAACTATCATTTCAGCCTGTTCATAAATATTTGTAGAGATGTCACTAAGGACCACTTACGCATTCATGGGTTATCCTAAATAACTCGGAGTTAACAGCTAACTCAAGGTTAATCAAACAATTCATCTTGCGCCACCGAGATTTAGAGGTAAACCTAAAGATAAACTTTTAAATATTAAACCCGCCGCCGCGCCGATGTGGAAGAGTTAAGTCGCTAAACTCTAGGTTAGTGTTAGTAATGTCAAAATAAATTGACGTTATGAGGTACTGCTGATAACTTATCTTGTATTTTATATTGTTCGACGTTGTTATAAGTGAAAATTGGGTACTTTATCAGCAGGCTATATTATATTCAGGAACTCATATATAAATACAAATGATAAAAAACTTAAAACATATTTTTCCTTATACGATGTTTCCGTCAATCAAAAAACTGAATCTCCATGGAAACCACTTACATTGAAATGAAATGTCATGTTATAAAATTCAAAGACAAGAAAGTATTACGTATTGTAATGTAGTTTAAAAGAGATGGGTACACAATTTCATTTGTTCATTAATTTTTTCGTTCATTCATTTTTGGTAGGATTACTTATCAGGGCATAGACATTACAATTCTATTTTATGTTTCGTTGGTTGAACTGCATTGTTCCCAACTCAAAAAAACACCAATGTCTGGTTAACTAACTCGCGGCGTAATTACGTAACACACTAACAGTAGGAATGGGTTTCATTTTGACAGTTCAACAACATTCATTGCGTTATTTACGTTGTTGAGCAGACAAATTTTTCGAACATATGAAGCAATGGATTAGCAATAGGCTTCAAAATGATTCAGATTGTGATAGATAGTGTGTTACGTAATTAGGGTGCTGGTGTTACTTTTTAATGGTGCAACGCGTAATAAGAGTTAAAATTTTATTTACTTAACTTCGAGTTTACAAACTCTAAATTTATTGATTTAACCCGACTAAACTTGCAAGTGGGCGGAACATAAATAGCCATCCGGACCAACTTTCATGGGAACTACAAGAAAACAATAAACCCACAAAGCTAATGGGAGCTTATGCTTACGTCACAAGAGTAAAAATACCAAGGTGAAACTCTCCATAAATGTTTGATAAACAATTCCGTAAAATTGGCGAATCAGAAAATAATTTTGAGTAAAAGAAATCATGAGTGCTCCAGATTCCTTTAAAGTCGTTTCATTATAAAAATTAAACCACTTTCGTAAAAGTATTGGGTTACTGTGCCGGTCCCGAGTTGAAATTTCACTGGCCATTACTTTCTTACAATTTTTGTAACTGTGGCTAAATAATAACAGCCGCACGAGTCGATCTTTAAGGTAAAGCTACTCTTGCCGCGGTCGGTTTGTGGATGGGTGACCATCCATTATATATCGGGACCCCTCCGTGCCTCGGAAAGCACGCGGCTGTCAGTCGTAGATCTTTGACTGTCGTTACGGGTAGTCAGAAGCCCGAAACTCTGACAACCAGTCTTGCCAAGGGGTATCGTGTTACTTACCTTTGTTGTGGAAGTCAGACAGGCAGGCGCTCCATGTAAAATAGTAGTAAAATGTTGGGGTTGGCTTCCAAAAAGTCGATACCAATATAGTTAGGAAGAGGTTGGGCAGACAAAGTAGTTCGTTTATGATTACTTACCATCATGGCTCTCGGATTCTCCGAATAATCCACTGAATAACATTTGTTTTCGTAGGTTTCCGTCACGAAGTAACTTAGTCCCTGAAAATAGAAATAAAAGAAGAACATGAGATGAGATATTTTTAGAACGGCGTTATGTTTCTATTCCTAGCACAGGAGGAGAGGTCGGATATAGGAGGATTTTTCAGACAAAGTGAATGCCCAATTAAAGCGAAAATCCAACAGCGATTTATTTAGGCATTCATTTGTCGTCTATTGTTAGAGAAAACCGGAATGAAACTTATCCTAACTAACTATTGTAGATTTGAATATCACAAATAACTCAAAATTATTTCTATAAAAATGAAAAATCGGTTATTTGGGCTTAACGGATTTTTTATTTTTGTCTGTCCTTAAAGTCAGCTCTAAAAGCCAATAGACGTTTAATTACAGCAAAGAAAATGTACAATCAACTACACGTACATAGTATCAACTGGACATTGACAGGTTTCTTTATATATATTTATTTATTTAGAGTAGGTACTGCCACATACATTTCACAAAATTATTCAATTTTGTCTGATGTACATACATGACAATAACGGCGTACAATGGGTCCATAAAACTTGCAATTAATAATATTGGATACGCCGTACATAAATAACAAAAAATACAATTAAAACTGCAATTTGTAGCATTATGGTCTTTTGCAGTTACACAACTGACTGGATAATAATACGTCAAGATTGAGAAGCCACTCCTGACTTATAAAACACGTTTCGTTAATGATGGGATGTTATTTTTACCCATAAAGTACCTGTCCCACCGCCGGCGATTAACAAAAAGTGAGAAGAGTCAGCAACTAAAAACAAGTTGGCGAGCAACGAGCAGCGAGTGCGCGACGGCGACGAGTGATTGTTCAGGACACCCACTGCCGACGAGTAAGCGACTAGCTATCAACGATTTCTCGCTCAAGAAACGTATAAAATATTGTAGTCCCCGTTTAAGTAAAAGAGGTTTATCTAATATATCAAAATCTCGTGTCACAGTGTTTGTTATCAAACTCCTCCGAAACGGCTTGACCGATTTTTATGTATTTTTTTGTGTATATTTCGTAGGTCTGAGAATAGGTTGTAAAGTATATTTCATATCGCTGCGGGTGAAACCACGGGCGCAGCTAGTATATATAGTTAATCGCTGACTGTTCAGTGTTCACACCGCCGGCGAGTACTCGTTTGTCGCAGCGACAATAGCTATCAAAGAGAGTACTCGCTCAGCGACGTTCGCTTGGCGGGCAGAACACTCGCTAAGAGACTCACTTTTGGTACATACACAAACCAGCGAGTAATCGCTCGTCGCTATCGCGCACTCACTGCCCGTTGCTCGCCAACCCGTTTTTAATTGCTAGCTCTACTCGCTTCTCATTGATCGCCGGCGGTGGGCAAGGTGCCCTAAGGTCGACTGTATATAGAGGTCGAGGCTGTGACACTATCCAATCAATCAATTGACTCAGCTTCTCGTAGTCCACTGACACACTCCCAATTTGCACCACGACACCCGGTTCTTTGCCTCCCACATCCTGCCAGATCTCTAAGGTCGGCGATACATCTTGCTATCTTCATTGGTCTCATTGTACAATTACTATTATTAATTTTCAAACGACACTTGGTGACAGGCGCAACGCGACGGCGCGACGCGATACTGGTAGATAAATTTCCATTAAGTTTTCATATAAATTATTCTACTACAGTCGCGTCGCGTTGTCGCGTGGTACCTGACAGCGGGAGCCTTAATGTACTGTGTAAGCGCCTTCAAATGGAATTGCGTTTGCGAATTCGATATTTAAAACAGAACTTAAATTGTACAATAACCGGAATAAATGCTCTAAATGATGGTGTAAACCACATCAAAATCCATTGTTCAGTTTAGAATCTAAGTGTTCACACAAACAGACACGGAATTCAACTTTGATTTATAACATGAAAATATAAATATAGGTAAATGGTACTCACCACAACAGCTATAAATATACTCATGGTAATCTGGATCACGTTGTAGACCATCACCAAATGTTTCAAATTGTATGGTTTCTTGTCCTTCATATACCTTGGACCGGCTTTGGTACAGAAGTAGAGATATGTCGCCAGTATTGTCAGGAGAGGACCAGGGCCAGCTACTAGCCACCAGTCCTTTGTTCGAGGGTCTAGAGAAGGATTAAGGACATTTATTATTTATTTATTTAGAAGCCATTGCGCGTGGCTTCGCCTGCGTATATGTCAGAAATTATCACCGTGGGAACGTATTACCAGAATAAAAAGTATCCTATGTTCTAACTCAGGTCATGGTCTACCTGTGTGCCAAGTTTCATCGAAATTCGTCAATCTGTTAAGGTGTAAAAAGGTAACAGATAGACAGACAGACAGAGTTACTTTTGCATTAATAATATTAATAAATAAGTATTATATATGTAAAAATATGGATGGATATACACTATTCAAATCACACATTTAATTATTTAAATAACAGTTCTGTAAGACTATATTGTTATATCAATAGATCGTAGAGAGCATGGGATTCTGGACCCCTAGGTCGAACAAGGTTTTATTAGATTTTCCCATCTATAGGAAACTTCTATCTAAAAGTTTCGATCCCGCGAGAATATCGAGATGAAAAGTATCCTATGTCCTAATCCAGATCATGGTTTACGCATGGGCCCAATTTCATCGAAATCCGTTAATCCGTTTCAGCACAAAAGCGTAACAAAAATACTTACTGTCGTAATTATAATATTAGTTCGGATTTTCTGTAGCAACCTGGGGCCATTTTTTTCATTTTTTGAGCGTGACCTTCAAAAGGCACGCGCCTGGGCTTTGGGAATAAGACCGGCGGGGTAATTACGTAACACACTAACAGTAGGAATGGATTTCATTTTGACCGTTCAACAACGTTCATTGCGTTATTTACGTTGTTGAGCAGACCAATTTTTCGAACATATAAAGCAATGGATTAGCAATAGGCTTCAAAATGATTCAGATTGTGATAGATTGTGTGTTACGTAATTAGGGTGCGGGAGTGTGGGATTTTTACCTCACTAAAACCACCCCAGTGGTCATCATCTGCACATGGAAGGGGCTCCGTTACCTCTCAAAAGACCGATCCGAAACCCCCTCTGTGCAACGCTTGTTAGGGCACATCTCTGGGGAGACTGTAAAGGGGGTCTCCCCGAAACCTACGTGTGCAAGGCCACCGTCTTCCCTGAGGTCCCTCAGTGAGCGGACAGAGTCCCCACTCTGAGCACCCGCCACCCCAAATTCGCGCCTGCTGTAAATGATGCCGGCAGGGTTTCGGCATTTTAAGCGTCTAGGTGGTTGCCTCCCCGACGCCTTCTTCTCCGAGCGGGATCAGCCCTCTTACAATCCCGCTCGGCTGCCTCCTTCTCGACCATCACAGTCTCACAGAAGGAGGCAGCAACCTGGGGCTTAGATATTGATTTGCTATTACGTACATTGGACATATAATAACATAACTGGCCAAATCTGGATGTATTATTCATCTCTGCCTACACCTTCGGGGCACACAGGCGTGATGTGTGGTGATGGTTGGGAAAATCATGCTTGGTGGCAGAAATAGATAATCATAGTTGATAACAGGAAACTGTCAAAACCAAATTTATGGAAAACCCTTATGTTTTTCCGTAAATAATAATTCGGATCAAGTTTTAAAGTTCCTTCTCACTTCTGTATAAAAATATGTCACAAAATATATTATAAAGATGAATAATGATTAGTATTTGCTTTATTAATTTTTTAATAAAAATATACAACATGTATTTGCATGTATATTTTTATTAAAAATCTAATATATAAAATTCTCGTGTCACAGTTTTCGTTGCCATACTCCTCCGAAACGGCTTAACCGATTTTGATGAAATTTTTTGTGCTTATCCGGTATCTATGAGAATCGGCCAACATCATTTTTTTTTTTTTTTTTTTTTTTTTTTGTTAGGTAGGGTAGGGAGTTAGGGAGGTAGGTAGGTAGGTAGGGTAGGTAGGTAGGGTAGGTAGGTAGGTAGGGTAGGTAGGTAGGGTAGGTAGGTAGGGTAGGTAGGTAGGTAGGTAGGGTAGGTAGGTAGGGTAGGTAGGTAGGGTAGGTAGGTAGGGTAGGTAGGTAGGGTAGGTAGGTAGGGTAGGTAGGTAGGGTAGGTAGGTAGGGTACGCCGTAGATAAGTACCGCAACCCGTGCGAAGCCGGGGCGGGCAGCTAGTATTAATATATAATATAATATAATATTAATATTAATACTAATGATTATTCATCCTTATAATATATTTTTACACAATGGTCAATCATTTATTATAATTTTGATTACCTATAACAAAAAAAAAACAAATACCTATGTATATCTAAAAGTAGTTTTTATTAATGTATTTTAAAGGGAACTTACCCGATAACTCTTCGAATACATAATGATATCCTTGCATTGCTTGCTGAACAACCGCCATTTTTTAGAAAAATATTATTTTGATTTTCCCAAAAATATCACTTATATTATTATCACTATTTTATCCACTTATCTAATTGTTACCTTATTAATCAATTTTATTTATAAACGAAAATATTATCCACTTGGCAAGCCAATCGAACCTGCTTGCGCAAGCGTCACTTACAGACTAACAATAATTAAGATATTTGAAAGCTTATACATATTTCGCCACCTGTTTCGGAGATCGTACGGGTCACATTATTTGCAAAGATTTGCTGACATTATTTTATTTTCGGAATTGATAAAATATATTTATTGTTATGTATACTTTTGATAATATTATTTCGTACAGTGAGACGATTTAAACCTTCGGCAATGTTTACCTCGTGCACTATGTTATAAATAATATTTGAATTGCTTGAATCGGTGGAGTGAACAACTATCAGATTATTTATAGTGACTATTTGATAAGTAATCTAGTCTCAAGTGGTATTAATTGTTACCTCTGAGAAAGTAATTAGAAGTGTGGGGTACTACACTCCTATATCACAGTATAAAAGGCACTATTGCATGGACTAATTTAATTTTAACAATAACTGCAATGATTTAGGTCGTGTCGTTTTATGATTGTTTTAATTTTAACTAAAAATTATTAGAGACTGCTGCGGTTATATTAATGAATTAAGGATAGTTAGAACAGTTTTCCTGTAAGGTCGCCCAGCGTTGATTGGTGTAAATTTTATGATTGCACTGTGGAAGCTATAGTTTGTTATGAATTATAAATTTAATACTTATATTCTCACGATTTTTTCACGCGAATTCATAACGTCACGTTGACAATGCTGTCAATGGTTTTTTTTTAAAGTAACATTCAGTAAAAAGACCGACCAACCTCATTTTTGAAATACAAATATTGATTTTACTATTCACTATTAAACATTGGTCAAATAAACTAAATGTATTAAGTAGTTATATTTTATCCAATGTTATGAAATTAACCACGCAGTAAGCGGCTCTCTGGTTCTGTTCGAGAGTCATAATCTATTAAATCAAATGTCTATTGTAAAAACTAATTAGTTGCGATGATTGCTAATGTTTAAATAATATCTAGTTTATTAGTGACCTTAACTATCCTCTCAGAAACGGCAACAATTACGAAAATTGTATTAGCTGGGATCATTCTATGAATTTATTAATTGGGCAGGTACCTATACACCGTGCGCTACAATGGTGACATTAATTTAACACACGATATTCGTTTTAATTTCATTGATGCAAAGTTATGATCCACGAAACAAATATCCTCCTTTGTAACCAACTTCAAAAAAGGAGGAGGTTTTCAATTCGACGGTATTACTATTTTTTTTATTAATGTGTGTTAGCTCAGATCTTTTTTCTAGGAGAACCGATTTGAATGATTATTTTTTTTTTATTTGAAAGCTGGTGCTTCTCACGTGGTCCCATACAAATTTGATCAAGTAAGTTCTGACTAGTAGTTTTTTGAGTTATCCGTAATCCTGCGTATTTTTTCCACTTAGTTTATATTGATGATGTTTTAATAATTTCCTGTCACTGTTATTTAGTAGAGGTATACGAATTTGTGTGGGGTAGGTACCATAACTAAAAAGTGAAAGATAAAAACTTTTTTACAAAAAAAACAACGGAGTTCCAAAAAACAAAACACAAAAAAAGAGATAAATAACCTTTAATTTCGGAAGTCGGTGGCAAAAAACGAAAATACAAAACCAAAGACACCGACTTCCATAATTTTTTACTTTTTTGTGTTTTTTTTAGAAGTCGGTTGTTTTTTTTGTAAAAAAGTTTTTATAGGTAATGTTGCATATAAGATGCTCCTTTGTACAAATAAACATTTTGGTAGCTACCCCCAATGATAAAATAAGTTAAATAAGGCAATGTTTTTAAATAAAAGTTTTTATTTTCTAGGTGGATATATAGTTATTTGAAGGTATCATAAAATGAATTCAATAGGTACCTACATTTTAGTAACGTCATGTTATTGTTATTGTGCAAAAAATGCAAAATAATACAGGAAATACTCGTATTTCTGTATAGTTAACATGACGACTTTCCTCAACCGCCAACATCAATCAATTCTAAAAATAGGAATTAAATTCAAACCAGTATGTTAACATAAATAATGTTTATAGATCAAAATCAATGTTTCCAAGAATATTACATGAGTCAACAATCCACAATGTTAGATAATATTGTTTGCAGTTACTCGTCTGTAGTGTTATATCAGTAAAGTGAAGAGGTTGATAATATGCAAATGATAACAAAAAGGCTTTTGAATCATCGGGCATAGTTTGCAGTTTAAAGTCATCGGTACTTTTAGTACCGATGACTTTCGTTCGTTCCCTATTGATAAAACAATTCAATTTAATTTAATATCTTTATTGTAGATCATAGGTAGGTACATAATACAGCGGGGTAATTACGTAACACACTAACAGCAGGAATGGGTTTCATTTTGACTGTTCAACAACATTCATTGCGTTATTTACTTTGTAGAGCAGACAAATTTTTCGATCATAAGAAGCAATAAATAGGCTTCAATAAATAGGATTCAGATTGTGATAGATAGTGTGTTACGTAATTAGGGTGATGGTCTTAAATTGTATAATTGTGATCAGCTACGTCCCGCCCTTAGGGCATACAATAGTTACATTGAAATTAAATTTACAATTATTCATCAAATCAAATCAACGAAATAAAAAAAAAAAATCTGATAAATCTACACGGGCACGTAGGAAACGTCAGAAGCTAGGTGCACGGTTCCAATTGGTTGTTTCCTATGGAAAAGAACCGGCAAGAAACTCCGCGGTTACTCTTTTAAAAATAAGGGGTTTTTACAATGCTTCAAATTACAGTGTTGATAGGTATGGAAGGACAGTGTAGGCCTGTCAACAAGTAACAGGTACTCAACAAAGTATAAAAAGGTCTACAAATCTACAGTCTACAAATTAGGCCTACAACGTTCTCACATTCACAAAATATACAAGAATCTATATAAAAATAAAAGCCTATTTAAACCAAATGACATGATGGCCATTACAACTGTAACAAATCTGAATAAAAATCCTGTCTACAAAAGCCATCAGTAAAGAGTTGAAATAAGAATTGGAGGTACATAATGTCAAAACCTAATGAGAAGATTATGCCAAAGAATTGTTACAAATTATTAAGAATTCACATAAAATATAAAAAAGATAAAAATTAAAACCGAACCAATTAAGGTAGGTACACATCAATGGGCCACTGAACGCATCATGACTGAGGGGGACTATATTGGGGCTGTGATTTGTCTGATAGGAAGTCTTTTATAGAGTTGTAGCACTTGTTTACTAATAGATCATGGAGACACTTTATTTTTTTTAAATTTCCGTAATTATTCTAATAGGCCCCGGAATATCAGCTCGCCGTCCGGTAAGTAATAGGCCCGGGTCGACGGCGCGTCGTGTTTCACGCGCGCCTCAAAGAGATGTCAGCATCATTGACGGGGTCCGATAGGGCCGATGCCTGCCGGGGTCGCGGATTGTTCGAAAGAGTTACCGTGGCCCTGGCGCACAGGCAACTGAAGGAACACGGGTGGGTTTTAGTCAGTAAGAGTCAGAGAGAAACACAGAGGTGGTACTTGCATTCTTGTTAAGAAGGGTCTACGCTACAAAGAATTATCATTTATAAAAACTCATGCATCGGTTAATACATTCGAGGCATGTGGCATAGAGCTAGAAAATCAGAAGTTAGTGATTATTTGCTTATACCGAACACCTCAATCCGATCCTAACCAATTTTTAAGTAAGTTAGATAGTGTCTTACATGATATACACAAGAAATATAAAACTAGAACACGCATAGTCTTAACAGGTGACTTTAATATTAATACCTTGAAACGAACCAAAATAACTCGGCTATTTCAAGACATAGCACACAATCACAATGTTAAAATTCATATAGAGGTAGCTACTCGAAAAAACTCATGTATAGACCATATATTAAGTAATATACCCGATGCCATTGCAACAGTGCTGCCACTCCATCTCTCTGACCACGACACTGCACAAATGCTAAGCTTTCCTTTGAGGCTTCAAACTACAGTTCCCTCAATATACCACATTTACAAAAGAGACTACAGTCTAGATAACACGCATACATTCAGGGAATGCTTACAAAATCTATCCTGGACAGATATCTACATGGAAAACGATGCAAATAAAGCATTCACCTCTTTCCATGAACTAGTATGTCTGCTTCACAAGCTCTGTTTCCCAAAAGTACGGGTGAAGATAAATTTAAATAATAAAATAAAGCGAACGTGGATAAGCAAGGGCCTTAAACAAAGTTCAAAAACAAAGCGTTTCTTACGATATAAATATTATAAAAATAAAAATAATAATAATAATAATAATAAGCCCCCTAAAATCCTACCTTACGTCCAAGCTGAACACCTAGCTACGTGGGGGGCGGACACGCGTACTGTACAACTGTACAAAAAACTTTCGCGGCTAACAAGGAAAGGTAACCCTTTATGGAGATGAGCAATAAGAGAGTATATAATTTACGGCCGCTTCCCGGGGAGCGCCGGGGCGCATCTGGAGCCGATGCCAGGTGCCACAGCATGCGAACCATCGGCGGCGAGGAGTTGAGCAAGCGGGCTCCCACCGACAAAATTGCTACAGCTGGTCGTAGTGTGTTGAACAGGCGGGCTCACTACGTAGAAGCCACAGCCGATTCCACGGGCGATGATACTATTTCATTATTTTCATCCATCCCTTCAACTCGCCCCTCCTACATGACAAGAAGAACAGCTAGCTTGTCTACCACCAGCACGCTTGATGGTGTTGTGCAGGAAGTCAACCTTGACGCAGAGCTTGCACCCACTACAAGCGCCCCAAGTACGCGCAGACGATGGACACCTGAAATGAATAAGTTCATACTGCGCACTTACCTTCAATTGACCGCACTAGATACAGACACAAAAACTTATCTTGAACCGCTCCACCTAAAATTTATAGAAAAATACCCGAACATGCAGGTTAGTCGACAGAGAATAGGAGACCAACGTAGGGCCATAATAAACAATAAATTACTACCACAAAAAACTATAGAGGAGATAAGAAACGACGTAAAAGAAGAGTTAGATCGTCTACAATTTAATCATTCCACCCAACAGTCACAAAACGCTATTGACCACGTACAACAAATACTTACACCCACACAATCTACCCAAATGCAACCTAGAACCCCAGAAACACATAGTGCTAAAACTATAACCCAGACTCGAATGAGATGGACCAGTGAACAAAATGAAGCTATAATGCGGTCTTATTATCGAGTTACAGATATAGGTAGAAACGAAACAATATATAGAAGACGCATGTATGAAGATTTTATCAACAGCTTCCCTGCACTTGCTCATCTTACCGAACAACGAATAGCTGATCAGAGGAGAGCAATTATAAACAATAAGTACGTCACTAGTGACAGATTAAATTCATTAAAACTAGAAGTATCTGAAAAATTACGACTAGATAATCTTAACTTTACCAACTTCACAAGCGAAACGACGCTAGTAAACCCAAACCACAACAGTAATTCTGAAACTCAATTTATAAACAGCATCGACATTAACTCAACACAAGAACCTTCACTTACTTTATATCATACTGAAATCAACATTGCAGAAGAAATTCTACCTAACCAACAAGTGACCCTAGATAGGGACCCACTAATAGATGAGACGTTCCAACAAGCATTCCACTATTATAAAGAAACTAACCCTACAAATAGAATTTTTATCCCCAAACAAAAACCTTCTAAAAAACTTGCCCGTATAGTTAGCTACCTAAACAAAATAACTCTACCTGCAAACGTTAATAAAGAAACTGACTTCTATACTTTACAGACTACTATATATTGTGCCGCATGGACCGTAGCAAAAGTTAATGGAGCAAAGATAACCCTTCAACCAAGAGAAATCACCCAAAGGGTAAAAAAAGAATATAAACCTAACTGGGAGACACGACTAGAACGAAAATTAAATGATTTACGATCAAAGATAGCTAAAATGACCCAATTCATCAATGGCAATAGAAGTAGGAAAATAATTAAACACGTTAACAAGATAATAGAACAATACAGAATCCACACTGTTCATGAAGAACCAAATACACAAGCAACTCACACATTAGACACACTTAAACAAAAACTGTCAGTCGTAACAGGCCGACTACAACGATACAAAGCATGTACCCAAAGAAAACTACAAAACAGTCAATTCACCCACAATGAAAAACTTTTCTACCGCAATGTTAGACAGGCGACATCTAACGTTCAGGATAACAACACAAATGATGATGATCATAATAGCCCTGACTCAGAGATGTTACAAAACTTCTGGGCAGGAATTTGGGAACAACCAATCGAGCATAACGCCCAAGCAGATTGGATACAAACAGAACTGACAAAGAGCAACACAAATATTCAAGCAATGACATTTGATCACATATCCCCAGAAATTTTCCATAAAGTACTTTCTCGTTTACATAACTGGAAAGCACCCGGTTCAGATAACATTCATAGTTATTGGTACAAAAAATTTACATCTATCCATAGTTTTTTGTATAATCACATAAATACATTCATCCAGGACCCTAAAACAATACCACCCTACGTAACTTCAGGTACAACTTTTATGATACCTAAAGATAGTAATGATCTCTCAAATCCAGCAAAATATCGACCTATAACATGCTTGCAGACCTTGTACAAAATTATCACATCTTGTTTATCTGAAGTAATATATCAACACATTGACACTAATAATATCTTAGCTGAACAGCAGAAAGGATGTCGGAAATTCAGCCAAGGCTGTAAGGAACAATTAATCATAGACTCAGTAATTCTTAAAAAAGTTCAAAAATCTAAAACCGATCTATTTAGCATGTACATTGACTACAAAAAAGCCTACGACTCTGTTCCCCATTCGTGGCTTGTAAAAATTTTAGAGATATACAAAATACATCCAACTATAGTAACATTCTTAAAGGCCATGATGACAACCTGGACCACTGTACTAAGACTAACTTCCTCTACTAAAACAGTAGACACCAGCCCAATAAAGATTCAGAGAGGGATCTTTCAGGGTGATGCTTTAAGCCCACTATGGTTTTGTCTAGCTCTAAATCCCCTATCTAATATATTAAACGCAACTACTTTAGGAATCCCATTAAAAAATACAACTACCGAAGGACATACTGAGGTTCAAAAAATTAAATTAAATCATCTGTTGTACATGGATGATATCAAACTATACTCCAAAAGTGAGACTCAACTATATGAATTAGCAAACTTGACAGAACAATTCTCAAACGATATTAAAATGAAATTCGGCATAGATAAATGCAAAATAAATTCAATTAGAGCAGGACAGAATTACCAACACCAATACACTTTAGAAACAGGAGAACAGATAGAACCATTAGTGGAACAAGATAGTTATAAATATTTAGGCTACACACAATCACGACAGATACACTATAAAGAAACTAAACAAAAACTAACATTACAATTTCAACACAGACTAAACACAATTCTGAAAACGCAACTATATTCTCGAAATACTATCAAAGCGATTAACACCTTTGCTATACCGGTTCTCACATATTCTTTTGGGATAATCAATTGGACTAAAACCGACCTAAAAAACCTTCAAAGAAAAATTAATACCACAATGACCAAATTCCGCAAACACCACCCACGATCCTGTCTGCAGAGATTAACACTGCCGCGAAAAGAAGGAGGTAGAGGACTAATTGACATCCTAAACCTACATAATAGACAGATAAAAGCACTTAGACAATTCTTTTTTTCAAAAACCAAAACTTCTATTCTTCACAAAATTATAACACACAACGACCAAAACTTAACACCTCTAAATTTAAAAGATACATCTGAACAGAGAAATGAGAAAGTAATCGACGACAAAATTAAGCTTTTGGAATGGACCCAGAAATCTCTACACGGAAGACATCGCCAAGATTTATGCCACATAAATGTCGACAAAGAAGCGTCGAACGCGTGGTTAAATCGAGGTGAACTCTTCCCGGAGACTGAAGGGTTCATGCTTGCTATACAAGATCAGGTAATTGAAACCAAAAATTACAGAAAGTTTATCATAAAGAATTTAAATAACGACACATGTAGGAAATGCAATAGTTCTCCAGAAACGATTCAGCATATCACAGGCGCGTGCAAGTCAATTGCCCAAACAGACTACAAACACAGACACGATCAAGTAGCCAACATCATACACCAAAAATTAGCACACCAGCACCAACTTACAGATTCCATTATACCATACTACAAATACAATCCAGAAACTGTATTAGAAAACCCCTCAACCAAACTATATTTTGACCGCGCCATTCTTACTGATCGAACAATCCATTTCAATAGACCAGATATTACACTTATAAATAAGATAAACAAAACCGGATATTTAATAGATATTGCTATACCAAATACACATAACATGCAGACAACAATAGCAGAAAAACTGAGCAAATACTCTGAATTAAAAGATGAAGTAGCCCGACTTTGGCATCTGCAAAAAGTTACAATAGTACCAATAGTATTGTCTACAACAGGAGTAATACCGAAACAACTTCACCAGTCCCTTAATTCTCTTAACTTACCTCCAAATACATACCATCTGCTGCAGAAGGCAGCCATACTAAACACATGCAGACTCGTGAGAAAGTTTCTGCAATGTGAATCAGAAAACCCACATCAAAACATAAATACGCAACCATCTTCTGTGCAATCTTCTGCACGTGACCGCACTTAAACCAACTGATAATCACTTGGCTTAGGCCCGTGTTATCAGCTCTTTCCGGCTAGCCGAGAAAATAAAATAAATTTCAAAATAATAATAATAATAATAATATCGTTTATTTGCATGAAATATGGTGCTTACAGATCTCATAATACAATACATAGTACTTCATATTCCGCCTATTAAATTCAGCATGCAAATTTAGATTGTGCCATAATTTTAATGAATTAAAAAATAATTGAAATATGTCACGATGGGAAAATGGCAAGAAATTAAAATACAAGTGTCAAACTATGATTATTACAAATATCAAACTATGAAAATTACAAAGGTCAAACTATGAAAATTACAAATGTCAAACTATAAAAATTACAAATGTCAAACTCTAAAAATACTAATGTTAGAACTATAAAAATTACAATGTTCAAAATTAAGCATACAGGAATGTCAAAGTTAGTTTAATTACATTATTCATGTCTGTAATAAATTCCTCCTCGTATTATAATTCATAAATTCATTAATAGAATAGAAACAGTTTTCAATGAGCCATGTTCGGAGTCTTTTTTGAAATAGATTCGTTGGCAGTTCTCTAATTATCTTAGGTATATTATTATATGTCTTTATTACCATTCGACTGGTGTTTTTATGGCAAAATGCTGTTCTACACCTAGGCATAGCCAATCTGGTTGGATCCCTTGAGTGTTTACCTATTTTATATATGTTTACACTATCGGCTTTACTAAATAGGTTAGGGTGTTTTTTTACAAACACTCCCATTTCCAATATGTATAAGCATGCCAGTGATAATAATTTATGCTCTTTTAATATGGGTCTGCATGATTCCAATGGACCTGCACCAAACACAGCTCTTAAGCACTTTTTTTGAACAATAAAAGCCCTATTGCTGTCCGTAGAATTGCCCCATATTATTATGCCGTATCTAAGTACAGATGAGACGTAACCATGGTAAGCCAGTAGAGCGGCATTTACTCCAACAGTTTTCCTTAAATTCCTTAGCGCAAATGCAAAGCTGTTTAGCCTGTTGCATATGTTGTCTATATGTTTTTTCCAATTGCAATTCTTATCAATTACTATGCCTAAGAATTTTGTATCGTTAACTTCTTCAATGTCATTATCACGCCCAATAATTTTCATTGTTTTATTTGTCATCTTGTAATTACAGAAATTAATATATTTTGTTTTGGAAATATTTACACATAAATTATTTTGTTCGAACCAGTCTAGTATGCTTTCTACGGCAGTATTTATTTTGTCCTCATGCTGTTCATTTTCATTTTCATTATTTATTACTAATGAAATGTCATCTGCAAATAACACGCATTTTTCCTGTGTTACTTTTGGCAAATCGTTCACATACAGAAGAAAGAGTAGTGGCCCCACAATGCTACCTTGAGGCACGCCATATGTATTGGTCCTAAACTGAGATTTATAATTTAACACTTCTCTTTCTTTGTTCATACCTAAAACTTCAACACGTTGTTGTCTGTTACTTAGGTAGTCTTTAAGCCAATTTAACGCTTTTCCTCTTATTCCGCAACTCTCACATTTTCTTAACAGTATGTCATGTTTTACAGAGTCAAATGCTTTGCTCATGTCAAAAAATATAGCAGTGACTGGTATTTTCTTATCTATATTCTCGGTAATTAATTTAATGAGTTGATAGCAAGCTAGTGTAGTTGACTTCCCTCTTTGAAAACCGTTTTGTTCCGGACTTATTATACTATATTTATAAATAAATGAGACAATCCTATTACACATAGCTTTTTCATATATTTTTGAAAATACCGGAATTAAGGTTACGGGTCGGTAATTATTTAAATCATATTTGTTATTTTTTTTGTACAAAGGCTTTACTACTGAAAACTTCAATTTGTCAGGATACTTTTCTTCAAAGAAACTTAAATTAATCATATGAGCTAAAATAGGTGACAGTATATCAACACAAGATTTTATAATTTGTGTCGAAATCTCATCATATCCCACAGCGTTGGTATTATTTAATGATGCAATTACTTTACTTATTTCATTTGGTGTACAGGGTTCTAGATATATACTATTACCTTCATTATTAGTATTAATCGTGGATCTATTTTTACCACTATTTGTTATGTCAATGTTTGTAGAATCAATAAAATGATTATTAAAAGCCTTAGCTATTTCTTCAGGATCTCTTATTAATGTATCGTTTAGTTTAATAGCGTCTATATATTGTGAGTCTCTACAGTTAGGTTTATTTTTAATCAATTTCCAAGTTGCTTTACATTTGTTTTTTGCTTTCATAATATAGTTGTCGGACGTTTGTTTCCTAGATACATTAATGCATTTTTTTAACAGTTTTGCATATTTATTATATTTTAATTTATTTTCTAGGGATTTATTTTTATGATAGTTGAATTTAAGGTATCTTTTAGAGAGGCATGATTTTTTAATACCTTTAGTTACCCATTTCAAAGTAGGTGATTGATAATTTACTTTAATTTTTTGCAGGGGAAAATTTAATTTATAGAATAGACTAAAAATTTCATGAAAGTTATTAAAAGCTGTATTTGGATCCATTTCGTCATAAATATCCTGAAACGTAAGGCTCAAGAGACACTCTTTAAATTTATCGATATGTTCTTGACTATAATTCCTCCTATATATAAAACAATGCGATGGAGCAGGCCTATTTAATGAAGTATTTGATGGGAATGTTAATATCTGGGCAGTATTATGGTCTGAGAGGTGTAGTTCACATGTTTCACCGGAAGAGTCAGGTATATTGGTAATAATGTGATCTATGCAAGCGGTATGCCGGGTTGGAGTTTTTATTTTTAAAGTTAAGTTATAATTTCTAAGAATATCATTTAATAAAGTGGCGTTTTTATTCGTGCTGAGGGTATTTATGTTTAGATCTCCGACAAGTATAATTTTGTTGTTTTTCCTGTCGCTTAGTTTATGTAATAGTAGCTCTAATTTCTTAAAAAATATTGCTATGTTTGAATTGGGTGTTCTATAAACACATACAATAGTACAATTATAAAGTGGTATTTCTATGCCACAGGATTCGAATACTTTCTCCACGGCCATTTCTTTGCATAATTGTAGTATTTTATAATCCAAGAAATGCTTTATTAAAATACATACCCCACCTCTATTTTCCTTATTTCGAGAGTATGAAGTTGCAAGTGTAAAGTCATTAATACATATGTTTATTTCGTTGTTAGCTCTAACAAATGTTTCTGAAAAACAAAGTATATGAATATCTTTATGCCTGTCATTAAACTCCGATAAACATATTTCTACCAAAGGAAGTTTATTCAATAACCCTGCAATATTTTGGTGCAGTAGTCGTATGTTACAAGATTCAACTTTAGCAGTCTGTTCCCTCTTTTTAACTATACTAGGGACGAAAAAACTTATCCTTTCTTAATGTTGTACAGTTCTCTGAATTTGTTTCCTCATCAGTTTTGAGGCAATTTTGTTGTAAATAAATGTCAAGATAGCACTTTAGATTGTCAAAAATATTCTTCATCCCATAATTATTGAGGACTCCATGGCGTCTATAAAACATTGTTTCATTATATGTCAGATTTAAATTAGAGTCAAATATCATCGTATAATCATGAGTACAGTTATCACGGTAGATTAAATTGTTAAATGTTTCTATTCTGGAGTTAAACATAGAAGAGTAACCATTAAATTTATATGTAGGTAAACAGAGCAAAATGTTAGTGTGCTGAATTGACAGTAATATGTTCCTTAAACTAGTAATTAAATTAAAATAGTTGTCAGTTTTTCTAAAATCTTGTTCGCCTATGAAAATAAGACAATAGTCTTGTTTTGTGTAGTTTAACAATTTTTGGTCTAAGTTAACGAGCAACTCTATAATCCCACAATTTGTGGAGATGTAATGACATACATTATGACGTGGGAATGTACTTTGTGCTATAGATAGTACTTTATTTGTATTGTTACTACTTATTATACAAACTCTTTGCTGTTGTTTTTCCTGATGTCTTTCTAATAAGGTACTGGTAACGCCATCTAGTTGCTGGTTGTCGTATATAGTGTTATTGCACGCAGCGCTAACCTCGCTAATTTTAACCGGTAGTGTGGGTTGAATGGTTTGTGAGCTAGTGGTGCCATCTGTTGTTACTTCATTACTCTCATTGATCCCAAGATCCACGTAGCTGTTATTAATTAGCTCATTCGTTTGAACCAAGTTTCTTGAAATCCTTCTCCTTCGTTTGCTTTTGCTGTTTATAGTATATACACCTTTTTTCTTCGTGTCTGAGCATATCTTTTGCAAATTTTCCGATTTGCTTTTTTCTTTATTTAAAGCGATTTTTAACGTCGTGTTCTCTTCATTAAGGTTTTCTATTTCCGCGTGTGCACTTTCTAATTCAGTTTTAAGTTTTATTACCTCTTCTTTTAAGTCCTCTATGTCACTGTCGTATGCAGTCGACAAGTCCGGTAAACTACATCTTCTAATAATTTCTGTGTTTGTTGATTCAAATGAGAGGTCTAGTGAGTCATTTCCCTGTGTTTTATGTCGACGAAATGTTACATTTTCTTCTTCCATTGTCAGATTATTTAAAAATTGATAATCCAATTATTCAATGTCATGTGCATATTACGATAAAGCTCTCTCTATCGGTACCTTGTGGAATCAAAACGGTAGCTGAAAGTCTTCAATGTTTTTCTACTCGCCGCTAGAGGGCACTGCTTTTATTCGATATTAGTGTCGCAGATATCCACATGAGGTGCTGGCGGTCACGTAGTTCACCATAACTTTTTTGTGAAGAAGAAACCTGTGACACACTATGTGGTGGCGTACAATATGTGGTGGTTATCACAGCAAATTGTATTCCTCCTTCAGTGATACTGCCATCTGTTTGAAAACACTGTAACTACCTCCAAGATCGATAGTTTTTTACTGTTCGTCCACTCGACGCTAGATGTCGCTCTTCGCTGACAATGGTAGCAATTTCAAATCTTGATAGAAAAACAAACCGTCACAGATTTTTATTTTATAAATGTTGATAATCAGCTCACCCTTTCGTAGTCTTTTAACTTATTTTTCCGTAATTGGGCGCACTATATGTGTCAAGGTCAGTTTAGTTAACAGTAAATTGTTATTGCACTTTAAACTGTTTTTTTTTGCACTGTCACTGGGTTCTATGTTGTTTTATGTATTTTTCTTCACATTCGTTTTTGTTCCCTTAGATAACACTTGATGACGTTTTTCAGCTAATGAGATTCACTTTGACGCGTAAGTAGGATATATTCACTTGGATATTTAATTTTAAACAATATTCTAAAAAATTTCGACAAGAGCTCAATGTTAGTTGACGGCAGCGCCATCTAGTCGTAGCGTATACTAAACAAGAATAAATACACCACTTATTCAAAGCTATTACAAAAATGTATCCACAATGCGAAACGAAATGCTAACATAAAATTTATGAATAATAATGACAACAAATGTAAAGCCGCATGGACAGTTATAAAAAACGAAATACACAATACGGACCTAAAAAATAACATTGAACACATCAAAACACATGACAACACCATACTTACCGAACCAGCAGAAATAGCCTCTGCCTTCAACAAGCATTTTACAAATTATATCCCTACTCAGAATTGTACAAACAGTTGCCGTAATGATACACTAACTGCTAACTCGATGTTCCTCATACCTATGTCCGAAAATGAGGTTAGGAAACAGATATTATCTCTGAATAATACTAACTCTGAAGGCTATGATGAACTTAACACCCGAATTATTAAGACGTGTATCAATGAAATAAGTGGGGTATTGACTTATCTAATTAACTTGTCCTTTTCACAAGGAGTCTTTCCGAACGCATTAAAAATATCTGTGGTCAAACCGATATTTAAAAAGGGTGAAAAATGTGACATGAATAATTATCGCCCCATAACACTGATACCCATAATGTCAAAAATTTATGAGAAATGCATGAATCAAAGAATAGTCGATTACTGTGAGAAATTTAATATAATAAAAGAAGCGCAATTTGGTTTTCAGAAACATAAGTCCACATCGTTGGCCATATTTTCACTCTTGAAATCAATACTGACAAGCATTAACAACAAACAGCTAACGACAGGGCTATTCTTTGATCTGTCGAAAGCATTCGATCTTGTCTCACATAAAATATTAATTTTAAAGTTAGAGGGCCTCGGTATTAGAGGTCTGCCTCTTGAATGGATATCATCGTACTTGACTAACAGACAACAACATGTCACGGTCACCAGACTTGATGAAAATAGGGACATGACAAACTACACGTCAGAATACATAAATATAACACGCGGCGTCCCCCAGGGTAGCATATTGGGTCCCATTTTATTTCTACTCTATATAAACGACATAGTTAAGGTAACCAACCATAAATGCTTCCTTTTTGCCGATGACATTTCCATAATTGTTACTACCGATAAGAAATATAAAACGATTACTGATCATGAAGCGGACATAAATAATACAATTAACGATCTAACGAAATGGTTAAATAATAATAATTTATCTATTAATCTTAATAAATCAGTATACATACAATTTAATCAATCTTATAATAACAAATTTAATTTTAAAATGGACATACCGAAAATTACACTTGTAACACAAACTAAATTTTTAGGAGTCATAATTGACGAACATTTAGACTGGAAAGCGCAGGTTGATTACGTTTGCACTAAAATAAATAAATTTGTCTACGCGCTGAGACAAATTAAAAAAGTAACTAATATTAAAACGGCTGTGATGTCATACCGCGCATATGTTGAGTCTTCACTACGGTATGGACTAATTATGTGGGGTAATGGTACTGATCACAATAGAGCATTTGTCGCCCAAAAGAAATGTATACGAGCTATATACGAGATTCCATCCGACGAATCATGTAAACCGATTTTTAAAGAGCTTGGTTTGTTACCGTTACCTTCATTATATATTTATGAAGCATGTATGTTTGTCAGAAAACACAAGGAACTTTTTAAAACAGCAGACGAAATAAACTCGAGAAGTCGACGTGACCAATATAGACTTGTGCTGGATGAGCTGCCTAGATCAGCAAAATATAATAAAAATTCTTTGGCTATGTGTGTACGGATTTATAATAAAATACCAAATGACCTTAAAACATTGAATTGTAAACTATTTAAAATACAATTATATAAATGGCTCAATAATAATAATTTTTATAATGTTAATGATCTTTTAAAATGAATTCAATGTGTATATAATATGTAAATGTAATTTAATTTAATTCAATATCACAATGTATTTTTAGTATGTAAGTTTGCATGCTTTAATCGTAAGCAAAACATGTAGATCTAAAAAAAAAAAAAAAAAAAAAAAACTGAACACCTTTGTATACCATGTTTTAAGCAAATAAAATATCTTATCTTATCTTATCTTATCTTATCTTATCTGACACGCCCTTCCGCTTCGCCCAGAGTGGGAGATGGTAATTTGATGAATTCCCACCAAAAAAAAAAGGACCCGGAATATTATTAAAGATACATGAAGCTGTACAAAAAATACTTTCATGCTTTAGATGAGTAGCCGATCTGTTATATAAAAATCTCAGTGTGAAAACTTAAGTGAAGCGAGCTGTCATTCCTTGATTATTAAACACTTTTGACACCTCACTTCAAATCTTTGGGGTTCGAACATTTTTCTAAGGAAGCTGGCATATCCCTCCGCCGCCATTTTTGTTTTTTTTCAAAGCTTCACGCGTTTTAGGTAGGGGACACTTATACAAACAACAATTGACAAGTAATGTGATGCCCATGGAGTAGAAAAAAAAGAAGGACTCCGCGCTACGGGTATAGAAAGTGAAGCACTGTAGGTATGCCGGAACGTTTGTACAAACATGCCTCACGCACACATTTACATCATAAGATGCCGACTACGTGCCACTACGGCGTCATTGTAGGTACTGTTTACGTCAAGTAATAAAATAAAATAATGCCTTCTTGTGTTGTGAAATGGTGTAAAAATAATTTTACATCCCAGAAAAAGTTTCAAGGAATAACATATCACCGAATAACAGCACGCACTCATAGATGGGTACGGCGCTTCACTTTCGATATGCGTGGCGCGGAGACCTTTTTTTTCTAGTCCTTGATGGTGCCCTAAAGTGTCACGTGTCCGATATATTTGGGCGGTAAACATCGCCAATCGCCAAAAAATTAGTACTATGAAAATCGTTTCAAATACAGTAATTACGTGTGAATATGCATTTCATTGTATTCAAATAATAGTTCTTAGGTTAAATTTATTATTTATTAGAAGACAGTGCTCATAAATTATGTTTGCACGAAAAGGTTAAAAAGTTCAAGTCACATAAGTACCCATTTTGACCAATCAACATTTGCGATGTGATCCGATTTAGTAATAACAGTAGATTTTTCGTGCAAATAATTACTTTATTGTATATTTAGCAAATCTTTTGATTAGTTTAATCAACCTGGGAACTAATATTTGAATACAGCGGATGAATGCGTATAGGTACACATTAGTATCTGCATTTATAATGATTTCATATGGCGATCTTTACCTCCAAATATATTGGGAACGTGACAATTTAGGGTACCATATTACAGATATTTTTTTTTTTTTAAGTGTCCTCTATCCATTTATATTCCTTTCATCGTGCGCGGAAGCTTTGAAAAATAATCAAAATGGCGGCGGGTCGGATATTCCCCAAAGGTTCGAACCCCTTTCACAGTGAGATTTTACAAAATAGATCGGCAGATATCAGACGCTTCAAGTTTTGTTAATTTTTGTCTTTCATTCGGCATTTTTCAACCAAAATGAAACGTCTTTACACAAAATGAATCAAAAGTAAAAAATGAATTCATTAGCGAACTGATCCAACATGTTGGACTTCGACACTCGATCTTTCACTCGCCTAACGTTAACGTTAACGTTTGTCTACTCCTTTCATTTATTTTTTTGACTATTTTGATAGTCAAAAAAATAAATGAAAGGAGTAGACAAACGTTAACTCCACTTCAGCTGATCCATATCTACATTTATGTTCGTATAAAGGCTCCCGCAAACAGGCGCGACGCGGCAGCACGACACAAAGGCACCGCTCGTCGCGCGACACGTGGTGCCTTTGTGTCTCGCTGTCGCGTCGCGCCAGTGTGCACGAGCCTTCACTCGACATAATGTATGTATCTGCTGATTTTTATTCACGCTTACAGGGTTGGTCCCATAATAAAAGTTGTAAGGATTAAAACGATCAAAATGTAACGGTGTATACTAATCGGAATTTTCATAATAGCAAATTGTAACGTGTCTGTGGTTATTTTCATCTGCACCCTAATTGTGTAACACACTATCAATCACAATCTGAATCATTTTGAAGAATAATGCAAATCCATTGCTTTTTACGTTCCAAAAATGTATCTGCTCAACAACGTAAATAACGCAATGAATGTCGTTGAACTGTCAAAATGAAAGCCATTCCTACTGTTAATGTGTTACGCAAGTACCCCGCTATTCTGTCATAGACATCTACGGCGTAGTACGCCGTAGGGTAAACCGCAGTAAGTATATTTATATAAATAAAAATGAATCGCCGAAATGTATGTACGCGCATAACTTTCGAACGACTGCACTAAATTGGATAATTCTAGCTAGGGGATGGGGGATTCTTGGTAGGGTAGGTAGGGTAGGTAGGTAGGGTAGGTAGGTAGGTAGGGTAGGTAGGTAGGTAGGGTAGGTAGGTAGGGTAGGTAGGTAGGGTAGGTAGGTAGGGTAGGTAGGTAGGATAGGTAGGTAGGGTAGGTAGGTAGGGTAGGTAGGTAGGGTAGGTAGGTAGGGTAGGTAGGTAGGGTAGGTAGGTAGGGTAGGTAGGTAGGGTAGGTAGGTAGGGTAGGTAGGTAGGGTAGGTAGGTAGGGTAGGTAGGTAGGGTAGGTAGGTAGGGTAGGTAGGTAGGGTAGGTAGGTAGGGTAGGTAGGTAGGTAGGGTAGGTAGATAGGGTAGGTAGGGTAGGTAGGTAGGGTACGTAGGTAAGTAGGGTAGGTAGGTAGGGTAGGTAGGTAGGGTACGTAGGTAAGTAGGGTAGGTAGGTAGGGTGGGTAGGTTGGTAGGGTGGGTAGGTAGGGTAGGGTAGGTAGGTAGGGTGGGTAGGTTGGTAGGGTGGGTAGGTAGGGTAGGGTAGGTAGGTAGGTAGGGTTAGATACTTAGTGCTCTCTCTGCGAAGTCGGGCCAGGTAAAGCTAGTTATTTTATAATTTAATCACTAGTGAGCTGCCCTTGCTACGCACAGGTGCTCTCCATCTACTAATGTGGTGAAATGTCATAGCCATCAAGATTTTTGAGCTATATCTAAGTTAAATATGAATGTACTATATGCAAAAACCTGTACCTGTACCTGTAACCTGTGTACTAAATGTTCTAATAAACGATGATGGTGACAACCACTTCAAAATACACTATTTACTTTAGAGTGAGTTTAGAAGATCTAAGCAGTCACACAGAGAGACACGAAAAGTGACTTCGTTCTATACTATCTATTTTTTACGTGCTGTTAATCTGTGAGCAAATATGTTACTAAATGAGCAATTTGCGAGGCAATTGAGAAAAATGGCGGATCATGGTCCATGAATACACAATCTTTCATAAAATTATAGTGATCATCGTCTATGTCATGCTTATGCTCAATTATTGTTGTTTTTTAATACCAAGAAGACTACCGAATAAATACACTACAGCGGGGTAATTACGTAACACACTAACAGTAGGAATGGGTTTTAGTTGGCTCATGTGATGCTATATGCTGAATTTGTGGGCTAGGACTTTATTTTTATTGGGACTCGCACAGGATTATTACAAACTAAATTAAACACACTCATAAAAACAAAAATATATAAACAAAAGTAAAATGAAAATAACAACAGAAAGTCCTGTACGAGGCCAAAAGGCCCCTATCTCAGCATGATGCTGCGAATCTGCGACATTTAAAAAATAAGTGTCGCAGGCCTGGTATTCTGATAGGGCCAGCCACAGAGTACATTTTATATAGGGAGATAGAGACGTCACTCGAACATTTCATGGCGCCCTCTAGGAACAAGCAAAAACAACACTCCATCAAGCAATATATAGGTACGTTTAGCTACTAGCTATACGTATACAAATAATGCTTCATAAAGCTATAATAGCTTGCAATCTGCAATAGGCCCTGTCCTATTTCCTTCCGTTTTAGTTAGGTACTAGTTTTTTTAATGAACTAAAAATAAAACACTAGATCCAATGTCAAATACCTACTTTATTTCTTCTTCAATATTTTTTTACAATATTTGAAGGCTAACTCCTGAATTATTACAATTCAGCACACAACACTTGATTTTCGTTCGTGACGTTCGTTTATATTTTTATACAACACAATATCGGTGCTTTCACAAACAAGTAAACACTCCAGATTTTTTCGCTGGGGCTGTTCAGATAAAGCGAAGATGTCGGTATCAACACTTTTCAGTTCAGTGGTTAGAAACAGAATCCTAAATGTCCATACAAGCAAAGTCGTCAAGAATAATTCACAAATTAATCGAACCGCAACCATTAATTTTTATTGTTCTCTATTCGGAAAAAAATTACAACATAATATTTGACAATTACTCGAGCTGCGTTCCTTTTTCCCATTTATATTAAAGACAGTTTCAAAAATTTGCGTTGCGTTATTAGATGATTTTATCCATTTAAAAAAACGTTGTATGTTAACACAATAAATGGAAAACCTGTCTCAAATCCTTAAAAAACTATTTGTAAAAAAGAAATGTTATTTAAAGAAAATCTGAATAAAATGGTATTATGTTTAGACCTATTTTTACATAGTATCTCTATGTAGTCTGTGGTTTAGACGAAACCCGTGAACATTTTGAGAACAGCAGCGCCTTCTACCAATAAGTGCATTCATCTTTGGTATTACTCTACTAGTAAATTAAAAATCTATAGAATTGAGTAGTGTAACTCCAAAATCAGAACCCTACTTAAACTGGTCGGTTATGATTCCCTTACTTTTATTCTAAGCTACAGCACCGTGGGGCCAGCTGCTGTGATGTTTTTGACGAGTAATGTACAAAGTTACTTCTCCAAAACAATACCTCTCTCGCTTTCAAATAAAATATTTTGACATGCAACAGTGATTACATAATTTTATTCAGTGCGTCATTGTACTAACTTGATTATCACTGGAATATCTTTAATTCCTGACTTCCTATAAAAGTATGACTGAAGACAAAACTGTTTAGGGATTCGAACTCTGTATTTTTACATATTTTTCATAGGCAGACGCAAAAATAAATGTTAACAAAATTTTGTTTGGGCGGTTGCCATTGTTCTTTATGATCTGCTACAGATTTATTTGATTAGCAAAAACCAGAATTGTGAGGCCAAGGAAGAGGGAAGTCTTTGCCTTGCAATGTGTTAATATAGTCTAGAATTAGATTAGATAAGAATATTTACGACACAAATTTTACGAGAAAAACATAAGAGTGGCAAAACTTTATGTATTTACAAAATGCACACAGAACATGTAGTAAAGGAATGTAAACACGTAGTTTGTCACGTGAATATATTATAATAAAACATGTGACAATTGTTGCTTAGTGAGCTAATAATAAAGACATTAATTATAACATACACGTTAAAACAATCGCGAATGCATTTTGGATGTCAAGGTCATTGCAACAGCAATGAAAATTTGAATACATAGATAGGGACCAACTGCTCAGCAAAAGCAGCAAAGGGGGCATTTTAATTCCAGCCATTATAATCATAAATTTATCCGAAGGATCTTCTCTGCTGAAGATAGTCCTTACAACCATCAGTTAAGGTGAACCCTCATCTGTAGCCCGCCAAATTCAAATTTTCTTTGGTTTATGCAAATTGCAGCTCTGTTTTACGTTGTATGTTGATCAAAATACGATTCGCGACTGTAGACATGATATATTTACTGAATAATAATCACCAATTTCATATCAATCGTCGAACTTTGGACATTTGTTCCACCTAAGAATTTTCATATGAAATATTCTTAGGTGGAACAAATTTCCAAAGTTTGACGATTGATAACTAAATTGATGATTATTATTCAGTAAATATAATATGTATTATCATTCCTACAGTCGCGAATCGCATTTTGATCCAACATACGACGTACAACAGAGCTGCAATTTGCAAAACACCAAAGAAAATTTGTATTTGGCGGGCTACAGCTGAGGATTCACCTTCAATAAAATCCTGAGGGGCTTCACAACTATGTGAATCAATCAATCCTCCGCGTTCAGTCACTGTGACCGCATTCTTCCACACGTATGAATGTAATCATGAGCTCATTATTGCTCATCCGTGCCTAGAGTACTTTTATTTATTGGTTCAATTGTCACACGAATACCTACTTCAATCGTTGGTGATGGTTCGAAGTTCGATTCACAAAATAATATCAAGGCATAGGGCCTTAATATTATTTTGTTTATTATTTGGTTCATTTATCTGATAATGCGACATTGTTGTGAAAAAATTAAGTTTAGAAAACTGTAACCCGGCTACCGAAAAATAAAAGCGATCTAAAAAGTACGAAACAAGAATATATTTCAGACAAAAATTAAGACAGGTACAAAAATGGTCACGGTGAAGCCGTGGTCGCATGTCATTATAATTTTTTAGGTGTTCCTGGCACCTGCACCACATGGTACTTGTATACAGGCATGCGACCACGGCTTTACCTTCACCATTTTTGTACCTATGTCTTGATTTCTAGTCGTGATAACAGTCGTGATACCCGTCAAGTCGTGATACTAAACATGTCATGATTATATCAATTTAATTTTTTCCGTGGTCAGAAATTTACGTGTTAAGTCCACCATATTAAATTTAGATATAATTTATATAGCCTATGTCACCCGGCCCATTATTACAAATCTATTGATAACTCTTTCATCAAAATCGATTCTGTCGGTTAGGCGCTACAGTGGAACACACGAAATTTTAAACTTACAATACATACTTACATTCATACATAGATTGACTGCCAAAATCATAACCCTTCCCAATGGAAGGGTTATGATTTTGGCAATGGTAATGGTCACATTATTATAATGAAACTAAATGATGTTAGAAATTTAAGTTAGTCTTTTAAATAATACATATTTTCTCCTATCGACATTTTTATTTGTTAGTCCCCGCACTATGCGAGTGATATTCGTAGGTGTGCTTCGTGGAATAGGAAATTATTTATTTTAAATTTTTATTTGAAGCCCACCTACGGGTGTGCTAAATGGAATACTTTAGGTGTGCTTCGTCTGGATGTGCTTCGTTTGGGTGTGCTTCATGGAATACCTCTTTTTTGTAACCTAAGTTCACATGTGGAAGCAATAAATATATTGAGTATTGAGTATTTTCACGTTAGGCGTTGTTTAATTTAATAAGGAAGAAAATGTATGAAAAAATCTTTTAAAATTGTCGAATTTTGTCGCCTGTTACTTGTCGGTTTTATTAAATAAACTCCATGACGGATTATAGGCCGATGATTACCTAGGCTAAAATTTAGATTACAGGGGCTTGTGGCTAAGTAATAACAGCCGTACGGATCGATCTATCAGGTTAAGCTCTGCTTGCCGCGGTTGGCCCGTGGATGGGTGACCATCTTTACATACCAAGACTCCTCCGTGCCTCGGAAAGCACGTTAAACCGTTGGTCACGGCTGTCATTCGTGGATCTTTGACAGTCTTTGCGGGTCGTCTGAAGCCCGAAACTCTGACAACCAGTCATACCAAGGGGTATCGTATTACCCAGTAACAGGGTCGTGGAGGTCGTCAGATAGGCAGTCGCTCCGTGTAAAATACTAGTATTCAGCTGCATCCGGTTAGACTGGAAGTCGACCCCAACGTAATTGGGAAATGTCTAGGCAGATGATTACCTACGCCAGAAGCCAATTCTAGCATAGTTCCCAAAATGCTTAGTAGTGGATGAGACAGTCAAAATTACACACATTTTTACGAAACATTTTGTAACTTCATTTATATACAAATATGATCTTTAATTCTTCGTTTGAATGTAAATGTATTGCATTACATGTTAATTAGGTTATTGTCAAATTATGGGCCATGTTGAGCTTGAATTGCGAAAAACATGAATTGTATTCATTTGCATTAAGTGTAATGCCTAAAGGAAACTATATTTTCTATCACCAAAATTTATATTTGTCATCAAGTTGTATCACCTAATAAATAGATCTATCGCCACGAAATATTTTCGTTCTCAGATAAACAAAAATTGTTCCCAGGTATGAATTATCAAATTAATTCAAGACTCGGGGCACCCCGACTCGGACAGGTTAGGTTAGAAGGGGATGGCGGGGTCTGAAAGACCCCGCCATCCAAAAATGTGCAAAATTCTAGACCTCCTAGCGTAGAAATTATTCGTCGCTTATCAAAAAAAAATACTGTTGTTCCATAGAAAAGTGCAATACCTACACGGTAAAAATGTATGGACCAGCAATTGCTTCGCACCTTCGGAAAATTTCAACGCAGGGGTTTAAGAATGATGAACTGAATCCATGGGAACAGGTTGCGCGTCGATGTCCCTGCCATCCTGGATACATGTCAATACACAGAGAACAGAGATGTCTTTTCGGCCACTGCTAGAGGTAGCACTGTCGACACTTTTCATACAAACCAAGCATGGCATCATTAACTCGGACTATGATACTAAAGACATATAGAAACAGACGACTTTGGAGGCGTTCCGTGGCTGAAGATGTACGCTCAACGCATTTTGGGCGCCACGAATTTCATTGGTACTGCCACGCCGTCTTTAAGGCCTACCGGCGCGGCGATTCTGTGCACTGTGGTCATATAGCATGTGCCAAAGCCGTGGTTCATGTCCATTTAATATTGACCGCCCTCATCAAATTGTCACTCAAGTGCAAATTGCGTATCTACACCGCGATCATCCGTCTCATCATGACCCTATGCTTGCGTCGTCTTCGCATACGCTAAGCCTCACCACCTCCGTAGGATGCAGATCCTCTAGAACCTATTCTTAAGAAAGGTCACTGGAGCTCCCGTCTATGTTCGCAATGAGAATCTTCATTTAGATCTCAGAATGCTCGCCATTCATCAGTTCATGAAACGCCTCTCAAAGCATTTCTTGGACTCTGCTATTAAGCACCCCAATCCCATAATTGCGGCAGCCGGACGATACACTCCCTCCCGCATAAGTAGGATTTGCCGATCAAGGCATACTCTAACTGTTCGCGATGACGCCAAAACCCTCCTCCAGGAGAGTAGTACTGGCCAAAAGTATAAAACCCAACTGCCGTTCTTCCGTCCTCACTGCCGAGGCCCACCGCGTCGCCCCAGTCCATGCCTGTATCGACCCTTGCTCAAACTAGCCCGCGCTGCTAAACTTGTAGCTTTAAATTCGTCCCAATTTAATCTAAATCCCATCCAGCCTGCCTCTTGCTGCCCTCCCCCAGCAGCGCACTAAGCCGAGGTCCGTATCCCACAGGGGATGCCCTTAGAGTGTAGAGGCTTAGTTTTAAACTGTTAAGCCTTGGCTGGAGGCCTTCATTTGTTGAGGCTCTCACAGGCAAGCTCGGTTAAACAGCCGACAACCTCCTAGGTTGAGTAGCGATATGCTATTAAAAAAAAGACATGGTTCACGCTGTCTACTCTATGCAGACTAATCGGTTGTAAATGTTTCAGTCTCTTTTAGTTTGTAGTTTATACGTTAGTTGCTATTATTCTAAGTACTGACACATTAAACATTTTAGGTAAAAAAACATGCGCCATTCGTCACTCGATGAGGCTCTTTTAATATACCCATTATTATCGCATTACTACGTCGTAATTTTCTTTTTTTCAGAGTTCCCTGACGTCGACGCTCGGTCTGTGTTTTGTACCTGTTTTTTGTGACATACAGGTCACAAGCTGCATTTTTCCTCGTGCTAGGTTTCACACGGTTCGATTTTAGTTGATCAACTGCTAGTCGAAAGCAATTTGAACCGTCTGTATAGATTTTCAATCAAATTGAAATTCAAAATATATTTTGTTGAACAACAAAAGTTGTTCAAATGAAATCAAACCGTGTAAATCTGGTAATAATATAATTCTTAATTCGATTTTACGATACATTATGATTATTTTTTCTAATAAAACATTTTCTGCAGCGAACTAATTAGGATTATTGTGATCCGCATTTGCCAGATCATACATACTAATACACTGCAATCTTTTTGGTATCATAATTAAATTAATACAAGTCTCATTTTTGAATTAATCAGTCATTTATTCATCATTTCTCTTTTACGGAAGATGGATTAATGAAAATGGCTTTATTTCTGGGATTATAACTTTATTTCTTCCTACAAATATTGTTTATCGTCCAACGCTTAGCCTCTTTCCCCTCCGGCCATTAATTTCCGTCAGCTTAGTAGTGATGACATCTTCAGTTTTCTTAGGATGAACTTTGATATAATTGTTATAGTAGAAATTGCTGAACATATAAAATATCAAACTTGTGTTGACTATCAAGAATATGTGAACATATTTAGGGTAGTTGCAATCGTAGAACAAAGCGTTCGTATTGTGACCGATCACGATGACGAATTGTATCTGAAAAAGATAAAATTTTAATGAGAATCAAGGAAATTTCGCTCGTCCATAAAATATCAAACTACAGAAATATAAGTGCTGTTCCATTTGGCACATCAATCAAGCATGATTTTCTTCAAAATCACAAGTTTCTTTT
Organism: Dryobotodes eremita; assembly: GCA_917490735.1. Lineage (NCBI taxonomy): Eukaryota > Metazoa > Arthropoda > Insecta > Lepidoptera > Noctuidae > Dryobotodes > Dryobotodes eremita. The sequence continues at coordinate 21,928,699 of OU823244.1, forward strand.
GGACTATTCACTGTAGAGTTTTAGTCCTAACATGATCTTTACGGAATGTTTTGTACAGTAACTTACCAATTGAATCAAAGTAACGTGTTTCTTCCACCACAGATACTTCTGGTACTGTGGACCTAGACCAGATATGAAGTAATACGTGTACATCAGTACATGGACGAAGGAGTTCAATGTCCCGACCAGGACTATAGGGCCAACTGTAAAGAAAATATAATACATGAAAATATCTGGAGGAAATAAGTTGGTCTATTTTGTACATATCTCACTGTGAAAACTTTGGTGAAATAAGCTGTAAATAGTGTCAATCCCTAGTAGTGGTGGCCCCGTGGCAACGGCCGCGACTGACGAGTTGTAGGTCGTCGGTTCGAACTCTGACAGGCGCTTTACTTTGTGTAAATTATTTCATCACCGCTGCTCTCACAACGGTGAAGGAAACCAGCGTGTCCTTGAAACAAAAATTCGAAGACATGTTACATCTACCAATCCGCACTGGACCCAGGTGGTGGATTACGGCCCACTCTTTCTTATAGAGAGGAGGCCTGTGTCCCAGCAGTGGGAACATTATAGGCTGATTATGCCTAGCATCTAAGATACATCTCACTGCTAGCATCAGGTGAAATGACGCTAGTATAAGACTTTTACAGAATAGATCGACTGGTCTTAATGGTCTGAAATCGCAAATATTGTGAATGTGAAGACGATGTGGGTCATTCTTGCTTTTTTTTTCTCCTTCTCAATTAATTTTAATCATGTTTGAGTAATTTTTGTGGCCTACCCAAATTATCTTTCTTTGGTATTGTTCGTCGAATCGTTGAGTTCCTTAAGTTCTGAGTTGAGCTGCACGATTACTGACAAATGCGTGCACTGAATGGACAGGTCCACTCAATCGGTGTGGTTTTTCCTTAAAAGAAAATTTCAGACACAAATCTACATGGTCTTCACATGATCTGACCTAGATTATGTCTGGACTTTAAAAGAGACTGTGACCTCTGAGTATGTTTCGGCCTTTCTTCTCAGAGTAGTCAGATAGGAAACGCCGACCTCATCTAGTTTTAAAAATATGATTGACGTGTAAAAGAGTTTGTACAAACCTACTTACAGAAATAAAATCATTTATCATTGTACGAGTAAACGTGATCATCAATGCTCATTCTGTCCCTGTATAGAGAGGCCTTTAACTTATCTAAGGTAGGCGCTGGTGGTCTACCCAGCATAAACTATCAAGTATTTTTAACCGACTTCAAAAAGAATAAGGTTTTCAATGCATCTTTATTTTTGTATTTTTTTTGTTTGTTTGTATGTATGTATGTATATATGTTACGCGATATCTCCGGCCATTTCGCGATCTCTACGATAAGGTTGCGAAATTCCTACTTTCGTGCAGGCCTTGTTCTCCTACATATAGGGTAACTGCAAAAAAGCCTCAAAAGCAAAAGCAAAATGTCTTTTTGCTTATAAGGCTCAATATTTTAACAACGGATGTAACCGATTTAAAAAAATCCGAAGAAAGTTCATTCAAAGTGTACTCAAAGCCTGTTTTAACCGTAATTGATGAGCGCCAGATTTTTATTATCGATAATAACTTACTGTCCTACGTGATTTGTAGCTCGTTGCATAGTGACAGTTAACAGAAGTATCTTTCCGTATCGTGAAGACCTAGTGGAAACGGCCCCGACTTACGACTCATAGGTCATTAACAGTTTGTAGAGGTTCAAACGTAGATAAGAAAAAATACTTCACTTAAAGGTCTCAGTAGCTAACTCATTAAATTCCCAAAAAAAAGGAACCCCTATATAAATGATAAATGATTGTATTTCTGTAAGTAGATTTGTACAAACACTTTTACACGTCAGTCATATTTTAAAAACTAGATGAGGTCGGCGTTTTCTATCTGACTACTCTGAGAAGAAAAGCCGAAACAAACTCAGAGGTCACGGTCTCTTTTAAAGTCCAGACATCATTTTGGTCAGATCATGTGAAGACCATGTAGATTTGTGTCTGAAATGGTCTTTTGAGGAAAAACCACACAGATTGAGTGGACCTGTCCAGTCAGTGCACGCATTTGTCAATAATCGTGCAGCTCGACTCAGGAAGTCAGGACTTAAGGAGCTCAACGATTCGACGAACAATACCAGAGAAAGGACTTTTGGGTAGGCCGCATAAATTACTCAAGCTGCCAGATCATGATTAAAATTAACTGTGAAAAAAAAAGTAATGACCTACATTGTCCTCACATTCACAATAATTAAAATAACATAATACTTTGCAAGTAAATACTCATGTCATTGTATTATAAAATTCATCAATGTCAATTAATTCGGTAATGGGCTAATTATAATGAGCAAGCTACCTACATCTCATTACTTTTCTTGCACATTTAGAACCTAGAACCTAGCTAGAACCGAAGATATAGTCTTGCCTACACTTACCTGGGAAGTATTTTGTTGCCGCCCAAGAGGTGAAAACGACCAGCGAGTGATGATACAAATGAAGTGTAGAGATTTGTCTACTCTTCTTTCTGAACACAAAGAATACGGTGTCCAGGAGTTCTGTCAACTTTCCGAAGAAGTACCACCAGGAGAAAACTGCTGTCTGCAAAACATATTTTTTTATATTATTTGGGTAAATCAAACGTGCAGTTTGTGGTTGATGAATTTATACAATGTTGTACATGGTGTGTTTAGCGCCAATAGGATTTTTTTTAAACACCTAATGGCTCAGACAAAGGGTCATTTTATCAGCGATAACGATGATGGAAAATGGCAAAGTCAAAAATGTATAGGACTGAGGTCAGCTACCGGTCATTCCTATTGAAAGTCATTGTAAAAATGCGAAATGTTTTGCATTCGATTACTTCTTTGACGACAACCTCCTGTGCCTTTACAATTAATAATTATTAATGTGTACTTACCCTAGATATACGGGGATCTTCTGTCTCCACAATTGGATCGCAAATAAAATTGTAGTTCTTGGATAAAAGGTAATGAAGTCCCTGGAAATAATAAGAATAGCGATCAAAATAACTTACTGAAAGCTACACAGGGCGCCTTACCAAAAACAATAGTAAATTTTCATATGTGAGTTTTGTACAGTCCCAGAAAACAATAAGTATTGTGGTAAATTACGTCAACATAGTGGTGCCGATTCTCTTGTACACCGAACAAAAATATCACTAATATTTCTTACTTTTTGCTTATACTCGTAAGAATCTTAAAGCGCAAAAAAAACTCTAACTTTAAAAATAATTTTGACCCAACTAAAATCGAATTTGACAATCGCGTCTCTACGTGGTACTTGTTTGGTCTACCTCGTGATTTTTTTTAGAGTCTGAGGCAGCGTCGACGTGTTTTATTTGGAATTTTTCACTTTTTGTATGGAAAATATGAAAATTGATTACCTACATGTTGAGTTTCAAAGGTATAAGTAAATTTTTTATTATTTTTGCGAGAGGACACACCATTTTCGAGATCATATAAGCAAAATAAAAGAAAAAAAAGATACAGTACTATTTTTGTACCTGAAGTCGAGGTGTTGGTGTTAATTTTAGTTCATGACAACCTAATTCTACTCCACACGTTTTTAATCGCGATTAAAAATATTCAGATTTAGTTAGACAATCAACATTTTTGTGAAAAGCATCAAATTCAGAATAGCAAAATTTCAATTTTCACTAAATTAATAACTCAGTGCCATCTTAGTGCTGTCAAACTAAAATATAGTTAAGTTGTATCACTTTAGTCTATTTCAGAATGGGAAATCGTTGTTTGACAGGAATAAACAAAATGTTGGTGATTATTAGCCTAATTTAGAGGCATTTGTGACAAGAGAATCGACACCAGTGTCGTGATTGTCAGGATTCGCACTTACACGTAGCTCATAAAAGTTGTTTTGGCTACAGTATAAGCAGTAGTGTGTGTGTGTGTGTGTATGTTGTATCAATTTAATAATGCAATAATAAAGTGTCAGTTACCCCATGTACTAAAAATGCACTCAATAATATTTGAAATATGTTGTACAACATAATCGGGTACTTCAGTTCAAATGGTTGCCGATTTTTCATAAAACGGGGTCCATAGTCAGTGCAGAATTTCAGATATATTGCTAGGGTAACAAAAATCGGTATTGGACTTGGCATTAACGGCAGATGTTTCGTCCTGGCATCTGTGGGTAAATGGATGTGTATATAAATACCTAGTATATTTTATTAAAGAGGATAAAAATATATACACTGGATAAACTTCTTATGCTAGATTAACTCACAAACTATTAAAATAAAACGATAGTATGTTGCCATGTTTTAGTTTGTGAATAGTTTTAGTAAGGTTAGGACCTTACTAAAACTATTAACAAACTAAAACATGGCGTCAAATCAAAAAATCAAATCAAAATATTTTATTTAATAGAAACCAACATGGGCACTTATGAAACGTCAGAAGCTAGGTGCACGGTTCCAATTGGTTGTTTCCTATGGAGAAGAGCCGGCAAGAAACTCGACGGTTACTCTTTTAAAAATAAGGGGCTTTTACAATGTTTCAAATTACAGTGTTGATAGGTATGGGAGGACAATGTAGGCCTGTCAACAAGTAACAGGTACACAACAAAATATAAAAAGGTCTACAAATCTACAGTCTACAAGTTAGGCCTACAACGTTCTCACATTCACAAAATATAGAAGAATCTATATAAAAATAAAAACCTATTTAAACCAAATGACATGATTGCCATTACACCTGTAGAACGTCGAAAAGTTCCTCTGCATCGCGGTCGACTGGTTCAAGGAAATCTCCAAACGACTGGTTGACATTCCCGTAACCCAAGAGCTGGCTTTTACCTTGGGCACATTACAAACATTACACGTCGACAGCGATGCGGAGGAATTTTTCGACGCCATATTTTAGTTTGTTAATAATTTTAGTAAGGTTAGGATATTATAGTTTTATTTTAATAGTTTGTTAGTTAATTTAAGACCTAGTCAGTTTTATTGTACGTAAAAATATTTGGCCACGATTATCACTGACGGGATTTATTAATTCAGACAGTGAAACGAAAATCTAAATAAAAGTATCGGTAATTTTTGGGTAAAAGTAGTAAAGTATTTAGAAGGCAGCTAATGCAGTGTTATTAAGGAGGATATCCTCGGTCCAATTTTACTTATTTTTCAATGCAGCTATATACAGGGTAGATTCTTGAGACGGGGCAGTAAGGGTCGGCACCTTAATCGTGGTAACTACGGGAAAGAGACTATTCATATCTTTTTGAGAAATTTAGATCGGCATTCACAGTATTTTTTTCTTTTCTAGTACCTACTCAAACCTCAGTTGATCCCATAGAGTATTTTGATCCTTATACGAAACAAGATCGAATGGAATCAAAACAAGCTTTTGTGAAAACCGCCCATTTTCTAGCCAACTGTATTTTGTTTCTTTTTCAAAATCTGTGAATGTCGATTTAAATTTGTCAAAAACTTATGGATAATCTCCTAACACCGTTTTCCCGTAGCTATAACGATTAAGGTATCTACCCTTACCGCCCCGCCTCAAAAATCCATCCTTTATAATTAAATCGATTGAAAATCTAAATAACTCCCTGATCTCTATAATTCGATTAGTTGGGTCAAACGGCAATCAAGTGCAACTTAAATAAAAAAATACTCGCGAAAGAGTTATGCCTGCCCCATTTTATGTAAAAAAAATATATTAAAACATAATAAAAAAACCAACCTGCCAAGTCATCAAGTACATAATTATATGTACTAGCGAAACTGTTTATAATTCCATCCATTTTGGACACCAACTTTATCAACACCAAATAATTAAAAAAAAAATATATATAATAGTTACTACTTGGGGTTCTAACGACCCTCTATAAGCAAGTAACTACAATGAAAGTAAGTATACAATGCGGTTCTTAATTAAATGACTGACATGTAAATTGTATATGTAAATGTTAATAAAATTTGCAAAATTCTAATCGGTTTCGATTCCATTTTTTTTGTAAGTGTTCCGTACCTTACTAATAATTATAATGTTGATGATGCCACTTAGCTGATTTCAGCCACAGCGACTTCGTACATGCGTTGAGAGCTTCAATCAACTCAGTCTATCGCAGTCTACTGCTGGACAGAAGCCTCTCCCAGGCTGCGCCATAACAACCTGCTCACCGCTTTCCGCATCCAGTCTGTCCTAGCCACCTTTTTAAGGTCGTCGGTCCTACTAGCTGGGGGGCATCCCACACTACGCTTACCGATACGCGGTCTCGACTCCAGCCCCTGCAGTCTCGACATTAGACAGCGACAAAAATCGGTCGCTAAGTCGTATCGTTGTCAAATTCCTTTAATAGATTTTCAACTTTATTTCGAAAGCGTAAGGTTGAAAATCTATTAAAGAAATTTGACATCGATTAGACTTAATGACCGATTTTTGTCGTTATATTTGTCCAAACGACAGGGCCAGGGGCCAGGACTCGTCGTTGAGAGCTTAGATAAACCCTAACTAATTCGGGCTCGCAGGACCAGCTGCTGCAGTGACAAATACGTCCAGCAGTAGACCTCCGTTGGCAGATGTGATTCAGGACCTACCTCAGTTTTTTGCTACTGTATTTAGCGCTAAGTCCAAAATAAGACATTGATTGCAAATTAAAAGTTTTATGGTGAGTTAGTGACCAGCACCCTAATTACGTAACACACTATCTATCACAATCTGAATCATTTTGAAGCCTATTGCTAATCCATTACTTCATATTTTCGAAAAATTTGTCTGCTCAACAACGTAAATAACGCAATGAATGTTGTGGACCTGTCAAAATGAAACCCATTCCTACTGTTAGTGTGTTACGTAATTACCCCGCAGTATCAGTCATCCTACATTTATGCGTGGTCAAATTTGGCGAATATAATATCTAAACTACCTTTTGTGTCCGTTAACTTTAGGAGAGTTAACGGTTACAAAATGTAGTCTAGATATTGTATTCGTCAACTCTTTACCATAACTTTGTAGGTATGTTAGAAAACTTCGCTAAGAATTACTTAGACATTTAAATATAAATAATCAGATAAGTTTTTCATTATGATAATAATAATAGGGAACCCTGTTCTTAATTAATGCAAAACAGTTCACTTTTTATTTCCGCGATGACTGGAGTTTTTCATGATAAATATCGACAGTAAACTGAATTCCGTAAACACTTTTGTGTTATTTTCGGCATTTTAGGGTACGGTCCTAAAATTACTAAAACCCTATGAAAATTAATTCAAAAATTATCCAGCTGTACCATACTTTTGGGTCAAGTAGGTATTGAAGTTTTGTATGGAACAACTGATTATTTTCTTGTGATTACGATGTTGGTCTCATGGAGAAAGTTATTCACTTGTGTGGTCATATTTAAGAGGCTGACAACAGCTAAAGCGCGGTCACTGTCGGACTGCATATAAAAGAAAGAGAAGCGCGATGATGCAACGCTGGTAATTTATTGCAAAATATGAAGCAATTATCGATTTACAAAAAATCTATTGATTGGACTAAAATATTAAAACACTATTAAGTTAATATGTGGCTTGTAGAACAATCTGACAAAAAATCAGAATGATTGCATGTATATTAGTATGGCTTTTAATCGCTAAAAGAAATTTTTAGAGGTATCTTCGTGACTTTTTTCGATCGTATGGAATTAGTTGTATTATGTTTTCAAAACACTATCTAACTAGAATATATCCTGAAAAAAATCATATATTTTTCTGATTTTGTTTACTGCAGTGGATCATATACTTTTAGGCATTCTAAAACTTGCGTTTAGGGCCTGTAGTCCCCTTAAGGGTGTATTTTAAATATGACCCGTATTTCAAATGCGCACTATGTATATGAACTGGTTTTTGCTCAGTTCAAGACCCTTCGTCTCACATATCAGTTCTTTTATTTATGCAATAAGATCTCTCTCTAATGCCATAGCCAAAAAATGCAGCGATACTAAAGAAGTAGTTATTACTAATAATCTAGTCATGTTGGTCACTTCCAAATAACAAAGGTATACAAAACAATGTTTTTTTAATTATTTCGGTACAGTTAAATAATTAGGTATTGTGTTAAAATCGTATGTTAATCTGATGAAATTTTTGCCAAGTAATGTCCAATCCACTGTAGAATATATAAATAAAATTGTCTTTTGACGTACAGAACTCTGCTTATTATGGCACTTGAAGTTTTGGATATATTTAACACTAGCTGCGCCCCGCGGTTTCACCTGCATAAGTCTCAATCCCGTGGGAATATTAGGATAAAAGGTATTCTATGTCGTAATCCAGGTCAATGTTTACCAATGTGACAAATTTCATTCAAATCCGTTCCGCCGTTGTAGCGGGAAAACGTAACAAGCAAACACAATGAATTTTTTAAATAATATTATTATAGTTTATATAGATAGATTTATAAGTAAAAGGTGTTATAATCTTAACTAAAATTATAAATGCGAAAGTGAGTTTGTTTATTAAGCTTTCACGCTAAAACGGCTTAAGGTGAATCCTCAGCAGTAGCCCGCCAAATTAAAATTTTCTTTGGTATTTTTTTTAAAAGTTGCAGCTTTGTTTTACGTCGTATAATTATTAAAATGCGATTCCAGACTGAAGGAATGATATATTTACTGAATAATAATCATCAATTTCATATCAACGGTCAAACTTTGGAAATTTGCTCCACCTAAGTATTTTTCAGAATATTTCATAATTATGAAAATTCTTAGGTGGAACAAATTTCCAAAGTTTGACGATTGATATGAAATTGATGATTATTATTCGGTAAATATATCATTCCTTCAGACTCGAATCGCATTTTAATCAACATACGATGTAAAACAGAGCTGCAACTTGCAAAAAAAAATACCAAAGAAAATTTGAATTTGGCGGGCTACTGCTGAAGATTCACCTTAAGCCGTTTTAGCGTGAAAGCTTAATAAACAAACTCACTTTCGCATTTATAATTTTAGTTGTAGTAACTTGTTGTAGTAATGTTCGAAATGTGTTGTAGAAAATCGCTTTTGAAGCTTGCGTAAGTGACTAAAACATAATTTATGTCTTCTGAACCGGCGCATACAACTTTAGCTGTATTGTTGCAGACAACATAACAACTATTGCTTGCACGTCATTCAGACATTCAGGTGTCCTTTTGTTTTATTTAAGAGGCTTACAACTGCTAAGCGCGGTCACTTTCGGACTGCATAGAAAAGAAAGAGAAGCGCGATGACACAATGCTGGTAATTTATTGCAAAATACGAAGCAATTATCTATTTACAAAAAATCTATTGATTGTATAGAAAAATTAAAACACTATTACGTTAGTCTCTTGCTTGTAGAATAATCTGACAAAAAATCAGAATGATTTAATGCATAGTAGTATGGTTTTTAATCGTTAAAATAAATTTTTAGAGGTATCTTCGTGATTTTTTTCTATCGTATCAAAATAGTTGTATTATGTTTTCAACACACTATCTAATTAGCAAATATCCTGAAGAATAACATATATTTTTCTGATTTTATTCGGTGCAGTGGAGTATATACTTTTAGGCATTATAAAACTTACGTTTAGGTCCTGTAGTCCCCTTAACCGACTTCCATAAAAAATCTCTGCTGGGAGTGCTGTGAATCATATGCAATTTGTTTCAGTTCTTTGAATATTCTAAGCCACAAATTTTTCTATACTTTTAATAGGTACAAACAGAAAAATCTTTATATTGTAAATGTACGTGCCTTAAGTTTTGGGTTGATTAGTTGAGCTGCAAGAATACGACGCATGCGTGCACTGACTGGACAGGTTCACTGTGTGTGTTCTGAGTGGTTCTTTCCTCAAAAGACCATTTTAGATACCAATCTACATGGCCTTCACATGATCTGACCAAGATTATGTCTGGACTTTAAAAGAGACTGTGACCTCTGAATTTGTTTCGGCCTTTCTTCTCAAAGTAGTCAGATAGGAAATGCCGACCTCTTTTGGTTTAAAAATATGATTGACGTGTAAAAGTGTTTGTACAAACCTACTTACAGAAATAAAATCATTTATCATTATCATAAAAAATGAGACACAACGTTTAGAAAAAAACAACATAAAGGGATCATGTCTGATATTTTGAGGGGCTCATGCCTTAATAACAACAGCCGCACGGGTCGAACGGAAGGTTAAGCTACGCTTGCCGCAGTCGGTTCGTGGATGGGTGACCATCCATTATATATTGAGACCTCTCTGTGCCTCGGAAAACACATTTAGCTATTAGTCCCAGCAATCATTCGTAGATCTTTGACAGTCGTTCGTTACGGGTAGTCAGAAGTCCAAAAGTCTGAAAACCCGTCCTACCAAGGGGTATCGTGTCACTAGTTCAGATAGGCAGTAGCTCTATACAGGTATGAGGAACAGGGCGTAAAGTTCACTCATACTCTATGGAAAAGGGAGGATCCTCCGACCAGACGGGTGTTGTGTCTGGTGGGCAACTGTTATGTTTGTAGGAGGAAGGCAAGTAATACACATGGAAGTGGTTTACGCACTCACGCTTTATTCTTGACAGGATGACAACAGGACAGAGTTTATGTCATCCTGACAGTTCAACTCAACCAATCCCAGCTATGGCTGCGTTCACACCATACTTCATACATAACAATTCTCCCCCTTTAGTTTGATACACAATACAATTTATACACTAATTTAAACTAGTACAAAAGAATGGTTTGTAATTAACATATCGGTTCGGACGCAACACCCTATCTGATACAGCCCTGACATCAATCCCTGAAGCCTCGTTGAATTCTTCATTTTCGTCATCCGTTGCTACAGAAACTGAGGTCTGTTCCACAGTAGTTGCTGTCCCCAGTTCACCGTCTCTTCCTTCGTCTTGAAGTGGCACTGAATCGGTGATCTGTGTATGCCCACTTTCCCCCTCATTCTGAGTCTCGTTGACGAGAATTGACGTTGACGTTGACGATTGAGAACAATCCTGTTTCGACAGGGCTGCCAGTAAACGTATTATTGGTGTTGTCCTGTCCCTTGTATGCTACAAGTTGGTTTTTATGTTTCTTTAATTGAACTAATGTTTGACAGTCTTTGATTAAATAGGTAATTTTACCCATGCGTTTTATTACAATGCCTCTATGCCATGAATATTTTTTATTTATATTATATTTTTTATACATAATGTTATCTCCCGGGTTGAAACATTGTTTGTTTGTGCCCCCATGAGCTTTACTCTGTGAACACTGATTATGTTCCACAACTTTAGCCAGGGTGTTAGGTGAGGACGGCGATGGCGTGTCCGAAACTAATAAATCTAAACGCGAACGAAGTTTCCGTCCAAACACTAATTCGGCAGGCGAAGAGCCTGTTGTAGCATGTAAAGAATTTCTATAATCAAACAGGTATTTCAGTAAGTCTTCACTGTTTCGTTTTAAGTTATTAGACATCATCAAACAAGATTTAATACCTTTCTTAACGACTTTTACATAGCTCTCCGCCTGACCGTTACTAGCTGGGTGATAGGCAGGAGATGTCACATGCAATATTCCATTGGATGAGCAAAATTGTACGAAATCTCCTGATAAGAAACATGTAGCATTATCACTGACCAAAGTGTGAATAACACCGAATCTTGACATGAAATCAAATAATTTTGCTATAACTGCGGATGTAGAAGTGCTGTTAGTCTTATATACTTCAACCCATTTAGAATGCGCGTCAACTATTACTAAATAAGTCTGACCATTAATCGGTCCAAGGAAATCTATGTGTACTCTCTGGAACGGGTGTGGAGGATGCGGCCACACAGCAAGCGGTGCCCGTGCGGGAGACGGTCTGAGCTGTGCACATATGTTACACCCCCCGATCATCACTTCAATAGCCTTATCAATGCCAGGGAACCAAATTCTACTCCGGGCTTCAGCTTTACATTTTACAATTCCTAAATGTGACTTATGAAGCTCAGTTAAAATTATACTTTGCAAAGTTTCCGGTATCACTATTTTGTGACCCCGCATTACTATGTGATTTTCTACTGAGAGTTCATTTTTGCATAAAAAGTATGGAAAAATACTTTGATCTGAAACTTTCCTCGGCCAACCATTTAAAATATACTCAGTTACTTTGGCCAACTTAATATCTTTAAGTGTTTCATCCCGTAGTATACAATGTGTAACAGGCAAGCTAGAATCCACAACAAAATTAACATATGAGGCTCTATCCTCTATAAGCTCAGCCGTGCCACTTATCTCGCGGCGTCCTGTTTCATCGGTTAGGCTCGCGCGTGACAGGTAATCGGCACAATTATTGGCACTACGAATGTATTCAATTTTAAAGTTGTAACCACTCAAAAACATAGCATATCGTTGCAGCCTATTTGCAGAAACTTCTGGTATGCCACGATGGGGACCAAATATTGATATTAAGGGTTTATGATCTGTTCTGAGTATAAAGGGATTTGACCTACCATAAAGATATTGGTGGTACCGGCGTACCCCGAATATGATTGCTGTCGCTTCTTTTTGTATTTGGGAATAGCGACGCTCGGCCGAGTTCAACGTCCTTGAGGCGTACGATACTGGGCGCTCCACCCCGGAAGCGTCCACCTGTGCTAAAATCGCACCTAACCCACTGGGTGATGCGTCGACAGTCAATATAACCTCTGCATTTGTATCAAAATGTGCTAAAACCTGATCCGATACAAGTAACTTCTTTATGGTATTGAAAACGTCGTTATGCTTGGTATCCCATTGCCATTTTGTATTTTTTTGGAGTAAACTGTATAATGGGCTAAGTATTGATGACGCGTTGGGTACAAAATTTCGATAGTAATTAACAAGACCCAAAAAAGATTGTAATTTACTGACATCTTTTGGAACAGGAGCATTTAAAATAGCTGTTACTTTCTGAGGTGACTTTTTTAACCCATGCTTATCTACTACGTACCCTAAGTATTCAACTTCGTCCTTAAAGAAATCACACTTTGTTTTTTGAAGTGTGAGGCCCGCATCCTGCAAGCGTCGCAGTACCTCGTGCAATCTATTTAAATGCTCTGCTCTGTTTATCCCCGTTATAAGCACATCATCTAACATACACAACACGCCTTCCATGCCTGATAATACACACTCCATTACCCGTTGAAAAATAGCTGGCGCACACGCTAAGCCAAATACTAAACGTGTATACATGAACAATCCTTTATGCGTGTTAATACAAGTAATTTTTTGTGATTCTTCATCCAAAACACATTGAGCATAAGCTTGAGACAAATCTAATTTACTAAATTGCTGGCCCCCGTGTAACTTCGTAAACAATTCATGAGCCGTAGGTAACGGATATTGGTCCACTAACAGCTGTTTGTTGATTGTAACCGAATAATCCGCACATAAACGAATGGAACCGTCACGCTTTAATACGGGAACTATAGGCGATGCATACTCTGAGTACTCGACCGGTTTTAAAATACCTACGCGAACTAGACGCTCCAACTCCTTATCTATTTTATCTCGCAGCGCAAAAGCTATCGGTCGCGGTTTAAAAAATACTGGCTTTGCATCTTTCCTTAAATTTAATTTAATTTTATATTTCTTAAATGTGCCAAGCTCATCAGAAAAAACCTCAGGAAATTGTAATTGAAGTCGCGCATTAATATCTGTTGATTTTTCACAATAATTTACTGGAACCATTTCCAATTTATATACAGATATAAAATCTCTGCCTAATAGCGGTGGACCGCCGTCACGAATAACGTAAACATTTAATGATCGCGTTTTACCCACGTAGGTAAAAGGTAACCGCGCTATTCCTAAGCATTCAATGTTGTTACCTGTATAAGATAATAGCCGTTTATTCGTTTCGGTCAGTGACACATCTTTGAAATGTTTTACAAATGTTTTCTCGGAAATTGCAGTAACAGCCGACCCACTATCTATTTGAAACTTCATTTGCACCCCTCGGACATTAATTGATTCAGTCATAGGTTCTCCGTTAAACGTACGAATGTTGTAACACTCACCGTCATCGCCGTTATCAGTAACACCCTCATTTTCTAAATAATTAATTTTTTTACACATACGGCGCAAATGGCCCTTCTCGTTACATTTTTTACATTTATAATTAGCAAAACGACACTGCACTGATGTGTGGTTTTTGTACCCACACACTGAACACGACACTTTATCACTGGTTACGTTTTTCTTTTCCATTTTGAAAAGTTGATCATCGCGCGGCGCGGCCGAAACCGCCGGCGCCGCCGCTGCCGCCGCTCCGCTGCGCGCACATCGTACGCTCTCGGCTAACTCGACCGCCTTGACCAGCGTACATGTCGTGGGGTCTTGAGCGAATAACTTTTCACGCTCCGGTCCTGGCTGCATTCCCATAACAAAACGATCCCTTAAGGCTTCCTCCACCTTGTCAAACCCGCAGTTTGCTGTTAAACCACGCAGTCGGGCCGCCCAGTTTTGGTAACTTTCACCATTGCTTTGTACGGCGGAGTAAAATTTGTATCTCTCGCCGAACCCACAAACCTTCGGCGTGAAATGGTTATCTAAAAGTGTTAGAATGTCCTCAAACGGCACCGATGACAAAACTTTCGGCCGCGCGAGATCCGTTGCGAGCTTGTAAGTTTGCTCGCTGAGTGCGCTTAACAAAATGGCGCGCCTTTTAACACCCGCGGCGTCACTGGTTGCGCTGATTTCGTTAGCTATGAACCACTGTACTAATCGTCCCTTGTACTCCTGCCACGTTTGCACATTATGATCGAAACTGGTTATCACACCGAATAACGACATACTTTCGCAACTTTTTTCTTTCCTACACAATGAATAAAACGCGGGTACTTCGTCGCCACTGTTATGTTTGTAGGAGGAAGGCAAGTAATACACATGGAAGTGGTTTACGCACTCACGCTTTATTCTTGACAGGATGACAACAGGACAGAGTTTATGTCATCCTGACAGTTCAACTCAACCAATCCCAGCTATGGCTGCGTTCACACCATACTTCATACATAACAGCAACTGCCCAACGGTTGATGTCGGGATGTTGTAAATATGCTAGTTGCGCGGTAAACTCTGATTGCGCGATGCAGGATTTTGCGTGACGTCAGTCTGACGCGTAGCTCGCATGTGGCGTTGTAGATGCTGCTACAGCTCCATATAAAATACTGGTATTCAGTTTCAGCCGGTTAGACCGGAAGCTGACCCCAATATATGTAGTTGGGAAAAGGCTAGGCAGATTGATAGTCTGATATTTTCAATGTTAGCAAAATAACAGAATCTTCGACAAGGGTAATAGTTTGCCTTGACTCTGTTTGATTCGGAATTATTTATAACCAATCATCTTCGTACCAACATCAAATCATCAGGATTATCTGGAGGATAACTATCATCATCAGAATTGTATCTTTGTTCGATATTTATCAAACCAGTCTTATTATTCCCAAACTGTTCGAACGTAATCCGGCTGCTGTGACCCACATTGTATCAATCTGATTGGTCGATGCTATCAATCGACCGAAGTCTGGTTACTCTGATCTGCAGGGTAATTGCGTAACACATTAACAGTAGGATGGCTTTCATTTTGACGGTTCAACAACATTCATTGCGTTATTTACATTGTTGAGCAGATACATTTACCGAACACAATGAAACAATGGATTAGCAATATCCTTCAAAATTATTGAGATTATGAGTGATAGTGTGTTACGCAATTAGGATGCTGGTTGCTTAAGTAACTTGATAAATAAAAAATAAAACAAGCGAAAAGAAAACAAAAAGATTTCGCTTACAATACATAATTCAACTTTAATTTATTTTGCTACAGTAGCATTTAACTTAAACATCTAATCTGGTGATTGTACAAACGGTGAAAGAGATTTTTGGTATCAATTAGTAGAAGCAGTGGCTTGCATATAAGTACAAATTCATTGATACAATTTATTTCACACTATGCTTAGTGAAGGATCACACAATATTTTTATTAGAAAAAATATCTATTATTTCACATTTTTTTACTTAAATCTACTATAATAAATATACTTTAGTTATCGTGATTTTTCCGCAATTTTTCTCCTACCATAGCTATTGTTAACTTTGCTTGAAATTGGATTAACCTTTTTGCTTTCCAAAACAGTTTTATTTTCATTGTTCTTTTTATAACTGTTGATGTAGAATTTTCCGAACATGTACAGGAAAGCCGTGGAGTTGATGATGCACAAAATATTGATTGGTTTAGGGAAATTGCACGGGTAGAAGAAGACGGCTGCGTTGTGTACGAAGATGATAGAGAATTGGATCTGAAAGGAAAGGGATAAAATATATTAAAAGAAAAAAATATATAATCGGGGATTATTCGTGTGGATACGTCGTGCACACTTGCAGCGTTCAGACGTGTTTGTCAGCAATATTTGATAAATAATTGATTTAATAATAGTGACCTACTTTAGTGCATTACTGTTGTAATGCTAGTCTAAAATTTTGCTTAGTGTATAGTTTTGTTAATGATGGACAGGAAATAGTGAACTGTTGTGTTAATACTTAAAACAAAATGGATAATAGCCCCTTTAATCCAAGGGGCCCAGTGCAACCTTCCGCCTCGCCTTCGAAGACGACGACGCAAAACACAGCCCCCGAGTCGGTCACCGTTGATGTTATCTCGACGCCCGAGATACAAAAATGGATGTCAACCATCGAACAGCACTTAAATGAAGTTTGCTCTATTGCCGCGGATGGCAAACTCAACTCGGAGCAAAAAATGAAAATTTCTACCCTATGCCGTAAAGTTGGATCTGGAACCTCACAAATGGCAGTCCTGTATCAGTCGCTCAAGCAGAAAGCCTTTCACGCGTATAACGCGGTTGATGCTCTTCAAGAAAAGCGTGACCTGACGGAACATATTTCGGAGCTCAAGCAGACGATAAAAGACTCTGGTTCTGCAGGAAATGCTTCTTTTGCCGATATGGTGAAGAAGGGATCAAATGATTTCATTCGACCCAATAATCTAAGTTCTGTTGCCATTTATCCCAATGATAAATTTAAATCAAGTGACGAAACGAAAGAACTCGTGCAAAAAATCATACGACCCGAGCAAATGAAGCTGCACGTTCGTGGTGTCCGAAAAACAAAAAATGGAGGCGTAATTATCAGTACCGAGACGAAACATGACGCTGATAAGCTAAAGCACGCAGTCCAGCTCTCTACATCTGGACTTACCGCCGACGAACCCAGCAAGCGCAAACCTCGGATCGTGGTTGTAGGAGTACCGACTTCCTTGACTGAAAATGAGGTGTTCAGGTGCATTTTCGAACAAAACGTAGCCGACAAGTTACCAGCGATGTCCTTGGAATCCTTCTTGACCTGTATAAAATTAAGCCACAAATCGGGGAAGAGAGATGCTACGACCTGTAACTACGTTGTTGAAGTTTCAGCTGAAATACGTAAAGCCGTAATCCCTCAATCAAGACTTTTTATAAATTGGACGTCCTGTCCTGTCAGGGACTTTACATTGGTAACAAGGTGTTATAAATGCCAACAATATGGACATGCAGCAAAAACTTGCCGTGAGATCATTTCTACATGTGGTCACTGTGGTGACGCTGGCCATTCAATGTCCGAATGCGCGAAAAAAGCCAACATTCCGAAATGTGCAACTTGCTCACGCTTTAAAAAACCCAGTGATCACAAAACGGGAGACGCTGATTGCCCTGCTAGGAAAATAGCAGAATACAGGTATATTAACTCCATTGATTATGAGGGCACCTAGTGCGTCATACTCAGTGCCAGACTTCCGTATCACTTGTTGCCGACTCAACAATACAACCTGACCACTGAGCTGTCCTACTTACCATCGATTTTCTGCTGTCTAAGCACATTAACCGACTGTTTCAAAAATCTAATGTAGCCTTTAAGGTGATTTATGCAACATTTGTTTTAACCTAGTTAATAATACTCATGTCTCTATCATATTCGTGTAACTAAGTGCTAACAACCATTTTCCGTAAATATTATAGAAATTATCTACATGTTTAAGACATTAATTATTAGTGTTTAAGTAAATTATATCATAATAAATTAACTAACTATGTCATTATTCTTAAAACTGTTGTTAAATATTGTTAAGAAATCAGTTGTCCTATTAGTAACTGTAAGACCTCATGCCGCCTGTGATACAGGTTTATCCTAGTACAGGCATCATACTTTGTAATACCTATATTAATTCTAAGATTTATACTGTATTTGACCAATTTTTATTTTTGAATAAATATTTATTTTATTTTATTATAAATTCGAAATTCGAATTCGAATTCGAATTCGATTGTGCGCCTGGCATCGGTAGACGCATTTGACGGGGTCCGATAGGACCGATGCCTGTCGGGGTCGCGGATTGTTCGAAAGAGTTACCGTGGCCCTGGCGCACAGGCAACTGAAGGAACACGGGTGGGTTTTAGTCAGTAAGAGTCTGACACACCCTTCCGCTCCGCCCAGAGAGGGAGAGATCATTTGATGATATCAACCACAAAAAAAAAAAAAAAGCGGTAGACGCATAATTCAACCTATTTGCTAATTATAAAACTAGCTAGAAAAGTAAGTGCCTTCGGTTCTAAGGTAAACAGACGGTAATAGAGAAAGTTTAAAATCACTATACTTAGTTGTGATGACCAACATTAAAGACAATCCATTTAAATGCGTAGCGTGAACTCCAGAATTCAGATGTTGAACACAAGGTCTCAAAGAGACAACTAGTAAATATAGACTGGATCCGGTAGACAGAAACGATGTTGTGGCGCAACTTGGGATATACCTATGTTCAGCAATGGCCTGCTATAGACCGAGTTGATTGACCGCAAAATCAATAAGGTATACTATTATAACAAAGCAAATAAAACCCACCAATTGTATTATGGTGACGTGCTTCTTCCACCACACATACTTCTGGTACTCAGGTCCAAGTCCCGAGATGAAGTAGTAAGTGTACATGATGACGTGGACTATGGAGTTCAAATATCCCATGAAGATTGTGTGTCCTCCTGCAAATTAAAAGAACATTACATATTTATCAACTTCATCTAATAACGCCTGTATCCTAACTTTATTATTATTTATTATTAGTTTATTAATTCTCGCATAAGTCTCGATCCCGATGAAATATCGGAATAGTAAGTGTCTATGTTTTAATCCAAGTCATGGTCTACCTATGTGCCAAATTTCATCCAAATCCGTTCAGCCGTTTTTGCGTGATTGAGTAACAAACATCCAAACATCCACACTTTCACATTATTAGTAGGATATCCTATCTTCCTAACTAATATTATAAATGCGAAAGTAACTTTGTTTGTTACCTTTTCACGCCTAAGCTACTGCACCGATCATCCTGAAATTTTGCATATACGTTGTCAGGTGTACAGAAACGGACATAGGGTACCTTTTATCCCGAAAAAATTTACTGTTCCCGAGGAAAACAACAATAACGTTCTTACGATAATAGATGCTGCCACGTGTCTTTCGAATCATGATTGAATTATATTATTGTAGAAACTTTAGTTAAGTACCTAATACATTTTGTGAGTCTATAGTGTCGATAGACCGGTTTTTCATCCTCCTAACTATAATTCACCGAACAACCCGAATTTATTGTCGAATTCTAAATTAACGCGAGCGAAGCCGCGGGAAAAGATAGTGTATAATAATGATAACTAAGATGTAGGGAATTCTCATTTAATTTCATGGGCCAGCGACCTAAATAAAACTGTTTACGTACACTTGGTATAGAGAGGGTAGAAACTAGTAACGAATTGTAATAAGCCTAACCATGATTGACTAGAATGTTTACTATTTTTCGATGTCATTGTATTTGATAACGATTCAAAGTTTGAAGATATGTGGCTTGGCCCTATTTGAGTCGATCTTGTGGATACAATATTTCATTCTATTCATCATAAGTATAATGCCTTTTACTATATATTTAATGAAAAAGAAAAGATGATGGCGCTACTGTACAAAATAAAAACTTAGTCATCAGACTAGAGACATATCTCATTTAAAAGATATTGACCTACTGATAATTTGTAGATGATGATAGCGAAACCCATTCTTGACTTGGATCAACAAAGAAATAATGTTCAAATAAGAAAGATCACATACCTGGCAAGTATTTCGCTCCATACCAAACGACGAGAGACATCATAGTGTGATGGTAGACATGTAAGAATGTTACTTGATTGTTCTTCTTCCGCAAGACAAAGAAGACGGTGTCCAGGAGTTCTGTGATCTTCGCAAAGAAATAGAACCATGCTGCGGCTGCCACCTAGAAATATAATAATCATGTTTAAAGTAAGTTTTCTAAATCAGATGAAAGTGCAATAATCCGTTTAGGATAATTTTAAATAAAAGTTCTTCATATAAATGCGGTGTTCCCAAATTGGAGCAAAATTATTTTCTGTTGTTTTTCAATACTTGAAAATGGAACGATTATTCCATTTATCGACCCCAAAAAATCTGCCCTAAGGTGGTTAGGCAGAGGTGTATATATAGTACACCCAAATTTCGCCAGTTGTGGGACACAAACGGGTGGCCACTGAAAATCAGCGCTGTGCTGTGGGGGACCCACAGCACAGCGCTGATTTTAAGTTCACACAGATTCATGCTGTGTGGGAGCCTTCTTGTCACAGTCACGACGTGCAGCTGTCGACTATTTCTGTTCTGTGCTCGTGATTATTGATCTATTTTGTTTCTATCTTGCTTTGTTATTTCATCTTTTTTTATGCACGTGTTACTGTGACAAATAAACCTATTACTTTTTCTTTCTTGTGTGGCGGCATCTACATCGCCACATGCGAGCTACGCGTCACACTAACGTCACGAAAATCTTGCATCGCGCAAGCAGAGTTTACCGCGCAACTAGCACATATACAACTTCTCGACATCAATCGGGTAGTTGCCCATCAGACACGACACCCGTCTGGTCGGAGGATCCTCCCTTTTCCATAGAGTATGAGTGAGCTTTACACCCTGTTCCTCATACCCTGTTGTCCTTTAGGACGTTATAAAAAATAAAATTCGTATGATAACTTACCCTCAATGCTCTGGGGTTGTTGGAGTAATCAACTGGTTCACAAGCAAAGTTGTACTCCTTAGAAAAAACGTAGTTGTGTCCCTGATAAAGATACAAATAACAGTAGGTAAGTAACAAACAAAAAATAAAATAGTTTTTTATGAATGAGGATGACGAGATGGACTATGTGAAAGATTGAATGGCAAGAAAAGTGTTTACTACTGAAATGACAACTAATATCAATATAACTAAAAGAGTCACGTGCTAAGTTTTCTATTCAAAACTTAGTACGAATAAACTTTTTTACAAAAAAACAGTAAAAAACGTGAAAAATAATTTTAATTTCGGAAGTCGGTGTCTTTAGTTGTGAATTTTCGTTTTTTTTTGGAAGTCGGTTGTTTTTTTGTAAAAACGTTTTTATTTTTCACTTTTTAGTTATGGTACCTACCCCACACACATTCGTATACCACTACTTGATATGTAAATAACCCTGACAGGAAATTATTATAACATCATCAATTTATACTAAGTGGAAAAAATACGCATTATTAAGGATAACTCAAAAACTCCTAGTCAGTACTTGATCAAATTTAAATAGGACCACATGTGAAGTACCAGCTTTCAAATAAAAAAAAAGAATCATCCAAATCGGTTCACCCAGAAAAAACTTATGAGCTAACACAAATAAAAAATACAGTCGAATTGAGAACCTCCTCCTTTTTTTGAAGTCGGTTAAAAAAGCAATAATAATGCCGGATTCATTATACAAAAATATACAAGTAGGAAATAGTGGCCCTATCATGTATTGGACGTTCATTTAAATTAATGCTTCTAAGTTCAAGTTCGCTGTCACTGGTGAATTAGTTAATACAATACTTTGGACCCTATCATTTTACCATAGCATGTGATTATAAAGTAATAATTAGTTATGAGTCTTACGTTTTTGGGGAAACATAACATCATGCCTGTATTTCCCGAAGGGTTAAGCAGAGGTGTGCCTTTTTTGTTTTTTTCATCAAATGACCTCTCCCGCTCTGGGCGCAGAGGAAAGGCGTGTCAGACTCTTACTGACTAAAACCCACCGTGTTCCTTCAGTTGCCTGTGCGCCAGGGCCACGGTAACTATTTCGAACATTCCGCGACCCTGGCAGAGGCAGAGGTGTACCTACTAGTATATTCGCATTTCGCCAGTTATGTTAAGGATCTGTTACTCTTCAGCTCAATGGAAGGTAAAGTAGGCGTCAAAAAATGTATATATCACCATATGATTGTGAACAACGTTAGTTTATAATTTATCTCGCGAGATTCTAAACTGTCGATAAATAGTGATTTGTACCATACTGCTTAACAACGTATTAATTTTTGATAGTTTATAAATCTATCCATGTCAAACCGTCAAATTGTGAACAAACCTGCACTTACCGACAGTGTTCACAATTTGTCTGATTTTATCACCTCGTCGCTGATTTGTCGGTCTTGGTGGTAGCTGAATTGGTCGTAGAAACTAAGCCAGGGCACCCCGACCAAATGTGTTAGAATAGGTTAGAACTGTGAGCAACCGCGCGCAAGCCGAGCGAGCGAAGCTAACGGTGCCGCGGCACACAGTGGAACGGATGTATGGGAGAGGTTGCACATGGTATTTCTGAGAAAAAAGAAACAAATTTTGCAAAACGACTGCAACGTTCTTATTGGGTTATTAAATGCCTTTAAACCTTGTTCTGATAAATTTCTTTCTATCTCTCGTATTTCGGGAGTTATTTAAGAAAATGTTAAATTTTACTATGAAAATTACTGTATCAAGCTCTCTGCTGCCTGATACCGGCCTCGTTTCAAGTTGTAGTCTTTACTATAATTTTTTTTAACATTTTCCCACACTGGACATATCTCCTGTATTGTGGGTGCATTTACAAACATTTAAAAGTCACATACACAAACAGCCAGAATCGAAACAACTACTTGTAGGTCACACAAATATTTCTTTTACCGTGCGGGAATCGAAACCGCGACACGCAGCGCAGCAGGCAATCGCTTAACTACTCCTCCAACCGTGCCGTCAAATCATAATACACATACCAAGAACTGCATTTAGTACTAAGACATATGGTCCACCAAACGCGCACCTTCTGACAAACAGGTTAATTTATATATTTTTAACAAAAAACATATTTTGTCCTTATTATTTTAAGTATAGTATAGTAATTAATGGTTTCGTTAGACTTATAATAATATGATTCACACTTAGACTGTACTGTTAAATGGATATTAAGAGTATCGATACAAAATATAACTTTTATTTATTTATTTATTAAAACTTCATGCAGAAGTAAAAAAATACTGTACACAGGCAGCTTAATGCCTGAGGTATTTTCTACCAGTCAACCTTAGGGTGATGCAGAGACTAAACATGGCAGGTGCAATATACGGGATAGATAGCTCGGAAATAAATATAAAATACAAGAATAAATATTAATACATAATACATAGATATACACAAAACAAACTTTGTCAGGAGAAATAACGATCGGTAGAGGAGAAAAATGAATCCAGCAAATCAACGCTGAGATGTGCGATGTGCGATGTGTGTGTGTGATCAACGGTGTGTGTGTGTGATCAACGGTGTGTGTGTGTGCTATTCCTGAGAACCCTATTAAGAGATATAGGTTATTAAGTAAAGTGATTAGGGAAATGATTACGTAATGGTATACACAGAATGAATGAAATTTAAATGAAAAAAATTCAAATAAATGAATAAACTACATGTCAGAAGGTGCACGTTTGGCGCACCATTTGTCTTAGCATTAAATGTAGCGTTTGCTATACGCAATACGATAGTAAAGCCTACAACTTAGAAACGAGGCCGGAATCAGGTGGCAGAAAGCTCGATACTGTCGTTTTCATAGTAAAATTTCACATTTTCTCAGTTAACTCCCGAAATATGAGACAGAAATAAATTTATCAGAACAAGTTTTAAAGTTTTAAAAAAGAACACTTAGAACTTTTCAAATAAGAAGCGATTTCCATAATATAAATACACGTAGTAAAAATGAAATTGTGATACCCAAATTTAGATTAACTAAAACCAGCAAGTCATTTCTTATAAACAGTATCCGCTTTTATAACAAGTTGCCAAAGTCAGTTACAGAACTTAGCGATGGAAAGTTCAAAACTCACATCAAACGTATCATTATCAAAAATGCATATTATAAGATTAAAGACTACGTTGAAGACAAGGAAGTTTGGCAATAATTCCTTCTCCACATGTGGCTTCCCTGGTACCTCATTAACTGCATCACTATGTAAATGTCTATAAACTGCTCCCAAATTAGGAAGATTATTGAAAAAAAATGGTTTTTGTTTTTTTACTTTCTTCTTTGACATAATCTTGTCATTATTTGACATCATATACCTCCAATTCTTATTTCAACTCTTTACTTATGGCTTTTGTAGACAGGATTTTAATTCAGATTTGTTACATTTGTAACGGCAATCATGTTATTTAGTTTAAATAGACTTTTATTTTTTTATAGATTCTTCTATATTTTGTGAATGTGAGAACGTTTTAGGCCTAACTTGTAGACTGTAGATTTGTAGACATTTTCATATTTTGTTGAGTACCAGTTTCTTGTTGACAGGCCTACATTGTCCTCCCATACCTATCAACACTGTAATTGGAAACATTGTAAAAGCCCCTTATTTTTAAAAGAGTAACCGTGGAGTTTCTTGTCGGCTCTTCTCCATAGGAAAAAACAAATTGGAACCGTGCACTTAGCTTCTGACGTTTCATAAGTGCCCATTTAAGTTTATGTGAAATACCCAAAAGATTTTGATTTTGAAGGCATTTGATAACTAAATACGATGGTGTTAGTCGTTTTTCAAAATGACACATTTTTCTCTCGGAAATGCCTATGTCCAACCTCTACCATACATTAATTCCACTGTGCGAAAACGACCGTCGAACGCTACTTCCAAGTGGGTCGCAGTGACTTGGCTATTTAGTATTAGCGCAAGGTGCGATTCGTCGAATGCAAGTTTGATACCAGTTCACAATTTTTCGGTTTGCCATGAACAGATTTATAAACTATCGAAAAATAATGCTTTAAATGGTTTTGTTAAAATGTTTTGTTGCAGTTCAAAATTGCTCGATAGTTTATAATCTCGCGAGATAGATTATAAACTAATGGTGTTCATAATTATACGGTGACATATACATCGACAAGAATTCATTCAATTTTCTACAATGTTTGCTCCATAATATTGTATCAATTACAGAAAACAAATCACACATTGGGTTCTTAATAGTAGAGCCGCACATTAATATACAAATTGTAGACACTGTACAACTCACTCACTCTACTCTCTCTCTCTCTGTTGTGTTCTTGTCGATGTAGGTCTATGTCGCAGCTAACTGGATTAATTAGCCTTAATTAATAACTGCCTAGTCTTTGGAAGTAGATTGGTCACAGTTCTAACCTAACCAAACCCAATTGGTCAGGGTGCCCCCGGCTTTTTTACTACGACCTTCTCCACAGAGATCTACGTTTTGGAATGGACAACTAGCTTCAACTTTCTGACTAACTGACCGACTCTTTGACAATTCAAAAGTGCCTGTAAATGGTTTAATTGAAATAAATGCTTTGAGTTTGAGTTTTGAGTTTGACCATTTTGGTTCGCGCGTGGTTCGTCACAGTTCCAACCAAACGTATAATGAAAATCATTCAGGTCGCTAGTTTAACGGTACCGTTTAGTAAAAAGACTAGGAATTTATTAACCTCTTGAATCCCGCGTAATGAGATACAATGATTATCTATTGTGTCTCGCTCGATATCGCGACCTCGGGGGTCAAAGAGAACCAGTTGCTGCGACATATACATTTTGAGACTGATTTTACGCTTGGTCGTTCACCTGAATTTGGATGCTATTGATTTTCGGGTTGGTGACTAAAATAACGAGTACGTCCGTATTCGGAAAAAATCGACTAACTTCGTTGTCTACTTCCACCCATAACAGTTCGTCAAGATAACTGTAATTGGCGACTGTGTAAATTTAAGGCTAAATGTTACCTATACTTATAAAATACAGGGTGGCCGGGACAGCGACGCGGAAACTTTAACCATGGATTCAGCACATGATTTCTACGCTAGGGGCGTAGAAATTTGTCGAAGGTCATCAAATAAAAAATCGGTTGTTTCATAGAAAAGTGCAATACCTACGTGGTCAAAATATAAGGAACAGCAATTTTCTTTTAAATAACCGACGTAAAATTTCTATTCTAGAAACTCAGTACTCGGGAAATCATGTGCTGAATTCATGGTTACAGCTTGCGCGTCGATGTCACAGCAACCGACTTTATAAATTCCTAGTCTTTTTACTAAACGGTGCCGTTCAACTAGCGTCCTGAATGATATTCATTATACGTATGGTTGGAACTGTAATCAACCACGCGCGAGCTGAAATGGTCGCAGTAACTAAGCCGGGGGCACCCTGACCAATTGGGTTAGGTTAGGTTAGAACTGTGATTTGTTGGCGAAAGGCGGGACCGGCTTCTGCGGCCTACCACTGGCCTCAACGACTGGCTCGGGAGGAGGCACGACTCCCTGTCATTTAGGGCAACGCAGGTGCTCTTGGGGCACGGCTGCTTCGGGAGGTACCTACATTGCATAGGCAGGGAGCCAGACGGTCCGTGTCATCACTGCGTCCATTTCCGGGAGGACACGGCGTGGCATATGCTTGCAGAGTGTGCAGCTTAGGAGGAGCCACGCCGTGACCTCGTTTCGGAAGTGGGAAGCGACCTGTCGCTACCGGCTGTGATTCATTCTTTGGTCGGCGGCACAGCGTCGTGGGACGCGGTGATCTCCTTCTGCGAAAATGTCATGTCGCTAAAGGAGACAGCGGAAAGGGAGAGGGAGATGTCGAGTGAACTCCCGGCCCGCGGCAGGCGCACCGGCCGTCGGCAGAGGGCAGATAAAGCCCCCTTCCAGCCACCTAAATGGGTCCAGGGATGGCGGACTCGGGGACGTCCGCCATCCCGCCCCTATCATATAAGGCCCGAGGTGGCGGCGCGTAATGTTCCACGCGCGCCCCTCTTAGACGTCGCAGGGGGAGTCAAACACCTCAGTGCTCCCGCTTGACCAGACGGGGCCCGCAGAGGCGCGCCGACACCAGTCGGGGGTTGCATTCAAGAGTGCTTAAGTGCCCCTGTAGCCCCCCTGCAAGTGTGCGAGGGAACATGAGTTGGTTTTAGTCAGTAGAAATCTGACAGACCCCTTCGCGCGCTTCAGGGCGGAGGACATCCATGAGGCATTCCAACACGTTAACAAAAACAACAAAAAAAAAGGTTAGAACTGTGACTAATCTAGTTCCAAAGGCTAGGCAATTAACTGAAAGGCTAATTAAGTTAGTTGGCTATAATATGTATGCAAATGTAGACATTTTTCGTAGGTCATCAAATAAAAAATCTGTTGTTTCGTCGTTGAGTTAGTCGTTTTGACGGCACGGGTGGCGCAGTGGGTAAGCGATTGACTGCTGTGCTGCGTGTCGCGGGTTCGATTCCCGCACGGAACAAATATTTGTATGACCTACAAGTAGTTGTTCCGGGTCTGGCTGTTTAATGCACAATGCAGGAGAAATTCCTAATGTGGGCCAAAGTTTAAAAAAAACAGTGCAATACCTACGCGGTAATTTTTTTTTTTTTCCTTTTTTTTTTTTAATGTATGACTATAAATTTCAACTCTGGGAGGTCTAGAATCATATTTCGAATTCAAGGTTTGCGCGCCGAAGTCGCCGATGTAACAATTAGCCTTAAATTTACAAATATCTTGTATTGTATAGGTTTACAGAAGCTGTTGGTAAATCTGTATTATTAAATAACTAACACTTTATCTGCCCGAAAGCGGGTGAAGTCTTTCTGGTACCCAAATGCGGGTTCACTATCAATGAGAATCTGATCAAATCATCCATTGTTTCATATGTTCGAAAAATTTGTGTACTCATCAACGCAATGAATGTGGTTGAACTGTCAAAATGATAGCTATTTATACTCGTAGTGGTAGTTTGTTAAGCAATTACCCCGCTGGTGTAGTTCGACCTGAACTTAAGTCGTATATTTACATGCCTACTTAGGGTTTAATGAAAATTCATGACAGCAAATCACTGTCTTAATGAGTCATTGTTTTTGATTGAATTTATATATTTATTTGTTCATTTATTATCAGTTATTTTTGCACTAAGAAATTCCTCTGCATCGTACGTGCGTTTACATTATTAATCTGACATGCGCAAGCGCATACGTCATGTCAATACTAACGCCCATGTGAGCAGTATGGTGTCACGACCGAGTTATTTTTTAATATTATTATTTAATAACAAAAAATCGGTCATAAACGACGAGTCCAGTTTACTTATATAAGCTAAATTCATACTAACACTATGGATCCCTTGGTTTGAATAAACATTAAAAAAAGTTACTGGTGCGATTTCTGGAAAAATAAAGATAGTATTTTTGTGACTGTTTATCATAATTATCAAATTGTAACTACGAATCTGTTTATCGCATTTCGTTGCAGAAGTAAGAACTTCGTCCCGCATCTCTCGCGGGATTCGCTTCAGTTTCGCCAGAGCTTGAAGCTGACATCTACTCAGAAAAATCTAGTCATTTGTTTTACGATAAATTTAAAAATTATGTATGGTGGATCACTTACTTCATAGACTAAGTACAAGCTGAATAAGATTTGGAAGATGTTGTACAGCATAAGCACGCTCTTCAGCTCGAAAGCCGGTCTGTTGCTCATCAGCCGAGGCCCCAGTGACTTGCAGAAGTACAGGTAAGCTGATGTGATGGAGATCA
Source organism: Dryobotodes eremita (assembly GCA_917490735.1). Lineage (NCBI taxonomy): Eukaryota > Metazoa > Arthropoda > Insecta > Lepidoptera > Noctuidae > Dryobotodes > Dryobotodes eremita. The sequence goes on from OU823244.1 coordinate 21,957,579, forward strand.
CCACCAGAGGGTTCGACACGCCCCACCAGTCTGCCGTCCTGGGGTCTAGAAAATATTCACAAAAATATCCATATAATTACGAAGTAACGAAACGATCTTTTATAAGTCCTCCTTCTTCTAATTCTTCGTGTCGCTGAGACGACAATATTTCAAATATCGTTGGCCCAAAACTTGAAACCAAAACTAGCTCATCCTGATTTCAACTTTTCGTTAACAATTAAAACTTTCTTACACTATGAGTTTATTGTGAGGTCTTGAGGTTTCAATGTCAAAGTCAAAGTCAAATCATTTATTTCAAATAGGCACATACAAGGCACTTTTGAAAGTCTAAATTTACAAGATAGTTTCGTATGGAGAAGAATGGGCAAGAAACTCCACTGCTACTCTTTTAAAATGTTTTAAAATATTATATAGGTATACATTAATTATATAATTATATGTGAAGACGATGCACCCAGAATAAAATTACTATACCACAATAGGTCAAAATAATTAAACATAATGCAATGACAGGTAAAAATTATTATGTGATAATCACATGGTGCTCACACATTTATAAATATTGAAAAGTAGATGATTTCTCCAATTGCATTTAATTATAATCAATATATTTGTCCGTAAATAAATAAAAAAAAAACAATTCTTTAAGTCAACCCAAAGAGTATAATAATATGGGACACCCATTGTAACATGTTCGAGAAAACAAGTATACAAAAATATTATTTATATAATTTCATATTTTAATAATTTCTAAATAAAATAATAAAAAAAGTATGAATAACTCACCAGCCAAATCATGTATCACATAATTATATTTTTCGGCTATACTTTCCAGTATTCCCGTCATTTTATAAAAACAAATAATACGTTGAAGCCACAGCTAACTCACTGCTACTATGACACTTGTACGTAAACTGCCAACTCACTTACATACTGTTTGAAAGAAAACAAATTAATATTAAATTCTTAGTACGTAATCACGATGCATATTTCCGTGTAAATTACTATAATATCTAGCAACCGATAGTGATTTGCAAAAAATCATGAAGAGGTCAAAATTAAGTTTGACTTGAATCTGAAATTCAAATAGTCAAAATGTACTTGTAGTAACCGTTTATCAAGTTTCTTTAATCTTTATATAACTGTATTTTAATCACTGCGACTAAAGACCCTATCATTTATGAATTAGGGTAATTTAAATAATTACTTGTTAATTAAAATCGTAAACGAATTCCTGGTTTTCCGTTGACTAACTAAAAACTAAAGATACTGCAGACGAAGCATGTTTTCATATACTGGACAGAAAACGTGCTTTATCTCCGATGCCTTAACTATCAAGATCTCCAACAAATTTAAAATCTCTGGCCATTACTGCGTGTACGAAATACAGATCTAAATCCTTGATAGATTTCCCCAGCATTATCATAATTTTCAACTACATTATCATCATCAATAAGTTCATCATCATTTAGTCGTATCCCTATTCTGCAACTATTTCTTACGTTTTTTTTTTTCACCAGTTATAATAAAATTCATGCAATCACATGAACTTGAGCTACACTATGACTCATGTGTAAGCCATAGGAAATTATCCCGTTAAAGTCTTGTGATAACATAGCTGTTGTGTCTTTAATCAAATCAATTTTATAATTAACAATGGCATTCCATTTACTAATGTATAACTTGTTAAGGCGTATTATGTTGAATTACTTAATTGCTGCTATTTGTCAAGTCGTTTTAGTTTGGCAGACAACCATTGTTATTAATTAAAACTCTTCTTGTGTGTTCTGGCAATAATAAAGCTGCCTTGACAGTTTACGATCATAGGTACTAGTGCCTACTGTTGGATGCAGGATAGTAGACGTTGGGTACTCGCTGCCGAAGAGTATTAGCCGTATACTTTTTATCATCTTAAATGATGCTGGTATGTGTGAAAGCTTTCAGATGGAAAGTTTGGAGCATGAATATGGATGGCTATAAGAGTAGGGGAAGATCAAAAAATTATAGATGGACTGTGTGAAAGATGATATGGTTAGAAAGAGGGTGATCACCGCGATGACGGCTAATACTAGTATGGAAGAAAAGCAACATGTCGCGCAAACCCCAAATAAATTGGGGTAGAGGCAGATTAAATGATCCGACGCTGACTACCCAGCAGCTGGAACATTTGAAAAGGCTCTAACAGAACAATAATTCGGAATTATCTGCTTTAGATCAGAACAGCACATAACTTATGCAAGTCGCTCGGCTTTATTCACTGTTTTAAACCATCACGCAACACCGAAAATATCTTCGAGTCATATTTAGATTATCCGTCTTTCACACGATCTTGACTGGCATTTGCTTGCATAACTATGACTTATCTAAACCAGGGAGTCAAAATATGCATATTGTTTATACACCACAATAGATAAGGGGCAGCATGAAGCCGCCTGCCGCGGCGGTTAGCGGTCGAGCTGATCAAAATCTTGTACCCCTAAAGTTTTCGTTTCCTAAGAAACGGTCACACAATAACGGTTGTCCATTTGTCCATTTCTCTGTATTTACAGAGCGTATTTTGACACCTTTATGTCAAATATTGTATGAAAACTACAGATTTTCGAGATGACCGCTATAATAATTATGACGGAACCGATTTGCTAGGAAATTCTAGCTTAAGTAATCCATTGAATGTTGATACACAGCACCTGTATTCGAAGATATTGACTTGACCACACACCGCCTTGTAAATATTAATATAAACCGGAGATACACAGAATAATAACAAACATGGCAGTAACTCAATGGTTTTTGGGCACAGAAACTTATGAACGGGCACGCAATTCTAACACTCAGGCAACAGTCCTCCTGCTTCTAAAAACCGACAAACTATGATAATCACTTATCGCTCTGCTAAGCGTGATTATTTAAAACGTGACTGTTGTGTGCTGAGAAATGTTCAAGAACACGTAGGTTTAACGTAATTTGAGAGCGCACGCCATTTGCCTGCTTACGACCGAATTTTCAAAGCCAATATAAAAATCAATTGCCATTCCTTAGTCTCACAAAAACTCGAAAATGGCTTGACTGATTGCGATGAAACTTTGGTACGTTGTTGTGTATGCGCCGGAGAATGTTTTAAAAAGCATTGCAACGCATGCCGAGCATCACCTAGTTTTAAATGAAAATTAAAAAAAAACACGTGTGGCACTCGGGGACTGCCGCGGTAAAGCTATTGCATAGCATTTTTTATCAACTTATGCAAATATAATTATTTATTTATGCAGTATTTTTTTTCTTTGATATTAATTCAAGTACAGTCGTACGATATACACCCACGTTAAGCGAACGCTCAGCCGAGCTACGTGGTAGGCGGAGTGGGGGGTGTTAGGTTTTATTTTCGTTACGGAATTTCTTGATTCGGTCGCCGCGCTCAAAGCCCGCGATAAAAGCTATTCAATAGCCTTACTAATTATACTATTTTTAATAATATAAAATCATTTATTTCCGAAATCGATGTATATAAAATTCAAAGTCCTGACTGATATATCAACGCATAGACTAAACCGCTGGTCCGAGAGACATTAAATTTAGAGGGTGTGTTCTTTATGAAGAGTAAGTATCCCATAAGAAAGGGTTTTTCGAAATTCTACCCCTGAGAGGGTGAAATGGGGGGTTGTATTTTCTGTGAAACATTTTATTCTCTGTGTCGATTGACTCGAAAATTGGTACACATACTCTTCAATTAAAATTATGAGATATCACAGTTTTTCCAAAATCATCCCCAACAGAGTCAATTACGATTTTTCTGTGTAGTGCCGGTGTCCAATCTCAACCAAGGCATCAAGATGTATCAAATATGTAACTGATTCTACTATGAACTAATATTTCCAAATATAAGTAAGAAGCGGTCGCAAGCGTTACTGCTGAGCATGAGGTCCCGGGTTCGATTCCCAGGTCGGGTAAAGTATTATTGGGTTTTTCCAACACGAATTTCTCAGTAGCAGCCCGGAGTCTGGAATTGTGCCCGGTTGATGGCAATAGGCTCGCCCCCTATTACATGGGACTTAAAACATAACTGGCGAAATGTGGGTGTACAACAGGTACACCTCTGCCGAGCCCTTCGGGGAAACAAGGCGTGAAATTATGTTATAAGTAAGTACATGTGAGGAACTAGTGGCTAAGTAATATATAACACCCGCGCGGGTCGATCCATCAGGTTAAGTTACGCTTGCCATGGTTGGTCTGTGGATGGGTGACCATCTTTACATACCGAGACTCCTCTGTGCCTCGGAAAGCACGTTGAGCTTTGGTCCCGGCTTTCATTCGGATCTTTGAGAGTTTTTACGGGTTAACAGAAGCCCGAAAGTCTGACAACCAGTCTTACTAAGGGGTATCGTATTACCCAGTTACTGGGTTGTGGAGGTCAGATAGGCAGTCGCTTCATGTCAAATACTGGTGTTCAGCTGCATCCGGTTAGACTGGAAGCCGACATAGTTAGGAAAAGGCTGGGCAGATTGATTGAATATGAAAATTTAAATTTATGCTTTTGGTAACAAATCAAAAATTACGTGTTTCAGCGTTTGGTAAAATTGGGGATGATTTTAAAATTCACACGATTATTGAAATTTATATTTATCACCTTTTTTAAGATTTGTGGCAGCATCTACAACGCCACATGCGAACTAGCATGAAATACCTGACGTCACACAAATCCTTCATCGCGCAAGCAGAGTTTACCGCGCGATCAACATATATCGGTGTCAAATTACGCTCTGTATTTGGACAACCATTATTGTGTGGCCGTTTCTTAGGAAACGAAAACTTTAGGGTTACAATATTTTGCTTTGATCAGCTCGACCGCTAACCGCCGCGGCAGGCGGCTTCATGCTGCCCCTTATCTATTGTGGTGTATAAACCAACCATATATACTCGTATATATAGATTTATTTTGTTTGTTTTATTTTTATTTTACATTGTTTCTAGAGCTATTTATCTTTTTTGTATGCACGTGTTTCTGTGACAAATAAACCTATTTTTCTTTCTTTTTCTTTTTCTTTTCAAAACAACAACTAACCAACCAAAATGGCATCAGTACTTGTCTGTATAGCAACAATTTGTTTTGCACGGACAGCATGGAGTTTCATCCAAACAGCCAATAAATTCTTTTGAATCGGAGGTCGAGTTCATCTTTTTTCATCTTGACGTGGACTTTCCAGCGTAGCTTTGCGTCAAGGGTCGTTCCGATATACTTGGCTGTATTCTCGTATGTGACTTGTTTATTATTAATGTAAACTGGAGAATACTGTTGATTTTTGTTGATAAAATCTATGTGAACAGATTTCAATTCATTAAATTTAATCCTCCATTTTTTAGTCAAGTCATAAACTTGATTTACAGCCGTTTGAAGCTTTTCTACTGCTTCTTCGTGGCTGTTTCCTACAGCCATTATGGTTGTATCATCAGAAAATATCCCAATCGTGTTTTGCTCTAACCGAACCTAACACACTTCCTTGCGGTACACCAGCTTCAATTTCTTTTAGTTCTGAGTAGGCGTCTTCTTGTCTTATTTTACAGACTCTGTTCAGAATATAGTATTCTAGTATATCTGCAAACTGCTTTGGTAACAGGCTCTACAATTTATGTATAAGGCCTTCATACCATACTTTATCAAACGCTTGCGCTACGTCTAGGAATACAGTAGAACATACTTTCTTGTCTTCAAGGGCGTTTTCTATTACGTTTGTGATTCTATGCACTTGATCGGTGGTAGAGTGTTTTTCTCGAAACCCAAATTGGTACTCTAATATTATGTTTTTTCTATCTATTAATGGTTTAAGCCGTTTGAGTAGCAGGTTTGCAAATAGCTTGGACATGGTTGGTAGCATGGAAATAGGCCTATAAGATGAGGTTTCGTGAGCCGGTTTCCCTGGTTTAGCTATCATTATTACTTCGCCCCCTTCCATAAGTCTGATACTATTTATGCCTTAGTGCGGCACTAATTAGGGTCGTTAACTTGGCCCTTTCTTGGGAGGTTATGAAGTATTTCTCCTGTTATTAAATCGTAACCTGGTGATTTTCGTGTACTTATATTACGTTTTATTGCTCGTGCGACTTCTCTCGGTGTTACTAGTTTTATGGTAACTTCATTTTCTGATGTCACCATATTAGCCAAAGTCAATGATTTCCCCGTCGTTTGGTTGAAAGATATTTTCTAGGTGCTCTGCAAACCTCTTTGCCTTTTACTCATTAGTAACCGCCCATTGCCCATTTCCACATTTGATACATGGGATTTGGGTAATCGGTGTTTTTAGGTGCTTAGTAGCTTTGTAAAAGAAGTAATCTGTCCTTTGGTCATTACTTGGGCTAAGATAGGTTTTGCTTGAATCGTCTTTAAAGTCTTGGATTAGTCTTTTTACTTTTTTTGTCAGGTTATTTAGTTTTTGTTTATCATCTGGGCACCTAGATTGATGCCACGCTTTTCTCTGCCTTCTTTTCTTCATAATGAGTTGCTTGATGTGGAGCGGGTATGTTTTTCCTTTCGTCCTCTTGTTGGAGTCGGGTGTATTTTCCCACGCTGCTTGCTGGATGTGCATTATAAACTTTTCTACTTCGATGTTTAGATGTTAGGGTGTTTTAATGGTATTTTAAGGTTTATTTCATCATTCAATCTGGTCTTGAAGCTCTCCTAGTCTGTACACTTATTAACGACTGGGTTTGGTTTCTTTATACAAGATATTTTCGCGAATTTCAAGAAAGATTGCGGAGTGATCTGAGTTCATGTCAGATTTGTTCCGATTTTATATAACTGGTTGATAGATCCTTGGTTACAAAAAATCTATTAATTCCGGAATTTTATTTGGATCTGTTGGCCAATAGGTGGGCTTTCCATTTGATATGAAATCACATTTCAGCTCTTTTATGGCATTCAGTAGTTCTTTGCCTTTAGTAGTTGTTAGTTTGGAGCCCCAATACATATTTTTAGAATTGAAGTCACCTCCTAAGATAAATCTACTTACAAGACGAGTTAGAAAGCTCATAATATGGTCTTTTTTATCATATACCGAGGTGGAAAGTAGATGGCACATACTGTTACAGGGTATTTTTTTGTTTGTACACCTTTTTTTCATATTTAAACTTTTCATAGTGCTGTAGGTTTTCTTTTCTTTTACAATAATGGCAATACCGCTGCTTGCTGAATTGTCTGGGTGAAGTGCATGGTATACTTTGTACCATTTAAACTTAATGTGAGATTGCTTTGTGAAGTGTGTTTCAGATATCAGGCACACGTTAATTTTTTCTATGTCTAATACTACTTGTAACGCGTTCTGATGTTTTTTGTATGATGTTATGGAGTCATGAAAATAACACACGACGTGGCCGCGCAGCGGCGCATGGTGTATTGCCGACATGCGCCGGTGGTGGTAATATTTATAGTGTGCGTACAGACGACGCTATACGCCGCGCACGCGCCAGAGCAATTATTCCCTGAAATTATCGAGTTTAATTTACGCTATCCCGTGATCCCAACAATTGGTGTACTGCCGACAGGAGCCGGTGGCGGTAATATTTATAGTTTGCGTACAGACGACGCTATACGTCGCGCACACGCCAGAGCAATTATTCTCTACAATTATCGAGTTTAATTTACGCTATCCCGTGATCGCAATAATGTGTTTTGTAACCCATTGAGTTCCACGCCATAAGTTTTAGGGTAGTATTAATTTTTTTTGGCTTAGAAGTAGCATCTTTGTTGCTATTTTCAACTATTTCCAATCTCTCGTCAAATGATGACATTAACTTTAGGATTTCATGCAACTTTTTGTCACTGTTTATATCAACCAAAGGCGCCTTGGCTATGCCTCTAGCTACTTGGGCATAAGACACGTTTTTAGTTGTAGTTTTGATAGTGCTTTGACTTCGTTTGTACTGGCTGGGGTCTACGACTCTTCCAGTAGGTGTATTTTGTTGAGGGGCAGTAGAATTGCCCTTTGATTTTTTGTTTCGAATCTGCTGGATTTCTTTGGCTACGATACATCCCCTGTAGTTAGCTGGATGTGGAGCTCCACAGTGGATACACTTTGGCTTCTCTTCTTTTGATTTTTTGCAATCCATCGTCAGACGTTTGCCTGTGCACTTTACGTACCTCGCTTCTTTGGAGCAGTACTTTTGCGTATGGCCATAAACCTGGCATCGTTTGCACTGAAGTACCAGTTTTGTGGATTTAAGCGGTTGTATTTCCACATTACACCCTAATACAGTTTTGATGTTATTTATTTTGCTGGTTCCTTCCTCATTTGAAAATGTCAGCATGGACATATGTTAAGTGGCTCTTTGGTTTTCCAACTCAACTTGTTGACTGCTTCCAGAATTTTGTAGCCTTTGCCACGCAAGTCTTCAACAATTCTCTCCGGGATGCATGTGAAATGCGATTTTTTTGCCAAAACTCTAATTGGTCTATCTTGCTTGTTCTCATAGGACTGCCAAAGGTAATTGTTTAGTGAGAGAGCCTTTGCAATTGCTCTGTACGAATCTTCGTTTTTGGCACTTACTTTGACTGTATCGCCGTTCATAGTTTTGATGATGAACGCCTCATCTGATTGGCTCTCAGATAGAAAATCAAAGAATTTCCGGTAGTCCTTGATACCATCGACTACAATAGGTGGTGGCAAGGAGTTTTTATTGCTTTTTCCTTACCTTTATTTTCTTCATTTCCGTGTTCATGCAGAGTGGGTAGGGTGGGAGACGTGTTCCATTTTCTTTTCTTCCTGCTTTTTTGCCTTATCCATCCTGTTTCTCGAGCTAGTTCTTCTTCGTCCGTGGTATATTCAACACGCGGAGGAGAAGTCTCAATGGCGGTTGTAGCGGTTGTAGTATCTGATTTCAGCGGTTGCTGGAGATTTTCTATTTGACTTTTCAGGTCATTAAGGCATTTTTGCAGCTCTTCACGCTCTTTTCGTTCTTCACAAAAGTGCTTGTGCAACAGATGTTCTGTTTCTGTTTTTAAGTTAACACTAATATTGTTCAGTGTTAGGTTTTTCGAACCCATTGTAGAAGTTAAGCGAGTATTAACTTCGCCTTAGCTAAAAATATTCGCTGACAGCCGTCAGCATTACGCAATAACTAGATCATTGCGGTGCATCCGACTGGACGGCGTTATTTTGATGCGTAAGCACTTTTACACTGTGGTACGCGCGCGATCGCATGTAACACAACTACTCTAAACAAAAATCGAACGAGAATTGTCGTCTTTGGTAACACTGATCTTCAGCTGGCATAGCGTAGTACGGAGTTTCAATAGAACAAGAGGTCAGGAGAATCTGGGTTTTGTTACCAATGACGCGCGGCCTACCGTGAAAGTACAAAGCGTGACTTATTTTTCCAGAGGGCTATCGCGCTTGAGTTCGCCGCTAGAGGCGCTAGTGTAAAGTCTCTAGATGTCAAATGTACTGAACGTTCACTGTTTGCGGGATTTTGTATCATAGATTTTAACTAAAAATTCATAATTATTGTAATTGTTTGTGTGCCATTCCTGATTAATTATGGATTAAGATTTTTGGTATAAATTTAGGATCGAATTTGGTAGTAAATACTTGAAGAAAGAATAATATTTGTTTGCTTTACGCTTGCGAATTTTAGGAACATTATAATCTACATATTCATTTGAAGTTTTAAAATTTAATAAAATAAACCTAATATGAATTTATGAGTAATTAAACATATACAAAACATCAAATAAAAGTACTGGCAGGACCTTACTCGCCAGTGGCGCCAACTGGTGAGCACAAAAACGATAGCCCCCATTCTACAAAGATCTCAATGATTACTGTAAGCGACGCAACTCGCATAAGTACTTTTTGTTACAGACTATTTTGTAAAAGGTCAAACAAGGTTGTTTTCATTTTACCCGTCAAATTGATGTGCATTTTTATAAGTAGTCGGTCATCGTTGATATAAACGATTGTACAAATGTTTCTGTTATTTTTGCTAATTAAATTTATTTATTCGTTTACGTTATAAATCCGCAATTTTCTTGCACATTGAACCCTTTAAGACCGTTGCAATTACTTTCAAAAGTTATTACCCTTAAGGTACTAGCCACTTATATTATCGTCATCATAATCAGCCTATAATGTTCCCACTGCTGGGACGCAGGCCTCCTCTCTTCGAGAAGGCGTGGGCTGTAATCCACCACGCGGATCCAGTGCGGGTTGGTAGATGTCACATGTCTTGGAATTTTTGGTTCTAGAACATGCCGGTTACCTCACGACGTTTTCCTTCACCGTTTTGAGAGCCGTGGTGATGAAATTATTTACACAAAGTAAAGCGCCTGCTTGGATTAGAACCCACGACCTACAACTCATAAGTCGGTGCCGCTGCCATTGGGCCACCACTGCTCTCACATATACGTATTGTCGTAATTAATACCAAAACTGTTCGCCTCTGGAAACTCCTTGTCTCACTAGACTATCATAGATATTGTTTAATTAGTTTTATCTGTATTCTGTATTTGCATCAATTTGAGAAAAAAATTGTGGCTTACAATGACGGCTATCGTTTTTGTGCTCACCAGCTGGCGCCACTGGCGAGTAAGGTCCTGTTGCTGTAGTTTTATTTGATGTTTTGGATATGTTTAAGCACCTATAAAATCATATTATGTTCATTTTATTACATTTTAAAACTTCAAATGAATATTTAGATTATAATATTCCTAAAATTGGCTAGCAGGAAGCAGACAAATCTTATTCTTCCTGCATGTGCTGCGAAATTAGATCCTAACTTTTGACTTAAAATCTTAAGGCATAATTATTCAGGAATGGCACAACCATTACAGCTATTATGAATTATTCGTTAAAATCCGTGATAAAAAATCCCGCAAACAGTGAACGTTCAGTACATATTCTGACATCTAGAGACCTTACTCTACACTAGCGCCTCTAGCGGCGAACTCAAGCGCGGTAGCCCTCATTAGGCGATAATGTTAAGGTAACGATGATCAGTTGAGCCATATACCTAGGGCTCAACTGATCCGCGTAACCTTAAATTTAACTTAACTTAGTTTGAATAATCACTGACAGAGGCCACGTTATAGGTACTCTGGGTAGACTTTTAATAAAAATCACAGCAACACTAGTCAGTGACTTAATTTCAAAACAAAATGTCGATGTTTTGACTGTAATAATATTATGTATATCTATTTAGTTGTAGGTCAATTTGTACAAAAATAAAATCAATCTCATTTCCCAAATAATTTATTTTCTTTGCAGCGTTCGTTTGTTTTAAGTTTTAAGTTAGGCGTAATCAGAATTGACAATAGTAGGAGCCTCGGGTAACAGTAATACTTAAAAGATAACATATGGTTAACAGTTCCTACTTAAAATTAATAATTTCATAAAACTACACTACAAGCTACAATAATTTTTCACGACCAGGTATGACTCACAGATAACATTATTTATGCTTATTTTATTTTGCTCAACCCGGACATAAAACCCTAGAGGAATGAGGGTAGTATGATTTAAATAGACAGTTGCCTGCAAATTCAAGGCGTTTCATCAGCCATGTAAAATACTCGTCAGCGTTGTAGGATTTTTGCAATTTAGTTCTTCTTAGCGTGTCCATGACAATCTAAATTGAGTTGGCCCTCAATTTGGCTACGAGATTGGCGCCTTCAGTAGCATCCATCAGTTCCTACGAGTATAACGTACAGCCAAAAGGACACGCAGCACACGGTATTAAGTGTCCTATCGTTTGTGGAACAGCACCACATTTACACTGATTTATGTTTAAAAATGGTTAAATTGGTAACTATGAATCACATCTTGTCGCAGCCTAAGCATCTTCAGTTGAGTTCTACGACTAGCATAACTCCTTGGAAAATCAGACTCCAATACCATAGATAAAGTTCAGTTCACTTTGCTCTTGCCGGTTCCTGATTTGATACTTCCATTTGTGCCGTCCTGTTTCGCGTTTTTTATATAATTAACATAGTAAAAGGCCCCAAACATATAAAGGAACTGCAGACTGTGGACGCAAAGTATGGCAGAAATCCACCTCGGATAGCCGCAATTTTGGTAAACGGCTGACAAGTTGTGTAGGAAGATTATGCCGAACTGGACCTGAGACAGAAAGAAAAACAATAAAATTATGGTTCCTGCCAACGGAGCTGAGTATCTAAAGGGCGCCAGGAATCCTTTTTGTCTTAGACTAGTGAAAATCAAGCCAAAATGAATTAGAAAAGTATTGACTTACCAACTGCATAGTAGTAAGGTGCCTCTTCCACCACAAATACTTCTGGTACTTAGGTCCGAGACCCGATATCAGGTAATAAGTGTACATCACGACATGGACGAGACAGTTTATGACTCCGAGAAGAGTTGCGTGACCATCTGGAAAATTAATAAATCATTTTTAATATTTTCTTAGAACTTTAAATATTATGTTTACTAATACCTCAGTGGTGGAGGACATGCATAAGTGCGTGTCGAACCACGCATAGTGAAGGATTCCTTAGTTGGGATCCCAAGAACTAACTTAACATTGTAGTGGAATAACATGTTCGCCCATACGTTCCAATTGCAAATGTAAGTTGGTCGACTATTACTCGTTAACTTGTAATGCCTACTTAGCTGTGATGGTTTTCCTTTTAACTTCGTTATATGTACTACTACCATGAATTTATTCACATATCTAAAAACAACCATTTAGCTGGTAGGGGGGGACGCCCCTACAAAATGGTGCGGGATAAACCCCGCCCACGGGCTTTCCCGCAGACGCAGAGTCTCCGGCCCCAGCTCCTAGAGGACGTGGTGAGCGCTCTGTTCCTTTCACGAGGGGAGCATACTCCCCCGCGCGTGGCTCCGCCTCCTGTGGTATCCGATGCGGACCACACTGCCGACGACGATGATAGTGCTCCGGACGTGACCGAGGTAGAGCTGAGAGTGGTAGCACGTAGGTTGAATGCCAAAAATACCGTCACAAAACCCGACGGTTTACCTGGAAAAGCATGGGTTCTGACCTTGGAGGTCTTCGGGCCTCGACTGAGAAGGCTCCTAAGCTCATGGTTAGAGGGAGGCCGGTTCCCACTTCGTTGGAAGATGGGGAATCTGGTCCTTATTAAGAAGCCGGGGTGCCCTGTGGCCTCTTCGTCCGCTTACCGACCCAGCGTGCTGCTCGACGAGGTGGGCAAGCTCTTTGAGAGAGTCATTGCAGACAGGCTCGTCGGGCGGCTGGTGCAGGTGGGGCCGGATTTGGCGTAGAGCCAGTTTGGTTTCCGCAGGGGGCACTCTAAGGTGGATGCAATCATGCGCGTGCAAGCTCTCATGACGGGGAATGCTGTGGCTCGGGCTGAGGTCGTCTTGGCAGTGTCTCTTGACATCACCAATGCCTTCAATACCAGGTAATATGAGTTGCATCGGGGAGGCACTCCGGTATTACCGGATGAGTCGCGTGGTCAAGACCTATCTGACGGAAAGGGTTGTCATCTACTCCGGTCACCAGGGAGAGTGGAACTGGCGAGAGATGTCGTGCAGTGTCCCACAGGGATCCATCCTGGGGCCGCATCTTTGGGACATCGGGTACGACTGGGTGCTGCGCGCTGACCTCCCCAGCGGCGTCAGTGTGGTTTGCTACGCTGACGACATGCTGGTCCTGACGCAGGAGAGATCGCACCAGGCTGCAGCCAAACTGCGGGGTTGCGACAACCGTCGAGAGGATCCGGAATTGGGATTCGAGGTGGCTCTGCACAAGTCCAAGGTCATGTGTTTCATGTTCCGCAGAACTCGCCACCGTCGGGTTCCCAAACAACAGTAGGAGGGATTCACATCAGCGTCAATTCGACGATGATACCTGGGACTCGTCCTCAACAGCCGGTGAAACTTCGTGGAGCATTTGCGACGTTTGGCTACCAGATTGGAGCGGGCCGGGGCTGCCTTGAAACGGCTCCTGCCCAATCTAGGGGGTTCAAACGCCTCCTGCCTGTGGCTCTACGCGGGTATCGTGCGGTCCATGGCCCTTTATGAGGCACTGGTGTGGGCCCTTTATTGAGTGGCCGAGCAGTCCCTTGGTTGAATTCGTCCCAAAGGGTCATGGCCATCTGCCTAGTCCGGGGATATCATTTGGTTTCCGGTGAGGCGGCGAGCCTTCTTGCTAGATTGCCGCCATGGGATCTAGAGGCAAAAGTCCTCGCGCACGTATGAGAATGGCGCGAGGAGGCAAAACGCCGAGGTGTAACTCCGCTTACGCAAGAAATCACGGCACAGCGGACAGAGCTTTGGTGGGATCTCATGGTGACATGGAGAGTGCCACTGTTGCAATCCAATGCTGGGCACGCCCCAATTGCGGCGGAAAGTCCTCCCCTTGAGGACTAGATTGAGAGACGCCATGGTATGCTCACCTTCCGCCTGACGGAGGTCCTCACTGGACATGGTTGTTTCGGGAGATTCCTGTTCCGGATAAGGAGGGCGGAAACGCTCGGGAGTTACCATTATGTGGATCGCCCCGAGGACATGGTAGAGCATACGGTGGAGATCAGCCTGGCTTGGGTGAAGCACCGCCATGTCCTCGCGGACGCGATCGTCAGCATCGCTCTCTTGCGACCGGCCGTGGTCCAGGCCATGGTGCGGAGCGAGAGGACATCGGAAGCCGTCACCTCTTTCTATGAAGCATTAATGCTCGCGAAGGAGGAGGCGGAGTGCTTGAGGGAAAAGTAATCGTTGCGCCCGCACGTCCCTAGTCGCCGCAGGAGACGCCCTCGGCGTCGGGAATCCCAAGCTGATTACCGGCCACCGTAGGCGCGGGCTTGCGGACGGCGAGCAATAGTTAGCTCACCGTCTGGTATGGACCAGGCCCGGGTCGAAGGCGCTTTGTGTTCCACGCGCGCTTCAAAGAGATGTCAGCACTAATTGACAGCGTCCGTTAGGGCCGATGCTTGGCAGGGTCACGGATTGTTGGAAATAATTACCGTGGCCCCTGGCAAAGGCAACTGTAGCAACACGGGTGGGTTTTAGTCAGTAAAAGTCTGCCACGCCCTCCCGTTTTGCCCAAACCGGGAAAAGTTATTTGATGATTCCACACCCAAAAATAAAAGGGGACGGGGACACGATTCTAACAAAAATTAGCACTTTATTGCTTAATATTTCACAAACGGATCCCTTAATCGAAAAATGTATTACATAAACCCATAATATTTCTGAAAGACCTATCGAAAACCACCCCACACCGTAGGGTAGACGACAAAAAAAAAAATATCCCCACTTCACATATAAAGGCCCTAAAAAAATGTTTTCCAAATTTTATTTTACCATTTCGTCGGCGTAACTAATATGTACATCCATGCCAAATTACAGCTTTCTAGTACTAAAAGTCTCTGAGCTAAGCTGCGGACAGACGGACGGACGGACATGGCGAAACTATAAGAGTTCTTTGTTGACTACGGAACCCTAAAATGGGAGCAAAACCGCTTTAGGCGAGAATATTGTTGCTCATAAGTATAGTTTAGGCGGTTGCTTATGAGTGCCTTGCCAATATTTTATAGTCAAAGTTTATACAGCTCACAGGCTCATCTTTTGTTAAGTTAAATATCATGACTTGTGATGACTTATTTAAATACACCAGTCTCCGTAACCAATCAGCTTTAAAAAACCATGTTGATAGTTTTGGTACTAAATTCAATAGACAAAAACCAATCCTTACTTGGAAAATATTTGACTCCAATAAAAGACGCTACGGGCATCCCGGCATGATGGAACACGTGCAAGAAAGAGATCTGTCTGTCCTTCTTCCTCAAAACGAAGAAGACTGTATCGAACATGTCTATGAATTTCACCACTGCGTACCACCAGAAAGCATTGTGCACCTGAAACATAAATTACAACATCATTATTAGGTGAACCGACTGTAGGTGTGATAGGAATGAGTGCTAGAGATGAACAGATTCCTTTTTCATAAACTCAAACTCAAACTCAAAGCATTTATTTATTTTACTTAAACCATTTACAGTTAAAGCTAGTAGGCCATTCCAAAACGAAGATCTCTATGGAGAAGAACGGGCAAGAAACTCCAAGGAGACTCTTTTTAAATCAAGATATTACAAAATCCTGGGTACATTATTCTTGTTGCTTCTATATGCGAGAACAATGAAAAAAAAAATATTAAGAAACAATTCAAAATAAAAGATTAATAATAAAAATAAACCGTGACAGCTAAGAGATGACCAGTCTCAACTAACGGCGCCCGTTCACGAACATGATAAAATTTAAAGTATTCGACACCACGGCAGACCAAGGCAAAGATGGCGGGGCGAGCTTGACTCTTACAGAAAGGATTGACTTAGGCTACATTAGTAGCGAATAGAAGCGTGTGGAAAAGAAAAGAAAGGCCTTTATAGTAAAAAAGTTAACTGGCTCTTAAATAATATTAAGAAGTTAACATACTCTTTGTGTAGTTGGGTTATCGGCCATGTCCACTGGCTGGCAAGTCCAATTGTATGAGTGGCTACTAAATGGCCACCAAGCAGCAAATATACCCTGTAATAGAAAAAAAAAATATAAGCAAAGGATATAAAAAAACTTACAATTTCCTATTCAATATATAAAAAAGGAAATGGGGCAGCCGTTTGGGAGCTACGTTGCCGTAGCCAGACGAACAGATACACACGTTAAACTTAATACTCTAACTCAACTAACTCAGTACAATCCAACATACAAATAAAGAAAAACACCATATGTTTTGGTAGAATGTATAGAACCTAAAAAAATATTAACACCATACTATGCAAAACTACATTCTTACAAATAAATAAATTCTAATTTTAATTCTAATTCTAAAAAAACAATGTCATATAACCTGAGAAATAGATATAAAAACTAACTGGAAGTCATCAGCGTACGCGCTAATTACGGTAGAAAGACCATATTATTTGAAGGAGCAAAGCTGTTCAATGGATTGCCGGACGATATAAAAGAAACATGTATGTACATTATAACTTCGAATACTCTGGAGGGAATTGTATTGTACTGTTTTATCATACATATTACTTTATATCTCATTATAAGCAGACTGTAAGTTCTTATGAGAAATATTTTTTTATACCGAAACTTATATCACCCCTCTTTTTCCGTCAGGGTTTAAAAAATACTCCGTAAACTTACCTCGTAAAGTATGTAGCCACTGATGAGTATTTGAAATATATTATAATAAAATATAACCCTTTTTAACTTGAACGGCTTTTCATCTTTCATTAACCTCGGTCCCAAACTTTTGGAGAAATATAAGTAGAATGGTATAACCGTGAACATAACTAAGGGTGATGGCCACCAGTCAACTGTTCTAGGATCTGTAAACAAAAGAAATAAACAATTACGCAAACGGATGTGGTATGACAGAGGTTCTTGTTGTATGGCTAACGATCCATCCCTGCTTCGCACGTTTTTTACAACTTGACGAAACAATAACCTTCCGGAATAATTCTCTAAATGATGGTGGAAACCGCATCAAAATCCGTTGTAAAGTTTAGAAGAACAAACGCGGTCACACAGACAGACCAGAAAAGCGACTTTAATTTATATTATGTATAAGTGCTTCAGCATGAAAAAGCCAATTGTATTTGAAATATTAACCGTGGAGTTTCTTGCCAGCTCTTCTCCATAAGAAACGACAATTGGAACCGTGCACCTAGCTTCTGACGTTTTATAAGTACCCATTTAGGTTTATGTGAAGTAAAATGTTTTGATTTTGATTTTAGAAGATCAATTCGGACTTTGCTCTTAATTTCCAGGTTATCCTTAAGAGGCGGCCTGTAAACTTCGTTTAGAAAATTCTGCCAGATATGAATGCATCAAGGGTGAAGCACGCAGCATTCTGGCGGCAAGTGCGATCAAAAGAAGACTGCTGCAAAATCCGCCGTGAAACCGGAGAATGAGCCAAGAACTTCAGGCATAATGTGATTGGAGCAACAACAATTACTTGTACCTATGTGGTAAGAGTCTGAATGTTGGCGAAAAATTAAGGTCCAAGCATTTGAATGTTCGATGTGTGATTAACGATCTCTGATTGCCATTTTTATCATGTCTGGGGTTCTCGTAGTAGTCTACGAGTATCAATCCTCGTTGTAAATAAATGAACCTTGAAGTAGATTTTTGACATAACAAAATAGTTTAGTAATTGACCTTTGTACCTACTTACAAAGAAAAAAAGGAAGAAAAAGAAAATACGTTTATTAATCTAAATACTATTGTTGTTATTCATTATGTTGATCTTTAACACTGACATGCTGAAGTGTTTTATTTACATTTCCAGTGAGTGATGCACAGCTCGATACTGTAGTAAACGGAAAAGAGAGATGTTATGGTTGTACAGGCGATCACCAAATATTGAAAACGAACAATTACTTAAACAATATTCAAGACGATTAGAAAGAGTAATACATTTGACACAAAAGTCTCAAAACAATCATATTATAAATAGCGCAGAAATGAAAACCAAAGCTACGTGGAAATTAATAAATAGGAGTAAATCTAACTTTCCTCCTAAATCTATACAGCAAATTTTTATTGGTCATAAGCAAATTAACGATCCTAAAAGCATAGCTACGGCTTTCAATGATTATTTTATAGATTCGGTACATCCTGAAAAAAATTGCACATACGGTAATGCTATATCTCTTGTAAACCACTACCCAAAAACCCTTTTTATGGCACCGACGGATGCTATGGACATTTTCAAACCCAATTTTTTTTCTAAAAAATAGCAATAGCACGGGATTTGATGAAATTTCTACAATTTTTTTAAAATTAGTGTCGTATATAAATGCACCCGTACTAAATTTCATAATTAACCTGTGTATAGAACATGGTCACTTTCGAAACTTATTAAAAACTACTATAATTAAGCCAATTCATAAGAAAGGTAACAAAGCAAACATTTCAACTTACCGTCCAATAGCCTTAATACCGGTATTATCAAAAATCTTTGAGAGAGCGATTTATAACTCCCTTAACTCGTTCTTTGAAACAAATGAAATGCTCGCTAAAGAACAATATGGTTTTCGCAAAAATAGGAATATTAACAACGCAGTCTATGAGTTAGTTGCAAAAATCATTGATAATGTTGACAAAAAAAATCTAGTACTCATGGACATGTCTAAGGCATTTGAACACGTGGATCACACAGTATTACTGGGAAAATCAGAACGTTATGGTGTCCGAGGAAATATATTGAGCCTAATCAAAACGTATTTATGTGGAAGAAAACAAATAACGGTTTTAACTAGAATTTGTCCCAACTCTAAGCGAGAAGTTGCTCACAAGTCATCCATTAGGTATACAACTTGCGGTGTACCCAAGGGAGTGTTCTTGGGCCCTTGTTGTTTCTCATTTTTATAAATGATTTGCCGCAATGTACTGACTATCAGACCGTCCTGTTTGCCGATGATAGTACAATCATTATACCATGTAAAAGGTTAGAATCTTATGAAAATGAAATAAATAATACCATCCATTGCATTATAAACTGGCTAAGTACGAATAAACTTAAAATCAATTTAGAAAAAACACAGTTTATGACATTCGAACAAAGAAAAAAAAACTAAATTTAAATATAAAATATGCAGACCAAAAAATACCGGAAACTACCAGTGCCAGATTTCTAGGGCTTTACTTGGACAGTCATCTTAATTGGAAATATCATGTAGAAACTGTGTGCAAAAACCTAAGCCAGTATTCGTATGCGCTTTAGAATCTTGCGAAAATATCAAATGAGTCTGTAGTTTTGATAGCATACAGAGCGTGTGTCTCATCAACCCTACGTTTTGGAATAATATATTGGGGGA
The DNA here is from genome assembly GCA_917490735.1 of Dryobotodes eremita. Taxonomy (NCBI): domain Eukaryota; kingdom Metazoa; phylum Arthropoda; class Insecta; order Lepidoptera; family Noctuidae; genus Dryobotodes; species Dryobotodes eremita. Next base: position 21,977,386 of record OU823244.1, read on the forward strand.
ATTCCACTGATAGTAATACTGCGTTCAAAGCTCAAAAGAAGTGTGTGCGTGCTGTGTTCAAGCTGAATAAGACTAATAGTTGTAGGCCATTATTTAGTCAATATAAACTTCTCACTTTGCCCTGTATGTACATCTACGATACAGCAGTATTCGTAAAATCAAACTTATATTTATTTCCAACACTTAGATCGAAACGACGAAATAGAGAGATATGTGCTATTCCACACAAGACTGCGCTCTACTCAAAGGGCTTTTTAGGGATGGCACCCAAGTTATATAATAAGTTACCCATTTGTATAAAAGATCTTGACAGTATACACCATTTCGAAAAGGCTCTTCTTAATTTACTAGGCGAAAAAGCTTACTACACAGTCAATGAGTACCTAGAAGACAAATTGTGATTTAATGACATTTTATTTTATTTCATTAAATGTTTTATTTTTCAGTTTTGTTAAATAATTTAATTGTTTTTATATAATCTAATTTAATTTTAATGTTTTGTTATCTGATCAAAGTTATTGTTATTTTAATTAATGAATTGAGCAGCTTTTTATTTAATATTTTAGCTTATTAATTGTTATACTTAATTGAGTTTAATTATTCATTTGACTGTTTTATTATGTTTACCAATTAGTCTTAAGAAATTATAATTAGAATATTTGTACGCCGTTGATGGCAAGACATAGCGCACATTTTATTAATATTGACATCTGTACTTTGTTTTACCTATGTTCTACAAATAAAAATATTTTAATTTGATACGCCATGTCCACATGATTTATAAATTAACCGTTTGCCTATTGTAACAACTGCAATATTAAGCGCCTTGGACCCAGAAAAAAAAACCGGCCTAGTACTAGTCAGACTCACACATGAAGGGTTCCGTAACACCGTATAATATTTAACACTACTTATTTTCATAAAACAGACCAAGTGCGAAACGGACGTGCACACAAAGGGTTCCGTACAAGGCAAAAAAAAAAACACCGATAAATAACTCGTTTCTTGTGTGGAGAACCCCTTTCCTTTTACCTTTATTTTATATTTTGTTGTAATAGTGGCAAATGAAATGCACACTCTGTGAAAATTTCAACTGTCTACCTATTACTTTTCCTGAGGTACAGCCCGCTGACAGACAGACGGACAGACGGACGGACGGACAGCGGAGGCGACTCCCAGACAGGCGTAATTCTTTCTGTAAATTATTTCATCACCACTGCTCTCAAAACGGTGAAGGAAAACATCGTGAGGAAACCGACATCTCCCAGAACCAAAAATTCGAAGACATGTGACATCCGCAAACCCGCGCTGGTCCCGCGTGGTGGATTCTGGCCCAGTCCCTCTTACTGAGAGGAGACCTGTGTCCCAGTAGTGGGAACATTATAGGCTAATTATGCTACACCCCATGCATTCTATGGTTTCGTAACATTATTCTGGGACAAACACAGACAAACATTATCTTTTGACAATTTGCCTGTTTCTCTGGGCTGGGCAACTCTGTTAACCATATAGTTCAGATACACCCCCAAATGGATACGAATACACTAACTTACGCTTGATGGGTAATAGTTCCCATAGGACCCAAGAATGAAGTCATACGGCACCCTAAATTGATTATTATGTAAGTATTTAATAATAATAACAATAAAAGTTTTATTTTTTCTCATACAATTGTTCTACAGCACATAATTGAGGCAGCTCTGGTAAGTTATAAAGATACTTGCGATGGGGTTACCTCGCAACTTCCCATGGGTTACTACACTCGGCGTCACAAAAATCACACCTCTTTAAGAATTCCCTTCAAAGTCATTTTAACCCTATTAATCAACGGAAGACATATGACTATAAGGTATCATTGGAATGGCAATTTATTTAAATTTCAGAATAAATCAATAGATTTCGTTTTTTGTTTACCAGGGAACAAAAAAAGCAAGCTAATGCAAATGATTAAAAAGTTTAATTTAATTTTATCAGCAAAAATTGCAACAAAGTCCATAAAAACAACTTAAAACCTAGTGTTACCCCCCCTAGCCCTGATGACTGCTTCCATGCGTTCTCTCATGGACCTAATTAATGTGACAACAGTCTCTTGAGGAATGTTGTCCCATTCTGCAACGACGGCATCTTGGAGGTCTTGGAGAGTGGTAGGGGCAGGATCACGTGCCCGCACTCGCCGTTTCAGTTCATCCCAAAGGTGCTCAATAGGGTTCAGGTCTGGACTACGTGCTGGCCAGCGCATAACAGGGATTCCAACTTCTTGCAGGTAGTCACTTACAATTAATGCGGTGTGACAGCGGGCGTTATCGTGCATTAACGTGAACCCACTGCCAACAAAACCCGCATAAGGGACAACCTGCTCCTCTACGATCTCTGTTATGTACCGATGAGCAGTCAGCGACCCTTGCCCGCGAGCACTTCCAGTCCGAGAAACACACACAAGGTTCGTTTTGCCGTCGATTGACATGCCGCCCCAGAACATGCACGAGCCACCCCCGTATTCCACTGTCTCTTGAATACAGGCTTGTGCGAATCGTTCCCCTTGCCTCCTGTACACTCTTCTACGCTTGTCGTTGCAGAAAAGACCCTCGTCTCATCCGAGAAGAGCACAGCTCTCCATTGGTCTATTGTCCAATCCACATGGTCACGGGCAAATTGCAACCGGTCTCTCCTATGCTGTGCAGTCAATTTTGGCCCTGTAGCAGCCCTGTGAGCTGCAATTTTCTTCTCCCGCATTCTTCTTCTAATCGTGGAGACGCTTACAGAAGTTCTGCGAGCTGATCGCAGTTGTTGTTGCAGCTCAACAGCATTGGAGAACCGATTACGTAAAGACGTCGAAACAATGAAGCGATCGTCTCTTTCGGATGTGCACCGTTGTCTTCCAGATCCACGTCTTCGGATATAGCCACCAGTCTCTTGGAAGCGTTGGAACACTCGTCGAACGGAAAAGCGACTTAAGTTCAGTTGCCGAGCAACATCCCATTGCCGCATCCCTGATTGCAGTAATGCAATGATCAAAGGTTGGATAGCGAATGATCCGCATATAATATATATATATATATATATATATATATATTTTTTTTTTTTTTTTTTTTTTTTTTTTCGGTGGGCAACTCGCAGTTTTGACCACTGGGGGTCGTGGCTGCTTAACCGGACTGTCCTGTGGTTGCCTTTCGGATTTTACTCTAAAGGGCCTCCAGCCAGGAGCGGAAAAATTTAAAACTAAACTTATAAGTTAGATGACCGCACGCTAAGGGCACCCCCTGTGGGGTACGGACCTCGGCTTAGGGCGTCATCGGGAGAGGGCAGCGCGATATTGGGGACGGGCTGGATCGAAGGGTTAATATCATGATTATTAATCGGGGAATTTAAAGCTACAGGCTCAGCTACGGCGCGGGCTGAGGCCTCATCGGACTGGACCCACATTTAACCCGGGCCGCCCTTTTTATACCCTTGTATGGGAGGTGCAATTAGTGGCCGTTGTAATCCGTATTTTGACAACATTTTTTTTAACGTTTCGTGCTAATGAGATCTGTTGTGTTTAGGAATTCTAACTAATGTTAATTTAAAGGTCGTTAAATATACTTTCAATTGATACTAATATTAATTAGGTTTAATGTATTCGTTGATGGCGGGACATGCTTGAAACTTATTTTCGGAGAGGTGCGATTTTTGTGACGCCGAGTATAGAAGATTGCGATATCCAGCGCAGTGAAGGCTGCTGGCTAAATGGCTGAAGTGGACATCGATCTTTAAAGTTGGCTGTGTAGGATTAGTCACCGTTTTCGACATATCGATGCCATCCTGTGGTGTCGAGAAACGTTGTCGGTGTCTTGTCACAACTACAATGTTGAGACATAATTAAAAGAGAATAGAAAATGTTTAGGTTCTAGAATGTTACAAAATTGTTTTAGCATGTACAGGTATGTAAAGTATTTGTGTGTGTGTGTATGTGTGTGTGGGGGGTTGGATATGTGGTGTGTGATTTATTATGCACATTCAAATCTTATGAATATGCTTTAATTAAGAGAGTTGGATACTTAAACCTTCATATTTAGCGCGCAAATATATTAATTTACCTTTATAAAATCCAAGTCTGTAAATGCTAGTTTCATGATAGGCTAAAAACATAAAAATTGAGGATTTTGAACATCCACACTCCAATGTGGTGAATAATACGAGTATAGCATTTAATTATTTGATGAATTCATCCATTGTTCTAGTTAATTAAGTAGTGGTAACGCAGTTTTTTTATATAAAAAGTCCGAAGTCCGAAATTTTGTTGGTTTAAAAGTTTGGTACAGAATGCCCAGTATACATTTTTTAGTTTGAGATAGCAAACATTTTGTTTGGGAGTGATGATAAATTAATTCTATAAATCGGATATCCCGCAAAAATTTCAAATTTTTTTGTGAGTTGTATGAGCTTGGTCGTTTTTGTTTTTTAGTTTACTTGAATAATAATAAAATAAAATGCTCAATCATTTTAATCGTAATAACATCCTACACGATCAACAGTATGGTTTCACCAAAGGACGTTGTACAACCGACGCCGGTGTTACAGTATTAAATCATATTTTTAACGCATGGGAGGAGGCACAAGATGCAATAGGCATCTTTTGCGACCTATCCAAGGCATTTGATTGCGTGCATCACGAAACATTGCTCTTGAAACTTGAGCATTACGGACTGGGTAAACTTGCGCTTAGATTAGTAAAATCATATTTGGATGATAGACTGCAGCAAGTTCAAATAAACGGTGTAAATTCGTTGGGCTTAAAAGTCAAAATGGGTGTACCACAGGGTTCAATATTGGGTCCGTTCCTCTTTTTAGTATATATAGATGATTTACCTCATTTACTGAAAATCCGAGCTCAAATGGTGTTACTTGGTGATGATACATCACTGATTTTTGAAATAAACAAACATGCACATGAGGTTGACGACGTAAATAACGCCATGCTTAAGGTTCATAATTGGTTTACTGTAAATAATTTGGTATTAAATGAGAAGAAGACTAAATGCATAAGATTCTCGTTACCAAATGTTAGAAGTAGTAAATGTCACGTTGTATTGAATAAGGAGATACTAGAATTCGTCGAAAAAACGGTTTTCCTGGGGATTACGCTAGATTCAAAGCTACAGTGGGGTCCTCACTTAACATCACTTGCAGGGCGGCTAAGTTCAGCCGCTTACGCTATTTGGAAAATCCGTCAATTAACAGACGTGGATACCGCGAGACTAGTATATTTTAGTTACTTTCATAAAGATAAAGATAAAGATAATTTTATTTGTCAAAACATGCGTATACATGCTAATTAAGCATGCAGGATGTGTCAATATTAATACTTGGTACGTACATGTTTCACCCGTAAGGCATACAAATTTATTAAAAAAATTACAAAAAATTAAAAAAATACATAACTAAATTACAAAATAAAATCTAAATTACTAAAGGCACTTCAATAATAATCATAAATAATACACAATGATAAGTCAGTAAAATAAATTAATCATAAAATGTCACAAAAATTAAGGTATAATAAAAAATAAAAATTAAAAAAAAATGTCAGATAATGTCATTCAAAAAGTCATTTATATTATAATACCACTTGTCTGTTAATAAATCTCGCATCTTTTTTTAAACAAATTTACCGGCAATGCTTTATATATATGACTGTGGTATTTTATTACAAAATTTTAGGAGCCATACAGAAAACGCTTTTTCCCATTAGTGCAGTCTTTGACGTATGCGAACACAGTTGATAATTGTCACGTCTGTTACGAGGGAAGGTGTCAGCCAATCGTGGAAACAGAAATTGATTCACCCTAACAAATGCCGCAATTTCAAAAATATACAGAGATGGTAGAGTTAATAATTTGTGTTTTTGTCTTACGGTATTCTGCTGTGGGGACGGGCTGCGGATATTGATTCTATCTTTATTCTGCAAAAGAGGGCTGTCAGAGCCATCTACAACCTCCGCAAACGCGAATCTCTAAGGGAACTGTTTACAAAAATTAACATCATGACGGTACCTTGTCTATATATATATGAAAACATTATGTATGTTCGAAAAAATCTACATCTTTTTAGTAAGATAAGTGACAGGCATAATTTCAACACTCGAAATAGGAACAAATTAGATCAACCACGTTTCAGGTTATCTAAAGTAGGTACTTCTTTTATGGGGTACTGTGTAAAATGTTATAATAAAATACCACTCGATATTCTTCAACTAAATGAGAAGAAATTAGAACAAGCATTAAACGTACACTATGTAGACAAGCATATTATAAGTTCAATGACTATATAGTAGATAAAAATGCTTGGCTTAATGCTGGTCCTGCTCCACAGCCACTCGGGCGCACTAGTTAAAATTTGAATGTTTGGAAGAGATACTCCTTTCTTATTCCCCCTTTTATTTTTCTGACATTGTGAACTTAATGTTTGTTTATTTTTTATAAAATATGTTTTATTATTGAATAACTCAATAGATATTTTAATGATTCTTTTCTTTTATGTAGTAAAATTTTATTCATTGCTCAAATACATACCAAACTATAGTTTTGTATAATTTAGAAGCATTTTGCAATTTTGTAAATGTGAGTACCATGGATTCGTTTATTATATAATTATGTTGACTTGACAGCATGGCAGTAGAGACTATGTCATGCTCACTTAAATGTCTCACTGTTGGTGGCGCGTGTGTTGGATCATTCGGTTCCCTACAAAATGGTTGAGCTGGATGGTGCTGATCCACGCGTCATGTTCGTGAACGGGCGCCGTCAGTTGAGACTGGTCATCTCTTAACTGCCACGGCTTATTTTTATTATTAATCTTATATTTTGAATTGTTTCTTTATATTTTTTTTTCATTGTTCTCGCATATAGAAGCAACACGAATAATGGACCCAGGATTTTGTAATATCTTGATTTAAAAAGAGTGTCCTTGGAGTTTCTTGCCCGTTCTTCTCCATAGAGATCTACGTTTTGGAATGGGCAACTAGCTTCAACTTTCTGACTAACTGACCGACTCTTTGACAATTCAAAAGTGCTTGTAAATGGTTGAATTGAAATAAATGCTTTGAGTTTGAGTTTGAGTTTGAAGTCGACTAAAATATCAAAATAATTTCACTTTGAAATTAAAATATATTTATCCCATAAGCAAACTTAACGATGAAAGATGAAAGGGATGAATATAAATGTGAATAAGACGAAGGTGTATCGGTGTGTGATGTGAAAATAAATAATAAGAGTGTGGAGCAAGTAAGTGATTTCGTATATTTGGGCAGTCTGTTTACAAGGGATGGAAAGATTAATGGAGATATGAAAAAGAGAGTAAATGCGCGAAATAAAGTGAATGATGCTACACATGCAATTGTGACCAACCAGTTGATGTCCAAAAAGGCACGATTGGCTGTACACAATGGTGTGCTGGTGCCTACGCGTATGAATGAAAGTGAAAGTTGGGTGTGGCAAAAGAAGCATGAAATTAGAATAAATGCTGTGAAATTCGTTCCTTGCGAAACATGTGTGGTGTGACTATGAGAGATATTCTGAAGAATTATGTGATAAGGCAACGGTGCGATTTAAAAGGAGATGTAGGGACAAACATTTAAAAGAGTATATTAGTTGGTATGGTCATGTTGAGAGGATGAATGAAAGGCGACTACACGCAGATACGGCAGATGTGAATGGTAATGCCGGGATGGGATTCGGAGATGCATCGCAGTAGTCCTAGAGTTATCCATGGTTTTAGGATTCTCTTGCATTTTGCTACACGCTTCTATGTTAAGCGATTATTTATCTCCTGCGATAGAGTTTGGATCAGACAGTCTGTAGCGGCGTTTGGATCATTAAAGGAAAAATATGCGTGAATTCCAGATTTGACATAGAGGTGTCTAGTGAGATGAAGTCGGTTTTTACTATTGAGGTATTAGACTGACGCGGTTTGACCAACCTCACCATATTATTAAAAATAATTATTAGCCACAAACTTATTGTATAAAGTAGCTGCGGTAACATATTTTTAATAAATTCAAATGCTGTAAGTTCCTGAATTTCATGATGTAATTTGCAACATTTATTTATTTCCACATCCCGTCGAGTAAGCTGATAATTTATGTCACGCTAAGTATTTTTTACGTAAAAATTCAAGGCAGATTTTTTCAGAATCATGTATTGAATCCAAGGTAACTGGTTGCGAGTCGATGTCCGTACCATCCTGTATAGTATTACGCTGATCGTGAGTGAGCAAAATGCCGAAATGGAGATCGAAAGCTCACATTATATACATTGTCGCGTGCCTTCGGAGAGCAACACCATTCTTTTCGACAAGATTTTTTGTTACAATTTGTGCATCGATGTCCCTATCAGCCTGTATGTCGCTTTCCAGCATCAGTTCTTGGATCAGAAATACCTACTTCGTTGGAGACAATGCTAATTTCATGAATAGCATGCTGGATTGAGGGTTTCGTTTCATCATGGAAACATCTACTGACGCGTTCAAAATCCGTAAAATAAAGAAAAATTGAACAGAATTGATTGAAAAAAATTTCAAATGCCTAATGTGTGTGTGTAAATACACACACATTAGGCATTTGAAATTTTTTTAGGACTTCCCTTTTGTCTTAGACCTCGTCCATTACATTCCAACAAACAAGGTCGAGGACAAGAGCGCGGTGGGCCTATTTATAATACAAAGAAATAATGTGTCATAGCAACACTTAGCAGTTGATCGCATTGCAGTATGATACTGTGTATCTTCTATGATATACTATATTGTATGCTAATAATGAGGAGTTTACTAGAACAACCAAAAAAGTAAATAAATCTTACCACACAAATCATAAAAAATATACTGATAAGTGTCCTTCATCTTCGCTAAAAGCGCCGCCATCTCGACATAAAAATATTTCTAACTTTAGAGTTAGAAATATTTTTGCTATTAGTAACACAATTTCTAATTCCCTTTCAAGAGAAACGAAGCAAACCTTACGTTACACCACTAAACCAGAACTAAAGCAACAAATCATCGGACATTTATTTTATTAGCAATTTAAATTCACGAAATCAATTCCTTGAATCTAATTCAATATAACTATGACTTGCTAAAGCGTTTGTAAAAGTAAGTTATGTACTGAAAAATTACATAGTAGTATTCAACTGCGTCATAATGACACACAAGGGCAGTGGTGGCCAAGTGGTATCGGCCGCGCCACGAGTTGCAGGTCATAGGTTTAAACCCAGATTGGCGATTTACTTTGTTTAAATTATTTCATCAACACTGCTCTCAAAACCGTGAAGGAAAACATCGTGAGGAAACCAGTATGTCCTTGTACCAAAAATTCAAAGACATGTGACATCTACCAACCCCACCCCGTGGTGGATTACGGCCCTCACTCTCTCAAGGAGAGGAGGTCTCTGCCCCAGTAGTGGGAACATTAAAGACTGATTATGATTCATGACACGTGGATACAAATTATGGCCTCTTATTTCTTGTTTATTTATTTGATGCTAATAATACACAAAGTCTGCTCTGCTTCGGTTTACATACCTATCTATCTACTTAGCCCGTAATATCCCACTGCTGGGCAAAGGTCTCCCTTTCCCTTTTTTTACACACAGTTTACAGTTATACGTACGAGTATATATCTATGTCAATCAATCTGTCTAGCCTTTTCCAAACTGTGTTGGTGACGGCTTCTGGTCGAACTGCATGCAAATTAATATATCTATTAACTCAAATTCTAATTAATATACTATCCCCTTTTATTTCGAAATTTCCGCAAACAAAGAAATGGAAATTAAAGATGCTTGTGCTCCCGCTGGAAAAATTTAACACATAAAAAAGGGCACCAAATCATACAATTTTTCCCAAAAAAAATCTATGAATTCGTTTCTCGACTTTAGGATATTACATCAAAACATCGCAAGCATTTTATCTAAAAAATAACTATTAGATATAACATTACTTATAAGAGATGCGTGATACACATAATGATCCACGTGTAATTTAACTTTCTGAAACATATATTAAGAAAGGCCATGAGAGCTATCCTAAGATGTCAGATTACAGAATGGTAGCCAACTTTTGTAGAGAAATCAACCGAGGTGGAACTTGCATCCTAGTTAAAAACGATCTAATTTTCAATGAATAATTATCAATAGTTAAAAAGTATGCAATAGTACATCCATTCGAAATTTGTGGCATTGAGTTAACTAACGAAAAACTGTTGATAATATGCATATACAGAACAGCCCAGTCCGACCCCAACCTATTTTTAACAAATCTAGACACCTAGTCTCTTACATGATTTTCTCAAAAAATACAAACCTTCAACACGCATAGTTCTAACAGGAGACTTTAACATAAATACGCTAAAAAAGGTAAAATCACTCACGAATTCCAAGACCTAGAAAACAACTATAATTTATAAATTCATATTGATGAAGCTACTCGCAAATCCTTTTGTATTGACCATATATTGAGTAATATCCCAGATTCGTCTACAACAGTACTCTCACTCTATCTCTCTGACCACGAAATAGCACAAATGATAGGCCTTACCCTTAAAACGTCAATCGATAAAAGATGCATTTTTTTACATTTACAAAAGAAATTACAATGTCCATAATACACCCAAGTACAGGAAATGTGTACAAAGTTTGTCTTGGTCAGAAATATATAGAAAAAGATGCAAATATCGCATTTAATCGTTTGCATGCCTTTTTTATCATCTGTGTTTTCCGAAAGTTAAGGTAAAGATAAATCGAAACAAAACAGTAAAACAAACATGGATAAGTAAAGGTCTTAAGCAAAGTTGTAAAACTAAGAAATTATTGCGTTATCAATATTATAAGAATAAAACTCAATCCAACAAAACTAGATACATTAAATCCTCAAATTTGTTACAATTTTTTTTCTATGAATAAATATCAGAGCACATTTCAGACTAAATGGACAATAATAAAAAATTCAATACATAATCCTAGTCATAAAAAAGAAACATAGAATCCAGTAAAGTTAATAATACTTTACATATGGAAGCAACAGAAATAGCCCCCACCTTCAACGATTTCTATCTTAATCATAACCCCACACAGCAAAGTACAAATAGTTATTGTAATGGAAATCTAATACCTAACTCAATGTTCCTCGTTCCAATGTCAGAAAGCGAAATATAACAACAAATTATGTTGTTAAATAACACTACCTCAGAAGGCTACGGCGAACTTAGCACTAGAATTAATAAGAAATATGCTAAGGAAATACGCGGCGTTCTGATGCGTCTTATAAACTTTTCTTTAATTCAAGGAGTGTTTCCAGATACATTAAAAATATTAGTTATACAAACACTTTAAAAAAATGTGAAAAATATAATGTTAACAACTATCGCCCAATAACTTTAATACCAATTATGTCAAAAATCTACGAAACATGCATGTGTAAAAGGCTTATTACTAGGAGGCTTACTGCGAGAAATTTGTATACTTTAAAGAAAGAGCCATTCAGTTTACAAAAAGATAAATCAACAACTTTAGCTATCTTTTCACTCTTGAAAGCAGTACTGACTTATATTAACAATAATCAACTAACGACGGGCTTATTTCTTGATTTATGTAAGGCGTTCGACCTGGTCTCGCATAACATGCTTGTTCAGAAATTAGAGTCTATTGGAATTAGATGACCTCCATTGTCATACATATCCGGCAGACAGCAGTGTGTTACTATCACTAATATTAATAATAATCATTTAATGCAAGTAACAAGACTCATAGTGTTAGTAACAATATACTTACAAACTATGATGTTGAAACATTAACACAGAAAAAAATTGTGACATCACTGCTGCAAGGTGACAGGCCCAGCCGATACTTTGCAGCAGTGGTTCACAAACACACAATCTAGCCTGCTTGCTACCATAGACAGGATGATGTTGGTGCTGCCCCGCAATCTACTAACCAGGGATGCGCACCGCTTGCGCATCCCAGTGTAGACGCAGTCAACGCGAGCTTAAGCAAACATCCCTGATGCAATGCAATATCGGGGCAACCCCACCAGCACCCTGAATGCGTTATTGTACTGAACACGAAGGGCGCTGTATGATTTCTGAGTATAACGAGCCCACAAACTGCAAGAGTAAAAAGACGTGCAGTAAGTACTAAATATAGTGCGCTTGACCTCTTTAGAGGCACGCCTGAATCTGCGGGCAATCATGTTAGCTCTCACACATAGCGCCCTCCGCTCCCTGTCAATATCTTCATCATCTTTGAGGCCAGTGGTCAATAAGCTACCCAGATATTTAAATTGGTTCACCCTCACAAGGGGCCTACCGCTCAATTTCACAGAAATTTAAAAAATTCAAACAAAACACTAAATTAACATTTTAATTTAATTTCAATAGGGCAATAAAATAAATTTTGAATGGCTTGATCCCCAAACACTTTCTATGTGTATTTTGGCTGCTGAGACAAAATCTACAAAAGTAGTATACAGGAAAATTTTATAAAAAAATATCTAGCTGTTATTTTAGTCAATTATGTCTTACGACCGAAAGAAGTCGCGGGCAGAAGCTAGTGGCTAATATGGGTACACTTTTAATGAAAATCACAGCAACATTAGTAACTGACTTAATTTCACAACAGAATGTCGATGTATTGACTTTAAGAACCCTTAGTGCACGAATCCTAATCGCACTCGGCCAGTATTTTCATTCGGAGCAAGGATACAAGTCAGAGCGACGCATTGAGTGGTCTGGTCGTCAATGACTTTACTAATTCACTCATTCCAATTTAAGTGCCCTTTTTATGTGTAGCTAAAAAGGTCATTTTGTACAAAAATAAAATCAAACACATTTTCCAAATCATTTATTTTCTTTGCAGCGATCGTTTGTTTTTCTCATAATATTGTTTTTAGTAAGTGGTAACAAAAACTGACAACAAAAGGAGGCTCGAACAACAGTAACACTTATAAGATAACATTCGGTTAACAGTTTCTTCTTAACTAATAATTTCATAAAACTACACGACAAGCTACAATCATTTTTCGCGACCAGGTATGACTCACAGAGAACAGTATTTATGCTCATTTCATTTAGCCCAAACCGGGCAGAAAACTCTAGAGGAATGAGGGGAATAAACTTGTAATAGACAGTTGCCTGCAAATTAATGGCGTTTCATTGGCTGTATAGAATACTCACCAGCGTTGTAGGATTTTTGCAATTTAGTTCTTCTTAGCGTGTCGATGACCATCTTCATTGAGCCGGTCTACAATCTGGCTACGAGTTTGGCGCCTTCAGTAGCATCCATCAGTTCCTACAACGTACAGCCAATAGGACACGCAGGACACGATATTCAGCGTCCCATCGATTGTGGAACAGCACCACATTTACTTTCCACATTTACACTTATTTAAGTTTAAACATTGTCAAATCGGTAACTATGAATCACATCTGGTCGCAGCCTAACCATATTCAGTTGAGTTCTACGACTAGCATAACTCCTTTGGAACAGCAGTCTCCAATACCATAGATAAAGTTCAGTTCACTTTGCTCTTGCCGGTTCCTGATTTGATACTTCCATTTGTGCCGTCCTGTTTCGCGTTTTTTATATAATTCACATAGTAGAAGGCCCCAAACATATAAAGGAACTGCAGACTGTGGACGCAAAGTATGGCAGAAATCCACCTCGGATAGCCGCAGTTTTGGTAAATGGCTGACAAATTGTGCAGGAATATTATGCCGAACTGGACCTGAGATAGAAAGAAAAACAATAAAATTATGGTTTCTGCAAGTTAAGCAACGGAGCTGAGTATCTACGAGGCCAGGAATCCTTTTTTAGCCTGATGTGCCTCACACCTGACAAATTTCTATATTATTCCAGTTTTTTAAACCACCAGAATCTACCAAATTTATCCTACCATAGGTATCCTTAGTGGCATGACGATCCCGTTCCTTTAACTAATAGTCCAAGTTAATAGTCAGAAGGAAACGAAAGATTCAAATCCTTGACTCCAGTTCTTCTTCTCTCGTATTACCACGAACTTTATCAATAATTTTAAGAGAACAGTTCATAACGGAGTTATCGAGTAGGAAAGCGGCAGGATGCTTATTTTCCAGGGTTCAGCGGACGTTCATCGCGGATGATGTTTTTTCTTAGACTATTGAAAATCCAACCAAACTGTATAAGAAAAGTATTGACTTACCAACTGCATAGTAGTAAGGTGCCTCTTCCACCAGAGGTACTTCTGGTACTTAGGTCCGAGACCCGATATCAGGTAATAAGTGTACATCACGACATGGACGAGACAGTTTATGACTCCGAGAAGAGTTGAGTGACCATCTGGAAAATTATTAAATCATTTTTAATATTTTCTTAGAATTTTAAATATTATGTTCACTGATACCTCAGTGGTGGACGACATGCTTGAGATTTCTACACGTTAAGAAAAAAACCGGCCAAGTGCGTGTCGGACCACGCAGAATGAAGGGTTCCTTAGTTGGGATGAATTTATCCCAAGAACAAAAACTGAAAATCAAAAATTGATTGTACCATGAATTTTTCACATATCTAAAAACAACTATTTAGCTGGCTTCGATTTCCCACCAAAAAAAAATATGGTGTACACTTGACTCTAACAAAAATTTGCACTTTATTGCTTAATATTTCACAAACGGATCCCAGAATCCATTTTTTTTGCACAAACTCACAACATTTTTGTAACACCTATCCAAAGATACCCCACACCATGGGGAAGACGAGAAAATTACATCCCCACTTTACGTGTAGAGGAGGTCCACAAAAAAAAAAACCTTTTTTAGAATATTTTTTTTTTCACTTAGTAGGCGTAACTAATATGTATATGCATGCCAAATTACAGCTTTCTAATACTAAGAGTCTCTGAGCTAAGCTGCGGATAGACGGACGGACGGACATGGCAACGCTGTAAGGGTTCCTTGTTGAATACGAAACCCTAAAAAGGGAGCTAAACCGTTTTGTACGAAAATATTGTTGCTCATAAGTATCGTTCAGGCGGTTGCTAATGTGCGCCTTGCCAATATTTTATAGCCAAAGTTTATAAAGCTCACAGGGTCATCTTTTGTAAAGTTAAACATTATGACTTGTGAAGGGTTATTTAAATACACCAGTCTCTGTGACCAATCAGCTTTTAAAAACCCTGCTGATAATTTTGGTACTAAATTCAGTAAAAAAAAAACAAATCCTTACTTGGAAAATATTTGACTCCAGCAAAACTCGCTACGGGCATCAGGGAATGATGGAACACGTGCAAGAAAGAGATCTGTCTGTCCTTCTTCCTCAAAACAAATAAGACTGTATCAAACATGTCTATGAATTTCACCACTGTGTACCACCAGAAAGCATTGTGCACCTGAAAATGAAATAACAACATCATTATTAGGTGTATTTTCTTAAATAGAGAAGCGACTGTAGGTGACACAGGAATGAGTGCCAGAGATAAACGAGTCCCTTTAAAAAATAAACACGTATTCGACATCACGGCAGACCAAGGCAAAGATGGTGGGGCGAGCTTGACTCCTACAGAAAGAATTGGTTTAGTCTACATTAGTAGCGAGTAGAAGCGTGTGGAAAACGAAGAGCTAAGTGTCGCTATTTAAGCTCTAAGTTTTAAAATAGTCAAAATAAAATAAAGACGACCCAATATAATAACCCGATCATTTCCCAATTTATAAACAATGAGACTAGAAGAGAAAGAAAGCGTAGTAGTGACTACAACCTTAATATTAACAATAAAGTTATTAAAAAAGATTTAGAAGTTATCACAGTTTTTCAATATTTCTTTGCCGATATTCCAGTCTCAACCACAATTTTTTTAAATTCTTCACCCATGTTGCTGATTGAAAGAAAATGTTGATATTTGTAACCATGTATTTAATTCCGATTATTTTAGTGCTCGAAATATTATTAAAACTTTCAATACACTGAATATTGAATAAACTGCTAATCTATGGGAAAATTCTGTGGAGGTTGCAACATGTATAGTCAACTCTGTAGCGCCTGAATTGTCAATTATTTTTAATAAATGTATTGACTGAGTCTCAATAAATTTAAATCATTTATTAAACAGAAACTCGGTCAAAAAGGTTTCTATAAAGTTAAAGATTACGTGGATGACAAAAAGGCTTGGGATTAATTAAGCTGCTTCAATGTACCCCGAAGCAAGAATCCATTATATACAGTATATATTCTAAAACACGTATGCACAGTAACTGTGCATACGTGTTTTAGAATTAATAATGTCATTTTTATTGATTACATGACATAACTTATGATCAAGATATGTAAGGGTCGTAGCAGGTGGTGTTCTGTAGTTTTTGCCTACCTCCAAGGGAAGAAGGCTTGAGTTTATGTATGTATGTGTATGTAACTTATGATATTTTTGATGACATTTAAAGAGAATACTGTCTATGAATGTGAGTAGCATGCAGGCTAGATTGAATACATGATTATTATTTTAATATTGTGAATGTGAAGACAATGTGGGTCATTGTTGTTTTTTTTTCCTTCTCAGTTAGTTTTAATCATAGTCTGGCAGTTTGAGTTATTTTTATGGCCTACCCAAATGTCCTTTCTTTGGTATTGTTCGTCGAATCGTTGAGCTCCTTAAGTTCTAAGTTGAGCATCACGATTACTGACTAATGTGTGCACGAACTGGACAGGTCCACTCAATCTGTGTGGTTTTTCCTCAAAAGACCATTTCAGACACAAATCTACATGGTCTTCACATGATCTGACTAAGATTATGTATGGACTTTAAAAGAAACTGCGAACTCTGAGTTTGTTTCGGCCTTTCTTCTCAGAGTAGTCAGATAGGAAATGCCGACCTCATCTAGTTTTTAAAATATGATTGACGTATAAAAGTGTTTGTACAAACCTACTTACAGAAATAAAATCATTTATCATTTAAGAAAAAGGTCAATAAGGTAACTGGCTCTTAAATAATATTAAGAAGTTAACATACCCTTTGTGTAGTTGGGTTATCGGCCATGTCCACTGGCTGACAAGTCCAATTGTATGCGTGGCTACTAAATGGCCACCAAGCAGCAAATATACCCTGTAATAGAAAAAAAAATCATAAGCAAAGGCTATAAAAAACTTATAATTTCCTCGTCCACTATAGAAAAAAAATGGTTCAGCCGTTTGGGAGCTACGTTGCCGTAGCTGGACAAACAGATACACAGAAACACACGCTAAACTTATAACACCCCTCTTTTTCCGTCAGTTGTTAGAAAGACTCAGTAAACTTACCTCATAAAATATGTAGCCGCTGATAAGTATTTGAAATATATTATAATAAAATATAACCCTTTTCAACTTGAACGGCTTTTCATCTTTCATTAACCTCGGTCCCAAACTCTTGGAGAAATATAAGTAGAAAGGTATAACCGTGAACATAACTAAGGGTGATGGCCACCAGTCGACTGTTCTGGGATCTGTAAACAAAAGGAATAAACAATTATGCACGCAGATGTGGTATGATAGAGGTTCTTGTTGTATGGCTATCGACCCACCCCTGCTTCGCACGTTTTTTACAACTTGACGAAACAATAACCTTCCGGAATAACTCTCTAAATGATGGTGGGAACCGCATCAAAATCCGTCGCAAAGTTTAGAAGAACAAACGCGGTCACACAGACAGAGCAGAAAAGCGCTTCAGCATAAAAAAGCCAATTGTTTTTGAAATATTAACCATGGAGTTTCTTGCCAGCTCTTCTTTATAAGGAACGACCAATTGGAACCGTGCACCTAGCTTCTGTGGTTTCATAAGTGCTCATTTATGTTTATGTGAAGTAAAATATTTTGATTTTGATTTTAGAATATCAATTCGGACTTTGCTCTTAATTCCAGATTATCCTTAAGAGGCGGCCTGTAAACTTTGTTTACAAAATTCTGCCAGATTTGACTGCATCAAGGGCGAAGACACAGCATTCTGGCATCAAGAGCGATCAAAAGAAGATCGCTGCACAATCCGCCGTGAAAGCGGAGAATGAGCAAGGAACTTCAGGCATAATGTGATTGGAGCAACAATTAATTATTAGTAAGAGTCCGAATATAGGCGAAAAATTTACGTCAAGCATTTTAATCGTAACGTTCTGTGATTGCCATTTTTATCAGGGTTCTTGTAGTAGTCTACGAGTATCAATCCACGTATTGAATAAACGAACCTTCAAGTAGGTTTTTGACGTTACAAAATAGTTTAGTTATTGGCCTTTACACCTATAAAGAAAAAAAAAGAAATGAAGAAAATACGTTTATAAATCTAAATACTATTGTTGTTATTCATTATGTTGATCTTTAACACTGACATGCTGAAGTGTTTTGTTTACACTTCCAGTGAGTGATGGATAATTCGACACGCCATGTCCACGTGATTTATAAAATTAACCGTTTGCCCATTGTAACAACTGCAACATGAAGCATCTTGGACCCACACCCAGAAAAAAACCAGCCTAGTGCGAGTCAGACTCGCATACGACGGGTTCCGTAATAGGGCAATAGCTAGTAATAGAGGCGCGGTGCCCCCCTTTAAAAATGGAATGAATAATGACCTTTTTGAAAATAGATGGAAAGGTACCAGAGACGAGGCATAGGTTGAAGATATGGCAAAGGACGGGTTTGAGGATTACAGAGTACCTTTCTATCATAATTGTAGAAATGCCATCAAAACCCACAGCAGCATTGGCCTTTAGAGATCCAATAATAGAAGCTATCTCATCAGGATTTGTTTCCAAGGTTACGAAAGAACTCAAACTATTGAAGGTATCGAACTTCGAATGCGGAGGGCAGCTATCCAGTACATTCCTAATACGATCAGAAAGATCTTTGCCAAGATTTACAAAAAAAATATTAACGAGATAGAATTGTTAAGAGACTGAGAAGGGGTTTCCGAGGAGGAAAGTAACTGCATGGGTGGGTGACTAATTTTAGTTGTGTTTGTGACACGCTTAAAGGATGATATCCACCAAACGACTCGCATCACATCGGATCGGAATGGAACGGATTTCACAATCTTTAAACGATATTAAATCGTGGACACAGTATTTAAAGTCAATATTACCAAGCCGCCCACACCAGCTTGACAGCGGGCGTCTTCCGCGATATGCGATCGAAGGCGAAAGTATGCTGCGACGCGCAATCGGCTCCGTTCAACTGTCGTCGTATCTGACCGGATTCTTTCGGCTGTCATTGCGTGCGGTCCAAGCCGTGGCTGGGCGCCAACCTTACACCGTTTTTGCTATAAATCATCAATCCAAATTGTTCTTTCCTCTTCTGTGTTTTATGATTATTTTCTTCTTTTTCTAATGCAATAGCCCACAATAGGTACTACGTCAACTTCAACCTAATGAAATGAATGAATGAAACTATTTGACTACACGCAGAAATGGATGCGTTCGCAAGCGACGGTACGGAGCCGATCGTATGCGTCGATATCCTGCCGGACGCGATCGCCTATTGCCGCATCCTTTCCGATCCGATGCGATGCGAGCCGTTTGGTGGAAATCATTATTTACTGTATAACACAAAATCTTTGTGTTACGACCAGCTTTGACAATTTAATTTGAATGGATCTTTTAACTTTTCTAAGAATTTTATTGCAGAAATTCCTGTATCTTGTGTAAAAAGCTTTAAGGACTTCATTATTAGGAGACTGTTTGTATCTTTTGTGCAAAATGTCTCTATTCCTCATGCATCGCAGTAGTCCTGGAGCAATCCATGGTTTTAGGATTCTCTTGCGTTTTGCTGTACGCTTCAATGTTGAGTGATAATTTATCTCTTTCGATTGAGTTTGGATCAGACAGTCTGTAGCAGCGATTGGATCATTCAAATAAAAAATATGCTTGAATTCCAGATTTTGCATAGAGTTGTCGAGTGAGATGAACTTTTAACTTTGACTGACGCGGCTTGACCAAGGTCAACATATTATTAAAGATATTTGCCACAAACTTATTATATAAAATAGCTGCGGTAACATATTTTTTTTAATAAATACAAATGCTGTAAGTTGATGTTAATTCCTGAATTTCATGACGTAATTTATTTGCAACATTCCGTCAAGTCTGCTGATAATTATGTCATAAGTATTGTTTTTCTTTTTTAATAACCCACGTAAAGTTTCAACGTAGGGTTTCTCAGACTCATGTACTCCATGGTCCACATGTAGTCCATGGTAACTGGTTGCGAGTCGATGTCCCTACCTCTCTGTATAGTATTATGCCGATCGTGAGTCAGCGAAATGCTAAAATGGAGATCGAAAGCTAACATTATATACGTGGTCGCCGGTGCCTTCGGAGAGCAACACCATTCTTCTCGACAAGGTTTTTAGTCACAGTTTTTTGCATCGATGTCCCTGCCACCCTGTATATCACTTAACAGCATTAGTTGTTGCATCAGAAATACCCATTTCATTAGAGAGAATGCTAATTTCATGAAGAGAATGCTGGATTAAGGGTTTCATTTAATCATGGAAATATCTACTGACGCGTTCAAAATCCATAAAATAAAGAAAGTTTGAACAGGCATTTATACACACACGTTTGGCATTTGAATTGTTTTTTGGGACTTCCCTTTTGTTTTAGATCTCATCTATTGCATTCCAATAAACAAGGTCGAGGACAAGAGCGCGGTGGGCCTATTTATATTATAAAGAAATAATGTGTCATAGCAACGCTTAGCAGTTGATCGCATTGCAGTATGATACTGTATTTCTTCTAAGATATACAATATTGTATGCTAATAATGAAGAGTTTACTAGAACAAACGAAAAAAGTAAATAAATCTTACCGCACAAATCATAAAAAATATACTGATAAGTGTCCTTCATCTTCGCTAAAAGCACTGCCATTTCGACTTAAAAATATTTGTAACTTGAGAGTTAAAAATATTTTTGTGATCAGTAACACAATTTCTGATTCCCTTTCAAGAGATGTGAACCAAACCTTACGTTACACCACTAAACCAGAACTAAACAATTATATCATAGGCCATTCATTTTATTAGCAAGTTAAATTCACTAAATGTTTTCCTTGAATCTAATTTAGTATAACCATGACTTGTTAAAGCATTTGTAAAAGTAAGTTATGTAATGAAAAACTGGAACAGTGCTAGTCGAACTAGCTTGGAGAGGGTTCCGTACGATAAATATGTTACACACCAAACACATTTCATGAAAAGTAGGTTGCAAAGATTAGGGTTCCGTACGTCCGAATGAAAAAACGGGACCATTACACGATCAGTCAAGAGTCTGTTTGGCTGTCCGTCTGAAGTCCAACTCGCACTTTTCGGGTTTTTTTAATAAGTTCAAGGTGGAATTATTTAGATATTTTTAACCGATCTTAAAAAGGAGGAGGTTAATAATCATAAAAAACATGTGCATCTTTGCCAAATATAAACCGAATTGAATTTTTTAGGTTTCCGTATTTGTAAAAGGATTCCTTATAATTTCGTCTTGGCCGTCTGTCTATGTGGCTGTCAGACTGCCTGTGTCCGTCTGCAACAACCTCGTAAAATCTAGATTTTAACCAATTCGCGCAATCCAGTCTTCCTTGCAGTCAGTCAACGCGGGCATTGGACCCCTGCGCAGGGGTTGCGGGAGGAAGTAGGCACGGTACTGCTTATGTCCCAAGCTGCCGTTCTGCAGCTGGGGATTAAATTTTAAAGGCTGTCATTTTCTGATTTTGAATGTAAATGGTCTGCAAATAGTTTTTTTATAGCCAGAGGTTGGTAATTATAGTATATTATATATACTAAACTACTACTACTATGTTCTTATTTCGAAAAATTCAAACTTTTTGCTAATGAACACAAAGGTTTCACAAAGAATATAAATATTAATATGGCTCTATTTGACCTGCTATCTAGTGTAATGACATCTATAGATGAAGGTAATCTTTTGTATGCTATACTAATAGATATGACCAAAGCATTCGATTATGTGGATCATAATATTTTGCTGCAAAAATTACGTGGGTAATAAGAGGTAACAACATCTTGAAACACCTAGATTCATATTTGAGTGACCGAATTAATTGTACAGAAATCACTAGCATTTGTCCTATTACTAAATTGGAGATAAATACCTATCTAAACCAAGGCATATAAAATATGGTGTACCTCAAGGTAGCGTACTGGGGCCACTCCTCTTTTTAATATGCAGGGTGTTAGACAGACGGTTGAACATACGAAGATGAGGGATTCGTGGGGCCGTCTGCTACGTGTTTAGGCACACATGCATTTTTTTTAAATTTTATTCGAAATTCGTCGTTGCTCAAACATCAAACGTCAATAATTTATTTTAAAAATAACAATACTGGCAACATTTCTTTTTAGTTTTCGTCTAGAATAATTATAAAATGATATAAAATTTGTATTTGACGCAGATGGTTACAAAAAAGTTAAATACGAGCCCTTAAACTACGAATAAATTTAAAAAAATATACCGCATGCCCGCCCGTCTTTGAATTGCGTTTAAAAAAAAACTAAGAGGCTATCAGTCTATTTTTTTTTTTTATAAACGCAGTTCTAATTCTAGAAAAATATCTTTGGTTCATGCCCATTATAACGGTATGCAAAACGCACTTTTATTTTTTTAAACTAGTGTAATTCTTCAAATATCGGCCTGCGCCGTTTTTCACCGAACTCTACATTTTCGAAAAGTGAAATTAATTACATGCAAAATTGTGAAAATGGTTTAAGGAGAGATGTGACGGAATTCTACTATTTTATAAAGTGCATAGCCAAATAAACACACGTAAAGTTATTAAGAATAATACACTAAAGAAAACTCAAGATGATAATCAATTTTCATCATTTATTTATAAAAGATTTTCAAATTGTTGCCCTTGATATGCTATGCATGCTCGGTACCGCTTTTGTATTTCGACCGTTGTAGTTCGTAGCAGCATATCCGCTTTCATTGTTAAGAATGCTGCATTTATTCGATTTATCAACCCTTCTCGACTAGGAACCACTGTTGCGTATACCAGGTCTTTGCCTCTACCGCACACGTAGAAGTTGATCGGGGTGAGGTCTGGTGACCGCGGAGGCCAGGGAATCGGACTCCCAATCCAGATATTAGGATTAGGAAAAAGTACTATTGTGTTAACAATAGTACTTGTGTTAACATACATAATTAGCCTATAATGTTCCCACTGCTGGGACACAGGCCTCCTTTCTTTGAGAGGGAATGGGCTGTTATCTACCACGCGGGCCCAGTGCGGGTTGGTAGACGTCACATGTCTTCGACGTTTTGGTTCTAGGACATGCCGGTATCCTCACGATGATTTCCTTCACCGTTTTGAGAGCAGTGGTGATGAAATTATTTACACAAAGTGAAGCGCCTGTCTGGGTTCGAACCCACGACCTACGACTCGTAAGTCGGGGCCAATACCACTGGGCCACCACTGCTCCGTGTTGTGTTAACAATAGTACTATTAAAAATATTCAAGAATCAAATACGTTTTTTCCTAGTTGATACAGGGAGACCCGACCAATTTTTTTTTTAAATCCCGCTCATTTTCATTCTCAGCTTTCAATAGACAGACTCTCTGTCTTAAGTGAAGGAGGTATATTACAAACAAAATGTACAAAATTACTATACAAATAGAAGATATTTGGATAGCATTCATTTAGTGATTCAAATGTTATTCGTGGAATTTACAAACTTAATTGAAAAGTTCGTCTATTTTTACATTAGGTAGGTACTTTGTTAAACGTAATTTCACATGACATTGGCTACTTTATTTTATTTTAGCGTCAGGTCAAAAGATCGACAATGAATATGGAATGTACTAAACATCATAGATTTGACAAGTTTTGAATATTTTTTGCCATCAGTGCCCCCAAGACTCACATAATTGCGCAAAAATTTCGAAGTGCTAGATATAGAAATGAAGTTCAGGCAGTACCCTGCATTAATTATTTAATGGATTCTAGTTTACATGGCATGACATCCAATATTATTTTATAATAAATTACCATGTTATATTACAGACATTGACAACTTACACATATTTAAGCGGAAGCTAAAGGAATTTCTAATTGATAAAATGTATTGTAGTGTCAAGGAGTTTCTAAACGGGAATCCTTATGGCCAAAAATATTAATCTGATTTTCAATAATAGAAATGACATGTTTAACTTACAATTATTATTTATCTAGGACTTTTACTTATTTATTCACTATTTACTATGACATTTCTTTAGTTATTGACCACTACATACTTCTTGACACTGAAAATTAAAATTATTAAAATTATTTTCCAATTTAATAATTTTGTAATATTTATTGTTATTCAGCATGGTAGTTTAATTGTTAATTTATGTGTAAAATTTTGCATGCCCAAGTGACGGCAGAGCATGGAGAACATGAAAACATGTATAACATCTATACTCATGTTAGCAAAAATAAATGATTTGATTTGAAATAATTCTTGCCCTGTCTAGAATTATCTCTGTTGCTTAAAATGTTTTATATTCACGTGTGTTACCTTTGGTAACTTTGTAGCATACGTTTCATAATTTTTAACCCAAATAAATTTCTACAGTTGCTTAATAACGTCCAAGTTTTACAGACCAAGAAGATCTTCCTTTGGGTGTTTTATTTTTAGCAGTGGAGAGCAGTGGTGGTCCCGTGGTATCGCCCCCGGCTTTCGAGTTGTAGGGCGTTACTTTGAACCCAGGCAGGCACTTTGCTTTGTGTATTTAATTTCATCACCACTGCTCTCAAAACGGCGAAGAACACTGTAGAACATTATAGGCGATTATGATAATGCTGAGATTTAAAAAAATTATAAAAATTGCATCAATATTTACTTTCAAGGAATCCAGATATTGTAAGTATTATAGCCACATTTTCCATTAGTTTTGATCACTCAGGATTTCCGTGAACTTCGGTAAAACAGCAGTGTTACAAATTAATTATGAAAAGAAACAACAAATATTTATATAAAATTACCCATATATTTCAGATCCTCTTAAAATAACAAGTCTTGAGTGTATTTATGTCAGAAATTCATCTTCAATTTGTTTGAATATAAATGTTCAATATTTATAAAAATTACATTTATAATGTATAAGATTTGATATCATTACAAAAATGATATAATTCAATAAAAGCCTCGACATAATTATGGTCCATAATTTGAGTTTTGGTTTTATACTTAGTATTAAAACCAAAATGATAAACATGTTTGTAAAAATCTTAAACTTATTGATGTGTGATCTTATTTAACATAATATATCGATTTAAAAACGAATTTATTGAAAATACATCAAATATTCCAGTTTAAAAAGACCCGACTATTTACAGTCAAATCTGATTCAAAAGGAACTTACTTATACACAGATTTGTCGGATCGTAAATAATTCTAAAATATGTTTTTTAATAAACGTAGTTTATGCTGTTCTGTGTTAAATTTTAATAATAATTATGTCACTATCATGCACCGTATCAATGTACATCATCATCATCTTTCGTATAAATACATTATACGAAAGAGTAAAACATTATTTAAACAGACGATAAAAAAGAAATGAATATTATCGCAGTTCCTACAGTTGCAAGTAGAAAATAAACAATTATCTACTTAGAGATATGATAGCAGAACAGTCATACAGCCAAAAAACGTTGTGGTAGCCATAATTTCATCAATTAAGATAGATAATTATAATATGGTGTACTAAGGATTTAAGTACTGTCAACTTTAATTCTAAACTTAATCTTGAAAATTCGAGTAATCCAAAGTTACACACATACATAATAATTTTCACAGCATGCACAAATAGTAACATACATTTTAAAAGTCGAAAATAGGGCAAACATCAAATAGTTTCCATTGATATAATAATATATTATACCTTAACCAACAATTAAAACTATTTGTACAAATATACAGTCATTAGCCTATAAGAAATGGTTGAAGTCTATATGAATGTCTACTAAGATACTTATTTTATGTGCTAAAGATTCTGAACATTGTGTGTGCTGACTAAGAAGTTTTATACTTTTCACGAGGAGGAAAGTGAATGAATAAAAATTCACTATAGTAAAACTCGATGAAAATAGAGGTTTCATAAGCGTAAGGTAATAGTTTATCAAGTAACCCATAATAATATTGTACTTCATAGTTTCGATAAAAAACTATCTAAGTAAAAAAATTATACTGCAAAAGAAAACCTTTTACACACACATTGTACAAAATCCAAAACACATAGATCTATCACACAACAAAAGCCAGTCAGAAGCCAGCTTTAACAAACTAATCTAAAACAATCACAATAATCAAGTCTTTGTACTAGCACTCTTTCGCTTTTCCATTTGCAGTGACCTGGGCATTTTGAGCAGCTTTTCTGTTTTTGACGTAGTTATTGTAGTAGAAGTTACCGAACATATAAAGGAAGAGACCAGCATTGAGAGAGAGTAAGAAATTGATACCCTTAGGGTAGTTGCAGTCACTGAACATAACCGTGAAGTTGTGGTAGAAGATGATGCAGAACTGGATCTGAAAAACGAAAAAGACAAAGGTGAGAATGATATTCATCAAAAAAAAGTTTATGATAAAACAGCTGTCGTAAGAATAAAATAGCTGGCCATGTGTTTGGTATTTCAACCAGATATAGAAGTTGGGAGTGTATTATAATATCGTGTATTATGTCATTCACTGATGTATCACTATTGTAGTTGTTGTTTTCGGAAATTTTTATTCTCATTCGCATTTCTTAATTTAGCAAACATTATTTTAAGGCATTGTTTCGATAGGCAAATTACTATTTATTTATAGTCCACATTGTGTACTTTGCAAATTATTCAGATTACCATAATTTATACTTATTTGCTTTGTTTTAATTCAACTTTACCATAATGTCCGAATTCTTGCTAGCGTGTCTATTTTAATGACGCAAAAGTTTAGGTAAGCGTGCAACCATGTCAGAGTTTTTGTTTTATTCAGTCGTTAATGTATATAATGTATATTTATATATATATATATTTTATCTGTGTTATTTTTAAAACTTCCCTCGACAATTGGTTGTGCAAATTCTACATAACTAACACTTTGTGAATTTGCTATATTCTTATGGAATAAAAAAAATCCGACCTTATTCCTAGTCTACATTTTAAAGGGAACCTCTGTGCAAAGTTTTAGTTTTCTAAGTCCAAGGGCTTGAGCTAGGCGTTAATATCATAAATGTTAGTAAATGATTGCTATCATGAATTATGAATTCATGATAGCAATCATTTAAATAATGATGCTATGAAATAGCATCATTATTTTCCTATCGAATTGGTATTCTGTTTGGACCAGGTATTACCAAACGTGAATAAAGCATCAACTTACCAGCTGCATGCTAGTGAGATGCTTCTTCCACCACAAGTACTTCTGGTATTGAGGTCCGAGACCGGAGATCAGGTAGTAAGTGTACATGACGATGTGGATGAAGGAGTTGATCACGCCGAGAAGAGTTCCGTGTCCACCTGGAATTATACATAACGATCTATTATAAGAAAGTCAATATTTTTTTAGTCCCATACATATTTTTATACGTGTATCCACATGGTTTTCAGTTTCAGTAATAATTCAGTTTAAATCCCCATCTTCAGTATCATTTGTCAATCACTCAATCTTCAGCCTTTCACTGTACACTACTTAACATAGTCCTCTCTCTCTATTTGTAAATAGATATGTACCTACTCTTCTGAAATTTATTATTTATCATTTACAATTTACATTATAAGCAGATGTGCAAAGAAGATTTAAAACGTACCTGGCAAGAATTTAACGCCGATCCAAGCGCAGATGGGCATCATGAAGTGGTGGTACAGATGCAGGAATGTGATCTGCCTGTTCTTCTTCCTCAACACGAAGAAGATTGTGTCCAGAAGTTCAATGATCTTGGCTGCAAAGTACCACCATACTGCTGCCGCCATCTGCAAAAAGTGTTCAGAAGACTATTAACAACTGTACGACATCCAAACCTTCATAAATCCTGAATCCAATGGCAAGTTTTAAAAATCATGGAAGACAGTGTTTTTCAACGCTCCACTATTTTGAAGCGACATTGTTTATACAGTATATGGATACTAAACAATGTGGAGATAAACATGAGGTTTTTATGAAACAGAAGTCCTCCGAAGAGATAGTTATACTTACTCTGTGAGCTTTAGGACTGTTTGAGTAATCCACGGGCTGGCATGACAAGTTGTAGTCGTTCCACCATCCGGCGACTAAACCCTGAAAAGTAGAAGAAAATTGATGAGCGAAGCATTTTACTCATGGCAAGCGTTGTGAAAAGTGACAAAAGTTATTTTAAAATAGATGTCCTTCTGTTTACTTTTACCACGAATTATGTTCAATGACTCCATTTTCATTAAGACATGACTTCAACATGAGTCATCTTACACTTAGAACATTGTTTGCAATTAAGTTTAGTGTGTATACACACGAGCGAGACGTGCCAATGGCAGAGTCAACTGCAGCCATTGACACCCGACGACCGACGCCCGCCGTCCACGCGTTGGCGGTTGCCGTCGACAACGTGCCGCTGGTGTATTTGAGTACGGTGCTCAAATATATGAGCGGCATGTTGCGGAAGGCTGCAGTTACCTCTGCCATTGACGCGTGTCGCTCGTGTATATGAGCACTTAGGGAGCGTATCATTCTCTGCCTAAAACTATGCATTACAGCTTGTCAAGCATGACCACATCTACTTATACTCTACGAAAATAAAGTGACTTTTATTTTCTTCGTTTTTAACAACGTGCTGTAGAAATCTTTCTATAATGTAAAATTTTGTCTTTCATTTCTTCTGTTTCTCTTGTGGCCATGCTACGTATGCAGGACGCATGTCATGGTATTTTTTTTATTATCATGCAACGTGTTTGATAAACCTAAGCCTACAATCAGTAATCTTTACTTCATCATTGTCATTCTTGCAGCGGTTGGAGATCGCGCTAAGTGAGCTGTCATTCCGCCTCATGCTAAGAGTTAAGACCATTGACAACTCACTTCAGGCTCACTTCTGTTCTGCACACCTTAGTTTGCACGGTGAGATTTTTGACTGAATCTACCAAAATGTATGACAAAAATTCTATAGGTATTTAAGAAACCCACCTCATACACCAGATAAATGCTCATCAAAATCTGTGACACATTGTACAGTATCATGACGTTCTTCAAGTCATAGGGTTTCCTGTCTCTCATATACTTGGGGCCGACTGAGTTGCAGAAGTACAAGTACGTCACGAGGATGGTCAACAGAGGGCCTGGGCCTGACATCAGCCACCAGTTTTCTGTCCGAGGATCTGGAAAGAAGAGAGCGTTTTGGTTAAGTATGTAGATGAAATATAAACGTTCCTATTTTATTTCCAAAGTGTGCAAACAGGACCCTTATCTCTAAAGCCTACGCCGTTTGTGTGCAAAATAGATCCACAAAATGTTATCATTATGTTCCAAATGTTAATTGTTCAAGTACTCGAAATAATTAGTTCACACACAAATAAATAAATAAACTTTTATTTTATTATATTGTTTTGCATCCAGTTTTATAAAGCATATTTTATTGTAATAAGTTTGTTAAACAGCCGTAACAGCGTATTTAATTAAATTTTACAAAAAACTAATAATTTATAGATCTGGATATCTTTCGATGGTAGCTAAATATGGAAAAGCGCAAAAAGAACATTAAATATAAATAAAGAGTCGTTTTACATATTTTTTGCCAAAGTCAAGACCAAACAATGGGGTTAATTAGAATTGACTGTCGTTACTATTGAAGTTCAATTTAAAAACATTCTTATTGAAATGCAGGAATGCATGCGAGTCAAGACAGTCACAACATTTGCATATATTTAACGTCAAGCAGACAAATGCGTCATATTCAGCAAGACGTCCATTAAAAAGTGTGAAAACACATCATTTTACGCGGAAATGAGTTAATAACCATTTTTTAGTTTACGTAAATGAGTTATTGTTTAGTTTTTGTAAAAAAATCGAATGTGTATTGAATAGCAATTAAACCATGGAACTAAGTATTACCCATGCCATGGGTTGGCTTTTTGCCATTAAGTGAGCACAAATCCAGACTTCGAGCTGTTACTGAAAACCCAATGGTAAACACCAAAACACCTCCTGAATCAGTATCGGACACAGCGGGGTAATTGCGTAACACACTTACAATAACAATGTCTCATTTCAATTGTCATTTTGACAGTTCAACTACATTCATTGCGTTGTTTACGCTGTTGAGCGGACGAAATATTAAATACTAGCTGCGCCCCGCGGTTTCACCCGCAGAAATCTCGATCCCGTGGGAATATCGGGATAAAAAGTATCCTATGTCCTAATCCAGGTCATAGTCTACCCATGTGCCAATTTTTTTTCCAAATCCGTTCAGCCGTTTTAGCGTGATTGAGTAACAAACATCCAAACATCCACACTTTCACATTTATAATATTAGTAGGATATATTATATATAGTAGGATATGAAGCAATGGATAAGCAATTTTCTTCAATATCCTTCGGATTGAAGAATCTGACTCCTGACATACAGGTACACTTAGTTCAGGAGTCAGAGGCTTCAAACAAGTTTCTGTAAACTATTATGTCACTAAAGAATTATTATTATTATTGTGATTGAATGTCTGCTACGCAATTTGGGGTGCAGAGCCGGCAGTCTCATCAGAAATTTGACATGGATTGGACTTAACGACCGATTTTTGTCGGTATCTAGATTTAGATTTTTGATTAGATAGCGAAAAAATGTCAACAAAAAAAAAAAAAATCGGTCATTAAGTCCAATCCATGTCAATTTTCTTTAATAGATTGTCAACCTTATGCTTTGGAAATAAAGTTGAAAATCTATTAAATTAATTTTACATCGATACGCTTTAGCGACAGATTTTTGTCGCTATATAATGTCGAGACTGCAGGGCCTGGACCATAGCTGTCGTGCTTGCAACCACTATAATACCGACGAGACAGTCAGTTTTCACCCCCGACCCAAAAAGAGGGGCGTTAGAAGTTTGACCGCTATGTGTGTGTGTGTGTGTGTGTCAGTCTGTGGCACTGTAGCTCTTATACGGTTGAACAGATTTGGATGCGGTGTTTTTATTTGAAAGCTCGTTTTCTAGCGGTGTTTTAAGATATGTTTTATCAAAATTGGTTCAGCCATTGCAAGGTCATCAGCTCCTGTTTGTGTCGGGAGCTTTTTAATTTTACCTATTATTTTGTGGTTTTGTTGTGGTTATTTGCCTCTTTTTACAAGCAACACTACTGTGGAGCGCCAAATTATACTTAGTCACACAGCTTAGAAATTTCATGAGTATTCTATTCCAAGCCATATTATTTATCGAGTAATTTCCAACAAGTATACTCCCAATTATAAGTTAATTCCGAATGCGGCATTTTCTCCCATAAGTTTGTTTTGAAGCGATGTTTTATGAACTAATTAAACAACTTCACTCTGATTGATCTGATTTCCGATTTTAAATTCGAATTGCATGGATTCATTCAAATTTTATTTACACCAATTATGCTGGAAATTACATAAGTTTTCGAAAGCATACCTAGATAAACTACCAACTGAAAGTAGCATACGTAAACAAATATTTACTAGATATTATAGATTGTTTTTATAAGACACGCTAAGTTCAATACTAAACCTATAAAAGTAAATGATAGAGTTGTTTCTTTTTAAAAAAATCTAGTTCTACCTGTTTCGCAAGTGAGTAACTGACAAAAAAAAAACAAGATTTCTAAAAAAAATCTTCCAATTATCAGGTTTTTACAAGAGCAAAGACCTTGCCTCATAATGTTATACTAGGAGGCCACAAGAGCATTGACCAGCACGCTTGCTCAACAGGACCGAATTCTTTACATTAGGTAAGTACTGTTATACCTTTCCCAATATATGAAAGTGGGGGCGTTTGAGAAAGGAAACTATATTTAATGTCTAATTAATTAGATTATTATATTTTATCAAGGAATTCTCCTAAAAATACTGACAGGCCTTAGCCCTGCCTATCTACTTTCTAAACAAACTACCATCACTTTTCCTTCTAAACCTTATTTCAAACTTGCTTGATTGTTCGAGAGTCACCATCGAAAATATAATTACCAGCCAGTCAACATAAGGTTGACACATGCAGATAACCTCTACAGTACCTCCTAGAAATAAAGAAGACAACGTACAAAAAAAAATGTTTTGACCTACATAATCATTAAAAAAAAAGAAATGATTTTTATACAAAACTTCTAAAATTATCGGTCTACAGTTAACTGGCATTGGTAGAAAGGTTTTTACTACACCCCTAAAATAATCAGCCTAGCAAAAGAAGCAGGTACCAAGTAAAATTACTAACAAGATAGACACATTTAATGTTATAGTAATCATAGTGTTTTTGTTGTTATTATCAAGTACAAACCAATCAACAGCTTTTGCCTACGACACCATCATAAATGACTCAATATGGCATCACTACAAATGACCATAACAATATACGATCGAGCATGCGCCTGCGCGCCGGCACGCACACAAATATGATTATTATTGTAATCAACAGGTGTTGTTTCCGCCTTCTTTAAATGTAATCTTGGATTGATTTAATAATCTAGATGAATATGTATGCTATTTTTACGACCCTGGTCATTAAAATGAGCAAAAGCCCAAAAGTCTGTGAATATAGTTTAATTTTAGAAATTTGGTATTGCCGTGTAATCAAGTGATAGAGATGGCTTTAACTTATTTCACATGCATTTCAAAATCTGTGGGTGTGTCAAATAAAGCGTTAACTGTCTGTTACCTTTTAAATATAGCTTTTACAATTCAGGACCCTTCTATCAGGAGCATGTTACGCTGTTGTCACTATATAGGTACCTCACACCAGTCAGACGGAATAAAAGTCTGATCCTGTTCTATCCTTAAACTGCCCAGGATACCCAGTAATTTGGTGGCGGAGGTCCAATGAAGTTCGCGCCTTGTAAAAAACTAAGAATACTTTCTGCAAGACGGCATTAGTAAACTGTATTTACAAAGGCGCCAAATATTTCACTACTGATTTATAAATTACACACCTCACATTCCAGGAAATCCAGTACGTAAGGCTGTATGGTTATGGAATGCCTTGCACGTGTCGATAGGGCATGCTCAATCTTTGCCCACTTTTAAAATTCTGGTTAAAAACACTTCCTCTCTCCATAAACATTGTAATTACATTTAGTTTCCTTGCTCTTGTTTCATGTTTATTATTGTATAAATAATTATGTAGATAAGTATATGTTTTATGTATTTATTGCATATGTAAAGGGTACACCACTGAATACCTGTAATATTGTCTCTTCTCCCTAAAATCAATCCAAAGGTTGTCTGTAAAAGATCGCTTTTAGCGATAAGACCGCCCATTGTGTCACCCTATGTACAATTTCTACATTTATATCTGTAATTTTTATGGTGTACATAATAAAGAGTATTCTATTCTATTCTATTATATTCGGATCCAAGGTTTTATGCAAAGATAACTTAATATCCTGATTTTTTTATGACGCCACCTATTATCATCCAAGGATTTTTAGTAATGGATCTCAAATCATACGCAGATTGAAGAATGAGTCCAAAACAATGACATGCGTAGACCTACCACTAAGAATGTGCTTAGAAATCCTATCACGTATCGACAATAAATATGTCGGTAACACCAACTATTAAACTACCTTAGAGTATTGGATTTAAATGTTTATATATAAATATTTATTGGCTAGGATGTTATCATCGTTTTTGTAAACAGTCGTGGGCTGAAAACTAAGTTGGTTATACGTAGAAATCGAGAGTGAATAAAATAGAAGTCTAGCAATTCGAATGACCACTCTATTTTTAGATTTCTGTAATTTTTATAGTGCACATAATATTCTATTCTATTCTTTTTTACTTTTTAAAGCACTGCTTTAAGAATAGACAGCGTGCATCGTGACGAACTCCCCAGCAACAAGTCTTTTTGTTATAAAAATTAATATAATGATACAGAATTGATCAAGACTTTTTCCTGCTCATGTTAACAGTGCTATAATCTTTATAAGCCTCATTCCGTTTTATACCAGTCCAGACTAATTTTGCATTTAGTTGTTATGTATGAAATATATCATGAATTAGCATCTACATTGATCGGATTTTCGTTAAAAAATTAAGGGGCTCGGGCTTTAATTAACATTATTTAAAGGCAAAGTAGGTTGGCACAAAGATATTGGCATACTGACAGACTCAAAATTGTACAATTCTTATCACGTCACATGCACACTATGCATTGAAATGAAACAATTATTTTAAACAGCAATTAATACAGGTGTTTATAAATTAAGAATTATGTAATTGAGTTAATTCTGGGTGGTCTTATAAGATTTTTTGTAACTGCGTAGTATTTATGTGCTTTAGGTCCGTAGAACATGGGATTGGTGTAATGAGAAAACAAAATAGGACTACAGTAGACCACAAAGAAGGTAGCAAAATACTTGGGATTCTTTCTTAAATTATCAAGAATTAGGTAGAAATCGTCTAGTTTAAAACTGCACGCCCCTCCACCGCTTGTTGCATACACATTTCAAATATTTGTATAGAAATTTTTCTCAAACTCAAACTCAAAGCATTTATTTCAATTAAACCATTTACAGGCACTTTTGAATTGTCAAAGAGTCGATCAGTTAGTCAGAAAGTTGAAGCTAGTTTTTGTGGAGGGGCGTGCAGTTTTTAAATGTACGATCTTTAACGTAGCTCAATTCTTTCTACGTTTAGAGATTGTCCAGTAAATTAGATAGAAAATTTATAGAAGCTTATCCCCAGCAATGTGACAGCATAAGAAAATATGATAACAAGCAAAAGTTAACAACATTATAATGATTAACTTCGCATTTTTGTAGCATTCTACAATCTACAATATTGATGTAATTATGCAAATCTAAACTAGACAGAATTTCGCAATAGACAGAGAGAAAAAAAAACAATATCGATTTGTGATCAGTTAAAAGATCAATCAATTATTACCTAATATTGTTATGGGCATTATGATATGTTTGACGCAGAGATACTTTTAATATTATTTTGTTACAAAACACGTTAGTAGCCTCATCTACAAACTTGATCTGCACTAATATTATAAAGTGATTTACTTTGTATAAGTGTACTGAGGGCCTAGATTGACAAAGTAACATTCGATTAGCGATGACGCTAGTAGAAAAGCAAAAAATGTATGGGGTTGACATAAGCTATCGAAATGTCACGTGATCATAGGTCAACGAATAGAAATTAGCAAGACAATGTTAACATCATTCGATTCTATGAAACAAATTGACAGCGTCGAACGATTACTTCCATAGACATGCGTAGCCAAGTGGCAGTTTTTGACAAGCGTTATCGCTAGTTTTCGATTCGTATGATGAAAACATTAGCAAAAGCGATAGCGATTGTAGAAATAGAATCGCTCTGAAGCGAATGCCATTTGTCTAGGCCCTCTGATTCGATTTCGAAAATTCTTTCATTGGCACAAAGCTACACTATCGCCGAGTGCCATGTATTTTATAGTATAGTTGACTACAACGCGGGTGAAGTCACCGACAGAAGCTAGTAAATCGTATACATCAGCACTCTGCCCTAAAGAAGTGACAATTAATATTATTAAGAGGCACTAAAAAAACAGCTGCCAAAAGTTTATAATAAGTACCATTAAGGCCATTTCTATATATTTCAGTTTCAGTTAAAAACCAGCGTCAGGCACTACTTGTCTGTCATTTTTGCTGAACTGGACCTATTTGGCGCAGCCGCGAGGCACACTTTCCTGCAAATTTCTCACAACGCACTTTACACTTTTTATTTGTTTTATTTTTCTTTTTTACTTGTATATGTTGTGTTGTGTGTTTTGTAGTCTGTGCTAAATAAATATATTTTATTTATTTCTTTTCTTTTCTTTCTATATTTTTCTGAAGAATAATAATATGATGATTTCACTAAAATATTGTGCGTTCTTATAATATCCAACGTGACGATATTATCGTGGACGTACACGCCCACGTCACACCATCACGATAACACAGGGAAGTAAAATGGAAATGTTATGAAGACGCTTTTTTCCGTCCACGATAACGTTATAACGAGGACGTATTTTAATACATTTTATGGACGTGGACGTTCCCGTCTACGAAAATATCGCAACGTTAGAAATTATAAAGCGCAAATTCTCATCTGAAATGTTGCAGGGCTACTGCACTGTTTATTTATGGAACATATTATACTCAGCGGTGTCCAACCATAATACATTTCAGAAAAGACGTAGGTATCTACACTGTTTTTACAATAATTATAATTAATTAATCTTCCATAATCCTTGTTTATTTAAAGAATTTATTAAGACAAAAATCAAACGCTACACACACACGGTACACTAAGTTACCTACGTAAAAGAATAATAATGAGTCTGCTACGCACGTGTAATCGCGTACAAAAGTGTTGTTAGATTTTTTGTGAAACATCTGTATACTAAACTAGCTGCGCCCCGCGGTTTCACCCGCGGAAATCTCGATCCCGTGGGAATATCGGGATAAAAGGTATCCTATGTCCTAATCCAGGTCATAGTCTACCCACGTGCCAATTTTTATCCAAATCCGTTCAGCCGTTTTAGCGTGATTGGGTAACAAACATCCAAACATCCACACTTTCACATTTATAATATTATATATATATATATTATATTATATATAGTAGGATATTCTGACTTCCTGAGTCGAGCTGCACGATTACTGACAAATGCGTGCACTGACTGGACAGGTCCACTCAATCTGTGTGGTTCTTTCCTCAAAAGACGATTTCAGATACCAATCTACATGGTCTTCGCATGATCTGACCAAGATTATGTCTGGACTTTAAAAGAGACTGTGACCTCTGAGTTTGTTTCGGCCTTTCTTCTCTGAGTAGTCAGATAGGAAACGCCGACCTCATCTAGTTTAAAACATATGATTGCCGTGTAAGTGTTTGTACGAACCTACTTACTTATAGAAATAAAATCATTTATCATTTATAGCCGCTGGTAAAACCAATTGTTGGCGTGGCGACGCGTCCCCACGCTATATTTTCTATACAAAATAGTTTCGATGTTTCACATCTGCCGCGCGTCCCGCGATGGCTCAATTGTTTTTTTTTACTGGCTTTAAACTTAGTTCCTTAAGGCTGCTACAAACAGGCGCGACACGCGACGCGAATCGCACGCGACATTAAGGCACCGCTCGTCAAATCAAAACAAATCAAATCATTTATTTCTTTGCAAACATGGGTATAGTGCTTTTCAAGTTCACTTTAAAAGTTTGGTGAAAAGTTTCGTATTTTAGTAGGAGGTTTATTCTAAGCTGCAATAGGTCAAAGTACCCTTTATTACTGAGAGTAGGTATATAGACATAAAATCAGCATTCTGTCTCAAAATAGCCAAATTAACATACTGTTTGTTGAAGTTTGGGATCGTATTGCCTATATAAAATTGGGCTTAAAACCAATAGTTCTATGGTAATCCGAACACACAACAGTCAGAGTACAAACATTTTGCTGTGAATTAATAATATTATAAATAGATCCGCATAGCAACAGCACCGAAACGTGTGACAAGATTAAAGGCTCTTTCAAACAGGCGCGACACGCGACGCGAATTACACGCGACTGTAAGGGCACCGATTGTTGCGCGACGAGCGGTGCCTTTGTGTTGCGTGCGTTTCGCGTCGCGTGTCGCTCCCTATTTGTGGGAGCCTTAAGGAACTGAGTTTGGTATAAACTAAGCTATTTTCGCTAAGGTTAAGATTTAAAAGTAACTACCAACTAAATGCTTAATTTTAAGCCTAACACAAATGACGAAACGCAGCGTTATTCTTCTGCAAGAAAATAATCTTGAAGCATAGAAAAGTATGCACCTATTATAGCAGACTACATGACACACAACGCTTCTTCTGCACCCTTATTACGTAACACACTATCTATCACAATCTGAATCATTTTGAAGCCTATTGCTAATCCATTCCTTCATATGTTCGAAAAATTTGTCTGCTCAACAACGTAAACAACGCAATTAATGTTGTTGAACTGTCAAAATGAAACCCACTCCTACTGTTAGTGTGTTACGTAACTAACCCGCTAGTCGTGCACTTAAAGCAGTGTTTTAAAAACTAGTCAACCGTTCTTGGCTAGATAATTGTACAATCTGTCAGTTTTCCCTAATAGCAGGTAAATGAGTCAAATCAATCTGCCTAGCCTTTGCCCAACCATGTTGAAGTAAGCTTCCAGTCTAACCGAGTAAGGCTGAATACCGGTATTTTACATTTAGCGACTGCCTATCTGACCTCTATCACACGATACCCCTTGGTAAGGACAGGTTGTCAGACTTTTGTGCTTCTGACTACCCATAACCTACTACATTTATATTAAAACGTGTGGTGACAATGTAAATCTTATTAGATCAACGTACCTTTCATGTGTAATGAATTATAATGAGTAAACAGTTGCGTAATGTTTGTCGAACTATTGACATAGATACGTAAGTACCTGTGTCCACACGTTTTCATGATCACGGTCAAAGAGTGTGATTCATTCATTTTTTTTTTACGTGAGTCCTGTCACCTCTATTTTACGTAAATATTGTTTTAGGGTTCCATAGTCAACAAGGAATCCTTATAGTTTCGCCATGCCCGTCTGTCTGTCCACAACTTAGCTTAGAGACACTTAGTACTAGAAAGCTGTAATTTCGCATGGGTATACATATTAATCAATAAAGTTGCAAAGTGGTAAAATAAAGCCTTGATTTTTTTTACATAGTGAGTAACTACTTTCCCTAAACGTAACGTCATGTTTTTTGGTGTGGGAGTCGTTTGATAGACCGTTCAAAAATATTGCGGGTGTGTAAAAACCATTTTTCGATTCAGGGAGCCGTTTGCGAAATATGAAGCTTTAAAGTGCAATTTTTTTACAGTCAATCCCCCCCCCCCCAGCAGATAAATGTTTTTTTTTTGGATAAGTGAAAAAAAATCACGGCTGTGGTATGATACACCACTATAATAAAGTAAAAGGAGAATTTACTGTCGTAGCTCAGTAGGCTTTACAAGTTAACAAATAATAGACGACCATTTTATATTTGCAGTTGGAATGTATGAGAAAATATGTTTTTAACTACGATGTTAAGTTTGTCCTTGGGATAAATTCATCCCAACTATAGAACCCTTCATTGTTTTACAATGATCACATTCCCGGAAAACTTAAATTAGTTACCTACTTATTATAGTTGATAAAAAATAGTGTCATGTGGAAATCACTAATCAGCTTTAAAAAAAGATAATGTAAAAACAGCGAAACGTACTGTACTTTCCTTTAATACAAAAAAACATCAGTTGCTCTTATAACTTTATCCTACTGGCATAATGCAGTTGCTCTTACAACCTTATCCTACTAGCATAATGCAGTTGCTCTTACAACCTTATCCTACTAGCATAAT
The DNA here is from genome assembly GCA_917490735.1 of Dryobotodes eremita. NCBI lineage: Eukaryota > Metazoa > Arthropoda > Insecta > Lepidoptera > Noctuidae > Dryobotodes > Dryobotodes eremita. The sequence goes on from OU823244.1 coordinate 22,016,919, forward strand.
GCAGTTGCTCTTACAACCTTAATCTACTAGCATAATGCAGTTGCTCTTACAACCTTATCCTACTAGCATAATGCAGTTGCTCTTACAACCTTAGCCTACCAGCATAATGCAGTTGCTCTTAGAACCTTATCCTACTAGCATAATGCAGTTGCTCTTACAACCTAAATCTACTAGCATAATGCAGTTGCTCTTACAACCTTATCCTACTAGCATAATGCAGTTGCTTTTACAATCTTAATCTACTAACATAATGCAGTTGCTCTTGCAACCTTATCCTACTAGCATAATGTAGTTACTCTTACAACCTTAATCTACTAGCATAATGCAGTTGCTCTTACAACATAACCTACTAGCATAACGCAGTTGCTCTTACAACCTTAATCTACTAGCATAATGCAGTTGCTCTTACAACCTTATCCTACTAGCATAATGCAGTTGCTTTTACAATCTTAATCTACTAGCATAATGCAGTTGCTCTTACAACCTTAGCCTACTAGCATAATTTAGTTACTCTTACAGCCTTAATCTACTAGCATACCGCAGTTGCTCTTACAACATAACCTACTAGCATAACGCAGTTGCTCTTACAACCTTAATCTACTAGCATAATGCAGTTGCTCTTACAACCTTATTCTACTAGCATAATGCAGTTGCTCTTACAACATAAGCTACTAGCATAATGCATTTGCTCTTACAACCTTATCCTACTAGAAAGATTGCAATAATATTAATTATAATTTTCTTTTTGTTATTCTCTGGCTTTCAAACATTTACATAATTTTTAGAGTTGCCTTATACTGCCCATGATCAAAGGTGTCATACATGTTTACATGTTGGACATCATTTCCAAAAACTCATTGGGACTTGGGTAACCTCATTATTTCCGTATCATAATTATTTTAATCACCCATTACTGCATACCATAAAATAATAGGTAGGTAGATATTTAAACTAAAACTCAAACTCAAAACTCAAAGCATTTATTTCAAATAAACCAATTACAGGCACTTTTGAATTGTCACGGGGTCGGTCAGTTAGATAGATGAAGCTAGTTGCCCATTCCAAAGCGTAGTAGGTACCTATGGAGAAGAACGGGCAAGGAACTCCATGGACACTCTTTTAAATCAAAATAATTATGGTTACAAAATATTGGTTACATCATTCATGTTGAAATTATGCATGTGAGAACGATGCAGAACGTTAAAAGCGTCCGTAATAAAGAGACAAAACAATTCCAAAATTAAATTAAAATAAGCCGTGGCAGCCAAGAGATGACCAGTCCCCACTGACGGTGCCCGTTAACGAACATGACGTATGGATCAGCACCATTTAGCTCAACCATTTTGAAGGGAACTTAATGATCCAACACACACGCCACCACCAGCGAGAAAACAACCACAAAAATTTAAATACCCACATGCATAAGCATAATCAGCCTTTTGTATTCCCACTGCTGGGACACAGGCCTCCTCTCTATGAGCAGGAGGGATTTTTGAATACGTCACCATCGTTTCGGTAATGGGCATAATTAATAGTAATTAAAAGTAATTGTAATTTTATTTGAAACTTATTCAGCTTTTTCCAGTTGATATTTTAATTTAATTGTATTCTAAAGTAAGTCAGTGATTTATTTTCCTGGCTGACTTAAAATAGATTTTATGATAATTAAGTAACAAATTACCGAGGCATGAAGGATAAGAAACAAATTTCAGAGAATAGGAACACTTTAATGTATGAACTATGGCTAAAATAATTATATACCTACTAGCATTTGCCCGCGGCTTCGCTCGCGTTAATTTAGAATTTGACAATCAATTCGGGTTGTTCGGGGAATTATAGTAAGGAGGATGAAAAACCGGTCTATCGACACTATAGACTCACAAAATGTATTAGGTACTTAAAAAAAAAAAAAAAATCTTAACACACTGCTAAAGTTTCTACAATAATATAATTCAATTAAGGATTCCAAAGACACGTGGCGCCATCTATTATCATAATAACGTTATTGTTATTTTCCTCGGGAACATTACTTTTTTTCGGGATGAAAGGTACCCTATGTCCGTTTCTGTACCCCTGACAACGTATATGAAAAATTTTAGGATGATCGGTTCAGTGGTTTAGGCGTGAAAAGGTAACAAACAAACAAACAAACTTACTTTCACATTTATAATATTAATTAATGTAATTAATAAATTAATAAGTTAGGATAGTTAGGATTTAATAATGAATTTGCATAAAAATATTAATTGCAAAAAGCTAAATAAATTTCCAATAAAATTACAATTACGGTTCTGCCCATTACCGATGATGATGATGGTGATGTATTCAAAAGTCCTTCCCACTCATAGAGAGGAGGCCTGTGTCCCAGCAGTGGGAACACAAAAGGCTGATTATGCTTATGGGTATCTACATAGTTTTGATTGCCAAATACCTACCACCTACCCACTGTTCCTTGCTAATTATAATCCATTGTACAGTTCCCGCAAATCTCTAGGAACCCTCTGAACATAGGCCCAAGAACGAAACTGCGCATGGTACCGTTGAGTGAGAGTGTTTGAGTTCCCTCGAACACCAATATTATGCATACTACGCAGCCACTCGCTGCAACTTCCGAGAGCTCATAAAGTTTTGCGCGGACTGTACATACGTTACTATACAGCGTGTACCAGAAATGTGTGGTCATATTTAACATCCTTACTAATAAACGTTGTATAGCGTCTGTGTAGTCACACACCGATTTCTCTCTTTCGGTCGTCAGTAATTTGACGTTCGAAAGAAGAAGACAAAGCGTTGTTTAAGTATACAGATGCTATACAACGTTTATTAGTAAGGATGTTAAATATGACCACACATTTCTGACAGACCATTCAACTGAATAACTTTCTCGACGGGACCAAAATCGTAATCGCGAAAAATAATCAGCTGCCACATACATAATGATTTAATTATATTAACTATTTTGGTAATTAGTTTTACTCGATTCTATCTTATTTCTGAACTGAACTTATTTCGTTTATCAAAATTTCCGAACGAAAGGTATGGGAATACACGAGAGGAGAAACTTCGGTTGTAAAGGTGAAAAGTGTGCTAAAATAAAAGATGAATTATATTTACAAAAAAGTGTCTATTTCTGCCAACCCAACGGATTCTTCCATCCCATAAACATTTGGGTCAATTAGGTCTTGAAGTTTTGTATGTGGCAGCTGATTATTTTTTCGCGATAATGATATTGGTCTCATGGAAAAAGTTGTTCAGTTTCATGGTCTGTACCACACCCTATGACCACACATTACTCATACACGCTGTAGATACCCACGTGGGGAGCGTACTTTATTCTTTGTTTATAATTATTATTACTACAATATCAATAAAAATAACTTATGTCTAATTTAAAAAAAAATTGCACTCATGCTAATTTGTGTGTAATAAACGTGTGGTAGCAATTAATTTTTTAATATCTTTAACTAATTCGATTTCTAACAATAAACGTCGATTACAAATTTTTATCGCATTATTTCGTAAATGTCATGATTTTGTTATGGGCTTTTGTAAGATATTCATTTGTTATTTTATCTTTATTTACTTTTGGGTAAAAACTTAACAATACTGATTTTTATTAATTACTTTTTATTGCTAATACAAAATATAAGAATGTCCATGAGGTAGGTAGAAATTATAGAACGCCACTTTCTCCTTCTTCCTTTCGTACTTCTTTTGCTTCGATTACGTTCATAACATCTGCACCCTAATTACGTAACACACCATCTATCACAATCTAAATCATTTTGAAGCCTATTCCCAATCCATTGCTTCTTAAGTTCGAAAACTTTGTCTGCTCAACAACGTAAAAGAACGCAATGAATGTTGTTAAACCGTCAAAATGAAACCCACTCCTACTGTTAGTGCGTTACGTAATTACCCCGCTGGTCAAACACACACGCCGGCTGCGAGTACTAAGCACCTGACCTTTCTGAAGAACAACTCAAATAAGTTCACTGTATGTCCTTCCGGCGTTTCCACTTACAGCTGCCTTGTAAATACCTATTGTTAATCATCTTTCACTCATCCACTCAACATGGCCGAACCATCTAAATACTCTTTAAAAAAATTTGGGGTCCGTACCTCCAAGAAAAAAACTAGCCAAGTGCGTGTCGGATCACGCACAATGAAAGGTTCCTTAGTTGGGATGAATTTACCGCAAGAACTAAACATTGTAGTTGAAAAACACGTTCTCCCATACGTTCCAATTGCAAATGTAAGTTGGTCGACTATTGCTCATTAACTTGTAAAGCCCCTAGCTGTGATAGTTTTCCTATTAACTTCGTTATATATACTACTAGCTTTTGCCCGCGGCTTCGCTCGCGTGAATTTAGACTTTCACTATCAATTCGGGTTATAATTCATCATGATTCGAAAGACACGTGGCGCTATCTATTATCATAAGAACGTTATTGTTGTTTTCCTCGGGAACAGTACTTTTTTGCGGGATGAAAGGTAAGTCCCTATGTCCGTTTCTGTAAACCTGACAAAGTATATGCAAAATTTCAGGATGATCGGTTCAGTGGTTTAGGCGTGCAAAGGTAACAAACAAACAAACATACTTTCGCATTTATAATATTAGTTAGGATAGTTAGGATTAGGACTACCGTGAATTTTTTCACATATCCAAAAACAACCAGTTAGCTGGCAGAGAAGGGACACTTGACTCTAACAAAAATTAGCACTTTAAAGCCTAATATTTCGCAAACGTATCCCTTAATCGAAACATATTTTTCACAATCCCTATCCAACGACACCCCACACCATGGAGTAGATGAGAAAAAAATGAACATCACCACCTTATGTGTAGAGAAGGTACACAAACCTAGCGCTCTTGTCAGAGCGGTCGTGGTCCTCGTAAACTTTCTTGTCTAGGGCCTGATGTAATTCGCCTTGCGATTTCTCGCCATCTACTCTGATTTTTGGTCAAGCAAGGTCTTACAGCACAAGTAAAGGAAAAGGTCCGAAACCCGTTGATTTGTAGTTTTATCACACAAAAAAAAAAATGTTTTTCAATTACAAACTTACATTTGCAATTGGAGAATTTACCGTGACATAATATGGCGCTGTATGGAAGAACATCTTTACAACTACAAAATTAAGTTTGTTCTTGGGATAAATCCATCCGAGCCAAAAAACCCTTCACTGTGCGTGGTCCAATACGCACTTGGCCGGTTTTGTCATTACATCTTTTGAACCGCATCTTTGCCTTATCACATCATTCCTCAGCCTATAATTCATAATCACACCACACATGCTTCGCAAGGAACGCATGCCCACAGCATACAATCTACTTTCATGCCTCTTTTGTCTATAGTTTCTGCCTCCTCCCATGGGAATAAGGTGTGAGCTTATGTTTATGTAATAAGTATAAAAATTACCTACGCCATATTAATAAATGACTTACGCCATATTAATAAATGAACTACGCCATAATAATAATTGAGCACAAAAATGGGCATCGGGAACAAGCAAACGCTGGCCCAAAATAATAAAAATAAGGATTGTGAACCTCTGTTGACAAAACAACATAAGTTTGACCTTACTATATGCAGTTAATTGATTCAAACCGTGACGTAATATGTAGTTATCGGTAACATATACTCGACTGCCCTCGATATTATTAATATATACATTCATAAGAGTAACGTTTGTAACCTTGACCCAAAGATCCTGAGAATTACCATAACATTTTTACGATGTGGAAGTACGTTTAAATATGTTTGTTTTACTACCTGTCTAAATGGTAAAAGGTTAGTAGCATCTGAATTATTTGATTTAAGAACGCTACTACTTTTAAACTTAAAAAAAAAAACGTTTTATTTCATTTCGAACTTACCGCTGTTGCGCTCCATAAATTTTCGGTATGAGTCCACGAACGACATGGTTGCGTTTGGACCTGAAAAGAGCAGAAAATAAAATTAAAACAAATTCTTCATGACAAAAATATAACGAATTTATTCATTGTAAAATATAAAAGTAAAAAAGGTTGAACAAAATCTTTAAAAAACTAATAACAGTAAAAGTAAAGTAAAAATAAAATGTATCGAAACTTTTTTGTGTAATTTTCTAATTTATGAAAGACTAGCTTCTGCCAGCGGCTTCGCCCGAGTGGATGTCGAAAATTATACCACGGGAACGTGCTACCGGGACAAAAAGTAGCCTATGTCCTTCCGCAGGATACCATCTATCGCCTTGCCAAATTTTATCGAAATCCGTTCTGTGGTTTAGGCGTGAAAAGGCAACCTACAGACAGAGCTACTTTCAAACTTATAATATTATATATAGTACAGATTAATTAATAAACCGATTCATATAGTAGGCCATTCATTAAAAAGTCAAGTTTTAAATTAACTGTATTTTTTTTAAACAAAATCTAAATAAAACTGGAATACCCACGACAACACACCTTAAATTTAAAAATAGAATCCAAAGTAAACATAAAACAGCACTCCGAAAAACAATGCGAAAACCGTTAAAAATAAAATGCGAAATAGCTGAGACAACGCACTTCTCACTCAGAGAGCGATCGGAAACTAACATTCATACTAAATTTAGCATTTAAAGTAAATTAGTGTATTGCGAAAAAACATAATTAACCTTGGGATGACACTGGCTCACTTATTATACGCCTTGGGGTCATTAGTATTTAGTATTAAGAGCTTTATGATTTTTGTGTCGATTTTATAGTCACGATAGAAAGTATTTGCATTTTTATTTGCAAAAATACATAATTAACCTTGGGATGACACTGGCTTACTTGTTATACGCCTTGGGGTCATTAGTATTAAGAGCTTTATGATTTTTGTGTTGATTTTGCAGTCACGATAGAAAGTATTTGCATTTTCTTTCGCAAAAATACATTAATAAACACATAATTAGCCTTGGGATGACACTGGCTCACTTATTATACGCCTTGGGGTCATTAGTATTTAGTATTAAGAGCTTTATGATTTTTGTGTCGATTTTATAGTCACGATAGAAAGTATTTGCATTTTTATTTGCAAAAATACATAATTAACCTTGGGATGACACTGGCTTACTTGTTATACGCCTTGGGGTCATTAGTATTAAGAGCTTTATGATTTTTGTGTTGATTTCGCAGTCACGATAGAAAGTATTTGCATTTTCTTTCGCAAAAATACATTAATAAACACATAATTAGCCTTGGGATGACACTGGCTCACTTATTATACGCCTTGGGGTCATTAGTATTTCGTATTAAGAGCTTTATGATTTTTGTGTCGATTTTGCAGTCACGATAGAAAGTATTTGCATTTTTATTTGCAAAAATACATAATTAATCTTGGGATGACACTGGCTTACTTGTTATACGCCTTCGGGTTATTAGTATTAAGAGCGTTAAGATTTTTGTGTTGATTTTGCAGTGACGATAGAAAGTATATGCATTTTTATTTGCAATAATACATTAATAAATACATAATTAGCCTTGGGATGACACTGGCTCACTTATTTTACGCCTTGGGGTCATTAGTATTTAGTATTAAGAGCTTTATGATTTTTGTGTTTATTTTGCAGTCACGATAGAAAGTATTTGCATTTTTATTCGCACTCGCAAAATTCGGGATTTTTAAATACTTTTTTTTTGTTAAGTTTGGTACAATATCCTTTTTTATTTACTAATGTTTATACTCAAATTATAAAGAGCTGGCAAACACACAAAAAAAATATTGGGAAATGATGATGAATGATGATGTGATGATTGAGAGTGAAAAATTTAGGTACTGCCTCGTTGGTCTAGTGGTCGCAAGTGTTACTTCTGAGCATAAGGTCCTGGGTTTCGATTCCCTGGGTCGGGCAAAGTGTTATTGGGTTTTTCCATCAAGAATTCGTCAGTAGCAACCGCTAGTAGCCCGGACTTAAATAAAACTGGCAAAACGTGGGTGCACTATAGGTACACCTCTGCCTAACCCTTCGGGGAATACTGGCGTGATATTATGTTTGTGATAGAAAGCGTTTGCACTTTTAACTGCATTCGTTAGATTTAGGTTTTTTTAAATACAGCAACATTTTTGTTTTGTACAAAGTTTGGCAAAATTATATGTTCCTTTATTTACTCATGGCGTTTTTATACGAATTGAGTTGGCGTTTTCAAACAATGTTGATTGTCACCCATTTCTTACCACAAGTTTATTAACGAGACTGCCAATTGTATTGACTTTTCCACACTATAAAATTAGTCAGATATCCTATCTAAGAATACCCTGAAACCAAATTCAAAAAAGGTCAACTAAACTGAGGATCACAAATTGTGAGGAAATATTTTCAGGTAATTTGTGTGTTATCGCCTATTAATTTTAATGGACATCGATTGTTGTACAAATACTAATTAATTCCTATTCCTATCTATTGAAGATTTTAAGACCACACTTCCATACATTACTCAATTTTCTGCTAATATTAACGATAACAATAATAATTCGATTAACCAACAACATAATGTTAATAATAATACATTTGTGCAACACAATGCTCTTCGCTGCCTTTTATTAAAACAATAGATAACTATTACTTTAAGAAAAATGTGTTTTGTAAATGTCAATGACTCCAATTAATATTGCTGCGAATGAGCATAACGGTGAATGTATAGATGGATTTTATAATTTATAATAATTTTTACAGTAATATTGATGAATGCTTTTGTGATTTGATGATAATTTGAATAATTACTAAGTTTGTGGCAATTCTTGAAATTGTAGATAAAGTTTTCAGCTAAGTTGTGGTATCTACATCGCCACATGCGAACTACGCGTCACACTAACGTCACGAAAAATTCTGCATCGCGCAAGCAGAATTTACCGCGGAACTAGCATGTATACAACGTCCCGACGTCGATCGTCGGGACGTTGCCCACCAGACACGAAACCCGTCTGGTCGGAGGATCCTCCCTTTTCTATAGAGGTATGAGTGAATTCGCCCTGTTCCTCATACCTCTATAGCTATAATTATTACTATTTAGTTTTTAGACTATCAATAAAAGCCCTAAATCTCTGTCCTTTCCATCCAAAGGTTGTCTATAAGAGATCGCCTGGTGCGATCCATTGTTCACTGGCTTCAGATAATAGGTCGGGGAAAAATATTTCTCGTATTTTATAGGTATAAAGTTGTAGTAAAATCTCTTTGGCTGTACTGTTTGTATCTGGCTGGTTTTGATATCATTAAATAGATGACATTTTTAAAAGAAAAATAAAAAGTAAAAACGTTTTCCTGCCATTTTTCAATTGTTTTTCTGTCCGCCAAAATGAGTGAATCTAACGAAGAAATTCGATACATTTTGAAGTTTATTACAAAAAAAAAGAAATAGCGACATAAACCCCAAAAAAAGAATGTGACGTTTATGGACTTAACGCAGGGTCAGTAAGAGGAGCACAAAGTTGGTTTAAGCGTTTTCAGTCCGGGAATTGTTATGTCAAAGATGCAGCTCACTCTGGTCACCCTATTACGGATAAAGTCGATTCCATTTTTGAAACATTGGAGCTACGACATAGAGACAAGATATTAGTATTTACGACATAGCTGAAGAGTTGGGGGTTAACCACAAAACAGTTTTGACCCATTTGAAAAAGTCTGAGTATACAAAAAAGCTAGGTATTTGTGTTCCACACGAGCTCTTAGTCTTGAATTTGTACCTATATAAAATACGAAAGAACTTTTCCAAGCGCGATATAATATGTTTTTCCTTTTTGTTTTATGTGGTTTTCAATAAAATAAATAAAAAAACCACTTTGGTTTTAATTTTTTTTTCATACTTATAAAAATTGTAAAAAAAAAGTATAAAATAAATTATGTGATGTTGAAGTTCGTTATAAAAGAAAACGTAACGAAACATTTCTTACTTGCAGTTTCCACAAAATTTGTTTTATTCCAAAACGAAGTTAACAGGAACAGTTTATTTGAAGATAACTTTGAACATATTACTAACGAACAAATCGCAATGATTGCATCGTTATCAAGTACTTAACAAGTTGATAATATTGAAACAATTCCTTCTCAGAAATCGTACTAATATGATTTTATGTATTTGAACATTGTCGAAACTCGTCAAGTAATTATCTTTTACTGTATTAATTATATTTTGCAAGTATGTAACCATCACGTTCAAATTCGCAATTTATATTATACGCAGAATATTAACGTTACAAGTCAGTTCAGAAATTACGTAACCAACACAGAGACTTTTTTATTTGATTGTGATCTTTTGATTTGATTATAAGGCTTTTGAAAGTAAATTGGAACTAATTTCTTATTTAATGATAAATACTTGTTTTATGTATCGAAAAGTATACGCGGTTTGTAATTAAATAATAGATATTGACCACAAATGTGATTATATCAATCTTCTATTAAGCAAAACAATTAACTTAAAGGCTAACCAATAAAAGTGATCTCACAAATTAATTTCATCCACAAAAAGTCAAAGTTACAACAGCACTATAATTGTGGAGAAATAAAAACTGAATGACAATGCTTTTCCATTCATTCTTTCTTCACATCATCGCACTATTTCAATAGAACACTTAACATTTGATATTAAACCTTTCTAACGTAGAAATAAAGTTAATTATGAAGTGTGCCTTGCCACGTGAGATAGGACTTTCTGTCGTGTGTACAGGATTGTTGTCGTGAGAATCTGGCTAAGGTTATTGGGTCTCATATCACTGTCTTTTTCTTTCGTTATGTACATTAAGTGATCTACACTAACAATGTCGTCCTTTTTAACCGACTTCAAGAAGGAGGAGGTTCTCAATTCGTCCGTATATTTTTTTTAATTTTGTAAGCTTCAATAATACGTATTAAGGCTCGTATATACAGGCGCGACGCGACGCCCGACACAAAGGCACCGCTCGTCGCGCGACACGCGGTGCCCTTGTGTCGGGCGTCGTGTCGCGCCTGTCTGTGGGAGCCTCTATTCCACTTAATGTTATTGATGATGTTATAATAACTTCCTGTCACTGTTATTTACATAGCAAGTAGTGGTATACGAATTTGTGTGGGGTAGGTACCACATCTAAAAAGTGAAAAAATAAATTACAAATAAAACAACTGACTTCCAAAACAAAGTGGAAAATAACTTTAATTTCGGAAGTCGGTGGCAAAAAACGAAAATACAAAACCAAGGACCGACTTCGGAAATTAAAGTTATTTCTCACTTTGTAGTGTTTTTTTTTTTGGAAGTCGGTAATTTTTTTATTATTAAAGATTCAACCACGGGGTATCCCCATACCGTCTCATTCAAAACGAACTAACTTTGATCCAAGCTTAAACCTTTCAGGCAGTTTTTGTATTTCATTCCTTATTCCGACTAGGATAAAGTTCTAAATACAAAATTGACAACTAACACCCGGTTTCTGAATTGAGAATTTGAATTTGAGAACGTCCTAATCTATAATTAAGTATAACTTAAATATTTTTTCGTTTCTGAATTAAGTTTACGTAGTACTCACAATTGGCGTGCATGTATGACCAGCACCCTAATTACGTAACAGACTATCTATCGCTATCTGAATCATTTTGAAGCCTATTGCTAATCGATTGCTTAATATGTTCGAAAAAAAAATCTGCTCAACAACGTGCATAACGCAATGAATATTGTTGAACTGTCAAAATGAAACCCATTCCTACTGTTCGTGTGTTACGTAATTACCCCGCTGATGTATGAACGTAAACGAGGCAAAAGGAGTATGTAAGGATCGTAGCATGTGGCGTTCTATAGTTTCTGCCTACCCCCATGGGAAGAAGGCGTGAGATTATATATGTATGAATTAAGTTTTTATCAAGATTTGAATAATATAACATCATTTACTCAAATTTGACAGAAAGTATGCTTAAGGTCGTCAGTAAAGTTTTTCAACTAAAAAAGACGTGTTTAGCAATACTTAAAGCATTATCAACGTCAAGTTACGAAGTTAAAAGTTGACACACCAATTACAGCTCTTTTTAAAATTGTAATCAGATATCGTAACTAGTGATTTTGTAAGTAATTTTGATCACTATGAGTGACGACGATACTTCGCTGTCGTCTTTGGAGATGCCTCAACGCAGGCAACCACGCAGAAGAATAGCAGGACATCGGCCTAACTTGTTCATCACGCTAAGCGACGAACAATTTAAGAGTCGGTTCCGCTTTACGAAGGAGTCGGTTAGGTTTATTTTTAACAAAATAAAGCCTAAACTGACTTGTCGTATTCAACGGCAGGACTGCTTTTCTCCCATGTTGTAGCTACTTAGAGGGAGCAAAGGTGAGCTGTATAGGAACAGAAAAGGTTTTTTTTCTATAAATGTTCTGTAGCGGTATCTACATCGCCACATGCGAGCTACGCGTCACACTGACGTCACGCAAAATCCTGCATCGCGCAAGCAGAGTTTACCGCGCAACTAGGATATATACAACGTTCCGACATCAAACGTCGGGCAGTTGCCCACCAGATACATCACCCGTCTGGGCGGAGGATCCTCCCTTTTCTACAGAGGTATGAGTAAACTTTACACCCTGTTCCTCATATTTCTATAGTTCAAGCAATCCGTGATGCCAATTTACAAATAACAAGTATCATTGCACGTTGGCCAGGCTCCGTGTACGACACTGCTATTTGGAATGTCTCACCACTTGTAGCTCAATTTGAAGCTGGCAGATTTGGGTCATACCTTATTCTCGGGGGTATTGGTTACCCATGCCTTAGGTATCTCATGACTCCCTTTTTGAACCCTGCCTCTCCATCCCAAGAAGCCTATAACAAAGCCCAGATAGCATAACGAAACACAATTGAAAGGTGTTTTGGTGTTCTTAACAGAAGATTTCCATGCCTACATTCAGGAATGCAACTAAAACTTCCAAAAGGTGAGGGAAGGTTATTGTGGTGTGTGTTATCTTTGGTATCTGAAGCAATAAGAATCACAAACATCTAAATAACGTATGTGGTGAGACGTAAAATTATACTATGGTAAATATTATGGTTATTATGTACTTACTTTGTTATCAACCCCCGACGCAAAAACGACGGGGTATTATAAGTTTGACGTGTCTTTGTGAGTGTGTGTGTGGGTGTGTCTGGCTGTGGCACCGGAGCTCCTGAACGGATGAACCGATTTTGACTTTTTAATGAAAAAAGATTTTCTTTCTCCTCTAGAGTATAGTTATGCGATCTCTTTTTCTTATCTGTATCCATTTTAAGGCTCCTACAAACAGGCGGGACACGCCACGCGAATTGCGCGCGGCATGTCCGCGGCGCCTTTGTGTCGCGCTGTCGCGTCGCGCCTGTCTGTGGGGCAGCCTTTATTTTTTTTACAATGATAGTAAGTTTAAGTAAAAATACTAACAGAATTCCTATAAAACTTGTGTTTATTTACATACATTTTGACAATACACGATTCTGTTCAGACAAACAAACACGTAAAATATTAAATTGCTAAAATATGCATTAGCAACTCTAATAACATAAATTTGTTGAAATTAATGCCGTTATTTAAAATTACCTTACTTTTTAAGTCTGTTTTAAACTTATAAGAATAAAATGGTTTAATATTATGAGATTTTGAAAAGTACCGGTTTTTTAACGTAAATTGGAACATGTTAGACTTTAATTTTACTTAAGTAAATGATCAGTTGATTATGGTTTGACGAAATTCGATATTAATTACTTATGAAACGCAAACTTAAGCGCATACTTATTTATTAGAGAATAATCAGTTGAGATTTGCTACTTTTCTCAAGTCAGAAACCGGGTGTTAGACTCGCGTTTAACATCAGCCCTTAAATTCTGTACAAAAAATCAACGTGAATACTTTGGTGAAGTGAGTTTGACGTAAGCTGTCATTCTATTCTATTGTATTCGATTGACACTATTGACAGCTCACTTCACCTACGTTTTTGTACCTACTATAAAGCTACCATTTAAGTACTAGGTTTATCCTTCATTGACTTGAATGTGTCCTGGCGGCTGAGAGTATGTCATGCTCACTCAAATGTCTCGCTGGTGGTGGCGTGTGTGTTGGATCATTAAGTTACCTTCAAAATGGTTGAGCTGAATGGTGCTAATCCATGCGTCATGTTCGTGAACGGGCGCCGCCGTTAGTAGGGACCGGTCATTTCTTAGCTGCCACGGCTTATTTTAATTTAATGTAATATTTGAATTGTTTTTGTCTTTTTATTACGGACGCTTTTAACGTTCTGCATCGTCCCCACATGCATAATTTCAACATTAATGATGTAACCAATATTTTGTTACCATATTTTGATTTACAAGTGTGTCCATGGAGTTTTTTGCCCGTTCTTTTCCATAGGTACCTACTACGCTTTGGAATGGGCAACTAGCTTCATCTTTCTGACTGACCGACCCCTTGAAATTTCAAAAGTGCCTGTAATTGGTTTATTTGAAATAAATGCTTTGAGTTTGAGATTCAGTTTGAGTTTTTCACGGTGAGTTTTTTACCGTTTTGTATTTAGAACTTTAAAGTTGTCGGAATAACGTTCGAAATTTAAAAATGGCTCAGTAGTTTAAACCCATAGGCATAGAGAATAGACTGAGCGTTCCGTATTTAGTTAAGCAGTGAATACAGGCCCAGAAGTACGAGAGAGAAAAAGCAAATTTTCGGCCAGTAGTTATCTCTTTCTACAATTCTGATTGGTTCTGGCGGTCAAGAATGTTTCGTTTTGCGCTGACCGATTCTTATTGACATTCGCTTCAAAAAGACAGTTCTTCTTCTTCGTGTCGCTGGCACGACTTTTCTCATATTTTGTTGGCCCAAAACTTCGCCACTTCCACGGCGTCATCAGTGGCAGCGCAGAGGTCACTTTGACTGCAAGTTTTGGGACACGGAGGGCAAGATAGAAGGTGGAGCATAGTTTGCGACATAGCTCTACATCCACATCCAGCTGCCATTCCATCGAGGTAGCCCCACTTTACCAGGTTGGAATTACATCTTCCCACTTGTGTCTGTAGACGGTTCAGGGACTTCTAAGTGGACCACGAAAGGTTGCACCCTGCAGGAAGATGCTCCTTTGGTGGTAGATAGTAAAAAATAAAAAAATATATAAAAAGACAGTTATTGGCCGCGTAGTCAGTCTTTCTAGAGCAGTGGTTCTTAACCTTTTAGTAATGAGGGACCATTTGACAAAATTTCTGTCTTGCCATGGACCACCAACTGTTTGGAGGTACTACAGTAAATGTAAATGAATAAAGGCCTACACTGTCGTCCCATTATCAACACTGTAATTTGGAACATTGTAAAAGCCCCTTATTTTTAAAAGAGTAACGGTGGAGTTTCTTGCCGGCTCTTCTCCATAGGAAACAATCAATTGGAACCGTGCACCTAGCTTCTGACGTTTCATAAGTGCCCATGTTGGTTTATGTGATATAAAATATTTTGATTTTTGTTTTTTTTGAAAGGCTTGTTCTATCTATAAATAAAACACGCATAAAATTGTTCAAAGCCAACAGTATTTTTATTTTTGTGGCGCCCACCTCGCCCCGGCTAGGTTCTCAACTCGCACGACACGTCGTTGTGTCGACTCATTGTCACTAGTTAATATCTTTTGGATGGCTTCGCGGACCACTTCGGGTGCTTCCAGGGACCACCAGTGGTCCGCGGACCACCGGTTAAGAACCACTGTTCTAGAGAATATACACTTTTATGAGGCTAACGCTCTTTCCATTCTCTATGTCTATTGTCTATGTTAAAATCTATGTCTAAAGATAAATCTTGTTTTGTAATACCAAAGACCAAAATAGTTTATTCCACTACGAGAAAACAATTGTCTACGTTATTTCTAGAAATAAAAGATTTTAAGAAACATCTTCTACAGGCGGCGTAAAAAGGAATCTTTGAAATTTTGCCTTTCACTGCTACCACCACGATATACTTTATGAATATGTACTTGTACAATGTCAAGGTACAGTCGGCCATTGCACTCTTAAATCTCGGTAAATACAAACATATTTGATGTGTAAATAAAGCAAACGTCCTTGTTACGAGTACAAGTGGGTACAAAGTACAAGTTTTATATTAGAATGACATGTCTAAACAGCGGGGTAATTGCGTAACAAACTATTAGCAGGAATGGCTTTCATTTTGACAGTTCAACTACATTCATTGCGTTATTTACGTTGTTGAGCAGACAAATTTTTCCAACATATGAAGTAATAGATTAGCAATATCCTTCAAAATGATTCAGATTCTGATGAATAGTGTGTTAGGCAATTAAGATACTGGTTTAAAGAATAGAATAGATTAAAAAAGGACATAACACTTTTTTTATGTAATTGTACATCATATAATTACAGATATAAATGTAGAAATTTTACATAGGGTGCCTTAACATAACGGTAAGGCAGAAAGTGAAAAGGAAAAGCAAAACACTAGACCGAACGAGTTGGGAATGAGTCGAAATAGAGTTGTTAAAGTGACTTAATAGTGAAGGTGACCTATTAGAGAGAGCGACGAATTACCTAATGTGACGAATGGCCATCAGATCCCGAATTGGACCTAGAGAGTACAAAAATATCCCTATAATCAGCTTACAACGTTCCTACTGCTGGGACACAGGCCTCTTTGCGAGAGGGAGTGGGCCATAAACTACCACGCGGGCCCAGTGCGGGTTGGTGGATGTCACAGTCACATGTCTTCGAGTTTTTGTTTCTAGGACATGCGGGTTTTCTCACGATGTTTTCCTTCGCCGTTATGAGAGCAGTGGTGATGAAATTAAATACCCTAAGTAAAGTGCCTCTCTGGGTTCGAACTCACGAACTGCAACTCGTAAGTAGGGGCCGCTAAGGGGTTTTCTGTTACCTATGTATAATTTGAAAACGATTTTTTTGCTATAGTGCCCATAAACGCATTTTTCTTTATTACGCTGTTTACGGTAGCGCGCAATGTATATATGCACGGAAGAAATTGTGCTTATGGGTGCATGCAACTATACCGTGGGTGTGCTATAGTTAAAAAAAAAATTGTTTCCATAAAAAAACGTTAAAAAATCTGGAACTTTGACTTTCGATACCCGTAAACAGAAAGTATGGTCTAGTACAAAAAAAGATCACAACGACGACGGGAAGAACAAGACAAGTGACTCTCGGCTTCTTTAAGCGTTTTTTTACACCCGATATATTTCCGGCCCTGCTTCCCACGTTTTTAACGACTTGCTTATTCTTTATGTAAGTTTTTCTAATATAACATACTGGCCGTCGAAAGAATGCATTCCTCACACCTGTCAGTGCGACAATTTTAGTAACTAATAAAGATCAAATTCGCAAAAAAACGTATTCGTTTGTATGAAATTGAGGGGTGTCAAGAACGCATTGTCTCGACCGACAGCCGGACTGTAGTATATTATAAGAACACATTAACCTTTCGGTATAAATGGTCTAAATGATGGTAAAAATCACATCAAAATCCGTTGTGTAGTTTAAAAGAATATCAAGGTCACTCAGACGGACACAAAAATCGACTTTATTCTATAATCAGAATTCAAATCAAAGTCTTTATATCAAGCATTGTGACATTGTCCTTAAAACTAAATATTAGTAAACAACACGATACGGTCTATAATATGTATAGATTTACCTTCGTAATTTTATATTCTGCCTATAAATCATCCTGCTCTAAGTTTGCATGTCGAAATATTAAGGTCTAAATGTGCATCCGTAATGTTTACTATGTGTGTGTTGTTTCGAATGATTGTACATTTTATTGTTTTGCTAAGCGTGGGGTCTTGGGTACGATTCCCAGGTCGGGCAAAGTGTTATTGAGTTTAGTAACAGCCTGGAGTTTGGAAGTCGGCGGTGTGATAACCCCGTAACTCGGGAAGCACGTTAAGCCGTTGGTCCTGCGCCTGATCTCTCTGCGGTCGTGTCGGATTGCCGTCCCATCGGACTTTGAGGATGAGGGAAGAGAGAGTGCACCTGTCTGCGCACTCGCTTGTGCACTATAATATCTTCCGCGCCGATGGCTAGTTTCCGTTGAGATTGGCCGCCATGGCCGGAATACGGTCTGGAGGACTTTATGTATATATGTACATATATATATATATATTTTATAATGTATATTTAAATGCATACCAAACATTATTTACTTCTATTATGAAAACTTATTTAACCATTTAATAATGTAAATGAGATCGAATATATTAAGCTAACAGCTCAATAATAGCGAATATATTAAGATTGGTGTTTGGCACAAAAACAACAGTTGCTGTTGAACTATAAAAAAAAACAGACAAATTAGTATTTTGTTAGTTAAATTATATTAATTGAGTACCGTAGAGTTTACAGTATTTAGCACGATTCTATAAAATATAGTAATGAATTAATGATCTAGGATAAGTTTTGTATTGTTGTTTTGTTGTTTGTTTTTTTTGTGTTTTGTTTGGTATGTGTTTTGTTATTGTTGTTTCTTTGTTTGAAATACAAAGTGAAATATTAATAATAACAAAATAATAAAAAACAAAAAACACTGAGTTTTAATTTTTCTTTATAAAAAATAACATGAATGAGATTTCTAAGGCTATGATTTAAATCGAAACGGTCCTATCATCACTAGCCAATAACAATTTTTATTTCTATTGAACTCAATCCTTCACGCATTTTCTCTCAACCTTCACATTACAACTTATAAAAATCTAATTAAACATTGCAACAGACCAATAACACGTGCCGACTGCCGCATGCCGGGTGCGTGCCAGTGACATTCAAATAATTAAAGATCACATAATCGGAACTTAATGGCTGACTGAGAAGGTTTGGCCTCGATTTGACAGCTGGGTTCCGTATTATATGACAGCTGTGTTAGCGTTGATGGATGGAGATGAAATTGTTTTGAGGAAATGGTTTGAAGGAAAGTCTGTCTTGGTGTCCATGAAAATTGGTTTTGTGAACTTCAACTTTGATAATAACTATGACTGATAGGGTGGTAATTATACTTAGACAGCTAATCTGAAGGAAGGTAAGCATCATATACACTTGGTAGTAAAGCGTTAGCATAATGCGATGTGAAGCTTAGGTTCCTTAAGACAGCGGTGGCCGGCCGCCACAGTGATGGCCTTCATGATAATGAGTGTCCATAGAGTTTCTTGCCCGTTCTTCTCCATAGGTACCTACTACGCTTTGGAATGGGCAACTAGCTTTATCTTTCTGACTGACCGACCCCTTGACAATTCAAAAGTGCCTGTAATTGGTTTATTTGAAATAAATGCTTTGAGTTTGAGTTTTGAGTTTGAATGATGGCATCAGAGTTTGACTTTACGGTGTTAAAAAACGCTCCCTAGACAAACATACCAATTTACTTTCATAAATAAAGTATCAGTGACGTCATTTGACGGTAAATTACGGACGCTGTGTAGCGTTCACCAGAGTCTAAGGAAACCCTTTTTTTTGGGTGGGAAATCATCAAATAACTTTTCCCGCTCTGGGCGGAGCGAAAGGGCGTGTCAGAGTTTTACTGACTAAAACCCACCCATGTTCCTTCCTGGCAGGCATCGGCCCTAGCGGACCGCGTCAATTAGTGCTGACATCTCTTTGAGGCGCTCGTGGAACACAACGCGCCGTCGACCCAGGTCTGGTCCTTACCGGACGGCGAGCTACCCATTGCCCGCCGACCTAACCCTTAACACTGTTCCGCGCTCCCATAGTGACGTGACGATTTTTTACCGAAGACAACTGTCGTATTCATCTCCTTAATGTTCGTCCGGTCTGTGTTAAGGCTCCCACAGAAAGGCGCGACGCGACAGCGCTACACAAAGGCGCTGCTCATCGCGCGACACGCGGTGCCTTTGTGTCGGGAGTCGCGTCGCTCCAGTGTGTACGAGCCTTTAAAGTCTCCAACTATTAACATATCATCACAACTGTAATTCCAGAAGAGTTAGGCAGAGGTGTACCTATAGTACTATAGAGATTATAACCTGTTTGGTGCTTAAATGTAACCTTTATGAATACGTTGAAAAGTAGATGGCTGAATAACGAGACAAATATTTAATTAATTTAGAAAAGGAATAGCAGAGAAAAAACAGTAGGCGTCAGATTTTGGGTGACAAGCCAAGTGACAAGGAAAAAATTAAAAAAAATGCTTTGACGTAGAATTTCTAGGAATCTTTATTCAAATTATACCCCAAGCTGTATTTCATTTCATTGTACCGGTACTGTAGCGTGTAAACCGTCCACAGTACCTGCACCCACATTTTGCCTAATAGAGGGCGGTCCTATTGCCATCAATCGGGCACAAATCCAGATTCCAGGCTGCTACTGAGAAATTCCTGTTGGAAAAACCAAATAACACTTTGACCGACCTGGGAATTGAACCGACCACTAAGTACTAAAACAATTACAACTATTATTGCAGATTGTTGATGTTCTGTGGGCTTGCTTCTGCGTCCGACGACGGTAAAGCAGATCTTGATAAAGAAAGACCTGCCGCTCCTTAAGTGGATGACAATACTGACGATGGTCACGAGAAAAATACAACACAACACATAACATTACGCCTGTATTCCCCGAAGGGTTATGCAGAGGTGTACCTATAGTAAACCCATTTCGCCAGTTATGTTTGAAAAAACGAGAAAAATATTCGCAGTTTTAATATTGACATTCGGTTTTACAATTGGAAAACCCACAGATCATCTACAGGATCAAATTAAATTAACCAGCGAAACTCTGCAGACGTGATGAGTATCATTATCTAAACATAATAAAATAAAAACTAAAAAGATTTGGTGTTTTTTCAACGACCTCTGTTAGTATTGTTACTTGAAGTATAAAATAAAGATATCTAACGATATTGAAACTAATCACGTCTGTGAAGTTTACACAAAAAAAAAACGTTGTTTTTTACTGATATTTCAAGTGAATACACCAAATGCGGTCGATGACACCACAAAAAAAAAACTTTTTTTTTTGTCATGTTGATATCCATCAAGCCTCCGGAGATTCGCTAGCTAATTTAATTTGACCCTGTACCTATATGCGGTGTTCAAACAAATGGAATCATGACATAAATTATTAGATATAGGTTGTAAATTAGCAAACAGTTTTATGTACTTTGATTTCAATGAGTGCTGCAATCAGTTCGCAGAGCGGTGACAAGCTCTAGCGAAAGAGCCAAAATGGTCTCCGACACACGACACCCTTTACATGACAATATCCTTGTCCCACAAAGGTTGAAAATCCGCATCAGATTTTTAAAGTGTGTCGTCCGACGCACTGGCGAACGTTCAAAAGACTGAAGCGTGGCGAGAGAGTGCTTCCTTACCCAAACCCTTCATTCCACCCGTTGGAGATCTCCCATCTGGACATGAGTTGCCTTGGGTAACCTGGAAGTCTTTAAACAGACTCCGGGCCCAAATTGGTCGAAGCAAGGAAAACCTGTTCTGGTTCATAGACGTCTCCGCCTTGGAGTGTAACCGTGGTGCTGTTCCAGAAACAATGGAACAGTTAATTTCATGTCCTGCGTGTCCTGTCAGCTGCACGTTACGGGATTTAATGGACGCTAGTAATGGCGCCAAACACGTAGCAGAATTCTGGGCCGAGTCCATTTAGACTGCCATCGACACGCTAAGAAGAATGTTGAATGTTGTTATGTATTTTGTGGTGTACGGTCACCAAACGTGATAAGTCACCAGGGTCGTCGATATAGTTGAAGTTTAGAAAGAAACCGAGGACTGTTTTCGAATAAAATAAAATTAAATTAATAGAAATCAAACAGGTAATTTATCAAATTAAATTTCATTCGAAAACATCCATCGGTTTCATAGTAAACTTCAACCATAATCGACGACCCTGGTTACTTATTTCTTTTGGTGACTGATTCTTTAATGTACAATAAAAAATATATAAATATATAATAAATAATGAGTCTGGATGACTTTGTAAAGCTATGAAATAGGCAATCATCATCTGCTTAGCCTCTTTCCAACTTCGTTAGGGTCGGCTTCCAGTCTAACCGGATGCAGCTGAATACCAGTATTTTACATGGAGCGACTGCCAACCTGACCTCCACAACCCAGTTACTGAGTAATACGATACCCCTTAGTAAGACTGATTGTCAAACTTTCGGGCTCCTGACGACCCGTAACGACTGTCAAAGATCTACAAATGACAGCCGAGACCAAGGGCTTAACGTGCTGTCCGAGGCACAGAGGAGTCTCGTTATGTAATGGACGGTCACCGATCCACGGACCGACCGCGGCAAGCGTAGCTTAACCTTCGATCGACCCGTGCGGCTATTACTATTTAGCCACAATCCCCACAAAGTAAAAAAAAAGATCTATTCCCATCCAATACCAAGAGCTAATACTATTTGGTATTAGTTTATTTCCGAATTTATTTTCTATTCCCAACGAGTACCACATTTTTTTAAATAAAAAGTCTATTACTAACGAATACCAAAGCGTTACTTTTTGTACACTCAGCTAAACAAAGTTTTATTTAAATTACGTTTTACCGAAATCTAGGGTAATCTAAATATAGGGTTAGGGTTAATAAGCTGGTCGACGGAGCCCCGCTTCGCGGGGCTCCTATTTCTGTCTAAAGGGTTTAAAGGAACCTAACCAACCGAACCTCGGGATGCCACTGACGTCGACCGTCTTGGGTTAGGATTTTCGGGAACATTTATTATGTTTTCGGAAACTTAGTTCGTCACTCAAAGCATTTTAATTTTACTGAACCTGACTGTATCTGATTTCTTCAAACTTGTTTTGGTATTGGTTTTAAAATGTGGTACTCGTTGGGAATAGAAAATAAATTCGGAAATAAACTAATACCAAATGGTATTAGCTCTTGGTATTGGATGGGAATAGAGCAAAAAAAACATGGCATGACAGTAAAAATTAGGACCTGCGGGTTATTACGTAACCCACTAACAGTAGGAATGGGTTTCATTTTGACAGTTCAACATCATTCATTGCGGTATTTACGTTGTTGAGCAGACAAATTCTTCGAACATATGAAGCAATGGATTAGCAATAGGCTTAAAAATGATTCAGATTGTGATAGATAATGTGTTACGTAATTAGGGTGCAGGAAACCAACGGACTATGGAATAGGCCATGTGGATGAAAATAAAAAGCTACAAGTGGTAAGCGAAAGGGGCAGACAAGTAAATAACTTAGTGAAAATTAGGTAATTTTTGCAGAAGGATTTGATAATGGGTTATTTGAATGTATATTTTTCGTACATAGTTTTGAGTGGCAAAATGTGGATGTGCTATACGAACACCTCTGCTTTACCCCTCTGGGTAAACAGGTGTGATGTTGTTATGTTGTAACTTCAACTGAAAGTAAGTAGTGCTATATTACTGCAGCATTCTCTATGTTCCATTAAAACTAAAATTAAAAATGTTTTTATTATGCTTCAGTTTACAAAAAATGGTTACATGTTTGAAGCCTCCTTTTAAGCAAACAATGCCTGTGTTAGGAGACTCCGCTCTTCCATAGTACAGCATTATCTTAATCTATAAAATAAATCCGTAGGTACTTAAATTATCAAATAAAAGCAAGTATTTTAGTGAGAGTGTAATTTAAGTGCGAATACCAGTGCGTAGTGTGTACATTGTCCATTGTTCTTTTAAGGCGCGATTCTAGTAGATCAATTTGAAGTTTTTATACATAGTTCTGGTAGAATTGCGTCACGCTTCGCTTCGCGCCTGTCTTCGTGAACCTCTACATGTGTTTCCTATGTTTGAGATTATGTGTTCAAAATAACTTAATTACTTAATGCCTATTATAATAACCAGTTTGTACTTAAGAAATTGATTTTTAATTATATCTAAACTAGAAAAGTTCCATCGCCTAATCACCTGACCTTGAATTATGAGTTTGTTTTGTTGTTGGCTAGAAATAGTTTATGATTTGTAGTAAGAATATGTTAATTTTTGCAATAAAATTGTATTCTGTTTCTTCTAAGTTGTAAGTATTTTTCAGCATAGTAAGTAGGTAGGTGTGATCTCAAATGACAATGTTACAAATACATGCGAAATTAGCCTAATGGGACCTGTAATCATTTTAAATTCGATACTTACTAATTGATATTAAAAGCATAATTTTCAACCAGATAAATTATTAGGAATTAATTGTGATGATTCCGGAGAGACGGTTTATTATTTTCTGTATTTATTCATTTGGATAAGAATAAATCATCAATTATTTTGGGCCATTCTCACACTTATTATATTCTTCCCAAAACAGGTCGGTATGTATGCGGTATGTATTTGGATACAAAACTTTTCAAATAAAGGCTCCTTCAAACCGGCGCGACATGCGACTCGAATCGCACGCTACACAAAGGCACCGCTTGTCGCGCGACAGTCGGTGCATTTGTGTTGCGCCGTGTTGCGCCTTTAGAAAAAATACTAGGTACTTACTGGACATTCAAGTCACAGTTCTCCGATCTCTCGGTCTAAATAATGTTTGCCTAGCAATCAATTACTTAAACCAAATCCATAATTATTAAAGCCCACAATTCACGACTAATCACATAAAATTACGACAAACAAAGGAAAATTTCTTCATTAAAAATTGAGTACGGACTCAACAATGAATTATGTTCTCTGGGCGTGGTAAGAACAAATTGCCCTTACTTTACTTTAACAACTACCTTCCCTGTACTACAGTTAGTAAGTTCCTACTCCAGAGAGATATTGTTTAAACGTACCTACCTACCTACTTGTAGTTTTATTAACGACGTACTTATTGCCCGTATTATTTAATCTATTTGTATACTAATATGAGGCCATGAGAACCAGAGTGGCCGAACTACTTAATAAATAGTTTTCAGTAGTAAGGAAAAAACAGAAGCCCTGATTTCAAATAATTTAAACTAAACTAATTTATAAATTAACTAATTTAAATACTAAATAAAATAAAATAAACTAATATGTAGGCCACTATGGCGCTATGACTTTTAGCGTTTAGAGCAGTTTTTCTGAAATAAACAGTATTGAAAAAATTACAGTTAGGCCACTCTGGCTCTCATTGCCTCATTATAAAGAGGGAAAATTTGTTTGTTTTTATGAAGGGGGTAATCTCTAGAACTCCCGGTCGGATTTGAAAAAATCTTTTTGCATTTGATAGCCCAATTCTCGAGGAAGGCTGTAGGCTATTTAATACTACGCTAGGGCCCTTAGGAGCCGAACAAAAGAAGAAAAAATTGTAAGAAAGAACGCTAAGTGTCAACGAAGTAATAGCGCGGGCAGGCGCTGCGATGCGACGGGGTGGTTAGTTAGAAATAATTAAACCAATGGTCCAAAACTAACTTATGTGACACATAAAATCAGACAATTTTGAACGGATACAATTTTTTAATTGATTACAAAGCTAATTCCCGTATTTAAAAAGCTTCAAAATCTAGTTGCTATCAAATTTCAGTGACAATAAATGTTATAAACTAGTCAAAGCATAATCAGCCTATAATGTTCCCACTGCTGGGACACAGGCCTCCTCTGTTCAAGGGAGTGGGCTGTAATCCACCACGCGGGCCCAGTGCGGGTTGGTAGATGTAACATTATCTTCGATTTTTTTAGTTCTAGGACATGCCGGTTTCCTCACGATGTTTTCCTTCACCGTTTTAAGAGCAGTGGTGATGAAACACAAAGTACAACTAGTCTAAATTTTATGTAAATTATAAGTATTTTTGCCAGATTGAGTTTCGAGATTAGCACGTGACCGTTATTAAAAATATGGGAATTACCCCTCTGATAGATTCAAATTTAAATTCAAAATATTTTATTTCATATCACTCATGAAACGTCAGAAGCGGTAGGTGCACGGTTCCAAATGGAAAAGATCCGGCATATAACTTCACAGTTACTATTTTTAAACTACTACTTTTTTTTTTAATAATTGGCTTTTACAATGTTTTCACATAACAGTGCTAATAGGTATGCGAGGACAGTGTAGGCCTGTCAACAAGTACCAAGTACTTAATAAAAATAGGAAATGGCCAATAAATCGAAACATCTATGAATCTAAAAGATTATCACTATACCCTATGGAACATATCGTGAACAGTTTTCTTGACAATTTTTTCCGCACACTAATATTGATGATCCAAAGATGAATCAACGGACCCTCCATTGATTCATTAATTGACATAAAAAAATTAAAGTGAAAATGAATTAAAATCTAGATTTTCACTAAAAATTACAGCTCAGTTTCAGAATAGGTATTTAACATGACAATTCTAATTTCAACTCTTTAAACACGTTTAGCGCTAAACGAGTTTAATGATTGACGGAGCAAGTGGGCCTTAGTCATGTTTGAAGGCAACGTGTGCCTGTACCAGTGTTTATCTATACATCTATCGAATAAATAAAATTGAAGTGTCTGTTTGCAATGTCAAAATAAAAGCTTTTTACTAAATGCATATGAAAGTATATACGAGACTTATAACAGAATACCATTTTTTTTTTAATTATCGGTCTGTCTGTCTGTCTGTTTGTTCCGGGTAATCTCTGAAACGGCTGGACCGATTTTGACGGGACTTTCACTGGCCTATAGCTGATGTTGTAAGGAGTAACATAGGCTATTTTTTGTACCGGCAGCGTGGTCCTGTTGGATAATTTCTGACATCCACGCGGGCGAAGCCGCGGGCAGCAGCTAGTCTATCTATATAAATAAAAATGAAATGCAGTTCGTTGGTAAACGCATCACTTCAGAACGGTTGGACAGATTTGGCTAATTTTTATTTTAAAATATGCGTGATAGTCCGAATGAGGTATTTATAGAAAAATAGGAAAAGTTGCCCGGAAAATTGGAAGAACCGGGTAAAACTGAAAGTGCTGTTTTCTATGAACACAAGACCATAATATATTGAAATTGTGACAGGATAACGTCCGCCGGGTTATTAAATTATTTTTATTTGTTTTATTTATAACCGCTAGTTATAAATAAAATAACATTGTAATTGTAAGTCCACAAGGCGGAACAACCAGAAATTAAAAATAGTTCAAAACGTGATAAAATAACGAAGTTTCGCAAATTACCGTACGTAATTTTCCATCTAGTGAGATTTTGCGCAAGCCTTTACTAAGACATGAAATAACATGTAATCTTGTTGACATAACAAAAAGTAAACTAGTCAAGTGCACTTGGAATTTGAATCACAATGATTCCGTAGGTATGCATTTGAAATAATTATATTGTTGGATTTCCGAGACGACCACCGTAGGCGCGGGCTTGCGGACGGCGAGCAAGGGGCAGCTCGCCGTCCGGTAAGGACCAGGCCCGGGTCGACGGCGCGTCATGTTGCACGCGCGTGTAAATATCACGACCCTATCAACACAACACCAGATGACGACATACCCCAACAAGATGGAGATAAGGACACCCCGTCACCGAACAACCACGTCGTACTACTATCGTAAAGCCAGAGTCACCATATAACTATTCAGCTATCGGCATACCTCAACTGAATGAAGATTATGACATCCTGTCATCAAGCAAACGCGCCAATCTGTTATCATCGACGAGTCATCCCGAAAGTACTCCGGTATCGCCACTCAGATACCACCCCCACGAGGATTCCATGTTATCTTAAACTATATAAGCAACGACTTCACTGTATTAGATGTCTTTCCAAACTTGTAATAGAACTAAGCACTTGTGTAACATTAAATATTAAAATAAAATTATTTTTATTTTAAATCCGACTCTAACGCCATTAACTGGCGCCCATTGTGGTGGGCAATTTTGAACTATAAACTCCTGTATTTACAGTATCAAACGTGCCTTCAGAACCTACAAATGCGTTGATGACAAGACTTCGCCTGCACAACGATAAACGCAGAGTACTTCAGCCAAACGAAGACACTGCACTATACGTAGCAGCACGAAGCTCATCGAGATCAAGCGGACGTACGACTACACTCGACTCCAAAGATATTCGATGAATTGGACGAAGATACTGATGTTAACTTGCATCAGCACGTGAGTACACTTGCTATTTATTACAAGATACAAACTGGCCCTTACCCCATCAGGAAAGCCCCTCATTAAATCACCCACGATGAGTATCCCAAATCAACCTAGCTCTAACACCATAGAAACCCGACACATTCCAATCCCAATATTTAAAGGTGACAGTAGTGAACGAGATCTAAACGGTTTTATTAGGGCTTGTGAGAGATTTATAACGTCAACAACATGTGATGAGACCACTAAAATCAATTTAGTATTGTCAAGATTAGCCGGAGACGCAGCAAACGCGGTCTATCGAGGCACTCATGACTTCACTTGGTCCAGTATCAAAACTCTTTTGTTGCAACGTTTCGGGAGATGGGATATAAAAATAGAAGATATAGTCATAGAAATACAAAACGTACAACCTAACCAAACTAGACTTATACCTTTTATTCACGAGATTAACGAACTAATCTGTGAAGGAGAAAGTATTGTCACGGGAGCAAAGATATTTCTTGAGCCCATAGCAAAACTAACACTCCTCAAGTACATGCCATCTGCGTACGAAGATATTTGTAAGTTAGAATCGTACGAACTAACATGCGAGAAAGCTAGACGACTCGACAGGGAAGGATATCAAATAATAAAAAATAAAAATGATAAACGTCCCACATACACACAGAAACCAAGTTATCCGCTAACAACTCAAACTAAACCGGAATATAATAACTTTAGACAGCCACCAAACTTTAATCAACAAAGGCAACCTTATGTACCCTTTGTTCCGCGTTGGGTACCAAATAATAACAATCAACCAAATCGACACACGTACCCTCCATCACCATTTACTATGAGACAAAAACAATTTAATAATAACTTTCAGCGATCGATAAACCCCCAAAATCAACAAAGACAAAACGAAGATGTTACTATGCGCACAGTAAGCGCAAGACCTTTGTCAAAACCATCACGCGACACTTTGTTTAATATCGAGGAAGACCAACAAGAAAATAACAATCAGCCAGACACATCAAATTATGACGAATACATGCGTCATTGTGAAGGGCTGTACTTCCAAAATCATTACGATAATGATCAAGATAACGAAATAACTGAGGATTTTCCCTCGACCCTTATTCAAGACACACCCACATAATACATTACCATCACGATAAAACTCCACAGTTACCTTACATTAACTTGTCAGAATTTAACGAAAAAATGTTACTAGATACAGGAAGCACACGATCTTTTATTCGACCGCACCTCGCTAAAG
The DNA here is from genome assembly GCA_917490735.1 of Dryobotodes eremita. Taxonomy (NCBI): domain Eukaryota; kingdom Metazoa; phylum Arthropoda; class Insecta; order Lepidoptera; family Noctuidae; genus Dryobotodes; species Dryobotodes eremita. The sequence goes on from OU823244.1 coordinate 22,046,132, forward strand.
AATACATAGATCAAGGACTTGCACAATATCTAGACGAATCATTCACCGTGCAAACCTCTCATCACACTACACATCACGTAGGTAAAATCATTGTCCCACCTATGAAACAAATCTTTGGGAACTGTAGCCAACCCATAGAATTTTATATGTTTGACTTTTCCCATAAATACGACTACCTTTTAGGATGGAATGCCATGTCAGCATTGAAAATATCTATTAATCCAGGAGAAAATCAATTAACAACTCCTGAACGACTAATACCATTATTTTACACTGAAACACAATTAACACTAGATGAAATAATCAGTAGTAATCAAGAATTATTCGCCGATAACGCTTCTAGCACTTCATTTAATATAGTCCAACATAAAATCACTTTATTACGCGAAGAGCCTATATATCAACGAGCATATAGACTCCCAGAAATCCAAAGAAAAGAAGTATCTAAACAAATAAAAGAAATGTTGCAAAACGGTATCATAAAACACTCAGACTCACCATGGTCAAGCCCCGTACATCTAGTAGAAAAACATACCGCTGAAGGTCAATCAAAGAAATGGCGTTTAGTAATAGACTATCGAAAACTAAACGAACAAACTCGAGACGATAAATTCCCTCTGCCTAACATAGAAGACATCTTCTCTAAGTTGAACGGTTCCAAGTACTTTTCCACCATGGACCTAACGGCAGGTTACCATCAAATTGAAATGCACCCCGATTCAATTCCCCTAACAGCGTTTTCAACTCCTGACGGATACTACGAATATACCCGTATGCCGTTTGGCCTTAAAACTGCGCCAGCCACCTTTCAGCGAATAATGAATAATGTATTGCGACCCCATCTAGAACAAGGACACTGTCTTGTATACCTCGATGACGTCATCGTGTTTGCCCCAAACAAACAGGAGCATCACAAGAGATTACAAGAAGTATTCGACACACTAAAACGATACAATCTCCGAGTAAATAGAGATAAATGTAAATTCTTCCAAACCTCCGTAAAATTCTTAGGTCATATCTTGACCAGCGATGGCCTACAGCCATGCCCTGAAAAAATAAAAGCAATTAAAAAATTTCCCATTCCAAAGACAGTGAAAGAAATCAAATCCTTTCTCGGTCTAATGTCATACTATCGTAAATTCATACCTAATCTTTCAAAAATAGTTAAACCCATTACGGAATGCACAAAAAAGTCTAAAAAGATAATACACGACGAGAAATTTAAACAAGCCTTCGAACGCGCCAAAGAACTCATTATCAACCCGCCAGTACTATCGTACCCGGACTTTGATAAACAATTCACTATCACCACAGATGCTAGTGACATCGCATTGGGAGCTGTTATCTCACAAGAAAACCACCCGATTGCGTACGCCTCTCGAACACTAAACGAAGCCGAACAAAAATATAACACTACCGAACGAGAATTATTAGGAATACTATTCGCACTAACTCAATTTCGTCCCTACGTCTATGGACGAAGGTTCATATTAGAAACCGACCACCAACCACTCGTATGGATAGCCAAACTTAAAGAACCTAACACTAAACTCTACCGATGGAGACTAAAGATACAAGAGTACGACTATGAAATGAGGCATCGAAAGGGAGCAACCAATCACGTAGCAGACGCACTATCACGTATAGAACTGAACTTGATGTCTGAAGTTCAATCTGATTGCGCCACAATACACAGTAACCACGATGACTCAGATACCGGCTTTGCCATTAAAAACGAACATCCGCCGCGACGTATGAATAGAATCTATATCTCTAAAGCTGCATACCAGGTAACAATGATACAAAAACCTAACAAAGCATACGACTATACGGTTAACGTAGATAACCCAGATGAATTCAAAAAGTTCATTATTGAACACTGCGGACAAAAAAGATATGCACTGATATGTAACGACAAACCTTTTTGTAACCAACTATCCGAAATATATAGAAAAAACTTTAACAAAAACATCGAAATAATATGGTTTACGGGATTACGAAAAGAAATAACAGATCCCGAAGAAATCACTAAAGTCATTCGACAAACGCACGAATTTCTTCAACGACATGTAGCGAACCCCGCGCTAATAAAAGAAATCTCAAAAGAATACTATATCGAAAACATTAAGCAGGAAACTGCAAAATACCTAAAAAACTGCACTATATGTAACCGAGTAAAATATGACCGAAAACCAATTAAACCTTTAATGGAACAAACACCTACACTTAGCAAACCTATGGAAAAATGGCAACTCGACACATTAAGCTATGAGAAGGAAAAATACCTAACTGGTATAGACCTCTTCTCTAAGTGGGCTTTTATGGTACCCCTAACCGAGTATACGTCCCTTAAAATCATTGATGAACTAACCAAAATATTCAGTCTAATAGGTACACCTAAAACAATATCTTTAGACAACGACCCAGTATTTATTAGTGAAGCTATTAAACAATACCTAAAAACATTAAGAATCGAACAATACACTCCTACACCTCAACACCATACTTCACACGGTGATATAGAGCGATTACATTCCACATTAATTGAAAAATTACGCACGCAAAAAGAAGTTAACCAACAGTTAGATATACCACTAGTAATGCTCGCCTATAACTCTACAATACATAGCACTACTAACAAAACTCCGAACGAACTGCACTTCTTGCGAGAAATAAACTTACCCCTAGAAAATGTAGTAACATGCGATTACCTTAACCAAATAAAAAATAAAATCCAAAAATCTAAAGATAAATCCTTACTACAAGCAAATAAAATGAGAACACCTACCTTACCCGAACTACAAATAGGTACACTGTTCTATAAGAAACGACACGATAGGAGTAAGAATAAAAACGCCTTCCTAGGACCTTACCTTATAAAACAAATACAACCTAGGAATAAAATCATATATTTTCATGCGCATAAAGATCGCCAAGTTCATATAAGCCAAATACGCCTTCCAGATGCTGGTGCGAGATCACTCAACTCAGCGGAAGAATTATAACGATATCAAAAGGAAAGGCATGGATCCAAGAAAACGAATGGACCCTGATCCATCCAATAAATCTCCAACCTTTATATAACGAATATTATAAGATAAGAACACTATATCCCCTAGCTATAGGAAGTAAGATAGAAAAACATAGGTTAGAATTTTTAGAAAATAATCTTTATAATTGTATTTCCCATATTCAAACACCCGTTAGGAACAAAAGAGGATTGATCGACGGACTAGGTTCTATAATAAAAGCCATCTCAGGTAATCTTGATAATAACGACTTAATAAATATAGAAAACAAATTTAGTCTAACCACCGATGTGCTAGAAGGATTAAATAAAAAGATTAGTAATCTCTCAGCTCAAATAAATGATTTGACAGATGAATATTTGAAAAATAATATGGAACATAACGTAATATCTGAACTACTGTTTAGTTATCAAAGCTTAACCGACATATATAACAGTCTCAATGAAGCTTTTGTATTCGCCCAACACGATATACTTCACCCTTCAATTATAGATCAAGTACATCTTACAGAGAGTATAGACAGAATACCTAAAGAAATAAACATATTAAGAAACGTACTCAAGTTAGAAGCTCAAATCAAACCACATGTAACACTACAATCAAACATAATGTTCTTCCAATTACCCATACCAATCATATCCCAAAATACCTATAATCTAGAACAAATCCTTCCTATAATAAATATGAATAAAACTCATTGCACTATCCCTAACCTTATGTCTGGCCAATATCTTGTAAGAGATGATCAGGTGTACGAAGCGACTGATTGCAAGCAGAGCATCTGTAACACTCGAGTACCCAAGGAATGCGTTCGCAACAGTATCCTGCGTCAGCAAAGCGCCTGTGAGGAATTATTAATATTCTGTCCTATAGTTTATTCCAGAAAGATCAAAGACAACCTCTACTATAGATGGAATCTCGAAGAAACCCCAATCAATGATAGGTGCAACAGAAGAAAACTGGTCCTGAAAGGATCTTACATTGAGGATAACACCGAATGTTTCACAAAGGAAGAAAAAACTGCAATCAAAATCTACCAAGGACTTGAAACAGAAACAATGAACGACTACCCTATTGCGATGACCACAAACGAAGATGACGTAATCAAACAAATAGAAGCTCTACGAAAGCACCAACTTATTACAACTCAAGCGTCCCAGGTCAAAATAGGACTCTATATACTTTCTAGCGTGATATCTGTCTTCATCATCACCTGCGTAATCCGTCAAGCCAGACGAATATACTCGAGATTGGGAGGGAGCTGTAAATATCACGACCCTATCAACACAACACCAGATGACGACATACCCCAACAAGATGGAGATAAGGACACCCCGTCACCGAACAACCACGTCATACTACTATCGTAAAGCCAGAGTCACCATATAACTATTCAGCTATCGGCATACCTCAACTGAATGAAGATTATGACATCCTGTCATCAAGCAAACGCGCCAATCTGTTATCATCGACGAGTCATCCCGAAAGTACTCCGGTATCGCCACTCAGATACCACCCCCACGAGGATTCCATGTTATCTTAAACTATATAAGCAACGACTTCACTGTATTAGATGTCTTTCCAAACTTGTAATAGAACTAAGCACTTGTGTAACATTAAATATTAAAATAAAATTATTTTTATTTTAAATCCGACTCTAACGCCATTAACTCGCGCCTCAAAGAGATGTCAGCATCATTGACGGGGTCCGAAAGGGCCGATGCCTGCCGGGGTCGCGGATTGTTCGAAAGAGTTACCGTGGCCTTGGCACAAAGGCAACTGAAGGAACACGGGTGGGTTTTAGTCAGTAAGAGTCTGACATGCCCTTCCACTCCGCCCAGAGCGGGAGAGGTCATTTGATGATTTCCAAACAAAAAAAAAGGACCGGTATTTTAACAATGGCAGCTCAAGGAAAACCTTCTGGTGACGGTTTTTGACTTTTTGTTAACTCCGTCTGAAAAATCCAGCCTGTATGTTACAGCACAATTTTAATAACAGAGTTTTTTTTGCTCTCACGTAAGATTTTTGAGACCCATTATTGCATAAGTTAAAACATTTATTTCTTGATGATATTTAATCATTTACTTCTCAATATTGTATGAAAAGTTAAACCAACTTACTGTCATATTCTATAGATTGCAATAATTCCAATAGCAGTTTATTTTGCTTTCCTTTGCGTACGGAACCCTAGCTGTATAGGTACAGTCAGCAAAAGAGATAAGTATCCAGGGTCGCCGAATATAGTTGAAGTTTAGTAAGAAACCGAACCGATGAATGTTTTCGAATAAAATAAAATTAATAGAAAAAAAAACTTGTAATTTATCAAATAAAATTCATTCGAAAATATTCATCGGTTTCTTACTAAACTTCAACTATATCCGGCGACCCTGGATACTTATCTCTTTTGCTGACTGTACATGTTAGGAAAAATACCATGGACACGGTTCGCGCATGTAACGAAATATCGTGTTCATTGATTTTAGAAGATTGCCTAACTCCTGTTATAGCCTTCATCTACTTAATATCCCTTCACCTATATTATTATTATTATTAATTTATCTACAAAAACTAACCACAGGTTGATATTCTATTCGTATTGTAAGAGTGTACTGAATTCGGAGTTTCTTAGAATATTATAGAATAGAATACTCTTTATTATGTACACCATAAAAGTTACAGATATAAATGTAGACATTTTAAACAGGGTGACACAATGGGCGGTCTTATCGCTAAAAGCGATCTTTTACAGACAACCTTTGGATGGATTCAAGGGAGAAGGAGAGACAATACTGCAGGTAGTCAGTGTTGTATCATTTACATATAAGTACAACAAATACATACATACATAAAACATATACTTATCTACATATAATAATAAACATGAAACAAGAGCAAGGAAACTAAATGTAATGATGATGTTTAAGGAGAGAGGAACTCTTTTTTAACCATAATTTTAAAAGTGGCCAAATATTGAGCATGCCTTATCGACTCGGGCAAGGCCTTCCATAACCGTACTGCTTGAACTGTAAAAGCCTTGTCATAAAAACTGGTGGAATGCTTCGGCATCTCTAGTCTTAAGTTTTCCGATGACCTCAGATATCTATTATGTGAGTCATGAAGGAACTTGAAACGTTCTTTAAGATAAGAGTGGGGGGTTCTTGCCCGTTCTTCTCCATAGAGATCTACGTTTTGGAATGGGCAACTAGCTTCCACTTTCTGACTAACTGACCCACTCTTACAATTCAAAAATGCCTGTAAATATTTTAATTGAAATAAATGCTGGCTTTGAGTTTGAGAGTTTCGTACTGCGTATATGATCAATTAAACGATAATTATTTTGATCTTCAACTAAATCATCATCTACCTAGCCAGCTACGTTGGGGTCAGCTTCCAGTCTAACTGGATGCAGCTGAATACCAGTATTTTACATGGACTGCTTATCTGACCTCCACAACTCAGTTACTGGGTAACATGATACCTCTTGGTAAGACTTGTTGTCAGATCTACTTAATAAAAATCTTAAATTCACTCACGCACAGACTAACCAGCTTGGTCCAGAACATTGAGGTTCAATGTAAACGTCCAGAAACATGACATTTTCCTTATATAACGAAGGTGAGGACTAAGAAAGGATTTAAAAAAATCATCTCCTAAAGGCGTTAACTAGGGGATAAAAGTTTGTATTGAAGTTCAGCATTTTTTCCGAGGGGAAATCCCATCGGACTTATGGCTTGACTCAAAATAAAACGAAGCGACCAGGAGCAACTTTTTCTTCCAGTTAGTCATTGACATATCTGTTTTATTATTTTTAATCCCAAATGACATTAGTAATTTAGATCAGAAATCAGAACAGGCAGCTAAAAAAAGTGTTTATAAAAACGCAAAAGAGGTTGTATTATAAAATAAATTAATGTACAAAATATGCTAAATAAGACTAAGTACGCACGGACGTAAAAATATCGCGGCGGATTTTATCGCGCACAGGATTTTCAACTCTCTGTGTTGAACCGAGCATTGAGAATCCAATAGAGTGCATCCCAGCGCGTTGAAAAAATACACTGCTGGATTTTCAACTCTCGACGCTAAGCAGTAAGCAGTGCGTTGAAGATCCAGTGGGTAAAAAAATCTCGCCGCAATATTTTTACGTCCGTGCAAACGTGGACCAAGTGATCCGCCATAGCACCTATAGGAAACCATTAAATACCTACTTTTGTTTTGCAATTTAAAACTGTTTTATAATGAAATATGCAGTATTTTATTTTGTTTCCATAATGGCAATATGACAATATACAAGCGGCGAACTGGCGATCGCCACGAGAGGTATTCAGCTCGATTCCCATCCGTCACACTAACCGAAAACATGAAAGTTTATCGATAGAAATAAATAAATTGTGTATGAAACAATACAGGAAAGGCTATGACGGTACATAAGTAGTAAATTTACTGCTACAAGCAAGATTATTTAATTTATGCTGTACCTAAGCAGTTCAAGGTAAGCAAATTCGCAACAGAACATTTGCCACATAAAGCATGGAGACGCCTCCGGGGGCCGCTGCTAGAAACGGCATTTTTTTTTTTTTTTTTTTTTTTTTTTTTTTTTTTTTTTTTTTTTTTTTTTTTTTTTTGGAAGGGCAACTCGCAGTTTTGACCACTGGGGGTCGTGGCTGCTTAACCGGTCTGTCCTGTGGTTGCCTTTCGGATTTTACTCTAAAAGGCCTCCAGCCAGGAGCGGAAAAATTTAAAACTAAAACTTAAATGATAGATGACCGCACGCTAAGGGCACCTACCCACCACCTAAGGGTACGGACCTCGGCTTAGGGCGTCATCGGGAGAGGGCAGCGCGATATTGGGGACGGGCTGGATCAAAGGGTTTATAGTATCATGATTATTAAACGGGGAGTTTAAAGCTACAGGCTCAGCTACGGCGCGGGCTGAGGCCTCATCGGACTGGGGACGGGGGGAACGGATGCGGGGGGGTCGTCGCGTGGGACCTCGTCGGCGAGGTCGGAACGATGGCGGTCTGTGTTTGTGCACTGTACTTGTGGCCCTACTGCTCTCCTGGAGGAGGGTTATGGGGTCATCGGGGTCGACTAGGACATGCCGGGGACGGCGGGTATGACTGATTCGGGAGGGGACATAACTGGCGGCCGCGACAACCAGAGGGTTGCGGTGAGTGGCGGCGGAGTCGAAGAAACGCTTGGATAGGCGTTTCATGAACTGACTGATGGTCGGGATTTTAAGATCGAGATGGAGACTTTCGTTCCGAACGAACCAAGGGGCACCGGTCGCCCTGCGGAGGAACCGGTTTTGGAGGGTCTGCATCCTATGGATGTGATGGGGCTTCGCTTGTGCGAATACTACGCTCGCATAGGTCATGATGGGGCGAATGCATGCTGTGTAAATGCGCAATTTGCACCTAAGTGACAATTTGCTGCGTGCATTCAGGACGGAGTGGAGCCTACCGAGAGCGAAAGCGGCGCGCGAGCGCGCCTGCTTTATGTGCTCCGAGAAGGAGAGGTGCTGGTCTAGGACGACGCCCAAGTATTTGGCTCGCTTCTCCCAAGGGATAGGCTTGCCGTACATGGTCAGCGGACGGGGAAGGAGGGGTTTGAGTCGCGGTTTCGAAAAGAACACCGCTTGACTCTTATCGGGATTGACTTCGATTCTCCACTTCCTAAACCAGTCACCGAGCTGGTTGACTGAGGTTTGGAGAATGCGAGAGATCGAGTCGCGGCCGAAGCCGGTGTAGTAAATGGCCGTATCGTCTGCGAACAGAGCCAACTGAGCCTTTCTACTTTTGGGGATATCGCTGGTGAATAGCGTGAAAATGAGGGGGGCGAGCACGGAGCCCTGAGGGACTCCGGCGCGGATTGGGCGGGGGGAGGATAGCGCTCCTTCGATGCGATAGCGAAACGTGCGATTCGACAAAAAGTCTCGTAAGATGAGCACGAGACGATCTGGCACTTTAAGTTTGTACAGCTTATATAATAAGCCGTCGTGCCAGACTTTGTCGAACGCTTTCGCTATATCGAAAAACACGGCACCGGTCAAAGAACCGCGTTGGAAACCGACGCTTATGTGTTCGATGATCCGGTGGACCTGTTGCACGCACGAGTGTTGGGTTCGAAAACCGAACTGCTCGTTGGGAATGAGGCCCTTCGTCTCGGCGTAGTCTCTGAGACGCTTATAAATAAGCCTCTCATAGATTTTGCCGAGGACGTTGAGCAGACTGATGGGACGGTAGCTGGAGGGAGCGGATTTGGGCTTGCCTGGCTTGGGAATACCAATGACAGTGGCCTGTTTCCACGATTGGGGGAAGATGTTATTGCTCATGGCACCATTGAAGATGGTGGACATGAGCATGATCAGATGAGCGGGGAGGAGCTGTATCACCCTATTGGTGATACCGTCCGAACCGGGGGCTTTGCGGGGCTTCAGACCCTTTATGAGATCGTGCACTTCGTCGGGAGTGACGGGAGGCAGAGGAAACTCGGGGTCTTCTACGGGGGGGAGGGAAGCTCTCCTTTCGACTTCGGCTTCCACCTCAGAGAGGTGGGCCTGGTCTACTGGTTGAGTGCTGGGCGAGCATTGGGCCTCTAGACTATCGGCGAGGCATTCGGCTTTGTCGGCATCGTCGAAGGCGACGGTGCCGTCAGGGCGGGTCAGGGGGGGCATGGGGGCTACTTCTCGGGATTTGAGTTTCCTCTGAAGCTCCCAGAATGCCAGGTGGGTGGGCTCGAGTTCGCTCAGCATCTTGTCCCAGCCCGCGTTACGTACTTCCGCCACGCGGTTCCTTACAGTTCGCTGCAAGTAGCGCATGTGGGTTCGGTTCGCGGAGCAGGGAAAGTTGCTGTACGCACGGACGGCCGCGTTCTTCTCGGTCAACAGCTCACGTACATCGTCCGGCAATTTCCAGCGATAGTCATCTATCGCTGGAACTTCCCTTGAACAATCGTTCAGGACGGATTGTACGTGTTCTGTGAACGAGCCGATCGCGGCCGTCGTGTCTGCGACTGAGTCGAAGAGGTCGGGGATAGAGTCTAAGTGGGGGGACGTGTTGGCTTTCAGGCGTTCGCTTACTAACCTCCAGTCCGTTACCACTCTCGTGAGGGGGGGTTGGTCGGGGTCGGGGAGACCTATGCGAGGGGCTAGTCTCATTACGACTGGTCGGTGGTCAGAGTCTAGCTCTTGTAGCACTTCTATAGAGGCCAACCGTAGGTTGATATTCTTTAGGAGTGCTACATCGAGTACGTCAGGGGCGTGGTCAACGTTAGCGGGGAAGTGGGTGGGGGTCATCGGGGCGATGACGTCGAAGTTAAGAAGAGGACTGAGGTCGAACAAGTGTCTCCCTCGGGTAGAGATAACGGCACTATTCCATGCGGTGTGCTTGGCATTGAGATCGCCCGCTATGATAACGGAGTCACTCAAGCCGAGCAGGAGGGTCAGGTCGTCAGTCAGTAATTGAAAGTTCTCTGAGGTATTGGTGGGGGGGAGGTAAGCCGACACCAGAGTGATCGGCTGGTGACCCGTCATGCCTAGTCGACATATAGACACTTCTAATCGTGAGAGGGGAGGGGGGTCTATTGGGATGCAATAGAGCGAAGCCCTGTAGTAGATCAGGGTACCGCCCCGGTGACACCGAATCCTGTCGTTGCGGACTACGCGATAGTTTGCGATGGACGGCCTACGGTGATGGGGTTTAAGGAACGTCTCCTGTACGAGGAGGACGTCTATATTGTGATCGCGGAGGAAGGTCGCGATTTCGTCACGCTGACCTATGATGCCATTGGCATTGAAATACCCCAGTCTGAGGGATCGGGGTTTAATACGCGCAATGATTCCTTTATCCATTAATTGATTTTAGGTTGGTTGGAGAAGGTCATCAGGGTTTGCGTTATCTCCGGATACGCATTGTATATTTGCTGGATAGCGAAAAGGTCACAGGAATTTCTTGCTGTGACGATTTCGCTAGCCATCTTTCGGGCGCGAGGGGTGAGGAAGACGAGGAATGTGCTCGAGATCACATTGAACGCGTCGAGAGGGTTAGGCCCGACCACTGGAGGAGTGGGTGCGGGCGGGCGGGGTGCGACCGGCGCGGGGGGAGCGGCTTTAGGAGCCGGGGGTGGGTTGGCGCGAGGGGGCGCGGGCACGGGCGCGGGCGCGGGCGCGGGCGCGGGTGCGTGAGCACGGATGCGGGGGTCCATCAGCGGAGGGATGGGAGGAGGGGGAGGTTGTTGATAGCGCCCCAAGGCCGGGAAGGCCTGTTGGTGGTGCAGGAGATGCCAAGGACTGGGTCTTTGGGGACTCAGTCGCTCGGGAAGTTGAGAGGGGGGGGCTTACCTTTGCTGACGGGCGTCGGTACGCTTCGTCAGCTTAGGGGCGGTCGATTTGGGGGCTTTGGGACAGCCACGGTAGTTGGCTGGGTGCCCGGAGTTCCCGCAGAGCACGCAGCTGGGTGGCTCCGTGCACAAAGTTCTGTCTTTGGGGCGGGAGCAGTCAGAAGTGCCGTGCTCGCCCAGGCACTTGACGCACCTGGGTGTCGCATGACAATTCCGCTGGGAATGGCCATAGAGTTGGCACCGGTGGCATTGCCCGACGATGCCAGTTTTACGCGGCTTCTGGATATCGAATCCAGTAAGGCTACAAATCGACTTTATAGTGAAAATCGGGTGGTGTCCCTCGACGGCGGGGCATACAACAAGGATCATATTGTATGCCTCTCCGCTTCGGGCGCGGTGCATGCGGTGCACTTCCGCGACGGGGACGTTTTGCGACAGAAGGTCGTCTTTAATGTCAGAGGTCGCGATCTCTTTTGGGATGCGATTTATGACCACGCGGGTCTGTCGGTCCTCCGGAAGGGAGTAAGTATGAAACGAAACTCCCCTATCTCGGAGGAGTTTCGTGAGAGCCCTATAATCGGAAGAGTTAGGGACTTGGACTTTGATGCCCTGCTCTGTGGCACGGGCACTGGTGAAGCCGATCCGGAGATCGACGCACCATTTGGACACGACGGTCCACTTCCCCTTGTCCTGAATGAACACAGGGGGCGGAGAGGGGGCCTGTTTGGATTGGCCATCGGAAGCCTTAGACAGGGTGGGGGGGGTTGACGCGGCGGCGGAGGGAGCGGGGCGCGCGGTCGGGGCGGGGACAACGGGGGTCGGTGTCACGGGGGCGGCGGGGGAGCCTATCTTGGGGGTTTTCCCTGCCTGGGAAGAAGAGACTACGTTCTTCTTCCTCTTAGCGGCGGAGGTGACGGTTTGGAAGCCGTCATCCTCGGACGAGGAGGCTGAGGAGAATTGGGGCTCCGTACCATAAGGATACGGAGTGACCGGGCGTTTGATGGAGGCTACTTCAGTGTCCATGGGACCTGAGGAATCCTCCGAGTCTATGACGGGCATAGAGCACGAAGGGGAGGGGGGTTCTAGAGCATCGCTAAAGCTAGCGATGGCTGGAGTGTCGGAGGGACAGGGGGTGGGGGGCTGCATAGCAGCGAAACGGGCGCCATATTTGGCGAGAAATTCGGGGTCCTTTAAGAGGACCTCCCTAAGAAATGTCAGAAGGACAGCATCCCCCATGGTTGGGGGTGCGGGAGGGTTGGTTTTGGGGGATGGCGGAACAGAAGGTTCCCTCCTATCTTCCCTATGCCTAGCTCCCCGGGTGGAAATGCCCGGGGATGTGTCACACCCTCCCTGTCGGGTATAGACAGGGAGGTTGAGTGCCTATGGGTGAGCCCTAAGCTTGTATACCCGTCGCCAATCTTAATGTGCGAACGGGGCCCTGACAGTCTAGCGCGAAGGGTGTAGACACACCCTAGAGACACTAGGTGAGTAGCTGTGAAGGGAAAACTGTCACCAGAGCCGACTAGGAGATCCCCCAAGGCCGGTTAGCTCTGGGACCCGTCCAACTGACTGCCTAGCCCTGAAGGGGTTCGGCGGGTGTGATTGGGTCAACACCCCACTCAGCTTCGTTGGCACCGTAAGGTATCCACCGAGGACCACGAAACTGTGGTTTTGCCCGGAAGGGGCCTAGTGAAGCTACTCACACAAACGCGCACGTTAAAGAAACAGTAGAACCTGCCTTGAAAAAGGCAATTTTTATAATTGATCAAAAACGATTGATTAATTAAAATTAATTAATTAATCGATCGATGATCGAATACAGCCGGGGCGGCTGCGAGGGCGTTACGTAAACGTAACGAGAAATATTAGGCTAGCGCCACTGAGTCATGAACGGGGGAGCGTAAGCACGACCGTTCAGGACGAGTGTCGAGAGCGTAATGCTAGAAACGGCATTGTCAACAATCTATATATATATATATATATATAATATCCTACTATATCCTACTAATATTATAAATGTGAAAGTGTGGATGTTTGGATGTTTGTTACTCAATCACGCTAAAACGGCTGAACGGATTTGGATAAAATTTGGCACATGGGTAGACTATGACCTGGATTAGGAGATAGGATACTTTTTATCCCGATATTCCCACGGGATCGAGATTTCTGCGGGTGAAACCGCGGGGCGCAGCTAGTAATATTATAAATGTGAAAGTTTGTGAGGATGGATGGATGGATGGATGGATAGATGTTTGTTACTCTTTCACGCAAAAACTACTAAACGGATTTGAGTGAAATTTCGCACACAGACAGTTTGTAACCTAGATTGACACATAGGACTGTTTTTATCCCGGTAGTACGTTCCCGTGGGATAATTTCCGACATCCACGCGGTCGAAGCCGCGGGTAGAAACTAGTATTCCGTATAAATCAATCGTGTCACCGTTTACTCTCACTGCAACACTAATTAATATAGAAATTGACGATTTAAAAGGCGGTCCATGTCCATGATAGAAATTATGCGTTCAACGCACTTTTGACGCCACGGATTGTATTGGTACAGCTATTTCTAGATGCTGCCGGTGCCGCGATTCCGTGCTCTGTGATTTGACATGAAGTAAATTAAAGAAATTGTTTAAATAATTGCCTGGAAGCCAAAAATATTTTTTTCAAAGATTTAAATCGTTAGATTTGCGTACACCGTAAGAAATAGCGCAGTGTCTATACTAGTAAAAGTGAATTCACACTATAATATTGGCGTTTCCATGAAAATCAAGTAAAGTCTCAGTGACATTGTGTGTGTCACAAGTGTCAAAACGAAACGGAAACACGACTATCTTTTGATTCAGTACGGCGAATCTACGATATAAATCATTGCGTTTTTTTATTAACTACATACAAGAGAATTGATCTAGTTATCCGTCCGAACAACAATTGTATGAACGAATCACTAAAATCTTCGTATTATTAAATTAAAAGCGTATATTCTGTCGAAACGAACAGCCTATTAATAAATAATATTTCACGATACCTATTGCAAAAGATTTAATTACATAAATCTATATTTAAACCTTGATCAACGAATTCCGTGAGATTAAACTAATAGGCTCAAGTTATTCTTCCACGTTTAATAAGTTACCCTTGAAGAAAATTTTAATTATTAAAATGATTTATGGTAAACCAAGAATTTATTTTATTTTTATTAAAAACTTACTAATTTGTACTAGTCAAGGAGCGATAATGTCAAGCTAGTTCCATACACTAATAAATCACACCAAATTTTCAAAAATATCTTAGGTTATTTTTCTAATTCTAAGGCTCCTCAATTCAGACGTTTGAATTCAGGAGCCACCTTAAACGTCCTGTAACTTTTTAAGGGTTTTACAAAAAAATCCAAAACCGGGCCTACAAAATCGGAAAATTTACTAATAAATATTAAAATAAAAAAAATAAAAAATTGTTTATTCTCAGATAACTACAGTCCGTAGAAAAGGTTAGTAACATAAATCTTATAAACTATGTTAGTACAATTAAAATAACAATGAGATTAAAATTGGAACAATATAATTCTTCACTAACCTGCACCTGTCACATGCAGGTCAGTGAAGCGACGCATGACCGCCGAGTCCATTCTGTCCACTATCATCACTTTGCTATTATCATTACTTCCGTTTAAATATGAGGCATTTCTCCTCAATCCATACGGGCATAATTTCGTTCCCACAAAGCAAACGCATGTCACCAGCGGGGTAATTACGTAACACACTAACAGTAGGAATGGGTTTCATTTTGACAGTTCAACAACATTCATTGCGTTTTTTACGTTGTTGAGCAGACAAATATTTCGAACATATGAAGCAATGGATTAGCAATAGGCTTCAAAATGATTCAGATTGTGATAGATAGTGTGTTACGTAATTCGGGTGCTGTTCGAACTATCAGTTTCATTCAAAATGTTGGCAATGACAAAGTCAGAAAAGTAATTAGGTGCATTTAAAAAAATATCTTAAGTTGCTTAACTTAATAATATTAATTCCTTGACCGTACATTCGAAATTGCAGGTGTGGGTGTACCTGTTCCAATGAGCTGAGGTAAGAAAAAAAACTAAGTTATAGCAGTGTGCCTCATGGCTGCTCCAAGTAGGTCCCGCGTGGTAATTACGTAACACTCTAACAGTAGGAATGGGTTTCATTTTGACAGTTCAACAACATTCATTGCGCTATTTACGTTGTTGAGCAGACAAATTTTTCGAACATATGAATCAATGGATTAGCAATAGGCTTCAAAATGTTTCAGATTGTGATAGATAGTGTAGTAAGTAATTAGGGTGTAGTTCACCATAAACACCCAAAAACTATTGCCTGACGCCGGTTTTCAACTGGAACTTTAGAACTGGTACTGAGGTACTTTTTGATAAGCAGCTCTACTTCAAGGTACTTAAGCGTTCTTCAGATTAAAGGTCATAGCACACATATAAACTCGGAAAGGGATCGTCACCGTATCGCCTTTCGCCTCGCCGTCAAACAGGCGTCAACCTAACGTAAGCACGTAACCCAAGCGGATCAGCAGCTCCGATACGTCGACTCGGCTACGGCTAAGCGACGCCGCGCTTACGGCTCGCCCAAACTGAGGTGAGGCGATTACGTTACGATTCCGATTAGTGTGCGTTGCAGTAGGGAGTTTCATACAAAGAATACTGAATGGCTCGAGTTGATATGTGTGCTATTTTCTTTAATCGTAATTATAACATTGCTCGCTCTGTTTACTTAAGACCAGCCGAGCTATTCTGTAAAAATCTTACCGTCAAAACATCGGTTAAGTGAGCTGTAAATAGTGTCAATCCCAAGCATCAGGTAGAATGACAGTCCACTTCAACTTCACTTCACCATAGTTTTTATGGTGAGAGTTCTACAGAATAGGCCAGTTACAGGGCTTATTTAAAGGGCAGGCCACACCGCCAGCTAGCGAGCGAGCGAGCGAACTGGTGGGCGAAGCGAGGCGAGAGAAACTATATAAACTAAGCGAAGCTTTGGCAAGCTAAACTATGTGGGTCCACACCGAAAACTACGGACAGACGGGCGGGTGAGCGGGCGGGCGAGCGTTCCGTCTCAAGCGCAGACCACACCGCCAGCTAGCGAGCGAGCGAGCGAACCGGGTGAGCATCGTTCCACCTCTTGTCATACTTGGGTTCACACCACGAACTACAGAGCTAAGCTACGCTAACGAGGTGAACGAATAGCATCGCTGGCATCGTCGGATATTTCCTTCGCATCGTTTGTATCGCTGACGCAGCTTATCTCTGTAGTTCCGGGTGTGAACCGAAGTATGAAAAGAGTTGAAATGATGCTCGCCCGGCTCGCTCGCTCGCTCACTAGCTGGCGGTGTGGCCTGCGCTTAATCATGGGCGTCCAATAAGCAGATTTTCATCTACGTACTGAGACAAGGAAATATTGACTTTTAAATCATGGTAATTCCATAAGCGTTCTTACTTGTATTGAATATCAATACAATCTGTCAATATTGAATTATAAACATTTACACAATATCCATTACACTTGACAGTTCAAGTGGACGCGACGCGAATAGCTTGCATTTTTTTTTTTTTTTGCATAACATGCAGTTAATTGTATCAACCTAGGTATTGTTAATTATGTATTCAATTGTTTGTTTACAGTTTTAAAATAAAAACTTATTTATGAAATAAAAGCTGCTGGTTTATGTTTAACACTTTGAAAATCCAATTGCATCCTTCAAAACCAGAAGCACCCGAGTGGAAGAGTGTCCTTGGAGTTTCTTATCCGTTCTTGTCCATAGGAACTTAGGCTTTAGAATGGGCAATTAGCTGCATCCAAAAATGCCTATAATTGGTTTAATTGAAATAGATGCTTTGAGTTTGAGTTTGTAGAGAAGAATCTGGAGACTTACGATGTATGGCTGTTTTATTACACGGAATTTGGCTGACCGTAATCCGAGTACCTCTTACATGTGACTTGTACTATGTCTTCAATCTAATATATATATATATATATATATATATATATTGTTTTTTTAATGGGCGTGTGTGTATGACCAGATGTATGAACGTAAACAAGGCAAAAGGAGTATGTAAGGATCGTAGCAGGTGGCGTTCTGTAGTTATTGCCTACCCCCATGGGAAGAAGGCGTGAATTTATGTATGTATGAATAAAAGAAAATATTTTTTATTTTTAAATAAATCACAAATCGTCCGCAACCCGCCGGCTGCCATATGACTAATCATAATGTTCAGTACACGTTCCTTCTAAAAATAAGATTGCCATTGTAGGAGAGACAATTAATTTAAAGCTGATACTCAGAAAAACATCGTGAAGAAACCGGCATGTCCTAGGACCAAAAGTTCGAAGACAAGTGTCATCCACCAACCTGCACTGGGTCCGCGTGGTGGATTATGGCCCTTTCCCACTCACAGACGAGGCCTGTGTCCCAGCAGTGGGAACATTATAGGCTGATTATGTGATATTGATTTATCTGCAAAACTATCTTTACTAGAGGTCGCCCTTTGGTCTAAATTCGACCTTAATTCATTATAAATAAAGCACAAATATATTTTAGACAAATTGTAGGATAAAAAACAAAATAGGTTTCATTCTACTCTTTATTTTTTATAAACCTTTACTTTGGTCATCTGAATCCATAGCAACCGTTTGTTTACATGGCATTACATTCGTGTGTGTCAAATACATGGTAGTGTGTGTAATGTTTTATTATCGATTTAATGTATTTTTTATACAAAATTTAAAAAATAGCATTCTGCACTCCTTCTCTATATAAACTATAAGTTTGCGAAATTTCATACTCCTCCGTCCGCTCGATTTTCGTAAAATGTGGTACAAAGTTTTTGCTTCACGTATTAATATAATAATTATGATTTCAATATCGTAACATTAAAAATTCGTACTTATAAAATTAATTACGGTGTATACTAATCACTCTAGATTTCCATACGGCCTAAGTGGTTTCTATAGTATTCAATGTTTTAATGATAGACGGTTT
Organism: Dryobotodes eremita; assembly: GCA_917490735.1. Taxonomy (NCBI): domain Eukaryota; kingdom Metazoa; phylum Arthropoda; class Insecta; order Lepidoptera; family Noctuidae; genus Dryobotodes; species Dryobotodes eremita. The sequence goes on from OU823244.1 coordinate 22,064,531, forward strand.
TAAAAGTATGTCAAGTGAAGACAGAGTCACTGAAGGTCTAGAAAACTCTGATATAATAAACCTTTACTTTTAATTAAGTATTTATTTACATACATCAAAATATATTATTGCTAGGGCAACAAAATATTTTCGATAGGTTGAAATTAAATAAAAATATCTATTTAGATTGATTAAATAAAATGTTTTCTTATGTGTAGATCGACGAAGTATTCTCTGCTTTTGCATTAATAAAGACTTCGCGATTTTTGCTTATGCTGGATTTTTCACCTTGTTTAATCCTGACAATAAAATGTGATAAAAAGAAAAAAACTATTTTTTATTGCGTAAAATAAACAATTAGTTGTCTGTATATCTGCCAGTAACGCGTATAACACAATCGCGGCGATTCGATTTCAGGTTGTAGGTTTGTGGGGCCCGCCTGCAATAAACTTACACAAAACAAAGTTTTCACATATTTACATATCAACTGTATTTATTTTTGATACCCCAATCGACAGGTTATGAGGCAAAAAAAAATCAAGACATAATTTGGCGCCAAAAACCGGCCATTTAAAAAATAAAAAAAATTATATTGCCCAGTGTCACTCTTAGGCTCGTATTACAGAACGTCACTCAATACTCAAGCATTACTTAAAACTAGTTTCAACCAATCAAATGGCTCGAATCTAGTTTTAAGTAATGCTTGAGTATTGAGTGACGTTCTGTAATACGGGCCTTACAAGTTACAATTAAGGCGAATCTAACACCTCTCAAGCTAAAACTCATCAAGCCGTTTAGGCTACAGAGCGTGCCAAAGAAATATATATACATACAAACAAACATACATACACTGGTAAAACATAACCCTCCTTCTGGCGCAGTTGGGTAATAATGGTAAAAATCACATTCAATTTCGTTGCGTAGATTAAAAGAACACCGCGGTCGCACAGACAGACACGAACAATGTCTTTAATATATTATAAAATAGGTCATGATAAGCTCAAATAATACCTATACCTACCTATTTGAATATCGGGATTCGTTTTCGTGCAACGATGGCTGGATATGATGATTAATGTTATTTATCTTCAAACCACAAAATAATGCTTTATCTACACATTAAAATATAAATGAGAATGAATTAAGCATCATTATAGGTATTCATCTTCAAAACCGCAAACATAATATTATTGTATTTACCGATACAAGCATTTAAATCAATGAAGTTACTTGAGTACTTAATAGCAACGCTTACAAAACGACAGTTACGTAACTGACAGTGACCTTAACAAAACTGCTTAGCTCAGTATAAGGCACCTGTCCCACCGCCGCCACGCCGCTGATTACTGAGAAGTGAGTAGAGCTATCAACTAAAAACCGGCCAAGTGCGAGTCGGACTCGCGCACGAAGGGTTCAGTACCATTATATAAAAAAAATAGGCAAAAAATTGTGTTTTTTGTATGGAAGCCCCCCTTAAATATTTATTTTATTTTAATTTTATTATTTATTATTAAAGTTAAAATACAATTGAGTATTTTGTGAATATTTCAAGTGCTGGTTTCAACTACCTGTTGCCGTTCTTGATATCGAGCAAAAAAGGGCAAAAAAGTCGCGGTTGTTGTATGGGAGCCCCCCTTAAATATTAATTTTATTTTGTTTTTAGTATTTGTTGTTATAGCGGCAACAGAAATACATAATTTGTGAAAATTTCAACTGTCTAGCTATCGCAGTTCCTGAGATACAGCCTGGTGACAGACAGACGGACGGACAGACAGACAGCGAAGTCTTAGTAATAGGGTCCCGTTTTTACCCTTTTTGTACGGAACCCTAAAATCGGGTTGGCGAGCAACGATTAGCGAGTGCGCGACGGCGACGAGCGATTACTCGCTGGTATAGGAAGTATGTACCGTGAAATCGTGAGGCGAATCACATGAGGCCTTAGACAAGAAACTACATGAGGACCACGACCGCTGCGACAAGAGTGTTACTAAGAAGAAGAAAAATGCGTATGTGTCAAGCGTGAGTCCCTCAGCGAGTGTTCTGCCCGCCAAGCGAGCGTTGCTGAGAGAGTTCTCTGTGACAGCTCTTGTCACTGCGTCAAACAAGTACACGCCAGTGGTATCAACAGCGATCAACTATTAATTTATATGTATCTGTTTTAATTACACGGGAACTACAATCTTTTGTTCGTTTCCTGAGCGAGAAAATCGTTGATAGTCGTTGACGTCGGCGAGCGGCGGGCGGTGGGACAGGTGCTTACTATTTTGCTTCTGTAGCAGTTCCTATATTACTTACAGGTGGTAGGTCCTTACGGAAGGGCGTTAGTAACATTTTGAAGTTTATCGGAGGTTATTGACCTTGATTCATTGGAATATTTTGTCATCACTCAATTTCTTATTATTTAATTGTAAATGAAATAGTTCTGTAAATTAGTGAATAGGCTTCCCTACCTACCATTTCTGTTGTTAAGGTAAGGGATTTTTGTGGAGTAGAGTGTGGACAGGTGTCCTATAAAATACATGCATACATACTTAGATAAACTCACGCTTTATTCAGTAGGTAGGCAGAAACTATAGAACGCCACCTGCTACGATCCTTACAAACTCCTTTTGCCTCAATTTCGTTCATACATCTGCACCCTAATTACGTAACACACTATCTATCACAATCTGTATCACTTTGAAGCCTATTGCTAATCCATTGCTTCTTAAGTTCGAAAACTTTGTCTGCTCAACAACGTAAATAACGCAATGAATGTTGTTGAACTGTCAAAATGAAACCCATTCCTACTGTTAGTGTGATACTTAATTACCCCGCTGGTCATACACGCACGCCGGTTGCGAGTACTACGCACCTGACCTTTCTGAAGAACATCACTAATAAGGCCACTATATGTCCTTCTGAGGCGTAATGATACCAGCCTATACCTGTCCGACTAGATGGCAAAGGCCTCATCTCATACAGAGAAGGTAGAGTTAGAACCTTTACAATTATACAAGCACATTTGATATATTTTATTTTAAGCTATTGCATAGCTTTTATCGCGGGCTTTGAGCGCGGCGACCGAATCAAGAAATTCCTTAACGAAAATAAAACCTAACACCCCCACTCCGCCTACCATGTAGCTCGGCCGAGCGTTCGCTTAACGTGTATGTATATGGTATGACTGTACTTGAATTAATATCAAAGAAAAAAAATACTGCATAAATAAATAATTATAATTGCATAAGTTGATAAAAAATGCTATGCAATAGCTTTACCGCGGCAGTCCCCGAGTGCCACACGTGTTTTTTCTGTTTTCTTTATTTTTAACATGATCGATCGGAAAAATCAATTATCAAAACCGACTTATTATGCAAACATCTTTGCTCTAAGTTTTCCAACGGTAATGGAAAATACTACAAATGAAAAACAATATAATTTAATTACCGTCAACACGTTCCACTCAATTGATAAGCAAAGTGAGGGGGAGACGACAATTAATGACAACTTAATGTATCTGCCTACATACCCACCAGTAACATGGAAACTTCCCTTACGTTTGTCTCTACGTCATTATATTGCGTCGTCTAGTAAGAGCCTGTGATCTTAGGAATATGCATGTGCACTTAGTCGACTTTATTGATAACGAAACGCCTCAGCTTTGCGCTGATAAATGTTAAATTATATTTATTTCCGTAAATTGGTTCAGCAAAATACTTTTGCACGTCAAAAACACTTACTTTTTTAAACTAGATGAGTTCAGTGTTTCATATCTGACTACACTGAAAAGAAAGACTAAATCAGAGGTCACAGTCTCTTTTAAAGTCCAGACATAATCTTGTTCAGGCCATATGCAGGTTTATGTCGGATATAGTATTTTGAGGGAAGAACCACACAGATTTGAGTGAACCTGTCCAGTCAGGGCACGCGTTTGTCAGTAATCGTGTAGCCCAACTGAGTTGAGCTACACGATACTTAACAGAACTTGAGCAGCTCAACGACGACGGTAAAATAAAAAAATCTGGTAAAACCGAAACAAAAGTGACCAAGTGATTGACGAGCATACTAATTAGGGAATTGCTAATTTGGTAGAGACAGCTTAATTTGCTCAAGTTACCAAGCATGACTGATAAACCACTGAAGTTACCATGCATGACCTGAAGCTATTAAGCCTCAACTTAAAAGACTTAAACATTTAAATTACATTAATAAAATTAAAAGTGTATATTATATTTATTATTCAGCATCTTAGGTTATATTAAAATTAAATGGACACCAAAAAAACAGGTTCAATTGGAGATCTGTTTTCTAAAAAGGACCATAAATTGAAACACAGGTTGTCAAAATCTAACCGATTAAGGGCCAGTTTCACCATACTGTGTTTATACTAAATATCCTGTTATGCCATTTGATGGATTGGCTCACTACGAAAAATAGTCCGTCAAAATGCTTAGCATGGCATTTAGTAACAGCAGAGTTTGGTCAAATTGGGGCTAAAGAATTGATTTTATTTTAATTTTATAATAGGGTTGAAAAGAGTATTATCGTCTAAGTAAATATACGATACAAGGATAGAGACCTTTGCCTGATACTTAAAAAATGATCTCTGTGACAAAGTTTATGTAATTACTGAGATAAGAGTGCACTCTTAGACAAAGTTCGCACGGACGTAAAAATATCAAGGCAGGATTTTATCGCGCACTGGATTTTCAACTCTCGGTGTTGAACCGAGGTTTTAGAATCTAATAGAGTGCATCCCAGCGCGTCTAAAAAACACACTGTTGGATTTTCTACTCTCGACGCTAAGCAGTGCGTTGAAGAGCCAGTGCGCGAAAAAATCCCGCCGCGATATTTTGACGTCCGTGCGAACGTGGACTTAAACAAGGATTACACCAATAAACAAACACAATTATATCATTGACGCAAGTGTGCAAACTTCTTAATAAAGTACGTAACTATAATATGACAATATTATGTTCTTAACGCTTACATTATCATTAAATTAAACGTTGATACTTTAACGTCAGTTAATAAAGATAAGATCACAATAGTTGTATTTTCCAATGATATTGTTCTGTGCTCAACAACTCCACTCGCTCAAAGGGAAAAATAATTTTGGTTCATAGATTAGGTATAATTATGTGTACAAAGTAGATACTTTCGATTTCTGAAAGTGTGTTCAAACCTCTGATCAGAAATAAAAACTGGCCAAGTGCGAGTTAGTCACTTGAAGGGTTTCGTACCACAAGGCTAAAGCCGCCTAAACAAACACGTTTCTTGTATGGAGACTCCCTTTAATATTTTTATTATTATTATTTCTTACAATGATATACACACTGTGTGAAAATTTCAATTGTCTACCTATTACAATTCATGAGATACAGCGCGCTGACAGATAGACAGACAGACGGACAGCGGAGGCTTAGTAACAGGGTTCCGTTGGCATTCTTTGGGAACGGAACCCTAAAAATAACAACAGCCAATCAAATCATCACCATCTGCCAGCCATTTCCCAAGTATGTTGGGGTCAGCTTCCAGTCTAACCATATGCAGCTAAATACCAGTATTTTGCATGGAGCGACTGTCCCTCTGACCTCCACAACCCAGCTACTGGGTAGTGCGATATCCCTTTGGTAAGACTGGTTGTCAGACTTTCGGGCCTCTGACTACCCGTAACTACTGTCAAAGGTCTACAAATTGCAGCCGGGATCAACAGCTTAACGTTCTTTCCGAGGCACGATATGTAGGTAATGGATGATCACACTTCCATGGACTGACCTTGGCAAGCGTAGCTTAACCTTGGAAGTGTACGACTGTTATTTAGTGCGGCTGATATCAAATTATTCGACTTTATTATTGTGACAAAAGATAAAAATTGAATTAGGCCTAGGCTTTTCAGTTAAGAACACTATCATGGACCATTTCGAAATCTGATTTTTTTCTCCCATTTTGCATGCCTTTGTAATATTGATCATCACGTGATGAAAGGGCTGGCTCATTCTTTGGCGAAAGAATTTGCATTGCCATTCAACGTAGCAATACTGCCAATTTTCTGGGCAATTTTGTTACAGCGATGAGGACGAGTACTTCGACGTCTAAAACTTACTTGCACCGCCGAACACTAAACACGTTTAGCGCTAAACGAGTTTTAAATATCATTCTGTCTCTGTCATCTTCAAACATTTGGTAGAAACAGAACTATGTTTAAAATTCGTTTAGCGCTAAATGTGTTTAGTGATTGGCGGTGCAAGTGGGCCTTAGTGTCCTTTTGTTTTTGTATTTATTTGCACAGTTACTTAGTTTCTAATTTAATTAAGTACCTAGTGTAAATAGTTATATGCGTTTTATATTGAAATAACAAATAAAACACAATAATATTTTACATTGTTTAATATACAAAAAAAAAATGGACGACTTGTTATATATTTCTTAGATTGTTATTATTTTTCCATAGCCAATAAAGCGCAAAACAATGAGCTGATCAATTGTTCCCACGGTCATTTAATGTAACATGATAAATTGTATAATTATTATTTATAGCGTATTATTATTCTTTTAATTATATTAATAGGTTACTAAGGTCAGTTCTGTTTAGTTTTTTTTTTAATGTTAAATTTCTTTATAACAATAAAATTAATATGTGCAATGACATAACCAGTTTGTTTCTGGTTTTAATATTTAAACAGTCGTTTACTATTTCAAATTTGATAGAAAACAAAAGAAAAATTATTGCCCAAAGTTTAAAACATAGAAATACCAATTTGTTTAACTTAATAGTGCAATAAATTTTTAATGACACATGTTCTATAGTTTCTGGCTACCCTCATGGGAATAAGGAGTGCGTGAGTTTATGTATGTATAAAAAAAATCGAAAACATTCACCGGTTTCTTACTAAACTACAACTATATCCGGCGACTCTGGATACTTATCTCTTTTGCTGACTGTACCTATGTATGTAAAAATAAAAATAATATTTCTTATGTACGAGCCCTAACAGTAGTTGTATGTATTACATAAAGGCAGAAATGTCATTAACATTTGACGTAACTGGTATGCATCGAGTCTTACAAACTTGTTCTATGTAATGGAAATGCGTTTATTAATAGTTTTTCTTTGTAATGAGATGTAACAACTACCTACATACATTGCTTGGAAAGATAGATCTGAGTAATAATCAAAAAACCATTTCATTTGATTAAATTTATCGAATTTTGTGATCTGTAGATCTTACTTGTTGTCAGGCCTACACTGTCCTCCCATTATCAACACTGTAATTTGAAACATTGTAAAAGCCCCTTATTTTTAAAAGAGTAACCGTAGAGTTTCTTGCCGACTCTTCTACATAGGAAACAACCAATCGGAACCGTGCACCTATGTAGCTTCTGACGTTTCATAAGTGCCCATGTTGGTTTATGTGGAATAAAATATTTTGATTTTGATTATGATTTTGAACATAATTATTATAAAAAAAAACACGTGTGGCACTCAGGGACTGCCGCGGTAAAGCTATTGCATAGCATTTTTTATCAACTTATGCAATTATAATTATTTATTTATTTTTTATTTATGCAGTTTTTTTTTTCTTTTATATTAATTCAAGTACAGTCATACCATATACATACACGTTAAGCGAACGCTCGGCCGAGCTACATGGTAGGCGGAGTGGGGGGTTTTAGGTTTTATTTTCGTTACGGAATTTCTTGATTCGGTCGCCGCGCTCAAAGCCCGCGATAAAAGCTACGCAATAGCTTAAAAGGAAAAAAAAAATTACACAAGCCGTGTGCTAGATAGAATTTCCCTTCGCTATAAAATTACGAATTTCCGTACAAACTTTTATCTCCTATTAAGCCACTTTGGGGGATGAATATTCAAAAAATCCTTAGTGCTCACCTTCGTTATTTCAAGAGCTCTTGTGCAAGAATTTCATGCATTTAGATCAGCTTTTTAAGGTGTGCGTTGTCAGTCACAGAATGTTTAAGATGCCCCGATACCTAGACACATTTCAAAATGATTGACAGATAATGAAAAACGTTTTCTGATTTCGTAACGTATCGAAATAAGTGCTATAAAATACACGAGCTAGAGAGCTATTGCCTCATTTCAATACGAATCGATTCTATAAGTCACGATTTATGTAAAAGACTGTTTATCTAAGAACGTATGTGATTTGACAATTATTATGCATCAACACTATGTTGCTGGCTTGATAATCATGCGAATTTTATGCCCAGGCATGCGCATACGGCAAAAATAAACATCATCAGTTTTTTTTTTTAACTGGCCTTCTCTGTTCCACTGCTGAGCGACGGCCTCCCAAATATCCTTCTAGGCATCCTTTTTCAGAGCCACCTCGATCGAACCCTTGCGGTACGCATCTAAGTTGTCTCGCAGTCGCCGTCGATCTCTAGATATATTTGCCTTAACTACAGCTTGGGCAGTAGACCACCCGACCTTTGCTCGAGCCAGCACGTGCAGCTGAGCCTGTAGCTTTAAATTCGTCCCTTAATAATAATAATTCCGATCCAGCCTGTCCCTTGCTGCCCTCTCCCAGCGACGCCCTAAGCCGAGGCTCGTACCCCGCAGCGGGTGCCCTTAGCGTGTTGTCGCCTAGTTTGTTAGTTTTCTAAGCCCTGGCTGGGGGCCTTAATTTATTAGGGCAACCACAGACGTGATCGATTAAGCAGCCAACAACCTCCTAGGTTGACTTGCGAGAGGCCAATAAAAATAAAAAAACACGTGTGGCACTCGGGGACTGACGCGGTAAAGCTATTGCATAGCATTTTTTATCAACTTATGCAATTATAATTATTTATTTATTTATTTTAAGCTATTGCATAGCTTTTATCGCGGGCTTTGAGCGCGGCGACCGAATCAAGAAATTCCGTAACGAAAATAAAACCTAACACCCCCCGTGTTAGGTTTTATTTTCGTTAAATAGCTTAAAAATTGCCCGTAGACAAAATGAACGTGAAAAATCTGTAAATAGATCAATGTATCTCCGGAGTTCCTAATTACATTAATTACCTATTGATGTGTATATTGTGTATTCGATTCAATTCAAACCGTTTATTACAATCCATAATATACAATTATAGGTGGCAAATAAAAAATAATAGAAACAATTATGGACCCTGTCGGGCACAGCAAATTTTTAAATAAGTTGAGGGAAGAAAGAGCGCTTTATTCATTTTCCTTGTTATTAAGTTTGAATTATTTTATATCCTATTAAGTATTTTATATTGCGATTCATTTACTTATCCTATTAATGTTATTAGTTCAGTTTCTTAATAAGTTAAACTACATACAACAAGTAGTTTGTATAAAACTTGGCATTTCTTTATGATATTACATGCATTTAAAATGTGTGCTAACGTTATAGATTGCAATATCACAAACCTCACACCAATTTCTCTCCAGTCCAGCCAGCTACTTGACTCACTCCGCCGAAAAAAATTGACTTGTGACGTTTTCTGTATACGGCTTGCGGCCAATTTATTAATGTGCATCAGTGTTGCCATTGGCCACCAAAAATCTATTTGGTAGAATTATTTTTTAAAGAGTATTAACAAGAACATGTCCGGAGGTAACAAACGGGGACAACAATTTAGGGTCATTTTAAACAGATTAAAGTTATTTTAAGCAATAAAATGAACATTCAGCAAAAATAACAAGGTTTATTTTTGGTAAAACCAATAAAATACGTCAAGATATTCAACAAAATACTTACGATAATTTAAACTAAAGTTTTTATTTACACTGGGACACACCAACAATAAGGGGTCTTGTTTAGTTAAAAAAATCTACATTAATTAAAATTTAGTTCAATTAGAATAAATTTAAACTAAAAACTAACTAAAAAGTTGAATTACAAGTTATATAATAAATCAGCTTATAATATGTAAGTACCCCAAAATAGTTTCGGAAAAAAAAACAAGAACTTGACGGACACGCCAAAATGAGCATTGTACCATATTTTATAAACTCCGTTCTATTGTTTTCATAACGAGGTGGTTTACGATACGGGTGGATCTTATGACAGGGAAAACGATCAAACTTTTATTTTATTTTTATTTATTTGTGAAAATAAATGGTTATACATTACAGCATTACACATTTGAACTGAAGAGTGAGTAAGTGACTTTTGAACAGCTTAAGATGCTTTTTGAACATCTCATGGAACTTTTAAATGTTTTATTCGCAAATACTCGTAAAACCCCAATCCTTGAAAGGGTAGACCAGGCCCTGCAGTCTCGACATAAATAGCGACAAAAATCTGTCGTTAGCGACAGATTTTTGTCGCTATTTATGAAATCTATTAAATAAATTTGACATCGATACGACTTAGGTCGTATCGATGTCAAATTTATTTAATAGATTTTCAACCTTATGCTTTGCAACTAAAGTTGAAAATCTATTAAAGGAATTTGACATCGATACGACTGAGCAACAGATTTTTGTCGCTATCTAATGTCGAGACTGCAGGGCCTGAGGTGTACAGTTTTTCTCACACTCTATTTCGTATTCGAAAACAAATTCTACTATGATTCACGATTTAAAACTGGCAGACTTGTTACTTGTTGTTGTTGTTGTTGACTTTTATCTAGATTAATAAGTAGCATCCCTCTTGAACGCGGGCCTAGGATCGTTACGTAATCGTTTCCAAAAGCCTTGAAAATATTGAAAAATAATAACATAATTTGTTATGTAAAAATAAATCGGTAATATATGCAAGGTTATGCGGATTTTTTATTTTATCAATGAAGCTGTATTTTACGCGTGTAGTATTCTAATTCCATTCAAGTTGTCTAATAAATAAATAATTATTCATTTAGTTCGATATGTTTTCTTATTATTTAAATTTTACTGTAACGTAACAAAAAATTGCAACTTGCATAATTTATACAAACTTGTTTAAATCCAAGGTTAGGGTTGGTATAATTTGTGAATATATTATTATGTTTACTTAGTTATTTAATAAAACAGACAAAATTTACTTACGATTATACATATATGATTGTGAAACATGTTTAATAAATACTTACAACGGACTAGAATCATCTATAGTAAATTACTTGTTTGTTTAGTATTTTTAGGACCCCAAAATAGAAATTATTTGAGATTCACAATAAGAGCGTAAAATGGGAATTCTTAGAGGTTCGATTAAATACATGAAAAAAAAAAAACCCAGTTATTTGGACAATTAATAGTGTAATGTGATAAATAACGCAATCAGTAATCACCTTTGCACGTGCTAACACAATAATCAAGCCACGATCAGTCTTATTTGTTTACATTATGCAACTTAAACTCGCAACGTCCTCGCATTTCTGACCCCGTGAGAAATCAGTGTGAGAAATCCATGTATAAACGCTACAAAGCGTTTTGTTTTTAATTGTCTTTTTTATTGCGTGTAAGTAATATAGGTTGCACCTTACCGGTGTCCTTGAAAAAGTATTTAAGGTGCTATAAATATGAACGTTTTAAAATTAGATTTCAAATCTAACGAATTTTGAGCGGGTGCGTTCTGAAAGTTGACAACGTCGCAAATGGCTGTCAAATAATTCGCTGTTTTGATTTATTTTATTTATTAAATGAACGAAATATTGACTGCACCTTAATTATGTGAATGAAACTTGACATCTTCTATAAAAGTGAAATGCTGTGCGTTGGTAGGCGCATGAGAACAGCTGGACCGATTTGGATATTTTTTATTTAAAAATGTTTGTAATAGTCTGAGTTAGGTTTTTATGGAAGGAAAATCCAGAAAAGCTTCCTGGAAAATGTTCAAATTTGGGAAAAACTTAACGTCCTTTTTCTATGAGATTTTTGTATTATAATCAACCTAAAATGTTACCATTGCTGGGACACAGGTCTCCTCTCGTTGAGAGGGAGTGGGCTGTCTGTAATCCACCACGCGCGCCCAGTGCGGCTTGGCGGATGTCACATGTCTTAGAATTTTTGGTTCTAGGACATGCCGGTTTCTTCACGATGTTTACCTTCACCGTTTTGAGAGCAGTGGTGATAAATTAATTTACACAAAGTAAAGTGTCTGTCTGGGTTCGAACCTACAAGAGTAACTCGAGATTTTTGAATAAACTATTGAAATTTGGACAGGACAACGTCTGGTCTGTTAGTATTTTATAAATGTCTGTTTATGTCAACTACAAGAAAGGCTATAAAAATAAATAGTTTTTCAAATAAAAAAATGCTCTATGAATACAGCAAAAAAGATCTAGAACGTTTTGTCTTATTGATATTAATTTTGATACAAGATATGCAATCAATATTATTGAACTGACAATGGTACGATAAATATAAAATGTACCTATGGCTATGAAAAAATCTAAACAATCTCATGAACTTGTAAACAGTGACCAAGAACCAAGTGATAACACAACATACATAGAGACATTAATTATTCAATTGACGAGCTGCAATCTGTGATGGACTGACATGTGCAAATATATGTTATTTTGCAGTTTCAGTGCATTCCTTCGTTTCAACCTACGGCTTATTTTGATATTCCAACAGACGCTGCTAACGCTGAGTTCTTCAGAAAATCGGAAACCTCGAGAAGAATCCCCCGATTGTGAGGCCGCATTCAGAAATTTGGCAACGTTGCAAATAGCTGTCAAATATTTCGCAATTTTCATAAATTTTTCAATATAACTAAATTAAATTATGAAATATCGCTCTATATTTGATTAAATATATGTATATATATATAAATTGCAGAAAATAATATCGTAAGACTGCAAATTTAGGTGTACAAAAAGCATTATGAAACATTCTAAATGCTCTTAAACAGATTCAGCCAATAGGTTTAATGAAGCTGTTTATCTTAAATCATTAATCAAACTTAAAACACTATCGTGAAGCAAACAAGGGCAAGAAAAATCATAACTTAATTCAAATTCCAAGGTCGAGTAACATGCAATGATTGCGGCCATTTCATTGATAACTTCAATTAGAGGGGCCTTGGCGCCTCCGTAATGATCTGTTACTATAATAGTCGTGAATAGGTGCTACGGTACTAAAGTAGTAATAGTAAAGTGTCATGGGTTTAAAAACCCCCGGGTTTTTTATGGTAAACGAGCATGCAACATGTGATGGAGGCGGTTTGACAGATTTTTTATGGAGACTGGTATTTTTCTGAAGGTTGTAACTTATTATATCATCGCTCAATCAAACTTAAATTTAAACTCAAATCATGTCTTTCAATTAAACCATTTAGGCACTTTTGAATTGTCAAAAGATTGAGCCATTTAGAAAGATGAAGCTAGTTGCCTATTCCAAAGCGTTGTAGGTTCCTATGGGCAAGAAACTCCATGGACACTCTTTTAAATTAGTAGTATGTAAGGATCGTAGCAGGTGGGATTCTGTAGTTTCTGCCTACCCCCATGGGAAGAAGGCGTGAGTTTATATATGTATGTGTATATGTGTTACGAACTATTATCTACATTTCACTAATCAACAAATGATAACACTTAGAAAGTTTTTACTAAAATGTCGGTAATGGAAAACACAGTTTTGGATTCGAGATGGACCGATGCTGACGTTCAAAAGGCAACTGGATGTGGAAGGTGGAGAACCAAATGCTTTGGCGTTGTTTCGAAAAGGCCTGGGACCAAGTATTTATTAGAAAGCAAAAGGTTGAGTTAAATGGAAAAGATGATAAAGAAACCTTTTTTTTGGTTGGGAAATCATCAAATGACTTCTCCCGCTCTGGGCCGAGCGGAAGGGTGGGTATGGTAAAGAATCCTGGAATGTATAATCTGAAATTGTAAGCATCCAGTGAGGAAGCAAGGCGTTAAGTGCTCGTCACATAATTATTATTGTTATTATTGGGTTTTTCCATTTTGAATTTCTCAGTAGCAGCCCGCAGTCTGGATTCGTATCCGGTTGTTGGCAATAGGCTCGCCCCGACTACATGGGACTTAAATATAACTGGCGAAATATGGATGTACCAAAGGTGCACCTCTGCCCTAACCCTTCTGGGAATAGAGGCGTGATGTTATATGTTATAATTATATATGTTTGAGAGGCTTTTGCTTGCAGTGGCACAATAATAACAAACTGGTTCAAGCTACAAAATCATCTGCCAAGCACTAATCAACCGCTGACTTATTTAACTGCCATTTTGACATCTTCATCTAGATCAATAACTCACTCTATGCAAATAGACTCTAGTAAACTGCTCTACTATAAATCTAGTAAATATATTATTATTTCTACATACTTTTAAACAATGGCACAGTATTTATAACGTATTGTAATTTACAGGTCATGGAGTGATCAATTGAACCAACTTTGAATTTTAATAAGGCTTAATGGATCAAGGCTTACGAGTCTATTGTTGGGATAGGCCAAGATTAAATTAACATTATAGGGTATTCTTGAAACAAAAACCGGACAAGTGCGAGTTAAATTCGCGTGGAGAGGGTTCCATATGATGAATATGTAACCCGCCAAAAACATTTTATGTAAAGTAGGTTGCACAAGACTTACATAACGCTCTCACTGTTAAAAGATTATCAGATTGAATGTAGAGCCAAGCCCCTAACTCTACAAGGCTTAACTCCACAAACCTTACATCTTGGTCAAAATGTACGGCTTGGCCGTTTCGCGGCCGTCGCACAAACACTCCTGTGGGCTTTTGGTAAGAAATTAAGTCACTGGTCTTTAAAGTTGTGTCATGCAATAGTTCAATGGAATGGCCAAGCCATACATTTTGACCAGGATATTGTAGATTAGGGCCTTGTAGAGTTAGGGGCTTGGCTCTACATTAGATCCTAACTTTTTAACAGTGAAAGCGTTATATAAGTCTTGGCAATCTATTTTTCATAAAATGTTTTTGGTGGGATTTCATTTCTTTTTGAAGGGTTCTGTATTTATTTTTATACTTTTAGCATAGTCGGGTATAAAAGGTATTTCAAGCACGCCAGCAGTTACTTTCTTCATAGCCAATGAAAAAGAGATTCTTCTTCGTTGTTTATGTGCATGCTAATCTAGCTTTCATAGCAAATGGAAGTAAGTTTACCTATTATCAGTAAGAAATACAGACTTGCACCTCCCTTTAAGGGGGTTGGAGGGTGAAAGTTACAGATTTCTTATTTTTTTGTTGTTGTTTGTGTGCAAAACCTAGCCTGGATACCAAATTTCAGCTTTCAAGGACTTCGGGAAGTACGCTAGAGGTTCTATGTCATAAACAGACCTGCACCCCCCAATACAAAGGTGGGAGGATGAAAGTTACAGATTTATACACATTTTTTTGTTGTTTTTGTGCAAAACCTAGCCTGGATACCAAATTTCAGCTTTCAAGGACTTCGGGAAATGCCCTAGAGGTTTTGATGAGTGAGTGGTTTAGTTAGTCAATCAGTGACGAAATCGACGTATTTTAAGTATGAATAAAATCAAAAGTATAAAAGATTGACAAATGGAACTTTGGTATTTTATAAGTGTGCTAACTACATTCAATTTTATCCCGAGAATTTGAGCTCTCTAGCATTATCCAGAACAAAGATTTGAGGGTATGAAAATACGACGAAATGCTTCGAGAAAAGGTAGGTAGTGCCCCTGTTTTTTGGGTTTGGCTCGTCAAGACGACTACCGTGCCCCCAGATCCCAAGAACAAACTTGACATTTTAGTTGTAAAACATGTTATCCCATACATTTCAACTGCAATTGTAAGTTTGTACACACAATATTGAAACATTTACCGCGTTATTTTAGGGCCATAGACTTCTTTATAGGTTTTCTACAGAAAAAACCGTAAGCAAAAACTAATTTCTGTATTTATTTCAAGTTTTGATTCAATGGCAATGGTCAATTATTATATATTTTCTTGAATAACTTCAAAACTGTTTATTAAAAAAATATATTTTTTTTTTATTTGAGTCCCTCACTACACGCCTTTTCATTTGATATATCACATGGTACAGTTTGAAAAACTTTTGTTTTTAATTTTCTAGTTTTCCCCCCAAAAGTGACCCCCATATTCAAAATTCATTTTTGGTTTACGAAAAATCATATATAATAGGTCTTTACCTATGAAATTGCCGTTTTGTATGAAAAAATTTAAACGAATTTTTTTCAAGAATTTTTTATTTGTATTAATCGAAGTAATCACCCATGCAATCAATGCATCTTTGCCATCGCAGTGGCAGTTTATTGATGCCCTTCTTAAAGAAATCAGCTGGACGGGAGGCAACAAATTCTTCAAAGGCATTTTGTACTGCCTCTCGGGTATTAAATTTTTTTCCCGCCAAGAAGTTATCCAAATTCTGGAAAAAGTAGTAGTCTGTAGGCGCAAGGTCTGGTGAGTAGGGCGGATGACGGAGAGCTTCCAACCCCAGTTCTTGCAACTTGGAGACCGTCTGCTGTGCAGTATGAGGTCGCGCGTTGTCGTGCAGGAGCAGCGGAGACGAGCGATTGACCAATGCTGGTTGGAGATGCGCCAGCTTCTCCATCATTGTGTTCAGTTCTTCACAGTACACATCTGCAGTAATGCTCACCCCGTTTGGTAAGAAGCTGTGATGAATCACACCGGCGCTAGACCACCAAACAGTGACCATCACTTTTCTAAGGGTAAGTTTTCGTTTAGGGCATTGTTTAGGTGCTGAACCAGGATCCAACCAACTTGCTGAGCGCTTACGGTTATCAAACAGAATCCATTTTTCATCGCAGGTAACAATGCGGTTCAAAATTCCTTCATTTGTGTGTCTGTTGAGCAGTGCAAGGCACGTCTCGACGCGTACTTCGCGCTGGCGATCATTGAGTTCGTGGGGCACCCATTTGTCAAGCTTTTTTACCTTGCCAATTTGACGCAAATGGACCAATATTGTTTTGACGCTAACGTCGAAAGCTGCTGCTAATTCAGCCGTAGATTGTGTATCATCAGCTTCCACAATCGCCTTTAATTCGTCATTGTCGACCAAAGTCTTCGGACGACCGCGAGGTTCATTTTTCAGGTCGAAATTTCCAGAACGGAAGCGAGCAAACCAATAACAGGTGGTGCGTTGGTTTGTAGAGTTAGCTCCGTAAACGTCGTTGATGTTGCGTGCCGCTTGTGCCGCGTTGCTGCCACGACGGTACTCATATTCCATAATTACTCGAATTTTTAACGTATCCATGATGACGAAAAAGATTGAAATGCGATGAAAATGTAACACTAATCAATAAAGAAATGACTACTTTTAGAAAAAAAAATCCATGTTTTTAAAATAAAATTAATTTGAAATTAGAATTCATAGCCAAACAAAAATTATTTTGATTTGAAATGGCCAGTACTGCAGAACGGCAATTTCATAGGTAAAGACCTAATATGTAACAAATTTCAACTTAATCAGACCAGTAGATTCGGAGCAAATTGGCTGTGACAAACGGACAGACAGACACACGTGTGATCCTATATGGGTTCCGTTTTTACATTAGAAAGTACGGAACCCTAAAATCTATTTCAAACTTGTGTACCATGAATGTTTTAATCAAATTATTGGTATGATTAAATGTTTGCATCAAAATTCATAGTTAAGATTGATGACGAACGTACCTTATTATAATATTTCTGCATCTTATTAGATAGTAATGAAGAAATATTATTAACTTGTTTGATACAAATCATCCTTCAAGTATCCTAAAATTTAAAAGTCGTATTGAGAGTTATCCTCATCTGTCGATCGTACTACTTAAGTTCGGTAACAATTCAATTCAATTTATTCAGGAACAATTAACAGGAACAGGTTTCAGGGTTAAAAAAAAAAAGAAAAGAACACATTGTGTTTGAAATCATAAATAAATAAGATCTCGTTCATTAAAATTATAAAACTAGTATATTCATAATACAATAAATAATATAGAAAAGTAATTGTGTCTCTTTAGCGACAGATGAGTTCATAAGTCCTTATTCTTGTAGGTTTTCGTGTTTCATTTATTGATTGATATGACTAAGTTTCACTACGATTGGTCCGAATTAGCGAGAACCATTTTTGGGATTAACTTATCCTGAAAATCTTCAGGAAACTTTAAACTCTATGCAAAATATATAACGTCTATTATTGTTCGTATCAATGCGAAATAATACGCAACGTTTTCTATCAAATACATTGATTATGCTAATAGGGAAGGAAAACAGGTTGATAGAAACGTGTTTTGTACTTAAATGGTTATTTTTACACCTATCTGGATTTGTACACGTTAAATATTAATATTCAATTAGCACGTTTTTTGATGTAGTTGGGTATCCATTTTCGAAAACAGATCTCTTTTAAAGTAATAAACCTAAACAAATTAAAATGCTTAGCAATTTTAATGAAGTAGGCATGAATATCAAATCGTAGATTTTATTAGATAGTGTGAATTATCCACCGATAATATAAAAAAATATACAAAACAAAAAAATGTGACAAGGTTTGTATAATTATCGCAGGACAATGCAGCGGTTTGAATGTCAATAAGAAATTGTACCAAGAAAATTATTAATTAGTTACTGTTTTACAAAGAGTATGTAGACATCAAATAAAAAGTTCAAATGTGTCACCCATAACGAGAACACGATATGAATTGCAATAAATTAATTGCACAGTTTCACGAAGAAATTTCCAAAGACTTATTATTGTAATAAGAAAAAAACTTACCATTCATGATTGTCAATTCCAACACTAATTACTGTCCAAAACCACTGCCTAAATTACACTAATTAGTAATTAACTGCAATAATTATGCAGTTGATTATACACTACACTTAAAAATAACACATAGGTACAATTTATCTTTTTCCAATTGTACAATTATTATTGTTTAGTGTTCTTTTTTCGAAATGTTGCGGCACTGGAGGCTGCGTGCGGGCAAGCGTGCCAGTCGTTAGATCGGAACAAAATGCAGGGGAGTCGCGCAGGCGTCGTTGTAATAAACATTCGGTGCGCGCGCGGCGATAAAGATTCTGTAGATCGAACTGTACGTGACGATACGCGATATATTTGTAAGTGATAGTAGTTACACGCGTATATTTTTTTCACTGGTAACTGGTGGTTATAATAGGTTTCTATGGTGAATTTGTTTTATAGTATGATTTCGTATCGTTGCACTCTCCATTTAAAAGAACAATATTTTAATTATTAATGATAACCTGTTAAATAAGTCAATCAATTTAAGTGAGCCATGTTTAATGCATCGACGGCCTAGTTGGTGTAGTGGTCGTAAGCGCTACTGCGAAGTATGAGGTCCTGAGTTTCATTCCCAGGTTGGGCAAAATGTTATTGGGATTTTCCATCAGGAAGTTTGTAGTAGCAGCCCAAAGTCTGGATTTGTACCCGGTTGGTAGCAATAGGCTTGCCCTTGTTACATGGGACTTAAACATGTCGCATCCGGTCAGTAGTACGGACATAAAACGAATCGCTAGCGCGCCACTGGCGACATCACGGGTTCTACCCACAACTACAGCGCGCTTCTACAGAGTCGTGATGTTTTAAACCTACAGCGAGGAAGACATTCAGTGTCTGATCGCATCAGAGTTAAGACGTCGCGGAACTGTACTCGATTCGTTGTGCTCGGTTATTATTATTCTGTTAATTATTGTAACTTGTGATTTTAATAAAAGCAGTGTATCGCATACAGTGTGTTTTCATTGCACGACACCCATCTTTTGCACACATGATGTCCGAATCTAACGGAGTAAATCCTGACGATCCTACAAACATAACTGGCGAAATGTGGGTGTACTATAGATAGGTGCACATTTGGCTAACCCTTCTGAGAATACGGTCGTGATGTTATGTTATGCATAAAATATAAAACGATAGTTGACATGATTTTTATTCGTACTTATAAATATAAAATTACAATATATACAATTCAAATATAAAACCTAACCTTTTGGCATTGCCCCGCCAAGAGACTGGTCTCTTGAGTACATTACCAGTCGACAGCGATGCGGAGGAATTTTTCGACGCCATATTTTAGTTCTAAAGAGAGCAGTGGTGGCCCAGTGGTATCGGGGCCCCGACTTAACAGTTGTAGGTCGTAGGTTCGAACCCAGGTAGGCGATTTACTTTGTGTAAATAATTTCATCACCACTGCTCTTAATAACGGTGAAGGAAAACATCGTGAGGAAACCGGCATATCCTAGAACCAAAAATTCGAAGACATGTGACATCTACCAACCCGCACTAGGCCCGCGTGGTAGATTACAGCCCATTCCCTGAGGCCTGTGTCCCAGCAGTGGGAACATTATAGGTTGATTATGCATGAATGTTATGCATATTTTATTTGGTTAAGCCGCTTCCTCGACCAAACGACCTTGAGCGTTCGGTCCTTCTCTGTCCCGTCGCGTCGCTGAGTCTCGCTCTGTCCCGCTCCCTGCGCATGCCCATTTATCATAAAATTCACAAAAAAATTGAATTATTTTAATAAAAATGGACAAGCGATCTTTTAAAATAAAATAAAACGTGGATTATATAGATTTTTATTATATGACATATCCATTAGTGTAATCCTCAAGTTATTAGAGCGTCACCTTTATCAAAAGATGCATGCAATCAAGAATTGCAGTCACTTTTTAAAAAGGAGATTTTAAATGTATTTATAATACATAAAAGCAAATAATAACGTGCAATGTGATGATAGGATATCGAACATTAATAATGTGCTTTTAGAAGTAGTTTATTACTGATAATTAATGAGTTAATAGTCTCTGAATAACGCACTATTGCAAGGTTTTGCTCGGGGTAGCACCTTAATAGTTTTAGTCAAACGATAATTAGAAAACTATTGTTATGATCACATACAGGAAAAATTAATTTAGGTGGGTGACAAGGTTACACAATCTTTAGGTGCGCACTAAGCAATCTCATCCAAACATGGATAAAGAAACTTTAGAGAAACCAGAAACCTCGAAACATGACCGGTGTCATAAATAATATCCTTAAGTGATTTTTGGTTCATTCTAATGACATTATTAATGATAAACCAAATATTCGCAGAGTCACTGCGGTTTGTAAGCCTGCAGAATAGTTAAAACGAGAAAAAAAAAGTTTATTTGTCACCATTAAAAGTTACAATTATACAAATAGGTAGGTACATGACAAGTATTTCAACATTTTTGTTGTGATCATAATAATGTGGTGTTGGGGTTGTTTTTATGTGGTATAAAAAAAAAATACTTTGAATAAAAATAAAACAAAAATTTGGAAAAGGGCATGATAATGATGATGATAAATGATGAAACAACTATCATAATATTGTTGGTATCTACTGAATGTAAATATAAATAAATAAATATAATAATGATTATAATATCCAAACATTTTCTTTCACTTTTTTTTTATTGGGATATTGCTAGATAGAAAACAGGAAGAAATAAAGTAGAACTAAAGCTAGCTAGGTAAAGTTAAAGATAGTAAGTATAAATATATCTTGACTTAGCACACGAGGTTGTTGACATGTGGAATGTGAGCTTGGCTATCATTGTGCCGATTATCGTATCGGCCAATGGCCTGATGGCCGAAAGCCTCGACCAGCATCTCTCGAGGCTCTCGTTAGGCGGTTGGATCAAGGGCCTAATTCAGAAGGCAGTACTCCTCGATACGGCTCCCGCATCATGTGGAGGTTCGTCTCTGGAGCCGTAACCATCGGTAGCTTGGACCCTGCTCCCGATACCTGCAAACCACTATTTTTATATGTTTTTTTAATGTTATTACAAAAATATATACAAATTTAATAAATATGAAATAAATAAACGATACATAAATAAGATTAGAATAACTAGAGTAATTGTTTCTTACCTCACCGACAAGAAACATTCGATTTAAAAAGGGAAAGGACGGGCCTGGCAAACTGCCATCACCCTCCATTCGTTTATACCACGAGTATGGACGAACAACAAAAGTAGGACAGATTCTCGCTCACAAAAAATTGTGTCACTCAAGTCGGCCAGCTCGCTGTACGTACAGGCCGCTATACGCACACATTCACACATTAGTTGGCCGACGACGACGCGACGGTCACCCATTACGCGCGCAAACGGCAACACTCACACATATAAATATATTCACACATAAACGGCGGGGTAGTTACGTAACACACTAACAGTAGGAATGGGTTTCATTTTGACAGTTAAACATTGCGTTATTTACATTGTTGAGCAGACAAATTTTTCGAACATAAGAAGCAATGGATTAGCAATAGGCTTCAAAATGATTCAGATTGTGATAGATAGTGTGTTACGTAATTAGGGTGCTGGACTCAGTTTTGTCTTAGCGGAGTTCCGTCTGACTTTTTTTGTTCGTCTTTGACCACGAGTAAAATTTTACAATGATACAAATAAGTTCTCCAGAGATACTACTTGTCAGTATGTATCCTTTAGCTGATAAAGCTGCAAAGTCGAAGTAGGACTAGGCTGGCTACGTCTGCCGTATGGCCAATGAGCGAGGGGCCAGAATAGTCACCAGGTATATGGAGCCCTGAGACAGCTAGAAGGCACCGCAGCAGACCCCGTTAGAAGATAGGGAGACGAGCTGAATAAAACAAATAACCAGTGTTCCACATCAGTCTTGGATCGTAAGCACTGGAAGTCATAGAAACAAAGAAAGAAAGAAAAAGTATTTATTAAGACTCGCACAGGATTATCAGAAACTAAACTAAACACACTCATAAAAATAAAAATAAAATAATAAAATAAAAATAAATGTAAAGTGAAAATAACAACAGTAAGTCCTGTGTGAGGCCAAAAGGCCCCTATGTCAACAAGATGCTGCGACATTTAAAAAAAATAAGTGTCGCAGCGCTACGCGCATAGGGACAAACCTTTGGGCAGCAGTAGGATGAAACAGACTAACAGTAACACTAATGAAGCCTAATCGCGCTTAGGAAACCCTAACCTTGGAATATTTAAGTTTGCTTGACCATAATTTACATTTATTTATGAATGTGCAGTAAAAATACGTAGGTACTGTTACCAACGGCAGCACAAGGTACCCCGTGGAGCTAGTTTTATTTAAAAATACAGTTGAATGGTTTATCCAACTTATAAGATCCAAGTGATGCAACACGATTGCCATCACAAAACTATTATCTGCCCCATCATGGCTTAAATACTTGCTACCGTGATTTTACAGCTGTTACTGTTAGAAACTGATACACGAAGAGAATGTGTCAATAATCGACCAAGTAATCGAATACTAACTATTCGATTTGAAGGTACCGCGCTCTATCCTCCAAATAGTTATTTAATTGCTCATATCATTTGGAATATGGAGCATTTGAGGTCTAAAGTTCTAGAAAAGCTTAATATGTAGATAATATTTTATAATAACCAGTTTCTGCCCGCGGCTTCGCCCGCCTGAATGTCGGAAATTATCCCACGGGAACGTGCTACCGGGATACATAGAAAGAAAGAAAAGAAAGAATTAGAATTATTTATTCTGCATAAACAAGACGCACATTACAAAAAACTATTATAGGCATAATACATACACTTATAAAAAGTAGCCAAAAGCCTCGTACTTAAAACGTTAAAAGTTTGACAATGTTGTCTATTGCTTGATGTCCAAAGACCAAAGACAATAATACACATTGCGTAATCCATTGCGAGTGCGACACTGGCAAATGACAACAACAAACAAACAAAACATGCAATGATCTACTTTTGTAACAAACAACAAATACAAGTACTTATGATGAAATCGTGCGTCGCATAATGTGCAAGAACAGGTCGTTGCTCAGCAAAATGCTGTGACTTCGGACGAACCTATCGTCAACAGCGCTGATTTTCAGCAACTACCTCGCGAGTGACATAATGACATCCCCATCCTTCTGTGTCACAGAAATAACTTGCGATTCGAAATCTAACTTAATATAGTGTGTAGTTGGACATAAAATATATATCTGTATATACGTAACTTTTATAAATAAGCAATACATAAATTACGACTACAATAAAAAGAAAATAAAATAAAAAATAATAGTAATGTATTTCCCCATTGATCTATCTAATTTCCCACCTAGATAATGCAGCTTCAGCAAGATCGACAGCAAATACGCTCCAGATAACTGACCAATTCTCCTGTGAGGAAGATACAGACCCCAGGTAAACGGGAAGGAATCAGACAGGGGCCACTTGCATTGTTGGGTAACCATATCCATTGCCTGTAGGCCGTAACCCTTGAGGCAAGTGCAAATCGATCTGTTGTTATTTTTAGGGTAAGTTTTCAATCATGTGGATTGTTGTATCTGCATGATATATTTCTTTAAAATATTCATAAAATGCGTCTTTGTTCTCAGGACTCTTACTGGTGGAGGAAGGTTATTCCAACAGTAGGTGGCGAAGTATTTGAAGCTTCCCCTTGAATGCTGCGGCCCTAGGTGTTGATGTACAAAGAGGTTCAGTACGTGGTTCGTATTTGCTTTGTCTCCAACTTAAGCTCTCAGTTGAAGAAGTCCGAGTTCCTTAAGTTCTGAATTGAGCTGCACGATTACTGACAAATGCGTGCACTGACTGGACAGGTCCACTCAATCTGTGTGGTTCTTTCATCAAAAGACCATTTCAAATACCAATCTGCATGGTCTTCGCATGACCTGAGCAAGATTATGTCTGGACTTTAAAAGAGACTGTGACCTCTGAGTTTATTTCGGTCTTTCTTCTCAGAGTAGTCAGATAGGAAACGCCGACCTTATCTAGTTCTTAAAATATGATTGACGTGTAAAAGTGTTTGTTCAAACCTACTTACAGAAATAAAATCATTTATCATTTATCAAACAGATAGTGTGGATTTGGTGTATTGACTGCTTAGTATTCTATCATCAAAATATGTATATTCAACCATTGAAGCGTGAAAATATTATCATCATTAATTTGAAATACGCTAACGCCGCCATTGGCCACGTATTACCTGCATATTAGCTAAGTTATTTTATAACTTCAAATTGTAATAACTTTGAATGAATACTAAAATAAATAATACCTCAAGATACGGGTTCTGACTATTTATTTATTTATTTATTTATTTATTTACAGACCTTGGAAGACTTACAGATAAATACAATGGTAATAAATAACAGTATGATAATCTGACAGCCAATTACAGGTCTTCACGTTTAGAGCTTGTCTTGTACTGTGGAACAAAATATATACACTGCCAAATATTGGCAAAAGAAAAAGAAAAAACAAAAATAAATTATAAAAATAAAAATTTGTAGGTAGATCATCACCTAAAATATGTAAAAAACTAATATAATTGCGACAGGTTATTTCCTATGAGAACCAAGATGTTTAAAATTCAATTCAAAGAATAAAATTAAAAAGAAAACGTAAAAAGTAAAGGGATATTATTAATTGCACATCAAATAAATAATCACATAGCAATTTATTTCCATCATTTAAATACTGACTGCACAGCAAATTAAATACTGACTGCACAGCAAATCAACCAGAATGAACTAAGTTTCCGAAAACATAATAAATGTTCCCGAAAATACTAACCCTAGATGGTCGACGTCAGTGGCATCCCGAGGTTCGGTTGGTTAGGTTCCTTTAAACCCTTTAGACAGAAATAGGAGCCCCGCGAAGCGGGGCTCCGTCGACCAGCTTATTAACCCTAACCCTATATTTAGATTACCCTAGATTTCGGTAAAACGCAATTAAAAAAATGTGGTACTCGTTGGGAATAGAAAATAAATTGATGAAAAAGCTTTTGCTTTAGGAAAAATCGCTGTACGCTGCGAAAATAAATTGTAGTGTGTTTAGTGATATTTTGAGTTGAATATTTTGCTGTGCAATCAGTAATTTTGATGGGAATTCGGAATCTTATTGCATTTCTATGCAATAAGATTCCGAATTCCCATCAAAAGGATATTTTTTGATTTGCGTTTAAATACTACCCAAGAGTAAAGTCTAAATAATTTACGCCTTAAAGAAATTCATTGCTAAACACTTTTCACTTTTTGACTATATTTTCAATTCCTTAAAACTCTTAAGTGGTACAATTTTATTTCAATAATCATGTGCATCTTAATATCATCTCTTATTTTCCACCCGTGGGGTATAATTGTAAATACGAAAATTTGCGAAAACGCAGATTTTTAAAATTTTTGTATTTTTTACCAAATCTTTAAATTTTAATTTTCATATCCCTAATTTAAGAAATGCTAAGTTTCCCATGCAAACTTTCATCGTCTATAACACCCTGTTAGGATTATTTTTGAGACAAAAATTTGCCTATGTCCTTCCCCAAGATGCCGTTTATCTCGTTACCAAATTTTATCGAAATCCGTTCAGTGGTTTAGGCGTGAAATGAAATGAATGATGACCAGTCAGTGCACGGGTGTGTCAGTAATCGTGTAGCTCAACTTATAACTTAAGGAGCTTAGTGAACGCGTCATATTTTCATAGAGCGATAGTCTGACTTAGCGTCAACGCTGGCAGCAGTATAAGGCTCAAGCAGTTTTTTTATTTATAGTAAACTAAACAATAAAAACAAAAATGGAGTGAAAACTAGAGTGCAAGAGTTGTTACCCTGTGGCGTCTTCGCGCATGCACTCGTATTTTTTCACTCAACACTTAACAGCAAAGAACTTGTTCGAGCCTTTTGCTGCTCCGTGTGTGCAGAACCTAATAGACAGTCTTCCCTCAGTCTGCACACAGTATAAGACAGTTTAGCAACTCATGTTGAAATATTTTCTCATACACCTATTACCACTATGGCGTTCTTTCATTGCATATTCTTAATTAATTGCTATTTGACATTATGAACGCACTCGCAATAACTACCTCACAAGAAGTCTTTGAAGAGTGAATGACAGCATAAAGAAATCAATTTGTTTAGATGTTATTGCAAACTGTAACCGTGCTATTAAGAATGACACTTATAAATAAATAACTAGCTTTTGTCCGCGGCTTCGGCCGCGTACAGGTCGGAAATTATCCTATGCGAACATACTACCGGGATAAAAAGTATCCTACATGTTAATCCAGGTTCTAAACTATCTGTGTTCCGAATTCCATCCAAATTCGTTCAATAGTTTTTGCGTGAAAGAGTAACAAACACCCATCCATCCATCCTCACAAACTTTCACATTTATAATATAATATATTAATATATATAATTTAAGTAGGATAACTGCGAAAATAAATAATAGTGAAATGTCTGTGAAACAGTTTCAAAAGTAGTAACCACGCTTGCGATTGTTTTCCACCTTCTGGCCATCATGCACAGGAAGTGTCAGCTACCCTCATATCACAGAGTAAAGACACGTTTCCTTACTCATGTGATTAATAAAGTTTTGAGGTTCAAAAACATAACTAGGGCAATTATGTTTTTAATAAATTTTTTCATTACACTATTTTATCATGAACATTTAATACGTAGTATGTGTGCGTATGGCAAACATTCTAGAAGAAATATCTGTATTGTTTCTGGTTAATTATTTTAATATGTTATCTACAACAATAATTTTATGCACGTTTTTATAAGAACACAAACGTCAGTAATCGTGCGCAGTCATTTCAATTAAATTAAATTGTGAGTATCTTGATCCATGCAAGGAAAGTCCCCAGCATAATATCGGAAAAACCTGCATAAAAATAAACTAGTTCCTAATACAAGAAATCTGCAGTTACAAAAAGACTAACCCCCTTATTCATAATAAAGTTATTCGCTTCATAAAGCTAATTCACCTATCGAACTGTTTTGTCTCTTTCTGTCAAACTTCATTTTAACTGGACAGAAAGGGACAAAACTGTTCGATAGCTAAAATAGTTTTATGAAGCGAATGGCTTTATTATGAACTAGCTTTTGCACGCGGCTTCGCTCGCGTTAATTTAGAATTTGACAGTCAATTTGGGTTCTTCAGGGAATCATAGTTAGGAGGATGAAAAACCGGTCTATCGACACTCTAGACTCGCAAAATGTATTAAGTACTTAAATAAAAAATAAAAATAAACTCTTAACGCACTACTAAAGTTTCTACAATAATATAATTCAATTATGATTCGTAAGACACGTGGTGCCATCTGTTATCATGAGAACGATATTGTTGTTTTCCTCGGGAATGTTACTTTTTTTCGGGATGAAAGGTACCCTATGTCCGTTTCTATACACCTGACAACGTATATGCAAAATTTCAGGATGATCGGTTCAGTGGTTTAGGCGTGAAAAGGTAACAAACAAACAAACAAACTTACTTTCGCATTTATAATATTAAATATAAATATGAAGTGAGTGAAGTGAAGTGATAGTGAAGTGAAGTAATAGTGAAGTGAAGTGATAAAGTGAAGTGAGGATGAGGATAAGACGGTAAGATTATCTAATATACGTAAATGCCAGAGCGCTATAATTATAGGTCTTAAACCCTACCCTACATGGGTGCATGGGTGGATGCGATTGATCATTCATTGATCGTTGTAAGATCAATGACAGATTAATCGCATACATTCAAATAAATACACATATAGACATACACTTACGCCTTCTTCCTATGGAGGTAGGCAGAAACTACAGAACGCCACTTGTAAGATCCTTACATACTCCTTTTGCCTCGTTTACGTTCAAACATCTGGTCATACACGCATGTCGGTTGCGAGTACTACGCACCCGACCTGACCTTTCTGAAAAACATTACCAATAAGGTCACTATTATGTCATCCGAGGGCGTACCCCCAAAAAAAAAACTAAATGTAAAAAGAATATTTCTGTATTTTTTTTTTAATGTTTTGGTATTTTATTAGTCCGGTGATATCTACTTGTAGGTAAGTCATTGTCCTGATCAGCGCTTCCTGGTTGGTATTGTTATTGATTATATTCCCTCCATAGGCACTATTTTTCAGTAAATAAAAAGTTAAGGTTTTATATGTTGCTATCCGCCAGACCATTCATATGTTGTTTAGGGTTTTAATTCACCGAGCAAATCAAAATTTATCGTGTTTTGAACCGTTAATTTCCCGTATCTAGGACATTTTTTTTTTGCAGGACCTGAGTATACTAAATTGACTTTTTAAATTTGATTCTAAAACAGGCAAATTCGGATAACCCCCCGTTAAGTTACGCGATAGTCGATACCTACTTACCCTAACACGGTGAAATAGGCCATAAGAATTTTGTAAGCAATTGCGTATTTGAAAAAGTATGGTTTGATGAAGTTGAAAGAACTTTTCCTTGGCCTTCTTAGAAATATACATACACTAGCTGCTGCCCGCGGCTACGCCCACATGGATGTCGGAAATTATCCCGCGGGAACGTGTTACCGGGACAAGAAGTAGCCTGCTAGCTACTTCTTATAACATCAGCTATCTGCCAGTAAAACTCATGTCCAAATCGCTCCAGCCATTTTGGAGATTAGCCGGAACAAACAGACAGACAGACAATTTTATTTTTATTTTTTATATCTGTACTTTCATAAGCATTTAGTAAAAAGCCGTTATTTTGACTTTACAAACAGACACTTAAATTTTATTTATTTGCATATATCGATGATTCATCTCTCACGGTTTATTCTCTATCATCTTGGTTAGGTATAAGACAATATTTAAACATAAAAAATAACAGCGGGCAAAGTCCAGCTACAAATTATGAAGTTATGATGATTCAAATATGGGTGGCGAAGGCTGCTGAATACATCATATCTGATCTTTGCGTTGCGGAAGCTTTCGTAGAATTGTTTCCAATTTTTAACCAAAGGTTAGGAGACTATTGTGGGAGGAAAACAAACATTCTTAACTGTATATTCACTACAATATATCTAAATGATAAATGATTTTATTTCTGAAGTAGGTTTGTACAAACACTTTTATACGTCAAACATATTTTAAAAACTAGATGAGGTGAGCGTTTCCTATCTGACTACTATGAGAAGAAAGGCTGAAACAAACTCAGAGGTCACAATCTCTTTTAAAGTCCAGACATAATCTTGGTCAGATCATGTGAAGACCATAATAATGTAGATTTATTTTTAAAATGATCTTTTCAAGAAAAACCACATAAATTGAGTGGACCTGTCCAGTCAGTGCACGCATTCGTCAGTAATCGTGCAGCTCAACTCAAAACTTAAGGAGCTCAACGATTCGACGAACAATACCAAAGAAATGACATTTGGGTAGGCTACTTAAATTACTCAAACTGCCAGACCATGACTAAAATTAACAGAGTAGAAAAAAGAACCATGTCCCACATAGTCTTTACATTCACAATAATTAAAATAATGTAATATTTGACGAAGTAAATATTCATGTCAATGTATTTATAAAATTCAACAATGTCAATGTGTAGGTATATAAAAAACCGGAAATAATTTTGATCAGATCTTTTGAGGACCACGTTAGATTGGTGTCTGAAATGGTTTTTTGAGTAAAGAACCATACAGAGTTAAGTCGACCTATCCAGTCAGTGCACGCATTTGTCAGTAATCGTGTAGCTCAACTCAGAACTTTCTAAGTTGCTGTTGTTGATAATTTGCGTCACACATCCGAAAATAGCCTTTTACGCCTTTTTGAGTTAGCTTTACCATTAGATACTAATATGGATACCTATAAATATGTTTATTATACATAAATAAACATAAAAAATTATTTTGGGAGAATAAACTCATAATTGATGAACCAAGTTTTGATTCTTGTAATGTTGCATGTATGACGAAAATCATCCTGAAATCATTTTGCTATGTGGGTGAGTGAAACAGGAGTAGACATTGTTCGCAACAAGACTTCCATTTGTCTGTTAATTTTTTGGGTCTTACAACATAATTAATAATATAAATCTCGTTTTTTCTAGACACATCATATTTTTAAATTCTATTCGATGCAGATAAACAGCCGCTTAACCTTCTCAGCTGTAAACTACAGACTCGATACCACATATCGTCGCTTGCATGAGTAAAGGTCCTATCAATTTTTTTAGCTGATTTGAGTTATCACAACTACATTATTCTATTCGTGATTCTTTACATTTAACAATATTTTTTTTGAGTTATTTTGAGATACGTTGCCTTTCAAAATGATTATTTTTAATCCAAATAACACAGAGAAACGACGGTTAGTGAAAAATGTAAAAATTCACGAATAGAAAAAAATTGTTTTCCTAATTCAAATCAGCCAAAAAATTAGATAGGACTTTTAGTCATGCGAGCGACGGTATGGTGCGATGTTTCCTGCTATGGTATGGGCCAATGAACCGTTAATTCACCACGGTCTAATTTTGTCGGACGATCATAAAAGACATTGCCGCAGCTTTCTCTTTCTACAAATGGGATATAATACAACTTTATTCTAGTGTATTATAGGTACAACTCTGCCTAACCCTTTGGGGAATATAGGCATGATATTATTAAATAAACAACTTACACGTAAATTTGGCTAAAGAATTAGCATAGCCATACAACTTGGCACCACGTTGTATGGCGATGCTAATTGCTGCTGCCAGCCTTTTGGGCACTTTTCCTGTTGACAACGATGCGGAGGAATTTTTTGATGTCCTATGATTCTTTCCGCTCCCCTTTTTATACTTATTATGTCATTTATTTATTTACATCCTTATTAAATAAATTTTTAAATATTTTTATAAAAACATTAAAAAAACATTTAAAAATATAAAAAATCGTGGTCCGCCGGTATCGGGAGCAGGGTCCAAGCTACCGGTGGTTAAGACTCCAGAGACAGGAACCTCCTCACAATGCGAGCCGTATCGAGGAGTACTGCCTTCTGGATCAGGCCCTTGATTCAACCGCCTAACGAGAGCCTCGAGAGATGCTGGTCGAGGCTTTCGGCCATCAGGCCATTGGCCGATACGACAATCGGCACAATGATAGCCGAGCTCACATTCCACATGTCAACAACTTCGTGTGCTAAGTCGAGATATTTAATTTGTTTCTCTTTCTCAGCTTTCACGAGGTTCTCGTCATGCGGAATGGTAATATCGATAATCATTGTGCGACGCACTAATCGATCTATCACCACTTTATCAGGCTTATTGGCGACAATAGTCCTGTCAGTAATGATAGACCGATCCCAGTACAACGTGATATGGTCATTTTCAAGAACTGGGTCGGGCACGTACTTGTAGTACGGTACCTCAGAATCCACCAGTTTATATTTCAAAGCAAGTTGCTGGTGAATAATCCTGGCTACTTGGTAATGCCTGTGCAAGTACTCGCCGTTAGCTAGACGAGAACAACCAGAAATTATATGTCTGATGGACTCACCCGGACGATGGCATGCCCGACACACGTCAACCGTCCCGTCTTTCATAATATGTCTCCGGTAGTTATTCGTCAAGACAACTTCGTCCATAATTGCACAGACGAAACCTTCTGTTTCCCCGATAAGGTCACCAAAACGTAGCCAGGATACGGACGCTAAGAAATCTACACCGGGCTCATGAAGAGCCCGGTAGAAGCGTCCGTGAAGCTCCTTGCTTTGCCATACTTCCTTGCGGTCATCTGTAGTAAGTACCACAGGTTTGCGCCAGTTCTCTTTAGCCATGGAGAGCGAGGTGAGTCCCTTGTCCACTGCTACCACATCGCGGTGCATAGCCACTTCGGCTTTTAAAAATATTCCCTGAGACTGCACACTTATACTTATTATTATTACAATTTTAAGACCGTTACCGTTTATCGTACACTATTTAATACATTTTTAATTATTCATAGTGATGTTTAGAGGATAGCCGTGGTCATATTATGCCACCTACCCTAACAAAACGATACATTCTAACACTTGTAACCGATCATAAGCGCAAAGTGACATTATGAGCATAATAATAAAGCATATAATTAGAACGGTTTATCTACACGATAATTGTCACTAACTTTTATTAAAGAGCACAGTGAGAGTATTGTACAGTTTAACTTATCGAAGACCTTGTTAGTAGCGACACTAATCGGTCTCCCAAACGATGCGGTTTGAATGATCGATCAACTTCTATTACTACTACTTCATATGTTTCTTATCGAGTGTGATATCTGTTAGTTTGCACTAACGGATATAAAGTTTTGTAAATATAACTAGTTTTTGTCCGCGGCTTCGCTAGCGTTAATTTAGACTTTGACTATCAATTCGGGTTATAATTCAATCATGATCGGAAGACACGTGGCGCCATCTATTATCATAAAAACGTTATTGTTGTTTTCCTCGGGAACAGTACTTTTTTTCGGGATGAAAGGCCCTATGTCCGTTTCTGAACACCTGACAACGTATATGCAAAATTTCAGGATGATCGGTTCAGTGGTTTAGGCGTGAAAAGGTAACAAACAAACAAACAAACTTACTTTCGCATTTATAATATTAGTTAGGATTAGGATAGTTAGGATAATCAAAATATTGTTAATACTCTATATTTTAAAATATAGGTTGTTTTAGAAATAAAAATTTTGTGTGGCATATTTTTATTATTTTTAATAAAAAATAAAAATACCTACATTTATGACGTTGTTAAGAATAAGAATAAGAATATTTTTATTGTATAAGAAATTACAATCGAATGCGTTGATTCCTGGAACTCACACTAGGATTCCCGGTGTCGTGAGATCCAGGCTCCTTCGTTGCGCAGAAAGTTAAATTAAAAGTACAACTAGTCTGTGCAATACCGTCATAAAGGCCGAACTAAACATAAATCAACACTCTAAATTTATAAAATAGCACTTACACATAACTTTTTCAGTGGGTGACAATAGTCAACATTATTATTAAAACAAATATCTAACAAAATTATGAATAATTTCTTACATTTAAGTACCCGTAATCAGACTTTTATGAGGAACTAACAGGGCTTACCGCGGTAAGCGTTTCGTGGTCAGATTCCGGTGACGAAGAACTTTCTGAGCTACTGCCAGAGCTACTACTACTATCCGAGCTGGTTGACGGTTTAGGCACGTATTTCTCATCATCTTCGGTTCCAGAAAAGGCATTTCCTGATGAGTTTCCATCGCAAGAACCTCTAATAGGCTAAAATAAGTTTTAAAGAAATTAAGTAAACTGCATAAAAATTTGAACCCAAACCAAAAAAAAAAACATTCTGAATTATAAAATCATAGACCATACCTGAGTTTTATCAACAGTGATGTTTCAAGATTCAACAGCATTTGTAGCGGTATGTTTTGTTAAATCACCATCATGAGGGTTTAAATAGGAAGGAGAACTCGGTGCTATCGAGAAACCTGAACGTTTTTTTTTTTTTTTTTTAATAAATACGGATTTACCTACACAAAAAACTTTTAATTAATAAAAGACATACTTGGCTAAATCACTGACTTCACTTTCGTCATGGCTTCCTTTGTTTAATTGAACCAATCGCACAAATTTTTACCTCGTCCTTCTATTATTCTATTTTAACTAAAAATAAGAATAAAACGTATTACATTTTGTAAGTACCGTATATACGCCCATAATTTATAATTACAGTGGAATAGGTACAATTAAATCTGGACTTCATTAAAAACAAATAATGTCAACGGTTTATAGGTGTTAGTACATTTCTGGGACAATATTGACACAACTAATTGTAATAAATGACGGTAACACGGTAATGACGGTGGCTGCTTCTAATAGAAAATAGAACCACAAAGTCAGAACTGTTCACTTGTGTCATTCTTGCCCCAAAATTGTATGAAATATTTGTCATAATTACCTTTACGACGTTGTTGCTCCTACACACAAACACTTCCTTGGCGCGAGCAACTGACCAATTAGAACGTTCTCGCGCTAGCGTTTACAAAAACCCGCCAAAACCACAACGACATTTACGCCCTAAGTGGGACATTTTAATAGTTACATTTATGACATTGCTGCACCGGATGAAAACGCATGTTTGACATAATTTGTGATCAAGAACTCATGTTACTAATTTTAGCATTTATGACGTTGTTGAACCCGGTATACAATGTGAAGAATGAATGAGAAGAAGGTATAAGTTTATGTATGTATTATTGTGTAGGATTTTTTATTTAAAATTGAATTCAGTCACTGCTGCATATCTCTTTTTCTGTTATTATGTATGTCTTTTATTCTGCTTGACTCCGGTCTTCAAGAACCTGCGCCAGAATAAAAATAATAATAATAATTCATTTAATTCAAACATAGTCCATACATTAATTATAAAAATAAAATGATAAAAACACATTACATTAATAAAATAATCAAAAACAATTTTAACAAAATTACACATACACATTATAATTGAATGGAAAGCACATTGAAACAATCAAATAATAAAATTAGACATAGGTACACAATTACAATTATAAAAAAACTGTCAAATAATGCGAGCATAAAGAAGAAGCAAAAGTATTTATTGAGACTCGCACAGGATTATCAGAAGCTAAACTTAACACACTCATAAAAATAAAAATATAAAAATAATAAAATAAAAACAAAACTAAAATGAAAATAACAACAGTAAGTCCTGTACGAGGCCAAAAGGCCCCTATCTCAGCATGATGCTGCGAAATTAAAAAAAAAAAAGTTTCGCAGTGCTGGTGCAGAATCATCCAGCTTCGACCCGCAACTGCAACGAAATCGCAAGATATTAATATTCGTGATCCTTTTAATATTTAATAAGCACAATCATGCTGAATTTATGGAAAGTCAGAAAATTATTAAATAATGCATTAGTTTTCCCTAGGTTTTTATTGACCTCTTGGTCAATCACAATGAAAGAAAACAATAGTCATGGCATTGAAAAAATAATTTATTTAATTAAAGTAGTCCAAAGTTAACATTATTGCGTACCCTACCTCTAATTCCTGCGGGCTAATTGCGTAACACACTAACAATGGAAATGCCTACAATTTCAACAGTTCAAGAACATTAATTGCCTTTTTCACGTTGTTGAATAGACGAAATTTTCAAACATTAGTATCAATATCAATGGATAGCAGAGGGGCTCGTGGCTAAGTAATTACAGCCGCACGGCTCGTTCGATCAGGTGAAGCTTTCCTTGCCGCGGTCGGTCTGTGGATGGGTGACCGTCTTAACATACCGAGAACTGGGTTGTGGAGGTCAGATATGTAGTCGCTGGACGTAAAATACTGGTAATCAGCCGGTAAGAGTGGAAGCCGACCCGAAAAACAGTTGGGAAAAGGCTAGGATAATGAGGCAGATGATGTAGCAGTGGATTAGCAATTTTCTTCAAAATATTTCGGAATATGATTGAAAGTGCGTGTAGGTATACGTAGACAAAACTTATGATAAATGATTTTATTTCTGTAAGTACGAGTAGGTTTGTACAAACACTTTTACATGTCAATCATATTTTTTTAAACTAGATGAGGTCGACGTTTCCTATCTGACTACTCTGAGAAGAAAGGTCGAAACAAACTCAAAGGTCACAGTCTCTTTTAAAGTCCAGACATAATCTTGGTCAGATCATACGAAGACCATGTAGATTGGTATCCGAAATGGTCTTTTGAGGAAAGAACCACACAGATTGAGTGGACGCATGGCGTGGAGTCAGGGCACGCATTTGTCAGTAATCATGCAGCTCGACTCAGGAAGTCAGGACTGAAGGAGCTCAACGATTCGACAAACAATACCAAAGAAAGTACATTTGGGTAGGCCGCATAAATTTCTCAAACGGCCAGATCATGATTTAAATTAAATGAGAAAAAAAAAGATAGCAATTACCCACATAGTCCCCACCTTCACAATAATTAAAATAACATAATACTTTACAAGTAAATACTCATGCCATTGTATGTATAAAATTTATCATTGTCAATGTGTATATATAAATTCGGTAATAATGTTTGAAGACCATGTAGATTGGTGTCTGAAATGGTCTTTTGAGGAAAGAACCACACAGATTAAGTGGACCTGTGCAGTTAGTGCACGCATTTGTCAGTAACTATGCAGCTCAACTCAGAACTTAAGGAGCTCAACGGTTCGACGAACGATACCAAAGAAAGTACATTTGGGTAGGCCGCATAAACTACTTAAACTGCCAGACTAAGAATAAAACTGAAACAATGACCCACATTGTTGTTGATTCGACGAACAATACCAAAGAAATTACTTTTGGGTAGGCCGCATAAATTTCTCAAACTGCCAGACAAAGAGAATTAAACCACATAGTCATTGCTGCCAGATCATGATTAAAATTAAACGAGAAAAAAAAAGCAAAACTAGCAATACGTAGGTATATATGAACCTATTAACATCAGAAATTCCACATACCGAGACAAAGATATTATACTAATGATTAAAACAGTTTAGATTACAAAGTAACATACTTATAATAGGGTATAAAAATTCCAATGACGCAAATCTATCCAAAAGCGTAATTATTATCTATGTATTGCCTATACAGAAGAATGTTAGAGATTTCAATGATCATTACATACAAATCTATTTAATATTTATGAACGCAGAAGATTATAGATTAAATGTGTATAATTATTATTTATATGTAGCGGTACCTACATCGCCACATACCAGCTACACGTTACACTGACGTCACGCAAAATCCTGCATCGCGCAAGTAGAGTTTACCGCGCAACTAACATATATACAACGTCCCGACATCAAATGTCAGGCAGTTGCCCACCAGACACGACACCCATCTGGTCGGAGGATCCCCCCTTTTCTATGGAGGTATGAGCGAACTATACACCCTGTTCCTCATACCTCTATGATGTATTATTATACAAAAGATAGTTAGAGATTTCAATGATCTTTAGGTTCTCCGACCTTTTTAAAATTTATGTACTGAGAACGACGCAAATCATAGTTTTATGTGTATAATTATTAACTAACAAACACCGACATTATATGTATGTTTACTTTTTTGGGTACACAAGCAAAAAAACTTTTTTACAAAAAAATCAACCGACTTCCAAAAAAAAACACTAAAAACGTGAAAAATAACTTTAATTTCGGAAGTCGGTGTCTTTGGTTTAGTATTTTCGTTTTTTGCCACAGACTTCCGAAATTTATTT
Source organism: Dryobotodes eremita (assembly GCA_917490735.1). NCBI lineage: Eukaryota > Metazoa > Arthropoda > Insecta > Lepidoptera > Noctuidae > Dryobotodes > Dryobotodes eremita. The sequence goes on from OU823244.1 coordinate 22,102,401, forward strand.
TCACGTTCTAGTTGTGGTACCTACCCCACACAAATTCGTATACCACTACTGGATATGTAAATAACATTGACAGGAAATTATTAAAACATCATCAATATAAACTTAGTGGAAAAAGTACGCAGTAATAAATATAATTCAAAAACTGCTGGTCAGATGTGAAGCACCAGCTTTCGAATAAAAATAGAAACATCCAAATCGGTTCAACTAGAAAAAAGCTTTGCGCTAACAAACATTTAAAAAAAAAAGTCGAATTTAGAACCTCCTCCTTTTTTGAAGCCGGTTAAAAATCGCCTTCATTATTTAAGAAGAACTAATAATCGTGAAAGACCAATTTCACCACCAACGAATTTGCTAATTGGGCTTCCGTAACTCATAATTATTCATTTATTGCTTCAAACCAGCTAAGCGTGATCAGAAGGAAGTTTCCGGTCTTTCTAAAGGACAAAATTGAAGAATTCTGGGTATCAATGTTACATGAATATGGCTCAGCTAAGCTAGGCAGCTGATGGCTGATTAATTCTTCATACTTAGTTCCTAAATCACCCTTAATTAAAGAACAAAAGAAACGTGACTTCTTTCCACGCAACCCTAAAATAATTTCACATCCGTGTCAAAAGCATGGTATGTTATACACCCAATTAGTACATAATTACCATACTATTATCACCATGTGAAAACTGTAAAGATTCAGTGGTAATAATATAGTTATTATCTTTAACTCCGATGATAATAATGTCATTTTCTTTGAAAATGTTCGCGTGAGTAAATAGGGATCATTATTGCTTGTTAGCGTTAAAAATGTAATATGGACACTCAATATACAATTTGGTGATGCTTTCTTGATGCAATTAAGATCTTTGTGACCTACTGGTAGAAATAAATCTTTTTCAACCTCCTCATAAGTTCCGGTTAACTTATCCCGCAAATTGTATTGTTTTTTAAATCATCAGGTACTCTGCAGGGCAAGAAAATTGCCTCATTTACACGGTGTTATTTATTAGCCTGTGGCATACTATGTTGAATAAACAATAACAGGAGCACCGTTTGAACATTATTTAGACACTGCAAGTCATTTGCTGATTCAATTTTTAACCGACTTCAAAAAAGGAGGAGGTTCTTAATTCGACTGTATGTGTTTTTTTTATGTGTGTTAGCTCAGTACTTTTTTCTGGGTGAACCGATTTGGATGATTCTTATTTTATTTGAAAGCTAGTGTTTCACATGTGGTCCCATTTAGATCAACTTCTGATTAGTAGTTTTTGAGTTATCCTTAATAATGCGTATTTTTTCCACTTAGTTTATTTTGATGATGTTATGATAATTTCCTGTCACGGTTATTTACATATCAAGTAGTGGTATACGAATGTGTGTGGGGTAGGTACCACAACTAAAAACTGAAAAATAAAAACTCTTTTACAAAAAAACAACCGACTTCCAAAAAAAACACAAAAAATCGTGAAAAATAACTTTAATTTCGGAAGTCGGTGGCCAAAAACGAAAATACACAACCAAAGACACCGACTTCCGAAATTAAAGTTTTTTTTCACGATTTTTTGTGTTTTTTTTTTGGAAGTCGGTTGTTTTTTTGGAAAAAAGTGTTTTTTTGTATGCCATTGGCGAGAATAATGCATCGTGGTGTAAATGGGGCATGAAATAGAAAGTCACAGTACCTACCTACGGTCTACGTGTTACCATGCAATAAGGTAATTTATAAACAAATATGAGTAGAAAACTTTTGATTTAATAAATAATCAAGTTGATTTACTGACTATACTGATACTGGGTGCCCATTTTTTGATGACTGTGTTTTAGGTGTACCTAAAAATGATTAATGATAGGGTGCCGAGATGGGACTAAATAAACGTCCAATTTAAAACTGCTCGCTTCTACACTGCTTGTTCCACACATAGTTCCATACGTTGTCCTCCACACATTTCAAATTTTTGTATAAAAATTTTAGTGGAGGGGCGTGCAGTTTTGAATAGGATGATCTCTACCTACCTATTATGTATTCTGTTGTCACGGTTTTTACGACCGCATAGTTTCCTAGAACATGTTCCGTGTAAACTAAACGATACCACAGGGTGGTCGTGGATTTGTTATGATTCAATATTACTGTTTGAAATGTTAAAAACCCATTTAACGTTAAATATATCATTGTGATATATCGCAACTTGTATTGATCATGAATGATGCTTTTCGTTCTAAAGCATTACTTTTACTACTACTTTATAAATTATTATATAAAAAAAATACTCATGGAAATTAAGGGTTATAATTCAAAGACACGTGGCGCCATCTATTATCATAGGAACGTTATTGTTGTTTTTCTCGGGAACAGTACTTTTTTGAGGGATGAAAGGCCCTATGTCCGTTTCTGTACATCTGACAACGTATATGCAAAATTTCAGGATAATCGGTTCAGTTGTTTGGGCGTGAAAATGTACCAAACAAACAAACAAACATTCGCATTTATAATATTAAAAGTTAGGATAATCGGTGACTCGTACATGAGTTAATCATTGATCAAATACTTTCAACATATTACAAAGAAAATGGAAGGACAAAAAATTTGTCAAGTCATCATTGGTGAGTCCTCTTTGATTTCAGCAATCATCTAGGTAAAAGTACTCGCAAATTGATTGGGTTAAGTTCATCTTCACATTAGTCGAGTCACGATGTCATTACACGAGTGATTTAAGTTCAAAACTTTATCAATTATCTTCTTCAACAAGCTTACAGCTTAGGCAGACTCAACTAGGAACGGAGCTTATCAGCAAGTAACTCTTTACTTACTTCCACAAAACTGCCCATTGCGTGCAATTAAAGAAAATGGAATTTATAATGCATTTCACTCTCTTGTCTTGTAGTAGGGTATGAAGTTTAAAAATATTGTTTTTAATCGGGCACGTAAGCAAAAGCAATTAAGCAGGTGATTAATGGGGTCAGAAGTGATAAGGACGGATATGCATGTGACTAAGAGAGCGATGAATATAAAAATGCTGATGGATGGAGAGGGAGAGGAAGGTCAAAGAAAAGGTGGATGGATTGTGTGAGGAAATATGAAAGAAAAGGGAGTGAATGAAAGTGAAAAGAAAGTGCAAAGGTTCAAAGAGAGAATGAAAGAAGAAAATGTGTTGCGTTGACCCCAAGTAACATGGGACAAGGCAGGAAGATAATGATAACGGGGCTGACGGTGTGAAGGGTGATTAATTATTCTTCTAATGGTAAAGACAAGAGGACCGACAGACCGCAAAAAAAAATTGACCTAATATAACTAACGAGCAAAATTGATACCTATTAATTATGTAAATCATCGACATCATCCATTCTGGTTTTCTTTTTGGCGGCTTTCAATAATTATTACATATTTTTAAAGTACACATGGAATGTACTATTTTTTACTAAGGCGTCAAAGTCGAGAAAAAATTGGGTTCGGAGAGATATATCAGGTAAGAATTAGAACGTCGGCGATGGGAAACAATTATTATTATTTTGGTAGTACAATTACGGGCTGCTCGTTCGGGTTAAAACCTGTCCCAGCCTAGCACCCTGCTCCCGCGCCTCTTCCCATATGATCTATTTTGATACTTTTGTTTTCTTTATTGTAATCCATACTACGCTGATTATAGAAGGGTTGAGCCCTTCTGTAATCGGCGTAGTAGCAGCTGAAGAAGCAGAGGCTCAAATAAGTGGAATAATAATCTTACGGAATCTTACACGAAATGACGGGAGGACATCATTTATTTCTTATAAAGAACGTTGTATGTCTTTATTCGCAAATTTATTACAGCGTTGTCGACACACAAATATTTTTTTCTATTACTGCCACCATTTAAATAAAAAGTAATTTATTCCTGGCCACGATATTTTTTAATATAATAAATGATTTTATTTCTGTAAGTAGGTTTGAACAAACACTTTTACACGTCAATCATATTTTAAAAACTAGATGAGGTCGGCGTTTCCTATCTGACTACTCTGAGAAGAAAGGCCGAAACAAACTCAGAGGTCACAGTCTCTTTTAAAGTCCAGACATAACTTGGTCAGATCATGTGAAAACCATGTAGATTTGTGTCTGAATAATTTACTGACAATAAATTTTAAATCCCAAATCGCCGAACTATACATGTGATCTCCTTTAAAAACCTTCTGAAAACAATAGCGGATGTCCAAATCCACTTGGACAGGTGCTCATAAAGATTAGCCATGAACTCTTATAAAAGGTTAAAAAGACAAACCGTCGACTCATCCTCCATCTTACTCATTACTTGCTAAATACTTGAAGACACTAAACTGACTGGGTGAAGGCCATTCTAACACTTTCGTCACGATTGTCACGATACATAGTCGTTGTATACAATTCTGTGAATAAACCGACAATTCTGTAGCGAAATTATGAAGAATAGTTTTAGTTCTAAACAGTCTGTTATTGCGTCAGTTGCTTCTAAAATAATTGGGCTGGTAGCTGTGAGTACGACAACAACAAGATGGTTCTAAAACCATACATTTCTTTTTCCATAAAAAAAGCAGTTACAAATACATTGGGTATTATTTGTACCTACATGGAATTTTGCAATAGAATTTCTATTCTAGAATAGACAGCTTTTATTTCAGACAGGAGTCCAGGGTTAGTAACAATTTTACTTAACTTCTAGTGTTAGCAGGTTACAGATACAGATCAACATACTACAATTAAAAATCAGCATGGAGCTGCATCCTCCACCGCAGCATCGGGGAATCCCATCGATCTGCGAATACACTGAGAATACTGTTGGTGATGCCACAAACACGCGTCATTAGGGATGCACATCTATTCATAGTAATGGCGGCAAAGCAATTAATATTATTATCCGCAAACATCTCTGACGCACTACAACAGCACTCTTAGTGTATTATTATATTGAACGCGTAGGTCGCTGTATGCCCGCTGAGTAAATTTGACCAACAGGCTGCACGTGTAGAAGGACTGTCAGTAAGCTTTGTAAAGCGTTACTTTAACTGGCTTCGTAAATCGTGCAAACCTGCGGGCCAGCATTTTAGAACGGACAGCCAGCGACCTACGTTCCCTTTCAATGTCACAATTATCTCTTAGATCTTCAGAAACCCAGTGGCTCATATATTTAAACTTTTCCACCCTCCTCATTGGTTCTCCACAAAGTGCGACATGTGCTATATCGTGGGTTTGTTTACGGATACCATCTATCTAAACAGCGACAAACAGTCTCTGTAGGTGACCCGTTCTGCAGAGGACAGTCGCTAAGAATATGCACCAATCGTGCATTCAAAACGGCGAGACGAAATCCCTGCCTAGTTTAAGCTAGCGTATCGAAATTATCAATTAATCGAAGGTTTGAGGTCCAGCAGAAGGATTACTTCCTCCTCACAATAAAAAACCGACTCTATTTTTCTGTTCAGACGTATTTACCTCCTCATGTTTTGTAGAAAATTTATGACGCATTAACACATCAATTTATGCTGAACAACCTTCTACCAAAATACCAATTGGCACCATAAACATGTTCAAATGGGTTCCAATACGCTTCCTCATTGATATCATAGTAAAGTTTTGCATTTCGCACTTCCTGCTAAAATAAAGTAAAAACTTAGGTCACCATCTTCTGCCTAGCATTTTCCAAACTATGTTGGGGTTGGGTTCCAGTCTCACAGGATGCAGCTGAATACCAGTATTTTACATGGAGCGACTGCCTGTCTGACCTCTACAACCCAGTTACTGGGTAATACGATACCCTTGTAAGACTGGTAGTCAGTTTTCGGGCTTGTGACTACCACGACTGTGAAATCTCTACAAATGACAGCCAGGACCAAGGGCTTAACGTGCTGTCCGAGGCATGGAGGGGTCTCGTTATGTAATGGACGGTCACCGATCCACGGACCGACCGCGGCAAGTGTAGCTTAACCTTCGGTCGACCCGTGCGGATGTTATTATTTATCCACAAGCCGCACAAATTTAAAAAAAGAAACACGATATGACCGTAAAAAATTAGGTATCTTGCAAAACATATATTGTTAAAATAAATGAATGATGATGGAATGAGTAGTGAAGTACACATACACAGTCATACATATATAAACTCACGCCTTCTTCCCATGGGGGTAGGCAGAAACTACAGAACGCCACCTGCTACGATCCTTACATACTCCTTTTGCTTCGTTTACGGTCATACACGCACGCCGGTTGCGAGTACTACGCACCTGACCTTTCTGAAGAACATCACCAATAAGGTCACTATATGTCTTCCTAGGGCATCCCCCTCCCGGCATTTCCACTCACATCTGCCTTGTAAATACCTAGTGATCGCCTAGTGGCGTGTAGTAGTCAGGTGTGTGGTAAAATAGAAGACGCACATCATGTGTTGGTGCAATGTGTCCGATATACTAACAAAAGAAACGCACTTCTCAAGTCGTTGAAATTGTCGGTAGTGGATGTTGGAATGTTGCATGGTATTTTAGCTCGGCCTATTTCTGAAGCAGCAAAAATATTAAATACTTTTTTATTAGATAATAAATTAGATTAAGTTAAGCTTTTTGGGGCTAAGATTATTTTGAACCGCATTTATTTATTAACGTTTTAAATTACAATAGTATTTACAAATAAAATATAATTTAAACCTAACCTAACCTAACTAAAACTATTAACAAACTAAAAAATGGCGTCGAATAATTCCTCCTCATTGCTGTCGACTGGTAATGTACCCAAGAGACTGGCGGATTATTTTAAATTATTTTATTTAGGTTAGGAGTAAGTTGTTCTTAGTAAAAACACGATGGGATTGACATTGTCGAATGTGTGTACGAAAATTCCTTAAATAAATAAAGATATAAAAAAAGGAATGACTAAGCACAAATATTAATATTATGCATTGACTAACTGCGAACCTTCTTCTTTTTATGAAATAAGCGCAAATTATTACTTGACATATTTTCCTCAATTAGTGATTCAAACCACTTGAAGTAATTTATCATTAAGCATTTTTGAATATTGCATTGTAAAAACGAATCCGGCCCTAATCTCCTCGTAAATTAACCTCTCTAATTGAATAGTTTACGTCATGTTATCATTTCCTTTATTTCATTTATATACATAATTATCATTTACCTTTTTAAATATAAATAAAACATTTTAAAATATCAAACATAGTAGTCTACCGGTATCGGGAACAGAGTCCGAGCTACCGGTGGTCAGGGCTCCTGAGATAAGAACCTCCTAACGATGCGCGTCATGTCCAGAAGTACTACCTTCTGGATCAAGCCCTTGATCCAGCTGCCTTACAAGAGCCTCCTCAAGTGTTTGTCAAGGCTTTTGTCTAGGCCGTCACGACTATCGGCACGATGACTGCTGTACCCACATCCCACATGTCGACAAGACCCAAGTCCAAGTCAAAACACTTAATCTGCTTATCCTTTTCAGCTTTTATGAGGTTCTCATCATGTAGGACTGCTATCTAATATATAAAATTCTCGTGTCACAGTTTTCGTTGCCATACTCCTCCGAAACGGCTTAACCGATTTTGATGAAATTTTTTGTGCTTATCCGGTATCTATGAGAATCGGCCAACATCTATTTTTTTTTTTTTTTTTTTTTTTTGGTAGGTAGGTTAGGTAGGTAGGTAGGGTAGGTAGGTAGGTAGAGTAGGTAGGTAGGGTAGGTAGGTAGGGTAGGTAGGTAGGTAGAGTAGGTAGGTAGGGTAGGTAGGTAGGGTAGGTAGGGTAGGTAGGTAGGTAGGTAGGGTAGGTAGGTAGGGTAGGTAGGTAGGGTAGGTAGGTAGGTAGGGTAGGTAGGTAGGGTAGGTAGGTAGGGTAGGTAGGTAGGGTAGGTAGGTAGGGTAGGTAGGTAGGGTACGCCGTAGATAAGTACCGCAACCCGTGCGAAGCCGGGGCGGGCAGCTAGTATCAATATATAATCATTGGGCGATATTATCATAGAGGTATCTCACCTACTCCAGGACGTTTAACAGCGTCGTGTATCTGGACCTAACGTCCACTAAAGATGCCAGTCAGTCCTCAGAGCTGACATAGATACCCCTCTGCCATCTATAAATAACAAATCGTCACTGACTAAGATGTAGAAGAATACTTGGCACATATTTCAATAATATTTTATGGTCAATCTGACAGTCAGTGTTATCCATAAATCTTAGCAGATGCTTTACAATGTGCAATATTTCTCACTGTGTTTTCCTAGATCATAAACTTAAAATAAATAAGTATCAAGTTGTTAATTAATATGCGAATTAAAAGTCCGGTCAGGTGCGAGCCGTTTGACTTGTGCAGAAGGAATTTTTTGCTGAAGAATTAGCTTGTTTATTGAAAAATTGAAGAGATTCAATACACCCAATGATATAGTATGGTAGGTGTAGTTAAAAGCCTAAGGGTTACGTGAGTACCTACCTACAAAATTACGCAAAAACAAGTATTTGAGACGGTGTCTCATGGAATCTCCTAAGGCCCATGTTTTCCAAAATTGAGAATATAACTACGCATGCTCACAGCCTAAAGTGAAAAAGGGAGAACCGGATTTTAGTCAATAACACTCCAAAACAATACTATTTTCCCATAAGATGTAAAATCGATGACAAATTTCTTGAAGTTATAAATTCAAAAACCTTTGGCAGTTGCTGGAAAAACATATCTGAACTTAGTCTCAAAGTCCATAAAGATAAAGGAGCTCGATTCGACAGCAACTTTTTGTAAAGTTTGATTCATTCAGATTTAGACGATTGGATTTGTTCTCAAACTCAAACTCAAAGCATTTATTTCAAATAAACCAATTACAGGCACTTTTGAATTGTCAAGGGTTCGGTCAGTCAGAAAGATGCATGTAGTTGCCCATTCCAAAGCATAGTAGGTACCTATGGAGAAGAACGGCCATGAAACTCCACGGACACTCTTTTAAATCTAAACATTGTTACAAAAAATTGGTTACACCATTCATGTTGAAATTATACATGTGAGAACGATGTAGGAAGACGTGCACGTTAAAAGTGTCCGTAATAAAAAAGATAAAAATAAAAATAAAACAGTTCAGAAATTAAAATAAGCCGTGGCAATTGAGAGATGACCAGTCCCTACTGACGGCGCCCGTTCACGAACATGACGAATGGAGCAGCACCATTCAGCTCAACCATTTTGAAGGGAACTTAATGATCCAACACATTCGTTTTGCTAATCGTTAAAAGCCAGTACTACGAAGTAAGATTTTTTGCTTCTGTATGTTGTACATTGTTGTTGGTGGTATCTCTTTGACTTTAAGCTGACCTAGCGTAGTGTATAGTTTTGTGGCAGATCTACATCGCCACATGCGAACTTCGCATCACACTGTCGTCACAAAAAATCCTGCATCGCGCAAGCAGAGTTTACCGCGCAACTTATAGGATATATACAACGTCCCGACATCAATCATCGGGCCACCTACTCCCGACGGAAGGGGAGCGAAACCCAAAGACGGGTCCCAAAGTTTTGGGAACGGGAGACCGCATCCTCGGGCAAGGCGCGGAATACCCCTGCACCGACTCCTCACGCCCCCTACGCGGAGACGTCTACGAGTGAATCGTTGGGCAGTTGCCCACAGATACGACACCCGTCTGGTCGGAGAATCCTCCCTTTTCTATGGAGGATGAGTGAACTTTATACCCTGTTCCTCATACCTTTAAAGTTTCAATAAAATACGAGGCCAGCTTATACTGGTTTTGTTAGCCTAAAGGTACAAGATTTTTTTATAAGTAACCAGCTTTTGCCAGCGGCTTCGCCCGCGTGAAGGTCAGATTATCCTACGGGAACGTACTACCTACATAAAAAATATTCTATGTCCAAATCCAGGTCATGATCTACCCGTATACCAAATTTCATCTAAATCTGTTCAGCCATTTTTGCGTGATTGAGTAACAAACATCCAAACATACAAACTTTCATATTTATAATATAATATATATATTACTAGCTTCTGCCCGCGGTTTCTTTTTTTATGGTGTACATAATAATGAGTATTCTATTCTATTCTATTCTTCTCTTACGTGGATGTCGGAAATTATCCCACGAGAACGTGCTACCGGGACAAAAAGTAGCCTATGTCCTTTCCTAGAATGCCATCTATCTCCTTGCCAAATTTTATCGAAATCCGTTCAGTGGTTTAGGCGTGAAAAGGTAACATACAGACAGAATTACTTACAAATTTATAGTATGGATAGTAGGATTGTTTTTTTTTTATAAACTCAATATATTTGCTATTTGGTCGTAGCACATCGCAAGATTGTCAGCTAAACGCGAAGCTCTAGGCTCCATTGACCTCAACCCTCATAACAAACTCCGATCACCTAACCGAAAGCAATCAACGTACTATAAATAAATGTTAATCTATAGTCTATTATAATATTAATTAACACGTTTAATTGTTGTAGTGTACGTGAAGATCATTGACCTTGACCTTCGGGTCGCTGCGACGTGCGCCCACGCATCGCGACATCTGTGCTACGAGTTTGTTGCACAACTAATACTATGTGTCGACGCGACGTAAGCGGAGCGAGCGGTGTCAACTTAGGGGTGCTAGTTACAAGTTCGGTGTGGCATGATTCGGCATAGTCGGGCGCAAAATCGAATATTATTATGTAGGTTATAGATATAAGTTTAGGTAAAATCCTCTCTACCTAGCTGGAATTGTGAAGAGCTGACCCGAACATGATAAATCGAAAGATGATGCCGAACGTATTTTGCCGATCAGCACGAGCCGAAGGAAAGCCGAATATGTGTAGTAATTGCTTTAGGCGTGTCGACCCGAACATGTGTGTAGTACCCCTTAGAGCGATAGGTGCGATAATTACTCATGTTTAGTGTTATCCTTAAATAAATAGATAAGTATTTGAATTCATTAAAAAAGAAAATGTAACTAGGTAATAATAATAATGAACATAATATTTACTTATAAAAAATGCTTGTACCTGTAGGCCGGACATCAATGTTAACAAAATGACATGACCTATAAAATGCTAATAAATAACGGTGAAGTCGGAAGATTCAAAAAAATATACTTGAAACTAGCTTTTGCCCGCGGCTTAGCTCGCGTTAATTTAGACTTTGACTATCAATTCGGGTTATAATTCAATCATGATCGGAAGACACGTGGCGCCATCTATTATCATAAGAACGTTATTGTTGTTTTCCTCGGGAACAGTACTTTTTTTCGGGAGGAAAGGTACCCTATGTCCGTTTCTGTACACCTGACAACGTATATGCAAAATTTCAGGATGATCGGTTCAGTGGTTTAGGCGTGAAAAGGTAACAAACAAACAAACAAACTTACTTTCGCATTTATAATATTAGTTAGGATTAGGATTAGGAAGTTAGGAAGTTAGGATTACGCAACATTATATCTAGGTATACATAAAAATAAAAATAAATTGCTGTATGCTAAGTCTTAATTAATTTTATTAATTATTGAAATTAGGAGCATCGAGGATGTACCTACCTACTACCGGACTTGGGTGAGTACTACTAAAATAGTTATGACAGTTAAAGCCTCCTTGCCGGATTGCCGCCGTGGGATCTGGAGGCAAAGGTCCTCGCGCACGTTTGGGAGTGGCGCGAGGAGGCGAAACGCCGGGGCGTAACTCCGCTGCCGCGAGAAATCACGGCACAGCGGACAGAGCTCCGGCGGGATCTTATGGCGGCATGGAGAGTGCGACTGTCGCAACCCAGCGCAGGGCACGCCACAATTGCGGCGGTAAGACCCCTCTTTGAGGAGTGGCTTGAGAGGCGCCACGGCGTCCTCACCTTCCGCCTGACGCAGGTCCTCACCGGACATGGCTGTTTCGGGAGGTTCCTGTTTCGTATAAGGCGGGAGGAAACGCCCGGGTGTTATCATTGCGTGGATCGACCGGAGGACACGGTGGAGCATACGGTGGAGGTCTGCCCGGCTTGCGTCCGGCCCTGGTTCAGGCCATGGTACGGAGCGAGAGGGAATGGGAAGCCGTCACCTCCTTCTGCGAAGCAGTAATGCTCGCGAAGGAGGAGGCGGAGCGCGAAAGGGAGAGGCAATCTCTGCGCCCTCGCGCCCCTAGCCGCCGCAGGAGGAGGAGACACCCTGGGCGTCGGGAGTCGATTGCCGACTCCCGGCCACCGTAGACGCGGGCTTGCGGACGGCGAGCAATGGGCAGCTCGCCGTCCGGTAAGGACCAGGCCCGGGTCGACGGCGCGTCGTGTTCCACGCGCGCCTCAAAGAGATGTCAGCAAAATTGACGGGGTCCGATAGGCCGATGCCTGCCGGGGTCGCGGATTGTTCGAAAGAGTTACCGTGGCCCTGGCGCACAGGCAACTGAAGGAACACGGGTGGGTTTTAGTCAGTAAGAGTCTGACACGCCCTTCCGCTCCGCCCAGAGCGGGAGAGGTCATTTGATGATTTCCCACCAAAAAAAAAAAAAAAAGTTAAATACATGGAATTAAATAACGACAAAAGTCAAAGTGAAATAATTTATTTCAAATAGGCACATAAAAGGCACTTTAGAACGTCAAAATTTACAACGACATTATAATTTCCAAAAAATACAGCCGTTGTTACGAGATTCATAATTATGTAGGTATATTTTTGGAATAAAAAAGAACTACGTGCCAATTAAACTTATCAGACAAATCCAGCGAAATAAATTGCACACCCAGGGAAACCAAAGCAACAAGAAACACAAAAAGAAAACGCCTATTAAGGTACACCGGTCCACTAGCGCCACTCCTTAAAAAATATTATTTCGTGACTGAGAAAGAATTTTGAATAACGTCTCAATCAGCACCCTCGGTAAATGCGTCTAGAATTTTCTAATACCTTTAATAAACTTTCATATTGAGACACGAAGCAACAAAATTCGATCTAAAGAAAAGCAGCCACATTCCTCTAGATCATATTTTGTTGCTTCGTGTTTCAATATGAAAGTTTATAAATGGTATTAGAAAATTCTAGACACACTTATCGAGGGTTTTGATTGAGCCGTTATTCAAAATTCCTTCTCAGTCACGAGATAATATTTTTTTTAAAGGAGTGGCGCTAGTTGACCGGTATGCGCCCTATTAAGATGGTCATTAATACAGTGAACTCTTTAATAGTGTGTAATTGTGTATAACGTGTACCTATATAAATTTAATTAATCATGTATTAAATTAAATATTTTTAAAGCCATAAATGAAGTTATAGCTTTCTTCTTAGTGTGTTGATGGTCATCTATATTGATTCGGCCCAGGAAGTAGCCACGAGTTTCGCGAAATAAGTGGCGTCCATCAATTCCTGTAGCATACAGGCATCAAGCTAATAAAGTCCATTCCTGTTCCTCGTTCCACGTTCTATTTTCATTTGTCCATTGTTTGCAGTTGATCCTTGTAAAATGCAGTTTAAGAGGGCGCAGCAAGACAGAAAAAAATCAAGTTTCACCTGCGCCTCTTTGCCTACCCCTCTCATCAAACACGACAAAAACAAAACACAATCCCTTTCCGCCAGCAGAAACTTATCGCCTGGCGTATATTTAGGCATTTGAATTTGAATCTTGTGTGTAGTGTGTATACGCAAAATAATCAGATGAAACTGTTTTATTCAATTTACCTATGTGTACAAGTAGGTATATTATTAAATATTATTGTATGTCCGTGAATCTGTTACCGATGCTGGTGGGATGTTAGATTGGAGATTAGACTGACTAAAATGAAATAAAGACTAAATCTTACTTCAAGATACGGCCTATAAATTTTCGATTCCGAATTGAAAGACAAACCTAATGTTGTAGTTGAAAAAATATTGTTCCATACATTATGTAAAAACAATTAATTATTATTATTAAAAGTCAACGTCTTAGAAGCTCGTTTTTTTTACAGCTCCAAAGGACCGTTTATCTAAGTATTTGATATCAATTTCAACTTGATACCCCCACGCATCCCTGAGATAAGCAGTCAGATAGATGGATAACAAAGTGATCCCATAAGGGTTCCGATTTTTTCTTTTTAGGTACCGAACTCTAAAAAGCAAAGCACTTCCATCAAAGTACTATAATACTACATACTCATGATACTACCTACATGATGGTGAAAACAATTTCGATAAAATTGCTTTTTTGATGATATAAAAGCGTATAATTATAATCGCATCACTTACCTTCCGCTTTTTTACTTGGAGAAAATGAAATCAATTGAACAAAAATGTCAATAAAATAAGAAAATAAACATTCGCAAATAAATTAAAATCCATATGATACATCCCGTTGACCTAGAATCATGATTTTTTGGCAAGAAGCAAGGTCTCACAACACAGATAGGTACCTCGAATGGTTTTTCAATTAAAATATTTAAACGAAGTATGACCATTGTCCACTCCCTTTATTTTCAATGAAATTCTTCAGTGGGTAAAACATCTATTTATTTTGCCTATACTATACGCGAAGCTTGAATTCATTATCTTAGATCATAGTCATGTTTTGGAACTAGAAACTCAATGCTGGCGTGACAAAGTTCAAATTCCAATGTAACCAAATTTGATTTAGGGCCTTGTACAAGTTGGACGTCACGACGTCTTCGTGGAAACCAGTGTTAACCAAGTAAAAAAATATAATGGTATATCGTGGATATTGCATTGCAGGATCGTGCAAATTCAATTAGCAACAGGGTTATCAAGTAAAAAATTATATTGGTATGGTGGATTTTGCACTGTATTGTGCAAAGTCAAATGGCATGTGTCATGAAAACCTATCCTGCGTGGAGCGCGAGTAGAAAAAAGTCCTAGCCGAAAACATTTGTGAAAAACAGGCCAATTTCGGAACAAATAACTAAGGTACATTAGTCGGCTTTACCGACAAAATAATTGGCATCTATTTATATGGGTGCCAAAGAAAGTCGAAAGTTTATTAGGTTCCTCTTTTGTAACTGTTGAAACTTTAGCTTTGAAAAGCAAGCCGACAGTCCCAAACATTGTGATCCGTCACAATCTTTACTCATCCCCACCATAAGAAGGGATCGAGTCACGAGAACACTATCCGTATGAAAATTGTCATGTCCCGTGCACACCGTTTCGTACTTGTGTCCGCAATAAACCCTATTTTAGTTTTCCGATTTATTTATTTTGTAAACTCCAATAATATTATTATACCAATAACCTACCCATATGTTAAATTTCGAGTTTCAACTTGATTCGGGGGTTATGGTCAAAAGTCGCTCGAAATGGGTCGTCTAAGGTTACCCCTACACGAAGTTTATCAACGAAAGTGGGAGTAAACGAATTTGGTTCTTTATTTAATAGTAATAAGATCTAAAATCTCCAGCACGAACTCTATGTTGTAAATTTTCTCCGGAAGAAAATTGACGGAAGTGGAGAACAATGGCGCTAGTTGTACTATACCAGTCAAAAATCTGTCAAATAATTGTATGTCATCTTGAGTTTTCAAATATCAACATTGAATTATTATAATATTTTTATTTTATAGTTTAGCCGCGGTATTTATTTAGTTTATCAATTCTTGACGATTTTAATAATCGTTTCGGAAGTGGTTTTAGTGATTGTTTCATGTTTTGTATTTCACAGTTTCATTCCAACAATGTGATAAATTACGAAAATATTATTTACGCAAATAAATTAAATCGCAGAGCAGCAGAAAATTCAAGCGCAGTCCTCTCGTCTCAACAGAGCGACGGCGACTGATTTGTGAAACAAAAATATGCTTGAAGTTCCCGCAACGTGCGACGGAAGATGACTTCTTCCACGAACTAAAAACGTCGTAAGTGCTTAAAGCTTGTAGTCGTAATAATACCAAAAATAAAAGGAATTTCAAAAAATGCCTGCACAATTTTTTTCGCCTCGTCTTAATACAAATAATCGTTAAAAAATTATCCTATTAGTCATTAGCATATTAAGTACAAATTGAAAAAACGTCAAAATTTGGGGTAACTTCGTGATGTTATTTTATCGTGAAAATTTTAACGTATTGTGTTTCTGTTCCACAAAAAGTTTGAAAATATCATGTAGTTACTCATACTATTTTTATTTTATACCTAAGTCTTATGAATTTCATGAAAAATTAAATTGAAGATAGGCAACTTTGGTTACTACCCGCTCTTAAGTAGCTTATGCGGCCTACCCAAATGTCCTTTCTTTGTTATTGTTCGTCGAATCGTTGAGCTCCTTAAGTTCTAAGTCGAGCTGCACGATTACTGACAAATGCGTGCACTGACTGGACAGGTCTACTCCATCTGTGTGGTTCTTTCCTCAAAAGACCATTTCAGATACCAATCTGCATGGTCTTCGCATGATCTGACCAAGATTATGTCTGGACTTTAAAAGAGACTCTGACCTCTGAGTTTGTTTCTGCCTTTTTTCTCAGAGTAGTCAGATAGGAAACGCCGACCTCATCTAGTTTAAAAAACAAGATTGATGTGTAAAAGTGTTTTTACAAACCTACTTACAGAAATAACATCATTTATCATTTATAAAATAATGACATTCAGCTGCATTTGCAATCATACAATGGGGCTTGATCCCCACATCGACTGCTTAGTCTTTTCTCAACTATATTAGGTTCCGTTTCCAATTTAACCAGATACTTCTGAATAGACTTATTTAACGTGGAGCGGCTGCCTATGTTATCTCCAAAACCCAGCATAAGCAACACGATAGCCTTGGTAAAGGGAAGAAAGAAAAATAGGTTTATTTGTCACAGAAACACGTGCATACAAAAAAGATAATTAATTAGCTCTGGTAACAATGTAAAATAAAAATAAACAAAATGGATCTATAATCACGAGCACAAAACAGAAATAGTCGACAGCTGCCCGTCATGACTGTGACAAGAAGGCTTCCACTCAGCACGATGCTGTGCTATGGGGGACCCACAGCACAGCGCTGATTTTCAGTGGTTACCCAAAAAGGAGGTACGGAAACGAAGTCAGGTTTAATGATTGGTAGTGTATGTAAGGGGAGAGCCTTTACCAAGAGTATCTTGTTGCTTATGCGTTTGGCGATAATGTGTCCCGATTCCTTCGCACACAGCTGCGTTTTTATCGTCCGATAGTTAGTGATAAGAATTCTTCGTATGATGATAAACCATAGAAAAAAACTGGACACTCGTACAGACATGTAACCACTACTAGTTAGAATACCACTCGGTAAAACCAAATTTTTGAGGTACTACTAGCAGTAACGTTATAAACGGACGGACGTTATTGGACGGCACGGTTGGCGCAGTGGTTAAGTGATTGACTACTGCGCTGCGTTTTGCGGGTTCGATTCCCGCACGGAACAAATATTTATATGACCTACAAGTAGTTGTTCCGGGTCTGGCTGTTTGTGTATGCGAGTTTAAATGTTTGTAAACGAACCCACAATACAGGAGAAATTCCTAGTGTGGGGCAAAGTTTAAAAAAAAAAAACTCTGTTTTGCGTAAGATCGTATGCGTCCTAATACAAAATGTTCTAAAAACTCATATCGGAATATCGCAGGACGGAGGAATGCAAGCTTCCTACTTCTATTGCGTCGATATTATCGCAGCAGTGTGTAACTTCGTGGCCGTCCTAATACAAAAAGTACAGGGCCGGCAGTCTCGACATAGATACCGACAAAAATCTGTCGCTAAATCGTATCGATGTCAAAGGTCAATGGGCAATTAGTATGGGATAAAAACCCACGGCGGACAGAAATGAAATTGTGAAGATATATAGATAAATGTCTCTAGTTTATCATGGTAAGGGTCGCTTTCTTGTGGGTTGTGGGAATTTTGAAAAAAAAAACTTTTTTACATTTCACATTATTTATTCGGCATGATCAATATCCACTGTGATTTCATCTAAAAATACGGCAGGGGCTTCGATTTGTTGTTGGTGCCTAGCCCAGGATAAAAAATAAACTATACTGGCAATATGCGCGCAGCTCCCGACGGTACGGCGGCCGTGTATACACGAGCAGTAGTAATCTTCAACACTTTGTCTTCCTTGTCTCGCTGGATTTATCAAAATATATGTGTAGTATTGTCGCGCTCTGACATGTCGCGACTGAATTCGTCCTCTTATTAATATTTTATTGTTTATTAAGCCTTGGTGACGATAGAGCTCTATCAAGTAGACACCATTTGGTCTCATGTGTTCATGGCAGTACGACCTGGCCAGTCTTAAATGATAGCTGCCCAATGTGAATAATATAAGTTCTTCATAGGTTAGCTGTGGGAAATCTCTAAAATCTGGATTGTTTCCATCTAATGGCATGAATGCAACTCTTTGTCTATTTATGTTGTTTTCAATTACGTATTGCGCCAGTTCGTTCTCTCTATTCATGTTGTCATTTATAATGTTAATAAACTGCTCGACGTATACACTATCTTCATACGGACGCCTGGTAGCGTTGATAACTGCTGCCGTGATTTTGAAGTCCGCCATCATATTTCGCATAGCTACATTGAAATACGTATGTCGAAATATTTTATAATCTTTTTTAAAACGGTCATTTATGGCCTCGATTACCCATCGACACATTGTAATCAATCGTGACTTATTGGCATCTACCGTCGTCAATTGTTCTCCTCTTCCTGCGGATGGTGGCATATGTGGAACATAACCACATTCTTCAATTAAAGGAATTGAATCTCGAAATCCACGATCTAATATAAAAATGTCATTAGGTCTTAAAAACTAAAGCCAAGGGGATTCTTCACTTTGTAACAGATGACGCAGGATTGAGGCATCTGACGTTGTCGCTGGGTATGGCCCCACTACGTCTATTATATAGCCATCGGTGCAAACGACCAGAAAAGGCTTCACTAAGTTTCTGAATTTGTGAAGACTATAAGTTTTTCTTTGAAATAAAAAATTCGCACTTTTTTGGACATACAAGTACGTTCCGTCCATCACAAAAATTCCATTTTCATTTTGGTTACCACCAAAAATATGGCTCGGGATCGAAAGGTTTCTGGCTACTGAATCTTCTCGAGTTAAATGATCCAAGCCCAAATACCGCGGCACAAAATCTTCAGTTAAGCATTGTCTAGCTATTTGTAGCTTTCTCTCAAATGTTCTTCTAGACATATTGAATTTTGATGCTAAGCGCTCATCCGAATCGCCGGTTCTTATTTTTACCAAATAAACCCCTAAAACGGTGGCAGGATATTCAGATCTGACACGAAGAGATGGAGTTTGTTGTAAAATGGTGTTAAATTGAATTTTAGTTACAGACGTCCAAAAATGCAGCTCGTCATCATCAAATTCTTCAATATGTTCAAAGTCCATTTGGTTTCGACGCTCATATCCCCATTTGTACAGACTTATTAAGTCTAGCACGTGTGCACTATTAAAGTTTTCATGGGTTATCTGACCATTCGCAAGCATGTCCCAATCATTTGCCATTATATGGGGCTGGCAAGCTCGTGCTAAATGATAAATGATTTTATTTCTGTAAGTAGGTTTGTACAAACACTTTTACACGTCAATTATGTTTTTTAAACTAGATGAGGTCGGCGTTTCCTATCTGACTACTCTGAGAAGAAAGGCCGAAACAAACTCAGAGGTCACAGTCTCTTTTAAAGTCCAGACATAATCTTGGTCAGGTCATGCGAAGACCATGCAGATTCTCAGATTCCATGCTAGATCGGGTACATATAAATTGTGATTATGTATTAGATAAAATCTAATACATAATCACAAACCTCGTGTAACAATGTTCCTGCAGTTTTGAAATATGCAGCGTCGTGCAGTATTTGATGCTCGTAAATATCCAGGAATAGTAAGTAAACCTTGACCCTCGACTGCTATTCCTTGATCAACTTGATTATGTGGCTGCCCTTGTGTATGCTGATTGTGCACAGCGCGATCAAATCTTTGCCAGCAAGGATGACATATTGATCTAGTACCATCAAAAGGAATCTGAAATAAGTTAAAATATAACAGTTAATGTTTGTCAATTACGAGACATTGATTTTTGCAATATGGCTATCCGCTGACTAACGATTGGGACAGACAAAACTGATAAAGCATGCTAATACAAAACTTACCTCGTGTGGTATTATTTCTTGTAACAATAACACTGCGTGATTCCGATATCTTTCTAAAAACAGTTCTGTTAGTATGTGTTTTCGGCGACGTAACACGGATCGGTTACACACTACACAATTATTACTTCTATCCATATCAAATAAATTCCAAACAAACAGCAAAAAATCAGGTCCAGTAAACGTACGGAGGTAGTCGATAAAAACAATAGATAACAAGTAAGCGCACAGATCACAACGAAAGACAACGAAGGACTGCGATGATACGGTCGAAACAGTGCGCCAGCGCAACGAGCGAGACGTGACCTAATGTGTGAGAGAGAGGGGAGCGAACGTATACCTGCCGATTTGATCACGCGGGACGCACATGCACTCGCCAAAACTTTTAGTAGCTATTGAATAGAACGACAACTTATACTATTACTTAAATAAAGTATTAGATTTTTTTCATAAATATATTTTTGGTTCAAACTTTGTTCTCCCATGGATTCCAAATAAAGTAACCTTATACATACAATGTTAATTGAATTTATACTCTTTCATTTTATACCATTTTCATTCATGTCCGCGACCGGGTCGGATTCCGCCCAATGACCTTTCTTTAATAGATTTTCAACCTTATGCGTTGGATATAAAGTTGAAAATCTATTAAAGGAATTTGACATCGATACGATTTAGCGACAGATTTTTGTCGGTATGTAATGTCGAGACTGCAGGCCCTGCAGTCTCGACATTAGATAGCGACAAAAATCTGAGTGACTGAGTGTCGTCTGCCTATGATCTACTAAGCTTGATTCCAACATTGTTCAAAAAAGAGTAGGTATCTAGGCGGTAAAGTAACCACAGACACCACAGTTTTCGATCTGCCTATCGCCCTCCAAACATTGAAATTAGTTGAACTAGTTATGATTACTATAAGCCGTTTGCCGTGAGAAGTTGAAAAACTCGTTAGACTTCCAAATAGTGTCATTGTAATATTTATGAGCGAAAAGAATGATCGGTCCACTTTCATAGTTGATGTTGTGTAAATGCATACCTCGGTTTTAATGAAGCGAGCGGTTTGTTTATTTTGAGCTTTGAAAGGATAAGGCGTCTTTTGTACTCAGGAGCATAATGTTTTTTTCTTATAAATATCATACACATCATCATCATTATTTTAGCTGAGAGACCTCCACTGCTGGACATAGGCCCCAAGTATCGCCACATCGACCATTCCTGTCCTTTTCGAAATCAGCGCATTCCCGCGACCTTCACCAGGTCATCGGTCCACTTTGATCGACCTACCAATGCTGCGTTATCATACACATGGTTGCAAGATTCTCAAACACGGGAAATTGAAGAAGTTGATGCATGAAGAACCTAAATACAGCTTCCAGAAAAGACGGTACATAAATCCTATTCAGTGAACTGGCACCAGGCCCTACCTATGAACATTGCTGACTGGCCCATTTAATTTTTTACCACGGAATGAGATTCTCGAGAGAGAAGACAACAAAAGATTACAAGCAGTCTGTTGATAGCAGTAAGATGTAATAAGTATAATAATTGTATTGTGATAGATAACTATTTTACCTTCAGAGGGGCTCGTGGCTTAATAATAACGGCTGCACGGGTCGACCAAAGGTTAAGCTATGCTTGCCACGGTCGGTTCTTGGACCATCCGTTACAATCAAGACCCTTTTCTGCCTCGAAAATTACGTTAAGCTGTTGGTCCCGTCTGTCATTCATAGATCTTTGACAGTCGTTACGGGTAGTCAGAAGCCCAAAAGTCTGACAACCAGTCTTACCAAAGGATATCGTGATACACAGTAACTGGGTTGTGGAGGTCAGATAAGCAGTCGCTTCATGTAAAATGCTGGTATTCAGCTGCATCCAGGTAAACGGAAAGCCGACCGTAATATAGTTGGAAAAAGGCTGGGCAGGTTGATTTATATTTACTACTTTATCTTCGGGATGTCACAGCCCTCATTTTTGAATAAGATTTATGAATGTAAAACGAAATCTTCAGAGGTTTGGGTGCATAAGGGCCTGCACATTGACGGCACGACACGGTAAGGAATTTTTATGCAACGAATAGAAATATAACTTAAGAGTATGACAATAAATTTGGAATTTCAATGAGGATGCCTAAGGACGTCGGCATACCGCGGCATCGTTGCCGTCAGCATGCGCTTGCATGTAGTGATGCCGAAGGACCCTCTGCCGTGTCGTGCCGCTAGTGGACGCAAGCCCTAATATTGCTAAAAAGGTGTGAGGTATTGTTTGCATGCAATGAGGGTTTTCATGAAAATTTACGCCACCAGTTGGCTCCACTTTGACAAGCGGTCTTCCATTTCAACAGTAAATAAAAAATATATGATGACGTTCATCATTCGTTCATCAATCAGTCACGACTAAAAAAAATATAGGCGCTTTGACACTTGACAGGTGCCCGGTATTCTTGGACCAATTATCTTACGAAATTGGTCCGAGCCCTCATTAATTAGCGCTAGTGAAGATTTTTATCATAATTATCGATTATTTCAACGTAAATGACCGATGATGAGCAAATGATTTGCAAACGAACGCATTGCGAACTTCAGTTTTTTCTTAATTAGTCAATTATTATGCAACGAATATAGGTAATGTGTAGGTAGGTCTGTGCTAATTTGCGTATATTTGATGCATATTTTTTTTGCAAGATTTATGATTTCGGATGACCTATATCAACTTTTGCTCAGTGTATGAGTAATATTGAAAATTAAGATTACGTACTACTGAAGAAAACCGTAACACAAAAAAAAACTTAAAATAAGAGTAGAAACTCATAATTTTACATCACCCACCTTCGTCACAAATTGCATTTAGCGCTAATTTAAAACTCGTTCTATTTCTGACAATAGTTTGAAGATGACAGAGACAGAATGCAGTTTTAAATATACCGTTTTCACCGGTAAATGTATTTAATCATTTGTAGTGCAAGTGGACCTCACTCTACGTAAGAAAAATAATTTAGATAAATGTTTCGTTTAGAACCTCAGAATATAATACCTATTACACAAATCACGACTCTAGTCTACAGCCTTGCATATTAATTTGGTTACCTTTTATAAAAGAAACCATTTCTCTCTTTAATTATTTTCAAAGAGATTATTAGCCTTCTTTCTCTTTAATATGAACCTCACGATTCTTCACAACCCAAATTATATCTTATTCATTTTAAACACTCAATCAACACACACCCCTTTTGTATCTCAACAATACGTACGTACAATTTCTCTTTTTCGCAAGCAGAACTGCCATACCCGTACACAAAGAGACAATGCGTATATTACCTATGGTGCCATGATTTATGGTGTAAAAATGGTGGCTGCAAACATAGCAAGGACAAGCCTTTCACTTGACAAAGTAATGCTAAGTTATGGCGCAGATAATAATACACCGTGTTCTGGACGATATACAAGAAACTTCGACCAGATGTTCAGACCATGGAAATAAGCATTTTTCATTATGGACACATTAATGAATTCTTATTTTTTATTTTTTTATTAATTGTCATACAAACTAAGTACCTTGACGTAACTCACCCGATATGCATGCCTCTTTATCCGAATTCGCAACTTCGTATTTTCATTCATAAGATTTGGCGGGCTGAAACTTGTCAAAACTTGAAAAATTTTGAGAGTTGAAAAAAATAATTAACGTGCAAATGAAATGCAAATAGCATTCAATAGATTTATCATTTTAATTCTACTAAGCGGCAACAAGCCAAATTAAGACCCTTTCTTACTGCATAGCTCAATTAAATTAAATTAAATTACAAATAATCTTTGTAATGAAGCCTTTTTAAGTATTACTTCCTTTGTTAGATTTTATTTGTAAAAGCTATAGAAGCGTTTGCCAAAGTTTATGGATAACGTGAAGAAAACGGTGTATAACTTAAAGATTGTCAATCTATGTTTCAATTAGGATTATAGTATGTATCATTGACTTCTTGATTGCTTTACCACTTTTATTCAAACTTCACTAAATTATCCAACACACACACCTTAGCACAAGCCCAACGTAAACCACTGCTAGCAGAATGTATTTTTTTATTTCTTACATCCTCAATCTGTAATGTAACCTTTATAACTTCGCAACATTCGCACTACAGAGACACAAGATATAAGCGACGCTTAGTTTGTGGCTCACCGAATATGTCACATTGTACTGTTACTTTTTGATGAATAAACTTTATTATTTTAAATACTTACAAATTATTATTATTATTAATATAGACCAATGGACCTTGTCGTTTTATGACGAGCATGTGGCATTTAACCTGGGTGCCAACCTGAAGTTAGATAGTTAATTATTTCGACACGGTCCCAATTTCGAAAAACAATAGTTCGACTACTCATTGCTTCGATAGAACATAATTATACCCGTCTACGCTAGGCGAGCCGAGTACGAACGGAGCACGAATTCGCGTAGCGTTGACGGATTTAAGAGCGGCCAACCCGTCATACTTTTCATACAAAAGCTCGTACGTGATTATAGCGTTGTAACACATGTATGTAATTGATGACAAATAAATTTAATACTAATTACAATAATATTTTTCTTTTTTTTTCTATTGAATTATTATTATATTTTTATTATAATGTAATAATTTATAATAAATTAATTATAATAATAATAATTTATTCAGACAACCATTGATCCATTACATTTGAATTTACGTTTATATTGTTAGTATGAACTTAAAAACTATGTTAGTACCTAATACCTAAGACTTAGTCCTCTGGATGAGCGGGAGAGGTAATTTGATGATTTCCAAACCAAAAAAAAAAAAAAAGTCCTCTGGATGAGGCTCCACACCAGTGGGCTGTCTAACTTATTGCCTATGACATTCAGGATGCTGTTACTGCTGCCACGCAATCTGCTTTGCAGTGAGGCTGTCTTTTTGCGCCAGGTGGCATCAAAGCCGTCTGTGGGCGAGTCAGCGAACATTGTTGACGCACTGCAGTAGCGCGGCAGACGTAACAGCGCCCTGTAGGCCTGGTTAAACTCGACGCGCAGAGAATTGTAAGCCCTTTGGGTATATCTGAACCACAGGCTCGCTGAGTACAGAGATGTACAATACGCTTTGAATAAAGTTACTTTCACCGTGTTTGTACATCGAGCGAACCTGCGGACCAGCATGTTCACCCGTACTGACAATGCCCTGCGCTCCCTCTCCATATCTACATCACCTCCAAGACTTTCGGTAACCACATACCCAAGATATTTGAATTGGTATAATTGATTAAGAGGAATACCATTGAGTAAGACTGGTGGGAACAAATTGGAACAACAGTTGGGCACTTTGTACCCACCTTGATAAATGATAAATGATTTTATTTCTGTAAGTAGGTTTGTACAAACATTTTTACACGTCAATCATATTTTAGAACTAGATGAGGTCGGCGTTTCCTATCTGACTACTCTGAGAAGAAAGGCCGAAACAAACTCAGAGGTCACAGTCTCTTTTAAAGTCCAGACATAATCTTGGTCAGATCATGTGAAGACCATGTAGATTTGAGTCTGAAATGGTCTTTTGAGGAAAAACTACACAGAATGAGTAGACCTGTCCAGTCAGTGCACGCATTTGTCAGTAATCGTGCAGCTCAACTCAAAACTTAACTGAAGGTCATGCACTCTAACTTCTTAACATTATAACTCAGACCGTGTGTGGCCGCATACTTTTCACAAACGGCAAGCAACTTCTGCAATGCACAAATCTAGGGAGCCAGCAGCACCATATCATCGGCATAGCTAAGGTTGTTCACACTGACACCATCCACATAGCACCCTACGGGCTGACCGGGGACTGAGTTCCTCGATTAGCGAATTTACGTATAGGTTAAAAAGCAAGGGCGAGCTTAACCCCCCCTGCTTCACTCCGCATTCCAGTATGTATTCACTAATATAAAATAGGTACGATTACCAGCTGCAGAGTCTGTGCTTATTCTTAAGCAGTTAAAAGTTGTGGTTAGACGAGCAATTATAGGCAGGCGGTCATTCATACTTGACACACTAAACGATGTTGCTACAGGTTTTAAACAAAGCCTCAAAACTATTAATTTTGTGGGCTGACATGATTTTGTTGTGGTTTTAAAGGATGACTTCATTTTTAAATACAATATTTCTTGTAGAACTACGTATAGCTGAAGAAACAAAATTTTGTCTTGCAATAACGATGAGCTGGCTATTATTGGTAGACTATGTAAAACTTGTGATGGGTTTGGGTAAGCTATATATGGGTTGTATTACTGAAATTTGTCAGTAATCGTGTAAATTTGAGTGGACCTGTCCAGACAGTGCACGCAATTGCGTGCACTGTCTGGACAGGTCCACTCAAATCTGTATGTTTCTTTCCTCAAAAGACCATTTCTGACACCAATCTAACGTGGTCCTCAAATGATCTGACCAAGATTATTTCTGGTTTTTTATATACCTACACATTGACATTGTAGAATTTTATAAATATTGACATGAATACTTACTTGGTAAAATATTATATTATTATTTTAATTATTGTGAATGTAAAAACTATGTGGGTCATTATTTTTTCTTCTTCTCATATAATTTTAGTCATGGTCTGGTAATTTGAGTAATTTATGCGGCCTACCCAAATGTCCTTTCTATGGTATTGTTCGTCGAATCGTTGAGCTCCTTAAGTTCTAAGTTGAGCTGCACGATTACTGACAAATGCGTGCACTGACTGGACTGGTCCAGTCTTTCTGTGTGGTTTTTTTCCTCAAAAGACCATTTCAGACACAAATCTAAGTGGTCTTCACATGATCTGACTAAGATTATGTCTGGACTTTAAAAGAGACGAGCTTGTTTCTGTCTTTCTTCTCAGAGTAGTCAGATAGGAAACGCCGACCTCATCTAGTTTTTAAAATATAATTGACGTTTTTAAAGTGTTTGTACAAACCTACCTACAGAAATAAAATCATTTAGCATTTAAAAAAAAATGGTTAAAATTATGATTATGAAAAAAAAAAACGCTACATACTGCCAACCCTAGGCTAGGATATTCTCTTAAACTTTCTGTAACTACCCGTCTACGCGACAGCAAAGTAATGTATGATTTTTACGCGTATCCCTACATACCTTTGTTTATATAAGGATCTTTACATAAGCTTCTTCAAAGATATTTTTCAGTCGTTTGATATTTCTGTTACACTTCAAAGTATACCATAATTCAATCAGGCCTCCTGTATAATCTCCGTACTATATTTATCAATTAAATTAAGACATAATTATGAGACTGTTGAATGAGTGCAGAATTCTAAAGAAAATATGAGATTCTTACTGGTTAGCACACAAGAGAAATACCTCCCTACGAATTATAAACTGTTGAAAAACATTGTCATGTTACTTAATTTACGATTTGGCTAGATTTCACTATCTAGACCGTCTAGACGTATCGTTAATAATATTAATTATGCGACAGCGTGTGATATTGTATTAGTTTCACGCGACACCTAAAGCTGTATAGAAACTGGGCCGTAATTCCCTATGTTGTCATCTCTTAGCTGCCACGGCTTATTTTAATTTAATTTAATATTTGAATTGTTTTTGTCTCTTTATTACGGTCGCTTTCAACGTTCTGCATCGTTCTCACATGCATAATTTCAACATGAATGATGTAACCAATATTTTGTTACCATATTTTGATTTAAAAGAGTGTCCATGGAGTATCTTGCCCGTTCTTCTCCATAGGTACCTACTACTCTTTGGAATGGGCAACTAGCTTCATCTTTCTGACTGACCGACCTCTTGAGAATTCAAAAGTGCCTGTAATTGGTTTATTTGAAATAAATGCTTTGAGTTTGAGTTTTGAGTTTGACCACTTAACGATTCCTTACTTCGAAACCACATCAATTCCTTATCTAACCACGACATCTGCTAATAACGTATTCTCTATGATACAATAAACGAAACCGTTTCTACAAGACATGATGTTGACGTGGTAAGATTACGCGGGGAATAATAATTACCATGCAGAATTGGGATCCTACATGTTCAAACAATTCCTTACGGACAATGAATATGCATAACTGACATCAATAAACACTAAATTATTAACATATGGATTGACTAGTCTTAGCACTTGTGTAAGATTAACTCAACTTATATCATCCACGGGAACAAAGGCTTCATCAAAACTTTCAGCTCATTTGTCACTGCTGTTAATCTATATACAATGAGGGCTATCGCGCTTGAGTTCACCGCTAGAGGCGCTAGTGTAGAGTAAGGTCTCTAGATGTCTAAATATGTACTGAACGTTTACTGTTTGCGGGATTTTTTATCACGGTTTTTAACGAATGATTCATAATAGCTGTAATGTTTCTGCCATTCTTGATTAATTATGGCTTAAGATTTAAGTAAAAATTAGGATCTAATTTAGTAGCACTCGAAGGAAGAATAAGATTTGTCTGCTTCATGCTTGCCAATTTTATGAACATTATAATCTAAATATTAATTTGAAGTTTTATAATGTAATAAAATAAACATACAATGAATATAGGGGTACTTAAACATATCCAAAACATCAAATAAAAGTACTGCAACAGGACCTTACTTGACAGTGGCGCCAACTGGTAAGCACGAAAACGATAGCCCCCATTGGATTATTCCACGTGTATGCTATTCTTATTCTTATCTCTTCAAAATTACGCCTCGTAGATATTATTAAGCATACAAAATAGTGACGTTAATTACAGTATTGAATTTATCGAAACACCATCACCTTTACGACATGTCAGTAATAGCGTATGGTGGTGTACAAGTACCAGAACATAAGCCTTCATAAATACTTCAAACAACAAATAAGCCTTCATAAAAAAATGTTTTTGTTTTTAAAGTAGATATTGCATAAAAAATAATTTGAAGTGACAAAAAACCTTTTTTACAAACAAAAACAATTGACTTCCAAAAAAAAAACACTGAAAAACGTGAAAAATAACTTTAATTTCGGAAGTCGGTGTTTTTGGTTGTGTATTTTCGTTTTTGGCCACCGACTTCTTTTGGAATAAGTACGGTTGTTTTTTTGTAAAATTGTTTTTATTTTTCACTTTTTAGTTGTGGTATCTACCCCATACATATTCATATACCACTAATTGGTATGTAAATAACCGTGACAGGAAATTATTAAAACATCATCAATATAAACGAAGTGGAAAAAATACGCAGTATTAAGGATAAAGGCTCCCACAGACAGGCGCGACGCGACAACGCTACACAAAGGCGCCACTCGTCGACACGTGGTGCCTTTGTGTCGGGCGTCGCGTCGCGCCAGTGTGTACGAGCCTTAACTCAATAACTGCTGATCAGAACTTGATCAAATTTAAATGGAACCACATGTGAAGCACCAGGTATCAAATAAAAAAAGAATCATCCTAATCGGTTCACCCAGAAAAAAGTTCTGAGCTAACACACATTTAAAAAAAAAATACAGTCGAATTGAGAACCTCCTATTTTTTTGAAGTCGGTTTTTTTGAAGCAGGCTGTTAAAGAAACTGAAAACTTGTCACACTATTAAAACTTTTCATCTCCTAAAACCTATAGGTACTCGTAGGTACGCATTTATCACATTTTAAAACCAGCGAGACCTTTATCGTCCACAGTATTATTTGCTAAGCGGCTATTATTAAAATTAATGACAGTTTCATCACATGTATTTTTTTTTAAAGGCAGGTTCATCTATGATAATTGAAAAAATAAATAAAATTAAGATAGAAATTAACTTAATCACAAGTTCAGTTCAAGTAGCGCCATCTGTGATATAAGTCGCAAACTATTGTGTTCAGCGTCCTCTGTATTGGGTATAAGTAGGTAGGTATCTCATTCAAAGTTTTTATGCTGAATCTAGGGCAGTGAATGGATTTAATACGTAGTATGCTCAATATCGTGGAGATGACGTTGAAATACATTTTCACCATGATGTAAACGTAAATTATCTAAATTATATTTAGTGAGACCGGGTAGGCAGGATAGTTCGTTGTATCACTATTCACCACCTTCATAATTATGTTGTGCAAACGTGTTCTTTGTCCATTTCAAATGCTTTATCAATAAGCATACTGCCCATGGATGAAAATATTTTTTAGACTGAAAAGAAAAAAAAAAATGTTTTTAGGAACCGCACAGGAAATACAAACAGGTATAAAGGAGTACGTAAAACTAATATTAAAAATTAAAAAAATACAGCCAAGTGCGAGTCGGACTCTTACACGAGGGGTTCCGTACCACAAGGCAAAAACCCGATAAAACACGTTTCTTTTAAGGAGACTTGAATTTTTTACTTTATTCTATTTTTATTATTTGCTGTTATAGCGATAATACAAATAAACACTCTGCGAAAGTTTCAACTGACTATCTATTACATTTCATGAGACACAGCCATTTCATGTCTATCGGCGGATAGACAGACGGACGGACGGATGGACGGTCGGACGGATAGCGGAGGCTTGGTAATAGGGTTCCGTTGGCCGCTCGTCGCGCTACGAGCGGTGCCTTTGTGTCGCCCACGATTCGCAACGCATGTCGCGCCTGTTTGTAGGAGCCATATTTGAAAAATAAATACCGTGATATTTCACAGGATGTGATACATGTTTTTAGACATATTACCTATTTACATACAATTTATAGTTAATAACTTCGCGTTAATAATTTCGCCCACCATAAACAAAAACAAATCAACAAATAGCACCTGTCTCTTATGACAAATAACTTCGGGAACTCATGCGACCAACTTATAGATACCTATCCAAAATAACAAAACAGTTATTTTGTGAATTTTAGCCAACTAGGGAAGTATTGGAGTGCTACTTTGTGGTGAAAGTTTTTATTCGCGAAACAACCCACGCCATAGGCCATTAGACGAACGAAATTAACTCAGAGAGGAAACATAGGGGACGTTAAGGCGACTGTAACCGCATTTGACAAAAAAACGTTTATTCTGACGTATCGTGTCGGCTGAAAAAAGCGCTTTAGCATCGCTCAAGCTGCTTAGCAGTTTTATAATGATCGAAGTTTCTTTATGACAAGATCAGATTTCTCATCAGATAGGGTTTAAGTTGTCAAAAAATATGTTTATTTACATGATGTTATGGTCATGAGTTATGTTCTACCCACTTATTATAAATAACTATTTAAAAATGGCGTACATAATGATTGCGCGACTTATTTTATGTTCTATCAAAATATGGACTTTATCTATTACTTTATTCGTTTTTGATTCAATTAGCTCAATACATTTAATTAGAACAGTCCGTGGTCTGTATACAACTAGACATACCTAATTGCTCTGAAAATTATAGTAGGTTAATAATGTGCCTAAGCGTACTCTTGAGGTAGGTACCTACTTATGCAACATTTTCTGGGCGATCTTTTAAAAACACATCTCCAAATTATTTGAAACAGACGCATCAGCTAATTAGCTGCTAGTGTGTCTTACCAAATAATAATAACTAATGATAAGTGGATTACTCACAACCTTGAAACTCCGTTCTTTAAATTTTTGGGCAAAACTCCAACCTTATTACGATTCCGGTGTGTTTCCACAACTTCGACCGAAAACTGTGAAAACAGTTCTCGAAATAAAGCCCTGACACACCGCCACACTTTGCATAAACAGCCTCTTTATCAAAACTCCGGATTATATTTCACTAAAATAATGCAGAAAATATTAATTCTGGCAATTTGTTTTAATATATTTGCAATTTACAGCGCAATATTGCCCATCCCTGGCTATAAGTCGGCTTTGTAACGCAAATATAAATTGCGCCTATGATAAAATGATTAGCAATTAGTTATAAATGTGCTACTGTTATTTTTCAGCAGGCGCATAAATGTTTTAGGCTTTTGGTTAGTTCATAACGATTTATATACGTAAGTGCTTTTAAAAGCATCATAGATTACATCTAGTAACATCCTAATTTTTCTTTAATAATGCTTACTGAATATACGTAAGGTTTCACCATAATACTGGAATTATTTATTGTAGTTAGACCGAATGGAATTACTACTTAATTTACTAATGGAATTAGTATGTAGGTACTAAAATATAGTCCACAGCAGATTCATCTTCGTAGCACGAGATTATTTAATGTAGTAGGATTGAGCCTCAGAGACCTTCAAAACGCTGACCAGACAAATTCAACACCACAAAACATAAGAACAGAAATACGAAATTACTTAGTTGAATAATGGAATCCTCTAATAAATGATGTTCTGAACAAGAAGTGAACAAATGGGTCCAGGGTGCAGAGGTCCTCGCGGCTTTATTAATCAGTTATAGAAGCACCCGACAGTTTGTTAGCCAGGAGATAAAAATCTTCGCTTTATTTGACAGGAATTGAATTCCGTCATTTTGATTCGTCGAAGAAAAATTACAACTCGGAGCAATCAGCTTTTTTGGGTTCGGTATCATAATAATAATATAACTAGCGCTTTGCCCACGACATTGTCCGCGTGGAATTCGGATTTTCTTAAAAAACTACAAATCTCACGCTACAGCCTACTTACTCGGATTGATGGATTCACGGATTTCACCCCTTTAGTGGATGATTCACCAAAATCAGGAGCAGTGGTGGCCCAGTGGTATCGGCCCCGACTTACGAGTTGTAGGTCGCGGGTTCGAACCAGGCAGGCGCTTTACTTTGTGTAAATAATTTCATCACCACCGCTCTCAAAACGGTGAAGGAAAACATCGTGAGGAAACCGGCATTTCCTACAACCAAAAATTCGAAGACGTGACACCTACCAACCCGCACTGGGCCCGCGTGGTAGATTACAGCCCATTCCCTCTCGAAGAGAGGAGGCATGTGTCCCAGCAATGGGAACACTATAGGCTGACTATGCTTATGCTTATGCACCGAAATCGGTTTAGTGGTATAGCAATAACACACAGATAGAAACATTTTCATATTTTCTAATATTAGTATGAAATATGTCCATGGTTTCTGATACGTTTTATTGATATTAACGAAGATAACCATTGTCTGAAGACAGCAGGGGTCTGTTTAAAGTTAAAACGATTCTATAATATATACTATGGCTTGCCATCAATGTTGTACTTATACGTAAGTAGTTTACAATAAACACTTCACGGTCTCGATCAAGCTTCGACTGAGACGCAAGCGCAAGCCAGTTTGCTCACTGTCGGTATGTCGTTTGGCGGTAGTAACTCACTACGCGTGACGCGCCACGTGACCTGGCTGGACTCGTGAGCCGCGCGCGCCGCTGCCGACGCGGCCGCCGCGCCGCCACGGCCCGCGGCGCGCGATGGCTCGCGAGTCGTGATACGTCATCACACTCATAGACGCATTAGCGAAGTGCAGTGCAACGTTTTGTGAGCGCGCGCGCGGGTGACGCGGAGGTATGGGTGGGAGCGAGGCAAAATGCAAAACAAGACAATACTGAATATTCTTGTGCACAGAACATTTATATAGGTACCCTGTTCTTGTGTCGGTACTTTGTATATGAACACACGGCAATGCCTAAAAATACAAATTATTGAATGTTTAGGTTATTTAATAATATTGTTCGTATAACTGGTTGTTTATGTAGTTGATTTTTATTCTTAGTGCTTACTGTTTGTTTTATTTTATTTTGTTACATATAAGTACGTACTATTAATCATTAAACCTGACTTGGTTTTCCGTACGTCCTTTTTGGGTAACCACTGAAAATCAGCGCTGTGCTGTGGGTCCCCCATAGCATAGCACCATGCTGAGTGGAAGCCTTCTTGTCACAGTCATGACGTGCAGCTGTCGACTATTTCTGTTTTGTGCTCGTGATTATAGATTTATTTTGTTATTTTATTTTTATTTTACATTGTTTCTAGAGCTAATTATCTTCTTTGTATGCACGTGTTTCTGTGACAAATAAACCTATTTTTCTTTCTTTTTCTTTCTTGTTAGTCCAGAAAAATAAATTGAAGTGAGGTACTTCCGCATCTAAATTTACTAATTGTATACGTATCTTCTTAACCTATTTGAACACGCTGACAATTTTAATACAGGTCTTGACAAGTACAATTTCCAACAATGCTCATTTTTACAACAAAGACGGCGGACGACAATTCGCGCTTAAAGTGTAATAACAATGTACTCTGAAAATTATATTCTTCACGGTGCATAATCGCTATATAACGCGCTTACGATGTAAGTAAACAACTTTTATGCCCACTACATTACGCGAAGCGTTCCCTGATGCAAACTTATGATAACAAAAAACAAGTAATGTTCAGCAAAGTTTTTAAACTGTCGAAGTTTAGCTGTTCGGGATGATTTCTGGTGTTTTATTTGAGTTCAAGACTGTAATGGGCCTTAACATTGCTGAATAAAGTAAGCTACATAATTGATGAAGTAGCAACAACCTAAGGATATTTACGGCTTAAGTTTCAAGTAAATTAATTGCCAAGACTGACAGAGGGCCCTATTGAAAAATTAACAGTTATTGATCAGGCCACAGACTCGGCCCCTGTGGAATCATGAATCAATCATGATTAACACTGTCAATAAATAAAAAAACAGATACGTTTAAAATATACTTCGGGTTTCGGGTTTTCGATTTTCTTTAGTTTTCGGTTTCCTTTCGATCGGCGGGGTATTTACGTAACACACTAACAGTAGGAATGGGTTTGATTTTGACAGTTCAACAACATTCATGGCGCTATTTACGTTGTTGCGCTGACAAATTTTTGGAAGATATGAAGCAATGGATTAGCAATAGGCTTCAAAATGATTCAGATTGTGATAGATAGTGTGTTACGTAATTAGGGTGCTGGTCGACGATGACGAATCATGGATGCTAACTGCGGGCAAAAAACAAAATATTTTATTTATTCCACATAATCTGACACAGCTAAATAAGCTCATGTATGTGCGTTAAAAAGGCCCTTGATTTTTAAGACAAAGTTTATTCAGAAAGGAAGAATCCACATAATCTAATGATGCTTAATCTACACAAAAAACAAATGACGATCTCACTTAACCATGTAACAAAAGGCATTTATCATTAACAAAGGTACCTACTTCTGCCTCCATAAATCTCTAACTATCCGGCCTGCAATGTTTAACACACACACGTACTTAGTTCCAACTATTAGACAGAGGAAGTTCGGTGGTACTGCAAGAAGTAATATAGAACTAAATTAATGCAATAGCCCGGTACTAATACAAAGCGGACTAAAGTGGTTGGAAGCTATGTAAGGCAAAATTAATGAAGTGCAGGAACTGGTTTTAAGTATAATCTATGAGGTAGTACTTGTGCCGGTATCTAAGTATTGTCGTCGTGGTTGAAGATGTCATGTTGGTTGTATTGTACCTATACATATATAATTTATACTACAAGTGAGTGAAGTGAGTGTCAAGAAACAGACAACAATGTTAAACTTTTAACGTTTTAAGTACGAGGCTTTTGGCTGCTTTTTATTAGTATATGTATTTTGTGTACAATGTTTTTTTTTTTAAGCTATTGCATGCCTTTTATCGCGGGCTTTGAGCGCGGCGACCGAATCAAGAAATTCCGTAACGAAAATAAAACCTAACATCCCCCACTCCGCCTACCATGTAGCTCGGCCGAGCGTTCGCTTAACGTGTATGTATATGGTTAGACTGTACTTGAATTAATATCAAAGAAATAAAAATACTGCATAAATAAAAAATAAATAAATAATTATAATTGCATAAGTTGATAAAAAATGCTATGCAATAGCTTTACCGCGGCAGTCCCCGAGTGACACACGTGTTTTGTATTTTGTGTTGTTTGTGCAGAATAAACAATTTTTCTGTCTTTCTTTAGTGTATTATTTTAAACGTAACAAAGAGTTATTATAATATGTAAAAATAAAAGGAAGTTTTTATACGTTCGCTGTTAGCGAAGGTCTCGTATATTCGTCACTAAAACATCTGCCTCATTGTTTACAAATTCCTTTTTAAACAGTTTATCACATAATTATAAGCTTTCACTGAAATATAAAAATGTGAAATGATTAGTAATTAAATCTGTAACTAAGTCATTCTAGTTTACTGAAAAGCATTTCTTATTATTACGTCCAACGCCACCGTTCTCAACAATATCAATTATATATACTTCAGGTGATAATGCCACTCTAAGAACAATAAAAATCTCAAACACACACCCAGTCTTTATTAAACCGATAATAACTGTCTGAGACTGACATTTTGAGGGCAGCTAATAACGTCACAGTTTCCAAGCCTCAGTTACTAAGCTATCTAGCAGCTAACTTAGTTCAACACTATCACATCAACCATCAGGAACTTAATGACGGTCTATTGAAAGGAATCTTTTAGGCTTTACAACTTTTGGAAGGTCTGGTAAATATTTACAGAGCTACGTAGAAATAGATTTTTATTTTCGTTTGGGGTAGATTCGCCTTGGAGATATCGAAAAGTTTCGATGTATATCTTGAGTCTTGAGATGACTGTAACTAGTCCAGAATGATTTTATTTTTGTATTTTATAGATTTGTTAAGGAAAGTATTTTTAGGAACCAGAATAAATGGAAAGTTACAACGACACACTACTACTTATACAGGGTGTCCCGTAAATAATGGATCAAACGTAACGGGTACGTAGCTCACCTGATTTCCAACAACTAATTTTAATAGTTTAAAAAAGCCGTTACGGTAACCAAGATATTATTTTTTTCATTGTAATAAAAACTTTTTAATTCAAGATTATTTTTGTAAGCCAAATAAAACGTTATTTTATTAATCATGATATCTTATAACATTAGTAAGCTATTCAGAAAAGTTTAACAAAAATCATACCTAATAATGTTATCACATGCAGCGACAGCATTAAAAAATACTGAATTCTGGTAGAGAAAATGGTAAAATACGAAGTAAAAAAAATTTCGTCGTATCGTCTAAGAAAAAACTTACTTTTGTATATGCATAAAAAATTAATAAATATATTTATAATATACACACGTTAAATTAAAAAATCTGAAACTGAAAACATGAGAAAATTACTTTTTGAAAACAACATTATTCAAATGTCGTCCTTCGCGGCTTTGGCACTCTTCAAAGCGATCTCTAGCATTTATGATAAAAAATATAAATATATTTGTTAATTTGTTATGCATCTACATTAGTTAGTTTTTTTCTGAGACACTCTGTATAAGTAGGCTTATATTGTTGATGATGAAATGCATTATCAGTAACATATTATAAAACAGATATAAATGAATAAATTTGGATATTTTTCAAAATGGTCTCGTCACAACAAGTCTCCATGTAATCTAGTTCTTCATACGTATATGAAAAAAGTTTCACACGTTGAAAACACAAAATCCCATCCATAGCTGAACTTTTACTATAACCAACACTTTTATTACGGAAAGGTAATATATTATCAATTGCACGTCATATTTGACAAGGGTCAAAGTGGCAGCTTTCATTAAGGTATCCGATACCACAATATATCTTTACGTTTTTAACATGTTTCTATATTTTCCGACAAGTAATGATGCTTTTGTTGAAGTACAACAAGATGAAACTAACTAGGAAAATAATAAAGAATTGGGT
Organism: Dryobotodes eremita; assembly: GCA_917490735.1. Taxonomy (NCBI): domain Eukaryota; kingdom Metazoa; phylum Arthropoda; class Insecta; order Lepidoptera; family Noctuidae; genus Dryobotodes; species Dryobotodes eremita. The sequence goes on from OU823244.1 coordinate 22,139,983, forward strand.
ATTTTTATCAAAGTGCATGTATCATTAGAAACGACATCGTGACGCTCTTGTTCAATGATTTATATATCTTGTGTAGATTTTCCTCAATGTAAGTAGAAAGAGAAAACATGAAGCAATCATTAAGGGATCAAATGATTGGCAATGTTGATGCTCCATGCATCAATTTTTGCAATCGGGTAGTTTTCAAATTACATAGATGTTGGTATTTTGGCCAATCACAGCGTTAAGAGACTTAGATAGGCTTAGAAAAACAGGGTTCGGTTTTAAAATCGGATATTAAATTGTAGTCATTTTTTAATTAACTATTTAATTATGCTGTCCAAACAATAAGTGATGAAATCTTCGTTACCATATTACAGTTCCACAAAGTGCGGCTAATATAAAAATGTAAAAGGGAAGATAGTAAAAATTACACCGTTCGACTTGCTGAACCAGATGCTCCTGATGTCACTTTAACTCTAGTTTTTATTTTATTTCTGACTGTTTCGTGTTATTAGACAAGTTTCTGAAGTTTCATTCTGTTTTATTAAGGTGGGTGAAGAAAGGTGGATCAAGAAGACAATGTTGATTACAAAATTGATGACCAGCTGGCAGTTGATAAAGTTGAATAAGCAGTAGAAGTAAATAATAACGGTTTTGGTCAAGCTAGAATCTAGACTATGGTGTATTTGGTTTGTTTAAGTCTGTGTCTATGTGAAATATGTAGTTGGTAGACATATCCCAAATTACTGAACCGATTTAATAAATAATAAAATAAATAAGGCTAAGCGAATAAGGCTTTTTTACCTTATCCAGACTCAGTCTAGGCGATAATTACATATAATCTTCGGTCAATTGTACAAATCTCACCGTGAAAACTAAGTGAAGGAAACTTGAAGTGAGCCACCATTACTCTTGGCGCTAGGGATTGACACTCAAATCAAATCAAATCAAAATATTTTATTTCACGTAAACCTACATGGGCACTTATTGAACGTTAGAAACTAAGTGCACGGTTCCAACTGGTCGTTTCCTATGGAGAAGAGCCGACAAGCAACTCCACGGTTACTCTTTTAAAAATAAGTGGTTTTTACAATGTTTTCAAATTACAGTGTTAATAGGTAAGGGAGGACAGTGTAGGCCTGTCAACAAGTAACAGGTACTTACGAAAATAGAAAAAGGTCTACAAATCTACAGCCTACTAGTCAGACCTACAACGTGTTCACATTCACAAAAAATAGAAGAATCTATATAAAAGATAAATAAAATTAATAATAAAAATAAAAGCCTATTTACACCAAATAACATGATTGCCATTACAACTGCAACAAATCTGAATTAAAATCCTTTCTATAGAAGCCATTAGTAAAGAGTTGAAATAAGAATTGGAGGTATATAATGTCAAATATGAGAAGATTTTGTCAAAGAAGAATGTAAAAAAACAAAAGATATTAATACACTACTGAGAGATCAGTCTTCAAGGACAATTCACTTAAGTTTCCATCGTGAGATTGATTATTGAGTTTAATAACAGTTACCTAATCCTAATACTCATTTTGCTAACTTTAACGATACAATTTGATAACATCCTTAATAAGTATAAATTCATCACCAACATGTAAACACGACCTACTGAACATAGCATGTTTACATTTACAATAATCGTGAATAATTAATTAATTACAATTTGACTTGTAAAACATGTATTAAGTATGAATAATGTATAAACACCTCAGCGTATAACGACTTTAGCATATTTGCTTGTAGTTATGTGGAAGGGTAGGTGTATTGACTCTAATTTAGTTTAAAGGTGCCTAAATTCATGTTGGTTATGAAGGCACTAGTGTTTTATTTATCACTATTTGACCCGGCAGACGTTGCCTTGTCCAAATTTCAATATTTCATACAAAAACCCTATAGACAAAAGGACGTTCAGTTCCTCCCGAATTTGAACATATTCCGGAACACTTTTCCAATTTTCTTTCCATAAAAACATAATTCGGACTATTTCAAATATTTTAAAACAAAAATAGCCGAATAAGTTTAGCCGTTCTCAGATATAAGATAGGTTTTTGTCATAATTCCTCCTTGATTAAGGAAGCAGCTGTTGAGACTCAATTATTGGTTGAAAACGCTATGACAAGAACTTTGCCTTGTTACTTCAAACTTCTTTGACTTTAGTGTTTTTGCATGACCAAATCCATCGTACATGTACAAAATCATCTAGCGTTCAACTAACTGATCTTTGCGTATTTATTTAAAGTCACCAACTGATAAAGCTGTAAATAGTACGAACACTTTTATGGATTTTCTCTACTTATCTATTATACCAAAATCTGTTACCAAAAACCTATGTATTTAGTATTTACCTAAGCACCAACCCAAAGTATATAACGAGATCAAATAAAAACTTTCAAATCCGTCGTCCGTACGAATAGAAAGCTGATTCGAAACTAAGTTACCTGCCCCGTAATTTTGTTTAGATTTCTAAACCTACCTCCAATTTTCTTATTTAGTTGTTAATTAGAATAGAAGTGTGAATAGAATGGGGTAAAGTGGATGAGATTTATCCATAGCTGATAGAGGAAGGCGACAAGGTATTCATCAGCATTGTTGAGACCTGGTTTTAAGGGTTCTATTCCAAGATTTTTTTTTATTTTAATGATAAATGATTTTATTTTTGTAAGTAGGATTGTACAAACACTTTTACACGTCAATCATATTTTAAAACAAGATGAGGTCGGCGTTTCCTTTCTGACTACTCTGAGAAGAAAGGCCGAAACAAACTCAGAGGTCACAGTCTCTTTTAAAGTCCAGACATAATCTTGTCAGATCATGGGAAGACAATGTAGATTGAGTCTGAAATGGTCTGGAAAAACCACACAGAATGAGTGGACCTGTGCAGTCAGTGCACGCATTTATCAGAAATCGTGCAGCTCAACTCAAAACTTAAGGAGCTCAACGATTCGACGAACAATGCAAAAGAAAGGCCATTTGGGTAGGCCGCATAAATTACTCAAACTGCCAGACCATGATTAAAACTAATTCAGAAAGAAAAATAAAACAATGATCTACAGTCTTTACATTCACAATAATTAAAATAATATACTATTTTACACAGTAAATATTCATGCCAATGTATTTATAAAAATTCATCAATGTCAATAGGTATATAAAAATCCTGAAATAATCTTGGTCAGAAAATTAGTTTGAATATGGATAAAGCAAAAGGAGTGTGACTAACGCAATAAAGAATTGAGTATTGAGTATTGACTAAAGATGTAGGTAGTACTACAGTTCTGCAGTTCGTAGCAGCAGTAAAAGAGTACATAGCGACTGTGAACTGGCAACCGGTACTATCTGAATTTCGACAACTTAACTTTTTGCAACTGTCATAATCAGCCTATAATGTTGCCACTGCTGGGACACAGGCCTTCTCTGTTTGAGAGGGAATGGGCTGTAATCTACCACGCGGGCCCAGTGCCGGTTGGTAGATGTCACATGCCTTCGAATTTTTGGTTCTAGGACATGCCGGTTTCCTCACGATGTTTTTCTTCACTGTTTTGAGAGCAATGGTAATGAAATAATTTACACAAGTAAAGCGCCTGCCTGGGTTCGAACACACGACCTACAACTCGTAAGTCGGGGCCGATACCACTGGGCCACCACAGCTTTGCAACTGCGCGGAGTAAGAAAAAGTACAAAATTGCATCAAATGTGAAAATCTCAAAAATTTGAGATAGTACCGGTTGTTAGTTCATAGTCCATATTATAGAAACATTTTCGTCGACAAGGTTGACCAAGCAGACACCACGAAGACAGCACTCCTGGTGATACAATTTCCCATAAATAGCGGTAGCTAAAGTGCCGCATATTTTTCTACTTGCCAATTCTCCTAGTATACAGCAAAACAACTGAAACAAAAAACAATTAACAAAAACAATAAAAATTAAACAAAACAATTTTATTGAATACTGCGGTCTGAGCACAGACGGCCAATTCCCGTAATTAAAAACGTTCAAAATGTAGTCGCGATCTCATCTCAGTGACAATTAATTTCAAAGAAATTTTTTATAAAAAAAAAAAACAACCGTCAACAAAAAAAAACACTTCAAAGTGAAAAATTGCTTTAATTTCGGAAGTCGGTGTCTTTGGTTTTGTATTTTCATTTTTTGCTGCTGACTTCTGAAATTAAAGTTATTTTTCACTATTAAGTGTATTTTTTTTGGAAGTCGGTTGTTTTTTTTTTTTTGTAAAAAAGTTTTTATTTTTCACATTTTAACTGTGGTACCTCAACCTCAGCCCATCGCAGTCCGCTGCTGGACATAGGCCTCTCCCATGCTGCGCCACAGCACCCTGTCCTCCGCCTTCCGCATCCAGTCTGTCCCAGCCACCTTTTTGAGGTCGTCGGTCCTTCAACCGGGGGGGCGTCCCACACAAATTCGTATACCACTACTTGCTATGTAAATAACAGTGGCAGGAAGTTATTATAACATCACCAATATACACAAAAACAAAACGGTTTGTTTAAGCTAACTGAAAAACTACCAAAGCAAAGTTAATACAATTTATATGGGACCACTCCTGAGGCGTAGTCAACCTATTAAAAAAAAGAATTTTCGAAATCGATCCACAAAATATCGCGTAACAAAACACACAAAAAAAAAACATACAGACGAATTGACAACCTCCTCCTTTATGAAGTCGGTCTAAAATATGTTAAAAAAAAAGGAAAAGAGGTATTTTTGGTTAAGACTGAGGTTAGAATGTGAAAGTTCTGAAAAAGTAAGTATGTTTTTTATTAGGCAAGTACATACGTTTTCAATGTCTCGTTTATTGTCTGTGTCTGCATTACTATCCTAGCAGTTATCCCCAACAAAGTTTAATATTTTCAAGTTATGACTCAACAAGTAACAAAAAGTATCGTTATTATGCTCACTTTAAAGCGTCTCTATCTCAATGCGTTATTGGTAGTATGGCGAGCGACAGCTACGTGCTTCATCTACTGTGGGCGAATAAAACGGTTTTGATATTTTTCTAGCTCCAATAAAAAAATTGCAGGGAGACACATGGATATTTTTTCGTAATATCTGTGTATTGCGACAACTGTTAAATTATATAGTCCACATTTCATCATCAATATCTAAACCCCTAGTAGATTCATACTTCCAACTACTTTATCTACTATTCAATTTTACTATCTATTACTACTTTTCTTCTTCTTGGTGGTCCATCCAATATACAAGGGAGGGAACAAAGACTGTGTTAATAACTACAGACCGATATCGGTCCTACCTGCACTCTCTAAACTTCTCGAAAAATTCCTCAATAACTCGCTACGAAAATTTCTCGACAAACACCAACTCATTGCTAATAATCAATACGGATTTCGGACAAGTCTATCTACAGATGATGCTGTACTGGATTTCACGCAACAGGTTGCCTCAAACCTAGATAAAAAGTCGAAATGTCTAGGTATATTCCTGGACCTTTCGAAGGCTTTTGACACAGTGTCTGTTCCCAAGCTCATCACGAAGCTGGAAACTATCGGTGTGCGTGGAATGCCGCTAGAAATATTTAAGGATTACCTTAAAAACCGTAAGCAATGCATTAAAATTGATACTCACCTAAGTGATGAGTTTCTCGTGTCCTATGGTGTTCCCCAGGGAGGGATCCTCTCAACCACCCTATTTCAGATCTATGTAAATGACCTCTGTAGACTGAGTCTCCCAAATGGTAGAATTTACGCTTACGCAGACGACACTGCAATTCTTGTAGACGGAATCACTTGGGACATTGTGAAAGCAAATGCGGAGGTGGCCATGGCTAAGGTTATGATGTGGTTAAACTCGAACCTTCTTACATTGAACCTACAAAAGAATACTTATATGCCCTTTGCTATACGTCGTAATTGTAAACCATCCCCTTCTTTTAGTATAACTCCCCATTCCTGCACAAAATCGTCCACCCCTTGCACTTGTCCTCCGCTTGCAAGATCCGAAAGCGTTAAATACCTCGGAGTATACATAGACGACGGACTGAGATGGGACCGACAAATTGACGCTGTCACCACCAGAACTTTACGTCTTATACATATATTTAAGTCTCTTAGAGAATCCGCCGACTTAAAAACTCTTAAGATGGTGTACCTCGCACTATGCCAATCAGTGATTGGTTATTGCATAGTTACGTGGGGCGGTGCGGCTAAGACTAGATTTCTGAGGGTGGAAAGAGCACAGCGAGCTATTCTTAAAGTCATGACGAAAAAGCCCTACCGGTATCCAACAACTGAACTCTTCTCTGACTGTAAAGTACTTACGGTCCGTCAGCTTTATGTGCTTAAATCCACCCTTAGAAAGCACGCGGGCCTTCCTCCCCATATGACAAACAAACGCACGTACGTTCCACCAAATATACAACATAAGACCACGTTCGCCAAACATCAATATTATATACTAAGTACCCATATCTATAAAAACATTAACAAACATCTCAATATTATAAATCTAAACTCAAATGCACTAAAATCTAAAGTAACAGAGTGGCTGCTCCTTAAGGATTACTCTTACACGGAGTCTTTACTCACCTTTCTTGTATAATACACACACACCTACACCCACACCTACACACACACACACATACACTCACACCTACACACTCACACACACCACTCACATACACTAACACACAACATACAATTTTACGTATTATTACCATACAGTAGAATGACACAGTCCACTTGAGATATAAGTTTTTGTTGATTATTGACCGTAAACTACCTCTTATAATACAGGTATACCCTAGCTTAAGAGGTAGTGAATATTATTCTTGTACAGATTTTGCAACAAACTATAAATGTATTTTCTAAACCAAATATCACACTGTATTTTCAAACTCTGTATGTTTCTGGATAAATAAAGATTTTATTATTTTATTATTATTATTATTATTACTTATTTTGACGCATCTCTGCGAACCATGACGGGGGTTTGAAAACATTTTTAAAATTAAACACAGCAACGTAGGGGTAGTCGTTACTTCTAAATTAGGCTAAGCTTTTATTAAGCTATTGCATAGCTTTTATCGCGGGCTTTGAGCGCGGCGACCGAATCAAGAAATTCCGTATCGAAAATAAAACCTAACACTCCCCACTCCGCCTACCATGTAGCTCGGCCGAGCGTTCGCTTAACGTATATGTATATGGTACGACTGTACTTGAATTAATATCAAAGAAAAAAAAACTGCATAAATGAAAAATAAATAAATAATTATAATTGCATAAGTTGATAAAAAATGCTATGCAATAGCTTTACCGCGGCAGTCCCCGAGTGCCACACGTGATTTTTTTTATTTACTTAAAGTATTTTAACCTCGAACATATGAATCTGATCTACTTAGGTATAGCATTAAATAGAAGTGAAAATAAATATAACCTAAAATGTACGAAAGTATCAACACTGCTTGTGCACACATCTGTACAACGAACTCCTATTGTTAACCGCACGGAAAAGATCAACTAACTGTTCCATTCAGATGAGACAGTACTTTGTAGTCAACGTTTTTATTCGTGTCAGTACCGAACGTTCTAAGAATCGTGCTTGCCACGCGTTGTTTACTCACGTATTCACATGGGCACAAAGCGCTTTATAAGCTTTTTATCCCTTCAACAGTTACTTCACATGCTGTTAAATCAATCATACTAACAAGCCCTATGTAGCACATCTTACAGAGACTGATAGTGTTAAATAAAAAAAAACCTCTTTGCAATTATATTGTTCTTCCTTTTCGCTAGCTAAACTTCTGGCTATTAGACTCAAATGTATACAAATTGATTATATTTTTTTAATGTTTATTATCAGCCTTATTCTGAATTTAGTTTTGTTTACCCTGTTCATCATCCTCGTGCACCTCCTCCCCACTGCAGTAGAACACTTTACAGCTGCTCAAAGTTAAAACTATGTCACGACCTCCAACACCCAGTCGCATCTGCGCCCTAGCTCTTTGCCCCAGCTACATCCCTTTTCGATACAACGTTTATATTAAAACTCGATGCGTCCAGGAAATTGCTATCATACTTGATCTCAAACTGTCATTGTTATATGGCTGAGACACGTGGCGGGCGGAGCGGGGCGGGATTATTTTTAGAGTAAGTAAGGGGACAAATTAAAGTGTAAAGGGGATGGTTGGGTGGGTGTTTGTTGATTTGGGGACGAAAAAGGCTTATTGTAATCAGGAATCATTATGTTACTTGTCAGAAATGCAACACTTCACGTGTGACCTAGTTCACATTACGCAGAGAAGTAAATGGAAAGTTTCACGTGCTTGTTTTACTCCACTTTTAAATTAGAACACAGAATTATTGCTGGAAAGCACGAAAAAATATTATGAGGGTGTACAACGGTAGCTACACTAGCGCCTCGCCTTTAAAAAAATGTTATCTCGTGACTGAGAAGGAATTATGAATAACGGCTGAATAAGGACCCTCGGTAAATGTGTCTAGAATTGCCTAATACCTTTTATAAAGTTCCATATTGTTGCTTCGTGTCTCAATGAAGCAACAAAATATGATCTAGAGGAATGTGGCCGCTTTTCTTTAGATCGAATTATGTTGCTTCGTGTCTCAATATGAAACTTTATAATAGGTATCAGAAAATTCTTTACACACTTATCGAGGGCCCTTATTGAGCCGTTATTCATAATTCCTTCTAAGTCACAAGAAAATATTTTATTTACAGGAGTGGCGCTAGTGTACCGTCGTACGCCCTCTTAAGCTCTCATGTCTCCTCCACTTCTTTCAGTAAAACTTTTACTGATTTTGTCAGAAAATGCACGTTAGTACATCTTGATTTTCACCATAAGATACTTCTAGTAGGTATGCACTATGCATAAAAAATATGACATGCAATCGAAAAGTATAGGTTCATTACAAAACCAGAGTCAGTCAGCATCTGTTTGGCATTAATTTTGAAATAAACCTATTTGGCGCAGCCGTAAGGTATACACTATTGTTGTTAAAACATTTATAAATAACAATATTTTTTTTTAAAAATTCGTTATCATAAACAAATATTTTCATATAAATATATTTTCATTATAAAAAACATTACTTTCAGTTTTTTTTATTTTGATATTTGTGTTTTGTGTTTCTCGAACTGTGTCCAAATAGGCTTTAGTCTTTCTTTCTTTTTCATTCACAATTTGTTGGTCGCGATGACCATCATTAGTTTAGTAATTTGGTAATTCTTTTGTTTTTCATAAAATATTTGATCGCTCCGCCTCAGCTCTACAAGATGTTCACACCTCAAAAGCTTTGTAACGCATTTCAACCCACACACAACTGGAATTGAATTGCAACTCTACAAGTCAACACGGAAGATTGCTTTTCGCAAAACCCACATGTATCCACAGGGATGTTCATAAAATAGAAAACGTAAGCCCGTCGACGGATCAGAAAGTGTTTAGCTTTGTGTTGCATTGTGAAGTGCGAGATGCGTCTCAGATGCTATGACAAAATCAACTGGTTGCTATTGGCAAACGCTATGGATTTTGACAACTTTGAAAGTTTGAAGGCGATTGGTTATTGTTGGGTTTGTAACATTTCGGACGTTATGTTGTTCATTGAATTTTTTACCGGTATGATTATTTCTCAGTCTTGCTTCGATCAATGAATGATAAATGATTTTATTTCTGTAAGTAGGTTTGTACAAACACTTTTACACGTCAATCATATTTTTTAAACTAGATGAGGTCGGCGTTTCCAATCTGACTAATCTGAGAAGAAAGGCCGAAACAAACTCAGAGGTCACAGTCTATTTTAAAGTCCAGAAATAATCTTGGTCAGGTCATGCGAAGACCATGCAGATTGGTATCTGAAATGGTCTTTTGAGGAAAGAACCACACAGATTGAGTGGGCCTGTCCAGTCAGTTCACGGATTTGTCAGTAATCCTGCAGCTCGACTCAGGAAGTCAGGACTTAAGGAGCTCAACGATTCGACGAACAATACCAAAGAAAGGACATTTGGGTAGGCCGCATAAATTATTCAAAGTGCCAGATCATGATTAAAATTAAATGAGAAAAAAAGCTATAATAATGTGCTAATTATTGATCGAAACAGTCTTGTGTCAGATTATGATCGTTTTTGCTGCAATTGGGGTTATAAATCCAGTTAAGGCCCAAGCATAACGAAAAATTAATCCTTGTGGCAGTGATTTTTGTCTGGTGTACCTTGGACAGCTCTCCACACTTGTCGTCTGACAAATTTTTCTAGCAAAGCATAATTTAATTTCGATTCGTGAATAAATGAGCTACTTTGAGGTACAGAGCTCTTGTGGACACGGGAGAAGATAATGACTCTTTCCCAACAGTACTTAATACAAAAAATGATATTACAGGAGCAAGTTACGTGCATATTAATGTGTGAAACTTTATTAATATTCCTTTTAAACTCTTTGAACTAAGCCGTACCTAACTCCTGATATTCATTGTTCTAAGTTTTCTTCTGTATGACTGAGAGTTTAGTATGGAACTCAGCTTACGAGATATTATTGTACTGCAGAAAATTGTCGTGCAAACCTGGATTTGTGATGACGCCTGAACATATTGGTTATTCAGATACTGGCGCAGAGTATCAATTTAATGAAGGCGTTTAAATAGTCGAACTCGTAATCGATTTTGCACTTTTGACAAAAATTTCCAGTAAATTAAAAATTCACTAAGGTTGAAATTACTCGTATATAGGGTTAGTTTTCAGAGAGCCGCCAAATTTTCAGAGATGATTCAGAATCGATAACATTTTCAATTAAAGAAAAAAATTACAACATTTTTATTCCTGTCCTCATCTAAAAATAGATTTTGTGGAAATCAATTCAGTTCAACAACGATTTAAAAGTACACATGTGTGGAGACATGCCTACTATAAGCTGTAACCTCCCGTGCATTGAGAAGGTCGCTGAATCTAAATATCTTGGAGTTGTGGTATATCAAGCACGGTCTTGTTACCCTCAACTTGAGCGAATTTCTGGGCGAATAATTAACCTCAGTTGGATCTTTAAAACACTCGGACATATTGTTCCAACTAAAATAGAGAGTTGTATGAACCGTTCCAGAAATCTTCTAAATAAAATATATACATAGCACTGGCCCAGTCTGTACTATTATATTGTATTCCAATTTAGGGCGGTGCAGCAAAAACAAAATTTATACACACAGAACGAGCTCAACGTGCATTAATAAAAATTATTTATTTTAAAAATAAAAAATTCCCCACTGCAAGCTTATACCAAATAGGTGAATTACTCTCCGTAAGGAAACTGTATGTAACCCAAACCGTACTAAAAAACATAAAACCCTACCATAATAATGATAACGAAATATCTAAAAGGAAAAAAGATTTAGCTGTCCAAGTTCCCCAAACTAAAACTAGATTTGAATGCAAGCAATTCAATAAACGCTCTACTCAGCTCTATAACAAAATTAACAAACATGTTTATGTATACAATAAAAGATACCACGACTGTAAAAAAAAGCATAATAGACTGGATAAAACCACTTACCTATGGGGACGCCGAGGCACTCCTGGAACACGTTGAGTAGCCGAAATATATATATACCATAACTTAAAACACCACACACCATACCACACCACACACTTCATCACACACACCACACACACCACACCACACCACAACACATCACACCGCACCACACCACAACACAACACATCACACCGCACCACACCACACCACACCACACCACACCACACCACACCACACCACACCACACCACACCACACCACACCACACCACACCACACGACACGACACGACACCACACCACACCACACCACACTACGCCACACGACACCACATCACATCACACCACTCTAGATCACACCGCACCACACCACATCACACTCCACCTCACACCACTATACACACGCCATACACCTCATACCACACCACGCACCACGCCAAATTTCACATCACATCGCGCGCCTCATCACATACCACACATAACACCGCACTACTTACCACACCACATTATACACCACATACTCGTACACATGCACTAACTGCAATCATTTTTATAGGTTTTATTTTTACTTTTAATAATTTCGATTGCAACTTTAGTTTTAGATTTTTATTTTCTTAAGATTAGTAAAAAGCTAAATACAGAAATATGTACTGGCATTGCATATTTACCCTTAAGGTCACAGTACACTATATTAACACTAGTAAGACAACGATGTTAAAGAGCGGAGCCTTCTAATACAGGCATTGTTTGCCTAAAGGGAGGCTCCAAACACGTTTAAATGTAATGTAATTTTCTATTTGTCACAATAAACTATTTTGTATTGTATAGTATTTGTATTTTTAGTTATCCCAAGAACAAACAACATTGTAGTTGAAAAACATTTACTCCCATACATTACAACTGCAAATGTAAGTTGATAGACTATTACTCGTTCACTTGTTAATGACTACTTAGCTATGTAAGTTTTTCTTTTAACTTTGTTATATATACCACTGCCTTGATTATTTTTATGTATCTAAAAACAACATTTAGCTGGCTGGGGGTCGGGACACTTGACTCTAACAAAAATTTGCGCTTCGAAACTTTATATTTCGCAAACGGGCCCCTGAACCGAAAAATGGTTTCCTCATCCCCACAATATTTTTGAACGGCCTTTCCAGCGATACTCCACACCACAGGACAGATGAGAAAAAAGAAACATCCCCACTTTACGTTTAGAGGACCAAACAAGGAAAAATTTGTCAAGATTTTAATTTACCACTTTGTCAGCGTGATTAATATATATATCAATGCCAAATTACTGGTTTCTTGTACGATGAGTCTCTGAGCGAAACCGCAGACCGACAGATAGACGGACGGACATGGCGAAGCTATAAGGACTATGTTGACTACAGAACCCTAAAAAAAGAGATTGTTAGTTATGAGTAGGTACTCTAACTTTAATTTCAATTTTCCTTATTAAACATAAACACGTGAAGGGAGAACTTTGACCTTTACTCGATAAAGTGAAAAGTCACATGGCACTTACTAGAAACGTTATTCCCCCATATTCTGGAAAATTTCCATAAAAGTGACATCGCTTTATTAACATTTTCCTCGAACATGGATCGTTGTAAGTTATGATCAAATGTAGGTAGGCAGGTATATCAGTCACATATTTCTGACAAAAGTAGTGGATACTGTGTATTTAGCCTCTGGTTTTCGGGCCCAAAATACGAGGTTGCTGCGCACTACGACTTGGATTTAGGATTATAAGTGAGAATATTAATTTGGAAATTTTTAGTATCCGTATTTTGATGACTCAATAAAATCGAGATGCAAGCAAAACAACAAGGTAGATGAACTTCAACGATTATCTTAACAAAATTTTCGATCGTGGTCAGTACATAGAACACGAGGAAAATCTGAATGATTGAAAAAATAAAACAGTGAGTTGCTACTGGATATTAAAATATTTCTAATAAATTCAGTTTCTACTCGATTTCAGTTTCACGAGAAAAACTGAATAACTAAAAGTTAAATAAGTTTTGTTCGCCACTGATTCGGTGCGCTCTGCTATCGCTCAAACAAATTCTATCAATCTTGAATATATATTCCTCCGTCACAAACAAGATGAAAGACTAAACCGATCGTCATAGGAGATAAAGGGGAAATTTTTCGAAAATTCCTACTGGATTTGCAAGTATTTTATATAAATCAGGCTTTATTGGCATCGAGAGGGCCGTATCATTTTAGCAGATATCTATTCAGGGGCTATGCTAACCGTACGTGGTTGGAATACCAACAATTGTTATGCAAACTTTATACTGCAGACTAGAAACTGCAGAATTGAATCTTTAGAACCTTAACTTTGAAGACATAAGGCTGAATTTCGAACAGGACAGTGCAGTAGTAAATGAAGATGATGAGGGTGGATTTGCACAATGTACCCAACACTATCTGTCAAACCATGAAATAAAGTGAGAATAAATCGAGATATTTTTACGATTGTTAAATTCTGAATGTTCTTTAATTTGGTTCAGATGTATGGAGATTTGTGAATGTAATATTTGATTTTACATTAGAATGTGCTTTTACAATTTGATTGGTTGCAATTTCAGATAAGTCAATGTTATGTATGGATATAAAGATAGTAAAGGATTGTATTTGAGAAGATTTATTTGTTAATAATGAAGTTTGATGTTAGCATAATCATATAAGATTCATTAAGAGGTTAGCTTTGACTTCAAAAGCTTGATAAGATTGATCCATTCTAAATACATCACTGAGAATATTGACTGAGAATATTGTGATCACAGACTTATTGTTTTTTCTTTTCAGATTTAGGCTAAAATTTTGATCCTAGAACTAGTATTGCTCATTCCAATAAACGAAAACAATATACACGGTGCTAACAGTTGGAATCCAACCATGTAACATTGTATGAATTTACAGCAACACTGTAAAACTGTAGTATCAGCTAAACACGGAACTGTTGTAAACTTTTCAGCTCAACACTTTATTCAGACGTGGTGTACGATTGATTTTTGGAAAATCATATTGATACCTATTTGGTGCTATTACAGCTGGTAATATATCACTTTATTTGTTTTCAAGATGGTGTGCAAACTGATTAGATCGACTCTAAAGATGGGAAAACGAGAAAAGAATATTGGTATACTAGTCTGAAACTTTGCAAAATTGTTGTTGGGATAATATGGTGCTTGAAAATTTCAAGAAACCAAACTCCGTATTTTTTTTCTGAAAATAAAAATAGACAGAGATGACGCTAGATAAAAAATATATACCTAATTCTAGTATACGCATCTGTAAAAAACCTGCATAACAGGTGCGACTATAATTATCATAAATACCATCTGATCCCACGTACCATAATAACATTAAACACCACGACATTTCATAAACGACTAGACACCCCATCGAACATGAACACCCGAAACCTTTGTCCGAATTCTAACAATTTGCACGATCCGAACATAGCAATTGTTCTTTATGACTCCCAAAACCTTAATATTAGGGAAACTATATCACTGGTGTGAACATTAATAATATCTCTCTGAAATATTATTATGTAGTGTAGTCCGGAATTAGTTTGGAAACGGCTGCGGGCGCAAAATAGCGCATTCTCTTGTGAACTACAGTTATAAGTTACCTGATCTTAGTTGATGGTAAATGGAGAACCGTTTGAAGATGTTGCAGGCCAGGATGTAAAGTTTACTCATACCTCCATAGAAAAGGGAGGATCCTCGGACCAGACGGGTGTTGTGTCTGGTGGGCAACTGCCCAACATTTGATGTCGGAACGTCGTACGAGTATATATGCTAGTTGCGCGGTAAACTCTACCACACTGCTTTCCATCGCCATGACACCATCACAGCTGATCACAAAAGAACGCGTTCGTGTTATTATACTTATCAATGATTATAGAAATATAAAAAACAGGAGATGTGGCAAGGAGGCGTATCTGTGCCCACGCGTCATGTTCAAACTGCTCATGTCACAGGCAAATGGCCGTCAGCTCGCCATCCGGTAAGGACCAGGCCCGGGTCGACGGCGCGTCGTGTTCCATGCGCGCCTCAAAGAGATGTCAGCACCATTGACGGGGTCCGATAGGGCCGATGCCTGCCGGGGTCGCGGATTGTTCGAAAGAGTTACCGTGGCCCTGGCGCACAGGCAACTGAAGGAACACGGGTGGGTATTAGTCAGTAAGAGTCTGACACGCCCTTCCGCTCCGCCCAGAGCGGGAGAGGTCATTTGATGATTTCCCACCCAAAATTATGAGGATGTAAAGTTTACTCATACCTCCATAGAAAAGGGAGGATCCTCCGACCAGACGGGTGTTGTGTCTGGTGGGCAACTACCCAACATTTGATGTCGGGACGTCGCGCGTCGTACGAGTATACAGGGTGTCCCGTAAATAATGGATCAAACGTAACGGGCAGGCAGCTCACTTGATTTCCAACAAGTAATTTGAAAAGTTTTTTATTATTTTTAATTTTGGTCTTTTAACGGTGAAAAAAAAATTTTTCATTTTAAGTTTTTTTTTTCTAAGGCAAATTAAACGTTATTTATAAAAATGGTATCCTATTACATTATTAAGCTATTCAGAAATGTTTAACAAAAATCATACCTAAAAATGTTATCATTTGCAGCGATACCATTAAAAAAACTGAATTCTGGTAGAGGAAATGGTGAAATTCGAGAAAAATTATGTCTTCAATAAAAAAAAAATATTATTGCGGTTTTTTTTAAACTATTCAAATTAGTTGTTGGCAATCAAGTGAGCTAGCTTCCTGTTACGTTTGATCCATTATTTACGGGACACCCTGTATATGCTAGTTGCGCGGTAAACTCTACTTGCGCGATGCAGGATTTTGCGTGACGTCAGTGTGACGCGTAGCTCGCATGTGGCGATGTAGACGCCGCTACAGTATAATGCATACAGTATGGTTACCCAGAAGTCTACCGATATCTAGTCTCCCAGAAGGTCAATTTACAAGAACCACGACTGCTAGTGGTTTAGGCAGGAGCTATACGGATATAGGCAAAAAAATTGCCAGGTAGCATGTTTGATAGTATTACTGCCCAGAGGGTATGAGAGGTAACAAAGTATCAACACTTGTAGCAGCTCTTTTATTGCTCTACAAAACTTTGTTGGGAAAATGACAAACAGAGATATCTATCCTAGTAATTGGTTTGTCAAAATGCTTCGGGCCGTTGTCGATAGTCACGTCGAA
The DNA here is from genome assembly GCA_917490735.1 of Dryobotodes eremita. Classification (NCBI taxonomy): domain Eukaryota; kingdom Metazoa; phylum Arthropoda; class Insecta; order Lepidoptera; family Noctuidae; genus Dryobotodes; species Dryobotodes eremita. The sequence goes on from OU823244.1 coordinate 22,156,731, forward strand.
ATGAAAAAACTGGCACCGTTTCCAACTCGTGCAGCACACGAATAAAAAGAATCAAGGCCAACACATAGTCGAAACCAACAGAAAAGCTTTTACAGAACAAAAGCCCTCAAATAAACTACATGAATATCAATAATACCACAAATAATACCCTTCAGAACAGCAATAAAGATCATCCCAATATCAAAACCGGGAAGAGCATTTACAAAAATTTACAACGCATTTAAAATTTAACTGCACTCATTTGTTTTTGTGCCAAAAATACGCGGTACCGTTCCGCAGGGCATTTCAACTTCGCTATGATTTCTTGGCCGAATCACAAAGTTACGTTTGCGGTTGGGAAAATTCTTGCGCTTTATGTAGACGTCGTATTCCATAGTAGTTTCTTAAAACTCTGAATTACAAATTGCTTGGCAATTCGTTGGGTCCTTAACTTTCACTTTTTATTAGATCTTTCTCCGTAGCAGAAAGTCAGAATAGAAAATAATAATCCTCAGAAGTGAAAAAGATTAGAAACGTCTAGCATAACCAGTCTTAGTAAGGTGTATCCTGTTACCCAGCAAATAGATTGTGGGAGCCAAATAGGCAGTCGTTCCGTCGTAGCTGCACACGGTTACAAAGTGAGAAAAAATGGTAGATAGATGATGATACTAAGACCCAATTCTACTCCTTCCAAATTCAGTACATCTACCTAACTCTTTCTTCATTTACTTTACAAAAAAGTTCTTCCCTAACGTTTATTTTAAGGCCAGCATCATAACTTTGTTTTCCCGTATGTGCAACGCAGTTCGGGATAAATACGGCGTAAGGCAAGGAAACCGCGTTCATAACAGTAAATGGTGCGTCCACAAACGAATACATTAGCAGTTTTATGAACCGGATACGAGGTGCTGATATTATTGTATGACTTAAATAAAGGAGAGGAAAAAATTGTAACGTTTATGTTAATTTTGTTGGCGATTCCAGCTGTTTTTGGAGGTTTGATCGTTATGGAACGTTTTTCTGAATTGATGATCGATTATTGTTTTGCTACGGATATAATCTATATTTATAAAAATGGATCCCTATTTCCCTTGGTGAAGTCATAACTTGAGAATGACTTTACCGATTTCAACCATCTTTTTTTTTTTAATTTTCTAATACTTTGTAGAAGGTTCTTATGGAAAAAAAATAAGAAAGTTGCGGTGCGTCGGGGTGGGTCGGGGGTACACGAAATTTCACGCGGACGAAGTCACGGGCAGAAGCTAGGTAAGTAGTTTTGAAATAAAAAAATACACGAGTTTTCAACAAGTTGTTTTCGATTCCCTCTACAATATCTTCATACGTAGTCAGTTGCTTATGATATACTGATGATGGTATGTTTGGCCAAAATGGATTTGATTTATTGACTGCAACGCACTGAAAAATTGTAAAAAAATATGTTTTTTCTTCTTTGAACAAGTACAGTACAAATAAGTAGGTATGTAATTCAACATTTAACATCTTCATTATTTTGGATTCATCTTATTACAACCATATTTGTATAATGTCAGTAGCAGAGGTTGAATAAACAGAGCAAATGAAAAAAAATACTATTAGTAATCCAAATATTTTGCTGTTCATACTAACGATATGTTTGGTTTCAAAATATATTAAATCCGACGTCTGTTAAATGTACGGCAACCATATTTGAAGTATATTCAGGTTATTTCGAAAACCAACATCAATTCAATATATTATATAAAAAAAGCTTTTAAATTCCAATAATTTACATGTATGTTGTAATAAAAAAGGTAACTTTTTTATGTGGATTTTAATCATGCCTAGGCAGAATCAGCCTATCATGTTTTTTGCAATGCTGGGACACAGACCTCTCTTCGGGAGGGAGTGGGCTGTAATCTACCACACGGGCCCAATGCGGGTTGGTAGATGTCACACATCTTCAAATTTTTGGGAATTTTGGGAATCTTTAATCATGCTTTCAAGATATTTTCCACCTCAAACAAACAGCAACCTAATTACTTAACACACTGTCTATCACACTCTGAAACATTTTGAAGCCTATTGCTAATGCATTGCTTCTTCTGTTCGAATTTTTCTCTGTACAACAACGTAAATAACGCAATGAATGTTGTTGAACTGTCAAAATTAAACCCATACCTACTGTTAGTGTGTTACGTAATTACCCCGCAGGTTTTGCTGTTTAAAGACAGTGTGCAAAATTTGATTTTGCTGCGAACGTGAGCCAAAGTAACTTTTTTATTAAAAAAATTAAATGCTTTAATTAATTAATTATTAGTGCTGGGTCTACTCACAAAATTCGAAAGATTTGCACTGCACTTTGTTCTGTTACTTTACTTCTTTTACTTTGATACGAAAAACTTTGTTTGTTCTTTTACTTTGATACGAAAAAACGAGAGATAGAAACAAGTCGATTCGAAGTTCGATTTTAAAATTCCATACCTAGTAGGCCCAAAACAGAAACAAACAATAAAACATTCGGATACACGTATAACCATAAAATTACAAATCATCTGTTAAGTTTTTAAATGTAATTAACTTTTTGATATTGTTTATTTTAAAAATATAATTAATTACCATGCTGTATTTTTTACCTTTAGGTAATATGTTCTCGCTGCTGAGGTGAAAAGTTGTATGTGTACACGAGACCAAAGTTATTTGCATCTCGTGTCTTTGAATCCCTCGCTGCGCTCAGGATTCTAACCTAATATCACTCGCTACGTTCGTGATTCAATTATAGAATCCTTCGCTTACTCGGGATTCAAAATCAACACTCGCAGCAAAAACCAACTTTGCTCTCTTATTGCACAAATAACAATTTAAATTTTCAGTAAAATACAAATAATGCTTGTACTAAAAGTGCGTTGACGTCAACAATAGGATTGGGTTTTGAGTAGTGACTCTTTCATCTCAACTCCGTGCCTCAACCGTTGCCGTTGGGCAATTTCTGCTCCCTAAGATATGCATGAAGTATTGCGGCTTGTTGCCAGGGTTTACTATCCATCTAAGAACCCTGTTCAGTGTTGTGCATGCTAGATAGTAAGTTTGTTGGCTCAAGTTACTAATTCCAACTAACGTTTTGCATCTCCTGTCTAAGCGTTATGTTATTACCTATTCGTAGAATGTTCTAACCATTTTCAAAACAAGTTTTTGTTTTGTTATTTTAAACACTATCTTTTTGCACTGTTTTAATAATACCTCCATCTAGATATCTATAGTAATCTAAAGCAGATTAAATCTGTTTCCGCCAAAACTCAAACGTTTGGTAACCCTACACAAAAGTAACATCTTGGCCGTAACCACATGTTCCGTTTATGTTTTTTACAAGTTTTTGTGCATTTTTTGCATTGAACTCCGAAACGAAACTCGTACACATGTCAAATACTTAATTTCTTGAGGATTTATAACTGTCTGAGGTTAGGCCCAGAATAGACGGCACAGTTTATACATTGACTGCAACACTGCATTTTTACTTAATTGAATTTTAATACATAATATCAATTTATGTGAGAGGGAATGTAAAGTTGGTTTGCTGTATGTTCGAGGAATATGTTGCCATGAATAGCACCATGAGATTAACTATGATGAAAACAAAAGCAGGAGTAATAGTTTCTGACTACTTTTGCGTGACATCTACATATCGACAGTGTATTATCAATATCTAATAACTAAAAAACCATGATTATACAGCAGGTGAAAAAAACGTTTTATTTCTATAGTTTTGGACATTTGAATCAAAAAGTTACTTATGTTTAAAAATAGTAGGAAACGTTTGTGATGGTGATAATGATCTCAATCAAATATTTCTGGTTTAGGTATATAAATGTTCATATTCTACTTACGAACCTATAGGAATAAATAAAATTGAAGTGTCTGCTTGTTATATCAAAATATTTTTTTTTTTTTTTACTAAATGCATATGAAAGTATATACGGTACTTATATATATATATACGGTATTTATAATTTTTTTTTTATTTTTTTGTCTGCTTGTCTGTTTGTTCCGCCTAATCTCCGAAACGGCTGGACCGATTTTGACGGAACGTTCACTGGCAGATAGCTGATGTTATAAGGAGTAACATAGACATTTCCGAGTAGCACGTTTCCGTGGAATAATTTCCGACGTACACGCGGGCGAAGCCGCGGGCAGCAGCTAGTATGCAATAAAGTTAAAATAGCTACAAAGTTAGTTATTAGATATTGATACTTCATCGTCGATAAGCAACGTTTCATGTAGTTCGTGAACACTTGCCTTAACTTTGCCTCAAGTTACAGTCATGTGATATTGATTTGATACGGTTTTGTGTTATGGCTCAATTTGTTTGTCGAAGTATTAAACAGAAGCCGCTCTTCGAAGTACCTCATGTTTGTTTTATTTTATTCCAATGACTTTTTTAAGGACGTCTTGAGCATGTATTCCAATAAACATAAGTACATACGTTCTGAGAACCACAAACACCAGTATATGGGTATCAATACCTAACGGGTTAGTTCTGTATGTGAAAATCCAGCGGACTAATTACGTAACACACTAACAGTAGGAATGGATTTCATTTTGACAGTTCAACAACATTGATTGCGTTATTTACGTTGTTGAGCAGACAAATTTTTCGGACTTATGAATCAATGAATTAGCAATAGGCTTAAAAATGATTCAGATTGTGATAGATAGTGTGTTACGTAATTAGGGTGCTGGAGTGCATTACGAGAACAATCTTCAGAATTAGCCCTGAGGTCATTAGATCAAGACAAGCATTTCACGTGCTTACCAAAACTACCAACGAAGAAGAAATCTTATAAGAAACCGTATTCAGTCAGCTAAGAAACCCATCAGCTGGAAATGCCTAGAAACTAAACTTCATACGATTCATACTTAAATAATTCATTAAATTCTAATAGCGTTCTGTTTATCTCGATTATTACCTAACACTTAGTCGAGAAAACTATGAAACGAGCAAGAAAAACGTAGCGGAAACTTTGTAATTAGTTTTACAGCAGGAAGTTGTACCTAACTTATACATCGGTTTTAGCAACGTTGCCTGGCGCTAAATTGAATAAAACTTAGCGCCAGAAATAGGAAAAGTAGACTTATTTTGATAACTTTGGAAAAAGCTTCATATCTCTAGTGAGAACAATTGGTATAAGTATAAAAGTTTTATAAAAATTAATTCGTTCAATGATAAATTAAAAGAAGAGCAATATTTAAAAGAGGAGTGAAAGCATACTATCTTTTCACTTTGTCATAATTGCATATGTATTTATTATTTAAATTACATTATAATTATAAAGTTTAGTGATATTTATTTTAGAATTATGTATGTATATAGGTATATTCTCATATTTAAATTGGAGAATTGTTTTTGATTTTATGTAACTTGTTTTTCCTTCTACTCTTGCCCACTTTGCCTACGTCTCTTTTTATATACTCTTCTATCGCAAGTATGCTGAAAGAGATTTCTTTAGAAAGCATCACCTTTGTACGTATTTTTCTGTTCCTTTCTTCCTGTCTGTTGATAGGTGTGTACATAAATGGTTAAATATATTATAAATTAAATAATTTATTATTTTACTCGTTGTTTTTTTTTTATATCCAGCTAGAGTGTACGAAAGACCAGTTAAGAGGGCGCAGTAAGACAGAAAAAAATCAAGTTTCACCCGTGCCTCTTTCCGTACCCCTCTCATCAAACACGACAAAAACAAAACACAATCCCTTCCCGCCAGCAGAAACTTTTCGCCCGGCGTATATTTAGGCATTTGAATTTGAATCTTGTGTGTAGTATGTATACGCAAAATAATCAGATGAAATGTTCTATTCAATGTACCTATGTATGATTGCTGTGTACAAGTAGGTATATTATTCAATATTATTGTATGTCCGTGAATCTGTAACCGTTGCTGGTAGGTTGTTAGATTGGAGAGTAGACCGACTTAAATGAAATAAAGACTAAATGTTACTTTGAGATACGGCCTATAAATTTTCGATTCCGAATTGAAAGACAAACCTAACGTTGTAGTTGAAAAAATATCGTTCCATACATTATGTAACATAACTACAAATTAACATTTTTCAGATATTTTCCGGTAGCTATTTGTGCTGTGAGACCTTGCTTCTTGTCAAATTTCATGATTCTAGGTCAACGACATGTATCTTATGCGTTTTAATTTATTTGCGAGTGTCAAAATATGCGAAATGAATGGCAATTTATGCCAAGATACTCAGTCAACGTCTTAGAAGCCCGTTTTTTTTTACAGCTCCAAAGGACCGTTTAACTAAGTATTTGATGTCAATTTCAACTTGATACCCCTCACGCATTCCTGAGAAAAGCGGTCAGAAAGATGGATAACAAAGTGATCCCATAAGGGTTTCGATTTTTTCTTTTGAGGTACCGAACTCTAAAAAGCAAAGCACTTCCATCAAAGTTCTATAATACTACATACTCATGATACTACCTACATGATGGTGAAAACAATTTCGATAAAATTACTTTTTTGACGATATAAAAGCGTGTAATTATAATCGCATCACTTACCTTCCGCTTTTTTACTTTGAGAAAACGAAATCAATTGAACAAAAATATCAATAATCTAAGAAAATAAACACTCGCAAATAAATTAAAATCCATATGATACATCCCGTTGACCTAGAATCATGAAATTTGGCAAGATGCAAGGTCTCACAGCACAAATAGGTACCTCGAATGGTTTTTCAATTGCAATATTTAAACGAATTATGATAATTGTCCATTCCCTTTATTTTCAATGAAATTCTTCAGTTGGTAAAACATCTGTTTATTTTGCCTATACTATACGCTAAGCTTGAATTCAGAATCTTAGATCATAGTCATGTTTTGGAACTAGAAACTCAATGCTGGCGTGACAAAGTTCAAATTCCAATACAACCAAATTTTATTTAGGGCCTTGTACAAGTTGGACCTCACGACGTATTTGTGGAAACCAGTGTTAACCAATCAAAAAAATATGATGGTATATCATGGAAATTGCTTAGCAGGATTGTGCAAAGTCTATTAGCAACAGTGATACCAAGTAAAAAATAATATTGGTATGGTGGATTTTGCACTGTATTGTGCAAAGTCAACTGGCATGTGTCATGAAAACATTGACATAAAATTATATGTACTTGAAATGTTTGCCTATAGAAAAATAAAGTTATACAAATATCAGGCCTATCGACGCCAAAATCATGAAAATACTCTGGTAGGTATCTCTTTTTAACTTTGCTAATTTTGCGTAAGTGAAAAAGGATAATAGTGTTTTTGACACTAACTATAATGGCAACCCTTCATTCCTAGTGTCATTGAAATACCTATTTGCGGCCGGGTCGCCATTTTATCCGCTCGCTGTTTGGTACAGTCGCCGGTACATCAAGTTACCATAAAGTGTCAGATTTTCTCATTCGATTTTGAACTTAACAATCAACATTTTAAGGATTAAAATCGTTTGGAGAAATTTGTCAATTTCGTGTAGCTTGACCTGCTGGCGACTGTAACAAAGTTGGGTTCGTCAACAGTCAAATGCTCTTGAGCTGAGGATATAATTTGTGAATTTTGGAGTAATTTGCTGTGTTATTGCATTAGAAATCGGTTCTATAGTGGAAATCGTCAATAGCAAGATGCTCAATTTGCAATATAATCGCTGTTATTTTATAGAAATATCAATACGGGCTCTTTTTTTTGGGTGGGAAATCATCAAATGACCTCTCCCGCTCTGGGCGGAGCGGAAGAGCGTGTCAGACTCTTACTGACTAAAACCCACCCGTGTTCCTTCAGTTGCCTGTGCGCCAGGGCCACGGTAACTCTTTCGAACAATCCGTGACCCCGGCAGGCATCGGCTCTATCGGACCCCGTCAATGGTGCTGACATCTCTTTGAGGTGCGCGTGGAACACGACGCGCCGTCGACCCGGGCCTGGTCCTTACCGGACGGCGAGCTGCCCATTGCTCGCCGTCCGCAAGTCATGTCCGTCATGTCATGTCCCGTGCACACCGTTTCGTACTTGTGTCCACCAAAACCCATAAACCCATTACCTATTTTAGTTTTCCGATTTATTTATTTTAAACTCCAATAATATTTTTTTTACCAATAACCTACCTATATGTTACATTTTGAATTTCAACTTGATTCGGGGGTTTTGGTCAAAAGTCGCTCGAAATGGGTCGTCTAAGGTTACCCTTACACGAAGTTTGGCAACGAAAGTGGGAGTAAACGAATTTGGTTCTTTATACAATAGTAATAAGATCTAAAATCTCCAGCACGAACTCTATGTTGTAAATTTTCTCCGCAAGAAAATTGACCGAAGTGCAGAACAATGGCGCTAGTTGTACTATACCAGTCAAAAATCTGTCAAATAATTGTATGTCATCTTGAGTTTACAAATATCAACATGAAATTATTATAATATTTTTATTTTATAGTTTAGCCGCGGTATTTATTTGGTTTATCAATTCTTAACGATTTTAATAATCGTTTCGGAAGTGGTTTTAGTGATATTTTCATGTTTTGTATTTCACAGTTTCGTTCCAAGAATATGATAAATTACGAAAATATTATTTACGCAAATAAATTAAATCGCAGAGCAGCAGAAAATTCAAGCGCAGTCCTCTCGTCTCAACAGAGCGACGGCGACTGATTTGTGAAACAAAAATATGCTTGAAGTTCCCGCAACGTGCGACGGAAGATGACTTCTTCCACGAACTAAAAACGTCGTAAGTGCTTAAAGCTTCTATTCATAATAAAACCAAAAATAAAAGGAATTTCAAAAAATGCCTGCACAATTTTTTTCGCCTTGTCTTGATACAGATAATCATTAAAAAATTATCCTATTAGTCATTAGCATATTAAGTACAAATTGAAAAAACGTGAAAATTAGGGGTAACTTCGTGATGTTATTTTATCGAGAAATTTTTTACGTATTGTGTTTCTGTTCCACAAAAAGTTTCAAAATATCATGTAGTTACTCATATTATTTTTATTTTACACCTACGTCTTATGAATTTCATGAAAAATTAAATTGAAGATAGGCAATTTTGGTTACTACCCGCTCTTCATGTTCGAGAATATCCTACCTATCCACATGTTGGTCTTTTCTATAAAAATCTCACTCGTGAAAGCAAAGGTGAAGTGACCTGTCAATAATGTCAATCCCTAGCATCAGGTGAAATGACAGCTCACTTCAAGCTTACTTCACATAAGTTGTATATACCGGCTGATAGGTCGAATACGACAAGCGAAAGGCACTGCCACTAAAACCATACTACCTATGCCATGAACGTAGCACTAGAGCTAGCGCAGTTTCTGCATATGATAACCTCATGATTATAGGCTCCGGTTCGAGAGTTTGAAACTTCATGGGAACTCCAATTAAAAGCGGGTAAGTAAAGCGGGTTCACCCCTATTTTTATCGTATGGAAATCCTTATGGATGTCCTCCACCCTGGGGTGGGTTTGTCAGACTCTTACTGACTAAAACCACACGGTGTTCTGCTGCTACTTTTCGCCGGGTGCTGGAGCGCTTGCGCATTTCGTCACGCTGCCCCGGGCAGGTGTTGGCCCGCATGAATTCATACGGACCCCGACACCCTCAACGGCCGCATACGACCGCAATTCCTCTAGAGAGAGGCACGCGCGGAACACGGGGCGCCAACGTCTCGGGCCTTTCATTGCCCAGGCAACGAACTCCCCAAGTCTGTTGCCTGCAGGTCTCACTCTAAGGCGGAAGCGGATTCACCCCTACTCACTAGAAGAAAAGACTTTTACTACATTGTTTTACAAACACACCGACCAGCACAAGCCGAGTACATTACACCACTGCTCTAAATATAGGAGATTCTGCAGCACCTATCCACCCAGTCATGGGCCAAGTCAAACAAACTAAGCTTTGGGCTGAGCCGTTAACTAAGCTGCTGTTATTTGCACAGACCGACGCTTACAACGGACATCGTTTACTAAATGCACAAACAAGATAACTTATACAGTACGATTCAAACTTAGTGGCGGCTGTAAATGCGCTATTCGCTGCGCAGTACCTCACCCCTCACCCCCGCTGACAAGTGAATTAGTTACTGCGCAGCGACTCGCTTCATGTTCCGAGCCGCCATTAAGTTTGAATCGTACTACACGTGGCGGTGTAATTTAGGACTCGGAATGTAGTAGAAGTTATCTTAGATAGCTACTTGACGATTGACTGACGGATTGGCTGTGGTATTTGACAATCTGGGTTGATATGGTCCGTTTTGACCGGTTTGAGTACAGGTGTACACACAATATTTCAGCCTTTTATGGCACAGTACCTCCGATGCCTCTTGTATTACAGATGTCGATAAGCAACAGTGGCCACTAACCATCAGGTGGCCCAGTGACCTCTAACCAGCACCCTAATTACGTAACACACTATCTACCACAATCTGAATCATTTTGAAGGCTATTGCTAATCCATTGCTTCATAAGTTCGAAAAATTTGTCCGCTTAACAACGTAAATAACGTAATGACTGTTGTTGAACTGTTAAAATGAAACCCATTCCTACTGCTAATATGTTACGTAACTACCCCGCAGGCTTGAGATGATTTAAATCACTTGATTCAAATCAGTGACTTAAATCACGGTAAAAACAAAGTTTTTTTTTTCTTGTTAATCACTATGGTTTAAATCATTGTTTTTATGCACTGCAACAAAAACAGAAACCAGTCAAAATTTGCAATACAACAAGATGTCTAGAAGAAGAAAAGATGCTGTATGATGGGTGCATTTTAGTTAAAGAAAATCCGTTTGTGGCAAGTGCGTCAAAGCAGTGTGTAAAATTTGTACTAAAGAATTAATGGGTATAGTACCGAGAATGAAATCCCTTGGAGGTCGAGGAATTCAAGAATGAGACCTCGACTCTAATGATAACAAAAAATAAGTTTAAATTATTTTTCTCTTTCTCACAAATAGTGATCAAAATTATTATCCAAAATGACTTGATTTCGCGCACGGTGGCGGCGTTAAGTTTTTGTTTAAAAAATATGTGAAAATCAACCCAATATCTTTGATTTTTTGTTAAATAATTGTAAAGGCGATTAAAAACCATAATAATGGTGTTTTTTCTTAAGCTTTACATCTAAAACAGAATACCAAATTAAAAGTGTTAAAATTATTATTAAAATCAATAAAGTCCAATTTAAATCAAATAAATCCGTTTTTTTTTATATTTGTGATTTTTGTCAACCTTGCCTATAACCATCAAGTAGAACATCTGCTTGTTTGCTCCTCAATGACATGAAAAAGTTACTAACTTCTAGGTAGGTGACGGGGGTGGTGTCTTTGGTATTGTATTTTCGTTTTTGGTCACCGACTTCCGAAATTAAAGTTATTTGCCACGTTTTTTTGTGTTTTTCTTGGAAGTCGGTTGTTTTTTTGTAAAAAAGTTTTTATTAATACAATTTTGGATTAAGCAAGCAAGATAGCACTCTTTAATCGAAAAAAAAGGACGAAAGAGAAGAAAGAAAGAAAGATTCTATCACATGAATACGACCTACGTAAACTCCTTTAAATACTTTAAACTCCGTTTCCGCTTCGATCCCCTGCCCCAGGGGAGACAAGGTGAATAACGTGTAATGGCATATTTTTATTCATAGTCCAGGTAGGTTAGTGGTTTAACCACAGGAGGAATTTTGGTTTACATTAAATATTACGCGGCCGCCGCGCCGGCGCGTTGGTGGTCCAATTTCTCGTAGTATTTTAGAATAAATTAACAATAATGTACGTTAATGAAGTCATATTAATTAAAATGAAATTATTCGTTACTGTGAAAAATATAAGGCAACAAAAAATTGGATGATTGGTATTCAGTGATCTTCATAAAGCTGTAAAAAAGGGCAATATTAAAACTACTTACTAGGGGAAGAAAAAATTATGATTGCTTTTGACAATCCACGAGGGACATTTTTATAACAAAGTGTAGAAGTCAGTTTAAAGGAGCAGGTAAGTATTTAAAAGAATTGATTACTACTAACTCAATTTTTTCGCAATTACACTCCTCGATTTCTTAAAACTATCAATATCAATTTGAAATATTTCTTTGTGACCAATTTCTAGTTAAAGTAAACTTTCTTCAGTAAGTAACTTATAACGAAATTTTTCATACAGTAATTTTAAATTTTTTATTCACATCAAAAATGGTCCACTATCGAACTGCATTATTCAACGACACTTTAATTGAGGAGGTTGAGGGTATCAATAGTGTTGCCAAGCGCGCGAATTTAACCGGATTAAAAGAAGTATTGATACGGGTAATTATGATTAAACGAATCGGTAGATTTATTTTTAAGCTATTGCATAGCTTTTATCGCGGGCTTTGAGCGCAGCGACCGAATCAAGAAATTCCGTAACGAAAATAAAACCTAACACTCCCCACTCCGCCTACCATGTAGCTCGGCCGAGCGTTCGCTTAACGTGTATGTATATGGTACTTGAATTAATATCAAAGAAAAAAAAATACTGCATAATTAATAAATAAATAAATAATTATAATTGCATAAGTTGATAAAAAATGCTATGCAATAGCTTTACCGCGGCAGTACCCGAGTGCCACACGTGTTTTTTTATTTTTATTGACGGTCATAATAATTTGAGACAGTCTTCGCTGTAAGCTTATTTCCAAGTATAATCAGAAAGTAACAGTAATTTTGTCCATGAAACAACTTGATAACTGTGTCACGTACTTCTTTTTATCCGACTGCGACAGAAGGAGAGTTATGTTTCACGAGTGTATGTATGTACATATATATATTTCTTTGGCACGCTCTGTAGCCTAAACGACTTGGTGGATTTTAGCTTGAGATGTGTCGTTAGATTCGTCTTAATTGTGAGAGTGACACTGGGTATATCAAAATTAGAAAAGAAATTGGCGCCAAGTTATGTGTTTCTAAATATATTTTTTCCCTCAAAACCTTTCGAGTGGGGTATCAAAATAAATGGTTTTATAAATGGCTTACAAAAATATGTACAACTTATACGTTTAAATGTAATTTGAAATGACAAATAAAAGTAAAAAGCTTGAAATAAAGCAAATTATAAAAAAAAAAAAAAAAACCCTATTGCAAAAATATATACCTAACTGAAAAGAGAAAAACAAGCATTATTATGTTAGTTTTCGTGCCTTAGTTTCGTGTAAGTTTCTTGCAGGCGGGGATAAACCAAAAACCTGAAATATGGCGGAACTTTTGTTTGTCCCTATCTACGATAAACTTACACAAAACAAAGTTCAATAGATAATAATGCTTAATTTACTCTTTTCACTTAGGTGTGTTATTGCAGTCGGGTTTTTGTTTTTTAAATAATTTGCTTTATTTAATTATGTATATCTTTCAGTATTTTTTTACGCAACATAGTTTGTTATTAGGTAGGTACTGTTGATCCGAATTAAGTTAAAATACAAAATATGTGAAATAATCTTCCATCAATACCGTTCATAATGTTTGTTTATTTATTTCACCATTTATGTATTCACATAAATAAACAGACAAGAAGAAAAGAACACAAAAATACGTACGTATGTTTTTTATATCAAACAAAAAAGTTGCCCCCTCAAAAAATCAGCAATTAATTTGAAATCGAAAATTCTCGTCTCCTGGCCACCCAGAGCGCCAGTTTAATTTACTTCTATACGCCGGATGGTCTCACAAAGAGCTTTATTGGATTTTTCTGGCGCCTTTTGACTAAACGGTAGGTTATGATTTTGATGCACAGTGCTCAGCAGAATACCGTTTATGACACCCGTTGGGTTTCATTAAGGACTGGAAATTAAATCGGACGTTTTTCCTTAGTGTCCGTTTCAAAGGTAGATTTTTCGTTCATTTTGTGGGATTTTATGAACTGAATCTTTCTGGATGTTTTAAGGTTTGAAGTGAAATATATTTATCACGATATCTAAGTACGTTGTTATTGCTGGGTTAGTAGAATCTGGTACCTACGGTGTTAAAAAAGACGTAAAGATTTTCTTTAATCTCCCAAAAGCTAACATCACCTGCTAGGTTTCTTTATGATGCGATATTATGCTATCATATTTTATACCCAAAACACAATTTACGATCCTTTTCAGTCACGTTCGCTGATTTAATATCCTAGCATTAGCTTATTATTTTTTGCTCATGAATACAAACGAAAAACAAGGCTAAATAAAATATTCATGTAAAAAGTATTACCCCGAAAAATATACTCTTATAGGATGTTGATAATGCGGTATAAAATCGGTGATAGTAATGATCCGCAGGGTGTAGGAGCAAAACGCGCAAATTGATGTTGCGGTTTTGAACCCGTCTGTGTTGTGTGTTTTTGAATTAATGGAATTCCCGTTCATTCATTCAAATAAAATAGAGCGTGTTCCTGAAATGGTGATAGATAAAGCGATTGTTCATACAGTCCACTTTATCGATATGGCAAATTGAGATTTCATATGATCCCCCAAAACCGGCATTTTCATTTATAAATGATAAATCATTTTATTTCTGTACGTAGTCTTGTACAAACACTTTTACATGTCAATCATATTTTAAAACTAGATGAGGTCGGCGTTTCCTATCTGAGTACTCTGACAAGAAAGGCCGAAACAAACTCAGAGGTCACAATCTCTTTTAAAGTCCAGACATAATCTTGGTCAGATCATGTGAAGACCATGTAGATTTGTGTCTGAAATGGTCTTTTGAGGAAAACCACACAAAATGAGTGGACCTGTCCGGTCAGTGCACACATTTGTCAGAAATCGTGCAGCTCAACTCAAAACATAAGGAGCTCAACGATTAGCTCAAATCATTTGTCAATTCCACAACATAACCTTTAACCGTAAATTATCACTGTATCAGACTACTATAATATTAATAGGTAAGTTTATTTTCTATTGCCATCTTTGGTAAACGGTCTAGTGGTCTCAAAATGTGTCATTGTTTTTCAGTAGCCAAGAACTTGATATTTATTTTCTTTTGCATAAGTAGTCTGTAAAATAAAACTTGCTTTAATTTGCTAGGCTAAACGCGATGATTGGAGCTCTTCACTATCCTAATTTCATCGCTTGTAGCGATGATCGTTGATATTAAGATAATAATTGGAATCAAAACTCCACATTAAGGTCACGGTACACTATGCAGAGCAGACGTTTGCTAGTATCCATTACAAGAACAGTCCGGACTGTTGTAAAACTATCCCTGCTGTTAACTTGGGCCGCTCACTTGCCCTACATTTCGTCTCTTACTTGTGAGTTTGGGCCTTAGAACAAGGAACTTTCAAGCGAAGGCTACAGGCCATTTTAGAAGTAAAGTCAAAGTCATAAAAATATGTTTGACGCGTAAAAGTGTTTGTATAAACGTACTTACAGAAATAAAATCATTTATCATTTAAAGAAATTAGTTCTTAATTACGTAATTTCTTTCTTTCTTCTTTTCTTTTTCTATTAGTTGTTAAGCAAATTGAACACCAACTTAATTGTCCGTACTTATATGGACTCGCTCGTTTACAGGTAGGTACAGTTATTAACACTGACGGACCCTAAACGCCCTTATGCGTGGCATAATAACAATAAAACAATTGTAGTGTCTCGTTTAGTGTCCTTCAAATTATTAATCTCGGGAGCAGTGGTTTCAAAAGCAACTGTCATTCTTGGACAGATAAATAAAATGGCTGTAATACGGCATTTGGTGACGGTTTTCAATTTCCTTAACAATTCATTTCCCTGACTGTACATGATTGCCCAGCTATCCTTCGTGTGTCAATGATTATGATTCGTGTGGGCTTAACCTGTTGTGATTTTATAAGATGAAGTTTGGTGCCTTCTGCATAAATAGGGCCTGAAGGTGGTACATCAAGTTCGGCTCTGTAGCAAAATGACCACTTCGCAAAATGTTTACCGGACGCAAAATGTCCATTTCACAAAATGTCTTTTTCGCAAACTGACCACTTCGCAAAATGTTCCTTTCGTAAAACGTCTCTTTTTTCTAATATAATCCTTCGTATCAGTACAAAATCGGTCAAGTGGGAGTCAGATTCGCATGCAGAGGGTTACATAATAATATTTTATTCAGATAGCTAGGTAGGTATATATATACACACAAATCGAAATATAGAACAAAAACTCAATGGTTTGCGATATTTATTTATTTTGGTGATGGTTTTTAAGTCAACAAAATCAAATCAAATATCAAAGCAAAATATCAAAGTTAACAAATTATACAAAACATCAAATCAAAAGTTTTCCGATTATTTTTCTGAGTACCCTCATCATTATTGTGTAAGTGTTACCAACACATAAACTCATAATTTGCCTAATTTTATTTGAAAACTTGTGTTTTGAGATAAACACTTAAGGTGCGATAGGAAAATCACGAAAATAAATTTAATAACATATCATCACTTAATATCACTTTTCCTTATTGTAGTTTTTTGTGTAAGTAGGTAATTGTTGTTTTTATTGTAATACGAAGGATTGAATGTACATTGAAAAAAGGGACATTTTGCGAAGGAGTCATTTTCCGAAAGAGACATTCTTTGAAATGGACATTTTATGGAAGAGATATTCTGAGAAATGGACATTTTACGAAAGGGAATTTTTTTTGAAGTGGTCATTTTGCGAAAGCGACGTTCTGAGAAATGGACATTTTGCGTCAAATAGACATTTTGCGAAGTGGTAATTTTGCGACTGAGCCTCAAGGTCTATGCAGCGGGTTTAAAAATCGAAACATGTTAGTGTAGCCGATCTCATAAATGTATGTACAACATCTTATAACTGTACCTACATTCATAGCAAATAAAGTTCTGATTCTGATTCTGATAAGAAAATAATATCAATGTTATTACAGAATAATATTAGTACATAATCATCTACCTTTTCCCAACTATTTTTGGATCGTTTTCTGGCCTAACCGGATGCAGCTGAATACCGGTATTTTAAGAAGAGCGACTGCCTAACTGACCTTCACAACCCAGTCAGTGTGTAACACTATAGAAAATACGACATATAAAAATAAGATCGATAACAAAAGTTACTAATGCCTTGTGCTATGCAAAAAAACTGAATAGGAAATGGGCAGGCCACGTAGCGAGGCTTATAGACCAGAGATGGACCGTAAAAGCAGCCCTGTGGAGAGGCCCACAAGGAAAAAGAAACAGAGGAAGACCACTGACACGCTGGGAAGGTGAGATCAGTAGAACCGCCGCGCGCCGGCTCAAACTGGAGCCAAATCGCACAAGACCGGGAAAAATGGGCATCTTTGGAGGAGCCTTCACCCAAACTGGGGTTCTTGCAGAAGTAGTAATAGCAAAAACTTAAATTAATATATGTTAAATTAAGTACTTAACCCATTAAAACATACCTACTAGAAATAGCAATTGGAAAATCGTGTGTAATGCAGGAAATAAAAGGCTTTTTTATATTATTTTATTTTATTACTATACCCCTTGGAAAGTCTGGCAATAGGTCTTAGGTTGTCAAATTTTCGGGCGTCTGATGACCCGTAATGACTGTCAAAGATCCACGAATGACAGCTGGGACCAACAGTTTAACGTACTTAGTACAGTCAGGGAAATTAACTGCTTATAAAATTGACACACTTAATCAACTTGTCGTGGTATAGCCATTTCATACAACTGTCAAAGAATGATACTTGTGATTAGAAGATTTAAATTGGTACTCAGTTGCAGAAAAAAGAAAGAAGAATTGGCTCTAATCAGGAGTATTTGCATTATAATCAGGAGATTTGTGATCTAAAATTTGAATACAAAAAATCACAGGAACTATTTGACCAAAAAAAAAAAATTGCCAGCTAATCAGCTAAATAACAGAACAATTAAGACAACACTCTAAGTATATTCTTTATCGTTTCGTGGCCCAACATTTAAGGACATGGGTGCCTACAAAATTTTCATATTCAGAAAAGTAGAATATTTTACGTTGCATT
Organism: Dryobotodes eremita; assembly: GCA_917490735.1. Classification (NCBI taxonomy): domain Eukaryota; kingdom Metazoa; phylum Arthropoda; class Insecta; order Lepidoptera; family Noctuidae; genus Dryobotodes; species Dryobotodes eremita. Next base: position 22,174,665 of record OU823244.1, read on the forward strand.
TCGCAGAGTCTAACTTTCGAAGTTCTGAAAAAGATTCGATAACTTTTATCGCAGTCAAACACGTCATGTTGTTTATTATTTAAATGTTGTGGTATCATTGAGAGAAAATAATAATTCTATGAATTGAGTGAGAGTGATAATTGAGGGAAAAATTAGAATTCAGAAGAATAGGTCATATTTTTCTTTCTTTTTATTAATATACCTGCATCAAAACTGTCTACTATGTTTTATTTATTTTTACAATTAACATGAGTAGATGGGGTTTTTTTTAAGCTATTGCATAGCTTTTATCGCGGGCTTTGAGCGCGGCGACCGAATCAAGAAATTCCGTAACCAAAAAAAATAAAACCTAACACCCCCCACTCCGCCTACCACGTAGCTCGGCCGAGCGTTCGCTTAACGTGTATGTATATGATAAGACTGTACTTGAATTAATATTTTAAAAAAAATACTGCATAAAAAAAAAATTGCATAAGTTGATAAAAAATGCCACGCAATAGCTTTACCGCGGCAGTCCCCGAGTGCCACACGTGTTTTTTTTTTTATTGTCATGCCATTTTATACCCACAACAGGAGTTCCATATGAAATACTGGCATTCTACTGCATCCGATTAGATTGGAAACTGACTCCAACATAATTGAGAAAAAGTTAGGCAGGTGATAATAAAGAACTTGCTAAATATCTTCTGGACTAAGTTATTCTTCGAATGTCTTTCAAACAGTTAACATTGTGTTTATGACTACCATATATCGCTCATTTGGAGAAACATCGACGTAAATGTAATTTTTCCGAAAAAATGTTCAGAGGAGCAGAGGCGTGAAATATTTAATATGTATTGGGATTTATCAACATTTCAGAATGAGACGGTAGCAGATTACAAAAATAAAATCACTTTAAATCACTCATGGTATAATAATATACTTCGCCAGGTATAGTATTCCGAGACACAGGGTGACACAAGCCTACGTCATCACCGCTGTGTTACCAGTAGTGGGTAAAAATAACTCCCCAACCGCCATTATTACCTGTGCGAATCCGATAAAACAATGAGGTTTTAACTAACAATTACGTTGGTATATGTTTAAATTGAATTGTTTCACTTGATTAGAAAAACTAAACTATAATTTAAATGCTATAATTTATTTTTTAACAGAACATAATTTGTGTTTTGTTGCAATAAAGTGGCAACTGGATAGTGACGTAAGCATGTGTCACTCCCGGAATGCCAGACCTTGTTTTTTTAGATCATGAAATCACTCTCCTGTAAAATTTTAAAAGCAGCAGTTACGTCGATGTTTCTCCAAATGAGCGATATATAGTAGTTACATACTAATTTCATGATGGCTTCTAAACCAACTTGACGTTCAAAATTAACTACCTACACCCTGACAAATAAAACCTCTTTCACCCAGTCCTCGTCTTAAACAATCGACGTCACGCCACAATTTCCCGTACAAGCGAGTAAACACCCAGTTCCAGCACACATGTCTGCAGAGCTGTCTAATAGAATCTGCATAACAGAGAGTGTTCGTATACTACTCCTTAGCATTGTCGAACTCGAAACGAAGTCACCGTAGCGTAGCTATGTACTGGGCTAGCCTGATCGGGGTATTGGCATACTTAGTAAATGTTTGGCACAGTTTTGAATTGTAAGTTGGATGAAGTGAGATGCAGGTGAGTATGTGTGACGGTTAATATTGACCAAGATCTGTTCTTCGGAAATATAACATAATTCTTAATGACTGTGGCGTTGATCGGAAGGTGGGAAATATGACTATTAAGCGTAGGTTTATAAGTTTAATCCCAGGGTCTGGCAAATGTTGTGGGTTGGATTTAGTATCGTTTGGCAGGCGGAGGGGGCTAAAAGTGGTTAAATCTGGTAGAGGGTCGGGCCCCGATAGTAACGCTACCACTCTTATTACAAGGTAATGGATATTTTTCCAGAAATTTACAAAAATTGTTTCTAACCTCAAATCAGATAAAAAGCGTAATGTAAACGTTATTAGATGAAACGGAACGTTAAAATGGGCGATCGACAACCAAATGTGTTTTAGTATATCGTCTGTGGTGTACAAATCAGAGAAAAGGAACGCAAAAAGGAAAAAGTTGTCTCTGGTATTTGCGTCATGTGTCATTTGTGACATTTGTTTTCAATCCGTTTCTCCTCGAGTTGCGTGAATATTCTCTCTACTACAATGTTACTCCTCTTAGTATGCAAGAGCGAGCGAAGCGAGCTCGGGACTTAGGGCACCCCGACTCGGACAGGTTAGGTTAGAAGGGATAGAATAACCCTTCGTGGTTATTTTTTTTTAAACCACCCAGAAGTAGGAGCCCCGCTCCGCGGGGCTCCGTCGACGACGTGTTTATTAGTATTGATTAGAAGCAAATTTAGACCCGCACGTGATTTTCCTCGACCGCAGTAGGTGATTATAAAGTGTTTTGAGGTTAGATTACAAATATCTGTTTTTCTCAAAAATGGTGCGTTACCTTTTCACGGGAGTGGTACCAGGGGAGAGGGAACACCCCCCCATCCTCCCCCTCCACCTCCCCTCCCCCTCCGCCTGCCAAACGATACTAAATTTTTACCAATGTTGTTACTGTTTTTAACCGACTTCCAAAGAGGAGGAGGTTATATGTTCGGCTGTATGTATGTCTTTTTTTAATGTATGTTCACCGATTTCTCCGTCAATTGTAGACCGATTATGAAAATTCTTTTTTTTGTTGAAATGGTATGCTCTCGAGGTGGTCCCATTGTCACTAAGTCAGAATCTGATGAGGAAATCTATTGGAAATCGAGGGAAATCTTGAAATTTTATAGGCACGCCTATAGAGATTTGTGTATTTTTTATAGTTACTCGTGCATTCACGCACCATTCGGTGAAAAGGAACTGAAGACCAGAGGTGGCCACCGGAACTACTCAATAATAAGTGTTCCAAGGGTTGCGATTCGATTACTTTAATAACGTTGCTAAGCAATTTATGCTCGTCACAATGCATATGGTGAAATGGAGCTGATGGTGGCTTCACTATCACCTCCAGTGGTTTTGGTTCTTAATAGAACTCCTCAACAATCAACGACCCTGCATCGGGAAAAGTAATATTTTGTAAAAGGTGATAAGCAGTTGACATTAGGCTATTGTAACTTCGATTTATTAATAACTGACTCACTAAAAAGTGAAAAATAAAAACTTTTTTACAAAATAAACAGCCGACATCAAAAAAAAAACACTACAAAGTGAAAAATAACTTTAATTTCGGAAATCGGTGGCAAAAAACTAAAATACAGATCCAAACACACCGACTTTCGAAATGGAAGTTATTTTTCAAGTCGGTTGTATTTTTTTGTAGAAAAGTTTTTTTCATTTCCATGTTCATTTGTGTACTTCTTATTATCGCAGCCCAGAGTCTTGTATTGTTTCAGGCGGTTATATAGTCGCACTCCATTACATGGGATTTACAAGTGAATAAATGTGAATGTACTGAAACCTCTATCTACTCCTCAACATTCAGTTTTATGTCAGGTCTAAAGAACTGCGATGGCAGCAGTAACCAGAAACTATCAGGTGAGTCGCCTGTTCATTTGCCAAGAAATATACATCATAAAATCTTCTCTCTCTTCTCTTCAGGTACAAGACTAGTATTAAAAAAGCATATCCTCATATTTTTATTGATAAATGATAAATTATTTTATTGCTGTAAGTAGGTTTGTGCAAACACTTTTACAAGTCAATCATATTTTAAAACAAGATGAGGTCGGCGTTTCCTATCTGACTACTCTGAGAAGAAAGGCCGAAACAAACTCAGAGGTCACGGTCTCTTTTAAAGTCCAGACATAATCTTGGTCAGATCATGTGAAGACCATGTTTGTGTCTGAAATGGTCTTTTGAGGAAAACCACACAGAATGAGTGGACCTGTCCAGTCAGTGCACGCACTTGTCAGTAATCGTGCAGCTCAACTCAAAACTTAAGGAGCTCAACTAAATTACTAAAAACTAAATTATTAAAACTTTACGCTCAGTAAAACAGGAGCTAGCAAATTGTTCCGTCACAGGTATTCGATCAGGATATTGGCATACTTGTTGGTAGCTAAATTGTTGTTGAACAGTTTCAGAGGACACCCGTAACAGTTGTCAAAGTGCACCAAACTATGTTGGTAATTGAGTCATCCTTGCGTGGCATCCACCATCCTTGTGATTGCTTGTCAATTTTGAATATAAATTAAATGGTCTACAATTCTACTTAATTTGTCATTTAGGAGTCTAGTACTTGTAGACTGTACATTTGTAGACCTTTTTTCTATTTGTTGAGTACCTGTTAATTGTAGACAGGCCTACACAATTTGAAAACATTGTAAAAGCCACTTATTTTTGAAGGAGTAACCGTGGAGTTTCTTGCCGGCTCTTATCCATAGGAAACGACCAATTGGAACCAAGCATCTAGCTTCTGACGTTACATAAGTGCCCATGTAGGTTTACGTGAAATAAAATATTTGGATTTTGATTTTTTTGAGTATTTTCTACACAACAAACGGATATATAGATTTTATAAATCAACTAGCTACTGCCCGCGACTTCGTCCGTGTGAAATATCTTGTTCCCCGACAAACACCGTCGCACCAAACTTTCTTTAAAAAAAAATTCGTAATAACCTTCTACAAAGTATTAGAAAACTTAAAAAAAAAAAATGGTTGAAATCGGTATAGTCGTTCTCAAGTTATGGTGTGACCAGGGAAATAGGGATTCATTTTTATATATATACATATATAAGAATAAGATGGATAATGTGTAATGTGTGCAAAACAGTTTACGTCAATTGATGAAAGGAGATAAGCATTGCGTTGAATTTCGGTAACTATTCTAATTTGCCTAAATATGTGGGAACTCATTTACACAAGCGGTAAGCTTTTAACACAAATTCCACAAATGGGGTGGTAATCCGGATTAAATAAATTATGAACCAGGTTGGGTTACCATAGAACATCATCCCACTGTATAATATTAGGAGTGGCAGGGACATCGACTCCCAAACTGAAACCATGAATCCAGCACATGATTCTAGATTCCTAGAGTAGAAATTTCAAAAGAGTTATCAAAAAAAGAAATTGCTGTTTCATAGAAAAGTGCAATACCTACGCGGTCAAAATGAATGGCAGAACTATTTCTTTTTTTTAAATTAACCGCCGAAAAATTTCAACGCAGGGGTGCTCTGAATTATGTATTGAATCCATGGTAACAGGTTATGCGTCAATGTCCCTGCCAGCCTGTATAACAAAATGCTAACGCAATAAATCCTTGTGTCAAGCATGGTTCTTCTTCTTCCGTGTCATTCGTTTAGAAGAGAAGTCAGTCTGTAATGCTGATAGCAGTGGCTGACTGCTTTGGAACCGACACCTTAATTAGGAACAAGAACTCCGTACTTTTTTACCGTCGAAATTTTCATAATGTCATTTTCGTAGTTTTCGAGAGTGCTAATGCCGAAATAAGACAATACTAGTCAGACCAGAGGAAGCCCGCTAGAGGGCCAAGACAATAGATTATCAATAGTGTCTGAGTTATTAACAATACTTGACTAGACAATCTTATCTTATCTATCTATCTTATCTAGTTAAAATCCAAGATCGGGACCACAAACATTTTCGCACGAGTGTCATAATTATGGCCTTCAAATATTTTTCCACCAACTTTCATGTGACGATAACTATTTACCCTAGAATACGACAAAGAACTATCAAAAATAAAAACTCTTGTCAATTTGACGTTTGAATAGATAAAAATATTGACGATAAGAACTGCACCGCTGGTGTGTCTATCTTCTTTATGTATATAAAAATTACGTGTCACGTTGTTTGTCCGCGATGGACTCCTAAACTACTGAACCGATTTTAAATTTGATTTGCACACCGTGTGCAATTTGATCCAACTTGAATGATAGTATAGCTTACATCTCAATTTATAGTCGCAATATTATTTTATTGCAAATTATTTGTCTATTGTTTGACAGTCACAATTATCTGTTAGCTCCAAACGATTCTAACAGATGGCGATATCTGTTGACTGGATTGAGTAAGTATTCAATAGATGGCGCTATGTTAAAAATACAAGCGTTTCATATGCTACAATTTAATAAAGAGAAAAGATATGATTGTTTGTTTGTATTGAATAGGCTCCGAAACTACTGAACCAATTTCAAAAATTACTTCACTGTTGGAAAGCTATACTATATCCGGGTGTCATAGGCTATATTATATTATGCTTTGCTACCCGGGCGAACCCGGGGCGGGTCGCTAGTCCTAATCCTAACTATCCTAATCCTAATCCTAACTAATATTATAAATGCAAAAGTAAGTTTGTTTGTTCATATTCATATTCATATTCATTTATTCACATACCACTCACTCACTCACTTCTTGTTACCTTTTCACGCCTAAACTACTGAACCGATCATCCTGAAATTTTGCATATACGTTGTCAGGTGTACAGAAACGGACATAGGGCACCTTTTATCCCTAAAAAAAGTACTGTTCCCGAGGAAAACAACAATAACGTTCTTATGATAATAGATGGCGCCACGTGTCTTTCGAATCATGATTTAATTATATAACCGGAATTGATAGTCAAAGTCTAAAATAACGCGAGCGAAGCCGCGGGCACAAGCTAGTATTGAATAAATCTCACACGTAAAACCACACACTGCGACCCACAGTAGGGGTCCTTCTTATCAACGTGCATACAACAGACTAGGAATGCAAATTCACTACTCTTATTAGCGCTCTGTTGTCTTGTTCAGTAGTTAATTATCTTTTAGAATTGTTTACAAGATAGTGTTTGGCTTTGTTCAAAAGCATGTGTTATGGAGATTGGCTGGCGTTGTGTTAGTTTTTATTTCTGTGTTTGTTACTGTTGAGGGTGTCAAGGTGAATATGAGAGTTGTTAAGTATTTTTTAAGAGATTTGAAAATGTTTACATTTCGAATTTTTTGGTTATTTTTCTGTTACTGATCAGTACCTATCCTAATTGCGTAACACACTGTCAATCACAATTTGAATCATTTCGAATATAAGTCTATTGCTAACCCATTGCTTCAAATGTTCGAAAAATGTGTCTGCTCAACAACGTAAATAACGCAATGAATGTTGTTGGACTGTCAAAATGAAAGCTGGAAGATAGCTGATAGATGGAATTGCTATGTCACAAAATTTTAAAGTAAAGTAATCATTTATAGAATACTAGAAACCTGCGCCCCAGCTTCGCTTGGTTTTTACTTCTTGACAAAACACGGAAATTTCTTTATTAAATTTAAGTTAAATATTAATCTAAACTAATACCATAAAGATAAAGGATTTGATTATGTTTGTTTGTTACGCTTTCACGCTAAAACGTCTGAACGGATTCAGATGAAATTTGGCACACGAGTAGACCATGACCTGGATTAGGACACTTTTTATACACCGATATTCCATGGGATCGAGATTTATGCTGGTTTAATCGCAAGGCGGAGCTAGTGTATTATAAACATAAAGAAAAAACAATGAAAAAAAAATGAGTTTAAATATACTTTCCGGAATGAATTCTCTAAACGATGGTGAAAATCGCATCAAAATCCGTTGCGTAGTTTAGAAGAACAACGCGGTCACACAGACAGATACGAAAAGCTACTTTAGTTATAAATACGAGAGTTTTGTGTTGTTGTTTATAGTTTGTTGTTGTTGTTATGTTTGGTTTTTTGTGTTTAGATATATACAGGATAAGAATAAGTTTCTCTGTTAGGTACTTCAGGATCTATTCTTCACCCTGCATATCGAAATACAGGTTCAATTGTAGTGAGTAGTTATAATTAATTTCCTAACCGTGGTAATAACTTCGTCGAACTCTATTCACTTGCAAATTCTTGGCTGTTTCCAGAAACAATAGCCTACGATAGTGAATTTAAGGAGGTACACACGGCTACATAGCAAGCTATACATTTCCATTATATCCTGACCTCTCATTGTACGGAAATCCTATACTATACGAGATCAGCTTATACTGGAAATATATAGCTTGATATGTAGCCGTGTGTACGTGTTCCACTACGTGTCTCATGGTGATCCTCACCTGTTGTTTAGATTATACTAGAATATTTTATTTTATTAAGTAACAGCATATGTCTGCACGCTTGTAATCCTTGATGAATTAGACAGAGGTCTATAAAACCTGCCGGGGTTGCGGATTGTTCGAAAGAGTTACCGTGGCCCTGGCGCACAGGCAACTGAAGGAACACGGGTGGGTTTTATTCAGTAAGAGTCTGACACGCCCTTCCGCTCCGCCCAGAGCGGGAGAGGTCATTTGATGATTTCCCACCCAAGAAAACCTCCATTTTGACAATTATTCAGAAAATCCTTATTTTACCTAACAGTGTGCAGAGCTGTTGCCAACATTTGGGCATAAATCCAGACTTGAATTTTGCTCCTGTACGGAGAGAAATATCACCACCCGAAAGAACAAAAACTATTTTGTATTTGAGAATAAAACTAAGAAATAACTTTGATGATTTTTTCTGGGGTCATCGACCATTGTTAGTGTATTCACTTGAAATATCAGTTTTTTTTTTTGTTTGTGTAAACTTTGCTGACGTGATCGGTATCGATATCTTAACACGATAAAACACATTTTTCAAATCATACTGCATGTAACAACACTACCAAGCGGTCGTTGACCCTTAAAAAAAACATCAAACCTTTTTTATTTTTTATTTATCGTGTTTAGAAATCGATACCCATCACGTCAGCGGAGTTTCGCTAACTAATTTAATTTGACCCTATAAAGATGTATTGTTCTATTTTTCTGTCCATTCACATATTATAATGTAAATGGTTTCAATCTTCAATACAAATGTTCTCTATCAAATTTGAAGGTCATTTACGGTCACGTAGTCAATTGAGCCTCTATTGTCCTTACATAGAAGTTAAATAAACTTGAAGGAGGCTGAATGCCTTGAAGATTGATTACGCTATTGGTTCTTATAATATATTACAGTTTTGGGATCGGACACAATGATTAAGAGGAAATGGAACAGGCACCGACGCTGTATCATCACGATTTCGTATTCCTTTCCAATAAGCTTGTTATTTTTACTTTACAGTTCAATTTATAAGTTACTTTCGATGTTTCAGTCAAAAAGACTGCCATTAAGTTACATGACAAGCAGAATCGAAAAGTTATTGGACTTTCCGAAACGGAGACACGAAGCGCCTTATAATGTCAACAGTAGTCAAATACTCAAGAAGAATGTCGTAGATTGTAACCAATTGCTTTTCTAGACACAAAAATCAGTAACAATGTTTTAGCAAGGACATTAGTCTTTCAAATATTAGAATTTCTTTAGTTACTTTTCTTTTGTAGGATCTGCCATGCGTTACAAAGTGTCACATCCAGCACCTTTTCATCCCAGTCCCGTCCAGATCTGTATGCATTGGCTCACCAACGCTATTTGTTCGGTCCGTGTCGATAGCCATATCTCACGTTGACGCACCATTGATCAAACTACTTGTACAACATGTGTTCCTAGTACTTTTGATAGATAACTTGCAAGACTTTGGTTTATGGGGTTTGGTATCCATTGATGCATTTGTTATTTGGGGGCTTGTGTTACACAACAGGATACGATATTAACCATACTTACATCTATCAGAGAAATTTCATGTGCATGAGGCATTTTACTTTGTCCTTAATCTATTGAAGGGCATTGAATGAGACACAATATTCGTTTTATTGTTGTTACGTCTTGGGGCGTTCAGTAGCCCGCAAAGTGTTAAGATCTTGATAGCATCCTTTGGATGTTGCAGGTATCTTTCAATGGCGGCAAACCCTGTCAGACAGAAAGCCGTAAATCCATTGGTCCACCTTTCTTCTCCGTCTTCTTTTGGTGTCATTTTGATCAGATTCTGGTTGGCTGTCCAACTCTGCTAAATCAGCTTTGGCTTTTTCTGGTGAATGAGATATTTTGTATTTGCCAACCTTTAACAAAATTAAATGTTAATAAGAACCTCTTCGAGGAAGTTCCCGCTAACATTACCTAAGAGGTATTTTAATATGATTTTGATTCATAACTTGGAAAGATTTTCTATTGACATTCTTTTTCCCAATTTTTGTCCTTGATTTGTCATGTTTTGTTTTGAAGAATTACACATTCCAATATGTACAAGTACATTAAAAGGGGAGGGAAAAGAATCATAGGGCATCAAACAATTCGTCCGCACCTTTCTTAACAGGAAAAGTGCCCAAAAGGCTGGCAGCATTATCACGTTGTATGGCAATGCTGATTCTTTGGCCAAAAAATAGTCCAGCCCTCTGGTCATGTGAAGAGTCGACCAACCGTTTGGTAATGTCTCGAAAAACAAAGTGGGCACTCGGACCCTATGGCCCTAGTTTCAACCCCAAATGGCTCGAATATACAAGTTCCAACAAGATTGCAATATTTGCACCATTTGAGGTTTTCCGCACCTGCAGCAGCCGCCGCTTCACAGCTCGCCGTGCTAGAAAGATGGGATGGCGCAAGGGTGTCGACACATGTTCCATACCACACCAAAGGCCGACTTAGCTTCCAAGGCATTATTGTAATTTCGTCTGGTCTCTTCCCATCGTCACGTGCCAAGCCATTAGGTTCTAGACAGCTGGCACCCCGGCGGTGTCAAGAGCACGACGGATGATGTCATTGATGCTGGCGTGCCGTGCTATCCGGCCTGCGCTTCTACTGCAAGATAGGGCATGGTTTCCAAGGCAGTCGACTTTCGCCGCATTGGCAGCGATGCAGAGTCATGCATGGAGCGCCCAGACGCAGAAACGAGACGTGGTAAATACCACTAGTTAAATTTGCTATTTAGTTTCTGGATAATTGGATGAATAGCTAAGCTGAAATTGACTGGCCCGAGAGGGTCACCTTGTTGGCATCCTACTGCAGATTTCAAAATATTGTCCTCGTATAATAATTTAGAAGGGTACCTGTAACATTGCCACATAAAACCATAAATTTCGGGTAGTTCCTTTTTGTCTTCAGCCAACAAAGTGACCCTGTTCACAGAGTTAAATCATCACAGTCACATAAAAGATCTTGAGGATGACCTCACCTTTGTTGGAGTTTGAAAAGGTGGAAAGAGCATGTACGGCAGGGTCACAGCCCCCTTTCGACCCAAACCTATCTGCAGGGGCTGAAACATAGCTGTAAGTGTTTCGCTGTATAACTTACAACATATTTTGGCTGCCGTACACTGTATGTGCACCCAACAGCGATGGGACGAATACCGCCATCCTTCTTGCGCTGAGCTTATGGGTTGGCCCCGCAAAAGATATCTAATATGGCATCGATCACACCACCTGTGAGCATGAGGTTAATTGAGGCCGCAAGCTACTTCAAAAGCGACTCGCCAACTTCCCCGGCGCCTGAACTCAAAGATCCTTTAAATCTTGTGGAGTCAGGCCGTCGAGGCCGCCCGCGGAAACACTTCGGAAGGAACTCACGACTGCAATCAACTGGGGGCTGCAACGTTAAAGAAGGTTGAATTTAGGTAATAATTTTACTACGAGAATAAATCTTATTTTATGTCTGCTTACGTATCTACATACACGATCAGAATTGCAACTCCATCCCCCAGATTACACGCGACGTATAATTTTCTATTCGATTGCTGGCACATCGATATAAATTACGTAGAACGATGCGTTGCCAACAAAATGTGTGCGGACGTAGGTAATGCATACGGAATGCACAAACATCATAAATATACGAGTTATGAGGAGGCTTCCTTGCAAGCTTGAGAATTTAGACTAAGTTAATGCTTCCGATTTAGCGTTTTCTTAGTCTTGTGGGTCTATTTTGTTCCTGGGATATGACCTGAATTCAATAGATTGTAATTTTGTGTAGCATTTCTGGGAAGTAGGTAAGTATCATTATCATAGTTAATTCTGCCGGCAATGATGTATTTTGTTTTGAAAGGTTTACATAGGTGCCTGTGAAGTGCGACAGACATCACATCCGCAATCCCCTGAGTAATCAAGGTGCTCATGACAGGCATCGATTATGTTTAATCATGTAGGCTGTCGATAAACTAGGAACCCCGTTGCGTAGCTGACCGTAAGACAATACTGACTGTAGCCAACAACCTCTTTTTTTTTTTTTGTTCCGGGGTGGAAAATCCTCATGGATGTCCTACGCCCTGGGGGGCGGAGGGGTCTGTCAGACTCTTACTGACTAAAAACCACCCCGGTGTTCCATCTCACACCTGCTCCGGGGGTCGCGGGAACGTACGAATCTTCCGCAACCCCCGGCTGGGGCCAACAACCTCCTAGGTTGACCTAAAATGCAGCGTACACGTGTGATGTGTTGTAGATATTAATAATATTATATGAAATACATGGATAATAATATATATGAAGCTAATCTTTCTATCTGTTAAAATATGTAATCCTAGAAGCGCAAAGACCTCTCACGGAAAAATATGGTGCAGTCTATTCTCCGTAGATACCACGAAATGCATTATATTTTCATTCTCACCTCGGTAAAGTATATTTCGCGAAAAAATCCCCACTCACGGTAGCACGTGCAATCTTTATTTCCCCAGCATAACTTGTATCTTAAATTGGAGAAAAATCTTAACTCTAGAGCGTTCAACAATAAATTCTTTTTCTCATTACAAAATTGACGTTTAATTTAATATTATTGCAGTTTATAGTTAGCTGGTAGGTTGAAAGTTCCTTGTACGTTGTAGGAAACAGTTTTATCGGTTAACAATAAACTTGACGTTGCAAATTGAAGTTAAATTCGTGTTGTTAGAAAAGTGCAGTGAGGAAATGTATGGGACGGGACTTTTGGGAGAAGTTGGACCTTTTTGTAGAGAATTTTGGTGATTGTGTTCTATGTAAGGTAACCTTTATGGTGTGTCCTGTTGGAAATTTAACTTTCATGACTGTGGTGAAAGTCAACTGGAAGATTTTACTTAGCGAGTGTTTTAAGAAGCGTCTCTTCAGCTACCTACCTACAATTTTCTTTTAGTTATAGGCAGACAGCAACTGCTTTGAAATGGACAATGGAATCTAAAGCAGGCTAAAGACTAATGGACAAACATATTATTACATCAGACGAAATTGTGCTCAAAACTGCTACATTCTAATTATACACAGCCTAGACTTAAGTCAGACGTTTAGGACGGAACTTAAACGTTTTAGATGTCCCTTCCTTATGTGCTCAACCTTATCTCAACGTTTAAGTGCTTTCTACATAAATGTTATCATGAATCCTTGTAACTTTCTTCCTCGTACCTACTTTAAAAGGCTTTTACGTTGAGAATGTTGAGATCAATGTATATATACTGTTAGAAATGACACGATGCAATTGTATTTACGTTATATATGTGTATCAAGTGCAGAGGAAACATACCTGGGCTCAAAAAATTGATAAATGATAAATGATTTTATTTCTGTAAGTAGGTTCGTAGAAACCTTTTCATACGACAATCATATTTAAAAAATTATATGAGGTCGGCGTTTCCTATCTGACTACTCTGAGAAGAAAAGCCGAAACAAACTCAGAGGTCACAGATCATCATGATCATGATGATGATTATAGTAACAAGTTAATGCTAAAGTTTGTAGTTGACGTATAATTGTAACTATGGCCAAAGTAAAACGCTTTTCTAGGCCGGAACAAAATGGCGTTCATAACACCTTTACTACTTCAATCGACTTAAAAAAATGGAGGAGGTTCTCAATTCGACTGTATTTTATTTTATGTTTGTTATTTCAAAACGTTTTCTAGGTGAACTGATTTTGATGATTCTTTTTTTATTTGTAAGCTAGTGCTTCTCATGTGGTCCCATATAAATTTGATCAAGACCTGAGTCGTTTTTGAGTTATCCTTAATAATGCGTATTTTTTTCCACTAAGTATATACCTATTGATGATGTTTCAATAATTTCCTGTCACTGTTATTTACATATCAAGTAGTGGTATACAAATTTGTGTGGGGTAGGTAGGTACCACAACAAAAAAGTGATAAATAGAAACTTATTTTACAAAAATAAATGCACTAAAAAGTGAAAAATTACTTTAATTTCGGAAGTCGGTGGCAAAAAACGAAAATACAAACCAAAGACACCGACTTCTGAAATTACAGTTATTTTTTTGGAAGTCTTGACAAAATGGAATCTCAACATCAATCAATTTAACAAACACTGCCAAATTAAAGTCATCTCTGGCAGTGCTATTTAAAACTCAACTGTAAAAACGAACCTAATTTGTGAAACCTAGTGATTGATTACTCGTCTACCCACAACCTAAACCAAGACGTTTCTAAAGACAGTGACCATCTGACGTACAATTGTCTTTAGTAGCAAATCTAGAATATCATCAATCAAACAAGATTAATCCCTCAGGATATCAATAAACAAAAACCATTATTATACCCGCAAAAAGTCTTACAATGTCCGTTTACAATCAGCCATCGGCCTTGACTTATTTTACGCATGAAATAAGGAGGTGCAGAGGTTCCACTTCAAACAAAAAAAAATCTTATTGTATCAGCACCCTAACTGCGTAACACACTATCAATCACAATCTGAATCATTTTGAAGGATGTTACTAATACATTGCTTCATATTTTAGAAAATGTTGTCTGCTCAACAACGTAAATAGCGCAATGAATGTTGTTGAACTGTCAGAATGAAAACCATTCCTACTGTTAGTGGGTTACGCAATTACCCCGCTGGTTTATAAATATAGATAGATTATGCTTTATTATACACCAAACTAGTCGGTATTTGCATTTTAACGTCCAGGGGATCGTCAAATTCTTAAAAGGATATAGTCAAAAATCTTTGTACGTGTGTAAAATTGTGTTTCAACTATGCCTTTCATTGTCCTGAAACCTCTACGAACATTACGAGCAGAACTCAGGCTGACAAGACCACTTGATTAAAATGTCCATAGGAAAATTAGTAGAATTTTCTTCACATGCTGCTTGTTCAATGATAATATTGGTACGTAGTATTACGTTGCAGTAGATACGAAAACAAAACCAACCTCCATCTAGTTTTAAAGCTTTTTTTTGCACATGTTAAAGTGTTTTTAATATATAAATAAATCATTCATCATTTAAAGCGTGTACTTTATATTTTTCTCTTTCAGATATCAACATGACTGCTTTATTGAAAAAATATCATGCGGTTACATGTAATGCATGGTTCTTTAGATATCAATGTTCCTTCTGCTTCTATCTATAAACTATTTAATTGTACGTCCTATGGCCAGCCAAACAAGACAAATGTTCGCCTGTCGAGATCGCCGCATCGATACGTGATGTCCCATCCCCATTACAAGATGTTAGAAGTTTTGTAGATAAGCCTTTGTTATTTATATGGTGTTTGGGTAGTGTAAGTAGCCGATTAACGGTTTTGTCTTTTTGTTATGTAGGGACAACATTTCTTTTTCCAGTCTTAATAACGTTGTAGGCCTAACTTGTAGACTAGATTAGTAGACCTATTTATAATTTTTTTTAATATTTTGTTGAGTGCCTGTTACTTGTTGACCTAAAAAACACAAATTTACACACTACACTGTCCTCCCATACCTATCAACACTAATTTGAAACATTGCAAAAGCCCTTTATTTTTAAAAGAGTAACCGTGGAGTTTCTTGCCGGCTCTTCTCCTTAGGAAACAACCAATTGGAACCGTGCACCTAGCTTCTGACGTTTCATAAGTGCCCATGTTGGTTTATGTCAAATAAAATATTTTGATTTTGAATAAATTAGGTACTAACGTAAAAGGCATTTTCTTTACCTACCTAATTTTGTACCGTAATTATATCCATAATATCTTGACAGACAGATACCTGCTGCTAACTGTTCTAAAGTATTTTGGACTAAAAACTACCCAGTGTCATGATGTGACCTTCAATAGCAATGCAATTACAATTTAATCAGCATTCCAAAGTAGCTTAATAGAAATAGGTTCAGTAAGAAATACAGCAGACATTGTGATATTTCTCGATAATAGTTACTGACTTGCTTACAAAATTCCAGTTGCTTTGAATAAAAAAAAAACAACTCTCAATAAAAATCATGCATCAAAAATTTTTATTCAGCCAGCAGTCTTCCTATCACAACCCGAACTCATCCTGTGATTAGAGGTCGTGATTGATGAGAGCGTCACGCCACGCGACGAATGGATGATCGATCGCTCGGCATCTGCGACCCGTTGTACCTCATTGTAGTTCTAGCCAGCTTTTATTAAACTTCATTTGAACTTGTTGATTTTTTGTTAAAGGCTCATCAAATTTGTCATGCCTATCTAACCTATACTCGTACACGGCGTAAAGGACATTAACACGCAAACTATTACCATGGTAACAGCTTGCGCGTCGAGATTCCTTACACCCTGTATTTCAAATTGTTCCAGGAAAAGTTCAAAAAGTTTTGAGCTACACTAACCCGTGGGTGTCATTGAAGGTCAAGATAACATTATTTTAGGAATATGAGCTTCAACTTACAATATAAAAATACAGGACTATTATTCTTATAATAATTATGTCTAGGTACTATCGGCCCAAGTTAAGCATGCTCACTTAAGAAAATATTCCTGCGAGAGCGCAGCTAGTGACAAACCACACCCCTTCCTAGTTTCCCCCAATTAGAGACAATATGCATTTGTGTGAGTAATGAGCGAGTAACATAAAATAACAAACATTAGCTAGAGCGCGGCAGTGCCAATACAAGGAACAACTGCAAAACATTTGAGATAATCCTAAGGTAATAAAAAAACGTATGGCCCTTGTATTAAGCCGTCCTCTATTGTTTAACCGAATTTCCAGACATTCCCACTAAATAACAATGGGTCTTAGATAATGAACTTATTTTTATTTCAGTTGCAAGAGTTGTGCGGCTTGCGGCCTTGCGTTAGCTACAAACAAAAAGCTCTGATAACATTGTATGAACTGCGCAGAGTATTGGTTCAAATATTACTGTAATTTTCAAGTATTCCCAAATTGCCCAAGTATAAACAAACACATAGAAATTTAGATAGTTATTTACTTTTAATAAAGTCGATTAAACACAAAAAATTTCAATATAAACATTTGATACCTTCATGCAGTGCCGGTCAACGCACCTATACCTAACGTATTCAGGGAGCCGTGAGATAAAAGGTAAACAAACCATAAATGTCCGTTCAATCGATTTTGAATGCTATTGTGTTGGTGGCATGACAAATGGCAGCTGCAGTAAACAGTTGGTATTGTAACCACTTTTTTGCCTTTAATGCCATCCATAAGCCTACGGAATAGAAGTCAAAATCGGTGGAACGGACTGTAATAAAACGGTTCGTTTCAATGTCTCATCTTATTGTGAAGGGAATATGGTGCGGTTGCTGCGGCATGCGGCATCACATAGGATATGGTGAAAATTGGAGAGGCAGTGAAAGTGTTCATAAATAACCTATATCTATAGACCCTATAGAGAGAGGAAAATATTAAAGTGGATTAATACATATAAATTGTAGTTTATTAGTTATTACAAATTATTTTTGTAAATACTGCAATATCAATAATACATTTTCTAAACCAAACAAACAGAAGATATGAGTACTAAAATTAATTCTTGTCCATAATAAAAAAACAATTCAATTCAATAACAAAGAGCTCACGCCGCCGCCGCGCCGCGCTGGCCGTGCCCATTAAAAACTCGTCTCTTAGCAGAAACAAGTGAGCATAGTACTCTCCTAGTGTGAGTGTCACACATTCTATACATGATTATACTAATACGAACACCACTAAAATACGCTTTGTGCATCCTATTGGTCAAAACTCGTGCATTGTGCGATCGAGTCGTGAGCCGTGCTATGCGATTATCGCCTTAGAGGTGAGCATGCAGAAGTTTGGCCGATAGTACATCGTTTTATTTTTTGCTTAGTATGAGTGGCAGTTAGCTTCTTTACCAACTCAGGCCGCATCCGCAGAGTCACTGTTAGATAATCTTTCATCCATTGCATCAAATTCTCATGTAACGCATACCGATACGATACACAGATATTTAGCAGAAAAATCATCATTATTATCTTCACAGCTTTACTTCACTCTCTGCTGTATGCTCCTCTCTTTGATTTTGCCAGTCATTACGCTCCTGCGCCGGTAACACCCAGGTTACACTGCGCGTGATGTCAAAAATAATTGTCTGCTCATCTCGATGTCAACAATATTGTCTGCTCATCTCGATGTCAATAATGTTGTCTGCTTAGCTCGATGTCAACAATATTGTCTGCTCATCTCGATTTAAACAATATTTTCTGCTCATCTCGATGTCAACAATATTGTCTGCTCATCTCGATGTCAATAATGTTGTCTGCTTAGCTCGATGTCAACAATATTGTCTGCTCATCTCGATTTAAACAATATTTTCTGCTCATCTCGATGTCAACAATATTGTCTGCTCATCTCGGTGTAAACAATATTGTCTGCTCATCTCGATGTCAACAATGTTGTCTGCTTAGCTCGATGTCAACAATATTATCTGCTCATCTCGATGGCAACAATGTTGTTTGCTTAGCTCGATGTCAACAATATTGTCTGCTCATCTGGATGTCAACAATATTGTCTGCTCATCTCGATGTCAACAATGTTGTCTGCTTAGCTCGATGTCAACAATATTGTCTGCTCATCTCGATGTCAACAATATTGTCTGCTCATCCCGATGTCAACAATATTGTCTGCCCATCTCGCCATATTTAGGCTGACCATCATTCTCTTACCCTTATTCCAATTAGCCTTTTCCCAAATATGTTAGGGTCAGCTTCCAGTCTAACCGGATGCAGCTGAGTACCAGTATTTTACATGGAGTGACTGTCTATCTAACCTCCACAGCCCAGTTACTGGCTAATACGATACGAGATTGGTTGTCAGACTTTCGGGTTTCTGACGACCCGTTACTACTGTCAAAGATCTGCAAATGACAGCGGGGGCCGACGGCTTAACGTGCTTTCCGAGCAATGGAGGGTATTTGGTATGTAAAGAATGGTCACCTATCTACGGACCAACCGCAGCAAGCGTAGCTTAACGTGATCGATCTGCGGCTGTTATTACTTAGCTACAACCTGACTGACAAGTGTGATAATTATATAAGTGTAGGTAAGATTGTTATAAATAAATAAATAAATAAATCATGATTCTAATTAAATGGGCAACGCAGTCATTACAGGCTCTAATAAGTTTAGGACAATCAATACTAACATTCGCCGGTGCCTGTAATTGTTTTGTAATTTGCCAACTCAATCTATTTGGATAAACGGTTTAATTATGCACTAATCACGTAGGTATGTTATGGGGATTTCACATTACATTTTATTTTCAATCAATTGAATTTAAGTGATATTGGCATCGTCTATTACTTATTTTGCAGCCAGGACTAAGTTTTGAATTTTGACTTCAAGCTTTACAATGTGGAGACGACGATACGACAATAATTTTAACTTCGTATATCCTACTAATATTATAAATGTGAAAGTTTGTGAGGATGGATGGATGGATGAATAGATGGATGGATGGATGGATGGATGTTTGTTACTCTTTCACGCAAAAACTACTGATCGGATTTGGATGAAATTCGGAACACAGATAGTTTATAACCTGGATTAATATTAAGGATACTTTTTATCCCGGTAGTACGTTCCCGTGGGATAATTTCCGATATCCACGCGGGCGAAGCCGCGGGCAAAAGCTAGTCTAACGATATTCCTAGTCTACATACAAAAATTCAATCAAGTCACTGTAGCCAGTCGGTTGATTGACAAAACCCATCAATACTATTTCATTTTTTTTTTTGTAAAATACAGTATACATTTTAGAGATTACGTAGGTATTACAAAGACACGCTGTGTGAGGATCTGTGTGTGTGTGTATTCGAGAGTATTTATTTTAAAATAATATGACAAAATCTTACGATATTATTAAATAACGAATTTGATTTTTATATATGCTCTGTAAACTTAATATTAGTTGAATCGATTTAAATAGGAAAGAGCGCGAGCTCTTTAAGCAGAAAGAGCAGAAAAAAGCAAAAAGCAGCGTCTTATAGCGAGACGCTTGCAAATAAAAGTTCATGAAAATAATATTCATGTTGTATATATATTTGCGCTTGGATAACAAGGGGATAAATGCCTTACCCACCATTTATTTTACAAATATTTTATTTTCAAATTCAGTACATTTTATTTTGGTAACTTTAATTTTCTGCGGTTACGAGTATTCTATAAAGTAGGCGCCTTCATTGTAAACAGAATTTGTAAAAATATTCAGACTTTTATGCGTCAAAATCCTCAAATCTGACACTTAGGGTCTGCGTCCACTAGTAGGACGGCATGGCAGGGGACCCTTCGGCATCACTACATACAGCGTATATTGAAGACAACAGGCAAATAAATTACAAAAGCAGGTAGGCAGGTATTTATTGCAGGTAAATTTTATGTACCTAGAATAAGGAATTATTTTGGCGACCGAACGCTTGACAAAAGAGTAACATACGAGTACCTTCTCAACCAATTGTCTACTGATATAAGAAGTCAGGAAATTAAAGGTAAAGGAGACGTTTCATTTTTGTATGAAAATTTGGCTAGGAGGTGTACATTCACAGAAAATCTGTGAAATGTATCTACAAACATGTAACAGGCAATGATTTATAGAATTATTTTTTATTGCAGACATACAAAAATAAAATTGAAAATATTTGACATTTGTTGTGAGAGAAATGGAAACATAATGACAGCTGACAATAACATTAATGTCATCTTTCAATACCCTAAAACGGGGACATTTTATGATTGACAACGACAGTCCCGACAGTGTATGTCAAAATAAACCGTTCGGAAATCAGAAGTACACCGGCAAAGTAGATTTTATTATTCGAACTAGGATAATATTACAAGTTTCCATTAGTAACACATTGGAAATAGGTGTAATAGATGAATTAATAATACAGCCATACCTTTTTATGAGTAGTAGTAGTGTGAGTACCTACTATGTACCTACTATAAAGCTACCATTTTCTAGGTTTGTCTTTCATTGACTTGAATGTGCCCTGGCGGCTGAGAGTATGTCATGCTCACTCAAATGTCTCGCTTGTGGTGGCGTGTGTGTTGGATCATTAAGTTCCCTTCAAAATGGTTGAGCTAAATGGTGCTGATCCATACGTCATGTTCGTGAACGGGCGCCGTCAGTGGGGACTGGTCATCTCTTGGCTGCCACGGCTTATTTTAATTTAATATTGGAATTGATTTTGTCTCTTTATTACGGATGCTTTTAACGTACTGCATCGTTCTCACATGCATAATTTCAACATGAATGATGTAACCATTATTTTGTAACCATATTTTGATTTAAAAGAGTGTCCATGGAGTTACTTGCCCGTTCTTCTCCATAGGTACCTACTACGCTTTGGAATGGGCAACTAGCTTCATCTTTCTGACTGACCGACCCCTTGACAATTCAAAAGTGCCTGTAATTGGTTTATTTGAAATAAATGCTTTGAGTTTGAGTTTGAGTTGAATTTGAGTTTATGATTATATTTAATATTTTTTTATTTACGGTTTCACATTAATTTCAGATCCATTCTGATTTCAGGACGCATGTTGTCGGACGCCGCCATAGTGTGGCCATAACGAGAACAATGGCAATAATTGAAAAACTTTCATTTGTGTGTACAACAAGAACAACATTCTCAAATTCACGGATTAATATTTTTCCTAAATTCAGTGTAATTTTCCCCGTTTTTTGTTACAATGTGCAAGTGCTAGCCAAAAATGAAACATCTCCTTTGCCAAATTACTTACAGTTCTTTTTCAGGAGTGTATAAGCGATGTTCTTGGGAAAGTGCGCGAACCACTTTCCTAGGAAAGTCGTTTGCAGACTCCTTGAGGTTGAGGGAGAACAAATAAGTAATTACTTAAGTAGTTTTATAAGTTATTAGTCCTATATTTCCTTTATTAACTTTCCATATGTTGTAGATAAGTTATTATCGATAGTTACTTTAAGTACAATAAGTGAAATTTAAGTGTCCGCTCTAATATACTTACATGTTTGTAATACTGTTTGTCCGTTCCCACAGACAAACTGTGAAAACGATTTTGCGGGGCATAGTTCCTAAGTTAAGATTTTTACAAACTTTGTTTTTTGATAAATAAATAAATAATAATAACGTCACCGCGGTATCCTTAGGCATGCCGCGACGTAATTTTTCAATTTTAGTGTCATACTTTTAAGTTATATTTATACATACACATACATACTTTATACAAAAGAAAAATTAAGAAGTAGGTTAAAAAGCCATCTATTATAGAAAGCCTATTCAGCACTGACGAATTTCTGACTGATAAATTATTCTGACTTGTGTGAAATATCTAGATTTTGTTCCTATGTACTTTGACATTTAATTGCTATTTTATTGTATATTTTCTATAATGAGTTGATTTGATGACACTATGATGAAGTATATTTTAATGTTTATGTTCTAATTTGTACTGCTTTGAATAATGGATAATTATTTGATGTTTACCTATTTATATTTGTACGCCGTTGATGCAAAACATGACTGTGATTTTAAAATGTAACATCTTGCAGGACATGTTATTGTGTATACTCATGTTTTGGACAAATAAATTATCTTATCTTATCTACATACATAAACTCACGCGTTCTTCCCATGGGGGTAGGCAGAAACAAAAGAAATACAAAAAAATAAAAATAGAAACACAACCCTCGACGTGCCGCGCTACCAGTGGGCGCAGACCTAGATATTTAACAAGTGCAGCTCAAATATTCAGGCGTATGTTTTCATTAAGCCGAACGTTAATTCATTATGAGGCTCAAAATCCATTTGCATTTGTACTGAAGGTACCTATACTTTGATTGCGATAGAACAACAACTATTCCATTTGAATAGATGAATGATTAATGGGTCAATTAGTTACATGTTTGGTTAAATTACGGCAGTTGAAATTTTTGATTGGTTAGTGATTAGTAGATACGTGTTAATTAAAATACCTTTGTAAATCTGGTTAGAATCAAAATTGAATATTAGAATGATTAGGTTTTAGGCTCTTTATATTTCCCGTCATAATGTCCTTTCAGGGACACGACTTTCTTTAATGAAGTACGCGACTAAAACGAAGAGAATCAGATATTTTCCGTCAGGTTTTCAACTTCTACTATAAAAAATAAAATAAGTTTATTTCGACCAACAAGGATCATATGCACAAAATGTTTTACCAGATTAAAAAAAAATAATAAAATAAAAACACACTAAAATATAAATAAAAACACAACTAAAAATACTATATAAACACATTACTGACCTTGATTGGTCAGTATGTGAACCATACGGCAATGGTTCAGGTACTGACAATCGAACCTCTGCGCGAAAGTCCTCAGGATGCCGCTGGAGCTAGCCCGAACCCTGCGCACCAAGGATGCACACCGTTTTCGCATAGTAGAATAGAAATAGTCCACATGCGACTCGGCGAACATTCCTGATGCGCTGCAGAATCGGGGCAGCCCCATCAGCACCCTGAATGCATTGTTATATTGCACACACAAGGCGTTGTACTGTCTGCGCGTGTATGAGACCCACATCCGCCCCGCCGCGCCCTATGGTGTCAGCATGAACTTCAATCTATTACATGATGTGATAAAATAGTAATAAAGATTTTATTTCTGTTTGTCTGGATGTAAAATGTTCCGGATTAGTGCAAAAACGGCTGACCGGATTTGGATCAAATTTGGCACACAGATAATTTTATAACCTGAATTAACACATTTTAATCCCGGTGGTACGTACCCGTGGAATATTCTCCGACATCCATGTGAGTGAAGCCGCGGGCACAAGCTAGTATAATATAAAATACTAGTCAGGATTGGTAGCAATGCTGTCTGCCTACTCCTATTGTCGGGTGTACCACACCGTCCCCCATGGACAGCCATGTCGGCTATTTAATTTTACCCATTGCATCTCTCAGAACCAAGAAACCCATAAAAATGCGTAAAATCAGTCAACCTGGGTAACTTAAACCTTCAATATAACACTAGCCCAAAATTTTATTTGAGACTTTTTTTTTAGCTTATGCCTGCCTAGTTTATTTGCAACAAACTTTGTAAACAATATGTAGAAGGTATATCTTCTACATATTAGTAACAAAGTTTGTAAAATTAAAATGTTGGAAATAGAATTTTGGGCTAGTGTAATATTGAAGGTTTAAGTTACCCAGATTGACTGTAATAGTTATTACTGTAAATCATTGATGTAGTTAAACAAAGTGGCGCGGTCCTTATCACATTCAATTATACCACGTATACTACTTGGTATGCGTAGAAGGTATACAAAATTTGAAAGAAATCCGTTCAGAAAAAAATTGCCGTTCCATACATTTTGTCGAGCTACGTGTAAAAAAAAATGTAAGGAACATCAGATTTTTTTTGTGAATGGATTTCATTCAAATTTTGTATACCGTCTAAATATACCATGTAGTAATCGTGGTATAATTTAATGTGATAATGTACACGCCAGTTTGTATATTAAGCTTTCATTAGAGTAAATAAATAAATTTAACAACACTAAGCAAAGACAAGGAAAACCCTCTCCTGTATTTCCTGAAGATAATAAACCAAACGACACCACTGTATATTCAAATATATTACACTATTTACATACTACTTATCTCCACAAGGTACTACTAATATACCTCTCTTTACTGAAATGCATAAATTACTCAGCTTTTATATCATAGATATAAAAATGATGTTCATACGAGGATACTACAGCAGTAAAGTTAACAAAACCTATAAATATTCAAGAGGGTATTACCAAACTATGTTGACCTCTACTAGTCATATATTTTCTTTCATATTTTGCATTACCTGCAAGCTTATAAGCTTTACGTTGAGTTATAGGTCTCGACACGTGAAAAGAACGCTGGCCTGTGCCTGCGCACCGAGCGATTGATTTAATTCCAGCCTATTCCAAAGTACTAAGTAGCTAGTAAAATACCTATTATGATTCTACAATAAAACAATTAGACTTATATTATAAAACAATAGCAACAGTATTTTTTTTTCTCCTTTATTAAGAAGAACCAGGTTCTTAATAATTAATTACAATCTAGCCTATAAGACTAATAAGCAATTTTAATCTAACTTAATTTTTTACGTGATAATTATTTTAAAACTTAGAATAGTGTTGATTGTACTGTAATAGCAATAGTATATACATGATAAATGATTTTATTTCTGTAAGTAGGTTTGGACAAACACTTTTACACGTCAATCATGTTTTTTAAACTAGATGAGGTCGGCGTTTCTTATCTGACTACTCTGAGAAGAAAGACCGAAACAATAATTCATATGTAATATTGTAACACGTACCCTCCATGTCACTCAGAGTTTTTTTTACGTGACCGGACCTGTACTTAACTAAGATCACTCTAAGAGTGGTTTAATACAAACCATTGAAATCAAGATAAATTTAGATTTCATTTATAACGTGTAGTATTGGCGTTAAGCACTTTAATTATTTTTAAGAAAATTCCTGCTATGTATCTGTCTTTTGCAAAGTGTTCAGAGGGACAAAATTTTCAGTTGCAATTTAATATAATAATAATAATTTGATTGACTGATTGAGAAAGCGGTACTTCTGGACTGGCTCTTATTGTTAGGAGGTTCCTCTCTCTGGAGCCCTGACCGTCCGCGTCGGTAGCTTGGACCCTGTTCCCGATACCGGTGTTACTATTTTTTTATGTTTAAATGTTTTTATATTTTTTATATTCTAATATTTAAAAATATAATTTGCGTGTACATAAATAATATAATTAAAGCGATAAAAATTTATTAATTTCTAAAAAGTGTGGTACAGTCTGTTACAATATATCATCATTTTACAAGTTTTGGGATAAAGCCTAAAGAGAATAACAATTAACATAATTGAATGAGGCGTTCTAGCTAGGTTACATGGTAACCTATATTAAGGTGCGCCAGAAGAATATCACGCCATATTTAATATCATAAATACCATAGTTTAAGCTGCATGAATGTTTTAGTGGCTTTTACAGGATAAGAGAAAATTGCAGAAAAAAAAAATTCTGAATTTTTTTTTGCTGATATTGCATTTATTTATCAGAAGTTACTATCAACTTAATTGATCTAATCCTTTGGTCACCTTATCTATAACTGCAAAAGTGTGACGTTGAATTCACTCCACTAAAAGTATCTTCATCGTCTACCTAGTCTTTTTCCAACTATATTCAAACTCAAACTCAAACTCAAAGCATTTATTTCAATTAAACCATTTACAGGCACTTTTGAATTGTCAAAGAGTCGGTCAGTTAGTCAGAAAGTTGAAGCTAGTTGCCCATTCCAAAACGTAGATCTATAGTAGATTATGGTCAGCTTCCAGTCTGATGCAGCTGAATACAAGTATTTCACATGGAGCGACTGCCTATCTGACCTCCACAAACCAGTAACTGGATTACCACGACACCCCTTGATAGGACTGGTTTTCAGATTTTCCGATTCCTTTACAAAGTATATTCAGATAATAACAATACAAATATCTCACATGATTCATGACACTTTATTTACTTTATTAAAACCGATTGACTTTTAATCTCGAATACGGTACCTACAAAGCTCACAGCCTACTTAATTACCTTACGATGATGGATTGCCCAGAGTATTATATTTATTACAAAATAAGCAGCTTTTACGAAAACCCCAGCAACGTATTGCGAGCTGATTGAAACGTTGGGAGTACACTTGATGAATATTAACAACGGACATGACGAGTGTAATGGATTATTCTGTCAAAAAACGTTTTGTTTTCGTTGTCATCAATGACGACATTCTATTAGGCTTCTCATTATACAGAGTCGTACTTTTTTAAAATGAGAAAAAAAGAAAAAGAAAATACGTTTATTTGCGGTAAACATGACGCAAAGAAAAATACACAAACACAAAAAAGAACGAGTTGGGGGCAAATATGCGTCCCATCCACGCAAAACGGCAATCGCTCTGCATAATGCTACGACCCTATGCGAGACAGATCCCCAGCGCTGGTTTTCAGCGATAGCCGGCGTTGACGTGATGACGTCAACCAGTGCAGCATACGAAAATTAAAAATAAACAAAAAAAATAAGAAATAAAATAAATACACTATACCTAGTTTGAAATGTATATAAACATAATATTTATAAAGTGGTTACATTCCGGGCAACGACTCATGCGCCGCCGGGCTTTATTTCGGGCGGGAAAAAAGTAAATTAGTAGGTACCAAAACTATGTTAAACTGTATGCTATCTGCTTCAAATCGTTATTCCTTTTACTGTGTCTTTTAACCACAAAACCATGTAATCATAATCCTCTGTTTTTTGTTTCACTGGTATTTCATTGACACTCAAACAATATTGTTTTAATCGCCATAATACCAAACGTCTCCTTTTATTAATATTTTACAAAACCATTTCTTACAACCGAATTTATACATATATTGAATTACTAGCGACCCGCCCCTGCTTCGCAAAGTTTCTACGACTTGACAAAAATCGAGATTTCTGTATTCTACACAAAAGCCCTCCGGAATAGGTTCTCAATGAAAACTGAAACAAAATCCGTTGCGTAGTTTAGAAGAACAACATGGTCACAGACAGACGAAAAGCGTCTTGAATTTGTAATATGCATAGATATAGATTTTCGTGTATATTCCCCTGTACCGTATCATTAAACTCCCCCTCATGTGGTTATTCTGATCACCCCAAACAAATGCGTCATTAGTATTACAATATATATTATGATTGATATCGAAATTACAGCTGGGGCGATTACTTGGGGCTACTGTCCCCACAATAATAGCTGGGTTGAATGGTGTCTGATTTGAGCAGTCAAATCCTATTGATGTTTTGTACGACTTGTAGGTAAGGAAAGTAACTGCCGGGGTACGAAATAATGTTCCTATTTGGATTTGTTGTTACTTATGCGCCCTCAAGCGAAATAGAGCGCACCACATCTAACGCCCCTTCCAGCTTTTTCTAGGTACATAAAAATTATAATACTGTTAGTAGGTTAGTCCTATTTGGTTATTTTTTTAAATGTTTGTAACAGTCCGCATAAGGTTTTTAGGAAAAAAAATATAGTTTTAAAGATGCCCGGAAAATTGTGAAATTCGGGAAGTACTGAAAATGCTTTTTCTATGTGATTTTTGTACGAATTATTGAAATTTGGACAGTACGACGTCTGTCGTGTCAGCTAGTTGAAAATGAATTCCCCTAACTACCGCCATCATGCATTGGAATGGACACCAGACGGAACTTCATCAGCGATCCGGATGTGCATAAAATAGGTATGATAAATTATGATGTATTTATAAATTGATTTAAACCACCAAGGTAACCTCAATCCAATGGACGTTGGTTGGGTACAGATAGCAAAAAAGTACGAAATATCAATAAATATCTGATTTATTTGTCATAATTATTACGGGTATCTAACTAAGGGCGAATTTCACCAAACTTTTATACCTAGAATAAAAGACTTATTCTAGGTATAAAAGTATGTACTGAGAAAAAAAAATACAGTATTTTCCAAACTAGAACTGTCAGACGTCAATTTTATTCCACGGATAAAACATATCTGACTTTGATACAATGAATCCTAAATGAGTGAAATAGACTTAACGATAAAAATACTAATAGACCTAAATACCTTCCAATTGCTTGCCCATATCTAGCAATTCACAGGTACTAAGTAGTAACTAACTACATCTATGAAGAGACTTTTTTTAGTTGACACCCTAATAGGTACTCAGTCATGAACAGTGATCGGAGTAGGTAGATTGAACTGGGGTCATTGATCCGAAACGTATATATTACTATGGACATTCCTCCGGAATTGGTGGATTATTAAAAAAAAAACCGGAACTTATGTAGGAATTGTATTCTGCCAGAGTGGAAGGAGTCATTTGATGATTTGCCATCCTCAAAAAAAAGGTAGGAATTGTAATAAAATGAGCAATTTTATTCTTTATTATTCTTCCTATTTTTTTTTTTTGTCACGATTTGACAAAACCCAACGACCAATCAGAACAAACTTTAAATTTTGAATTGAGTAGTAATAATATCACTACCAACATTAACAATAATTAATTGAATCCGGAAATACCGGAATTACTTTCCGGAAAAATGGCTTATCCATGTTATTCTTTCTGTGTGCATTTATGATACAAGTACTAAAAATCAATCTACCTACTCCGATCACTGGTCATGAACTAAAACGCTTCGACACTGTCGAAGATATGAGACCGTTAAGAGACAAAGAAGTCGCGCATATTTATGTAAGTTATGCAAACTAAACACGACTATGAACCACATTTTTTTTTCTATGCACAGTTTTGAGTAGGGGAGACCCTTGTTACAGACAACACAACACTATATGAGTTGATAACAAGCTGTAATTAGAGACTTGCTTTGTTAATCAAAATTATTGTTATAATTACCACGTATGCATAATAGAATCTGTCAATTATAATTATAAAATGGATACATAGGGCTGATAGTTTAATTTCATAGGCAGTTCGTAAAAACTTAAATTCGACCATCTTTTTTATTATTTTATTTCTTTTTTTTTATAAAACGTTGCCCCACACTAGGATTTTCTCCTGTATTGTGGGTGCGTTTACAAACATTCAAACTGACATACACAAACAGCCAGACCCGCAACAACTACTTGTAGGTCATACTAATATTTTTTCCGTGCGGGAATCTAACCCGCGACACGCAACGCAGCAGTCAATCGCTTAACCACTGCGCTAACCGTGCCGCCGTGCATTTTGAATTCAATACCCAGGTTGAGGAGAAACATAATATTATTTGGTAGTTCTATTAGAATGATTTACTACGTATTCGTCATGAAATGGTGTGCTGGAAATATAATGTGACTAAAATATGCAGTCTCTAAATTATAATATATAATAATAATATAATAAAATTTATTCAAGTATAAAATAACATTATGATTTACATTAATTACAATCGAGGAAAATTTTAATTCTAACTGTAATGTAGACCTGCCTGATCTAGGTTTATAAAACCTGTGTTTCAGGCCATCAATTTATATCAAGAATTTAGAAAGATGACAACAATATTATTAGAAGCTTAATTGAAAGTAGACATAATAGTTTGAATGACTTAAAGAGTAACTAATTTATTATATTATGATAAAACTAGATTATGTAAGATATATTATGTTTAAATAAATTAGCAAATATATTAAAATAGATAAAACGGAGACTATTATAAATTAGGTAAAAGAATAGACTTATATTTGAGTAGGTAGATTGAAATTTTATTTTAAAATCTCTAGTAGTTTTTCCGTGTCTGCATAATTAAGTTTTGCCAAATATTCCTGTACTAGTAAATTACTCCTATTATAAGTTAAACTATAAATCTTTAGCACTCTGTTAAACTGGTTATACAAAAATTGCACAAATCTTGGGTAGAACTAAAGGTCGCTCGCTCACCGACTCACAAAAGTTCCACCTTGGAGTTTGCCAAAGAGCGATGGAACGCAGCATTCTGGGCGTAAAAAAACAGAACAGAATTTGGCACACCACGTTGCATTCCAATACGGGTATAAAGGACGTAGGCAAGAAGGCTGCCAGGCTGAAATTGGATTGGGCCAGTCACATCAGCTGAATGCACAATGACCGTTGGGTAAAAGTCTTTACACAATGGGTGCCCTAAGGTAGACGGCGCTGCGAGGCCGGCCTAGAAAGAGGTGGCGAGATGACTTAAATGCGTATCCTGAGGGCTGGTTCGAGGTGGAGCTAGAATAGAGTACCTGGGAGGATTTGGGGGAGGCCTTTGCCGAGCACTGGACCAGAACAACCTAAGGAAAAAAAGAACTAAAGAGTAGTTTAACAAATAGGCCTCCGTTCCCTCTTTCCACTTTTCCCGGTCTACTGCGATTGCGGGCCAATCCTTAAAGAAGGAGTCCACCTCATCCTGTCATCTCTTTCTGGGCCTGCCGCGTAATCGTTACTCATGCTATTTGGGATCTACTGAGTGGTGGTTCTTTTTATTGCTCCGACATGCGACAGATGTGGCCAGTCCAGTTCTACGTTAGGCCAGCAGCTGTGCGGCCAGCATCCGCTATTTGTGCTTTGGAACGAAGTATAGAGTTCTAATGCGGTCTGTGAGTTCTACAACTAGTATACTTCGTTCCATAGCCCGTTGGCAGACTCCAAGAGCGGACTTTTGACGCTTTGTAAGAAATCATGTTTGCACACCGTAGGTGAGGGTGGGAAGAATGCACATGTCCATTCGCTTTAATTTTAGTGAAAGGGTAACTTCTTTGTCCTGCATTAGCTGGAAGGAGACCATTTGGCCGAAAATGTACTCATGGATATACTCAA
Organism: Dryobotodes eremita; assembly: GCA_917490735.1. Classification (NCBI taxonomy): domain Eukaryota; kingdom Metazoa; phylum Arthropoda; class Insecta; order Lepidoptera; family Noctuidae; genus Dryobotodes; species Dryobotodes eremita. Next base: position 22,206,124 of record OU823244.1, read on the forward strand.
CATCCACACCCCCAATATCTACGTTGCGTTCGGTGCTGTTCGTCATAAGCTTTGTTTACAACATGTTCAACGTAAGTCAGACGTGTAGACTGGCGTGGCTCAGTTGTTCGACTATTTGGCCTTGCTCAGCTGCTGAGGAAGAAAAGAGGACAATGTCGTCGGCGAAACTTAGATTGGTAAATGATAAATGATAAATGATTTTATTTCTGTAAGTAGGTTTGAACAAACACTTTTACACGTCAATCATGTTTTAAAAACTAGATGAGGTCGGCGTTTCCTATCTGACTACTCTGAGAAGAAAGGCCGAAACAAACTCAGAGGTCACAGTCTCTTTTAAAGTCCAGACATAATCTTGGTCAGATCATGTGAAGACCATGTAGATTTGTGTCTGAAATGGTCTTTTGAGGAAAAACCACACAGATAAAGTGGACCTGTCCAGTCAGTGCACGCATTTGTCAGTAATCGTGTAGCTCAACTAAGAACTTAAGGAGCTCAACGATTCGACGAACAATACCAAAGAAAAGACATTTGGGTAGGCCACAAAAATTACTCAAACTGCCAGACCATGATTAAAATTAACTGAGGAGAAAAAAAAAAAAAGCAACAACGACCCACATAGTCTTCACATTCACAATATTAAAAGGATAATCAATGTAGCCTGAATGCTACTCACATTCACAGACAGTTTTCTCTTTAAAAGTCATCAAAAATACCATAAGTTATTATATAAGGAAATCATTAATTCTAAAACACTCATTCACAGTATAAAATGAATTGTTGCTTGGGGGTACATTGAAGTGGCTTAGTTAATCCCAAGCCTCCCAGGTCAATCTCCTTTCCCGGCGACAATACCCTTGTAACGCCAGTGTGGATGAAGTTTTGGAAAACCTATTCCAGCGTAGCTGTGAAGATTTTGGGAGACAGCGGTCACCATGCTTGACTCTTCGTTGAATTGGAAAGGATGGCCCAGTGGTATTTATGCGGATGACTGTTGTACTATTGTGATATATTTTTTGTACAGAAAGCCTTCGAGTAGTCAACTAACGCCACGTACAATGATAGACTGACCTCTTGGTGCTTTTCAATCACCTGGTTTAGAGACCGTAGGTGGTCAGTAGTCTAAAGGCCTCGACGAAATACAGGCTGTTCGGGAGGTTGGTGGAGGTCTAATGTACGTGAAATGAAATGAAATGTTTAATTCTGTAAGTAGATCTTTTAAGACACTTTTACACGTCAATATTTTGTTGATCAATATTTTAAAACTAGATGGCGCCGACATTTCCTAGCTGACTGATCACTGAGAAGAAATACCGAAACAAACTCAGTGATAATGGTTTCTTTTAAAGAAATTATGTAGGTACGGTTTTAAATAATTTAGAAAAATACTTTATAGAGATGTGAAATTAAGCTGATAGTTCGATAAATCCCAATATCAGATTTATCTCCCTTCTTGTGTAGCAAGATTATACTGGAATGGCAGAAATCACTCAGGAATATGGCTGTTTTAAGTATTGAGTTAAAAAGGTTGGAAATGTGAGACAATAAAGTTTGTTTTCCATTTTGAGCTGATTCAGTTGTAATACCATCTTCACCAGGACTTCTATTATATTTCATGCTGCTAAGTGCTTGGTGGACTTTATAACCGGTTATTACCGGGATATCTTCTGAGCGTGTGTAAGTTTCAGCAATGTGTTGATATATTTTGGTGTCGGAATACAAGGATTAATAGTACTGTGTGCATTTTTCAATTATTTTGGTCTTATCTCCATGTCTCACACCGTTGCTGTCCTTTTTGCGAGTGACTGTAGATCTGCTTACTTCCATACCGCGCATGTCTGATCTGAGAGAGCGGTTGTTTGTTAGAGCAGCATGAACCAGTTCTGTGTTGGTTTTTTTTTTTTTGGTTGGGAAATCATCAAATGACCTCTCCCGCTCTGGGCGGAGCGGAAGGGCGTGTCAGACTCTTACTGACTAAAACCCACCCGTGTTCCTTCAGTTGGCTGTGCGGCAGGGCCACGGTAACTCTTTCGAACAATCCGCGACCCCGGCAGGAGCTCTCTATAGAACATTGATTAGTAATTTTTTGTCGTTCCTCGATTAGACGAATTGTATTGTGTGTGAGTTTCTTTTTTTTATTGTGGTTCTTGATCTTTTGACTAGCAGTTTAGATGGCATGATTATATGTTATATTGAATTTGTACATCTTCTGAATATGTTGTATTTAAAAAGCTAAAATTATTTTGAATGTGTCGATTGAACGTTTCTTGATTGGATATTAATAAGGATTTATCTACACGGTATACTGAATTTTGGAGTTTTCAGTGAACTAAAGAAAACAAAGTAAAGAAAATGAAGAAAAAAAAAGAAATTCAATTTCGAATAGAAAAACTAAACAACAAAATACCAAAAAAAAAACTGCTATTCACAGACCACCAATATCATCCAAATACATCCACCAGTTAATTTACCGGAAAAAAAAACTCGGAATTATGAAAAAAAACCTTGCAATAAACATAACAAAATTACCAAACAAAAAAAAACTGCAGTTCACATGACTACCAATATCATCCAAATACATCCACCAATTAATTTACCGAAAAAAACTCGCAATTTTGAAAAAAAGAATACCTTGCAATAAGTATAGTCATATTCCTGGACCCATAATCTTGGTTGATAAATGGACTTGATTTTAGTTAACAAATAACAAAAATAAATTGGACGCATCAGTGGCAAAGAGGATATCATACGATTTTCCTCCTCGCCCTCTCTTATTTTATTATTATCTGGGTTGATGATTCCGTAAGGGCTTTCCGCAAATTTTTGAATGACTTCATAATTTAATGTCAAGATACCGGAAATTTTATATGTGAGTGAAATTGGATCGAATTGAGTAGTGAAATCAGTTTAAGTATCTGTTTAGTTTTATTTTTTTTCGTCTCAAATTTTTAGGAGATTAAGGGCTATTTCGATGTTCAAATAACTTTTATACGCGGAATCAAAGTTGCAGTTTGATAGATTTTGTATAGAAAATAATATATTATGTCAAACCGACGATTATCGACGAATGAAAAATCGGCCATTAGTGTTTTAAAATTGAATCTTCTCACACCTACACGAAGGTATTGTAGAATTGCTCGTTTTATAACATTTTTTACATTATTTTTTTGGAACAGGCTCTAATATTTTCATATAGAAATAATATTATATGACTGACCCTTTGCCACACATACCTTGCAGTGGAAAGAATTCAGCCGACGCTATTTCTGTACCGCAATCAAATTCCCTTTTGTATTACCAAAGTGTATACGTAATTTATTTTTCTTTAGTGTAATGCTGGTGTGTGAGAGTTACTTGATGCAGTTCGATAATTTCACATTTGTAATAAAATTATTCCTATACACAATAAAAAAAAAACAATCTGTCGAGCCTTTTCCCAACTATGTTGGGGTTAGCTTCCAGTCTAACCGGATGCAGGTGAATACCAGTATTTTACATGGAGTGACTGCCTATCTGACCTCCACAATCCAGTTACTGGGTATAATACGATACCCCTTAGTAAGACTGGTTGGTAGACTTTCGGGCTTCTGACGACCCGTAACGACTGTCAAAGATCTACAAATGACAACCGGGACCAACGGCTTAACGTGCTGTCAGCGGCATGGAGGGGTCTCGATATGTAATGGATGATCACCCATCCACGGACCGACCTCGGCAAGCGTAGCTTAACCTTCTATCGACCCGTGCGGATATTATTGTTTAGCCACGAGCCTCCTATACTACTTCTATACACAATAACACCTAGTAATTAAAATAAATGAAAATCTCTTAAGTGGTAGTTTTACTTACAATTGTGAACAAATTTTACTATGAGGCCCACCGAGAAATCTCGAAAAAATTTGCTGCTTCACATAAATGTTCGCATAACTCGTCAAAATATAGGGAACAGCAGATTTTTATACCGCTCAAGAGTTTTCAGTTATTTCTATTACATCTTGTAATGTCATGACTAAGTTCACAGACGTGAATTTCACTTGTGATAAATACCTGCACCCAACACAGGAATCTGTTTGTAAAACATAAACAAAAATATTTGTTCCGTACTTCATATAAAATATTTCCATAAAATATCCTCAAAAATCTTTCTCAAATTTGTTTTTCAGACCGTACTCAGCTTTGCTCCGTAATGATTGGCTACTCTAGTTGCGCTCCGCCGGTTCTACTTGCAGTATATCTGTCCATCAAAATATTGCCAATTTCCATGTAACATGACGTTGCTATCCATATTTTAATGAATACTTTATTATTGGTTGTGATTTTACGGATGCATTTTGTGTTATGTGTTGATGTAGACCATGACTGATGATGTAGACTAATTTTGGTAGAGGCCCATGACGATTTGTAAACAATTTGGAGGACAATTGAACTGTCGATTTATTTGGAGGTACAATTTCAACCATTTTACGTCGCCGATAAGAAATCAGTTATTTTATTACATCGACACCATGACTACACCTATAACAGCGATGTAAATAAGACTTCTTAAGGGGGAAGCGCCAAGTTGCCCGCGAAATTCAAATTTTCTTACGTTTTTTGCAATTTGCAAGTATGTATTTACAGAATTATAATAATTAAAATCATCAATACAACCCTCGTAAGTTCATATAATCCTATTCAATGATAATTTCATAAAATATCATCAATAGGATTATTTGAACTTAGAGGGTTTTATTGATGATTTTAATGATTACAATTCTGTAAATACATACTTATTGCGATCGCGAATCATATTTTGTCCAACAAACAACTTGACACTGACCTGCAAATTGCCATAAACATTTAAAAAAATGATTTAGCGGGTAACCTGGCGTTTGCCTTAAGAAGTCTATAAAAGAACTTTATTTAGAAAATTGCATCCCTGAAATTAGATTACTATGTAAAGAAACTACCAACCATAAATTAGACCACAAAAACAGCATTCACAACGATTCCTTTGAAAACATTTACTAAGAATACAATACTGACATTCAGAAACCACAAAGACCTGAGCTTGTGCTGCGGACAATGTAGAAAAAGTTAAGTGCTTCCGTACTGCGTTATAATGTGGAGGGAAAAATCCATTAATACGGTGATGCATTTCCTTCGCTCGTAATAAGGAACTAGTTCTAAGAATATTTTAAATTCACCTATGACTAGTTTAGTCTTAGAATTATTCAGTTACTCGTTAAGGTACCATTGAGTAATTAATCTGCTCATTATCTTATTACTTCGTTTCAACATTAAAATAACAAGATCTGATAAACGATAAATGATGATCGTAAATGATTTTTATTTCTGTAGTTAGGTTTGTACAAACTCTTTTACACGTCAATCATATTTTTTAAACTAGATGAGGTCGGCGTTTCCTATCTGACTACTCTGAGAAGAAAGGCCGAAACAAACTCAGAGATCACAGCCTCTTTTAAAGTCCAGACATCTTGGTCAGATCATGTGAAGACCATGTAGATTAGTGTCTGAAATGGTCTTTTGAAGAAAGAACCACGCAGATTGAGTGGACCTGTCTAGTCAGTGCACCTATAAACGTTTATTAAAATTAAGCGGACATTCAGCACTTTTTGAACGTGCAAATTAAAAATATAAGAAATTCCCCCAAAATGCCCACCCATCAATACTTACTTCTACACTCCATGATTAGGAAGGATATCATGCACCTGTAGGAAAATCATGCAAAAATATATGTGATTTATATTCATGCACGGTATTTATTTATTTATTTATTTATTTTATTTTACATGACGTAAGCCGAATTTACATTACAAAACTAGTTGCGCAAACTAAGTTTCGTAATGTAAATTCGGCTTAAAGGTAAGTGCCTATCTGAAAGAAAGAAAGAAAGAAAAATAGTTTGTTCTGCACAAACAAAACGCACCTAACAAATGAACGACATTAATTTAGAGACATACAAAATAGCCAAAAGCCTCGTATTCATGTTACAAAAGTTTCATAATTTTGTCTATTGCTTAATGCCAGGGACCAAAGACAATACACATTGCTCTGTGTTGCGACACTGGCAAATGACAACAAACAAACGATCAAAACAAAAACAAAATGCCGATTGCAGTGTGGAAAAATGACTACTTTTGTAACAAACAAACAATAATAATAAGAACAATAATTAAGCAGCGCGTCGCATCTGTGCAAGAACAGGTCGTTGCTCAGCAAAATGCTGTGACTTCGGACGAACCTATCGTCAACAGCGCTGATCTTCACCAACTACCTCTCGGATGACGTAATGACGTCCCCTGTGTGATGTAATATCTGATCTGATGTATATCTAATCCTTTATAAAAGCGATGTAATCCATTCTATTATAGTCAATTCTAAGCCAATGTCATACCAACGCTGCTATTTACTACGAAATTAGTTGGGTATACCGAGTATTTTAATCGATAAAGCTGTCTATACCGGCCGGTATCGAGTGCCCACTCGACAACACGTGCTGCGTTAACGGCATAACGGTGATTTGATTACTGTATAGGGACTTGAAAAATACAAGAGTCAGTCAGACGGTACCCTTTTTTTTTTTTTTTGGGTTGGAAATCATCAAATGACCTCTCCCGCTCTGGGCGGAGCGGAAGGGCGTGTCAGACTCTTACTGACTAAAACCCACCCGTGTTCCTTCAGTTGCCTGTACGCCAGGGTTTACTTTTTGTCCTGGTAACACGTTCCCGTGGGATAATATCCGACATCCACGCGGGCGAAGCCGCGGGCAGCAGCTAGTTTATAATAAACAAGCTGTTTGTGCCCGCTGTCGGTTGGGGTGAATTTTAACTGTGTGACTGTTTAGCGCTTGCAGGACAGCTATGCTGTCTGAAAGTATGCGAATCGAGTGTTCCTTAACGCCACTGGCCATAATAGCTTAAGCGGCTAGAGAAATAGCCATGCAGTCGGTCTGAAACATTACGTTATAGACCCCCAATCGTGAAGATTCCACCACCTGTGCAACTACCTGTTTTGGATCCATCAGTGAAGATGCGCAGCTCTGCGGGACAAACCCTTCGCATCAGCGACCCTCGTGAAGTTGGATTTTGTATTTTTATCAAAGATAAATTGTTTGGGTACCCGGTCATTTATGGCTTTCGTAATGAGGAACTCCTTGTTGAGTCCCTTAAGCAGCGTGGTGTGTGGTGTGTCTTACTTACCTCAGAGATTTACTGCATTTAGGCGTACGGTCGCCATCGTCGCTTCCTGCTGAACAGGTGCACATTATGAAGGAACATTTATGGATTATGAGTTCATATTATTATCGAAAAGTTAATTAATCCAAAAGCAATTTTTATTCGTGTCAAATTACTTTCAAAATTCGATTCATTGCAAAATGTATGAAACTTAACATGCTGTGATTAAATTAGTAATTGGTATGTGGATTATTTATTATTAAAATTGTTTTTTTACGTGTAATATTTAAAAAAGTACATAGACTTGCAACTTCAAAGTATTAAATTAATGTTACGTCACTATGACGTCATCTTTGGCGTTTTGGATTAGAAAGGCCCGTTAAAAATATTAGTTCAAAGGTCCGTAAATATCTTTAACGAGCCTTTAGATAGTTATACATTTTTGTTAGAGTGTTTGTCTATGTAACCCACGAAAAATAACAAAGCATTGGTCAAAACAAACCAGCAGTTTTAATATTAAAGTTCATATCACGCAATGTATCATATTCAAAAAAACAGAGGTTTTTGTTCGGAGCCTGACCCATCATTCATGCATGTTATACGATATTGCAGTTTTTGTTTATGAAAAGAATATTACCAAAAATAAAAGGTTTTTTGGTAGTATATCCATTTCTTATTTTTTATATTTTTTTATAATGCACGCATTGAATTTTCAGTTAACCCTCTAACTATAGGAATGATACGAAAAATAAACACATTGCGCACACAGATGAATATTAACTTTGATAATTATAGTTCTTGCATACAGAATTTCAGTGTCTTCTTCATCCGCGTGAAATTTCATGGTCCCCCGACCCACCCCGTTGCATCGTGTCGCCCGCCCGCGTTATCTTTTAGTTTTCGCTTACCGTTCTTTCTGCCTTTTTCCTTTGCTCGGCTCCTAAGAGTCATAGCATATTTTAGAATAGCTTTTAACCTTCCTCAAAAATTGGCCTATCAAATACAAAAAGAATTTTTGAAATCCGATAGATAGTTCTAGAGATTAGCGTGTTCAAACAAAAAAAAAACTCTTCAGCTTTATTGTAATTATATAATTATAGATAAGGGAATCAATTAATTGATCGCCATTCATAGTCCAAGAGAATCAATAAGTGGATCAGAATTTATAGTCCATTCACAAATAGACAGACGGAATCAAAGATTTAAATCGTTAGATTTGCTTTTACTGTAATTAGTCGCGCGAAAAAGTGTCTGTAGGTACTGAGAAGAGTGAGTTCAGACAATAATAATGGCGTTTACATGACAATCAAGTCGAGTCACAACGTCATTGTGTGTATCAGAGGTCTCAAGCGAAGCAGAAGCGCGACTACTTTTTGACGCGGTAGGGCGAATCTAACGATTTAAATGTTTGGACGTAACACCTTGGCTTCAAAACAGAAAACTTCAATAATTAAACTCAAAATTATGAAAAGTCTGAAGTAGCCAATTCACATTGAGCAAGCGTTAGCCATTAGCCTTGTTCCCTGCAGTGGGATATCAAGACTCAAAACAGGACACCGAAAGATGACTTTAGCATGATATACACGGCAAAGTTTAATTGCCTGTGCCACACCATAAGTTGAGGCATCAACAAAAGTTGATGAAAGATGGTCATTAGTTGCTTCAATTTTATTGAATGCAAGAAGCAAGATACTGGCAATGGAACTGGAAATGTGGCTTTATTTTCGGAAGATTAAGTACTGTAAAACTATTGTAAACAATCTAAACCAAAAGACTTCCTAATTCAACTATTTTACGTACAACCCAAACAATTTCAAGCAGCCATACAGGTACGGACCATTACTCCAAAAATCGTTGTCATGCCAACATATGGTCTCAAACATAATAATTTTTAATCCGAATGTATTCTTTTATTTTTACTGATATTATAAAAGTTTACTCAAGCAGACGAGTAGTACAGTACCATTTGTAATAAAGCTAAGATGTTATGTGAAGTGCAATGAAAGCGTTGGGTATAAAATATTTTAAAGTTACTTTGTAGTGACATTTCTTTGTAGGGTTAAGAGCTTGATGGGTTACCGTACTTATATTTATTTAGTTGAGTATTCTTTGTTGTTGTTTGGTCTTCAATGAAGTAACGTGAAAAGACATATCCATCGTCCTTTTACTGTAATAAATTATAGAGTTTTTTCAATTGTCAATTTATTTGGACAATAGATTGAAATGTACAGAGATTAATGAATCACTAATAAAACAGAAAAAGGTATTAGTTTTAATCTTTACTGACAAGTTTTTTCAAGTGTAATTTTTAATTTCTATATTCTGTTTTGTATCAATTTTTCTACAGAATTCATATTGAAAAAACATAGAATGAGGTAAACTAAATATTGTTTACATTGACAGAAATACTCTTTAATAACAAGCCTTTGATCATTTCAGTACGTGGCGTTATGAAAGCCCAGTTTCACGAATCCTGGCATAAATAACGCAACGCATTGAAAATCCAGATGCAGAGGCAGATGTGAGTGGAAATGCCGGAAGGGGACGCCCTAGGAAGACCTATAGTGACCTTATTGGTGATGTTCTTCAGAAAGGTCAGGTGCGTAGTACTCGCAACCGGCGTGCGTGTGTGACCAGAAGTATGAACGTAAACGAGGCTAAATGAGTATGTAAGGATCCTAGCAGGTAGCGTTCTGTAGTTTCTGCCTACTCCCACGGGAAGAAGGCGTGCGTTGATGTATGTGTATATATGCATTGAAAATCTATATTCACTACCATTTTCACTACAACTTTTTTTTATAAAGTTGTACCCATCACAATCACGAATCGACTTTGCATAGCAAAAATAACTGCAACATGGCTCAATGCAGCGGTTGTTAGTACTTGCGATCCATTGGAAGCGGCATTCAGGGGTAGACAATTATTGGTTGAGGAAGCCAATCAAGCTATGAAAGGAAAACAGACTGTAACTGTTACGATTCGTTGCATGAGGTTGTGTTTTATGCGGGATGACTTGATTCGAATAGAAATCACGTTTTGGGTATTTCATATTTGCAAACGATTGCACATCCCGACTGATATGAGAAGGTAAGTAATTCTGAACTGACAAGCTAACCTAAATATCGCATAACACGAATAGTTTTTGATTTATTATTCTAATGTTTTTTCTATGAATATCTCCTATGCCACTAGTTTTTCGGCACCCAAGAATGTATTATTGATTAATTTATTTATTTATAAATAAATTCATGGGTGGGAAGGTGCCGAGAACTTAACCACTTTTTCAGTAATCTGCAACTTCTTCTCAATATGACTGCTGAATGAATATGAATTTAATTATGGGATAGGTAACAAATACCATTGATATTTGGATATACCTCAGTCTACTGAAACCCATCTGCAAAGCTAAGTTTATGATTAATATAATGATTTAAAGAACCCGTTGTAATTTGTGACAACAGCAATAATGTACCCTTAGATTTCTTCGTTTGAAATAAAGACCACAATTAAATGCACATTCAAAAGACGCCAATGTATCACAAATATTCTAAGTTAAGAACATGCCGTTGGACTTCTTGTCACTCTAATTTCTGCTTTATTGTAATATCATTTCAGTACATAAAAGCTCGTAAAAGGCCAGATAAATATACATTTAAATGTAGCGTCAAAGCTATGTTGGTTTCTGTCGGTTTCCTCGGTCGCGGCTTCATGAGGAGACGTTGTGTGGTGCAAGTTTAATGTTTTAAATAATAATGTGTTCTATCTAACATTGAAAATAGAGAATATTCCTTGACACCCAGCCCTGCAAAACACACCAGCTTTCATATTGACAACTAAACAATATGCATTGCGTGGATCTGCATAAATATGTGTATTTTATGTTTTTTTTTTGATTTTTATTATTAGTGTTGTTCATCAGATAAATTAAAAAAAAATTGAAACAATGCTTTTTTTAAATATGTACACAGCGTTATCTAAGTACTTAATATACCACATAAGTGACGCTGTCTGTACCCACAGTCAAATTTTCGGCGACTGAGATAAAAAGTGCGTTGTGTTTGTCGTCATTTGGCAAATGAGTTAGTGGACAACGTCTATCATGCATGAACCTCGATCAGTGAAGTTAATTTCTCCAGAATCGAAACTATTCCGTTTTTTATTCTTACATAGACGAATAAGACGATAAAACGACTCAATGAGATTGAAATGCAATTTATCTTTATAATACCATAAAACTTGATAGCGCTATTAAAATATAAAATAGCTTAAATCGCAATAAAATACTTAATAGCATTTTTATTTCTTAAAATTCCAATATTCATTCGTCTGGTCCCTGTGTCGAAGTTCAGTCATCCATGAAGCTCATCGATCAAAGAGTAATGTTTCTGCGAATATTCTCGATTCTTTTTAAACCTTAAATATAAAGGTAAGGTAGAAAATATATATAGTTGGTAACGATATGTAGCTCGCAGGAGCTTTGAAGATTTAGGCATTGTCTACGCAAAATCTTATCGAAACATATTCTATCATAATATCAAGCCTGTATTCCTCGAAGGGTTAGGTAGAGGTGTATCTACAGTACACACCTACATTTCGCCAGAATCGAAAGATTTCATGCGTTATAAATATTTAAAAGACTTAATCTGCCGTCCACGAACTAAAAGGCAACTAAGTGCAAAAACTAGTTTTCGAGAAAACGCAAAAATAATTGGGAATTGATGTCTCTTGAAAAGTATGCTACCTAGGAACAAGATTGCAAGTTATATACGTAGGCATCGTCTTTTTGCACAATATGTGATATATTTCATTCATTTATATTAATCACATTTTATTTAAATTCATTTTATAACTTTTAGCTAAGGATTTTTTTTCATTTCTACATAATATACTGCACTATAAGGCCGCTAACCATACCTTAACTGCTTTATAGTATTTATTGTATCTCTAAAACTATAAATCATAGAAAAATGATTCTTACACCAAAAGATAGAGCATCGAAAGTTGTATAAGACTACATTACAAAGTGAAAAACGACCAACTGTGGCTTAACGGCCTTTTAGTTAGTGGACGGCAGTAATACTACTAAACTTTTCAGAACTGATCATTATGAAATATATTCGTCTATGCAAGAAAGTACCAAGGAAAAGGGTCTTAATACAAAAGAAGGTAATTAATATAATGTGGCAGCTACGTCCCCCTTTTCGTCGGTTAATTATCAAGCTAATGCCTCAAAGCACACTGATTATCGTTAATCGATTTTGGGTTATAAATTCAGGCCGTATTCCGCTTATAAGATACATTTTTTGCTGGCAAAAGTAAACAATGTCGTAATATGGTCCATGACCATTTCCCACTATCGTCGCAAGCACTATAAGGCTAGTCATTTGACCCAGACTCAGCTTAAAATCAGTAACCCAAGCGAGGATATTTCCAAATACTCGTATGCAGCGAATTCCTGAAACTGGAAACCGAAACTATACAGCAACGTTAGTACCCGTGAAAATGGCGCTCGCTATGACCGATTTAATGGGTTTTCCATACACATTAGTTATTATGACTCAGCGGATTTTCTGTAAGCCCGACGCTAGGTTGAAGGCAAAGGAAATCCGCCACTGCAAAAAGAATTTGATAATTTGGTTTGAAGGTGAATTTATAGGTAACAACGACAAAGAAATATTGATAGAATACCTGTTACCAATATATTTCGTTACATTGACCTGCCTGCTATTTCACGTTCCCACGGACGTAATAAAATCGCGGCGGAATAAAAACGCCGAGCGCAATTTTTTCCCGCCTTTAACAGTGTTCGAACGAGCGCTAAGAAATCACTTCGGACTGATTTTTCGTGCAGTGCGGACGTACGATGTGTTCCACAAATTATTAGCGGTAGCCATTTGTGAAGCCAGAAGACAACCATAGAAGCAAAAAAAATTTGGATGCATTCCTTGAATAATTAAGTATATTTAAAAGGCAAATTTTTGACGCCCGCGCCGTTATAATTATCATAATATAAATGGAAATAATGGATAATTTATGGAAATAATTATCATGAACAATTATAATAATTATCTATTAACTAGCATGTTTACTATATACTGTATTTTCCCAAATTAAACCCGTTTAATGTTTACGTACTTTCTTTATAATAAACTCCACCCATACATTTACCTATGCTTAGAACGAATACGAATTCATTCATTCATTTAGTTTATTAATATTTAGGTTAGGTTATTATAATTTAATTGTAAATACTATTGTAATTTAAGAAATTAAATGATTGCCCAGGACTGTTTTAAGATTCTACGAGTATAATATACTATTGAAAACATCGGTGGTGTTCTAAAACAAAACAACGGACAAAAATCCGATATCATTATAAGTAAATAAAACTAAGATTATATAACTTATATTTTATTATCTTGTTTCGTGTTAGAATCAGTAAAAGCACTTCGAACGTACTGCGTACCTACGCTATCGTCTATCGTCCAATGACGTCCGATAGCATACTTCAAATAAATTACATTCATTAATGGGATCCGCGAGTGCCCACTTGGTTTTTCAAGACATCGCCAAGCGGTTGGTTGACTCTTCACGTAACCAGAGGGCTGGCCTATTTTTTGGCAAAAGAATCAGCATCGCCATACAACTTGGCAATGCCTTTTGGGCACTTTTCCTGGTGACAGCGATACAGACGAATTTTTTGATGCCCTATGATTCTTTTCCTTTTTTTTTTATTTATTTGTACATATTATTAATATTATTTTAAGTCAATTAGCTTATGCATATACTATACAAATAAATAGTCACCCACATGACAATGAACTTTCATTAACGACTGATTATTCTGTAAATAAAACATTGGAATAATTCCAATGTTTCCATTCCTCTACCAGCCGCCCGGCGCGGGCGCGCCGTACTGACGAGCGCGCGCGATTTTTTTCGCATCTGTGGTAACACAAGTAAAGAACTTCGTATGTCGTATTCATTCAACGCTCAACGCCAAGCGTTTAAAATAAAAAACAGCGCGATAAAAAATCGCGGCGGGGAAAAATCGCGGCCGTGTGAACATGAACGCTTTCTGTTTGTTCCATTGCTAGAGCAGCACGCGTGTTTATTCCGCCGCGATTTTTTACGTCCGTGTGCACGTGGGCTTGATAATAAGATCATCAATATCGTTCTCTTCCATATTTACATATACATAGTACAAAATAAATTCGCTTTTCGTGTCTGTCGCTGTGATCGCTTAGATTTTCTAAACTGCTCAATGGATTTTGGTGCGGTTTTCACCATAATTTAGAGCATTTATTCTAATACATTAATATTTACCTCGGTTATAGCACAGAAATCTCGAAGGTTTCACATGTTGTCAATGTACTCGTGTGAACCAGGGGTGAATCGCAAGTTTTCAATAAAACTTTAGTCACTTCTTCAGACATCACGAACGAAGAAATAATTGTCAACCTTGAAATTTCGACATTTCCTTTATTTTGTTCAATCCCTTAAATCACTTGCTGCTCCATCCATCCATAAATAACATAATACATTTCAGCCAATAACAAGCACTTAAATCTTGGACTTAGTCGCCAATTCGTGAAAGGCCTTTAACCTTTTTTTATGGCCCATTATATTAAGCTGGCCTATGAGGGACGCCTCATTGATCTGAAGCATCCATGGTTTGTTAGATCCAGTGAAAGATAACCAGGGACAGGATTTTGAGGGCAATGGTCTTTGCCAGTCAGCCTTTGTGAGCACTGTTTAAGAGGGCAGTATTTTTAGATGGATACAAGGGTATTGGTCTTAGTAATTATAGTCGTATATTACGAGGGAGGCCAGACACTGTTGGTTTCGATAAAATTACTATCCCAAGAAGCTATAAAATAATACTGACGAAAACTGTTCCAATTACTTCATTTTTGCAGACGGCTTGACGGAGGTTGCTCGAAGAATTCTAAATACGTGGATACGTGAGCAGCAGGTAGACTTCTGCAAAAAACGTCTATAATATTTGTTTATCGTTCAATATATGATAAATGTATACAGGGTGGCCGGGACATCGAAGCGCAACCTGTTACCATGGATTCAGTACATGATTCCGAACATCCCTGTGCGTTAAAAATATGCGTAGGTTTTAAAAATAAAAAATTGCTGTTCCGTACATTTTGACCGCGTAGTTATTACACTTTGTATGTAACAGTAGATTTTAGGTTTGATAACGGACGAAAAATGTATACAATAGGGGTCTATAATTATGTGCTGATATTATGGATACAGTTTACATTTCGATGTCCCTGCTACTCTGTATAATGCAGTGCGCAGTGGTGGCCTAGTGGTATCGGCCCCGACTTACGAGTTGTAGGACGTGAGTTTGAACCCAGGCAGGTACTTTACATTGTTGTTTTTAATTTCATAACCAAAGCTCTCAAAAAGGTGAAGGAAAACATGGTGAGGAAACCCTTAAGTCCTAGAACCAAAAATTCAAGGACATGTGACATCCGCCAACCCGCACTGGGCCCGCGTGGTGGATTATGGCCCACTCTCTCTCACAGAGTAGAGGCCTGTGTCCCATCAGTGGGAAAATTATAGGCTGATTATGTGTCGATGAAGGTTGCTACCCTGTATAATTATATATACTCTCTAAGTCCATCAACGAAACTAATGGGCCCATCCGAAAGTAGTTGATTTGCAAAACAAATGAAAAATAATTGTTTCGTACGGGGCATATACGGACAACTGACAACTCTCAAATTGCGTTGTCATTCATTCTTAGTTCGGGGCCCAAACTAATAATATGTACGCAAGTACTACGGTGTTGGAAACGCCCATAAATTCGGCCGAAACTACAGACTTCGTGTTTAGGGGAAGCAGGGACAGCTGTAAGTATCACTTCTGTCTTTAGGATCCCTTCCCCCGCTGTCTCTTCTCACTTGCACCACATCTTCAAAGATATTTCTCACGTGGCGCAAGTGAATTCTAATTGCATTTATTTGCACACCCGCGGTGTCGAGTCGCGGCTTATTTATGTGTGTGTGTGACTGTGTGTTTGTGTTAATGATCTTTTGTTCTGCACTTTGTATGACTGAGATTTTGAATAGCTTTGTGAGATTGTAGGAGAAAAATGGTTAAAAGAAAATGTGTATGAGAAGGCTAGATTGTTGTTGGAACTTAGAGTTGGCTTATGTACATTGATTACTGAAAACTTAACAATGTCTCAAGTTAATAATAATTATAACAGTATAGCCCCCCTTTCTGTAAACCTAATGAACTAAATCTGTTGTCAAATTTCATACATTTTTCTCAAAGTTTTACTTCGGTCAACCAAGACTTAATAATTGATCAGCATGTTGATATTTTTTTCATCTACTGAAGCATTAAATTGTATTTTCATAATGGCGCATTTCCATGGAACAATCCAGAATTATTGTGTGCGAGAATAAATTGAATTTTTTCTTCCTAATTATAAATAAAAGCTTCAATTGGAACCGCATTTAATAATATAAAAGTAACCCCTCGAAAAGCGTTACAAGCTTTATAAAGATTAAAATATTCAGGCGTTAACCGTCAATATAAAAGATAATTTTAGAAGTTTCTGAAAAAATCCAACAGTTTTAGTATCGGCTTTTCACAAACCTTCAACACATGGTTTTGTTGAACCTTTTTCGTGTTGTTTTAATATTACAATTACTCTAAAGAGACACAGAGTTAACGCCTTTAGTCTCTGCACCACCAAAGCACGTTTGTCCAGCTATCAAACTTCAATAATGTACTGCAGAGTTCTCGCCAGTCGTGTTTTTGACACTGGTATCCATTGTTGGCTAGGCTGGCTAATAATTTGCTTTGACATGAATTTAATAGAACCTCAAATAATACTCATTTTGCTTTCCTAAAAATATTATTGAACACTAATATGATGATTGCGCCTCTTATTGTGAACCGCAAATAACTTAAATGTTGGTGTCATATAAATACTAAATAGCCAAGCAACTGTGACCAACTTGGTTGTAGCGTTCGCCGGCCGCTGTCGTGGCACCGCTCGCTTCGCTCGCACGGCTCGCGTGCTCGCGGTTTGTTGGCTCTAACATAACCTAACCCATTTGGTCGGGGTGCCCTAGCTTAGTTACTGCGACCAACTGCTAGAAAACGCCAGAAAGTTAAAAAAGAGGCACATTTATTTAAAAAAATTAACAATTTAGAAGGTCAATAATTTTTGTAGCATTAGTTAAAAAATTCCCATTTGTGATTAATAACGTTAAGAAGGATGTTCAATTATGCATTATTGATTAGTATCAAAGTATTTTTGTAAAGTTTATCGTTCCAAAGGAACAACTTTTAATTATTGGGCCAACCTTCCTTGGTATTTCGGAAGAGCGACTTAAGGGCGAAATCAGAAAAAGCTGTACCTTTCACGTTTAGTGCTAGCACCACTGTAATCACAAAGAAAATTCACTGGTAACAATTCAGTTAGCTATAGAAAAAAATATTACAAGCTCATATTATTTTCTAACTCACTTGTGGACTTTCTGTAACTTTATCCCTCCATTACAGTAGTCTTTTAAAAATAAAACCTAACAGCTTGCAAAGGCATTCAGCTAGAGTATTCTAGCTATTAGAGCATTAACAGCTCATAACACTATCTTCACTTTATAATTTTAGTTTCCTTTGCTAGTCTAAGTGCGATGGGCATTATTTTGTTAATCCTGTTGCTAATTGCAGGAAGCGGTTTTAGCAAGTATTAAATGGTTAACTGCGAAACTAGGGATTTAAGCTCGGTGCAATTAAAGTGAATTTACGAGTCTGGAATTTATTGAACTGAATGATTGTGGCCGACACTAAAAAACGCTAGCACGTACGGCCACCAAAAGGGATGAGTAACCAGGGTCGTCGTATATAGTTGAAGTTTAGTAAGGAACCGATGGATGTTTTAGAATAAAATTTAATTGAATTAATAGAAAACAAACAGTTAATTTATCAAATTAAATTTCATTCGAAAACATTCATCGGTTTCTTACTAAACTTCAACTATATCCGATGACCCTGGTTACTTTTCTCTTTTGGTGACTGACCGATATTCTTGCCACTGACGAACAACTATGTGCAAGATAGAGACAGGACCGTAATATATGTCAACGCATGAGCTAAGTAACGTTTATAGATCTCGGCCTTAGAGATTTTGAACAATACCTATTTTTCCGAGGATATCCATTTACAAATTGATATAATATACGGCTCTTCTCAATATCATTGTTATGTTTTAGTTCAAAAGTAATGGATGCCACTTAGCTGATTTAATCTGATGTAACTTTCTGACTCCATCTTCATTCAAAATTGGTCACGCACGAATCAGTAATTAATTGCCTTGGAGTTGCAGGTGCCAAATGGCGGTGACCATTTTAAATCAGGTGGGCCGGTGTGACCGGCTTCTTTGCCAACCTATAAAATAAAAATAAAGCTTTTGTGTGAATCAACAACAGTGCTTTTACTCTGACCGAAAATACTTGTGAAAAACGCAATACGCAAATGCATTTTAAATTTGAATATTTCAGTGGAAACCTTGTATTAAGACAAAACTTAACAAGTGTAATAAAATTCACAAATTCTCTATCATCCGTTAAAATCAACAGGGTGGCAGGGACCTCGCGAAGGTCATCGGCGGCGGTGGTGGCGATCTCTCGCGTCTGGCCCTGGTCCAGGTCATGTTACGGAGCGGGAGGGCATGGTTAGCCGTCACCTCCTTCTGCGAAGCAGTAATGCTCGCGAAGGAGGAGGCGGAGCGCGTGAGGGAGAGGCAATCGTTGCACCCTCACGCCCCTAGTTGCTGCAGGAGACGCCCTGGGCGACGGGAATCCCAAGCCGATTCCCGGCCACCGTAGGCGCGGGCTTGCGGACGGAGAGCAATGGATAGCTTGCCGTCTGATAAGAACCCGCGGGGTAATTACGTAACACGCTAACAGTAGGAATGGGTTTAATTTTGACAGTTCAACTACATTCATTGCGTTACTTACGTTGTTGAACAGACAAATTTTTCGAACATATGAAGCAATGGATTAGCAATAGGCTTCAGAATGATTCAGATTGTGATAGATAGTGTGTTACGTAATTAGGGTGCAGGTCCGGGTCGACGGCGCGTTGTGTTCCACGTGCGCCTCAAAGAGATCTCAGCACACATTGACGGGGTCCATTAGGGCCGATGCTTGCCGGGGTCGCGGGTTTGTCCGAAAGGGTTACCGTGGCCCTGGCACATAGGCAACTAATGTAACACGGGTGGGTTTTAGTCAGTAAAAGTCTGACACGCCCTTCCGCTGCGCCCAGAGCGGGAGATTTTATTTGATCATATCCCACCCAAAAAAAAAGTTTGGCAGAACATCGACGTGCAGCCCGTTACCATAGATTCAGTACATGGTTTTGAATTCCACTTTGTTAAAACTTTTTGTCGGTTATTTGAAAAGAACTGCTGTTCCATACATTTTTACCGCGTAGTATTGCACTTTTCTATGAAAGAACAGATTTTAAATTTTTTGGTTACCTACAATATTTTTTTACGCTAGGGTTCTAGAATCATATATTGGATTCATGGTTACAGTTTCCGCGTCGATGCCCCTGCCACCCTGTGTAGGTCTTCGTCGTATTTATAAAGGCCATCTTTGTCTCAGTGTTATACTTAGAACTTATTACTTATATCAATTTAACAACAATTTATCAAAAAAAGCACGTGTATTTTAACACACAAGAACGACGACATAAATCAAAATACATCTGCTCATCTTCAAAAAGAGTACATTAAAATCAGCTCTTCAAAGGGAGCCGAGTCTCATTTAAAACGATTAACTAATAAAGCAGAATTCATTAGGGACACGCGAAAAAGGACGTTAATGACAATTGCAAAAAGATGGTCGAGATAATATGGCGGCGCAAAAAAAACTGTGACACTTGTCATATCACACATGCGTGGCTAGAACTAGTCGCTGTAATCTCTCTAGAGATGGGTTGAGTTATGTGTGCAAAGTTAAATTGAATAACTTTATCATTAATCTGGATTTACCCGATATAAGTAGCTTTTAAATTATTACTATTTCTGCAGGGTTGAGCTGCAGTTTTGGAAAAAAATTAAAACGTTTGTAAAAAACGTATTAGCAATGAAGGTAAACAGTTTTGTCTCTATGTTGGTCACTGTAATTAGTTACATAATTGGTTATAAATATACCCAATTAAATAAATATTTGATCAACTACAAGAAAATGGTCAAGATATTTACAGTGGCACAAAAACAAAACTTTCGGACACTTGTCATATTTACACATATTTTTTGCGTGGCTAGAACTAGTGGCCGTGATATCTTTAGAGATGGGATCAGTCGAAATATTCTGTACAAATGTCACCGTGAAAACTTAAGTGAAGTGAACTTAATGTCAGCTGTGTGAATAATGTCAGTCTCAAGCATCGATCGGGTGAAATGACAGCTCTCTTCACCTAAGCTTTTAAGGTGACATATTTTATAGAACATAAATCATAAATAATTTATTTATTTGCAAATATGGGTAAGAGATACATAGATATTTTCGTTATAGTAAAGTTCTCCATATTTTACCATTACATGAGTATGGAAATAGTGTAGTAAAATTTAAAACTGTCAATAATGTCAACTAAATTGAATAAAACACAATTCTAAAAAACTATTTTTTTTTTTAAATAAGTCAATAATAACCAAATTAAATAATCATACATTTACGTACCTAACAATTAATTTCAGAATAATAAATAACTAATGATTTTTCCTAACGTAGCACAGAGCGGCAGTTCTGTGTGTACAAACGTAAAAAATACTGTCACACTTGTCATATCACACATACTTGGTTTTACTAGTCGCCGTAATGTCTCTCGAAATGGGCTGAGTTTTGTTATGCAAAGGTGAATTGGAATATATCAATTAAAATTAACCTGTAATTTGCGCTGCAGTTTCTTAATTTATTGAAAGGTAAACTGAAAATAATTCCAAATAGTTATGAATCTAGATTACAGTCCGGCCGTTGAGAGAATGCTTTCTGGACATCTGTCGGTTTCATACAAACGAATACTTGTTTTGCGAATTTGATCTTTATTAGCTACTAGAATTGTCGCACTGACAGTTGTCAGGAACGCTATCTCTCGACGCGACGGGCTGACTGTGGTTGTAATTAAAGAAAATTCCAAATACCATGTACTCGTAGTCCTTTATCTGAATTAAGACCATTCATAGAAGCTTGCTCTCATTGTCACACTAAAATTTATAAGACCACAGTGAACAAACATTAAAAATAGATCACTCGATCAACACTCAAACCAAAATGTGTGGTATTGATTTTTTTACCACCATTACTAATCACCGATCTACAAAAATTTGGGAACCGCGGCAAAAAAGTTCCCCACACTTCATTCACTCATGTCCCTTGTGTCGCCTCCCTAGCGTAATGCTGACAAATCGCCGGTGGTTTGTGCCGAGCGCGATGATTCATGTTTATTGGCGGATTGCCAGACACTCCCCACCAACCGATGTTTGGTCAAATATTTGACGTGGCAGAAATGTTTTATGTCCAACTATTTGTTTGTCGTATTTTGGGGACTTATGGAGTGGTGTTCGAGTCTGTCAACGATTTTCGAAGAGCAAAATCAGGGAGTCTACTCTCTAAGCCCGTCAACGAAAATACAGGCCCATCTGTAAGTCGTTTATCCATCAAAACAAGTGTCAAATATTTTTTGCCGGACGGGCAAAAACACATTGGTTATAGGGACAGCTGTCAAATCATGTTGTAATTAATTCTTAGTTCGGAAACCGAACTAATCTTGTGTCCGTAAATGATACGGTCTAGGTAAAGCCCATTACTTCGGTCGGAACTACGGACTTCGTGCTTTGGGAGTAGATCCCCAGAAGCCAAGATTCCTAGGACACTATCCTGTCTTTTTAGGGTTCCATACCTATAAGCCTGCGCCGCCGTCCGTCTGTCTGTCCTGTGACAGACGGATAAAGACATACTGCCTGTGTCCGTATCTCTTTAACCATAATATAGGTAGCTACTTCGTTCATTTTCTTTTTTTGTTAATTTTTTCTGTAGCAAATAAAATACTTTTCATACCTATTTTAGTGCGAAAGTCCGACTTACACTTAGCAATTTTTTTAATCTATGATTTCTCAAACTATTTTTTTTGATACATCAAAAATAGGTAGTAAAAAATAATACCCATATTTCTTTTTCAGGCTGATGTAGGAACAAAATATCCATCAATGTATTGAATATTCGATGATACGATACATCTGCGTCACACCTACACGGTTCCATCCTTATGTGATAGATGGCACTGCCTATCTCAGTTCTGGGTCACAACACAACGCTAAATTAACTTAGGTAACCTTCCGTGTATGTTTGTTACGGAAAATATAATCTGTCTTGGTAA
Organism: Dryobotodes eremita; assembly: GCA_917490735.1. NCBI lineage: Eukaryota > Metazoa > Arthropoda > Insecta > Lepidoptera > Noctuidae > Dryobotodes > Dryobotodes eremita. The sequence goes on from OU823244.1 coordinate 22,228,722, forward strand.
TCTAATTTTATTGAAAAATATACCTACTGTTTATTTTTTTCGAAATTTTCATTTAATTACTTATCCAAAGCATTGAGGCTAACACGCCATGTAACCTTAACTAAATGTTAACTTTTTTCTTTCAATACAGACTTCAATCATAATGAGGGCTATCGCGCTTGAGTTCGCCGCTAGAGGCGCTAGTGTAGAGTAAGGTCTCTAGATGTCAAAATATGTACTGAACTTTCACGGTTTGCGGGATTTTTTATCACGGATTTTAACGAATGATTCATTAATGGTTGTGCCATTCTTGATTAATTATGGCTTAAGATTTTAAGTAAAAAGTTAGGATCTAATTTGGTAGCACTTGAAGGAAGAATAAGATTTGTCTGCTTCATGCTTGCCAATTTTAGAAACATTATAATCTAAATATTCAATTGAAGTTTTAAAATGTAATAAAATAAACATACTATGAATATAAGGGTACTTAAACATATCCAAAACATCAAATAAAAGCACTGCAACAGGACCTTACTCGACAGTGGCGCCAACTGGTGAGCACAAAAACGATAGCTCCCATTACACTCCACGATAAAAAGATAATACACACACGAAATTCTTCACCTATAAAATACCACAGCTCAAAACTTTGTCATAACAGGCGAAGCTAGTATAAATTATAATTTACTTTTATAAAGGTCAAAGTTCAAGACAATGGGCTGTTAGGGAGATTTTTTGGCCCAAACTTAGTAGAATTATGGATCAAGTTTCTTGACACTGCTTCCTTGCTTCACTGTGAACCGCCTCTCAAAAGGGCGAAAGACAGACCGTTATAAAAATAGTTTTCTAAATATACACCCCGTTTTATTAAGGATTTTGGCTTCAAGTTCGTTCATCGTTTGTGTTTTTGTAAAGGAATGTTTGTGAGTATTGTAGTCAATAAAATTGTTTCGGCTAGTATTTGTTTGGGTGAGAAGTAGTTTCTCTACGGTAGAAGCTGTTTAGTTGCTAACGCGTTTGTAAGGATTTGAGTTATAATTAGAACTATAGTGTTAAAGAAAAATTATTTCTGGGCAGTATTTTTATCCTTTTATACGTTTTCATAAACATCCTACTACTTATATCCTAACTAATACTATAATTGTGAAAGTGAGTTTGTGAAACAAGACCTGGGTAAGGACTTAGGGTACTTTTCATCCTGGATTGCAGACAAAGTCGCGGCCAACAGCTGGTATTAATATTATAAATGTGAAATTTTTAATGTCTGGCCGTTTGTTACTCAATCACGTAAATCCGGCTGAATGAATTTGGATGAAATTTGGCACACAGATAGTTTATAACCTGGATTAACACATAGGATACTTTCATCCCAGTAGTTCCCGTGGGATGATTTCCGTAGCGGCTGGCAAAAACTAGTCTATGAATAAATAAATTCAAACAGTCATTAAAAGAAATTCTATTGGGTGAACCAGAATAATATAACACACCACAACCAACACACATACACCACAACACACATGTATACATACACACACACACCACAACACACATGTATACACACACACACACACCCTCGCATATTCCTTTTTTTGTATTTTTATTTGTAAAATATAAGTTAATTGTTATTTTAGTTTAGAATTTATACAAAATTAAATTGTTTAAAGAACTATCCTAGTTGATCCAGAGGAAGGTGATGGCATTCGTGATACAGGGTAATCCCAGTAAGAGTGCCAAAGCACTCCTTTGACATCTAAGTGCACATTTCATAAGACCAAACTTGTTTTTAAGAGGGCGCACACCGGTCCACTAGCGCCACTCCTATAAAAAAATATTATGTCGTGACTGAGAAGGAATTTCGAATAACGGCTCAATAAGCACCCTCGGTAAGTGTGTCTAGAATTTTCTAATACCTTTTATAAACTTTTATACATTGAGACACGAAGCAACAAAATTCGATCTAAAGAAAAGCGGCCACATTCCTCTAGATCGTATTTTGTTGCTTCGTGTATCAACATAAACGTTTATAAAAGATATTAGAAAATTCTAGACACACTAACCGAGGATGCTGATTGAGACGTTATTCAAAATTCCTTCTCAGTCACGGCATAATATTTTTTTAGAGGAGTGGCGCTAGTGGACCGGTGTGCGCCCTTTTAAGGAGATTTAATATACCTATTCATCTCGTAATAAAGATTTTATTTTATTTTTGATATACATAGCGTAGGTAATACTTATTTCTTTATTTCCATATCAATAAACCAATTTTTCGTTCTTCCTTCTTTGTCATCAAGTTTGACACTATCATCCACAACACACCCAAGGTCACTTCACCATATTATAGTAAACGACCTATATTAAATTGATCAGTCAGATCAGACTAACCCAACGAATATCCGACGTTTATTCCGTCGATATCGCCTCATTTCGTTGTCAAAACTACCGCGTCTTGTCGTTTGCCGTCGTCAATACGACACGATGAATGCTCTTCACAATATGAAAATAAGCAGGACCACAGCAGGACTGTCCGTTCGCGAGGCGGCTCTTCTGATGCTGTGGGACTGGAGGAAGTGTGTCAAGTGGTTGCCAGAGATGATGAGAACTTATGTTGTGCTATGTCATGAATGGGTGGCTTTGATTATATTTTGCAATCGTGAAGTGGACAGATTTTTGTTTAAATTAATTGATGAGATTTTAATCAAAATGTATGCAGTCTTACAATTTGACAGAATTTGTGTTTGGTTGTGCAGATTAAAACATTACTTAGTAACCAATCACTAAAATGTTAACATTAACAAAGAAAGACGCTCTCTTTATATATTTTTTCTAAATTACCTATTTTTAGGAAAAATAAATAAGTAAACGAAAAAGCTTATTATACACTAATGATTTTCAAGTAAATCTTGGGAAATAAATTTAATAATATATGCAAAACTTGGTTCACTTTCAACAACAGATTAATTTTGTCCCTTCTAATGAAATTAAATTTTCAATATGTTTTCTCTCATTTTACCGAATCTAATAACATGGAACAGAGAGCAGAATTTTTAATTAAATGCTAAATCGGATTCTTGGTGGTCTTTTAATTCTCGTCTCAACCATATCGAGTAACAGTGTCACCTGTATTGAATTTGACGGTAGCCAGAAAACGGTCCGAAAATATTTGCTGAAGTATTTTAATGGAATTCGTTTACGGATTTAAATACGACACATTGTCATACATAATTAATATTAGGTACATTGTTTACAAACAATACCCCAAACAAGCAAACAATGTCAAACTACTCCTTTATGTTGCTATCAATTATCTAATATTTTTTAATCTAGTTCATTATTATTCTTATCTGCAATTGAAATTACCAAAAACTTGTCAATTATATTTTTAACCCCAAATTTTCACAAATGACCTTGAGAGTCATTTGCGAAAGGGTAATTTGCTAAAATAATTTTCTTAAAGAACATCCAAAACTTGTTTGAAAATTATGTGAAAATTACAGATTTTGTTCAGAAATAAGATATTCGGAATTTAGTTTTGTGAACCTCAGGTTTGCAGATGTTGAGACAAAACAGCGTCCAGCGTTCCTTGGCCGATATCTGCGACACTTTTGATTAAACGCTCTCAATTAAATTGAAGTCCTGAGGGTCTACATTCATTGGTCTTTTAAATATTCTAATAAAATCACTACGAGATAACTTTGCAGGAGTTTTAAGCCTTTGAGAATGAGAAAGTTGAAAGGGTAGCGCATGCCCTTTAAAAGTTGCGACGTAATTGATCGCAGCCATTTCAATTTGAGATATCGTCTCATTCTGATTGATTTGTTCGCATTAAATTTTCGCTTTGAAAATGAATTAGATGCAAAATTTAATATTTGATTTAATGGTCCATTCATTTAGTTGGTGATTTCAATTTGCTGTTAGTCCATTATTATTTTGGACACATTTACCAAGGAACACTATCTAAGTTGAATTTATATAGCAAAAATCTTACCTGTTTACCTCTTACCTGTGTTTCAAAAAATGTATGAATTAAATATTTAAATCATCAGATTAAATGTCTTGTTGATAAAAAATACCTCTAAAAGAAATCCATTAAAATACGATAGTACGTTTTCAATTACATATTTTCTATAGGTAAAGATCGGATCAGACAAAATTAAAAGAAAAAGATCAAAAAAAATAAAACAAAAGATCATCCTGATTTCAGAAACTCTCCAAGACTGACGAGATTACGAGCAGTTGATAATTATACGTTTCCAACCACAGATTTTGTATAAAAAAAACCACAGACCAGAAAATCTTTGAACGAAAATTTGTCCAATTTGACTACCTCTTTATAAAAGATTTCATAACCGTTCACAGTAAAAACGGATTTCATAACATTAAGAAATCATCACATCACAAGATGTTGCAAATGACAGGCAAGACGCTAGCTTTTTTAATTTCTACTGAAAGACCGCAAAATAAACTTTAAACAGTCAGTCGCTTACAAAAATATTATTTAAACAGACCACGACGTTAGATCAAAGCACGTATATCTGTTTGACTACATACGAGTTTACAACCATATGACCGACCTCAAATTTATAGCATTATCCTGTTTATGCTTCAATAAGTTTGCTGCTTGGCTGAACCGACTTGAATCTTTGCCCGTTTTCGGTGCACTGTGTATGACGAAGCAACTCAGTTTGTCCTGACCGCCGCCGGGATAGGACGCGCGTCCCGTTCTCAAGTTGTGTTACGAAAATAGTAACGTCTATTTGACGGTTAACTATATTTGTATGCGAAGTGAAAGTGACTAGTACTACATTGTTAAGTGTAACTTTAAATGAAGTGAAAATGTACAGTTGAGAAAAGTTTTCAAGAATATCTGTTTTGTTTGGAGAGGATTTTCTGAACGAAAAGTGAGTATTTTTTCTTAATCCTAGATAACAAACACCCTCATTTCGGGTTACCGAATTAATGTCGAGTTTAATTAATACTTAATTTCAAAATATAAACTCATTACCGTTGTTTCATAATGAATCAAAAGTGTTTACCTACATTTCTCAGACTGTAATTAATATTAATTAGCGGTATTGTATCGGTTAGATTTTTGCTAATTGTCACGATTGTACACTTTAAACAATTTCAATTTGCCAAGCACAATTTTCGACTTACTTTGGGACCAACATTATATTATAGAAATACACTGATTATATTTCGCATTTACCCCTTTAAACATTTATCCCAAATAACAAAAAATGCATGCCTAACACAACACTTCAAAGAAAATTTTTCCAATAAGCACCCCGGGGTAAACAAAATTTACAGGATTTACATTTGCATGTAAATGAAAATATTCATGAAAATTCACCGATCAAAGGGAGGCACGCCATAATATCTAAGGGTTCATAGACTAACAGGGCGAGTTCAAAGTTCGTACAGAACTGTCGCCAGCCGACTCAACAGAAATTGATTTGACACATTAATGGCGACATGTTCTACGTTTGAAATGTGATGTGTATATTAAGGATTAGGGTGATTTGAAATTGGAATTATTTTTTTGTAATTTTGTGGCACGTTCAATTCTTTTGAGGTAGGCATTATGATTGTAGTGACCCTCGGAAAATAGATTTTCTTAATGAAGATATTGTAAAATTAATATAGGTACATTACGGGAATTAATTTTCTTTAGTTGTTATGGAAGAATTTAATGTACGTTGTGTTACCCTTAATTTCAACATTATTTAATTAAAATATCTTATTATTTTTCAATTCTATTGTTGCCAGGAAAAAATTAACACTTAACAAATACAATCGGTATCTAATATTTTACTCCCAGCAAATTATAAATGTTATGCTATTGAGGGAAAATTAAAATATCACAATTTTAATAAATCAACATTTATTCCACTTTACATTTCGATGAAATTAGAGATACCAACTTAATAACAGCCTGTGAGCAACATTATAAAATCAAGTTAACAGAATATGGTTCATAATTAATTAAATAGTATAGCAGGTAAACGCTTCGCTAGGTGAGATGAAATTACTAATATCAAGATTATTAAATATGAATATCAGACATCATGTTTTTACTACAAAAACAAACATACCGAATATTAATTAATATACATTTCTCAGAAAATTGATAGTAATATAATACGCAGTATGATAAATTACTCAGAAATGTTGATCTCCAAGATAAAGGTAACAAACGCCGAGTTTGGACGTTTCAACATGTAGCCATGGATACTCCTTGGATATAATATTACTGATCACATAATAATCAATCAGGGTAGTCATTGGTAACTGTTTTCACAGCAAAACTTTCTTAGTTCTTTCAAATATATTTAATAAAAATCTTCTTTATTTATTTATTCAACCATTTATGTACACACTTATATAAAGAGACAAGAAGAAAAGAACAGAAAAATAACCGCTTGATCTAGAAAAATAAACGTTTTGCACAAGAAATCCTTTTGTAATGAAGGTGAGAACTGAGAATTACGGACTATGATTTTTGAATATTCACTCCCTATAGGGGTTAAATAGAGGATGAAAGTTTGTATGGAAGCTCGACATTATGGCGATGGGAAATCCGACACACGGCTTGTATAACTATAATATAAGAAAAAAGAAAAACTTTTATTTGCGGTAGTATGACGCAGATTAAAACATACAAATACAAAAAAAAAAAACTTTTTTACAAAAAAAAAAAACAATCAACTTCCAACAAAAACACTAAAAAACGTGAAATGTTTTTTTGTAAAAAAGATTTTATTTTTCACTTTTTAGTTGTGGTACCTACCCCACGTACATTCGTATACTTGATATATAAATAACCGTGACAGGAAATTATTATAACATCATCAATATAAACTAAGTGGAAAAAATACGCATTATTAGGGATAACTCAAAAACTAATAGTTAGTACTTGATCGAATTTAAATGGGACCACATGTGAAGCACCAGCTTTCAAATAAAAAAAGAATCATCCAAATCGGTTCACGCAGAAAAAAGTTCTGAGCTAACACTCATAAAAAAAAAACAGTCGAACTGAGAACCTCCTCCTTTTTTTTGAAGTCAGTTAAAAAGAACGAGTTGGTTGGTTAGTAGAGGTTGGTGATCACATAGAAAACTAAAATGATTATTGTACTAATCGTTCTAATCCATCAAAAACTTCTGATGTGGATAATCGCAACAACAAAAATCTTGTTCTATACGATTAATCGATTTGTGCTGCTGACGCGAGTGACCCTCTACAACAATTGGATTTTTATGATTGGACCAAACTGTATGGAATGGGTTTCTATCGAAATCTAATCGAATATGATAATTTCTCTTTGGAAATAAAATTCCATGGGCAAATAAAGTTAATTGTTAAATCAATCAAATGATGGTTACAATATATAAATAATAAATAATAATAATCTTTATTGAAATAAGGTAAGAGTTACAAAACCTTTGAAGCCTGTGAAACCCAAACTAGGTGAACACCTGTATGTCAGATTTCAGGTCAGGTTTTTTTGAATAGTTTAACAAACAAAAGATATTTATTTAAGTTTTAGAAGAGCGGAGTCTCCGTACACAGGCTTATTTGCTTAAAAGGTGGCTCCAATCACTAATTGTTAAGATTTACTTGTACAAATAATAAACCATTTTTCATTTTTAACTATTCAATTACACAAGATGAGAATCAGAAAAACTGATTTAGAATAGGAATTTACTATAAATATAATATCCACCAAATACTTAATGCCATAATTTGAAACAGTAAAGTGTCTTTATCTGAAACGTTACTTATCTTTAATGTTTGCTGCAATAAACAAGGAAGTAGAAACTACAACTATTGCAATCATTGCTAAAATACTTCCATAAATAAACCTTATTTGGTATAATTATAAGAGGTGGGTTCAATGTTAATGTAACTTCATTAATGTGCATAACTACCATTATCAAGAATTTATTTCGAAATGCACTACTAACAGTACAATCATTTCAACTATATTTTCATTTACATAATTTCAGTTCTAAACCTGCGTTTACAGTCGACACCTATACGAGTATACCTACAAGTTTTGATACTTATTTTGAACAAGTCTTGTCAAATATGGCGTGTGCAACGCATGTAATGTTGTTGTTTCAAACATTTATATTCGTTCAAAAGTTTTGCATACAACTACGAGTAGTATTGACAACTTGTTTTAGGTATAAATGATTAACGAAAACAGCAGACAGAACATGTAGAATAAATGTTTTATACCTTGGCGTAAACGCAGGGTAGGTAATGGAAACCTGCAACTATTACAGTTACATCCAATACTGTAATATGTAAGTCTTCTACTTATTTTATTTCACATAAACCAACATGGGCACTTATGAAACGTCAGAAGCTAGGTGCACGGTTCGAATTGGTTGTTTCCTATGGAGAAGAGCCGGCAAGAAACTCCACGGTTACTCTTTTAAAAATAAGGGGCTTATACAATGTTTCAAATTACAGTGTTGATAATGGGAGGACAGTGTAGGCCTGTCAACAAGTAACAGGCACTCAACAAAATATTTAAAAAAATGTAAAAAGGTCTACTAATCTACAGTGTACAAGTTAGGCCTACAACTTTCTCACATTCACCAAATATAGAAGAATCTGTATAAAAATAAAAGCCTATTTAAACCAAATGACATGATTGCCAATATACTTGTAACAAATCTGAATTAAAATCCTGTTTACAAAAGCTATAAGTAAAGAGTTTAAAATAAGAATTAGTGGTATATAATGTCAAATAATGTGAAGATTATGTCAAAGAAGAAAGTAACAATTTGTTTTTTTTTTTTTTCAAATAAATTTCGTAATTTGGGAGCAGTTAATAGACCCTTACATAGTGGTGCCGTTAATGAAGTACCAGGGAAGCCACATGTGCAGAAGGAATTATTGCCAAACTCTATTTACAACATCATTCTCTTATCTCTATAACTAAAATTCACGTCTAAAATTTACTACTTCACTAATATTATTATCAAGAGTTTATCTCCAAATGCATACTTTAACTACATCAGAATTTAAGCTGGAGATATGCAAATTCTTCACATAGTACATTCTCCAACTAATTAAATGAAAATAGATTCATACAGAATTTAATTATCTGCAAAGTCCATGTGGACTTGAAAGTTGGGATATCTAGATTCAGCTTTAATTTGCACGTATAATATGCTCAAAATAAATGGGTACAGAAGGTCAGCTTCATACAGCGAAGGAAAGCAGGCACACGCCCACAGACACGCGAATTTGTGACTCAGTTCACTAAATCGCAAAGACTTCTTACCTACTTACTAAGTAAACTGTCATCAAATGAATTTGTACTTGAGTCCAGTGAAAGGCCAGTGATTGAACTGTCAATTAAACCGATTTGAATTAGCCCCTTGTCCGGAACCCATCAGACTATCTAAAAAAATGCCAGTCACGTGTGCGCTTGCACTTGCTGTAAAGTGTGTCCAATATCCATGTGTACATGCGTTTTCTCCCGTTGCATGGAGTCAATCTTCTGTATAATTCTGTGGTACATAGTAGTAGCAATTCGTTCCTGTTGTGGAACCTAGGATCACCCGTTCTAGCGCTTGGGTTAATCCTAGGAGCGATGTTGAGTCGCAAATGTGATTTATGGGCGACTTCTCTACGAGTTTTGGCGTTGGTTTTGCAGTTGGTTGTTTAGTTTTCGGGTTTGTGTTTCCTAGGATTATGTAGTGGAAACAAATTATCGAGGTTATCATAGTTAAATTGTATAAGATAGAAATAATCATTCAGTATCATCAGCGTCTTTAGGATTTGAATTAATAAGTAATTACTTTGCGCAATGACATGAGATAAATATAGATCTCCTGTCTATGTTACAGCATGATAACACGATAGTGTGTTTGTTTGTGAAGTGTTTAAGAGCGAGGTGATGAAAAGGTAGTCCGCAAAAAAATCTTACTACCTAATTTAAAACTTACATCGACCATTACTTATGCCTAGCTAAATTAAAGTAAGTACTACGTTCCCACTAATGGAGTAGGTCACACTACTTACGTAGCACAATCAATTTCGAAAACGAAGCATCGATATTTCAATTTGGTAGCAACTATCAATAACAGCATGATTCATTAATTTGATAAGTGATCGACTGCCTCGGATTACCCAATTACTTAATTTCTAATGTGTATTAGTAAAACGTAGGTATATACTCAAGAACATTATTATCTACACATAGGATGAAACAAAGCAGGTTTTCGAATTTGTCTGTGTGATCACTTCGTGCTCATAAACACGAGCGACACGCGTCAACGGCAGAAGCAACTGCAGCCGTCGACAACATGCCGCTCGTGTGTATTTATAATAATAATAATATAATATACTTTATTTGTAAATAAAGTAGTAGTGGTCTGTAGACCAGGGTCCATAGTAAAAGAAAATACAAAATATGCGTTATAAATTAAAATTATATTAAAATTACAATTTAGAATAAGACACTTGCAAAATAAAACATTAAAAAAACAGCGAATTAAGAATAATCAAGATTTAAAATTAGAATTAAGTTAAAAAATAAAAAATAAATAGAATTAAAATCAAAATTGCAAATAAAATGATCATCAGAATAAAAAAAAAAAATTGTATTTGGGCACCGTATTCAAATACATGAGTGGCACGTTGTCGACGGCGAGCGTCGACGGATGTCGACAGCTGCAGTTGCCGCTGCCGTTGACGCGTGTCGACGACTGCAGTTGCCTCTGCCGTTAAGGCGTGTTAGTCGTATGTATGCATACTTAACTACACAATGGATATTGCTGCGGTTTTCACCATCATTTAGAGCATTTAATTCTGGAAAGTTTATGAGTATCATACGTTAATATTTAACTTAGATGGAACACAGAAGACCCGAATTTTTTATATCTCGCCATTTACCCGTGCAAAGCAGGGGCGGTTCTTTAGTTTGTTATAATCTAGGCTTATGTAATAATTATTATTTCAGGCCACCGTAAAATTGTAACCGCCAAAAACCATACCTATTTTGCCCCTCAAAAGCCCCTTTTATACCTACAACTCACAAATAATTATGGTGACAATTTTCATTATTCCTAAATTGTATTGTTATAAGGAAAAACGGAGATTAATATATCGTTGTAAACGAAATTGTGGGCAATCAAATGTAACAAATGAACCACTTTGCTTTAATTGGTTATCATTGGGTTTAATTCGTCGGTTTTGTTAGATTCAATACGTAGTCGATGCTGCGATAAATTAATATGTTACAATGATATTATATTTAGGAAAAGAGAGGGTGTTCTCATATTGAGACAATTAATAAAGATTGAGCACATCGATTTTTTTCGGAATCGATTTGTGTTTAGGCCACGAAAGTCACAGTTTGTTCTGACGGTATCGAAAATCCATAGGTACTCATATTTATATGTATTATAAATGTGAAAATAACTGTCTCTTAGCTTTCACGCCTTAACGGCTGAACGAATTTCGATGAAATTTCGCATACAGATAGACCATAGCCTGGGTAAGGATATATAATTTTATGCCGTTAGTTCGTTCCCGTGGAATAATTTCCAATCTTCACACGGGCGAAACCACGGGCAAATGCATAGCATAGCATAATCAGCCTGTAATGGTTCCACTGCTGGGATGCAGGCCTCCTCTCTTAGAGGGGAAGAGGGCTGTAATCTACCACGCGGGTCCAGTGCGGGTTGGTCGATGTCACCTGTGTCTTCGAATTTTTTGGTTTTAGGACATGTCAGTTTCCTCACGATGAGTTCCATCACCGTGTTGAGAGCAATGGTGATGAAATTATTTACACAAAGTAAAGCGCCTGTCTGGGTTCGAACCCACGACCTACAACTCGTAAGTCGGGGTGAGATAGTTGTATTGATGATACTTATGATTATAATTCTGTAAATACATAATCTGATATGGTCGTGAATCATAATTTGATCAACATACAACCTGACACTGACCTGCAAATCGTAAAAAACGTATAAAATTTGAATTTCGCGGGCTACCTAGACGCAACCCCCTTAAGAGGGTGTAAACGGTACACGAGCGCCAATCTTTTAAAAAATATTATCTCGTGATTGAGAAGGAATTATGAACAACGGCTTATAAGGACCCTCGGTAAGTGTGTCTAGAATTTTCTAATATCTTTTATAAAGTTTAATATTAAAACACGAAGCAACAAAATTCGATCTAAAGAAAATCGGCCACATTTCGCTCGATCGTATTTTGTTACTTCGTGTCTCAATATAAAACTTTATAAAATGTATTAGAAAATTCTAGACACACTTACCGAGGGTCCTTATAAGCCGTTATTCATAATTCCTTCTCAGTCACGAGACAATATTTTTTAAAGGAGTGGCGCTAGTGTACCGTTGTACACCCTCTTAAATGATTTCCTCAAAAACAGTTTTGCATAAACAATGATTGAAGTAAACAATCCGGCCATTTTGCCAAAAATAAAAAAGAGGCTCGTCATCCATCAGTGTATTTAACCGCCATTGGCAATTTCTTGGTGAAAATTTAAAATTATTTACTTTTACTTTCCTTACTGATTTTAGGGTGAAAGAAAAATAAATTGTGTCGGCTTCTTGTCATAAACTGTAAAGATTAGTGGGCGGCTGTTACTTTTTGTCGTTCCTGTAGTGTTATTCGCTAAAGGCTTGTTTTATAATGTCGGGATAGTTTCTGTCTTCCAGATAAATGGCACAGAATTTGTATGACCAAGGTAACTTTATCGAATCTTATGCGAACGTAGTGAAAAACATAACATCCATTCGAAATTCGAACGGTGTCGATGTGTGAACCGCGACGATTCACTTCAAAAACAAAATGAGTTTGTTTTTTGAATTGTGTGCGGTCATTTGAGTTACTACTGTCAATTGTTTGTTGATATTTGAACAAGTTTAAAAAAAAAATGTTGTAACAATTGTTTCATGTGCCATGTTTGCTTTACGCGTTGTATTCAAACAGTTTTAACTGTAGCCAAACATTGATCGCGGTGCGGATCCTTAGGGATGGGCAATCAATCTATCACTATTTGCGAGCAACTACGATATTTAATCTAGATGGACACGCGTTGTCTGTTGGTATAATATATAACTCTGTCGAATTAACAACTTTCGGGGAAACGACACGAATTATTTGGGGTTATGGTCAATATCATTAGGCTGTATAAGTTTGTAAACTGTATATTAAAACTTGTGAAGGTCAAACGTTATAATATCTAGATATAAATGTTGTAGCATTAAAAAACATCTTGACTTTTTTGTGAAATGTAGTTTATTTATTTTTTATCAGCAGTTGCGGACCTTACGAAGCACGTGTGATGAAACTGAATAATAGGCTGAGAACTTACGAGTATATATGATAGGCAACGTATTGAAAAGAGTAGTTATAGGGACTTAGAGTAGGGGACATGAATGATGTAACCAATATTTTGTAACCATATTTTGATTTAAAAGAGTGTCCATGGAGTTGCTTGCCCGTTCTTCTCCATAGGTACCTACTACGCTTTGGACTGGGCAACTAGCTTCATCTTTCTGACTGGCCGACCCCTTGACAATTCAAAAATGCCTGTAATTGGTTTATTTGAAATAAATGCTGTGAGTTTGTGTTTGAGTTGAATGGTTTCTTCGTGTTGATTAGGTACTCGTAACCAGCGTGCTTGTATGACCAAATTTATAAACGTAAACGAAGCAAAAGAAGTATATAAGTCTTACATGTAATATATAATGTCTGTGATATTTTAAAAAGCGTCTCTTTTGCCTCGTTAATTTTTAGAAATCTTGTCTTCCAAATCTATTCCGTATTATCTAACGCAGACGAACCACATTGCTTCCAGCTATCGATCTCATAAGGAAAATTCTCAAAACAATAATAAACTTATTCCATACCCTCTTTGTAATGATAACAGGAACACAAAATACTTGGTAGAACCACATGATTACATATCAAGCCATACCGCAATTTCCAGTATAACCAGCACCCTAATTACGTAACACACTATCTATCACAATCTGAATCATTTTGAAGCCTATTGATAATCCATTGCTTCATATGTTCGAAAAATTTGTCTGCTCAACAACGTAAATAACGCAATGAATGTTGTTGAACTGTCAAAATGATATCCATTCCTACTGTTAGTGTGTTACTTAATTACCCCGCTGGTCTCATACTCCATGGTTTTCCGTACATGTGAATGTCAGCTTACGCTTTGTGTATAGCTTGTCATGCACAATATACACGATAATGTATGTAAAAGCCGCGTGTTTCCACATCAGTCATTTCGCAGACCCTTCAACGTATTGACATCCCCCTACTCTTCAGTACAAGTATTTGAAATGCTTCTAAAGTACACAAGTATAGGTAGGTATGTTACTTTCGAGTTTTGACTTTTGAAGGAGGTGATTTTATGAAATGCGGATGGTTAACTATGTGAAGTTGCAGCGTTTTGCAAAGGTGTGCTTATTTAAGAGGACTACAGGACCTAAACGCAAGTTTTATAATGCTTGAAAGTATTTATGATCCACTGTACTAAACAAAATCAGAAAAATATATGATATTTTTCAGGATATAATAATATGCTAGCTAGATAGTCTGTTGATAGAAAAAAATCAGGAAGATACCTCTAAAAAATATTTTTGTGATTAAAAACCATACTAATATACATGCATTCATTCTGATTATTTGCCAGATTATTTTACAAACAACATATTAACGTAGAAGTGTTTTAGTATTTTAAGCCAATTAATAGATTTCTTGTAAATAGATAATTGCTTCATATTAGGTCCTTACATATGAAATTGATGTTTTATATGGAAAAATCAAAACAATTTTTTTTTATACATTTTTTTATTTTAATCAATCAAAGTAGGTACCGTTGTGATCTATGCACTTTTGCCATTTTATAGGGAGTTCATTGATTCCTTTGCTGAAAAAATTTCGGGAGCGAGAATCAACAAAATCTTTGAAGGTATTTTGGACTGCCTCATCTGAATTGAATTTTTTTCCAATTAAGAAATTATCCAAAATCCGAAAAAAGTGGTTATCGGTTGGAGCAAGGTCCGGGGAGTATGGTGGGTGACGGAGACATTCCAATCCTAGCTCCTCTAGTTTCGCCACCGTCTGTTGTGCAGTGTGTGGTCTGGCGTTGTCCTGAAGCAGCAGTGGGCTAGATCGGTTGACCAATCTCGGCTGTTTAACGGCTAGATTTTCCATCATGGTTTCCAATTGTCGGCAATACAGATCTGCTGTAATCGTCTGACCAGACTTTAGGAAGCTGTAGTGGATGACACCAACGCTGGTCCACCAGACCTAACCAGTACCTTTTCTTGAGTCAACTTTCGCTTCGGGCAGGATTTAGCCGGTTCTCCTGGAGTTAACCACTGTGATGAGCGTTTCCGATTATCGTATAGGATCCATTTTTCATCACAAGTAATGATACGATTCAAAATCCCCTCGTTATTGTGACGGTTGAGTAACGTGACGCAGCAGTCGACTCGTGTTTGTTGGTTTGCTCCACTTAGTTCATGCGGTACCCATTTTTCAAGCTTTTACACTTTTCCAATTTGTTTCAAATGATTCAAAATGGTTTTATCACTCACACCGAAGCCTGCAGCTAACTCTGACGTGGTTTGAGATGGATCCGCTTCCACGATCACTTTCAATTCCTCATTGACAACTAGGGTCTCCGGCCGTCCACGAGGTTTGTTCTGGAGGTCAAAATTTCCAGAACGAAAGCGTTGGAACCAAAAACGTACTGTGTTTTCTTTTACAATGGCTTCTCCGTACACATTATTAATCCTTCGAGCTGTTTCTGCAGCGCTAGTGCCACGATGGAATTCGTATTCGAAAATAATGCGATATTTTATGTTTTCCATAATGAGCACAGAATGATGTCAAAGCAAAATTAAATGGCGCGAAAACAAATGAATGATTACATTCGAAACACAAATAGACACGCTTTAAATTGAAATAAATTTGAATTTGGAATTCTTAACCAAACGCCGGCTTTTTGAGATCAAAGTGGCCAGTCCTATAAAACATCAATTTCATATGTAAGGACCTAATATTTTGCAATAAATTACCAGCGTTGTGTCATCGCGCTTCTCTTTCTTTTCTATGCAGTCCGACAGTCACCGCGCTTTAGCTATTGTCTGCCTCTTAAATGGAAATTCGGGGTATAAATTGAGTGTTTCTCATTCCCAATCAGTTCTTTTCAATTTATAATGATGTATGTTAGTTACAACGTCCCAATACATTGTTCGGTACAATTAATGCTGATAAATTCACCAAATACTTTTTTTATAAATCTTATGCCAGAAATCGAAAACAAATAAACATAAGTAATGGTCTCGGAAAAGCATATTACAAAAGTAAATTACGAATTTAATCGACGCACAGTGTCAAACTAATCAGTACGTTTGGCTCAAGCCCATAAAGACGCCACGGGACTCTGTGTTAAATGTCGTTTCTAGTTCATTGTCAGTCAGTAGGGATCCTAGTGAATTGTGTCCAAAATTTACGACCGTGTTCCAGCTGAGATTTAGATGTGTGTTCCTTTGCATTCGTGTCGCGGATAAACTTGATTTGTGATTTCGAAATTCTCGAATCGAAATTGCTGTTGAAGTAATAAATATTTAGTCTATGAGATTGTTTTGCGGGAATAGTAACGAGACGTGTTTATTTATTGTTTTCAGTTATTCTGTTGAATTCATAATTGTCTATAGAGGGGCTAAAATATTAATATCCCTAACGGCGCCTAACTGTTTTTGTTTTGGCTGCCCTTAATTTAAAATGTTTATCAGAATCAGGTATACTGAGAATAATTTTAAATAGTAGTAGCTAGTATCACTGAATATTAAAATAAACAAACTATGTTTATATAAGACAGTACTACGTTATTAAAAATATTGCGTCCTCTATAGAAAAAGGAGACCGGAGAACTTACTAACACTGGACGCTTTTAAAGTGTACGTCTTTTTTACATCGTTCTCACATATATTTATAAGTTCAACATTAATGATGTAACTAATATTATTGTAACAATGTAATTTAAAAGAGTGTCCATGGAGTTTATTGTCCGTTCTTCTCCAAAGGTACCTACTACGCTTTGGAATTGGCAACTAGCTTCATATTTCTGACTGACCGACTTCTTGACATTTCCAAAGTGCCTGTAAATGGTTTAATTGAAATAAATGCTTTGAGTTTGAATTTGACTTATAGGCTGCTTATATTATGCAGCATTTCCAGGATCCTATTAAATATTATTTTATTCCATAATAAAATAATATTTAATAGCCTCGGGGGATTTTATAAAAGCCTGTCACTGCTGCCTGATGATCAGAGGCTTCAAATTAACAGGAAAATAGTTGAGATAAGTAGAGGACTCAAAGGACGGCGTAATGGCTTTCCCGGGAGTATAATTTGACGCTTATAGACTAGAGCACTCAAATAGACCTGATCCACTCTTATTTTATAGTTTCCATTAGCGTCAAAAATGTTCCTATATTGTTTTGTATGAGAACGTTGTCAAGTGGAATTTTATTTCTAATTTCTAGTATTGAACCATTTTTGCCCTGAATTGTAGTTTAAGTAATTATAATGGAAATTGTCATTAATATTACGTTCCGACTTAGTGTTATTTAGTTTGCAGTGAAGTGGTCATAGAAAATGTTTTTATTTTTTTATTTGAGATATGCTCTTGACTCTAGCCTAGGTCAAGGATGACAAAGACAAAGTCGACGATGGAGTGAGCTTACCCAGAAGAAGCCTGTTCACTCTCACTTTGAAGAGATTTGGGCTGTAGGCGTTCGGAAACACAGACGCAGCTAGAGAATTCCACTCTTTTGCTGTGCGCATTATAAAAGATATTTGGAAGCGCTTAGCGCGAATTGGTGGAATAGCAACTAGGTAGGGATGGTAACTTACCGTGCGTCTAGATGTCCGATGGTAGAAGGGGGCCGGTGGAATGAGGTCGTGGAGTTCTTGAGCACACTCACTGAAGTACAATCTATGGAAGACCGACAAGCAGGCAACCTTGCGGCGATGAGGCAAGGTGTGAAGCTTGGCATCCACCAGTTTTATGTCGCCAATGAGCCTCGTAGCTCTGCGATCCACCGAATCAACCGTGTCAAATTGGTATTTATCTGAGTCATCCCAAGGTGACAGCAATACTCCTTGATTTAATGATTACCATTTACATTTTCTATGAGAAATTCTCTGTTACAGTAATTAGCCATGCTTCAGATTCATTGAATAAAAAACCTTGCAGCGTTCTCCCGGAGTTCATTCACCTATAAAGCATTACAATTCTGATGCCTTGCCAACTCTTCACAGATTTTATCAGAATTAAAACTAACGCAATCTTAAGACGTATTTTCCACCCCGAAATTTTTGAACACAAAAGATTAACGACTTGTTTTCTTGAACCACTAAGAAGACAAATAGCTCTACAGCATTAAGTACATTAAGAATGGCTAACTAAGCAAGAATTTCAAGTAAAATATAAACAAGTTAAGTGGTTTCTTGATAAAACTATGGTAATAAGTCTTTATTATATAAAACCTGGTGCTTATCTTGATTAAAGTGGTTATTAAAAGCGAACTATTTTAATTCGTTGCCTGGGAAAGTACATCAGGCCGTTGGTCCCAGCTGTTACTTATGGATTTTTGACAGTTGTTACGAGTAGTCAGAAGCCTGAAAGTCTGACAACCAGTCTTACCAAGGATATCGTGTTACCCAGTAACTGGGTCGTGGAGGTCAGATAGGTAGTCGCTCCATGTTAAATATTGGTATTCAGCTGCGTCCAGTTAGACTCAAGGCGACCCTGATATGGTTAGGAAAAGCCTAGGCAGATTAAGATGTCACCCATTCTACGTTTAAACAGAACAATACGAACATGCAGGATACTACAATGACAACCCAATTATTTCCTTTGAAATGGAGTAACAGCCAATTACACATTTCCAGTTAGATTAGTCACTTCGTTTTGAAAAACGAGCTGGTTTTAGACTGCTCACATATTACCCTCCTTCTCATGTTATAAAAACAAGCTGGTTTAAATTGCTCATATTTTACCCTCCTTCTCATGTTATAAAAACAAGCTGGTTTTATACTGCTCATATTTTACCCTTCTTCTGATGTTATAAAAACAAGCTGGTTTTGGACTACTCATATTTAATCCTCTTTCTCATGTTATAAAAGCAATCTGGTTTTAGACTGCTCCTATTTTACCCTCCTTCTCATGTTATAAAAATGCAAAGAAAATCTGGAAATTATAACAATGATATTTGTTGCGAATTTTTAAGATCAAAAAGTTTTACTTATGATTATGTGAACCGGCTTAGAGTGGTTTCAACAACCACAAATCCAATACCAGATACGCTGTTAATCCCACAACAGAAAAGGGTTTCAAATAGGCATCGAGAGTTTTCCTTATATAGCAAAATTTCTGCTATACGATTTTATTTCCGCTTCATGTGATGTTACGGATTGGCGAACCTTCCGTAATAACTAAGTTATATCACTCTTGTTGCCAATATCGATAGGTATATTGGATTCTTTTTTCGGCTACATTTGGGGAGGTTAGGATCCAAACCACAACATATCCATTTTGGCAATTTCGATTTTTTTCAAAATTTCTGCAAAAAGTGATCAAATTTTGCATTATCAGTAACTGTTTACTTCAAAACAGTTTATTCTCCTTAACAAAATGATGTCTTATATTAACGTTTAGTTCAATACCTCAATATATCCAGATTAAAAAAAAACACTGTTGGAAGGACCTATTTATCACGTATGTAAAATAATGCAATTCTTTAAAAAAAATACAAAAATATGTGCTCACTATTTATTAAGTTTTTTTCGATTTTTGCCTTATTGAAAAAGTGGATATGTAGTTTTTTTGATCCTAATCTCCTCATTTATCGATTCATATTGAGCTTTTAGTCTCCCTATAATGTAGGTGAAAATAAAATGTTTACTTTTTAATAGCCGTTTTTTCAAGGATTTGGCTAATTCTAACATTTTCCTTTTTTTTAATTGATTGCTTTACCTTTTTATTGATTAAAAACGAGTGAGGAAACCGGAATATCCTTGAACCGAAAATTCGAAGACCTGTGACATCCACCAACCCACATTGGGCCCGCGTGGTGGATTATTACCTACTTCCTCTCACACATTGGACGCCTGTGTGCCAGTATTGGGAGCGTCTTACGTTATAGGCTGATTATGCCATGTTATGGCAGATTATAAACTGTAACTTTACATAATAAATCATGTTACAACATCCTAAAACAATTCACAATAGTATGATACCTCACACCATACCCAGGGGAAGTCGAGTGTTCTATTCTTAGTTGGCTACTACGTGGCTAAAATACATTTATGGTAAATATATTATATACGGCTAAAGTACGGTCTTAGTTTTACCATGCCCCACGAGATTACTATATGCCTCCGGTTATGCAAAGTTGAGTTTATACTCTAATCCCTCAGAGCCTTGACATAGTAACGCTAATCCCTTATATTGACACCGGTAGCAACAGTCTTGTGTTCTACTTAGAACTTTTAATTGGATAATCGGCTATTCTCAGTATCACTTTGGGCTTATTGTTGGGCTCTGGATTTCGATTCGTTGTTAAGTTTTGCTTCTAAATATATTTTTATATCAGAAAGGTCAATAATTATTATTTTGCGAAATAATTTGAACCGCCTTTACACATCCAAACTACAGGCAGGCATTACAACCAGGGGCTAGAAAAAAAAAGTACTCCGCGCCAAGCTTATCGAAAGTGAAGTATTGAAATAAATAAATAAAAATAAATCTATGTGTGCGTGATTTTACAATGACGCCGTAGTGCCGCGTAATGGAGGCATGTTTCTACAAATGGTCCCGGCATACTTATAGTGCTTTCGGTACGCGTGCCGCGGAGTCCTTTTTTTTTCTAGTCCGTGATTACAACATTAAAAATAACTACACTGGAGTGTAATAAGAATTGACCCAGCATTAAAAATGATAAAATCACAAAATCTCAAACCGCGAATATTTATCTAACAACGTCAACGCCTCAACATGAAACGTAAAAAGGGGAAGTTCAAACGACTATTAAAATCATAATACACGTATTGCATGTACCACCAGTCTTTGTTCACTTCAGTGGTTGACAACACAAAGGGATCGCCAACGTTTGAGCTTTTACCAACTTTTGCCAGTAAAAAACCCTATTGAAGTAGTGATTTTTCTTGAATTTTTCAAGTAGAAAAATATGAGGTTATTTTACATAGAGTATTTATTGAGGTACTGTCTAAAGCTTTTGATAGTCTTAGTTTTTTTCTGAGATGGTATAAAGGAGGTTTTAGTTTGAAAGATTTTGTATAATTACTTTGTCAATTAACAATATTTTGTTACAAGTATTTTTTTTTCGGTCTTCTACAATCTAAGCGTTCATCGTTATTTCTTTCAAGGTTGCGCCAACACAATTCTTTTTTGTTATTATTCATAAATTTCCCTTTTTTTTTTTCTTCACGTTGTAAGCTCTATTCACACCTTTGGCTTGATTTCTTTTCTTAACAACATACACATATATATTACTTTCTTTATCTTTTTCACCGAAATTGCTTTTTTCCTTATCTGCTATGTTGATATTCTTTTTTCGCTTAGCTGCTGTGTTGAAATTTAATTTTGTATGCTTGTTTATTTATTCAATTGCTCCCAACTATTCCAAGTGGGTATAGTGTCGCACTGTCAACCCTTATCAGCAGAATAGGTGTTAAGTTAAAAGAAGACTGCGAGTTGGTAAATATTTTTATAATTTGTATTTTTAAGATATTTTTGAGTCATTTATTGGTTGATTATTTTCGGCCGTACACGACTTTAGCTGTTGTCAGTTTTGAGTGACTAGTTGATAATGACCAAATATTTGGTTGTATCATTTTCATCGTTGGCATCATATTTACTACTGCGGGGTATTTGCATAACACACTAACAGTAGCAATAGCTTTCATTTTGACAGTTCAACAACATTCATTTCTTTATTTACGTTGCTGAGCGGACAAATTTTTCGAACATATGATGCAATGAATTAGCAATACCCTTCAAAATAACTCAGATGTGATTGAAAGCGTGTTACGCAATAAGGGTGTTGATTATGTTGTTGCCTGCACCTAGCCGGCTATTTTGTTACATATAATTATTATTCAATATCCACAACAATTTATTCCAGTTTCTACAAACTGTACTCCAGAAAGTGTCACTTGCTCTCACTCTCATTTTGAAACATCTCTTAGCTTTCATCCCTTGCAAAGTAGGCTGAGACACAAAAACAGAGTGTATAATGTTAGTGTGCTGAATAACATTACGGAGTCCTAGAGCGGTGCTCCTACCAATTGTAAAAGCCGTTTGTTTTTCCGACCTTCTTACTAAAGGGTCATCTCGAGATCAAATTGAATGCTTTAAGTCGTAATTTGTAGGCAGTAGCCGGCTGGCTAAATTATATTTTTAGGTAATGGGAAAGTAGGCCCTTGAGAGGTGTTGAGAGTGTCTGTCAAGTGAGGTAAATATTTTTAATAAAAATTAAAAATATGGCAGCCATTCTTAAAATGTATAGTTAGAAAATATATAAAATACAAAAA
Source organism: Dryobotodes eremita (assembly GCA_917490735.1). Classification (NCBI taxonomy): domain Eukaryota; kingdom Metazoa; phylum Arthropoda; class Insecta; order Lepidoptera; family Noctuidae; genus Dryobotodes; species Dryobotodes eremita. Next base: position 22,251,346 of record OU823244.1, read on the forward strand.
GATTACTCATAAAATGTTAGTAACAACCATCCATTTTGCAATCGCAAAAACCCTGATACAAACCTACACATAAATCATGCAGCCTAATTACGTAACACGCCTACAATGGCAATGGCTTTATTTTTTAGAGTTCAACAAAACTCATTGCATTATGCTGTCGCTGTCGAGCAGATGAATTTTTCAAACATATGAAGGAACGGATTATGAATTTCCTTCAAAATCCTTCGGGATGTGATTGTAAGTAGTTACGAAATTGGGGTGACGATTCGTCCCTTACGGGATATAGCATTTAAACCTACTTAGTTTTCTTTTCTTAATCTCTCACCGAACTATTGTCTTAATATCTCGCTCATCCTCTCCATCATTCTCAACAAAGTTGAATCGTTACGAAGATTTGAAAAAATAATTAAAAATGTCACGGGCCATAAATTGCAAGTACGCACTAAAGCAGATTTCTGGCGCCTAAGTCTCGAATGAAATTCTGCTAATTAGTTTGTAATTCAGTTAACATTAAGTGTCACTATGAACGCTGGCAATTACTTTTATTTAATGTTCGTGTTAGTTTTCATAACAGTTTTAGTCAACAGTAGTTTATACATTTATTAATTTCTTGCATTTTATAGCACTTACGATTGCCTGAAAGTAAAACGATTGTGTAAGCAATTTTCTGCAAAAGCCGGTGCTAAAAATATAGTCAAGGAAATTAATTGTTTATCAAATTGACTACCAACTTACATTATTGTCCGTATATTCAAATTACAACTGTCATTCTTTGACAGTTGTATGAAATGGCTATAACACGACAAATTGACGTAGAGCGTCAATTTGATTTAAAAAAAAAAACGCTAATGGTACTTAGGGACTTCATAACTGTAGTATATCGTACATTCGGCATGTTATTACTACGTGGTTGAAACCTACCTTACCTTATACAGGGTCAAATTAAATTAGCTAGCAAAACTCTGCGAAGTGATGGGTATCTATATCTTAACATGATACAACAAAAAATAAATTAATTTGATGATTTATTTTTGTGGGTACCGCCATTATAGTATTCACCTGAAAATCTGTTTTAAAAACACAGTTTTTTTTTATTGTGTAAATTTTACAGACGTGATTAGTGTCGATAATATCTAAACACGATAAAACATATTTTCTTAACTCATGCTTCAAGTAACAACATTACCAGCGGTTATTGACCCTAAAAAAAACATAAAATCGTTATTTTTTATTTTATTGTGTTTAGATATCGATACTCATCACGTCTGCAGAGATTCGCTAGCTAATTTAATTTGAGCTGTATATAATAATAATAATAATAATAATGGAGCCCTAACTACTGGTAGCTTGGACACTGCTCCCGATACCGGCGGATCACAATTTTTTATATTTTTAAATGTTTTTATAAAAATATTTAAAAAATTATTTAATAAGTATGCGAATAAATAAAACGAAATAAAGAAACGAAATAAATAATAATGTTTATTTACTTAAAAACAAAGCATTGCAGTACATGTTAAAAATACACACGCATATTACTTCTCTATTGTAATAACGTTTTCGATTAAAGCGGCCGTTGCTTCCAGTCTGCGTATTGATACATGAAAAACACTTTTCTGAGCACTAAATTAGGACTTATTTTTAAAAATACTATGAAAATAACTTACGTCACGCATACAGTACTTCAAATCTAAAGATAAAAATCATATGATTCATCAATAAGAAATGAGTCCAAACAAAAACCTATCGCTGATCCATCTCGAAAATCTAATAATGTAAAATGGCTCGTAAAACCTACACTGTAAGTAAAACTGAATTGTCCACGTTTTGTATTGTCTGGCCGCATTGAATATTGCGTTTTCAGCTCAATAATATTGTACCAGTGAGTTATATTAAACTCTTTTGTTGGCCCCATCACAATGGCCCGCAGTGTACATTGATACTAGTTCGGATTTTTATTAATTTTACCATGTTGTTTTGTTTTCTTGTAGTTAGACTCGTTACACTGACTTGTTTTAGCATTGCATGTTTCTTAATGAAATTGTTTAGGTTCTTTGAAGAAAACTTCACACATTTTTGTTATTTTATTTACGTAAATCGCAGGAAAGTCTTGTAGCGCCATCTACATCGCCACATGCGAGCTACGCGTCACACTGACATCACGCAAAATCCTGCATCGCGCAAGCAGAGATTACCGCGCAACTAAAATATATACAACGTCCCGACATCAATCGTTGGGCAGTTGCCCACCAGGCACAACACCCATATTTTTTTTTTTTTTTATACGTTGCCCTTCCTTTTCTATGGAGGATGAGTGAACTTTACACCCTGGTCATCATAACTCTATAGTCTTAGGCAGAGTAATACATAGTTGGACTGCTACTAATATTTTTGAGTTTTTTTTTTTTTTTACAAAAAACACCGACTTCCAAGTCGGTGGCCAAAAACGAAAATACACAACCAAAGACACCGACTTCCGATATTAAAGTTATTTTTCACGTTTTCTAGTGGTTTTTTTTGGAAGTCGGTTGTTTTTTTGTAAAAAAGTTTTTATTTTTCACTTTTTAGTAGTGGTACCTACCCCACATACATTCGTATACCACTACTTGATAAGTAAATAACCGTGACAGGAAATTATTATAACATCATCAATATAAACCAAGTGGAAAAAATACGCAGTATTAAGGATAACTCAAAAACTACTAGTCAGAACTTGATCAAATTTAAATGGGACTACATGTGAAGCACCAGCTTTCAAATGCAAAAAGAATCATCGAAATCGGTTGACCCAGAAAAAGTTATGAGCTAACACCTCCTCCTCCTTTTTTTGAAGTCTGTTAAAAACTGGCAAAAGACAACGATTTACGGAAGTGCATATAAAATTAATAAGAGTAGTTTAGAGCAATTGTAAACCATAGCTTGTAGGTAACGATTTCCTTGGAACTAGCTTTTGCCCGCGGCGTCGCCTGCGTCGGTATCGGAACTGTCCCAAGGGAATGTACTACCGGGATAAAAGTCTCCAAAATTCTATGTGCCAGGTCTATTCGTGTGTCAAACGCAGAGAAACAGTTACTTTCGAATTTATAATATTTTAGTTTGGCTAATTTGGTCAGCCTCTAAACAATATTTTAATTTTGAACTCTAGCATCCTTGTAATAAACCATATTCTTGCTTAACGGTTCCTAACCGTAACGTAAGTAATAGCACGATGCATCTGTTCCACACTCCTGAAATGATTACCTTCCACCAAATACATACATTTTCATGCATTTCCAATTCCCAAATCACATACAGGCACACGCCGCCGCAACAAATGGAAAATTTTGACACATCATCAATCATTGATAACAAAAAACTAGATGCGGTAACAGATGTTTTGAAAAGAAGTTCGCCTCGTACGAGTAGTATTATTCAGTAAGTATTCACCGTTTTTTGTTGTTGTATACCATCGACAATATAACATGTAATCCGGCCCTCGGAGTTGACACAAACAGCGTCATGCGAGCGTATTTGAAAGTAAAAAAATGTTGACATACAGCATTGAAATGATTCATTATCATCATCATTTCAGTCGGAAGACCTCCATTACTGGACATAGGCCTCCCCTAAGCGTCAACACATCGAAATGAATAGTAACACAAAACTTTTTAGACAAGTTTTACAAAAGGATGTTTTCACAAATAACTGACCCAATAAAGGCTCCCGCAAACAGGCGCAGCGCGACAACGGCCGCGACTCTAGTAGAACAATTTCTATGAAAACTTTCTGGAAATTGTTCTACAAGAGTCGCGTCGTTACATTTTATATTTGACATTTCATCTTTTATACAATTTTGACATTTTTACAATTTTATGACAATTTTAATTATTATTTTTGAATAAGTTGATAATATTTATATTTAATTAATCGCAATTTTATTTTGTATTTTTATCCGTTTAGAATTTAAAATAGTTTATAATTTAAATGTATGAGTGTAAAACTATGGACTAGATTTATGTCTGAAATAAATAAATTATTATTATTATATAACACTTAAAACTCGACCCGGGGATGGAACCCGGGTCATCATGTTTACCAATAGCGCTTGCAATCACTAGATCAACGATGCAGTCACAAAAAAATACGTTTCTATAAAATGAATGAGATCTTGTTCATGCAGAGAAACTACAGGAGGTACTAACAGTTATATTGTGAGGTAGTTTTATCTAGCGGAGGCGACATTCGCTTTATTAAACCGCTCTCTCTAGCTGAGCCAAGAACAAGAAATGTCACGTAGATGTAGCTGATAAACGAGAACTGACACTTAAAGTTAAGCTACAGAACACGGGCTACCTGTAAGTTGTATAGCCTTGTTTTACTAGATGATCCCGACGTGTTCATGAAGCACCAAAAAATAAATCAAAACTTGCGGATACTTGCACACTTGTTTACTCGCTTGCTCACTTGCTTGCTTGCTTACTTGCTTACTTACTTACTTGCTTGGGGAAATTAAAGCCCGTGTTATATACTATAGTATTGGGTTTTTCTATTGGAAGTTTCTCAGTAGCAGCCCGGAGTCTAGATTTGTGATAGGTTATAGGCTTGCCCCCTATGTCATGGGACTTAATCATAACTGGTAAAATGATAGTACATCTCTGCTTAACCCTTCGAGGAATACAGACGTGATATTATGTTATATTATTCCAGAAGAAATGCCATAAATATAATTAAATGGCAGTTCTCAAAAGATAACCTAACTCTTAATATCCTACTAAAGTTATGATTTTTTTTCCTCTACTTTTATATTATTGCAAAAAAAAACAATATTTATGATCGACCATTTAAAAGAAAAGGTTATATTTTCACGGTTACAATCGTAAACCTTATGGATATTTGGGTTACGGTAGATTTTTCATGCTCAATTTAACACGTCTCATAGCTGTTCTCCGAACATTACACCGGTTATTTATTATGTGGGTAATGTTCAAGATCTCGATGGTTGTTTTAATATTGCTAATATTTTTGGAGTTATATATTTACATTTGTTTACTACCGAAATGAACCACTGTTATATAAAACCGAAAACAAAGCCGAAACATCTCAGCGTTGATTTGCTGGGCCGGCAGTCTCGACATAGATATCGACAAAAATCGGTCGTTAAGTCCAATCGATGTCAAATTTCTTTAATAGATTTTCAACCTTATGCTTTGGATATAAAATTGAAAATCTATTAAAGGAATTTGACATCGATACGACTTAGCGACAGATTTTTGTCGCTATGTAATGTCGAAACGGCAGGCCCTGGGCCTGCAGTCTCGACATTAGATAGCGACAAAAATCTGTCGCTAAGTCGTATCGATGTCAAATTCCTTTAATAGATTTTCAACCTTATGCTTTTGAAATAAAGTTGAAAATCTATTAAAGGAATTTGACATCGATACGACTTAGCGACAGATTTTTGTCGCTATCTAATGTCGAGACTGCAGGGCCTGGATTCGTTTTTCTCCTCTACCGATCGTTATTTCTCCTGACAAAGTTTATTTTGTTTATATGTATGTATGTATTAGTATTTATGTATTAATATTTATTCTTGTATTTTATAGTTATTTCCAAGCTATCTATCCCGTATATTGCACCTGCCATATTTAGTATCTGCATCACCCTAAGGTTGACTGATGCCCCAGGCATTAAGTCCGCCTTTGTACACTATTTTCTTACTTGTGCATGAAGTTTAAATAAATAAATAAATGTAGTTCTCCTACAAAAGAAAAATAATCTATTTATGATAGGTAAAAGTAAAATCTTGTCTTTTGAAAAAATAAAAATAAAACGCTTCTTTTACGTACAGAAAACAAACATAAGCAGCTTAAATATCTCGAAAATAAACAAAAGAAAAATGACAAGCAGAAAAATACGTTTTGAAAATTTTGTGATAAAACATTGTGTTAAAGATCAGCGACAAGAAACCAAGCGTTTAGCTTTGCCATTAGATCATCTTTAAAAGCTTTTATTATTTAAAGTCAACCACTTATCATAAGAATCTACCTGACCTACTAATCGTAAAAAATACAACAGATATTCTCATTCAACATCCAACATTCCTAGAACTTCAAGTGTTCCTATATCTTCAAAAAATACAACCGATCATCTCATTCAACATCCAACATTCCTGGAATTTCCAGTGTTCCTACGTCTTCAAAAAATACAACCGATCATCTCATTCAACATCCAACATTCCTAGAACTTCAAGTGTTCCTACATCTTCAAAAAATACAACCGATCATCTCATTCAACATCCAACATTCCTAGCACTTCAAGTGTTCCTACATCTTCAAAAAATACAACCGATTATCTCATTCAACATCCAACATTCCTAGAACTTCAAGTGTTCCTACATCTTCAAAAAATACAACCGATCATCTCATTCAACATCCAACATTCCTAGCACTTCAAGTGTTCCTACATCTTCAAAAAATACAACCGATCATCTCATTCAACTTCCAACATTCCTAGAACTTCCAGTGTTCCTACATCTTCAAAATCTTCGTGGCCGATTTCCTTAGTGTTGTCGAGTAAAATAAAACTAGAAACATGTCTTGGTTTTATCATGTCGTACTACTTATTGTAACGTGACATTTCCTTGAGAAAGAATTCTTCGTGAAGTCAGGTATTAGATTTGCGATGCATTCTTCTTGGACAGTTCCTGCCCTTGTTATGTAAGTATATTCTTTTGTAGTTTATTCGTGTTTCATAAATCGTCGCCGTATACTAAAGAAGATAGGTACCGTCAAACGGGGTGAAAAGGAATGCAGGGGTGAATCGAGACCTGCCGGGGTCGCGGATTGTTCGAAAGAGTTACCGTGGCCATAGCGCACAAGCAGTGAAAGAATAATGGGTGGGTTTTAGTCTGTAAAAGTCTAACACGCCCTCCCGCTCTGCCCAGAGCGCGGGAGAAGTTATTTGATGATTTCCCACCCAAAAAAAAGGGTTGGATCGAAACTTAACTATAAAAGGGATTTTAACATTGAAATAATATAGTTTGTTGCCAAAAAGACTCTCAAATGTCTACTGTAATATAATTAACGATTAAGTGCCCTTGTTGGCAACAAACTATGTTATTGCAATGTTAAAATCTCTTTTAAAGTTTCATCCCGATTCACCCCTGCCTCCCTATTCACCCCGTTTGACGGTACCTTATTAATCGAGATTTTATTATTTTTGTTTTACCTTTATTTTTCTTTGAACTCGATTTTTCTTTGGTCAAGTTAACATACCTAGCGTGGTATGTTATTTTTTTAAAGTTCATCTTTAAATGTCCAGATACCTCTATTTATTATTATATATATATTTTTTTTCCAATACCTACCTACTAAATATTAAAAATATTTGGGAAAATGTTGGTGTGTTGTTACCTTCACAAATGAAATGTCTGTTTTGTACCGCTAATGTACTAACAATTTGGGGCCAAATCGACAGTGTAATTGAGTCGATTAATCTATTCGGATTAATCAATTGCGTCTATACAATCGATTCTTAGCAGCTGCGATGAGTATTAGTAAATAATTGCAGCTGCGCTGTTGAAAACATAATTATGTTATGCTTAGTGCTCCATCATCCATTGTTAGAACGTTGTTCAATAAAATACAGAGCTCCAAGGAAAAGTGTGCGCTGTGGAAATCATCTTCTAAGTTCGAAAATACGAACACGCGAAGATGAGATCTAATATAGAGCTGTTGCTTGCCTTTTTTGTACTTACATTATTACAAATTTATAAATTAACAACTCTATGCAATACGAGTAACCTTTTGAGTGACATGTGATGATCTGCGATCTTAGTCGGTAACCTGACTGAGAAAAAACTTCATAAGCAGCTCAAGGGTAGGCGCTCTACTACAAAGCGCGGCAAGACAAAAGTTAGAAGCTTTTCCTGTAAGCGGGGTACACTTCTGTGGTGCGACGTTCTTGCTAATACGGGAACACGAAGATTATACCTTAACCTATTAGTATACCTTTTTCCGATGTGACTTTTTCAATTCATTATGTAGTTTCTAAGTTTATCTTGGACATTACTGACATCTGTGAAAGAAAATATCGTGAGAAAACCTGGAGTTGTTGTCAATAAAAGTTTAAAATCGCCAACCCGTCTTGAGTAAGCGAGAATGATCAAAGCTCGTACCTTCTCCGTATGAGAAGAGGCATTTGCCCTGTAGTGCGTTAGTAACAGGCCGGTATTCTTTTCTGGTCTAACTGTACGTACTTTTTCCGGTCAAACTATACGCAAGGCGACAGTTTGTTTTGTGCAGAATTTATGAAAAAATATTCTGAGTAATAACTTGTTAAGAGATTTTAGTTACCAGCACCCTAATTACGTAACACATTATCTATCACAATCTGAATCATTTTGAAACCTATTGTTAATCCATTGCTTCATATGTTCGAAAAATGTGTCTGCTCAACAACGGAAAAAACGCAATGAATGTTGTTAAACCGCCAAAATGAAAACCATTCCTACTGTTAGTGTGTAACGTAATTACCCCGCTGCATAGACGATAGTATTATAAGACATCGGTACTTGGCTTAATTAAGGCGGAAGCGCCAGTTTGCCTGCGAAATTCAAATTTTAGATACGTTTTTTGCAATTTGCAGGTCAGTGTCAGGTTGTATGTTGAACAAAATATGATTCGCCACCGTAACAAGTATTTATTTACAGAATTAAAATTGATCATACAACATACATACAAATCATCAATTATATCATCAATACAACCCTCTAAGTTCATTAATCCTATTGATTGATATTTTATGAAATTGTCACTCCTTACTTAAGGTGTGTTCTTAACAAGATATAATATGTTGAACGTTGCCATGTAAGGGAAAGCGCCAAGGTCTGCCAGCCCGCGAAATTTTAATTTTCTTAAGGGGGAAGCGCATGGGTAGCCCGCGAAATTTAAATTTTCTTACGTTTTTTTCAATTTGAAGGTCAATGTCCGGTTGTATTTTGATTAAAATTTGATTCGCGACTGTAACAAATATGGCTTTACAGAATTATAATCATTAGAATCAGAAATACAACTCCTTAAGTTAGAATTGGCGTCAAATGTCATGATTTCATGAAATAGTCATTCAATACAGTAATATGAACTTAGAGAGATGTATTGCTGATTCTAATGATTATAATTCTGTAAGGCCATATTTCTTATGGTCGTGAATCATATTTTAATCATAATACAACCGGACAGTGACCTGCAAATTGCAAAAAACGTAAGAAATTTAGAATTTCGCGAGCTACCCTGAAGGTTCCGCCTTAAGCCTCCTCTACACGTTGGGTCAACGTAAGCCAATGTACGCCACAGTATACTTAAATTATTATCAGAACATTGAACTACCGTCATTTGCGTAAACTTATCGTTGTAATATAGACATTATGTGGCTTATATTGGCGCATGTTGGGCCAACGTGTAGAGGGAGCATTACGATGTTTGCAATTTGCAGGTCAGTGTTAGGTGAAATTGTTTTCCTTCACTGTTTTGAATGCAGTGGTGATGAAATTATTTACACAAATTAAAGCGCCTGTCTGGGTTCGAACCCACGACCTACAACTCGTAAGTCGGAGTGAGATAGTTGTACTGATGATTCTAATGATTATAATTCTGTAAATACATACTTGTTGTGGTCGCGAATCATATTTTGTTCAACGTACAATCTGACACTGACCTGCAAATTGCAAAAAAACGTAAGAAAATTTGAATTTCTCGGGCAATCTGGCGCTTCCCCCTTAAAGAAAAGTTAGTGGTCAATATAATTTTACACAAAAGTTTCAGTGAGGTTCAATAGCGTAATTAACCCAGAAGCATAACGAAATCCTTTCTTGTAATTTGAGATTATTGTTAATCTGAATTGTTGATTGGTCCAGTGGTCGCTACTGCTAAGTATGGGTTGAATTCCCAGGCCGGGCAGTGGTATTGGGTTTATCGATCTGGAATTTGTCAGTAGCAGCCCGGAGTCTTATGATGTCTATGATGTCTATGTCTTATGATTTATGTCCGGTTGATGGCAATAGGCTCGCCCCCTGTTACGGGGGACTTAAATATAACTGGTGAAATGCGGGTGCACTATAGGTACACATCTGCCTAGTCCATCGGGGAAACAAAGCGTGATGTTATGTTAACATAACCAAATATTTTGTTGTGATTTCAGATTATTGTTAATCTGAAATTACAAAAAAGGGATTAAGTTGTTCTTGCTTTAATTAATGTTTAACAACTCGTTTCCTTTCACAACAGCTCTTAATAACAACATAAAAAGGTTCATCAAAATAATTCCAGATGCGGTGTATTCGTTTTGTTCGTAAAATTAATTAGACTATGCATGATATTCAAATAGGCCTATTTTGTTGCGTTCCACTGTTTTTGTTCCAATTATTGAAACAAAACCCGCAAATTATTCATATTTACCTACAAATATCTAAATATTGAAACAACCATGTTTTGATATTAATTGTAACTGCATAAATTATTAATTTAATACAAAAAGCTAAACGTTATTTTTAGTTCAACACACGAGTCAAATAAACGAATAGCACAATTGTTACCACGTTATAAAATCTATTAGAGTAAATACATCAATTCAAAATGAAATTATATTTAACCGATTACGGCGAAGCAAAAAACAGGGTTATGATTTTGACTGCTATGTATGTATGTACATCTGTTCCCTCATAACTTCTAAACTCCTTAAATTATAATTTGACAAATGAGGTAACGTTCGCGTTGGAAGCGTCTTGATCGATCGCTGGTTATAGGTTGTGTGACGTTACAAAAAATCCAACATGGCGGCTTATAGCGGATGAAAAGTGTTTGCCGAAAAAAGGATTGGTTAATAGGTATATTGTGTTTGGTACCTCATGAAAGGTCTTAAGGAGTACTTTCTGAAAATATATTGTTTATCTATATGACGGAGAAGATATGTCTCTCTCGTAATTATCAGCCATATTTTAACTACTGTGGGCGTACTATGGGTAGTGTTGGTTATTGTGCAATAGAAAAACCGTTTGCAGTTCAAATCAAATAATAATTTACGAACAAATTAATCACACTAGCGAATGACACACTGTAAGTACACGACACAAGTATACGGAACGCGCGACAGTTTCTAAACGTGTTCACTGCTTAACTGTCAACAACAAACTCTTTTTGTACTCTGGTCAAGCGTTATGTTTGTTGTTTTGTGTCTGTCGAGCGCCACCTGGTGGCGCTGGCGTCCCGATTAGTCAAAGTCAAACGATTGATTTAACGTATTTCCGACATATAAATATATAAACATAAAGTCCAAATGTTATTGTTCAATTTTCGCAAACCAATGAAGTGGGTAGGTACCTACCCTCAATGATCCCAAAGCCAAAAATAATTTAAATAAAAATAAAAGTTAATTAAAACTCCAGAGTCACACGTAAACTGTTCGATTTAGACCTTAATTAGTATGACGTTTGACTCCGGATTTTTTATTTGACTGTTTTTGTCGTAGTTGGGTTTTAGTTTTTACTAACTTCTTTTTTTTAATACGTTCTTACGCCATATAGTCCAAAATCTTCTTTTTATAGAAACAACAATACCAAACCAATCTCAATAACATTTAAAGTTAATATTTCTAAATCTAGATGTTGATATTGTATTACGGGCACTCGTATTCTATTTAATCCATGGATCAGAGCCGAAGCCCAGTCAAAAGTATTCATTACATAAATGGAATTGTTTTTTTCCCGTCTGTATTTCCTTGCTCATTCGGATGTTATGTTTTGTTCAAAAATTGTTTTTTGCGTTAAAGCATGTTGGGACTGATAACGATTTTACATTAAGTTGAATTAATACCATAATGATTATAATTTCCTTCATTCATAGGATATTTTGATAACCGACGAACAATTTTTACGCTAGGCGGCTTTTGTTTTTGGGTGGGATATCATCAAATGACTTCTCCAGCTCTGGACGGAGCGGAAGGGCGTGTCAGACTCTTACTAACTAAAACCCACCCGTGTTCCTTCAGTTGCCTGTGCGCTAGGGCTACGGTAACTCTTTCGAATAATCCGTGACCCCGGCAGGCATCGGCCCCATCAGACCCCGTCAATGGTGCTGACATCTCTTTGAGGCGCGCGTGGAACACGACGCGCCGTCGACCCGGGCCTGGTCCTTACCGGACGGCGAGCTGCCCATTGGTCGCCGTCCGCAAGCCCGCGCCTACGGTGGCCGGGAGTCGGCTATCGACTCCCGACGCCCAGGGTGTCTCCTCCTGCGGCGACTAGGGGCGTCAGGGTGCAACGATTGCCGCACCCTCACGCACTCCGTCTCCTCCTTCGCGAGCATTACTGCTTCGCAAAAGGAAGTGACGGCTTCCCATTCCCTCTCGCTCCGTACCATGGCCTGGACCAGGGCCGGACGCGAGAGATCGCCGTCGACGCTAAGGGGTCTTAAATCATATCATCAATTCATGGTTTCAGTTTGCATGTCGATGTCCCTGCCACCCTGTATACCTAATATTAATTAATATAGCTCACTCCTATCGGAATTCAGCGGCCAGGGCTCCAGAGAGAGAACATTCCTCCTCGTCATCATTATTATTATCAACGTATCAGCTTAGTTCGTAATATTCCCATTTTTGATGTGAACACAGCCACTAAAATTGAATTTTTAACTATGGTAATAATCACCAAGTCTAGTAAATAGATTAATCCTTACAGACGGTTGTTTTAACTTTTCCAAAACTGTTCATACATAGGTATGTAACTTAACAACGTAAGTTCGTTGTTAAGTTTTGTAACCTATTTAATTCAGTATGTCGTTCGCTGCTCCGTTCTCAACTAATTACTTTGACAGATCTCTTGAATTAGAATTACATTCTCTAAGCGAGATTGCATGTTGTTTCGTAGATACATTTAGTTACTAGGTCCGTTTACAAAGTGAACAATAAACTAGTGGAGAATTTATTTTCTGTGTGTGTGTGTGTGTATGTGTTCCATCATTGTCACCTTGATGATTAAATGGCGGAAGAACTGAATATCGTCCACATTACGACAAAAACAAAAAAAAAGACGTTGTTTGGAGTATTCGATCTATAAGTTTTCGGTATTCAAATCCTCTCGAATGAAAAACACCACTAAAGCAAAAATAGATTAAAACCACAATTTTGATGACCAACATTTAAAAAACAGTTACGCATATAAATCAAACAAACTAGATTTATTAAATCGGACATCGCCCAACGCAGCGTAAAAGTTTTAGCGACAAATAAACGATTTTCAAACTAAAATAAACTGGTTTTAGTCTGAAAATGTTCAGTGTCGCACCAGTGCTATTGATTGGAATGCACCCACTAGTGCTGTCAAAAGTCCCGGCTTCTCTCCGGGGTTTCACCCCTCACGGGATTCTAAATCCCGCATTTGCAGACATTTAGACTTTCATTGATAGTTGTTCTTGTCGGAAGCTGAATTATTAGGATAGGACGTCTATCAGCTGTCTGAATCAGTGATTCTGGGTTGTTAGTTTTCAATTTATTTCTTCTAGTATTTGTGTAGTACCACAAAATCTATTTCGCTTCAAATTTACCAGACAGTTTTGATCATTGTCGAGTTTCATCATATTATTTCAAATTCAATACCACACTGAACCATTCGTTTTATTCACTAGTTTATTAGAAAATGAAAAAAAGCGTAAAAATTTTTTTTCAGACATTTTAAATGTTCGAGTCAGACACATCCTGACACGAACACTTAACATTTCTGAAAAAAAATATTTTCTATTTTATCCTAATCCTAACTAATATTATAAATGCGAAAGTTAGTTTGTTTGCTACTAAATCACGCAGAAACGGCTAAACGAATATGGATGAAATTTGGCACACAGGTACATCATGACCTGAGTAAGGACATAGATTATTTTTGATTCTGGATCGCAGACGAAGTCGCGGGCAGCAGCAAGTACACGAATATTTCAAATAACAAAATTGCGCCCCTAATAATCTCGTTTACAGAATTGAATCAAACACTAGTACCATCGGTTCAGAAGGACTTTATATAAAAGCTCCCACATATGAAATGAACTCCTCTCACAATGGAATCTCTGGACATGCGAAAGAATATTACGTTTATGAAGACTCGATTGAATATTGGATGCAGTGGAATTATTTAAAAGGAATCTCTGAAAGCATTCAATCGAGTTGCATTTGAGAATAAAAGAGTTAGGGTTGAAATGTGAACCCAATATAATAGAATTGTAGTGTTTGCTATCTTTGTTCAAAACTATTGTCCGTTTTCACTAACACTAGAAAACACCTAAATGGACGCCTAAATTTTGCACTGTTGGATTTTCAACTCTCTGTGCTGAGCAAAACGTTAAAAATTCAACAGTGCGCTTTTATTTGGGCGTTACTTTCCGTTGTTCCATTCTCCGTTTTCACTAACACTAAGTGACACCATAACATAGTGTTAGTGAAAACGGAAATAAGTGTTTTTTGGAGGAAGGTACCGAATACCACCATAACTATTTCTGTCACCACCAGTTTTTCTCAATTCAAAAGTAATGGTGTCTGTCAAGAATTTTCGTTTTTAAGGTAGATGTTATGACTCTAAGTGATGGTTATCTCTTTCCTTCAGTTAGCTGGTAGGCTGTCCATCTATTTTGGTTTTTAGGTTCCTGTAAGTACTTAAGTAGGGTCATCAATCATCTTGCCTCTCGTGGTGCCTGGCTCCATTTCCCCTTTAAAGCTATGGTCACGTCAAACTGCAGTAAGTTATAGATTTTCTTCTTGCAAAATACCGGAGAGTAAAATTCTTACAAACTTCTACACACTTGTGTTAACTAAATTAGATTTTACTTCGGAATCACAGAAAGAAGTGCTCAAGTGCATATACGAGTATGTATCTTTAAAAAGAAAATGACCAAGTTGCACGTAGATGCGGGCCAGCAGCAGTACAAAATAAAATATAACTTCTCCCAAATACGGAAAAAAAACATGGTACCAACTCAAGTACTTACTTAATTTAAGTTAGAAAACTCGTAATAACTTTTATACCGGGAGCGTGGCCGAAAAGAAAAAAGTTCTATTTAGATTCCCGGTTGATATCAGAAAAATAATATTTTTGATGTAAACTCACAAAATTATGTGTACCCTAGATGTAAACGGCGAATTATCTTTACCCTAGATGTAAACGACAAATTATGTTAGTTTTGTGGACTATACCTACAGCGATTTTTAATAAAAAGTCTGAGTATTTAAATTGGTATCTAGATCAAGAGGCGTATTTTTTTACGTTCTAATAATGTTTATTTGCAATATCTGATTCTAAAAAAATTCAAATTAAGGTTCGTGTCGATTATCGTTACTTCTTTAGAAAATAGAAAGCAAACCTGATATGTTTATAATCAAATTGAGTTGAGTTATGGCTGCCAATTTGCAATCTAAGTAACTTATTATTTAAAAAGGTTAATTAATTACATATAAGTTGTTATTCATGTACTCAATTAAATTTAACACAGTATACTAAAAAAAAAAAAAAAATGTTTTAGAAGTGGAATAAGGGGAGTTGGCTATAGTTTATTTTTTAATTCGTAGACCAGAATTAATATTGATCATTCAGTGCCTAATTACTACATATTATTAAAGATACTATAACTATGGGACACTTAATATTGTGTCCTGCGTGTTCTGTTGTCTGTACTTCACAGGAACTGATGTACGCTTCTGAAGGCACGTAACTTGTTGTTAATTCTAGTTTCGTGTAAATATTGACGTTCAAAAGTGCCTTTTGATGGCCTACTTGAAATACATGATTTGAATTTGCCAAGTTCTGGGCCGACTCAATTTACATTTCTATCGACACACTAAGAAAATGAAGATTAAAAAACATTACCCTTCTTCTGCGGCAGTCGGGTAAAAATACTTCATATCGAACTCAAGCATGTACATTCCAGTTTCTATTCACTTGCACATATTTACGCGATTCACTGGTCATACTTATAAACTAAGGCGTGCTAAAATTTCGAATACATTTACTGATTCCTGGATCCAGTTGGAGCCATTCCAAGGTATAAAACAACCAACTGATGTAATGTACGAGTTTTAGAACATCTACTTTATTTTTTTAAATATAATTAAATTCAAGGGCGAATTGTGTGACCCATCCAATATTAGATATTGTTAATGGATTACTCGCCTCTCAAGACCGGTGGTGGTCCAGAGGCATTGGCCCTGACTAACGAGTGGTCGTGAGTTCGAACCCAGGCAGGCAGTTTACCTGGTGTATTTTATTTCAGCACCACTGCTCTCAAAACGGTGAAGGAAAACATCGTGAGGAAACCGGCATGTCCTAGAACCAAAAATTCGAAGACATTTGACATCTTCCAACCCGCACTGGGCCCGCGTGGTGGATTATGTGTCCTGTATTACGGTGTCCCAGCAGTGGGAACATTATAGGCTGATCATGCTCCTTCCCTCTCATGTACGAGGTTGTGGATTCAAATCCGGGCATGTATAGCCGGCACGTAACTTGGCAAGGTTTTGGCGTACCGGGAGTAAAGGCTCCTACAAACAGGTGCGACACGCGACGCGAATCGCGCACGTCTCTGGGAGCCTTAAGTTTGCGCATGTACACTTAGTGCAACAAAAAAATGGTCACTTTTGTTGCTTGTCATTATTCTATGGTTATTGCTATAGTTTATTTTTAAACATGTATGTTTTGAAGAAAGTTAAAGAATGGAAAACGCATCTAACGACACTTGCCAAGTTACGCGCCGGCCGGTGTACCAATGTGACTTTTTCAATTAGTATTTACTTTCTAAGTTTTTTCTTGGAGATCATTGCCATCGGTGCGAGAAAATATCGTGAGGAAATCTGGACTTATAGTCAATATGGTATATTAATTTAAATAGTTTTTTTTTCTTACGTTGACATTGTTTTATATTTTGAACTTTTATGAATGTAAATAATATTAAGGTAGGTAGGTAATGAGATTGTGTGGAACTAATTTAATTCTGTGTTTAACTTGTTATTATTTTAAGTATTTGCGTAGGTATCTTTGTAAAACATTCAGACACAATGTAAATTGTTATTGAATAAATGAAATGAATGAATGAATGAATATAAGACTGAAAGCGCCAACCCGTATTGAGCAAGCGAGAGTGATAAGTGCAGTGATAGTAAGGTAACGTAACCAATGAGAATCTAAAATAGAGGCCGGAAAGGGAAGCCACATCAGTTTTTCATTTACGTTTTCGAAGTTCTTTTTCGTTTTATGTTAAACCAGCCTGTATTTTCCGCCAAAGTGAACATTATTCTTAATATATTAGAAGTTTAATTAACCTTCAACTTTTTTCTTAACAATTTTATTACAGTCTTTGCCATCATATATTTTCCAAATAAGTCTCCACCGCTATCTCTAACTTCTATATTCTTTGCGTTAAGCTATTTATTTCCTCAAAATATTTCCATCTCAGCTGTTTTAAAAGGAAGAACATTATAGAGCGATCTACCGTCAAGTACCATTGCGTTTGGAAGCGTCGCAGCCTTGCCCTCTTGACTTCCAACTCGAACTGAAAGTTTAAATATGGACGCACTTGCTCCAGCACTGTTTACTCGAAAAGTGTAGTGGTTACAGTTAAAATGTCAGTTGGGTAGTACATGGTTGCGGTTTTAGTGAAATTGTGTGATATGAAGTTTTTATTGCTGTCTTTACTAAATTGCTTCGGACAAATTGTATCAGATTCAGATTAGACATTATTTTACACCTTTGCCAAGTTTATACTAGATTTCGTTTATTAAGAAAAAGCGACCCGCTCTGGCTTCGCACGGTTTATACGACATGAATAAACATTGAGATTTCTTTCTTATGTTTAATGTTAATGTGTTCTAAACATAAGTCTTCCGAAATAAATTCTCTAAACAATGGTGAAAATCGCATCAAAATCTGTTTCGAACCTTAGAAGAAAAACGCGGTCACATACATAGACGAAAAGCGACTTTAATTTATCATTTATGTGTAGATAATTAATTTGTATCAATATGGTGTAAAACTCACAGTATTTTTCAATGTCTGTCTTTCACGCAATAATTCTGTTATTTCCAGGGGCTACTTGCAGGATTAATCCTGCCAATAGAGTCATTTGTTTAAAATTGACTGACAAAACAGTTTGTTCAAAATATTATTTCTTAATTGGTCTACTCTATGAACCCAAGCAATTCGAAACCGACTAGGAACTAAAGTTTAATCAAGAGAACATTTAACAAAGGCAATTTAATAGTCAAATTGTGAACCGGACTCACTAAATCAAATCATATGATTGAGTTAAGCAAATTCTTGTTCTCAAATTGAGTTATAGTTCAAGCCAATCATACATTTGAAAGAATAAAAATTGTGAACTGTTGGAAAAGTTGACTGGAATACTCAAGCTTTTTGTGGAAAAAACGGGCGGTGTAACTGCGTAACATAAATACTAAGGAATGGCTTTCATTTTGACAGTTCAACAACTTTCATTGGGTTATTTACGTTATTGAGCAGATAAATTTTTCGAACATATGAAGCAATGGATTAGCAATAGGCTTCAAAATGATTCAGATTGTGATTGATAGTGTGTTACGTAATTTTTTAAGTAAGTTTGTGAAAATTTCAACTGTCTAGCTATCGCGGTTCTTGAGATACAGCCTAGTGACTGACAGACGGACGGACAGACGGACGGACAGACAGCGAAGTCTTAGTAATAGGGTCCCGTTTTTACCCTTAAAAAGGAGGCATGAAGGAGGCATGTTTATCAAAGACATTAAACCTGAACAAACTTACTGACCATCACTCTTATCTCAATAGATGCAACTTCCAACATATAGAAAAGCGCCTTTACCACACAAACTGTAAAAAAGAACGTTATTTTTAACGACATCCGGCCCGCTTACTTCCGCACCTTGCTCTAACCTCGGTTACAAGTTTAAGGGGTTATGTGTTTATCAGTCTAGGATTATTATCCGTTCAATGTTTTTACCCCAATAGGTACATATTTAGGTGGAAGATAGAAAAAAACTTTGTTGTTTTTTTTGTAAATAATATATCTTGATTTTGTGGAACCTGTTCTGAGTAAAAGTCAGTAACATACTGGTAACTTTATTTTATTAATTTTAAGAAAACTTACAGCTAATACATTAAAGTAATCAGAAGTAATATATAGAAGAATGCCAATTACAAGTTTCCACTTATATAAACTTATGTATAAAATTGACAGAACGCTACAAACAGCGTGAGAGTTAAACATAGAAACAACTGAAGAGAATAAACAAAAATAAAATACATTACACAACAAAGTTCCACTTCAAAGAAAAAACCACTTAATAAGTTCTTTAATTTCTGGACACTGAATAAATCAAGCTCAAGTAATACGCTTAAGGTTAGTGCTTTGATCATAATTAACGTCGGCTTGGCTTCGATATGTAGTCTTTACGGCTCCCACAGACAGTCGCGACGCGACAGCGCTACACAAAGGCGCCGCTCGCCGCGCGCCACGCGGTGCCTTTCTGTCGGGCGTCGCGTCGTGCCAGTGTGAACGAGCTTTTACCAGGGCCAGCAGTCTCGACATTAAACAGCGACAAAAATCGGTCGCTAAGTCGTATCGTTGTCAAATTCCTTTAATAGATTTTCAACTTTATTTCGAAAGCATAAGTTTAAAAATCTATTAAAGGAATTTGACATCGATACGACTTAGCGACCGATTTTTGTCGCTGTCTAATGTCGAGACTGCTGGCCCTGGACTGTCGCGCGAATATGCGACTACGCGATCGTTTACATGAATGATAACTTAGTAACGCGACTTGACTCATGGCACAAGTACGTCATATTCATGGTTTAAACGAGCGTGAACATCGCGTACTCTCGTGACAGTTGCTTTCGTTCAGGACATGACCTTAACGTTTCGTAGGTTTCCTTCTAAAATGTCGGACATTAGGCCCCGCAATAAGCGGCTTTCGAGATATCGATTTGGGACCGAAAATTCTTGAGTCGCTGCCAGAATATAAGCGTAATTACAATTGGCTAAAATATACGTTTACCTATTACTTAAATAAGGGTAGATTATTCAAACGGAACCATGATATCGTTACCCGCATTTTGTTGATAAGATTCCAGAAGGTATTTAGATGTCTCATATATTAAACGTTCGACTGTTAGTTCAATGCTAGGTAAACTTTGATTATCATTTGATAAATTAAAAACTCGAGAACTCATCTATACAAATAAATAAAATTGAAGTGTCTGTTTGTAATGTCAAAATAACAGCCTTTTACGATAAATGCATATAAAAGTATATATGGCACTTCGATTCTTTTTTCTGTCTGTTCCGGCTAATCTCCGAAACGGCTGGATCGATTTTGGCGGTACTTTCACTGGTAGATAGCTGATATTATAAGGAGTAACATGGGCTACTTTATGTCCCGGTAGCACGTTCCCGTGGTATAATTTCCGACATCCACGCGGGCGAAGCCGCGGGCAACAGCAAGCTTAATATAAAAAAGAGATTAATTATTTCAGTCCGTAATGACCAAGCTTTGTTAGTCCACCAGACTATTATAAATTTCAAATTATTTAACAAGAAAATGGGCCTCAAATACGGAAGCCGTAGAGCTGGGTATATTGAAATTAATAAGTCTGGCATAACCTTTTCAACTATTCAAATACAGATTGTTTTGAGTTCCGGCGACTAGTCTGTGATTTACAGCCAAGTGTTGTCAAGAGCGAGCCGAGTTCTGCCGGAATTCTCTGATCCCGTTTTGAAGATGATAATTATTTTGTTTGGTAGATATAGGAGAAGGTACTTGTTTAATGATAATCTTGCTATTGGATACGGTAACCGTGATTTGCTGGATATTTGCTTGATATTTTACAATGATATTGCTATTTTAAATGGAAGTCTATAAGTAAATAATTCATTCCAAACTATTGTTGACTTCCTGATGGATACTCAATTAGGAAAAAAAAGAGGGTGTGTTTTTGACCATATAATAGAAGTGAAAACTTAAGACTGGAGACTAGTACACGCGATTCAACGGCGAGTATACGCGATTCAACGCCGAGTATACCCGATTCAACGCCGAGTATACCCGATTCAACGCCGAGTATACTCGATTCATCGTCACCGACCCTAGCGTGACGGTTCAGTTTAATTCACTGTTCAGAATGACCGAAAGGTTCGCTTAAAGACGTTTTCACTTCAAAAAACGCTATCACATTTAAAGACAACGTTAATTGTCAATATTCTCAATTCGATGAAATTAAACGGCTTACCGAAAGCGCATTGCGATTGTTAGTTAAGTACAGGGTTTCAAGAATAAGATTGTTTCTGTCATCGTGCTTCTGAACTATTATTTTGTTAATAACGTACTTTTCGAAGCGATTTATCGTTATATTTTACTCCCTTTTATAATGTCACTTGAGATTTTCCATATAATGAATATTGAATATTCAGTAT
Organism: Dryobotodes eremita; assembly: GCA_917490735.1. Lineage (NCBI taxonomy): Eukaryota > Metazoa > Arthropoda > Insecta > Lepidoptera > Noctuidae > Dryobotodes > Dryobotodes eremita. The sequence goes on from OU823244.1 coordinate 22,272,816, forward strand.
AAAGTACGGGGTGATTGACCTCAACCTCGCTTATATAAATTCTATTTCAATACGTCACGGAAAACAGTAGGACTTTTCAGGTTGTTATTTCAAATTTTTTATATTCTATTTCGGAATATCGCTGGAATTTTTAGGTTATTTTTTGAACACGATATTTTATAGCGTTATTCCAATTCAATTATTGGTAAAAAAAACCTGCAATATATTGCAGGCAGGCTATAAATGTCAAGTCTATTAAATCAAAGTCACCTACGGACGACCAAAACAGCTGCGTCGATTTATGATATTAAATGTACGTGACAAAATATTCAGCTGAAAAATAAAAACTGACGGCACTAAATTATAGTCTAATTGTTTTTTTAAAACCCCTGAGTGATGTTCGTGGGTCATTTAATTTCTGCTAAATTGGGTCAGGTGGTGCCAGCTCAAAGCTGTGTTGCGGGTAGATAACTGTTACCAACCATAACTTCTTCAATTAGAGAATCGAATCGTCTGTCGACCCTGTAGAGAAGAAGAATGTCCAAAGTACCCAAACTCCAAAACAAAACCAAAACTCCAAGTATACAATGACTGCTGCGGATTGTTCGAAAGAGTTACCGTGGCCCTGGCGCACAGGCAACTGAAGGAACACGGGTGGGTTTTAGTCAGTAAGAGCCTGACGCACCCTTCCGCTCCGCCCAGAGCGGGAGAGGTCATTTGATGATTTCCCACACAAAAAAAAAAAAAAAAACGAACTTAAAAAAAAGACAAACTAAAGGAAAAGCAGTATTTAAAAATGCTAATATGGTCAGTAAAATGAAGTGAGCATTCGTGGAGATCAATACATACTCTTCTAAGCTACAATTTTCTAGAAGAGCGGTGACCGCCACATAACGTGTCAAAAAACGCTCTCTAGGAAATCACCAACTTACTTTCTTGAATAACGTTACAGTGACGTCATTCGCCGGTAAATTGCGGACGCTATATAGCGGTCACCGCTCTTCTAGGACACCGTAGGTTCCTTAGCTTTAGTAAAACTTCGTTAAATCTACAGCTATATACACTACACAGTCATAATTATAAACTATTGACAATAACTCAACACCCTAAAAACTTAGGAAATCGGCTCAGAAGATGGCAGACCCAGACAAATAATTTACTGTTGTTTTTGCCCACGATGGGATGACAATCTGCTATGATTTGTGAACTACAACTAAGATTTACGAGCACAAAATGTAATTGGTTTTAGTTCGTGGTGGTTATAGGCAGAGTGTCAAAAACAGACTGTTGTGAACTTTTTTTATTAGTTGGTAGTCGACCTGCTTGTGATCTTCGATCGAGGTCTTTGGAAAATGTTCGGTGACCGCAATTGCTTTTGCTACAGGGCCCGTAAAGACAAATTTTACGTAAACTATGTCATGGGTTTCAACTCAGAAGTAACCCGTGTTTTTTCACATCTAAACTAATATTGTAAAGACAAAAGATTTGATTTTATGTATGTTTGTTTATTACGGTTTCACGCTGAAACGGCTGAACGGATTTAGACGACATTTGGCACATGGGTAGACCATGACCTGGATTAGGAGATAAGATACTTTTTATCCCGATGTTCTTACGGGATCGAGACTTGTGCGGGTGAATCCGTAGGGTAAGAAGTAAGAAGAAATAATCTCCACCAGCTAGTAAGAAATAATCTCCACTTAGGACGCACTAGTAGACACTTAGACAGTGTCCTCTTTATAAATGAACCAATTATCGATGGAAACATATGAGCGAACAAAACATCACTATCCAACTCCCACGCACCCAGCGCTAATCTTATATGTTAGCTTTATCCTTGTCTATAGAAATAAAGAAAAATATAAAGAAAGAAAAATAGGCCCACTTCAGTAACTGTTCTTGCAACATCTAATCTCTATAACCAAAATCAGTTGATCCCTTCCACTTAAGTGCAAGAATTACTTTTGAAACTCCCTTCATAAAGATCCTTATGCGTTCTTACCAAATTCAATTCCAAATAGATGGGAGCGTTTATTTTTATCAATATAGCCCCGTTGGGCCACAACAGAAATCTGTGGCTTCACTTTATGTGCCCTTTTATTGTTACGGAAAGCTATTTTGAAACTTTATTGTGTACTAACTATAATGTTTGTTTGTGTTTGTACTAACAAATAGTAGTCTTTACTGTGTACCTACGCATCCATTTATTGTAAACTGCAGCATTTTGTTTTAGGCCTAACACACTGGCTAGGTGAGAATAATTTTGGGTGTATTCTGAATCATATTTTGTATCATTGATAATATATATTTTACTACACATTGATATATATGGAGGTCAGATAGGCTGTCGCTTCCTATAAAATACTGATATTCAGCTGCACCCGGTTAGACTGGAAGCCGACTCTAACATTGTTGGAAAATGGCTAGGCAGATTGATTGATAATATTATATTTTACAGCATAATAGTTTGATTTATATGGAGTCCACTGCCATAGGTATTGTAATTCTTTCCAATATGGATTTTTATGATTTTTTACAATCTTCTACAACTTAAATCTATGATTATTTCTGATTTTTATAACTACCTTTGATTAATTCTGTAGCATTACGGATACTACTCAGATATCAAGTCACGCTCTAAAGGACGCTCATCATAAAACGATTCTCCATTTTTATAAAACTTAAGACGTTAATTTCCAATTTTTTGCTCAACATGTTTATCTTTGGTATTAAATTAGTACGAACCCACTACTCCTGCCTTCTCCTTAATGGATCACGTACGTTGAACATTAAGGTTGATAGTAAGACCGGAACGTTCGGTGCTTCTGAACTTTTTACTGAGTCTTCGAAGTTTTTGTCCAAGCTCAATGTGGCCCCGGAATTATTTATGGCAGTTATGTTTCTGAAAAGGAGAATAGTTAACTAGCCTTGCCTTGCAGATCTACCATTAAAGATTTTCTACATTTTCCGGGAAGTACTCTTCGTGATTTTAATTCGTGATTTGAAGATGATCATTTAGATTTACCAGCTCGCAAAATTATTTTTTCACTGTAATATTCTTTCTAATTACATAATAATAAGAAAAAAAAGAAAGAAAGAAAAATAGTGTAATAAATAATTTACCTGTTCTTATGAAACACGATACAGTAATTAACCCCAATGAGGCAATACATAATGCAAGATAAACCTCAACTACCTAATTCTGCTTACAAAGTAAAGGAGCAGTTATTTAGTTATCTCAACCCTTAAATTACATAAGATTAGACACGAGAAGTGCTTCACTTTATCTCAAAACTGACCTATCTAAATTAGGTTGTGGCTTCCTCTTATAATATACTTGTAGTTATATCTGAACCGACTCCATTATAGTCAAAGGATTCCGGTATTCCGGGCTAGAACGTTCTCAAGGAAGATTATTTAGATTATTCTGATTAGATAATCTTAACTCAAAATGAAATATCGTGTGCTATGTGTGGCTTTCTTAGTGTAGACCTGGGTAAGAAGGCGATATAAAGTTAGAAGGGATTTGAAGATGAAGAAGCTAAATAAGCAAATCCGATGCTACAACTTATCAAAATAGCTTGATTAAATGATTAAACTGAAACTATTTAAAGTTAAGAATTGTGATTTCGATCAATTAACTCGGCCTATCGCGGTCCACTGCTAGGCTTAACCCTGTCCCAAGTTGCACCACACCAGCCAATTTTTCGCCGTCCACATACAGTCTGCCTGGGCGCCTTTTACTCTACCAAATTTTTCTTTATTTATTACCTCAGTAACTAAAATTATAACTACAATATTTTGTAATGTCAGCATACCAATTATCATTTAAAACTCATCTCAAACTTCAAAAGTATTTAACGGAAATAAATCCATAACATTTCCGCCTGCGTCAGCAAAAATGAGAAAAAAGACCTCTCAGGCAAAATTTTTGTTCATAACCGTGAAAAAATCGTTGTCCTACGCAGGTAAGGATAATCAAATATCTGGGTGAACAGACCCGTATATCAAAGGCCTCGGTGGGGTGCTTACGCGAAAAGCGGGTTAGAATAACTTAGGACCTTAAGGTTGTTACTTTAGGTTGCTATAAAAACCGAATCGTCTGTCGAAAGTGTGTAAGTCAACTACAGAAAATTATTAGTAGGTGTTATTAAATGTACGCTCATGTAGGGCAATGTTCGGTTAAAATGGTGTGAAAATACTAGATAAATGTGGTTGAAAGTATACGTGATTACGATTTTTTTTCCGTTTTATTTATATAACACCATTTGACCTAAAGTCAACGCTTTGTGTTTTGGATAGAAGTAGGAGAATTTGCAAATGCAGAATTTATGATTTTGGTCACAATCACAATCTTGAAAAATATGACACAATTTATCTTTTACCAGAAACTGATCATTGTGGAGGCTTGAATTGAAACTGTCAGTATCAGTTTTCACAAATCTGGCTAAGTACAAACTCCAGGCGAAAGGTGGATCCTGGCTGAATGCCAGAATCTAAAGGCAAAATCTTGGGAACTTGGAAACATTCTTTCTCGCATTTAACATGAAACAAAACGCTAGAAATAAAATAGTCTTACTAAAATTGAGATTGGGTAATACATTTAGGGGTGGACCATTTTTTTGTTTCTATTTATTTGGTCCAGTTTTGGCGAGATGTTTTATCGTGTTATCTGTGTTTGTGTGTGAAATAAACTAGGCAAATTATTACGATGTATTCTTCATGGACGGACTATTCATTGCATATTATAAGATTTTATCAAATACAGAGAGAGAGCCACTTAGTAGTTAGGACACTGTAACTCAATAATAAAGATTCTAGCTGCTCCTATATTTTATAAGAAGTATCTTCAACAAACTAAAGGCCGAATTTCTCTAGAAAATAAAGAACAATTTATCAAACGAATGTTTTTTTACGAATTTCCCTCGCGACTAATTTGAGAACTCTGAAGGAGCCCTGATGTCAATTAAATTGGACTTTTTATGGCTATTAACTTACCTACGTCGACCAATTTTTCTCCATTCAACATTTCCTTGCCATAATTGAAATTTCATCGGATCCATTTTACCTGAGGACGGTCAAAGTTTGAAGATAGCGGGTATGAATAACTTTGGCATGCATAAATTCTTGTTCATAGTCCTTAGAATGTTATAAGTCAAGAGGAATGGCTCGATACGGTGATCAAAGAGATTGGTTACTAACTTATCTATGACACTAACATAAAGATAAAGTCGGCCAATGAAAACCTTAACCGAACTTAGAACCTTATCATCCATACTAATAGTTATTATAAATACGGAAGAAACTCTGTCTGACTATTACTCTTTCACATCTTAACAGCTGAAAGGATTTCGATGAAATTTGGCTTAAAGGTATGCCTGGGTACTGGTACCAACCCACACTGGTTCTGCGTGTTAGATTTCGACCCACTTGCACTCCCTCTCACAGAGAGGTGGCCTGTCTCCCAACAGTGGACACATTATAGGCTGATTATTCTGTAGACCTGGGTTAGGACATCGTTCGTTTTTTAACTTCAGAGGAACGGCAGTTGATAAGTAACGAGTTCAATGTGACAAAGATCAGATTTCGTAAGATGATTGTAGGTAAATGTAGACATTTCCATAATGTTAATAAAAAGTTTTAGTTCAATCCTTTGTGTAATGCAGGTCATTCATTTCTTGTAGTCTAAAGTTTGTTTGGCTTTTATCTTTTTGCTTTCCGCTGGGGGTTTAAGATGGATTAAGCCTTGGTGTCGGAGAAATGTTGTGTTTAATGATCGTAAAATTTGAAGGCACATGGAAAATTAAACAGTTTGGTCATGTCAAGTTAAGCCTATCGTTATCCTTAGTTTCATTATCTTTTACTGAGGAGTTCATCGGTACTGCGTTTACCACATCTGTGATTTTATTTCCTTATGTAATATGTTGTGGCCTTCACTTTCAAATTGTACATTCCCTATTTTCCGTATCATTTCAGATACGTTATGCGTACGGGTACGTACATCCTAAAGCTACCCTGAGCCCATGTGAAAACGGGATTATCCACTGAAACTCACCGGTACAATGCGAGCACCTTAATACTTCGGGAGTCGTTTACAACTGAAATTGCAGCATGCTTTGAATTTGGAGTATGCGTTATACAAAGAATGTTACCGAGTGTGTCCAATTTACATTGTTTAAGTTCTGTGTTTTTTTTCCATATTGCGTTTGGATAAATGCATTTTCATTATAAATACAAAATATTGGTAGATACATTTAAATGATGCAAAAGGAGCATGAAAGGATCGCAGCAGGTGGCGTTCTGTAGTTTATATATAGGGTATAGGGTACCTATGGATACATTTGTAACGATAGAATTCAGGAAATAATCCTTATAGCTCAATTTAGAGTTCATTCTTCGAACCAATATGAAAAAATCTTCCTTTTCCCATAACAGAAACATCTTTATTTTTCCTTCACAAAATTCCTTACATAATCTGAATCAACAATAAAATGCTTATCCTTGCAGTTCGACAGACGCCAATGATGCAAAACTTAATACCACTAGGGAAGTTTTAAATTACTTCATTTTCTGCGAATTTCGGCGAGGCTAGCTCTCGCAAGTCAGCCGAACGTACAAGTTGGGGACTAGTGGAACAGTAGTAGCAGTTCACGGAACTTTCTCAAACACTTGCATTTCCGCTTGAATTATTGCATAATATACGTTTGGCGATAAAACTAACAGTTCCCATTGTTCCGTTTCATTGTTTTTATTGGTGCTTGTAAATTTTTTGATGGTGCTACTCCTGCTTTATAACTGTTTGTTTCTTTTTGGCAATGTTTATGGAGTTCTAATTCTTGTTATATGGTGCTTTAAATTTTAAGCTGTATGCGTCCCTTGTTATTCTGACTGTTTCTGATTCTATTTTTTTCATGTTGTCTTCTACAGCACTTGTAATGTGCAAAGCAATAGATATATACTTCGTTTAAATTAATAATTTTGAAAACAGTGTACAAAATTTTTCAGTTTAAAAGAAAATTAAGTTTTTTCATTATAATGGAATAGGATTAGAGCTCACATAGATCTTCACCACTATCTCCGATTGTCTGTACTTTGGAATTTAATATGCTCGAGTAATCTTGGTCGAGAAAAATGCATTGCTCGAATTCCGAGACAAAAGCAGCTTTGAAAAATATAGGACTTATGAATTGAATTTCAACAATGCTTATTCAATGTATTATGAACAGAACAATAATAGAAGAATATGTAGGTATACAAACCGGCCAAGTGCGAGTCAAACTCGCGCACGAAGGGTTCCGTACCATTATCTATAAAAAAAATAGGCAAAAAATGGCGTTTTGAGTATGGGAGCTCCCCTTAACTATTTATTTTATTTTAATTTTATTATTTATTATTAAATCAAAAATACAACTGCGTATTTTGTGAATATTTCAAGTGCCTACCTGTTGCCGTTATTGATATCGAGCAAAAAAGGGCAAAAAAATCGCGTTTATTGTATGGGAGCCCCCCTTAAATATTTATTTCGTTTTGTTTTTAGTATTTGTTGTTATAGCGGCAACAGAAATACATAATTTGTGAAAATTTCAACTGTCTAGCTATCGCGGTTCTTGAGATACAGCCTGGTGACAGACAGATGGACGGACAGACAGCGAAGTCTTAGTAATAGGGTCCCGTTTTTACCCTATGGGTACGGAACCCTAAAAAACATAATTGCTATGACAATATATAAAACGGGTGCAGTCCGGTACGAGTATTAAGGAATCTATAATACTTTGCCACCATTCGAACGATCCTCCCACAAATCAACTACCTTTAGACTATGTTTTATGAGACGCCTTCAATCTCCAACGTATCTAAGTCCGCCAGCCATTTCACTTTCCCCACAAATCGTTTCAATCCGAAATAAAATGAAACATTCATTCCCCACTTTATTTCTATCTCACAAATCTGGAAACTGTTGATCACACCATAAAACACGACGAGAAGAAACCGAAGCCGTAATCCAATTTACTGCGAACAACAAACATTATAAATAAACACGAGACCCCACAAATAGCAAAAACTATAAATAATACGAGCACATAAACATCGCCATAGTTCTACACCATGATATTGATAATAAAAATTCCTTTCCGGGCTGCGAGGGGGGTACTAAGCCCGCGCACTGAATGCCGAAGTGTGGATATATCGAGATCTCCCGAAGATGTTTTTTCGAAAACGAACTTATTGCGTATTTTCCTTAAGATTATGTGTGCATGTTGTGTGTTGATTCCTTTGAAGGGCGCAAATTTGACAGAGTTATGGAATAGTTGGAAGGTATTAATCATTCAAGGGAAAAATATGGCGTTTCAGCTGCTTGCAGTCCCACGCATTCGTGGTAGTCTGGTAGATGTTGCCTATTGTAGGAGTGATGTCAATAACACTGCTGTTAGGCGAAATAGTAACAATGTTGCTGCAATAACTATAATGACACGTTCACATAAAACAGTAGCAATAAAATGCAGAAACAAACTTATTTTAGGAGTAACTAGGTTCGTAATACATAAAAATAGTTATATTGTAGACTAACATAGAAAAGAATACTCTTTATTATGTACAACATAAAAATTACAGATATTAATGTAGAAATTTTACACAGGGTGACACAATGGGCGGTCTTATCTCTAAAAGCGATCTTTTACAGACAACCTTTGGATGGATTCAAGGGAGAAGTATATTATATTAGCATTTAATATAATAGTAACAATAGTTAAATATTATAGTAGCATTTTTAGCTTTTTCTAGAACTTCATCCAAGCTCTAGAAAAAGCTTAAATATTGAATTATCGCCTAAGTAAGTTTTCTGAATCCATATTGCTTTATTAAGAATTGATCTTGTGCTCATTAGCAAACTACAGCCAAATTCACGATATTCAGGATTATAGGAATAAACCAAATTCACATTATTCAAGACTAAGGGAATAAATCTTTCTTTACATAAAACATTGACCTCAGCAAGCCTTAGGCAAACTAGCTTCTTACAGAGATAAGTCCAAGAAAAAAATTCAAATCCAAATTTAAGTAGCAATTTGTCTTCCTACGCAGGCAAATCCGAATATTTTACATAAGATCGAATACGTAGGCTACGTCGGGTCGAACCCTTAAGATAACCTCGAACGGATGGGAGAGAGCAGCCACAGTAAAAATAAATTATTTCATGCAGCCAGTACGTCCACGAATGTTTGAGTATAATTGTAGTGTGTGTTTTGTTGTTTATGCCTTTAGGTAAATGGTCTTTGGCACCACTGTTAGTTTATTTATTAAGATTTTTTTTCAATGGTTCCTTGCATAATTTATCGGGTTTTTAATGTAACATAACATCACATCTTGTATCTGAAAAGTAAGGCAGAGGTGAACCAATAGTACACCCACATTTTGCCAGTTATGTTTAAGTCCCATGTTATAGGGGGCGAGCCTATTGCTATCAACCGGGCGCAAATCCAGACTCCGGGCTGCTACTGAGAAATTCCAGATACGTAAACCCAATACCACTGCCCGGCCTGGGAATTGAACCTGGACCTCATGCTCACTCCGGGCTGCTAATGAGAAAATACATAACCATATATAATCAGCCTATAATGTTCCCACTGCTGGGACACAGGCCTCCTTTCAAGAGGAGTGGGCCGTAATCCACCACGCGGGCCCAGTGCGGGTTGGTAGATGTCACATGTCTTCGGTTTTTTTTGGTTCTAGAGCATGCCGGTTTTCTCATGATGTTTTCCATCACCGTTTTGAGAGCAGTAGTGATGAAATAATTTACACAAAGTAAAGCGCTTGACTGGGTTCGAACCTACGACCTACAACTTGTAAGTCGCTGCCTTTACCACTGGGCCACCACTGCTCTCACTGAGAAATTTCTTATTGTTTATACAAATTTTATTAATCACAGATAACTTACGACTTTACTTATTTGTTTCAGGTAGTGTGGGTGTCAACTTGAAGCGATTATTGGGTACATACATTATTATTTTATTTTCAAATATCACTAATATATATTATTAAGTAAAAGTAAGAACCCAAGTAGGGTTGAACAAGAAAACAGAATCATTGACGCTTACGCACGTTTATTGCTAAAATAATAAAACATAATCATAATAATCCTACTAATATTATAAATGTGAAAGTGTGGATGTTTGGATGTTTGTTACTCAATCACGCTAAAACGGCTAAACGGATTTGGATAAAATTTGGCACATGGGTAGACTATAACATAATTACATAATCTTGCAGAATATACAATTTTATCGATACAAAATTACCTACTAATATCGAACGGTCTCGCATCAGACTTTCGTCATCTCGAATCCCTATTCTGCAATAAAGTAAACAGTTAACTCGTAAAAGTAGGTACAACATTTCTAACCTTAACACCAAATTAGAAGGGAAAAAAGTTGAATTACACGATTTTACTGGAGGGCTTAAAGGCTTGTAACTATTTTACCATCACTATAATTACGCTACCGGTTTTTTTTTTTCTGAAAGCATATCAACTAATGTTTATTTTTCTTTAAATAACTGATTTAGTAAACAAACCAACACGGTATGAAAACCAAGAGTTCAATCACACATTTTAATCGAGATGTTACAACAGTATTGACCTTTCAAACATATGAATTTTCACAAAATCACTCAGGACTTACGCTATATTATTTGTTTACCAAATAAAGAAAAATTCATTTTACGTAATTATTTGGCGTCCATTTTTCATCTATTCATGAACAAAATTAGCCTAGGTACATAGTAAACACAGTTCGCAGTCAAGTAAGGCTCACTTGCACCGCCAATTACTAAACACCTTTAGCGCTAAACGAGTTTTAAACATTATTCTGTCTCTGTCATCTTCAAACATTTGACAGAAACAAAATTATGTTTTAAATTCGTTTAGCGCTAAACGTGTTTAGGCATAACCTCTAACGTTTAACCTTTAATTCCTAGTAACGCTCGTATTCTGTTGTCAGAGGGGCTCAACATTTTTGAGGTCAAGTCTCTAGCGACTAAAGTAAAATTCACCAGAATTTTGACGTAACCGATATTGGATTTCCACAAACAACTCAATTTGATCAACCAATCGCGATACCGTTGGTATTTGGATCAAGAATTGATATTGACTGCCTTGTTTGCCTAGTGGTCGCTAGCGTGACAGCTGCGTCTCTGACCTTGGGTTCGATTTTTAGGCAAGGCAAAGAGTCATTAGGTCTTTCCCAATGACGTCCACCGGGATTCCACTGGGAATTTCCTGATGAAGAAACGTGGAAAACAGTGGCATCCCGGATTCTAGAATCGGGTCTGGTTAGCAATAGGATCGGTCTCTATTACATAGGATTAAAACATACCTGGCGAAATAAGGGCCTACCCCTTCAGGAAATACAAGCGTGATAGTGAATTATATTATATATGTGAATTCATACTAGTCTTCTTTCCATTTCATTTTCTAGGTAAACCTAACTGTTATACTTTTTTATATTTTCCCTCAACGCAAACCGCGAGCAATTCGTTGACGAGATAACCTCGGTTTTGTATTTTTAGAAGCAAATTGTTTTGTGGAGTCTATCGTTTTTTTTGCATCTGCACTACATTCGATTGGGTGTTGGCAAAGTTCTGCAAATTAATAGATTAGTCGGTGATTACAAAATAAAATGGAAAGAGTATCGCTTAATTCATATAGACTGTCTGTGTGCATCCTTTAGTGAGGTTTTCATGAAATATCTTAAACGTTGGATGCCCTCATTTACATTATCAATTTATTAGGTCTTTACCTATGAAATTGCCGTTCTGCAGTACTGGCCATTTCAAATCAAAATAATTTTTGTTTGGCTATGAATTCTAATTTCAAATTAATTTTATTTTAAAAACATGGATTTTTTTTTCTAAAAGTAGTCATTTCTTTATTGATTAGTGTTACATTTTCATCGCATTTCAATCTTTTTCGTCATCATGGATACGTTAAAAATTCGAGTAATTATGGAATATGAGTACCGTCGTGGCAGCAACGCGGCACAAGCGGCACGCAACATCAACGACGTTTACGGAGCTAACTCTACAAACCAACGCACCACCTGTTATTGGTTTGCTCGCTTCCGTTCTGGAAATTTCGACCTGAAAAATGAACCTCGCGGTCGTCCGAAGACTTTGGTCGACAATGACGAATTAAAGGCGATTGTGGAAGCTGATGATACACAATCTACGGCTGAATTAGCAGCAGCTTTCGACGTTAGCGTCAAAACAATATTGGTCCATTTGCGTCAAATTGGCAAGGTAAAAAAGCTTGACAAATGGGTGCCCCACGAACTCAATGATCGCCAGCGCGAAGTACGCGTCGAGACGTGCCTTGCACTGCTCAACAGACACACAAATGAAGGAATTTTGAACCGCATTGTTACCTGCGATGAAAAATGGATTCTGTTTGATAACCGTAAGCGCTCAGCAAGTTGGTTGGATCCTGGTTCAGCACCTAAACAATGCCCTAAACGAAAACTTACCCCTAGAAAAGTGATGGTCACTGTTTGGTGGTCTAGCGCCGGTGTGATTCATCACAGCTTCTTACCAAACGGGGTGAGCATTACTGCAGATGTGTAATGTGAAGAACTGAACACAATGATGGAGAAGCTGGTGCATCTCCAACCAGCATTGGTCAATCGCTCGTCTCCGCTGCTCCTGCACGACAACGCGCGACCTCATACTGCACAGCAGACGGTCTCCAAGTTGCAAGAACTGGGGTTGGAAGCTCTCCGTCATCCGCCCTACTCACCAGACCTTGCGCCTACAGACTACTACTTTTTCCAGAATTTGGATAACTTCTTGGCGGGAAAAAAATTTAATACCCGAGAGGCAGTACAAAATGCCTTTGAAGAATTTGTTGCCTCCCGTCCAGCTGATTTCTTTAAGAAGGGCATCAATAAACTGCCACTGCGATGGCAAAGATGCATTGATTGCATGGGTGATTACTTCGATTAATACAAATAAAAAATTCATGAAAAAAATTCGTTTAAATTTTTTCATACAAAACGGCAATTTCATAGGTAAAGACCTATTATTATGTAAACTGCTGCAGAACTAAGATCAGTAAACGTGTAACCATTAGTCAAGAGCAATCAAGCCTGAAGAAGATGTCGCACCTTTAAAGACAAACCGTTACTAAATGAAAATATAAAATTTTACACAGGAGCTTAAATAAAACGAAATACACGGCTTTTTTGCAATAGAATTTAAGGTTATGGAGCTTTAAGCCATCTTTTGAGAAATAATTATGGATATTTATTTACACTATAACATAAGTTCTATTGCGAAAAAGTCGTGCCTTTTTTTATTAAAGTTCCTGGTTAAATTTTCTACTTTCGTTAAGTAACGGTTTGTTTTTAAATGTGCGATGTGTTCATGACAAGACAAAAAATAATCTAAATTAATGTAATTTAATGGGGAAAGCAACTGTCAAAATGGCGCAGTCGTAGTTAATTCCCAAAACAAGATAATAATGTAAGGCGTGGTTTTTATTAGGGTTCCGTACCCAAAGGGTAAAAACGGGAACCTATTGCTAAGACTTCGCTGTCTGTCCATCCGTCTCTCTGTCACCGGGCTGTATCTCAAGAACCGCGATAGCTAGACAGTTGAAAATTTCACAAATTATGTATTTCTGTTGCCGCTATAACAACAACTACTAAAAACAAAATAAAATAAATATTTATGGGAGAAATATGTGTGGGGGCGTGTTTCGGGAAACTCTCCAATAAAATATGTCCTTTGTAAGTTACGAAATATATTTGAAAGTTCGCAAATTTCACAAAATAATTATAAAATAGATTTCTTATTAGTTAGGATTAATATATCAGTGTCCGTTCCCACCGAAGTTAGGTAAAAGAAAGGCGATGACAATAGTCGGTAACGTGGGAAGCGCGGTGTCGTAATACCATCGGTCACTTTGTCGGTACGATGTGCTGAGCTTGCAAGTTGGGCTCGTAACAGGAGGCTCCCATACAACAGACATGATTTTTTGCCGTTTTATAGGTAATGGTACGGGACCCTTCGTGCGCGAGTCCGACTCGAACTTGGCCAGTTTTTAGTTTTGCGAAAATGACTCTTTTTTGTGTTCGTCAATGCTCGGAAACAGGAGTCTACCATTTTCCGAAAGATCTAAACTTAGAAGATTTTGGTTTAAAGCTATTTGCAGATAATTATTTTAACTTAACAGAATTCGAGGTTATATCGGAAACATTTTGAAGAAAGTGTTTACGAGAAAATAAGCAATATTTAAAGTTTTAATTCTGACTCTTTTCATGTGGAAAAAATATTGATTTAAAATATTGAAATTACCGAAAATAACGAAATAGTGGAATAAAACCAAACTCATGAACGAACACGAAATGAAATGAATGAACGAAATGTCAAATTTATTGGTAGGCCGTAGGGATCTATCTATCTATGGGCACGTCATTTACAATTAGCTTTGACCGACCTTCCCCACTGAACAAAATCCACGAACAAAATAAAAACCATTAATACGGTGCCTTAAGGTCCCAACCATCAATTTACTTTGTACCATTAAATGCAACTATTTTAATAAATTCCCCTGCCTGAAGCAAGCGATTCCACAAAGAATAATATTTTTTGTTACAAGTGCAAGGCTTTGCTTTTAATGGAAACTTTCCTTGCAGCATCAGGCTGTCAGCTTTGTAACTCTTTTAATAGTATTTTATAGTTTTAACTTCTGTTTCTGCTGCTGGAACGTAAAAATACGGGTAATATATTGCAAATGTGTTATGTTGTTTGTTTGTGCATTCTGTTCCGGGATTGTTAAGCTGCTATATTGCCCGGTTTTGTCAATAAAGCGCATAATATGTGATTGTAGTAAAGTGAGCCTTGTGTGGTTTAGGCAAACTGATTTGCCATTTGCGGGGAGCAACTATAGATAGTTATGATATGCTGAAATATTTTTTAAATGTGTGTATATGTACATATATATATATAATATATATGGCTCATTTTAACGTTGATCTAAACTAACATTGAACGGATTTATTTGACATCTTTCGGGTTATGGGATCGATGAGATGTTTACGCTCCAAATACATATTTTGCACACCGTTTTTAGATCGACATTGACAAAATTGAGGACATTTGCGACCCATCTTTATAAAAAATATGATACAAAACTAATTAGATTGCCCTCCGCTCCTGAGCTCATAGCCTAAGGACAGTAGGGTGTCTGGCAGTTCAGACTTAATTGGGTTGTAGAGGTCAGACGGCAGTCTCCAGGAGTATAATAATGATATTCAGATGCCTCTAGCTAAGCCGACCTTAACGTATTACATCCTTAATACTTGATTTGAACCTAGAGTTAACTGATGAAGAAGTGTGAATTGATTTAATCTAGTTTATTAAATCTTTTCACAATTACATGTCACGTAGGTTTGTTAAGAATTCTGAAAAGTCCCTCGAAATTATTAATTTTAATGACTAACTTTAACTTTCTAACTAAGACACTATGCAACGCTTTGCAATATCAAAGTTTGTCTACCTGACGTTTCATAGATACACGTAATTGGCCGTTACAACCAGACTATAATAGCCATTGAATTGGGTAAAATAGTTTGACAGGCCTTTTTTTTTGGTGGGAAATCATCAAATGACCTCTCCCGCTCTAGGCGGAGCGGAAGGGCGTATCAGATTCTTACTGACTAAAACCCACCCGTGTTCCTTCAGTTGCCTGTGCGCCAGAGCCACGGTAACTCTTTCAAACAATCCGCGACCCCGGCAGGAGTTTGACATGCCTGGATGCATTATAAACGTACACTACTTGAAATTGGACTTGTTATCTCTACTTCGTGTTTATTTGTTGTTTCTATATCAGGACTACTATTATTATTATATTGATTCGATTTTAGAACATCTGCTAGAACATCAACAACAAAAGAATGTATAGGTTTTTTTAAATCTTTCACAAGCCTATAGAGATCTGAACAATTATATAGATCAAAATCGTTTTCATACGGTCTTGTATCATCAACTTCACCAAAAGTCTTAATATACCACTAGTATTAACATTTACTAGTGTCGTTAAATAATTTACTGTCAGCACTAATTACATTTACTTGAGTGTTACATTTTATAAATATCCAACTATCTGCAATTTCCTATAGAAAGCTGCACAATTATACAAATCAATTGCCCCTATCCCCGAGTTTGGAATTAGCGAAATCGTTTCTATCCCGCAGTAGTATGGCTCTGCAAAGTTTTCTTTGTTTCCAGAGCTGTTCTATCCTCTTTGCGCCGGCTTCCACTTTGTTCCCTTTATTATATTTCAATACATTTAACTATTAAGTCGGTGAATTGCTATCGGGTCGCGGGTGTTTGGTTAAAATGTGTCTGGTACAGTTTCTATAATTTAAAAGGGTTAAGAATTTTGTTTTCGTTGTCAGCATGGCAAGATTATCACAGTTATGCACATTCAATTCTGGCAATATAGTTACAGATAGGAGATTTTTTTTTTTAAGCTATTGCATAGCTTTTGTCGCGGGCTTTGAGCGCGGCGACCGAATCAAGAAATTCCGTAACGAAAATAAAACCTAACACCCCCACTCCGCCTACCATGTAGCTCGGTCGAGCGTTCGCTTAACGTGTATGTATATGGTACGACTGCACTTGAATTAATATCAAAGAAAAACAAATACTACATAAATAAAAAATAAATAAATAATTATAATTGCATAAGTTGATAAAAAATGCTATGCAATAGCTTTACCACGGCAGTCCCCGAGTGCCACACGTGTTTTATTTTTTTTATAAAGACCACAGATAAAGATGTACAAATTTTCTAAATTATACGTGACTGATAATTTAATGAAGAGTTCGAAGAAAATTGACAGGAATTTAATGAATAAAGCCTTTTATTGTGGTTGAACTAAGCAAGGTCTCCCGCAAAATTACGAGTATCTACATACAAGACAAAATCAATACATTGTACCTATCGGTAGTCTTCCGTTCATGATTTGTGAATTGACGTTCATATCATGACGATGATAGACATAATATTCCTTTCTTTATTTCTTAGTTATTTTCCTTTAGTCTATTCTTCACATTTTATAAAAGGTCTCTGATCTCTCAGTTATTTGCTGGGTTTCAAGCCAGATGTAGGAGTAATACTGTTGTTTAAAGGATCGTAACAATATGTCTCCGTCGCCGTCGTGGCCAGTTTCTCTAGTATTACTTGCGCAGTAAAAGAAGAGTGGTGTTTTCTGTTTAGACGTGGATACACGTTTGCTATTTATTTTATTATATTCTTAGAGTTTTATTTTGCAATAAATATTATTATAATAAATGATTATGATGTAGAATATGTTTTTTGTTTCTTAATTTCTACATATTTTACATCTGTAATTTATATGATGTACAAAATAAAGAGTTACGATCAATTTTTGGTTAGGTAAATCTTAGCTGGATTTGAAACATCAGTTTTTTATACTAATTGTGTTATTTTATTATTAAGATTAACCAAGTTTTATCAAATTCACATTAATTGAAAATGGAACCAGCTCGCTCAGAGAAGTATGACGCATGCTCCGCAATTATTTTCACCAAGAAAACACATCGTCACCGTAAATAAAATTTAAGAATAATAAAACAATTAATGTCATTTTATTTCCCGCACAGATATTATTGTTTTTGGGGCAAGAAGTTAGAAGGGGCTGATGTTTAATTTAATGGGAATCCCATATAAAAACATGAGGGAAATGTTTAGGGGACATTCTGTCGATTTCTTCTCCCAAGTTATTGAATGGAACTCTAGAAGGGTAGCACCTGACATTCAATTTTCAACTCTAGGTTTAGGAAAATTTGGTTTGTAATTCTTTGCTTCTTATAAGTGCTTATTTTTAGTATCAGCTATTAAATTATCAAAGTAATCTTGTGATAAAAATCTCGATGTAAAGGGAATGTATCACTTACGCTTTCTTGCGTTAGGGTGTGCGTAGGTAGTAAGCTGTACTGTGACGAAACTCATTTCTGCAATCCGTTGTGATAACATCTTTTAAATATTATTTTGAATATAATTGGGGGGTGTAAATGGTGGAAGCGCAACGATAAATATAAAAAAAAAAAATGTTGAAGTAAAAGTATTCATAACGGCTTGAGTGATAATAATTATTTTCGCATATGATTTTGGATAGTTATATAACAAAGTTGTGACTACAAAAAATGAAAATGTGCCAACATTTATATTTTTAACCGACTTCAAAAAAAGGAGGAGGTTTTCTATTCGACTGTATTTTTTTATGTTTTTTATGTGTGGTACCTCAGAACTTTATTCTGGGTGAACCGATTTGGGTGGTTCTTTTTTTATTTGAAAGCTGGTGCTTCACATGTGGTCCCATTTAAATTTGATCAAGTTCTGACCCGCAGTTTTTGAGTTATCCTTAATACTGCGTATTTTTTCCACTTAGTTTATATTGATGATGTTTTAATAATTTCCAGTCACGGTTATTTACATATCAAGCAGTGGTATACGAATGTGTGTGGGGTAGATACCACAACTAAAAATTGAAAACTAAATATTTTTACAAAAAAACAACCAACTTCAAAAAAAAACACAAAAAACCGTAAAAAATAACTTGAATTTTGGAAATCGGTGGCCAAAAACGAAAAAAAAGCAACCAAAGACACCGACTTCCGAAATTAAAGCTTTTTTCACACTTTTTAGTGTTTTTTTGGAAGTCGGTTGTTTTTTTGTAAAAAAAGGATTTTTTACTTAAAAGTTTATGTGACGACTTGTCAATGACATCGTTTCGAGTCTATGATGGGTCAGTGATATTTCGAAAGATTAACGATGAAAAACCATGAGCTCCAAAAATACAACAAAAACTGGAGTCGGTATTTTGATTCCACTATATTTACATTTAAACCGAAACGGTCCGATATGGGTGCAAAACAATGTATCAATTGGACTCGGAATATTCCCCGCGGTATATTGTAATTAAACTTTTTGTATGTTAGCCGTGCTCCAGTTTCTCGGCTGATACATTAATAGCGTGACACTCTATTTTCTTTTTATACACGTTATGAATTCAACGACTTATCTATAACATGTTATGTTTGTTTTTTCCTGAAGAGTTAGGCAGAGGGCTCTATTCCCATCCAATACCAAGAGCTAATACCATTTGGTATTCGTTTATTTCCGAATTTATTTTCAATTCCCAACGAGTACCACATTTTAAAACCAATACCAAAACAACTTTGAAGAAATCAGATACAGTCAGGTTCAGTAAAATTAAAATGCTTTGAGTGACGAACTAAGTTTCCGAAAACATAATAAATGTTCCCGACAATCCTAACCCTAGACGGTCGACGTCAGTAGCATCCCGAGGTTCGGTTGGTTAGGTTCCTTTAAACCCTTTAGACAGAAATAGGAGCCCCGCAAAGCGGGGCTCCGTCGACCAGCTTATTAACCCTAACCCTATATTTAGATTACCCTAGATTTCGGTAAAACGCAATTTAAATAAAACTTTGTGTAGCTGAATGTACAAAAAGTCACGCTTTGGTATTCGTTAGTAATAGATTTTTTATTTAAAAAATGTGGTACTCCTTGGGAATTGAAAATAAATTCGGAAATAAACTAATACCAAATGGTATTAGCTCTTGGTATTGGATGGGAATAGATCGGCAGAGGTGTGGGTCTATTACCTGGTACCTATTACCTATTGTGGTACACACCGTCATATTGCCACATCTTTAAGTCCCAAAAATAGGGGCGAGCCTATTGCCATCAACCTGGTACAAATCTCGGGGCTGCTACTGAGAAATTTCTTATGGAAAAATCCAATAACACTTTGGTCGGCCTGGGAAACGAACCTAGGACCCGATGCTCAGCAGTAGCACTTGTGACACTAGACTAACGAGACAGTCTTTATCTATCAAAGGGGCTGATAGTGGACTGCAATCTATCTTCAATCTTATATATATAAAAATAAATCGCTGTTCGTTAGTCTCGCTAAAACTCAGAAACAGCTTGACCGATTTGTTTTTTTTTGTTTTTGTTTTATTTGCCTCTTTACTGGGGTGGTTTAAAAGGGAAAAAAATAGAAAACCCCAAAGGAAAAATTTTGACAGGATAACGTCTGACGAGTCAGCTAGGTCGGTAGGTAGGGTAGGTAGGTAGGCAGGTAGGGTAGGGTAGGTAGGTAGGGTAGATAGGTAGGGTAGGTAGGGTAGGTGTTAGATACTTAGTGCTACCTGTGCGAAGCCGGGCCGGGTGAAGCTAGTTACATTATATAAAGCCATTACGAGTGATGCTGTACACAACTTGTAACTGAAACTAAAAATAAAAAAATAAATTGAATAAGGTTATAACTATCCCACTGTTACATATACAAACAGACCTTGTCGTTTTATGACGTGTAAGTGACATTCAACCCTAGGGTGATAAAGCAATTATGAGGTCGACTATGCATCATGTCGCACTGAGTCCTGCCAACCAACTTTTCTGACGACATAAGTTGATCTCGAATGTCTTGTGCCAATTTAGAGAACATAATTATATGGATCATATCTTAATAGACTGCAAAGGTATATTCGACAAAAAAAATATTGTCATGGATGCGTATGTATTTTATCATAATTTTGATAAGTTAAATTCTACGGCAGATGTTGTAGTATCTCTTTTTTTGCTATCTGCACGCGTAGCATTACCACCATAGAAACGGGTTTTGTTGACGGAAGAATAGATAAAATAGATTGTAGAAAAAAATCTTTAGAAATCTGTCAACAATCCGTCATTTTGTCTATTCTTCCGTAGACAAAACCCGTTTCTATGGTGGTCAAGCTACGAGTGCTAGTATACATTGTATAGAAAACGTCACTTTTTTCGTGTCTGTCTGTATGACCGCTTAGATCTCTTTAACTACATAATTGATTTTGATGTGGTTTTCGTCATCATTTAGAGCATTAATTCCGAAAGGTTGATGTGTATATCTACTATATTAATAATTAACATAGATAAGGTAAATACATTTTAAAAAATTGTCGTGTCGACATTGCACCCGTGCGAAACAGAAGCGGGTCGCATATTTTAGAAATAAGACGAAGCCAATTTGTATATTTTTCGTTTCACAAAATATAATGGTGAACCAAGCGTTACCATTGTTAATTGCATCGTCCTCAAAGACATTTCGTAGAGAAGAAATTTTCGGAGAATTTTCCAAAGTACTTAGTTAGCATCTTGCTAATTAAAGTCGACCGCTGTTCCAATTTTAGGGTGAAGTAGGTTTTGGTTTTTATAATTACTTTGCGCTTTGTAATATTAACATCGTGTTTTTTTTTTATTGGAATGAAAAGCTTGTTAATTTGTGTTAGTATATTTTAATCTTAATATTGAAGTACCTACCTAGATTGCTTGTATGAATGTTGTGTGAACGGCGGAATGTTCGTTTTTCACAGACTTTTAATTTACCGTAGGCTGCACGTCCGCGTCGCGTCGGTGGTTACGTTTCGACCTTGAGCTGGGTAGGAATTCACCTTAACATCTATCGATTTAAGGGTGGGACTGGGGGATTCGCCCTGTAAAGGAAGCGGAACCCCTCCTTTTTGAGATATGTTTAAAAAATATTCTAACCTAACTTTCGAATTTTCTTATATTGACATTGATTTAAAGGTCGGAAGAGGTGAGGGGAAGAATAAAATGAAGGGGAAGTAGTAGCCCCCCTCCCCACTTGTATCTATGAAGGATTATCAAGACTAAAAAGAACTACGATTTTGTTTTTTTCTCGTAAACCATTTATTTAAAACTTCACGTGGAGGGGTCTCATAATATGAAAAAAATATGGACTCCCAAATCGATGGATGTTAAAATGAAACTTATCCTTGAGCAGGCCTAGCATAGTACGAAGTTTCATTAAATTATGAAACCAGCATTTTCTGGTTTTTGAAATGTAGGCAGGCATGAAAGTGTAAAATGTACCTTTGTACTCAATATTAACATGCCGTATCTGTATCTATTTTAATGTGTGTACATAAATAATAAAACAAATAAAGAAGGCCGCAAGTCAGAGGTGACTTGCGGCCTTTCATGTCTGAGAATTTTCACAAACAAAGGCCTTATTCAGCGGTGGTTAGGTAGTATCTAGATTTTATTTTTGAAGTATTTTATGATTTTGGTTTGATTTTCTCAATACTCAATACTCAATTCTTTATCGCATTCCATATGTATTACATAGATGGTCTAACAAGGTAAAATATCAATATGGACCCTGTCGGACAGAGCAAAATTAGGAGAGAGGAAGAGGGCTAAGCAGCAATTCAAGCAATTAAATATTATAAAAATTTATTGGATGAGTTTAATTGAGTGTATAATATATAATATATATATATATTATATATATATCAAACTCATTCACTCATATCAAACTTCCAATAAAATTGGTTACAAAGTTCCATTGGTTTCAAATTTCCACTTGTAAACCCAGTTTTTTTCGATATCGATCAGAAGAACACAGAAATAAGATAGCATACTTCAGGAAAGAAAGCTTCTTCCGGATTGGTCGTCATAAAATATTTTGCACGTAAAACCCAGCACTACTTTGAAGAACATTTTGGTTTATATTTTTCTGATAACATCGTAAACATCTTCTTGGGTAGAGCGTAAATAATGAATCCGTTTTACAACTTTTTTCTTATTTTGTTTTTGTGGTGTTTTTATACTGATAGGCTGAAATATACAGGGATTGTTGACTTTGAACTTTATGTTGTTTTTTTTTGGTGATTATGTTTGCAAATATTTACAGGTACAGTAGACCGCACGTCCGTGGTAAAACATTTTTGTTTTTAGATCATCGCACCACACTATGATTTTCTCCTGTATTGTGAGTGCGTTTACAAACATTCAAACTCACATATACAAACAGCCAGACCCGGAACAACTATTTGTAGGTCATACAAATATTTGTTCCGTGCGGGAATCGAACCCGCGACACGCAGCGCAGCAGTCAATCACGTAACCACTGCGCCAACCGTGCCGACACACTTTGACCTTGAGCTGCATCCTAATTACGTAACACCCTATCTATCACAATCTGAATCATTTTGAAGCCTATTGCTAATCCATTGTTTCATATGTTCGAAAATTTTGTTTGCTCAACAACCTAAATAACGCAGTGAACGTGGTTGAACTGTCAAAATGAAACCCATTCCTACTGTTAGTGTGTTACGTAATTACCCCGCTGGGCTAACGTAGTAGGTACCTACAGAGTTTCAATAGAATGCGAGACTAGCGCATACTGGTTCGTTACCATTGACGTCCGGCCTACTGTACGTAGACAAAATGTGTCAGAATTCGCACAAGGAAATACCTTACTGCCTTCTTCTTCGGCGTTGAAAGCATGTTTACGAGAATTTGTGGAAAACACATTATCCTCCGTTCCGTTTCCAGTTCAATGAACGTTTGAAGGAAAATTAGAGAAACGTGAGATATTGTTTTTAGCTATGATAAAGAACTACCTTTTACAAGCTTCTTTTGCTAATAATTACATTAACTCTATAAATGAGCAATTTACTGATCTTATGCCGTACAACATTGATTTTTGTTGTTAGGGACTTTAATAAGAAAAGTGACTAGTGACTGTTAAGAAGTAATTTATTCGATGGCTTTATTGATTTGAAAGGCCAGAAAAATACCTGTTATGATCTTAGTAATACTATAATTTATTGATAACGTAGAGATCAGTGACTAGACGAAAGTGTGCGAACTTAATGACTGATTTTTAACATAAAAAATACTATAAAGTGAAAAATAACTCTAATTTCGAAAGTCGGTGTCTTTGGTTTTGTATTTTCGTTTTTTTGTCACCGACTTCCGATTTTAAATTTATTTATCAATTTGTTGTGTTTTTTTTTTGTAAGTCGATTATTTTTTGTAAAAAAGTTTTTATTTTTCACTTTTTAGTTTTGGTACACACGGCTACATGTCAAGCTATATATTTCCAATATAAGCTGACCTCTGATTGTACGAAAATCCTATACATTGCGAGATCAGCTTATACTGGAAATGTATAGCTTGAAATGTAACCGTGTGAACCTACCCCACACAAATTCTTATACCACTACTTGATATGTAAATAACAGTGACATGAAGTTATTAAAACATCATCAATATATACTAAATAGAAAAAATACGCATTATTAAGGATAACTCAAAAACTTCTGGTCAGTACTTGATCAAATGTATATGGGACTACATGAGAAGCACCAGCTTTCGAATAAAAAAAGAATCATCAAAATCGGTTCACCTAGAAAATGTTCTGACGTAACACATATAAAAAAAAATACAGTCGAATTGAGACCCTCTTCCTTTTTTTGATGTCTGTTAAAACACTTCCAAATAGACATATATCTTTTTATACAATACACATTGTATATTCAAGTGTTTTGTTTTATGGTGCGTAAAATAATTTACCGACACGTACATTATCTTCTGTTTTACGATAGGGGTAAGCTTCTAGGGATGGGACGACATCTACATACCATTCTCTAAATGCGATAAAATTAATGAAAAATGTCGATGTTTAAATCAGTACATAATTAATTATGACGAAATTAATACTAAAACACAAGGCTTGTTACCCAATATTACAAAGAAACTAGTAATAAAGCTTATCTAGAATTTCGTTTATTTTTGGCATTCTAAAATAATCACCCAATATCTCCACGTGTATAAACAGCTAAGTGTCAATATTATGGAATTTAGGTTTTATTCCTATAACAAATGTGTTCTTTGTTAAACATATTTTTGGAACTTTTCCATAACTTTAGCACCTAGACCTGCGGGGTAATTACGTAACACACTAACAGTAGGAATGGTTTTCATTTTGACAGTTCAACGACATTCATTGCGTTATTTACGTTGTTGAGCAAATTTTCCGAACATATGAAGCAATGGATTAGCAATAGGCTTCAAAATGATTCAGATTGTGATAAATAGTGTGTTACGCAATTACGGTGCTGAAATTCCTGATTTCTACAATAACACTAATTAAAAATTGTTTACACGACTGCTAGCGCTACTGCTGAGCATAAGCTCCCGGGTTCGATTCCCGGGTTGGTTCGGGCGAAATCGTGTTATTGGGGTTTTCCATCTGGAATTTCTCAGTAGCCGCTCGGAGTCTGGATTTGTGTCCTTTTGATGGCAATAGGCTCGCCCCCTATTACATGGGACTTAAACATAACTGGCGAAATGTGGGTGTACTGTACCATGGTACACCTCTGCCCAACTCTTCAGAAAAACAAAGTATGATTTATTGTTAAAAAAATAATTGTAAGAATATTAAAATTAAATAGGTACTTACCTACAAACGGTTTTATCGAATCAAATCGATTCACATCTCTCTCATCACTAGTCCTAATAAACGGCTACCCTAAACTCCGATTAAGGTCGAAACATTGTTCAGATTCTGTTATATATTGGATATCAGACGATAATTTATATAGGCGATTTTATTTGCCTATGGAAATTGTTGCCATTCCACTATTGTTTCACACAATTTGCGTTTATAAGTAAATTACTATAGGTTTGTGTTTTGCGTACCATTGTAGGGGTGCATACGTAATACGGCATTATGTTAATGATGACTTATGATAATGGTAAAAGGAATATATTTCCATGCTGATTTTAGGTGGCAGAGAAAAAATGTTTTGTATACAAAAATACTGATACCAAAATGTTCTAAGTGCAGTCAGCAAAGCCAATTAACACTTCAGTTTTTTTAATCTTAATTATTGAACTAAATATTTAATTTCAATCAGAACACAAGTAACATTAAATGACTTTTAACTCTTAATCAGGTGGGCAGGGCACGTTAGAGGTTCTGGAGTGGCGACCGCATATCGGAAGACGTATTCGTAGCGTTAGAAGGCCTTCCATAAGGTGGACCAATGACCTGGTGAAGGCCGCAGGAATCACTATTCGGCCGTTACATCAAAATGATGTCTATTAGTCTAAGGGCGGAAGGCAATATTTTTCTTTTAAATCGCTCTTTTTTCCTTGTCGTAAGGGAAATCTCTTTCAAAATGACAGTGTGTAAGGGACATCGTGTTCTAAACCATGGCGTGTAACAAGGTTTGATCAGAAGCATGCTATAACTAAAGTAATTATAATTAATTTGGTCTAGAAATCGTATTAACAGGCGAAAAAAAAAATATGAGGATTTTTGGGTCCAATTTGGTTTTTTGGTTGTGCTGTAAAGTCAGGGTTTGTCGCTTACGACATTTGAGATTTCCACTGTCGATATCTTCTGAAGTGTTCTGTTAGAAACAATATACTTTGTATTAATCAAGTCCAACAATCATTGTCTGCTTATCGTTACTGCATACCGTCATCGCAAACCCACAGCATTATTATATCTGTCCGTATTCTTTCTTTTTCATGCCTGTGGTTGCCCTAATAAATTAAGGCCCCCAGCCAGGGCTTTATAGACTTACAAACTAGGCGACAACACGCTAAGGGCACCCCCTGCGGGGTACGAGTCTTGGCTTAGGGCGTCGCTGGGAGAGGGCAGCAAGGGGCAGGCTGGATCGGAATTATTATTATTCGGAGTCGAATTTAAAGCTACAGGCCCAGCGGCGCGGGCTGGCTCGAGCAAGAGTCGGGGCGGTGTTCCTATTCTCTAGCGAATAAGTTTATATTCAACTTAGGGCGAATTTCACCAAAATTTTATATCTAGAACAAGTCTTACCCTGACAATTTTTTTTGAGTTTTTGGCAGATTTTCCATACTGGAACTGATAAAAGATATATGATTTTGGTAAAATCAGCCCTTAGTTTATTCAAAAACTTTCGCGTTTTATGGTTCCCAAATTATGGATTCTACGCAAACTTTTTTAGTTCCTGCTTATGCATCGTTTATAATTAAAGCAGTATCTAACATTGAAGTTTTAAAGGACGCAGTACGAAAATACTAGACCACTTTTGTTGAAAATCGCTTTTTAGAGCACTAGAATCAAGTCTAAGTCAACACACTATTAAACAAAATGTCACTTTGTATAGAAAGAGCTGTGTCTATTCTTCGTAGAAATAGAAAGCGCCATGCTAAGCCTGCTGGGTAGTACTTGCAATCTTCTAAAACTTCATCAACAAATTACTGACACGAATTGGTTTCCAATTAAATACAGTCTACAGCTCCGGAAACTAAAATCTGAATAAAACGTCCAATATTTTATTTCAATTGAATATTGAAATATTTCATTATGAAGTGTCACGATAAAATGGTAGTCCAATAAACTGTCCATTAAACAAATAAAATACGTTTGGTAATAAAATTCGGCGGAACTGACTCAATAGAAGGATTGTTTTTTGAAAATTTGTGTTTTCATGCCATTTATGTTCTTTATTGCAGTTTTGTTGACTGGAGCCTGACTAATTAGAAAACTACTTTAGGTACTCATTGTTCACAACTTGAGCTAGGTACACTTATTTTTGCTTTGAAAGGAACGTAATTATAAGTGTAGCGGCATCTACAACGCCACATGCGAGCTACGCGTCACACTGACGTCACGCAAAATCCTGCATCGCGCAAGCAGAGTTTACTGTGCAACTAGAATATATACAGCGTCCTGACATCAAACGTTGAGCAGTTGCCCACCAGACATGACACCCCTCTGGTCGAAGGATCCTCCCTTTTCTATGCAGATATGAGTGCACTTTACACCCTGTTCTTCATAAGTAAATGTGTCTTTACTTGTTTAAAAAAATATTTGACCGTTTAAAATCAATTTACCTAACCTTTTACCAACTATATGGCGGTCGGCTTCTAGTCTGAACAGATGCGGCTGAATACCAGTATTTTAAATGAAGCGACTGCCTATCAGACCTCCACAACCCAGTTACAGGAAGACACGATAATACCCCTTGATAAGACTGGTTGTCAGACTTTTGGGCTTTTGACAACCCGTAAAGACTGTCAAAGATTTACGAATACCAGCCACAGCAGCAGGAAACCACGTTAAGCCGTTGGCACTAACGGCTTAACGTGCTTTCCGAGGCACAGAGGGTCTCGATATATGTAATCGATGGTCACCCATCTACAAACCGACAGCGGCATACATAGCTTAAGCTTCGATCGATCCGTGCGGCTGTTATCAATTAGCCACGAGCCCCTCTGTTTATCCTTAGAATAAAACAAAAACCAATCAAACTATTTTAACAAAATGTTGCATCATGCTGTACACTGAACCAAAATAAATGATAAACTATTTTATTTGAAAGTTTCGTTAGCGTTAAGGACAACACAGTGTGAACTATGTACATGCATTTTACTGTACGGGATGTTGATAACAGACAAGCAGCCCTCCTCAAAAGCGTTCCCTTAAACATTTAGCCTATAAAACATACAAAAACAAACTACAAAGCCAAAAAATGTAGTGAGAACCAACCTTTTGTTCTTATTCAAACTACGAAGCGTTAATTACTAAAACAGTTCGTTTAATCGACTTATACCGCGATCATCGCCCTTGCACCGTTCAAACTGTAATGAATTTTAAGCTTTACGTGCTAAAGTTGATTTTTAATTGCGGTTTGTTAAAGCTATCGATCTATTTGTAGAAAACAATGTTGGGGAGGTAATCAAACATGTTATGTACATCTTCCTGTAATAAGCTCGTTGAGTTTTGTTTGATAATAGGGAGTTGTTTGAAACTTTGTTTGGAGCCAACAGTATTACAGTTTGTTTCAGAAAAATAAATGTTATGAGGGTTTAGAAAACGATAATTTGCGTGGGAGAAGGGAAATTAAATACTCGGTTACTCGTCATCGATGTGGAAACAATTTTCTTTTTTTTCAAATGTATCGTAATTTTATTTCTTTCTTTTTTTATAGAGGTATAAGGAACAGTGTGTAAAGTTCACTCATACTCTAAGGAAAAGGGAGGAGCGTCCGACCAGACGGATGTCGTATCTGGTGGGCAACTAACCGATGTTTTTTTTTTGTGATTGGCTTCTCTCAGGTCAACCTAGGAGGTTGTCGGCTGCTTAACTGGAAATGCCTGTGGTTGCCCTAATAAATTAAGGGCCCCAGTCAGGGCTTAAAGGACTTACAAACTAGGCGACAACACGCTAAGGGCTCGATGATTGATGTCGGGGTGTTGTATATTTGCTAGTTGAGCGATAAATTCTGGTTGCGCGATGCAGGATTTTGAGTGACGCCAGTGTGACGCGTCGCTCGCATATGGCATCGTAGATGCCGCTACACTTTCTATTCTGGCTTTCCTTATTATAATCGTATCAAAATTGTTACTGTACCCCGAGTTTGAACTGCTGTTTGTAGATATTGGCAATGGACACTATGGCCCATCTTCTTGAGGAAACACCTTATTGGCCATTTACTATAACTACGTCTTGAAAATTTTTGTACCTGTGTTTATAAAGTCACTAATATTATAAAGAGGTAACGTTTGTTTGTTTGTAAGTTTGTATGTAGGGGGTAATCTCTGGAATTATAGGTCGGATTTGAAAAATTATTTTTGCATTCGATAGCCCAATTCTTGAGAAAGGCTATAGGCTATTTAACATCACGCTAGGACCCGTAGGAGCCGAACAAAAAGGAAAAAAGTGAGAAAGAACGCTAAGCGAAAACGAAATAATAGCATGAGCAGGCGATGTGATGCGATGGAGTGGGCCCCATCAAGAAATTTCACGCGGACGAAGTCGCGGGCAAAAGCTAGTATCAAAATATATGTGTTCAGTTTATAAAAACTATATTCGCAGATGTTATTTAAAACTGGAAAACAATATCAAAATTCGATGCTCGCATATCCAAAGTTATTATTTTCTCGAGAATAAACACTGCAGTAAATGTCATAAAAGCACTTGGAACCGCAACCTCTACAGTTACTAAAGACTCTATTTTAAAAGGTGGAAGGCTCATAATAGCTCGCAAGAGTGCATAATGCTAAATTGTCCTTGTAAAGACATGTCATGCCCGGACGAATGTTATGCTCCAACAATTTTAGTGCCCACAATAACAACGATTCCTTTGGGTAACACTAGAGGTCATACTGGAAGTGTAGTTTGTTGGCTACCGTATAGCTATTACACTTGGTAGGGTTATATTGAGAAAAGCGAGTACGGGTAAAGCTGGGTTGTATAATGAAGTGAGGTCTAAATAATGAAAATAATATAAAAGTAGACTGAGAGACTGCACCAAAATAATCGCATCTTGTGAATGTGTTATTGTCAGATTTTGCACTTCAATCCATTGATAAATGATTTTATTTCTGTAAGTAGGTTTGTACAAACACTTTTACACGTCAATCATGTTTTTTAAACTAGATGAGGTCGGCGTTTCCTATTTGACCACTCTGAGAAGAAAAGCCGAAACAAACTCAAAGGTTACAGTCTCTTTTAAAGTCTAGACAAAATCTTGGTCAGATCATGTGAAGACAATGTAGATCGGTATCTGAAATGGTTATTTGAGGAAAGAACCACACAGATTGAGTGGACCTGTCCAGTCAGTGCACGCATTTGTCAGTAATCGTGCAGCTCAACTCAGAAAGTCGGGACTTAAGGAGCTCAACGATTTGACGAACAATACCAAAGAAAGGACATTTGGGTAGGCCGCATAAACTACTTAAACTGCCAGACCAAGAATAAAACTGAAACAATGACCCACATAGTCCTCATATTCACAATAATGAAAATAATATAATACTTTTTACAGTAAATATTCATTTCTGAAATAGCAAAATAAAATCAACATTCATTGGAGCAGCTCAATACCAAGCCTTTTTGTCCTCAATATAGTCTTTCACAGACTTACATTGCAATAGAATTGGCAATCTTTGATATATTTGCTATTTGATTGTAGATTCCGGAGTTCCAAGGCCAAATGATTATCATACCTGTGCACATACTACATAAACAAGAAACAATTAGGTAGTATTGACCAACCGATAGTCCCATTTCGTCCCTTAGTGCGACTAAGGGTCTGAATGGGACTATCCGGTTTTACGACACCCATGAGAAATGCGATAGTGTTTTCTTCAACAGATCAAAAACCAAACTCAAAAAGATATGTCGCAATGTCACACTGATCCGAAGTCATTTTGATTATTAGTAACGTCATCTAATTATGAGTAACCGGAAACGTCAAGTAGTGCACTTGGGTGAGGTCAATATAGGAAGCGGCAACACTGGGTTGACGGCTGACGCTTTTCGGTTGAGATTTGATATTTTTGCATTTTGTAAATGTGAATGTTAGACGTTAGATTCACGAAGCTCAGTTTGGTGTGGAGACGCACTTGCGAAAGGTGGTTCTGCCATCGAATTCACCGCGTGTCCATATTGTAATCTGATTACATCTGACTGATCAAGTGATATTTTGGTACTTAGTAAACTTTAATGCATTAATAGACGTCTGTACGTAGCGTTTTGACTATTATTTCGGTTACCCATCATGTCCGACCATTCTGATAACGAAGAAATCCAATTGACTTCGTCATGTATAACTAAAGTCAAAAATTAAGAAAATCAAAAGCATGATCCTGTTTCCGAAATCATAAAACGTGTAGGTGAACAAGGTAGTGAAATTCAGAAATATGGAAAAGGTAACGTAGCTAGAAAAGCTAGCTAGTTTAAAATATTAGTGAAACAATGTAAAGCCTATGGCAGATAACAAATGGAACATTTTTCTAAGCGGACGTTTATGACCGGTGCGGTAATACAGCTGGCTGCAAATTTTGCTCGTAAAATTCTGCGGAAAATTACAAAGGTAACTTTGTAGATATTGTGTTTTGTTTTATTAAATTATTACGTAGCTTGTAATTGTTCCGGGTTCGTTATAATGGCTTCTTCATTCGACGGAAAGAGAAGAGCTTTGATCACCACAATATTTAAAAGCATGACTGTGTTTGTTAATAGAAAAAACGTAATTATACCTGTACAAAGCGTAATTGAAATAATTTAAAAGACGATAAGGGGTCAAGGGGTAACAACGTTTCCTGCACAGTAACAAATGACCAAGTGACGAACCCAGAAATCGTGAAAAATCAGCACATTTATGTTCGCAAAACTCGACAGAATGTTAGGGATAACTATTATTTTTTTCGCGATTTCTTGGTTGGTACCATATTAAAAGTTGCTCTTAATGATAAGCACAATGATCCCTTTTCAGGTTTTCAGTTATTTTTTACTACATCTTGTAAAGGTATCGTTTCTCATGCAACGATATTCTTCTTCCCAAGCAAACGAAAATTGAATGCAACTTAATCTTACGAGCCTATTGGTAAACTCCTAATAGGTACTCCTGTTAGCCTTTCCAATTAATCTATAGCGTTCGTTCAATAAGTTCAATGAAGACGGATTCCAATCGACGGTTTTCCAGCAATTAGTTTACCTCAATTTGTTGTGCCTTTTCGTGAATTCAAACTGTATTGAAGAAAATTATTCACGTTCTTATTTATACTGAAATAATTATAATATTCGCAAATGAAATGTTAAAATATGCTCAATTTTATCGTTACATAATTTAATCTGACAGGCATGACATTAT
The DNA here is from genome assembly GCA_917490735.1 of Dryobotodes eremita. Taxonomy (NCBI): domain Eukaryota; kingdom Metazoa; phylum Arthropoda; class Insecta; order Lepidoptera; family Noctuidae; genus Dryobotodes; species Dryobotodes eremita. The sequence goes on from OU823244.1 coordinate 22,305,345, forward strand.
TATTTCAAAAGGAATTATAGTATCCAAAACGTCTAATTCGTAAAACAAAACGGATAATTATTACATAATGTTCTACGAACAAATAATTGGGTACACTTAAAGCCCGCTTTAAAAACATTACCAAATGTAATTCAGCCTCTGAATTATTTGCAAATAAATGGGTTTAGTCCAACGCCCTGATTTTGTGCCTCAATTTCCTAATTCAAATCAGACGGTGGCCTTATCTCAGTGTTAAACAAAGACCGCGCTTAGTTCCCGGCTTAGAGTTATCTTGGAAAAAGCGCGTAAGAAAATAAATGGAGGTCAATGGGTCAGTATTTGTTTGTGGATTCGCTCATTTGGTCAAAGTGAAGGGCTTGAAGAATTGAATTAAGAAACGGTCCGGAGATTTTTTCTGATTCGCAGGCTAATATTACAAGATCTCTTTCATCGTTGTCTTCTACAGTAGTAAACAGTAGCAGTTTGCTTAGCTACCCAGAATTTTATTAGAAGCAAAATGTATATCTGATTACTAATGTTTAGTAGATGTAAATATTATTTTAAGACTGACAGCTTATAATTAATTATGTATATAAATTACACTGTAAAAAAATATTTCATAATAGTATTTTCGCAATATTTCTTTCCATAACTGACATTTCATTCTGTGTTATGAATCTATGACACATCAAATCCGAACTTCCCAAATCTTTTCATAAAAGATTTTTGGAGAAGGTTCTCCGTAAGCCGTCTTATCTAATGGACTAACAAGAAAATGTCGAACAAAAAAGTACAATCAAATAATATTTCGTTGACAATAAACAACATTTTCTTCTGAGAAATAATCGTTATAAGGAAAAACATGAGGGAAATTGATACAAAAGGGATTTACGTGTACTCTCTTTAAACTCGGCTCCCAAAAATCGCTGGGAATAAAATAATATTGATCCCTAGCGGCAACAATGGGTAATCCCAGAGGATGGTGAAGATACATCGACTGGTGTAGTATGCGAGTAAAGTGACGTAGACTGGGATAACAAAGTCATCATTCTGCCTAACCTTTTCCTAATTATATTGGCTTCTAGTCTAATTGGGATCAAGTATACAGAAAAAATATATCTGGCTGGCCACAATGAGGGCTACCGCGCTTGAGTTTCGCCGCTGGAGGCGCTAGTGTAGAGTAAGGTCTCTAGATGTCAAATGTACTAAACGTTCACTGTTTGCGGGATTTTTTATCACGTATTATAACTAATGATTCATAATTTTTGGAATGGTGGTGCCATTCCTGATTAATTATGGCTTAAGATTTTAAGTAAAAAGTTAGGATCTAATTTGGTAGCACTTAAAGGAAGAATAATATTTGTCTGCTTCATGCTTGCCAATTGTAGGAACACTATAATCTAAATATTCATTTGAAGTTTTAAAATGTAATAAAATAAACATATTATGAATTTATGGGTACTTAAACATATTCAAAATATCATATAAAAGTACTGACAGGACCTTACTCGCCAGTGGCGCCAACTGGTGAGCACAAAAACGATAGCCCCCATTTGGTAGTAGGAGGGGTATAAAAGATGAAGTAATACGTTGATAAAAATACATCATCTATTGTCTTTGTCCAGTGAAGCACTAAAAAACTATTATTATATTTTCTAAACTACAATATTCCGTGTCTGAAATGTAAAATCTCAGAACCAAATGTCCAAATCTGTTGACAGTATAAAAGCCAAGTGACAAGATACTCACATCTGTAATTAATATATATATCAATACACTATTAATATTGTATAGCTACTTGTCATTATGACGTAATCTGTTCAACAGCTTGTTAGAACATTATTATAATAAACAGTTACTGTTGTGTCTGTAGTTGTTTTCTCGTGTCTCCACTTTACACTAAAGCTTGGACTTCGTGACATCATAATCTTTGTCTTTATGTTCTGGTTTTATAACTCAGTCACGTGTTGTTTTTTATTTTATAATAATCATATTCGTTGGTTAAATAATTAAGACACTGTAAGGCTTGCTGGCTTACAACTAATATGAAATTGAAACGTTTGGTTCTCTCGGTGATGTTTTCATTATTTTTTGTTTTTCTCACAGAAGTGGAATATATAAAAAATATTTCTAAAGTGAATGTCTACATTGGCATTGTATATAAACCTACTTTTCATAAGTTTCGGAATAAGCATTAAGTTAGATGTTTTGTCCCGATAAACCTGCATTCAATAGACTTTAATTTGGTTCTCTCGATGGTGATTTTATTATTTTTTGTTTTTCTCACAGAAGTGGAATATATAAAAAATATTTCTAAAGTGAATGTCTACACTGGCATTGTATAAAAACCTGCTTTTCATTATTTTCGGAATTAGCATTAAGTTTTTGTTTTGTTCCGATAAACCTGCATTCTTTAAAGAATGTCGGTACCCATAGGATTTTCACTAGGCATAGTTCGGAATTCATCACGAAAAATCCTAAGCATTTTTAAAGAAGATTCCAAAAAGTTCATTTTCTAAAGTCAATAGACGAGCAGCCCACCATTCAACCCTCGAGAGCATTTGACATGTAACTCGTAAATCTAATCCTTTCGCTCTTTTTCTATTATTCGCGTCGATTGACAACCTGTTCCAATTTTGACAATGAATAGAACTGGATAAGGTAGTCGAGTTTTGAAGTCTAGTGAATTTGTTCCACTTCGATTTGCCAAAGGTACTATGTCATGACAGTATTTATGTATAAATATGTAGTACCTAAGTGCCTGTCTTGCGAAGACAAAGAGGCTGTTTTTATTCCAATTCGTAGGTTTTATAAATTGTATTTAAGTACCAGCTATACCCGTAGCTTCGCTCACGTGAATGTGCATTCTATTGGTCTTATACGCTAAAGAGAACGTGAAGTCATATATTTCGTAATATCCTGTACAATGTTAATTTAAACTAAAACTACTACTACAACTGGTTGGTACAATTTTGGATTATGTATGAACGTTTTATTATATACTTCAGTGAAAATATCAATAGCTGGGTCCACACCGGACAATCCAGTGCGGTCTGATTGCGCGCGACCCAGCTGTCAACCATTATCTACATTTTACAACTACGTAAGTACAAAATGTTGTGGGAAATTTAGCAAACCACAAACATTATTATTTCGATAGTTTTATAAACTAGTTTAATGTTATCAATACCCTGGTGGATGATCTTGCCCATCCGTTACTAGCCTTTTACGACACCCCAGAGACTTGAGCGCGTGATCCATTTGTTGCCAAAACCACATGGCGTTCATTACATTAGACAACACACTAATTAATTTACATTTCACGTACATTTTGAAACAAAAATCCTTTACAAAATAAATAATTTATTCAACCTGATTCAATTTGAAATACACTTGAATTAATCGGTGTTACCAAAAGCACGTGTAAGCATTATAATTCTAGTAGCTCTCAAATTAATTATGCTAACTTTGACATTCATTTTCAGTCTACACAAAAAACAAGTTGAAACATGATTGAAAACAAAATAGAAGTTTAAAAGCGTGATTAAAATAGTGTAAACATGGGTTGAACAAACTTAGTTTGTTTTTCAATGAATTTAACGGTTGAAAGTCTGAATCACTGTAATATAATAAAAATGGAAAGTATATTTTTTTTTTTTGTAAACAAGTTAAATACTTTACAGTTTACTCGTCTCTGCCACCCTGTCTAACTAGGCAAAACGCCCCAGCTTTGTACAACTGAAATAAATCGTGTATACTCAAGAAGTTTTTCTAAATGATGATGAAAACCACATGAAAATCCACCAAGTAGTTTATAAGTAACTATAAAGCGAAAACACGGACAAACAACGACTTTTTTATATTTAAAGATTGACAAATAAAGGTCATCTATCAAACAATTTCACCCCAAAATTGAACCTGCTCGGAAAAACGTCAACATCGTTTAACGACTCATAAATCGATTCAACAGCCAGAATAAGACATTTTCTCACAACACACAGTAAACACTGGACGAACCCGCTTTTTGTTCGATTCGACACAAAGAGAAGTAATAAACTCTTTCCTTTCAATATGTCGGGTAGGGAAGCAGATGGTTAAAACAGTATCGATTACAGAAAGTCGATACTGTTTTAATTTCAACACATCGATGCGTTGAAATTAAAATTGAAATCGAAACGAATTTATCCTTCGGATATTATTTTTCTTTTTTGATGAATGGTATTCATTAATTTTGTTTGATTGTAAAAGAGCCATGTTTCAGAGTTCTAGGAATATTGATCTGATCAGTTTTCTTAATTAATGGTTTTGGACTCAAATAACTTTATTAGAATCTATTATACTGTTCTAAATACTCTAAACACGAGATTAATCAATAACCTTACCGAGATGTTACTAATTGAATAATATTCCACAACCAATTTACCAACAAATCGATACAGAGCTCATCCCTAGATAAGGGTGCTAGAAATAAAACTTGGGGTAAAATCGAAAATTACATCTTAGAGGTTCAGCGTATTGAGCTGAAAGCTGAAGTTCGCGAATACAATACTCGGAGTAAATGAACGTTTTAACGTACAGGAAAAAGTAATTTTACAGTTTCTCGAGACTTTACCTTTGATTGCAGATGAGGAAGATCTGTTTTGTTTTTCAGCAGTTTATGAAGAACGGAAGTGACGTAAAAAATAACTTTTTTTACAAAAATTCAACTGACTTCCAAAAAAATACTACATAGTGAAAAATTTCTTTAATTTTGGAAGTCGTTGTCGTCGGTTTTGTTTTTGCTGTTTCTGCCACCGACTTCCGAAATTAAAGTTATTTTTTACTTTGTAGTGGCTTTTTTAGAAATCGGTTGTATTTTTTTTGAAAAAAGTAAATAAAATAAAAAGTATATATACATAAACCTGTACCCACAGACGAATTGAGAACCTCCTCCTTTTTTAAATCGGTTAAAAATATATTTTTAATAAGCAACAGAATGCTGCCGCGCTGTAATTGATAGATATGATTAAGTAGGTATATTTAATAACCCACCGGCCCTGGACACACATGGTGGATTACGGCTCACTCCCTCTAATAAAGGGGAGGCATGAGGACTCCGGCCAATAACGTAATGTGGGTTCATAATGTGCCCGCTGCTGCTGCTAGCAGCGGGTACATTATAGTTATATAAACTCACGCCTTCTTCCCATGGGGTTAGGCAGAAACTACAGAACGCCACCTGCTATGATCCTTACATACTCCTTTTGCCTTGTTTACGTTCATTCATCTGGTCATACTCCCACGCCGGTTGCGAGTACTAGGCACCTGACTGCACCTAGCTTCTGACGTTAAATAAGTGCCCATGTAGGATTATGTGAAATTAAAAATTAAAAATGATTTTGCTCAAAACTATTATCATTTATTTTCACATCACACACATTCTCTTCTGTTCCACATTTATATTCATCCCTTTCATCTTATATGCTTCATCCATCACAGTCACCATTTCTTGCAACTATTCTGCTGTCGATGAAAGTAGAACTTGATCATCTGCGTAGAGAAGGAATTTGATAGGCAACTCATTCATCGTCAATCCACACTCACCCTCTTTCAAATATGTCAGACAACTATTCATGTACAAGTTGAACAGCCACGGTGACGCTACACAACCCTGTCTAACACCCTTCGAGATGCAGAACCGGTTCGTGTATTCCACATTTATCTTAACACAAGCACTGGAATCCTTGTATAAAGATTTTAGTGCCCGTACTAAGCGCCAGTTCACAATACAAGGATAGTGTCGGCCACAGTTGTTCTTCCCTCCACACACTGTCATAGGCCTTCTCCAAGTCAACGAAAGCACGGTAGACTTTCTTGTGCTTTGCCAGATGTTTTTCGGCTATGCAACTTAGGGAGAAGATCTGATTCCTAAGCCCATTCCCTCTTTAAATCCTGCCTGCACATCCCATATTTTCTCAACTGTCACTTTTATCACTCTATTTATTGATACCTTCGTAAACAGTTTGCCGATAACACTCAAAAAACTAATGCCGCGGTAGTTTTTACACTCCTGCTGAGAGCCTTTTCCATTATATAGTAGTACGATTACATCCTTACTCCAATCACCCGGCACATGGCCATATCTCCAACACATATTAAAGATCCGGCACAACAAGTTTACTACTATCCCATCACCGCTCTTCAGTATTTTTGCACTCTGTCGTACCCTGCAGCTTTCCCAACTTTAATCCCTTTCAGCGCTCTTACAGTCTCATTTATTTCTATTTCATTCTCTTCATCTACATCTGAGCTTGATATATTTACACATGTATCGAATAAATTTATCCCATTCTCATTCGCTCTATCATCTCCATTTGCACCTAATAATTTTTCGTACACTTTCGTCTTCACACCAACCCAACCATTAATTTCTCCATGCATAACAATTTTCTCGTTTGACCTACATCCATTCACTAAATCCCTTATACTACCCCAAAATTCATCCCTCTCCGAAGGTGATCTACCTATATCGGGTACATAAACGCACAAAATAAAGATAGGGTTTAGGCCCACCTTTGTTGTTACCCATAGAATCCTGGGACTCACAGAAATATAATCTTTCACACATTTTATCATCCGCTCGGAGAGGAGCACCCCCACACCCTGACAGGCCCTATGTGTCTCTTGAACACGGGACCAGATAGCGGTCAGAGTACGGTGTTTAGATATGTCCACTTCCTTTCTTTTTAACCGACTTCTTATAAAGGAGGAGGTTCTCAATTCGTCTGTATAATTTTTTGTATATATGTTACGCGATATCTTCGGGAATTGTGTATAGATTTACAAAAAATCTTTTTTAATGGATAGGGTATGCTTAAGGGGTAGTCCCATATAAATTTTATTAACTTTGAATAGTAGTATATTTATTTGCTCAGAATATAGGTATTTACAATAAGGTGGTTATAATAATATTAAAGAACCCTTGTACTTTCCACGATTTTGGCATGCAAAAACATTGCTGCAGTTCATCATCAAACATACAAACATTGATACACAACTAAAATTTATCAGCTAGAAAATCCGATACGGAGTAGTAACATTTATTCAATAGAAGTAAAGTTAGTTTCTTTTTTAAAGTCGTTGCTGGTTCCTCTTTCATGGAATTAGGAATGTGGTTAAAATAGCCGGTGCCATACCAAAAACACTTTTCCTTAACAAAGCAGTCCTGTATCTACCTGTGCGTAACAAGTTTCGGTATTGAAATCGCAAAGTTACATCTCGGTATCTGCTTTCCGATAAAATAAAAAATAAAAATAGATGTCGATTAAATTTAACTTGTATTTAACAAAAATTTGCTTGGGTTATTTCTCAGTTAGCTTAAATAATACGTATTTTTTCCACTTAGTGTATATTTATGATGTTATAATAACTTCCTATCATTGTTATTTACATAGCAAGTAGTGTTAGACGAATTTGTGTGAGGTAGGTACCACAACTAAAAGAGTTTTTTTTTTTTCAAAAAACCTACAAATCGACTTCCGAAAAAAAGACAACAAAGTGAAAAATAACTTTAAGTCGGTGTCTTTAGTTTTGTATTTTCCTTTTTTTGCCACCGTCTTCAGAAATTAAAGTTATTTTTAACTTTCTAGTGTTTTTTTTTTTTTTGGAAGTTTTCGGCTCATTCACACATTATAGTTATAGCCTGATTATGATGCAATAAGCCAATTCCAAATTATATTTAAATGATAAATGATTTTATTTCTGTAAGTAGGTTTGTACAAATACTTTTACACGTCAATCATATTTGTTAAACTAGATGAGGTCGGTGTTTCCTATCTGACTACTCTGAGAAATTGAATTGTGACTGTCTGTTTAGACATCTGTCTGTTCAACCATAATCATCATCATGGTCGTTTCAGCTCGGAATCATCCACTGCTTGGCCACCTCTTTCTTCTGCCGTACTTTCCGGTTCCGTGCGTCCGTCATCCATGCGTTTCCCGCGACTTTGACAATATCGTCAACCCAACGCGTTTTTGGACGGCAATGGTCCTGACTGTTCAACCATGTTCATGTTAAAATAAGGACAAAGAATATCTGAGTAGTTTCAGCACAATTTGCGAGTTACAATTTAATGTAAGGACATGGGTTTCCGTGATATGCTGGCAACCTGTTACAACAAACTAATCCGTTCCGTCGAACCCTTCTTCCTGTCTGCATAGTTCAAGTTAGTATCCACTGGGTCCCAATTTATAACCCACACCCTACTAAAGAACGTAGAAACATAACGTTTATTGTGGGTCCTAACATTGGAGGAAGTGTCTGTAGATTTTTTACTGAAATGCCAAATTCTGTACTGTTATTCTGTAAAAATCTAGAAAACAGTGGTGGCCCAGTGATAACGGACCCGACTTTCGTGTTTTAGGTCGTAGACTCGAACTCAGACTAGCGCTTTACTTTGTGTAAATTGTTTCATTACCACTGCTCTCAAAACGGCATCTTGTGGAAACCGGCATGTCCTAGAACCAAAAATTCGAAGATATGGCACATCTACCAATTGGCACTGGGCCCGCGTGGTGGATTACGGCCAACTCTCTCTCTCGAAGAGAGGAGGCTTGTGTTCCAGCAGTGGGAACATTATAGGCTGATTATGATTCTGTAAAAATGTCACCTTGAAAACTTGTGAAGTGAGCTGTAATAGTGTTAATCCCAAGCAAGGTGGAATAACAGTTCACTTCACCTAAGTTTTCACGGTAAGATTTTTACAGAATAGAACGGAAATTGTGTGTAAAAGAAAGTATATAATCAGCCTATAATGTTCCCACTGCTGGGACACAGGCCTCCTCTCTTTGAGAGGGAATGGGCCGTAATCTACCACGCGGGCCCAGTGCGGGTTGGTAGATATCACATGTCTTCGAATTTTTATTTTTTTGTTTCCTCACGATGTTTTCCTTCACCGTTTTGAGAGCAGTGGTGATGAAATTATTTACACAAAGTAAAGCGCCTGCCTGGGTTCGAACCCACGACCTACAACTCGTAACTCGGGGCCAATACCACTAGGCCACCACTGCTCTGCCACTACTGCTGCACTGTAAAAGAAAGTATACCCGTTAAATAAAACAAGACTTAAAAATAACTGAAGACAAAGTTCTTAAAAATTAAAAATATATTTTTTACGAACAACTCATTCGCGGTAACGTAAATTAAATTTGTCTCATCATTCATCGTTTAATTTTAAAGAACCTCAATTAATACTTGTCAATGTTGTCGTAAAGTGAACGATGCCATGAAAATAAAACTTGAAGTGTCCTGACCGTCTTCATTTACTTTTTTAGTCCTTCATTTTATAGAATAAGCTCTCGAAGAAAATTCTAGGAATTTGTTTGGATAATAAAGTAATTTCAGTTACAACAAAACTCGGAATGATGAAAATAATACAATTGTAGCCGATCAAATTAAATTCCACAAATGCAAATAATTACCAACCAGAATTGAGTACCACGAACAAATATAAAAGAGACCAACTACCAATGAACAAAGTAAACCACCCTTTAGAGAGTCGGGAAACTAGATAGTAACAGAAAAGAAAAGTTAAACTGTTGATCCGCTGATGGCAGATGAAACACTCGCTCAAATTATTGGGGCCGGGTATCGACAAAAAAGGACCAAATGTCACCGCGGCGGATCTTGCTTAGCTCTTTGATCAGTAATGATGGGAACTGCTTGTACCTTTTCTCTTTCGGTTTTCCTGTCATGGACGATATTCTATTCGGGATCAAATTTTTGGTGGACGGAAGTATTGATTTTATTAAGTTTATTTTTTTGTAGGATATAAAGTACTTATACGTTTGGAGAGTTGTAATAGCGACATCAGATTTTGATGACCTTGTTTTATTTTTATTTTTTCTTTATATGTTGTGTTGTGTGCTAAATAAATGTATTTTCTTTCTTTATTATTTTTCTTTATTTTATTGTTTGACGTATTGTTATCATATTTTTGGTCTAACCAGTTGTAAGTGGTTATGATCTAATTGGGTTAAATAACGTACGGTTTGTCAGCCTTAGTTAACATTTCAAATGCACTAAATAAATGTGTAACCTCGAAACAACTTTGTATGGTGTTTTTCATATAAAAAACTTCAAACTTGTCAAATTTTGACTCATAAATTTATCTTTGACATTGTAACAATATGCACTGAATCAATCCCCCAAAGCTTTTAACAGCCAAATATTCACCAATCCATCAGCTGATAATTTTTCATTCGTTATTTTGCAACGAAAACTGATATGCAAATATTAATAACCCATCAATGGGATAAATAAAACTGGCCTGGAGCAATCCCCTATATTGATGTATCAACGTGTGGTGAGGTCGTCCAATTTGTATAGATTACACCGTCCGTTCCCACACCAGGAAATTACTTGAAAAATGGTTTTTAATTTGTCTTGCAAAGAGTATATAATCCAGGAACCGAAACTACGGATGGAAATTACTTTCCTGATTTGTGATCGATAGTCTTTTCAACTTCAGTATTAGCTTTTTTGCTGGAGTCTCCATTGTTTGTCTTTTAGAGCGAACGGTGTTGTTTCTTTATTTTATGGATCGACGGTTGTCTCTGTGAAGCTTTGTTGGTTGATAAAAGGATTTGTTCCGCGACCTTAAAGGAGTAGATGCCAAAGAACAAAATGGGAATTCTCACTTCTGTGTAACTTTGAGTTTTTTTTTTATTTTGTTCCATGTCAGTTTCGTTAGTGTTAAAAATAATAATTGCTAACCATTTGAATACATAACATAATCAGCTTATAATACTCGTATTCCCACTGCTGGGACACAGGCGTCCTCACTGTGAAAGGGAGTGAATACGGAACGAGTTTTTTCCGTATCATTATTAATTTCACAATTAAATACTTCCCATTGATTCTATATCCACAGATATTATGATATTGGGTGTCTGTTACTTTCTAATTAATCTAAATGTCTTCAATAGCAGCTATAATTCTCCATCTGCGTTAAGCTAAATTCTTGTGAAACAAGAAATCGTTGCAATCAATTCCCTTGTCATCCATAAAGGAGAACAAGAGTTTACTGAACAAATCAACAGAGTAACGTTTTGAATTAAAACACTAAATCAAATCCTGAAAGCAAATTGTTAATTTTATTAACCTTACATAAATCTCTAGGGATATTGTGAATTGTTCATATTTTATGCCTCCAGTCTGCTGAGTTAACAGGTTTTGTTTTTTGCTTCGTTTTTATTTTGGTGAAATAGCCATGTTTATTTATGTCAGCGCTTCGTGTGACTGTTGATTGTGAATTTTGTGTACTTCTAAATATTTTATTTTATTTTGAATATTAGAGTGTTCTTGTTTCAATTTCTGATGCTAAAGCAATTTAGCAAGCAATCAAAATTTCCCCTTTTTAAATGGCGACGAAACACATAGAATACTTATTTTTCCACTCATCTTTAACACAGACATCTTTATGAAGCATGTCTGGACGTGTTTACGAGGAGAAGCGTCAAACTCGCGAAGTAAAAAATAAATTAGAAAAACTAAACGTTGGTCGTTAAATAAATTGAATTTTCTTTGTGTAAGCAAACTTTTGTAATTCATAGTTTTTTCGTCGTCCAAATATTTGCCGGGAAATTCTTGAAGAAATATTAACTTCTGGGGGAACTTAATGATACCTTGGTCTTTGTTTAAATTGTTGAAAAAATTTTGGGGCAGGGGTGGACTGTCCACAGGAAAACTTGGGTAGTGGATTTTAGTAGGTACAGGTCTGCAATATTAATGATTTGTCGTTTTACTTTATCATCATTACTTAAAATCGTGAAAAAGTTGACCTAGAGTTATAAAACATAAGAGTATATTTCAGTATGTTTCTTTACAACTCCTTGGCCATGTCTATACGAGAAAGAGTTTCTCCAAAGGTCACGTTTATCATGGTATTCATACAAAGAACGCAATCCCTAGTCAATGTATTACACACCTATATTATAATTTCTAGCTTCAGGATTAAATTCACAATACAATATTACCTTTCAACTGGGCCATAAACCAAAGAATAACGAGATAACCCTATTTATATTAGGCACGCACATTAATTTTAGTTGATATAAATCTAGGTAATATTTCGGTCTAAAATTACTTGTATCCTCAGGTAATTTAAGGACTATGATGTATCACCTTTCTTCTATTATCTGAATTTTAACGTAAACGAAAAATTCTTTAGTAAAATTTTCTCTGTGGACGACTTTTATAATCGTTTTAGACCCGAGTTTCAAAGAATTTTCTTCTTTGACTTATGGTAATAGGCTCTAAAATCCAATGAAAAGTTTTTAATATCTAAATGGCTTTTGGTGGATAGTATGTATAATATTATGATGAAAAGAACGGTATAGTCGGTGAGTAATATTCTACTGTATCAGCCTTTGTAAGAAGTAGTGTCATTAGGTAGCTCGAATCTGACGGTACTTTGCTTGCTGGTTTTTAGTAACGCGTTTAATACTGTCGATTTCGATATCCTGCTTGGCATGCTTCGTTCGCTTAACATATCTCCAACGGCGATTGACTGGTTTCATAGTTACCTGTATGGCCGCCGGCAGCGTATATGCATGGAAGAGTCTTGCTCTTCTTGGTGTTATACTTCTGCCGGTGTACCTCAGGGTGGCGTTTTATCTCCTTTACTCTTCGCAATATTTATAAACTCTATTTCCAAAAAACTTCTTTCTTCCTACCACCTTTATGCAGATGATTTACAAATATATAGACAAGCTGCCCTTTCGGATTTGGCTGATGCAATTAATATAGTAAATAAAGATTTGGGTTCAATTTGCGAGTGGAGTGAGGCACATGGGTTGCAGGTTAATCCATCGAAGACTCAGGTCATTGTTGTTGGCAGCTCTAGGATGACACCCAAGGTAAACTGGTCACAGCTTCCCCAGGTACAATTTAACGGAGCTGCTATTCCAGTCAGCGAAAAGGTTAAGAACCTTGGGGTTTGGATCGACAAACATCTTTCTTGGGGTCCTCAGTTGCAGGACGTAAGTCGCAAAATTTTTGCATCTGGTAAGTCCCTGAGACGATTGCGGAACTTTCTTCCGACTGCCACTAAAACTGCGCTTGCACAATCCCTTTTACTTCCCATCCTTGACTACGCTGATGTCAGTTATCTCGATCTCACTGAGGCACAACTAGATAAACTTGAGCGACTTCAAAACTTTTGCATAAGATTTATATTTGGCCTGCGCAAATATGATCACATTTCTGAATTTCGTACAAAGCTCAATTGGCTTCCCATACGTCTTCGCCGGAATTCACATATCTTGTTTCAGCTCTACAGTATTCTATTCAACCCTAAAACCCCCTCTTATCTTAAAGAACGTTTCAAGTTCCTTCATGACACACATAATAGATATCTTAGGTCATCGGAAAACTTAAGACTAGAGATGCCGATGCATTCCACCAGCTTTTATGACAAGTCATTTACAGTTCAAGCAGTACGGTTATGGAATGCCTTGCCCGAGTCGATAAGGCGTGCTCAATCTTTGTCCACTTTTAAAATTATGGTTAAAAAACACTTCCTCTCTCCTTAAACATCATCATTACATTTAGTTTCCTTGCTCTTGTTTCATGTTTATTATTGTATATATTATATGTAGATAAGTATATGTTTTATGTATGTATGTATTTGTTGTATATGTAAATGGTACACCACTGACTACCTGCATTATTGTCTCTCCTTCTCCCTTGAATCCATCCAAAGGTTGTCTGTAAAAGATCGCTTTTAGCGATAAGACCGCCCATTGTGTCACCCTGTGTAAAATGTCTACATTTATATCTGTTATTTTTTTTTATGGTGTACATAATAAAGAGTATTCTATTCTATTCTATTCTATTCTCGATGATAGAAATCACTCCAGCACAAAATCAAAAGCTGTTTGATTAAATAAGGCTGGAAATCAGTGCTTTTTGAACGTCATCAGCCACATAGCCCCTATAACGTCAACTTTTCAAACAAGTTCAAAAGTCAAAAAGGATATTAAGAAAGAATAAAAATCCAAATGAAACAGCTCAAATGATGAATGACTTAATAATAACCTCAAAAACGAATTGCATCAGTATCATTTATAACTATGTGTCATCATTGAATCAGTAGCATTTATTATCTACATGAACGAAAGTATTCAATAAAGAGATCGCAAACCCCCAGTTCAGTGACATATTTAACGCCACAAGTCACAGGAATAATTGATTAAGTTATTGTAGTCTTCGTAATCAATATTATTATGTCCATAAAGTTGTCAATAATCACAGACAGTAATGCTTTTTGAATGCTTTTTGTGACCGACTTTAAATCAATTAAAATACATTAAGATTGACATTGAAGCTGATGGTGATCATATAAAAATTATACAGCAAACTAAATAAAAAAGTTAAATAAAATAAAATGAGAGTGTAGAAGACTTTTTTCTACACGATAATGAAACAAGAAGATTAAAAGCTTCAGGAAGACAGTTGTTAAGGTACAATTTGAAGACTGTAAATATTTCATTATGTACATACTTAATCATGTTTTTGAATATGCTAATGCAAATACTAGGAACAATCCAATGAAAGACCTTATGAAAATCACTATCACTTTATCACTACAGTCGTATTATAAAACAAAGTCCCCCCGCCGCGTATGTCTGTCTGAACGCGATAAACTCAAAAACTGCCGCACGGATTTTCGTACGGTTTTCATCAATGGACGGAGTGATTCATGAGGAAGGTTTAGGTTTACAATTAATTAAGGTTCTGTGTAAATTGGCTGAAAAATGACGATGATGGTTGAAGATGTCGGATAAAATCATGACGACTGGGAAGTTTACGGGCGTGTGCCGCGTAAACTAATAGAGTTATATGAAAACAATATTACGGAATTACTTTTAATCCCGGAAGTACGTTCCCGTGGGATATTTTGCGACATCCAGGTAGGCGAAGCCGCGGGCAAAAGCTAGTAAATAATAAAGAGCACAAACAATCAATAAATGAGCTTATTGTTACACAAAATAATGCAAACAAAAACCCCAAACAGTACATAAAAAAAATATAATATTTGTTTGTACAGTAAGAAAACATTGCTCTGCTACTTTTTTGTAGCGGTCAAAGAAACTTTCTTTGATGTCCATTACGAAAGAGCTTTCCATTAATTATTCCCTTTGTCCCAGCTTCGGTCAAATCGAGCTTATTCTTAAAGGCCTCGGTACCTGCAGTATTTACTTGAGAATAACTATTTTCGACTAACGTTAATAAATGTTTTAATGTTCATGTTTGGTAAAGGACTAATTTTTTTTTAGGTACTCAAGCGGTTTTAAGATATGATGTAGATATAAGGTACAGTCAAATAATTAAAATATTTAGGTCCGTAAGGTTAATTTTTACTTGCACTTTATTATTTTTCCGACGACGATTGCCGTCTTTTGATTGAAAATAACAGTTTGAAAACGTGACATGCGCCCGCTATGTGGGAAAAGAATTTCTTAAAAATTTTGCCTAGCATTTTCGCTCCTTGAGCAATGGCCGCTCTTTCAAATTGAGTTCCATGTCTAACTTACCGTGGCATTTCAATGCTATCTTCTATTTTAATTTCATGTCAGACATCACCAATCGTGAAAACAATAATTGCAATACAGTTTCAGTTTTCTCAGAAATCTGCTGAATCTGTTATGAATTCCGTGTGTGTTATTTTCATTTTGCTAACGCCTGTCAAAATTCCATTAATGTTTGTGGAAAAGTTGGTTGGTGGTCTCGTGGTTTAACAAACAAATCTGCCGTTGCGTAGAGCACTTTTATCTGACGGGGATTTTGGCTTTGACAACGTATAGGGTAAATGTTTGAACTGAAGCTGTGGAGCATCTAGTAACACCTTTTTTGGTTAACAAATATGGATGTAAAGGTATCGTTGCCAATCTGCACTCAGCAAGCGAGCGAGTGAGTACTGTTTATTTCTCTTTATTAAGAAGAGGGCTAGCTCTGGAGTCATGTGACAATTACTCACCTACAGACCGAAATATTTTTGAGACTATAGTAGGTACCTACTTAAGTGCAGCGTGTATCAGAAATATGTAGTCATATGTATTTAAGGGTGTGAATGGAATCAACAATATTGTAGCGGTATTAAAATCGCCACATGCAAGCTACACGTTACACTGACGTCATACAAAATCCTGCATCGCGCAAGCAGAGTTTACCGCGCAACTAGCATATTAGGTCTTTACCTATGAAATTGCCGTTCTGCAGTACTGGCCATTTCAAATCAAAATAATTTTTGTTTGGCTATGAATTCTAATTTCAAATTAATTTTATTTTAAAAACATGGATTTTTTTTTCTAAAAGTAGTCATTTCTTTATTGATTAGTGTTACATTTTCATCGCATTTCAATCTTTTTCGTCATCATGGATACGTTAAAAATTCGAGTAATTATGGAATATGAGTACCGTCGTGGCAGCAACGCGGCACAAGCGGCACGCAACATCAACGACGTTTACGGAGCTAACTCTACAAACCAACGCACCACCTGTTATTGGTTTGCTCGCTTCCGTTCTGGAAATTTCGACCTGAAAAATGAACCTCGCGGTCGTCCGAAGACTTTGGTCGACAATGACGAATTAAAGGCGATTGTGGAAGCTGATGATACACAATCTACGGCTGAATTAGCAGCAGCTTTCGACGTTAGCGTCAAAACAATATTGGTCCATTTGCGTCAAATTGGCAAGGTAAAAAAGCTTGACAAATGGGTGCCCCACGAACTCAATGATCGCCAGCGCGAAGTACGCGTCGAGACGTGCCTTGCACTGCTCAACAGACACACAAATGAAGGAATTTTGAACCGCATTGTTACCTGCGATGAAAAATGGATTCTGTTTGATAACCGTAAGCGCTCAGCAGGTTGGTTGGATCCTGGTTCAGCACCTAAACAATGCCCTAAACGAAAACTTACCCCTAGAAAAGTGATGGTCACTGTTTGGTGGTCTAGCGCCGGTGTGATTCATCACAGCTTCTTACCAAACGGGGTGAGCATTACTGCAGATGTGTACTGTGAAGAACTGAACACAATGATGGAGAAGCTGGCGCATCTCCAACCAGCATTGGTCAATCGCTCGTCTCCGCTGCTCCTGCACGACAACGCGCGACCTCATACTGCACAGCAGACGGTCTCCAAGTTGCAAGAACTGGGGTTGGAAGCTCTCCGTCATCCGCCCTACTCACCAGACCTTGCGCCTACAGACTACTACTTTTTCCAGAATTTGGATAACTTCTTGGCGGGAAAAAAATTTAATACCCGAGAGGCAGTACAAAATGCCTTTGAAGAATTTGTTGCCTCCCGTCCAGCTGATTTCTTTAAGAAGGGCATCAATAAACTGCCACTGCGATGGCAAAGATGCATTGATTGCATGGGTGATTACTTCGATTAATACAAATAAAAAATTCATGAAAAAAATTCGTTTAAATTTTTTCATACAAAACGGCAATTTCATAGGTAAAGACCTATTATATACTACGTCCCGACATCAATCGTCGGGCAGTTGCCCACGACACCCGTCTGGTCGGAGGATCCTCCGTTTTCTATAGAGCATGAGTGAACTTTACACCCTGTTCCTCATACCTCTATAATATAATGGCGAAAAAAGTATCAGCTGTTCCATACAAAACTTCAATACTCGACCCAAATGTATGGACAGCTAGTAAATTTTATCGCGATTACGATTTTGGTCCCATGGAGAATGTTGTTCAGTTTGATGGTCTGTACGACACCCTTAATAATATACAGAAAGAAACAAAGAAAATACATTTATTTAGCACAGACTACAAAGCACACAACACAACATATACAAGTAAAAAAGAAAAATAAAAAGTGTAAAGTACGTTGTGTGAAATTAGCAGGAAAGTGTGCGTCGCGGCTGCATAAAAAAAAAAGAGAAAATAAAGAAAAGGAAAATGAAATGAATGATGAGTTCAGAAAAATGTTAGACAACTAGTGCCTGACGCTGGTTTTCAAGTGAACCTGAATATGACCACACATTTTGAATACACGCTGTATCTACATAAGTATATACCCTTATTCCTAACAACTCAAAAATTACTTTCTAACCGAATTCACTGAACAGAACTAACACTCGGAAATCCTGAGCAATCCGTCAAACAAATGAAGTGTACAAACCGTACTTGGTACATATCCGTGCCGGTGCGGCGGTGGCCAATTTTTCCGGATTACAGATTTACGATGTATCGGACCGGACTGAACGGCAGCGTCGGGAAAAAATACGCAAATCGACATAAATTGAGCTGAAGTCGGGCTATTTATTAACACGTAAGGAAGGATAGCTATCGTCTGTAGCTAGAAATGGGTTAAAAACAATAAATTTGATACATTTTGCGCTTTTATAATTTCTGACGTGTCGATATTATCTTGGACGTCCACATTACGGCATATAACACAGGGAAGTAAAATGTATGGAAATATATGAAGAAATTTTTAAATTTCCGTCCTCGATAACGTTATAACGTGCAAAGAAAAAAAATAAAGAAAGAAAAAAGAAAAATTTGGACCACGCTCAGAATATACAAAGAGTAAAAATAAAATATAAATAAAAAAGGAGCATTTAAAACGACGTATTCCACGGACGACGGTTTCCACGGTTGTTCGTCGACGTCCACGATAATATCGTCACTTTAGAAATTATAAAAGTACACATTGAGGGTGCTTGGTAACGTGTGTTGAAATTACATGGGCTACCGATTGAACATAAACGAAAATTATCATCATCATCATTATTGGAGATTTAATTGTAAATCGTAAAAAGGGTTCTAATAAATATTATTATAATATAAAATATATTTTCAAGGTACATAGCTTCTGACGTTCATTACAATTTATTCAGTGTCTGTGATTTCTTTTGCTTAATTAGGTGAACTTTTTTCATCTCTCAGAATAAATAAAGCAAGGTGACATTGTGTACTCACGCAATTCTTGTACATATGTAATATCGTCTGTCACTTTTCATTCCAGTCAAAGTCTTTCAAAGTCTCTCAAACTTTCGTAACTCCTATTACATGTCAGCATCAATTTCGATATCACCTGAGATATTACGTTGAAAATATTCAACAGAATGTTCAAGTTCATTCTCATATCAAGTACGTCGATAGATAAGTTTATCGTGTCTCGACTTGAGATATATCTCGTATTATAATAATGTTTCATATGATCTTCTACGATGCTGCTTTCGATAACTGCGTATTATATCTATCAGTTATGACACTTATCGTGAGCTGAATCTTGTAAAGTTAAGAGTAAGATAGGTAGTCACATCACTTAAGTTCTCGTTTGCTAGTATAGATTGTGGTGCTCTAAGCTGGCTTTGAACATTATAAATGCATTCCGTATCACTTTCATGTTTGAAAGATAATCTACAAACTTTGACCTTGAATTTTATTTTATATATTTATTTCTGTTTTTAAAGAGTTTGTTTAATTTAGTTTGTGGTAATCCTCTGCAAGTCCCAATAGATACTTTTTCTTTCTGTCTATCTTTCACGCTGTCGATCGCTCGTTTCTTTGATCTTCATCTATTCTTATACCCATCCACATTCATGCCCATCGTTCACAACTTCACATCCGAACCTCTCATAATTTTATTAAGACGTCTTAAAATCGTCAGACTAAAAATGATTACTTTTGCCAAAAAATATTCATCATCTGCCTAGGCTATTCCCAACTATCTTGGGGTCGATTTACAGTCTAACTGGATGCCGCTGAATACCAGTATTTTACATCGAGCGACTGCCTATCTGACCTCCACAACCCACTTGTTGGGTAACACGATACTCTTGGTAGGACTGGGTGTCAAAGTTTTAGGTTTTTGACTACCCGTAACGACGGTCAAAGATCTACGAATGACAGCCGGGACCAACGGTCTAAGGGTCATTTTCAAATTTATTGTACAGTTACAAAAATGAAACAAAAACGAATACCGTTACAAAAATGAATAACGTAACAAAGAAATAACAAAAACGAAATATTAGGGCTGTTTCACATAAGATCATTAAAACAACGAAATCACTTCTTAATCAATTATTAATAATATAATGAGTCTGTTGAATTAGTCACATAAAATCAGTCTCAAAATAGTGTATTTCTTATGGTCCTTAACATTTATTTAATTACTTATTAAAATATCTAGCCCAGTCAAAATAAACATTTTGTCGAGGAACATAGAGTTGAAAATTAGTAATAACCTTATATAAGTTATTACAAAAGTAATGGTGAAGCGAATTATTTTGTAGCAAAACTTTTATTTTGAAAAGGCTAGTAAAACAAATAAAATAAAACATACTTAGTATCTATATTACACAAGTCACTAGGTAGGGAAAGATAATCAACAGTGGCCTACTACAATAAGTTTTAAACTTTAGAAACTATCGTGTAACATAAAAAATTTGTGAAATGTTCTTTTACTTCTCATACAATTATGTTTTTTTAGAGATTAATAATAATAATGTTAATTATTACATTTTAATAAAAATAAATGATATTAATTATTATTGGCGTAATCAGAATACCTTGACAGACTTTTACAGAACATAGTAGTTACTCGTGAAAATGAGCAACAGACTTTTACTATGCGAAAACTGTGAAATTTTTCGCAGCCCCGATCTTGGGTTTTCATTTTGACCAAATTCACATTTTCTCGCTCTCTCTCTCTTTCTTTCGAATTAGAGAAAGACAGTCGTAAGTATGAACGCTTTTTCGCGTGACGATTTCTGCCAGTATACTCCTACCGCAAGCCGCGTTAAAGTACTTCGTTCCAATTACTTTTTACGTCGCTTAACGGTCAAGAGGATATTTAAAAAATAATACAATGTAAGTATATTTAAAAATATAAAAAATAGTTCCGTATGAATCGGCTTTATCTCATTTTTGTTACATCATTTTTGATAAGCAACAAAAAAACGTAACAAATCGTTACGAAAATGAAATCAACCATGAGATTGAATTACAACCTCTAATGTTTTAAGGTTAGAAATAATCTTATTGGATTTATCCAGCTTCTGTTTCGAAGTTGGTCATAGTTAATCTTAACATTTACGCAAAAATAATAAGAGAGAGACTTACCGTGGTATTTACTGGTGTACAACCAAAATGAATGGTTTTTTGTTGAAAATGCAGTGCACAGGAACAAACACACTTTTCTTGTCGGTGGAACCCTTTGTCAGAATGGCGGACTGACGTTCTATTGTCATCTGACTGGACGGTTTTAAATTTAGAATGTTGATAGTTGATAACGTCAAATATCTACCGATATCGGTGTAACAAAAACGAATAACAAAATTGAATGAAATGGAAGACAGATATTGAAAGGATGTTATTATTATTATGCAATAGGTTATTTATTTATATTTTATATTCTTAACATCACAATTAAAGTCATAAAAATATTGCGTAATGAAAACAAGTAAATATGTGAGGAGTTTCTTTTTTATGAAACTTTTTGTAACGCGCTCGTGCTTAGAGACACAGGGTTAATGTATGGAAATATTATGACACCAAACTAGTTAACACCTTTTTTTTATATAATTACCTATTATTTTGATCTGAAATGTCGAAACCCATCTGGAGAAAATGTTGTTCAAGGAAAATAATACTAATTTGATTGCTTCAATGTGTTATTTCTGGTCAATATTCACGTGGACGTTTTCACACAACAAAATGTACAAAAATTTTGAAAATGACCCCTAACGTGCTCTCCGAGGCACGGAGGGGTCTCAATACGTTACGTAATGGATGGTCACTCATCCATGAACCGACCGCAGCAAGCGTACCTTAACCTTCGATCGATCCATGTGACTGTTTTCATTCAGCCACGAACTCCGCGCATCCGAAACTCTCATGATTTTACTAAGACTTCTTAATATCATCAGTGGTGATTCACCACACTTAAAAAGATTACTTTCGCCACAAAATATTATATTCGATCAATTTGGCCCAACTGACTTTATCCGTGTTTCACATTGGTGGCGGTAGATTTATGGGAAATAGGTATAACAGCCTTAATATCGGCGCGATCCTATCCTAATTCAATACTACTAAGGATACTGATGAAGAAGTTTTAATGAAAGAAAAAGAAAATACGTTTATTTAGCACAGAATACAATCACACAACACAACATATACCTACAAGTAAAAAACAAAAATAAAACAAATATAAAGTGTAAAGTGCGTTGTGACAAATGAGTAGGAAATAGTGTTCCTCGCGGCTGCGCCAAATAAGTCCAGTTTTACTGTAGGTACCTACTATCTCGCCTCGACTGACACGTGGGTCTTGGTCGCAAGAGCTACTGTATAGCCTGGGTTCGATCCCGGAGTCGGACAAAGTGTTATTGGGTTTCCATCTGGAATTTCTCAGTAGCAGCCCGGAGTCTGGATTTGTGCACGATTAATGGCAATAAGCTCGCACCCTATTACATGTGACCAAAACATAACTGGCGAAATATGGGTGTACTATAGGTACACTTCTGCCTAACCTCTCAGAGAATACAGGCGTGATGTTATGTTATGTTACCTACTAACTATCAGACAATCTCAAATATTATCGATTATGATTTTGCAACGTGAACGAAAGTGAAGCAAATAAAAGATAACTCGAAGATAGAGCTGTCATTTTGGAACAAGTAAAACTTCTCGAAAATGTAATCAAGTAATGGAATAATGGCAATCATCCCGATCCTTTCATCGATATAACCGCACACATTCCTACAAAATGGAGTGAATTTAATAAGCGGCCGACTTAACATTATTCAAATAGAGGCGGAAGAAATTCGTAGGCGTTCGTATAAAATTATTCAGCATTGAGATAAGTCGAGGAAAACAAGCGTCTTCTCACACTGTATGTATAGTGAGCATTATTCTGAATATAAAGGAAGTGGGTAGATTTAAAAGATCCTAACAATTCGCTATTAAAGACAATATGTAGATTAATCTTCTATATTTCAGCTTCTATCACTATAATTAATGGAAATAAACAGTTTTGTGACATGGTTCCTCAAATGCCCTTCCAATAAGCCCTTCTTTTGGACACGGTGGTTTCATTATCATTCAGCCAGAAGACGTCCACTGCTGGACATAGGCCTCCCCTAAATGTCGCCACTACGAGCAGTTCTGTGCTGATGTAATGGTTAAAACAGACAAATTATCTCTTCGACCTCATTTGTATTTCCTGTTGCAAAATGCTAAAGAAATTCACAGAAGTTCATTCAGCACGAACCGCACACAAATTGTGGTCTCTCAGACTGGCGCGTCTGAGTTCTTCCTAACAACCACTTTAAGTGAATATCTTGAGAGTACTGAGACGATTGCCGTTTAAAAGCGAAAGCGCCGAGCGATGGAAAATGACAGTACCTATACCTACTCTATATATATACTCTATATGTATAGGCACAGAATGAAACAGAAGGTCGGTAGCCAACAACGAATGAAAACGGCCGCACGCACACATAGACGCGTACGTACACGGATCTCAAACTATCTCAAACAAATGACAGTCGCGAGTGCGCTTAAACCCTCTGTACGTGAAGCGTGTCAATGTGTGCGTGAATTTCCGCTCGTTTTATGAAGCCGACTCTCTGTACCTACCTATTTTGTGCCTCTGGTATATGTAGACTATCTTACACTCGCGGATTTTGGTAGTGTTTCCTCAATTTACTTGAAGTATGCCTACTTAAATTTTGCTGTCGTGTGTGCTACAATAATACAAGAACAGTGTTAGGGAGAAAGGAATGGTAATTGTTTATAAGCGACGCGAGAGTGGTTAAGTAGCTGTGCCTAGAGGCATCGTTATTTATATGAAATGAGCAAGACTAATATAGTGAAGAAACAAATTAAGTTGTCTCTAAAAGTTGTGAAAATAATTTATTCTGCCTATTCTTCACTTTTATAACCGTTATATAATGAACAGAATAATAAAATAGGAATATAAGTTAGTTGTAAGGCACTATTTTTAACCAATCATATTTTCGTTGCTTTAATATTATCAAATAATACCATAATTATTAATTATATATCTATACATAGTATAAATTAAAATCACGTTTCGTGTCTGTCGCTGTGACCGCGTTGTTCTTCTCAATTTCGCAACGAATTTTGATGCGGTATTTACCATCATTCAGAGAATTTATTCTGGAAAGTTTATGTGTATACATTTTAATATTAAACTTACGTATCATTCATTTGCGAGAAGCTTGACATAATTCAAAAAGAGTAATTTTTGGATATGATGATTTTAAAAGTACAAAAGTAGTGGAAAGAGTGCGACGATTCATAAACTCACATCTTTTTAGTTCCTTAATTTTTAGGCTTTAGCTTAACGTCGTTTGTGTAGCAAAACGAATACTTTGCTGCGTTCACCTATATAAGGTCTATCTATTCATACACGAAATCTCTTAAGGGGTAATTGTATTCATCATTACAAACAACTTTTACTATTGGACCAAGCCGAAAATCTCGAAAAAAAAATCAGATGCTCCCTACATTTATGTGCGCAGAACTCGTCAAAATGTATGGAACAGCAGATTTTTGTTTTGCGATTTCACGTTAATAATGAGTACAATGACCCCTTCAGATAATTCGTGTATGAATAAATACACCTTATACACTTAACTCAAAATTGCTGATTTTTTTGTTATGTCACCCTTGTTGCCAATGAGCGATATACTTATATGTAAGCAAATCTCGATATTTTGTCAAGTCGTAAAAACCTTGCGAAGTACGGACGGGTCGCTAGTATGTAATACAACTTTTATCGAATTGTAACCCAAACCGTTTTGCCAACAAACTCACCATAAAACCATCGGTCTATTTACAAAACTGACAAAAAGCTCTACCCCTCAAAATCAATAAGTGTTCGATGCATAAAACATGGGGGAACTAAAACCGAAGGTAACTCTCCAAGACAAGAGTTGATCTTACCGTATTTGAACGAATAAAACAATGGATTGAAGGGAGTTGAGTGGAATCCACACTGACTTTGGGTTTGGGTGAATAAAGACCGTCTTGTGTAGGTACGTAGCGGGTTTTGAATTTGTATTTTCATGGAGTTTATTTGATACTTTAAGATGTCATATCTAGAAACTTGGAAACAGGCTTAAATTTCATTTAAGTATTTCATTACTAACTGACAGTAATAATAATTTTGATTTAAACATTGAGTGGCAAATTATATTTATTTAGTTAAGTAGGATTATGCAAACACTTTCACAAGAGAATAACGTTTTTTTTAAACTAGACGGATATGGATATAAATAAAAGTGTTTTTTTTTTAATTTGTTTAGTAAATAAGTTCATTCGTTTTAAAGTTATTACTTAACATTTCTCCTGAAAGAACTAAGAGCTATATGAGAGCTCTCAGGACAAAGCTTTCTATGGAGAAAATGACTTGAAAGAGGCTGTATTTCGTATTAATAACATTGAATACAAAAGCGTAAATTGACAAAAATATCTAGAAAACGTTTGCATATCTTCCATTTATCATCTTTTTAACTACAAATATAAGAATTTATACTTATAAGTTAAACTATTTCAACAACTTCCTCAATATTACAAACAACAACTTTGTACAATATTTATTTCTGGTCCATAGTTTGAACATACAAATCATAAACGGACAGACAGATGACATAAAAGAAAATAATTAAGTCTGAATAGTTCTTTGATGTTCGATGTTCAGTAGACTGCGAAACTTATAGAAGTGATGCAAAGGAAAAGATTCAAAGAAGCCTGCTCATTGGTTTTAATTTCTTGTGTAAATTATTAAATGGTCTGTAGTCTTTGAGCTGTGTGACTGTATTTTTATGTTCGATATTTCTCCAGCGTAGTGGTGGCTCAGTGGTAACGGACTTACGAGTTGTAGGTCGTGGGTTCGAACCCTGGCAGGCGCTTTACTTTGTGTAATTTATTTCTTCACTACTGCTCTCAACACGGTGAAGGAAAACATAGTCAGGAAACTGGCATGTCCAAGAACCAAAAACTCAAAGACATGTGACATCTACCAATCCGCCCTGGGCCCGCGTAGTAGATTACGGCCAACTCCCTCTCACAGAAAGGAGGCCTGGGTCCTAGCAGTCAGAACGTTATTGGCTGATTATTTCTCCAATTTATTAAAATACTCCATAATTTTCTTCATGAAGTTGGCTGAAATATATTTATACCATAAAATATCAAATCCTTAGGGCCTAAACTATGGTAGTAATCCTTTACATAAGCACTTCAGCTTATGTCAGTCCCATACGATTTTGACTATTCCATCATGGTTATCGGAAAGCACGTTAAGCCCGGCCGTAAAGACGTTGGTACCGGCTGTCATTCGTGGATCATTGACGGTCGTTACGGGTCATCAGAAGCCCGAAAGTCTGACAACTAGTCACAACTCAGTCAGACAAAATATTGACCTAATTTAAGAAAACATTTTTACATTCTGCAGTATAATTCCTGCAATTAGATACTTTTTGTTGTCATTTCGATTAAATTCTTTTTACGAGTCATTCGGTCAGCTTTTTTACTTTTTCGTGTTTTTTTGGATTATTCAAAAATTGACAATTGTTCTGAACATTGTCAAGAAGAAAAAATTTAACGCATTCTGTCATTGGAATTCCCACTGAATGGATATTTTTTCAATAATATTGAATCTTTCTTTGAAAGTGAATTTCAAATTTTTAACCACGATATGTGAGTAGTCAGCGGATACAATCGACTGTACGTTCCCTGGAATTTCTCGTCACTTTTTTCTTTGGTGAGTAATCCCTTTATAGGTTCCGTATTCTTGTTACTTGTGCCTTATTCTTTGATCTAAGAAGATTTCCTTTTTCTTAGATTGTTTGAAAGGCCATATTTTTGGCCTTACCCTGCCATTTATTGTTCGCCTGTCTTCTTCCTTCGTCTGCCGGCTGCCGAAGTCCGAGCGAGCTTGCGGAGACAAGCGCAGGATCGTTGCCGAGCAAGGTCGACGACACAGGTCCAGTACCTTGGACATCAGGTGCTAAATAAGTCATCTGTGTGGCGCAATAACGCCCAACCATCAATATAATAGAAGTGTTCTGTGTTATACCGACGTGTGACATTTTATTTTTAAGGTGCTTTCCTAAATTCTCAATATCAGATCTTGTTCTCTTTAAAATTTATCTTAACGAAATTATGTAAAGAAAACCTTAATCTTGAGCTTATTTGTGTTAAACAATTTATAGAGCGGCACGAATTTCGTACGATTGCAATCGAATTTAAATTCGTCAGAATACTTAAATTCCTAAATATTTGGAAACATCCATAAGTTTTTTCTCCGAAAATCTTGTTGTGATATTTTTTTTGGTAGCCTTTTACAATTTCCAACGACTGAATATTAATATTTTTTTTGACTTGTTATTTCTTCTTTATTTCGGATGGTTTTATTAATAATAAATTTTACGTGTATTCGCTGCGTGAGTTTGATTTTTAGCTACCTCATGCCGGGGTTCGAGTCCCCGGCGTGTTAGCAGCCAGCTCTACGCTGCAATTCATATACCATTAATTCATCAAATCAGCGAATACCTAACCTAAGTGCATTATCATAATATTATCTCAAATACAAGCTAAATTGAAGTAGTTGAACACAACAAGGAACCACTTCGGATCGTTTTCCTCAACTACAAAACGAGAATAGTCCGCAAGAGCAAAACCCAAACCAAAACGCGTCTTCTAGGTCACTTGGGTGCAACAGAGACGAAAACAGCAAACCATAAATGCAAGACAGAGAAAGGACATACCCTAACGACTCCTCATATTGACATCCTGGATGTTTGTATTTATAGTTTCTGTGAATTGCTGCCGATTGTCCCAAAGGTATTCATTCTCAATTCTTGGAACATTAATACTACGAATTTCGCCAGTAAATGTATCCACTAAACTAAGATACAGGAATGTCATTCACCTGATCAATATACTAAATATTTATATATTTAGTAACAGCTTCTGCCCGCGGCTTCGCCCGCGTGGATGTCGGAAATTATCCCACGGGAACGTGCTACCGGGATAAATCGTATCCTATCATCCAAATCCATTCAGCCGTTAAAACGTGAATAGGTAAAAGACAGAGATACAATAAATGCAAAAACTCTTTTTAAAATTTTGATTAAACAGATTTTATGATTCTAAATGTCTAACTTAAAAATATCATCATTAATTTGAAATGCATTGAATTTGAAATACTCAGCGCCGCCATTGACAACGTATTACCTACATATTTAGCCAGTTATTTTATATCTTCAAATTGTAATAACTTTTAAGCGGGTGTACTGATTTAAATTAAGTAAATACTAAAATAAATAATACCTCCATATACGGGTTCTGACTATATTTCCAATTCCTTAAATCTCTTAAAAAGAGATAAACATTAATTTTAATAATCATGTGAATTTAAACTCAAAACATTTATTTCAATTAAACAATTTACAGGCACTTTTGAACTGTCAAAGAGTCGGTCAGTTATTCACAAAGTTAAAACTAGTTGCCCATTCCAAAACGTAGATCTCTATGGAGAAGAACGGGCAAGAAACTCCAAGAACACTCTTTTAAATCAAGATATTACGAAAATCCTGGATACATCATTCTTGTTCCATCTATTCTGTATCTATTTATACACGAAATATTTTAAGAGATATGCCTATAGCTGGTACAGAAACTAAAGACACGAAAAAAAAAAAATATTTTACGTAATTATTATAATTTTAAAACTGCTTGAGATATTTTGCATAAATCTTTTACTCCCTATACTATGAATGACCGATTTTTTCGAGCGTACATAATGTTTTCATATATAGGCATGTTGACAAGGTACCGTCATAATGTAATATTTATTTTTAAATGGGAACTATTTAAAAAAATTAACATCATGGCGGTTACGGTTAGAGATTTGCGTCTGCCGAGGTTGTAGATGGCTCTGACAGCCCTCTTTTGCAGACTAAAGATAGAATCAAAATCTGTAGCCCATTCCCACAACAAAATACCGTAAAACATGATGCTATGAAAGTAACTAAAATAGACCAGTCTCGCGGTATCCACGTCTGTTAATTGACGGATTTTTCGAACAGCGTAAACGGCTAAACTTAGCCGCCCGGCAAGTGATGTTAAGAGAAGACCCCACTGTAGCTTTGAGTCAAGGCTGATCCCCAGGAAAACTGCCTTTTCGACAAATTCTAGGATCTCCTTATTCAATATAACGTGATATTTACTACTTCTAACATTCGATACCGCGAATCTTACGCATTTAGTTTTCTTCTCATTTAATACCAAATTATTTACAGTAAATCAATTATGAACCTTAAGCATAGCGCAATTTACATCGTCAAGCTCCTGTGCATGTCTGTTTATTTTAAAATTCAGTGATGTGTCATCAGCAAATAACACCATTTGTGGTCGATTTTTCAGTAAGTGAGGTAAATCATTTATGTGTACTAAAAAGAGGAACGGACCCAATATTGAGCCCTGTGGTACACCCATTTTGACTTTTAAACCCAATTAATTCACAATGTTTAGTTGACCTTGCTGCAGTCTATCATTCAAAAATGATTTTACTAAGCTAAGCGCAAGTTTACCCAGTCCGTAATGCTCAAGT
Source organism: Dryobotodes eremita (assembly GCA_917490735.1). Taxonomy (NCBI): domain Eukaryota; kingdom Metazoa; phylum Arthropoda; class Insecta; order Lepidoptera; family Noctuidae; genus Dryobotodes; species Dryobotodes eremita. The sequence goes on from OU823244.1 coordinate 22,334,979, forward strand.
TTCAAGAGCAGTGTTTCATGATTCACATAATCAAATGCCTTGGATAGGTCACAAAAGATACCTATTGCATCTTGTGCCTCTTTTCATCCGTCAAGGATGTATTTTAACAAGGTGATACCCGGCGTCCGTTGTATAACGTCCTTTGATGAAACCAGACTGTTGATCGTGTAGGATGTTATTACGATTAAAATGATTGAGCGTTTGACTTCACATTACGTTTTCAAACACGTTGCTGAAAACCAGCAAAACCGATACGGGTCTTTAAATATTAGTGTCTTTACTGTCCCCAGATTTGAAAATTGAAATAACTTTACTGTACTTCAAAAATGCAGGAATACCCCTTGATCTACACACAAATTAAATATTAATGCTAAATAGTGTGCAATTGTCTCAATAAAAGATTGAAAAACTTTAGTAGACGTGCCCCACAGATCTTCGGTAATTTTGACCTTATGTTGCTTAAATGCCTTTACAACGGTCACAGGGCTTATATGTTTAAATTTAAATTCCATAAGACAGGCTGATAAATTCACTCTTAATAAATCAATAGAAAGTGAGGACGAAGAATTTAAAGTTTCTGTAGTTTTAATTGGAATATTGATAAAGAAAGTTGTAAATTCCTGAGCAACATCGATGTTATCGCTAATGAGACCGCGGGAAGTGTCCAGTGTGTAATCAGTATTGTCTTTTGTTCCTGTTCGTTTAATTGTTAATAATTTTCCAAACTGTCTGTATTTTATCGTGTGAATGAAGCATTAGCTGCTTTACAGAATTTTAAAATCAGCTCCTATTAGAGACCCTTTTGAAGGATGATTTTACAAAAACGCTGCAACAAATATTTTTTTATTTCTAAAAAAATTGTTTTGGTAAAAAGCATTAATTTTATTTTTCATATCCCTAACTTAATAAATTCTAAGTTTCTCATACAAACTTTCATCCCCTTTTATGATTATTTTTGATACAAAAAGCAACCTATGTTCTCCCCCAAAATGGCATCTATCTCCAGCCCAAATTTTATCGAAATCCGTTCAGTGGTTTAGGCGTGAAAAGGTAACATACAGACAGACCTACAGACAGACAGACAGATAGATAGACAGACAGTTACTCTAGAATTTATAAAATTATATTATAGTGAGTATGGATGTTGATTAGGTGACTGACATTCCTATATAATAGTTAGGTTATTTATGTTAGTTTTAGAAATGAGGTTATGATTTGTGACCTCTCATAAACTTTAAGTAACTCTTTGTTTATATATACATTTCTTAGAAAGTTTTTTTTATTTTTATTAATCACTGTCTATGTATCAGTAATGTCAAAAATCAAAATCAAAATATTTTATTTCACATAAGCCAACATGGGCACTTATGAAACGTCAGAAGCTAGGTGCACGGTTCCAATTGGTTGCTTCCTATGGAGAAGAGCCGGCAAGAAACTCCACGGTTGCTCTTTTAAAAATAAGGGGCTTTTACAATGTTTCAAATTACAGTGTTGATAATGGGAGGACAGTGTGTATATGTACCCATATGCCACATTTCAGTAGGATCTTCATTGATGTGGAAGCAACCTGGAATTTCATTACAATGTTATTAGTTTCACAAGTGGATTGTTAATCATTAATAACTAAAGACGGCTCACGGGTTGTTCTATAATTCTGGTAAGTTATTTACATACAGTCATTGGCCTTTGAAGCTGTAATCACTATGAAAACTTATGTAGTTTTTGGTAGGGGTATTGTGCACCCAGCAAGGGTTTTCTTTTTTAACTTTGCCCGACGCTAGGAATTTTGCCACTGTTAATATCTAACTGCCTCGTTGGTTTTGTGGTCGTTAGTGCTACTGCTAAGCATGAGGTTCTGGGTTCAGTTGCCGGGTCGGGCAAAGTGTTATTGGGTTTTTCCATCAGGTTTTTCTCAGTAGCAGCCCGGAGTCTGGAGTTGTGCCTGGTTGATGGCAATAGGCTCGCCCCCTATCACATGGGACTTAAACATAACTGGCGAAATGTAGGTGTACTATAAGGTACACCTCTGCTAAACCCTTCAGGAAATATAGGCGTAATGCTGTGTCATGTTATTTTAATATCTATATAGCACTGGGGGACTGCTGTTATTTTGTATCTTTGAAGTCAAATCTGTTGTTCTATCAAATGTTTAATTTTAAATGAAAATGCCCATCTTTTCGTATTACTCTGCCCAACAAAGTATCGAATATTGTTTGTTACCACTTGTATAACAGAGACTCACGGACCATTGGCTGGTAATACTTGTCACCCATTGAGCCGTCAAATTATTAAATAAGTTAATAAAACACTTGTCAAGTTGATATTATCACCATCAATCACTATGAACCCCATCACACCGCTAAGTATACCATTAAAATAAAAATCATCCCTTTAACACAATAAAAAAATCATCTTGATAAACTTACAACGTTATTTAATAATATTAATGGCTAAACAAGTGAAGTAACTCTAACAATTAGATCCTCCGTCACGGGAACAATCAAGGAATTATCTTTCTTATTGACTAGGCAGTAAAGTGTACTATAGCTTTCTTTTGAGAGTTTCATTGAGATCGTATCAAACAATTGACCCCTATATGGCGTCAATTGGAACTCGCGTTTTTGGTACAAACGTTAGGGTACATCTTAATGATACATTAATTAAAATAGACCTCAAATTGATGATGTCTCTTTGATCTACAGCCGCAAGTGCTGAGTCAAGATTGTATTATGTCGGTAGGTACCTATTTCAATTAAATTGACAAAAGTAAAGATACGTGCACACAACAGTACACGTCACTAATTGATCAGTCACGTCATCGTTAGCGATGTAATGTACCTAATGTGGTGTAGTTGAAATAGATGGTCAGTTTCGTATGCAACAACATACGTTTCAACGTGCTGGTGACGCGTTATTGACTGAGATGGGCTGCTCCCAACGACGTAACTGACGTGTAGGGCCGATATCCTACGACTTCTGCTAAACTAAACAACTTTACCTGGTTACATTTGCGTGCACATAATTTGTCAAACTGTATGGAATGCCTGTTTTTTTGCGCTGTTTTGATATGGTCCCATGGTAAAAGTTGTCTATAAATGAGTAGATACAGTAACGCCTTTTCAGGTTTAGGACTCCTACAAGCAGATGCGATACGCGACGTAAATCGCGCGCAAAACAAAGGCTTCGCTCGTCGCGTGACGAGTGGCGCCTTTGTGTCACGCTGTCGCTTCGCCCCTGCCTGCGGGAGTCTTTAGCGTAAACAAAAACTACGAACGTGTTTTTTGACGTGACTGATCGGTGACTTCACGGTGACGTGACTGATGCGTGTGCATGAACCTTAAGTGCCATATTTAGATGAGCTAATTGCTCTGTCGTGGTTACTGACGCAGTTAGTGGAGTCATCAATATGATTTATTGATAATCTAATGTTCGGTTTATGGGCTTGTTAGATCAGCTATCTCAAATGTATTAGCATTACTTGTAATTAGGCTGAAATTATTAGTGAACTGCCGGTTTGTATGCAACCATGTTGGCTTTGTATGAGGGGTTGTTTCGTGTTATGTTTATCTATTTATGTAGTAAACAGATTATACCTACTTACCTATTTATAGTAATTATACTGTGTCTAATGTCGGGTACAGATTGGTGAAAAGTAAAATGAAATGTAACACAACACATGTGTGTTACATTTCATTTTACGTTACACCAATGTGTACCCAGCATAATGTCATCCGTGGACAATGAATACAGCATATATTTTATAACCCTAAAAATATTATTAGTGAGACAAAAACAATTGGTAGCTACTGAATAAATAAAATAGCCAGCATTATTTATTATTCTAAAATAGCTTTAAAAATGTAAATGGGTTTTGAAAAAAAGAATATTTTATAACCCCAAATGGATTATGAAATATTCTTTTTTAGAAAAACGAAAGGGTGCAAAAGAAAGGGCCACGTAAATATAATACGGCAATCCATCACTTTTATTGTACTCAACAGAATAACCTTTTGCCTAATTAGTATTTCCTGCATACAGAAAATATAGGTAAACGGTATTTATTATTCAAAGCATATCTATATTTTCCATCAACAATTCTTTTAAATAAAAAAGGTACCTATTTTGAATGAATTAACCTAAGTATTCAAAATTTCTAGTGTTAGTTTACCGGCTTTCATAGCCTTGGTCTACGGCACTGATAAATTAATCAGGAAAATCCTAGCTTCCACATTGATTAATTTAGATGTGCCGTGCTTCAACGAGGCTATGAATGCGTGGAGACTCGCTTTCCCGAATTCAGATCCACCCGACTATCCATCTTCCCAAAGACGGTGGGTTGAGCCGCTCTGCAGAATAGTACAGAACATTTACTTGACACGTCTACTATTACTGCGGAGCGTGCGCGGCTGTTGGCTGTGGGTAAGTGTGAGTCGGGTCTTTGGCTTCATGCACTGCCATCGTCGAACATAGGCACTTTGTCCGACGATACTACTTTCCGGCTCGCTACTTCCCTGCGACTAAGAGCTCCTTGTTGTTTTCCTCATCGCTGTCACTGTGGCGAAATTGACAACAGCCTCGGACACGACGGCCTGTCTTGTAGCTGAAGTGCGGGTCGCTTAGCGCTTCACACGAACATTAATGACATCATCCGACGAGCTATTGTCACTGTCAGCGTTCCAGCTGTATTAGAACCCAATGGCTTGGCACGCGAGGATGGTGAGAGACCAGATGGCATGTCTTTATTTCCATGGAAGGTGGGTAAGCCTTAAGTGTGGGTCGCAACGTGTGCCAATACTCTTGCGTCATCCCATCTTCCTGGCTAGGCGCGAGGTGCTGTGCTGCCGATGCTACTGCAGCTGCGAAGAACCTCAAGCGGCGAAAGTATAATAAACTTATCGGTAATGATATTATCGAGCCGTTTGGGGTTGAAACCCTCGGGCCATGGGGTCCGAGTGCTCAAGGTTTGTTTAACGAAATCTCCAAATGGCTGGTTGACACTTCCCGTGACCCAAAGGCTGGTTTTTACCTTGGCCAGAGGCTAAGGTTTGTCATACAACGTGGCGATGCTGCCAGTCTCTTGGGTACATTACCAGTCGACAGCGATGCGGAGGAATATTAAGACGCCATTTTTTAGTTTCTTAATAGTTTTATATAAGTTAGGTTATTATATTTTTATTTTTATTGTATGTTAGTTAATTAAGTAAAAGAATTTTATCCAGTGTATATTTTTTTATCCTCTTTAAGTAGTCAAATTAATTAACAAATAAGTTGTAAAAAGCGTCTCTTATTTTTTTTTCAAATTACCTTTTCTAATAATTTTGAGATCAGTAATTATGGCAACATTTTTTTATAATTTGTTTAACCTAAATTATGTAACCTCTAACATCTGCGGTTTTTATCATGCCTTCGTGTAATTTAATAATTTTTATGAATTTTAAAAGCGGCGGGGAGTCATGAGTTAAGTAAAGAATGATATCATTACATTTCACGAACCGGATAAAACAAACGATCATTCGTCCACATTAGCACTGGATCGAAAAAGCTGGAAATCATGGGAGAACCCTTTGAATAGCAGTGGGATCATGTAGGCTAACAGTGACAGCAACAGTAACACTACACTTCAAAACAAAGTTATCTAAATAATTTTGAAACTTCTCTTATTCGAATTTTCAAAGCGTTGATGTTAAAGGCAGACAATATGGTATTTTTACTGCCTAACTATGCAATACCACAAACAAATTAAATTCAACAATTAATGTATTCCCGACCACAATATCTTAAGTATTGCCAACTAACCCTTCAACTGCAAACACCATTAAATAATAATAATAATTAACCGCTAACATAATAAATGTTAATAACCATAAACATAATCCTATCCGATTCGAGGAGGAAATTACATTCCGATACTATCTTGTGGGTCTCTCATTTATTATCTGAATTACCCCTAATTCTGAATTAGGCGTAGTATCGGTTTGATTATGACAATGAAGTGATTTTCATAACGTAATGGTTATTGTTATTGCTTTGTTATGTCAATGTATTAATATTGAGGACGTTTTGCGGTTGAAGTTTTGTTCAATTGTTGAATTTGTGTAGCTAATGATTTTTGGTGTTGAGTTACTCATAAGGAAAATAAAAAGTTCCTTTCAATGATAAATGATAAATGATTTTATTTCTGTAAATATAAATATTAGTAAGTAAAAAATTTAGTAAGTAATAGATTACGAATAGTAAATGTATCCTTATTAATTGAAAATAGATATTAAAAATATTAGACGTGCATTAATTTTGGCGTGATTTGTCCCTCGTGCATAAACCTATCCAACAAAGATTTTTACTGCTATGCCAATGAACGCACCGTATGCGTGCATATGATTTTATAAAAAAAAAAACATGATGAAACAATGGAAAAGAATGATAAAATTAAGAATATTGATTACCTTTATCTCTCAATTTACAAATATATAATGAACATTTTATAAAACTCAAGATATTTCAAAATCAAAATAGACTTTCTCAGCACCAACCGGTTTTTCAATATCTAAACAAGAGACAGTACGATGCAAAAAGCATCAGTGTTTCCACAATTAAAAATTGATTCTAACTGTGAATGTCGCCAAATATTTAAATAAATTTCTACCGTTTTAACGTATAGACTTCTAGAGACTAGGCTGGCGTTCTACTGATAGCTTTCGATTGGAACCCTAATATTCCTAATATGGAGTTCTAATATTGGGTGCCAAAAATTTATTCCTAAGTAGGCCCAAGATTTTTGGATGGCAGTTGATAGTTTGAGCCACAATCCTTATTTTAAGGTTATTCAATCCATTTTGATAAGATTTTATATAACACAACGTCACGCCCGTCATCCTCGAAGGGCTAGGCAGATGTGTACATTTAATAAACCTACATTTAATAAACCTTCATTTATTATCTTAAATCATATTATCATGAAAATTACTCGCTAACTAGTAACTATGGCGTTAGTTACGCCATAATTTTACTAACATAATCAAAACCGACCATAAAATCCCATACATAAACCCAAATCATTTATTATCAAAAATCGATATTCAGCTACTAAACAAATTATCGACGAGACCATAAATACACACAACTCCGTGGGAGGGCGCCACTGAAAGTAATTATAAATTATAATAATATGAACGCGTTTGATGTGACGAAAACAGATGGTGACGTGAGGTGGCAACTGATAAAGGTAAACTGTCACGGCTGACTGAAGTTATAAAATGTATTAATTCATTATTGTTTCTATTGTAATAATGTGCATTATGTTAGCGTTAAGTGATGTAATTAAAAAGTTTCATTTAATTATTTTCGAATGTGATTTTTTCAAAGGTCATCTTCTAAATTTGCTGTGGTTTTTGAAAATCAAATTATGATTAATATTATTACTTTATACCACACAATGCCTCAAAACGGTAAAGAAAAACATCGTGAGATCATGCGACATCTACCAACCCACACTGGGCCCGCGTGGTAGGTTACAGCCCACTCCCTCTCGAAGAGAGGAGGCCTGTTTCCCAGCAGTGGGTACATTATAGGCTGATTATGTTATACCACACAATGAATCAAGAGATAGCTTGTTTGAATTATTAACTAATTAAAGTCTTGAGCACCTTTTCTGAAGCGCCTCGTTCATAATAATTAATAATACGAAGATTAATCCAGAAAAGAGTACAAGGTGTTATGCCCCAGCACGTTTTATCTCGACTTACTTATACTTTGAAATATCCTCGCTAGAGTAACCTAAAAGCTGCTTAAAGCTGGTTCACGTCGAATTAATTTCTCGCTTCATTACTATAGTGGTCGCGTTTTAGCATGCAATGACGGTCATTGACCCACCTACATTTTCTAGCATTTTTTATTTCAAACACTGAATTAATATCCATCGTGATCCTCAACCTGTTCCAATAACAAAAAAACATAATGTCGGAAATGCGTTAAATCAATCGTTTGACGTTAACTAATCGGGACGCCAGCGCCCTCAGGCGGTGCTCGACAGAGTCTACAACTTAACGCTCGACCAGAGTTAAAAGAGAGTTGGTCGGTTGCGGTCAAGTAGTGAACACATTTAGAAACTGTCGCGCGTTCTGTATAGTTGTGTCGTGTAACTACAGTGTGTGATTCGCTAGTGTGATTAATTTGTTCGTAAATTATAAAATTTGATTTGAACTGCAAACGGTTTTTCTATTGCGCAATTACCAACACTTCCCTTAGGCCTACAGTAGTTAAAATATGGCTGATGATACCTACTACGCTTTGGAATGGGCAATTAGCTTCATCTTTCTGACTGACCAACCCCTTGACAATTCAAAAGTGCCTGTAATTGGTTTATTAGAAATAAATGCTTTGAGTTTGAGTTTGATAACGAGAGAACGTCACATATATAATTTATTGTTTGGGTTACTATAGAAAGAAATTAGGGAAAGGGCAATGACCGCTACTACCATGCTAAAACGCAACAACTATAATTATAAAACAGCGGGGTAATTACGTATCACACTAACAGTAGGAATAGGTTTCATCTTGACAGTTCAACAACATTCATTGGGTTATTTACGTTGTTGAGCGGACAATTTTTTTGAACAAATGAAGCAATGGATTAGCAATAGGCTTCAAAATGATTCAGATTGTGATAGATAGTGTGTTAAGTAATTAGGGTGCAGGTTCACACACAAGACAAACCACCTCAAATACCTACTTTAAGAAATAACACGAGATGTATCGTCGATGCTCATTATTATACAGAGATATTGATTTCGCTGTCATCGTAACCCCAATACCACAATATTGTAACCTTATATTATTATCAGCGATGAAAGGGTTACAATTAGGGTCGGTCTTAATTATTGGTAACGTCAAATACTTTGTTCATCTTGATCTACAAATGAAGGTGAATTGGGTTCTCAAACAACACTATTAAATGGATTTGTTTTTTATTTTTATTATTTGTTATTTGAAAAGACCGTATTAAGGGGGAAGCGACAGGTTGCCCTCGAAATTCAAGTTTTTTGCAATTTCCAGGTCAGCCTCAGGTTGTATGTTGAACAAAATATGATTCGCGACCGTAACAAGTATGTATTTACAGAATTATAATCATTAAAATCACCAATACAACCTTCTCAGTGCATATAATCCTATCGATTGATATTTTATGAAATTGTCATTACCGTGTCATTGTCGTAAGAAAATTTGAATTTCGCGGGCAACCTGGCGCTTCCCTCTTAAAATAATTATTAAGGGTAGAAAATGTAATTGGCTTTCTTAAAAATAATTATTTTCAACTAAGGGCCCGATTCCATTCCGAATCCACATCGAAACGTCTCTTCTCAAAGTTGTAAAGGAGTCATCCAGCTCGAAGACTCAACTTTGAGAGAGAAGCCGAAAAAAGGATTCAGTTGGGTTGGGCAGCATTTTAAAAACTTTGTCAAGTCATCTCTTCGCCTATCCCGTTATGTTAGAAGACTAAAGTCTAAGACTAAGACTAAGACTAAGTCCTGCTGTGCTATTGCGCAAGGCTGTATCCTTATAGAATAGCACAGATTGCTCGTTATGACATACGGTGCCCTAACGTGGACACTGACAGTAGCGCTGGTACACAAATTTAAAATATAATATATATTCAATGTTACAGAATTTAATAAAATGCTAAATGAGTACTGCATTATTTTATTCAATCAATTTAATCCATTCTTAATATAGCTTTAAATAAATAAGTGGCATGTGGCTGTGTTTTGTCACTTCTATATTTTGTCATTATATTTCAAGATTTGATACTCTCTGTTTAACAAAAATCATTGAGAAAGGGACTTTTATGTTGCCATATAAAAAATCTAGGGCGATTATTTTATAATTCACTTACCTTTTTTGTATTCCCTCAGTGCTAAGTGAATTATAAAATAAATGTCTAGAAATAAAGTTTAGCAATAAATTCTCAATCTTAGACTAAAACAACTCGACATAAAATTAAAGTCCAAAAAATTCCCACAAGAACTATCAAAGTGGAAATTTTTCATGAAAAGGGTCCATTAAGTGAAGAAATTCCTCGGATTCTGTAAATCGGTGCAGAATTTTCGCAATCAAAATATTTTTCAACGCCACCGCACATCGCTTAAAGAATGCCGCGGGCGACAGCGAATGATTTATTTTAATCGATTGTTTACCGCGGGATATCAGTTGGCTAAATCGTTTTATGTGACGTAATAAAATTGATATTAAGTGAGTAATGTATGTTAGGTGTGGTTTTGCATTTATGTGCATTGTTATTGTTACGGTCGACTTCGTTTGTGAGGTCAGCAGAAGTGTTTATGGTGACGTAAATAACTTCGTGCAGTTCAGGATTAATTGCAGGAGTTTAGTTTAACCAACACGTTTTTAGGTCAAGAAGCTTGGTTAGAATATGTCATTGATACCAGACCTCCCTGCTGTTTTGACGTTAACTGTTGAATCGGAGACCTTCCTAATAGACTTCCAAAAATAACTGCGCATCTCTTGCGTCATCCATATTACATTTCATAATAATACGACCACATCGTCAACTTAAAATGATTATCCAGCTCATTCTAGTAACTATTATGTACGTCCAAACCAGCACCCTAATTACGTAACACCCTATCACAACCTGAATCATTTTGAAGCCTATTGCTAATCCATTGCTTCATATATTGGAAAAAATTGTCTGCTCAACAACGTAAATAACGCAATGAATATTGTTGAACTGTCAAAATGAAACCCATTCCTACTGTTAGGGTGTTAAGTAATTATCCCGCCGCGGTGCTCTGACTAAAATTTAAATTAAAAATAGTATCCTTTACTTACCACGGTTCCTAACCTGGGGGTAATTACCCCTGCGTGGGTAAAATTGGTATTCTGCGGGGGTAATAAGCTGGTAACATATAACAAAGATTAGACCAATAAGGCTGAATCTTGCTCGCCAGTGGTCCATTAGGACCCTAGCTGTGTAATGTGATTGTAAGAACTTACTCAACATCTTTGTGCAATTTTTATATGTCTAATAAAGTCAATTTGTATTTATATGTACTATATTTATTGGTAACATGAGGTTTGTTGGTTACCTAGCTAAGTCATAGGGGTGGCAAGATCGAAAAGGTTAGGAAGCACTGCTCTACAACAACAGTTCCATTCAACTCTGATACAGACTACGTGAGCAACACAACTATTTGCTACTTATGCATAATGTCATCATTAATAGAACGCGTTACTGTTGCACGTGGTGTGGTTTCGGATTATACTATGTACACTGTACAGGGACACTTAAAACTGCTAGGATTTCGAAATATTTGCAGAGTTTAAGTGAAGATAATACATTTTTCTGCTTTATCTAATACTAGCTTTTGCCCGCGACTTCGCTCGCGTTAATTTAGACTTCGACTATCAATTCGGGTTATAATTCAATCATGATTCCAAAGACACCTGGCGCCATCTATTATCATAATGACGTTATTGTTGTTTTCCTCGGGAACAGTACTATTTTACGGGATGAAAGGTACCATATGTCCGTTTCTGTACCCCTGACAACGTATATGCAAAATTTCAGGATGATCGGTTCAGTGGTTTAGGCGCGAAAAGGTAACAAACAAACAAACAAAATTACTTTCGCATTTATAATATTAGTTAGGATATACTCGTATATATATAATATTAATAGTTAGGAAGGACTTGCTTCTCCCCGCGTGAAATTATTAAATACTGTGCAACCTGGATATTAAAACTGGAGGGAGTTGGAAAATATTCGTTATACCAAGTAATTTGTTACAATGAGGTTTGTTATATAGAGGTTAGGTTGGACTACGATTAGTTTTACCGAGGTAAGAAAACTTGTTTATTAACCTCAACATTACGTAGGTACTCATCTGCTTTCCCTGTTATAGCGAACGACTTCCGCTAATAAATTTAAACACATTTTAATAAAACTGTATTTTTTATTTAAAAACTTTTCTGCAAAAAAAACAACCGACTTCTAAAAATACACAAAAAAAATGTGAAATAACTTTAATTTCGGAAGTGTCTTTGGTTTTTGTTTTTTCGTTTTTTGCCACTGACTTCCAAAATTAAAGTTATTTTTCACTTTTTTTTGTTTGTTTTTGGAAGTCGGTTGTTTTTTTGCAAAAAAGTTTTTATTTTTCACCATTTAGTTGTGGTACCTACCCCACACAAATTCGTATACCACTACTTGATTATGTAAATAACAGTGACAGGAAGTTATTAACACATCATCTATATAAGCTTGGTGGAAAAAATACGCATTATTAAAAATAACTCAAAAAGTACTGGTAAGATCTTGATAAAATTTATATGGGGCTACACGAGAAGTACCAACTTAAAAATAAAAAAAGAATCATCAAAATCGGGTCACCTAGAAAAAGTTCTTAGTTAACACAAATTAAAAAAAAAGCAGGTTAATTGGGAACCTCCTTTTTTTGAAGTCGGTTAAATCAAAAATCAAAATCAAAATACTTTATTTCACATAAACCAAGATGGGCACTTATGAAACGTCAGAAGCTAGGTGCACGGTTCCAATTGGTTGTTTCCTAAGGAGAAGAGCCGGCAAGAAACTCCACGGTTAAAAACAGTTTACACAGTATTCTGTCACAAAATAATCAAAATGAAATGCAATGATATCCGTAAAACAGTAGGCAGGTAGTTAAATTTCTATGGGTAATATTCGCAGAAACATAAAAAAACAACAATTTAGTTATGGTAGCTTAGTCTTCATTTTGTTTGTTTGTTTTGTTTTGTTTTTTTACATCAAAGATACAAGAAAGAAGGTTTATAATAGGTCTTTACCTATGAAATTGCCGTTTTGTATGAAAAAAGTTAAACGAATTTTTTTCATGAATTTTTTATTTGTATTAATCGAAGTAATCACCCATGCAATCAATGCATCTTTGCCATCGCAGTGGCAGTTTATTGATGCCCTTCTTAAAGAAATCAGCTGGACGGGAGGCAACAAATTCTTCAAAGGCATTTTGTACTGCCTCTCGGGTATTAAATTTTTTTCCCGCCAAGAAGTTATCCAAATTCTGGAAAAAGTAGTAGTCTGTAGGCGCAAGGTCTGGTGAGTAGGGCGGATGACGGAGAGCTTCCAACCCCAGTTCTTGCAACTTGGAGACCGTCTGCTGTGCAGTATGAGGTCGCGCGTTGTCGTGCAGGAGCAGCGGAGACGAGCGATTGACCAATGCTGGTTGGAGATGCGCCAGCTTCTCCATCATTGTGTTCAGTTCTTCACAGTACACATCTGCAGTAATGCTCACCCCGTTTGGTAAGAAGCTGTGATGAATCACACCGGCGCTAGACCACCAAACAGTGACCATCACTTTTCTAGGGGTAAGTTTTCGTTTAGGGCATTGTTTAGGTGCTGAACCAGGATCCAACCAACTTGCTGAGCGCTTACGGTTATCAAACAGAATCCATTTTTCATCGCAGGTAACAATGCGGTTCAAAATTCCTTCATTTGTGTGTCTGTTGAGCAGTGCAAGGCACGTCTCGACGCGTACTTCGCGCTGGCGATCATTGAGTTCGTGGGGCACCCATTTGTCAAGCTTTTTTACCTTGCCAATTTGACGCAAATGGACCAATATTGTTTTGACGCTAACGTCGAAAGCTGCTGCTAATTCAGCCGTAGATTGTGTATCATCAGCTTCCACAATCGCCTTTAATTCGTCATTGTCGACCAAAGTCTTCGGACGACCGCGAGGTTCATTTTTCAGGTCGAAATTTCCAGAACGGAAGCGAGCAAACCAATAACAGGTGGTGCGTTGGTTTGTAGAGTTAGCTCCGTAAACGTCGTTGATGTTGCGTGCCGCTTGTGCCGCGTTGCTGCCACGACGGTACTCATATTCCATAATTACTCGAATTTTTAACGTATCCATGATGACGAAAAAGATTGAAATGCGATGAAAATGTAACACTAATCAATAAAGAAATGACTACTTTTAGAAAAAAAAATCCATGTTTTTAAAATAAAATTAATTTGAAATTAGAATTCATAGCCAAACAAAAATTATTTTGATTTGAAATGGCCAGTACTGCAGAACGGCAATTTCATAGGTAAAGACCTAATATTAATTACTTAGCATCGACGTTAAACAACGATTGTCTTAGAAAAATTGAACGTGTCTGAATCTGCCGAGATATGAATTATTGTGGAACTGAGTGTGACTTTTTTTTTCAGACTCAACTCAAAGCATTTATTTCAAATAAACCAATTACAGGCTCTTTTGAATTGTCAAGGGGTCGGTCAGTCAGAAAGATGAAGCTAGTTGCCCATTCCAAAGCGTAGAAGATACCTATGGAGAAGAACGGGCAAGAAACTCCATGGACACTCTTTTAAATCAAAATACGGTTACAAAATATTGGTTATAATTGATAGGATACCTTATGTAAACGTTATAAGTTGACAAAATTCGTTAGACACAGGTAAATAATACTTTCTATTTATATTCTGCAATAATTGAAAATTCTTTATAAAGAGGTTTTTGACAAATATATTCGTAATGTAAAGATATATTTTGGATTAGCTCTTACGGGCTCTAGGGGGTTTCGAAAAATTTGTTAAATCTAGGAAATCGTTATATTGAGGCTCGTTATATTAAGGTTGCACTGTACTATGACATTCGGCGACACTGTAGCATAACATTAGTGGGAGAATTTTCGGGATTCGATCAGTAATTTTAATGATTACCCCTACGTACAAACCTACAAATTTTACATCTTTATAATATTATTATAGATAGAATTTAGGGTAGTTTCAGTTATCTTTACATCTATACAAATAAATAAAATTGAAGTGTCTGTGTGTAATATCAAAATAACAGCTTTTTACTAAATGCATATGAAAGTATGTACGGGAATTATAACAAAATACCAATTTTTTTATTTTTTATTTGTCTGTCTGTCTGTTTGTTCCGGGTAATCTCCGAAACGGCTGGACCGATTTTGACGAACTTTCGCTGACATATAGCTGATGTTATAAGAAGTAACATAGGCTACTTTTTGCACCGGCAGCACGGTTCCGTTGGGTAATTTCCGACATCCACGCGGGCGAAGCCGCGGAAAGCAGCTAGTGCACAAATAAAAAAATCAACGTCACCTATACACGCATCCATTGGAAGCAATTTGCTAATATAATTCTGGCGTTTTTACATAATTAACTAAGTAATCATTCATTTGATGGGGCTGCCTCGTTGATGAGGTAAGCGCTACGGTTCAATTCCCGTGTTAGGCAAAGTGATATTGGGTTTTTCCATCTGGAATTTCTCAGTAGCCACCCGGAGTCTGGATTTGTGCCCGGTGGAGGGCAATAGGGTCGTCCCCTATTACATGGGTCTTATAATATAACTGGTGAAATGTGGGTGTACTAAGGTACACCTCTGCCTTACCCTTCGGGGCTTACAACCGTGATAGTTATGTTCATAATTTTCTTACCATAACACTTTTATTACACTAAACGTTTGGATAAAAAAGATAAAAAAGATTAACTATCTAAAGAAAAGATCTTTAGATAGTTTATCTTTTTTTTCTTTAACTTCTTTTTCATTAAGTTAGCCCTGCTAAAGTTAATGTTTGCTAACAGCTTGTTTTTTATTATATAATATATCTGTGGAAAATGTTGTGGGTAGTATATTTGTTAAGTTTAATTTTAAGACGACACTGTTTATGCTTAATATACCACTGTTTGTTTTTCCAAATGTAATAAATAAATAAATATGCACCGAGATGTAATACACGGTAAAAAAATCTGCTGTTCTATACATTTTTTACCGTGTAGCACTTTTAGGTGTCTAGAATCATTTGCGGAATTCATGGTCACAATTTGCGCATCGATATCCCTGACACCCTGTATAATCAAAATTTGACTTCAAACTCTCCAGTTTTATAGTTAAACGAGTACTGGTAGCAAGGATTTCAGTTAATCTACAGAATTCACAATTAGAATTTACAGCCGTAATATCCCAGACATCACCAAACTGTAAAGTGTATGTCTGTCTCTGCAGTATTTGCAGTGGTACTAACTTTCCGTACAACACAACCTCGTCTAGTACAGTCTCATCTATTTAAGCGTACCGTTTGGCCAGTCGCCAGTTGAACATGAATCATGCGCTGCGCTGTCAATGAAACATAATCCGATCATTTCGTTAAGTGACTTGTTACATTATCCTCAACTCAAATTGACGGGTTTTGAAATGTAACACAACGTTGGTTATGTTTCTGAGGGTTATGTTTAGTGTCAACTGTTGTGGCTGTAATGGGTGTAATTATATTAATCAATGTTTTGTTGTTGGGTTAGTAAAGTACTAAATAATTTGTAGATAAAAGAATAGAATAGAATACTCTTTATTATGTACACCATAAAAATTACAGATGTAAATGTAGAAATTTTACATAGGGTGACACAATGGGCGGTCTTATCGCTAAAAGCGATCTTTTATATCTTTTTCTTTTGGATTCTAGGGAGAAGGAGAGACAATAATGCAGGTAGTCAGTGGTGAAGAGAACTGCTATGAGAGTTCTCTTGTTTCTTCTTCGCTTGCAATTTCTATTGCTCACTGTAATCCAATTGCTAGTTTCAATATGCTGAGTTAGGAGAATATAAGTATTTACAAAATCGTGAAACACCTGTGTAAAAAACGAAAACAGATTTGAATGCCGAAAACGTGATCAGTCAGCCCAATTCGTATTTTTGTTGGTGATATTTATTTTTCGCCAAAGCAACTCAGGTTAATTTCGTCATTCACAATTCCTACGTCGTACATGGAGGTCGTCCCCTATATATCTATTTGGCTTTGTTTAAAACGTCCCGTGGTCTCATCCAGGGCCGTTAGTTTTCTGTGGAGCGGTTTATACGACGCGTTTTAACTAACACGGGCTATATTTGAATGGGAGTTAACAAGGCTCGTTACTCACTTTAGAATTAACGTGGAAAAGGTACTTAAAATAAATCTTAAGCTTATTGCATAGTTGTTGGCGACTTGATATGGAGGAAATTTTAATGAAGTCATTAGTACGAGTATAGTAGGGAACAGTGGTGGCCCAGTGGTAACGACACCGACTTACGAATTGTAGGTCGTGGTGTCGAACCCAGACTGGCGCTTTACTTTGTGTAAATAATTTCATCGCCACTGCTCTCAAAATGGTGAAGGAAAACATCGTGAGGAAACTGGCATGTCCTAGAATTTAAAAAAATCAAAGACATGTGTTATCTATCAACCCGCACTGGGCCCGCGTGGTTGATGCCCACTCCTTCTCGAAGAGAGGAGGCCTGTGTCCCAGTAGTGGGAAAGTTATAGGCTGATTATGCATTAATATAGTCGAAACTAATCTTTTTACCACAACAACAGAGAGATATAACTTATCTTTTTAATCCGTGATAAGAGCACTTACTTGAAAATCATGAATCAATTTAAAATCCTCGTAATATAGTACGTTTCTAACTTATTTGCGGTTCGGAACATGATGCGAGTCGCTGCGTAGTAACCAATTCACGTGTCAGCGGGGGTGAGGAGTGAGGTACTGCGCAGCGAATAGCGCACTTCACAGCCGCCATTAAGTTTGAATCGTACTATACAACATAAACTGTAAGTAATTTTGAATCACATTTTGTACTGGCTCTATTCCAACGTATGAATCACTAAGTTTGATCTCAAACGATTTGTTACAATTAACAAATCCAGAATGAACGTTTTTCGTTACAACTTCAACCTTATCTGCTGTAATTTTAAGTCTGTTCTTGTTTACGTGGATGGTCTGGCTAAAGCTAATGTCTACTTAACTAGCAATTTCACTCCGGTTTCCAGGATTTGAAACGTCCTCGCATACAAGTATGTATACAGGCTGGCAGGGACATCGACGTGCTTACTGAAACCATGAAGTCAGCACTTGATCCCAGACCCCCAAGCACAGAAATTTTTCGTCGATTATCAATAAAAAAGCTGTTTCATAGAAAAGTGCAATACCTACGCGGTCAAAACGTATGAAATAGTTTTATTTTTATTTTAAATAAACGACGTATAATTTCAACGCAGGGGGGTTCAGAATTATATACTGAATCCATGGTAACTGGTTGCGCGTCAATATCCCAGCCACCCTGTTTATTAGCTTTTAATATAAGTACTTTTCGTAGACTTTTTATCATGTGATTAAAAACATAATGTAAAGACTTACCAATTGATATTACAAACTGATTAGAAGACTATATCTTTTTTTTGGGTGGGAAAGCATCAAATGACCTCTCCCGCTCTGGCAGAGCGGAAGGGCGTGCCAGACTCTTACTGACTAAAACCCACCCGTGTTGCTTTAGTTGCCTGTGCGGCAGGACCACGGTAACTCTTTCGAACAATCCGCGACCCCGGCAGGAGAAGACTATATCTAGCTGCAAGTCATGTTTATCAAATTCCTGCTCTTATCCTAATTCGTCTGATTGGTTTTCGGTTTTCGTTTTCTTCTTTCGTATTGGCCCAATAGTATTGGGATAAGAATAGTCATTGATACCGTGGTAAAAATATGCCGTTGCTGACTTTGCTAGCCAGGTGTCCATTCAAGTGTTATCACTCGTGGAAGCTATTTTAACTTTAGTGGTCATAGGTACATAAGAACGTATGTATCTAATCGAACATCTAGTAATTCCCATTTTGTGTTCCTAAAAATATTATTGAACACTTTAATGTAAGGTTTGCGGCGCCTGTTTTTGTGAAAATACTATATAGCTTAGTAATTGCGACCAACTTGGATGTTGCGCTCGCTCGGCTCGCGCGCGGTTGGTTACAGTTCTACTCCAACCTAACCCATTTGGTCGGATTGCCCGAGCTTAGTTGCTGCGACCAATTCGGTTCCCGCGTGGTTGGTCACAGTTCCAACCTAGCCTAACCCGTTTGGTCGCCGCGTCGCAAGCAATATGAGGCAATATCTGAGAGATTTGTTATCACGGCATATGACATCGGGATGCGAACGCGAAAAGAGGAAGTCTTAGACGCCTTTATCAAATATGTTACAAAAATGTTGAACCAACTCAAGAACTTCAACGACACGTAACTTAAAAATAATATTTATTTATTCATTCTAACTATAATATATATGTGATAATATATAATATCACCATTGCAAGTAATAAATGCAAAAAAAAGGCAGAATCTGTATCAAATCGCAGATACTGTTGAAAAAAAAAACAATGCTAAAAATATATTCACTAACCAAAAAGAAAAATACGCTTATCAAAGTAATAGAAAAAAAAAGCCCGTCGATGTTATCTCAGTTACTGCGATCAACTGTGAAAAAAGTTAGAAGAAAAGTGAAAAAGAGGCTCAATTATTTTAAAAAGTATGCATCACTAGAAGCGCATTTCTTTTTTAGAGGTTCTTTAATTTAAATACTGTCCATCGTTAAAAGATCAATAAGTTTTTAGAGGATAATTTAAATATTTCCCCATAAAACTCATATAAAATTTCCCAGCTAAACCTGCTTACTCATCTGAATTCCAAGGCAGGTGTTACATGAAATGAATGATATTCCACGAAATATAAACAAATTACTCAGTAATTTTCCATTTCAGTGTGTTTACCTAATTATAACATAAATGGTAATCCTCATAATGTATGAGGGTCCTTTCAGAACAAATGACACGGTATAATAATATTAATTATCCCGAGAATTTGCAAGGATGTAAAGTTTATTAATAAGTTATCTTTTTGGCAGTTTTTAACCTCATTTCCTTGTTTTGTGAACAGATTTGGAGGAAAAAAACTCGGTTTGTTTCAGAACAGCCAAATTACAATTTTACATTTGATATTTTCACCTTTTTTTGTTCTTCTGTTTCGCTTTTACAAACTCTTTTTCTTTAATTTCGGGTTGACACATGAAAATACAATGCATTGGTGGCCCAGTGGTAATAGCCGCGACTTGCGAGTTGTTGTTGTTTGCTTGCGGTCGTAGGTTCAAACCCAGACAGGCGCTTTACTTTGTGTAAATTATTTCATCATCAATGCTCTAAAAAACGGTGAAGGAAAACATCGTGAGGAAACCGGCATGTTCTAGAACCAAACATTCGAAGACATGTGTCATCTACCAACCCACACTGGACCCGCGTGGTAGATTTCAGCCCACTCCCTCTCACAGAGAGGAGGCCTGTGTCCCAGCAGTGGGAACATTATAGGCAAGTTATGATGACATGAAAATAAACAAGAACATAGGTATGTACCTTCTTGTACGAATATGTGTTCGTACTTAAATATCTGGTTTCTGTCCTTTAATTAATGTCAAGAATCCTCTCTTTGCCTGTACCACATTTACTTAGTACCGACCTATTTGTTTTTTACAGAATCACTCTAAAAGTTAACTCTAATTTCAATCCGTATTTTCTTTTCGTGTTTCTACAGGGTAAACCTTCCGTACTTTCATGCATATTTGCATTTAAATGTTCCGAAATTCTCAAAAAGCCTATTACATCCCTACAAATTATTTATCATCGTCATTCGGTATGTGGGCACGTTTATATGGGTCTTTATAATTACTGACAGTGTGGGACGATTAGCGTGAAATCATTAAATTTCCAGTGAGCGCCCCTGCCGGTGCTAACACCGTTTTATCTTTCGTCAGGACCAACATTAATTGTTGTGGTACCTAAAAATTTAGTACGGATCGTCTTTTTATGGTTGGTTTAATTTTTATATCTGTTCTTATAATTATGACTTAATTTTGTTCAGTTATTATCTTTAATAAAGCTTTTATGCAAACGTTTCAGACAACGATGGTGTGAACAAAAATTTAATTTGTAATTGAGGTGCGGATCGTAAAATTTCACTTGAACGTAGATTACGAGCTGGTTGAAAGCTTTGCACGCAATAAATGGACTATAACGGGAATCTCAGTGAAGCATTTACTACTTAATTTAGTTTGACTGAAAATTTCAAGTGAATGGTTATCAATACTACAATCTTGTTTTCTTGTTTTTTTTTAATAACTTTGCCTCACACTAGGAATTTCTCCTGTACTGTGGGTGCGTTTACAAACATTTAAACTCACATGCACAAACAACCAGACGCGGAACAACTACTTGTAGGTCATATAAATATTTGTTCCGTGCGGGAATCGAACCCGCGACACGCAGCGCGGCAGTCAATCGCTTAACTACTACGCCAACCATGCCGAGAATCAATCAATCAATCAGTTTATTTGTGAAACATAGGTGTTTACATAAATAGGGGGTGCGCTATGTTTTGTCATAATTAAGACATACAAAATATTAATAATTGACACATTAGGTGTCATTACATTATGTGACATAGAAAAAATAATATTTTAATTAATTAAATACATGAATAGAAAAAAGAAAAAATAATAAAAACATCAAATACAATCAAATCAATTAATAGTCATAGTACTTATTACGGCGCATTGTTATGAAGAGATTTGAGAGATATTTATGTTGCTAACTAAATCTACGGTCCACAAAATATTAAGGTCCTCAATATTAAGCATGGAAGAATAATTTAATTCCATTACGTAACAACGGAATAACCCAAATCTCAAGGTAACAAATCTAATTTTAGCCGAAAATATCAAGGAAAATATATCCAACACCTTTCCAAATATTGTAATTTTATACTGAAACCTCAATCCGAACGTTCTATCATCTGCTTTTAATGTTTCAAGTTAACAGATGCGTTCCAGAAACTTTGTCGAACTTTTCAAATTTGTCTCAACGGGCAATTATAAGTTTCGTTTTTACCTCGACTTGAGTTAATAACTGTGTTTTGCTATAAAGCCTCGTCTACCTGGAGCGGTGTTCACCGAAAATAATTTTATTTTCTTGGAAAAACTGTACGAAAAGAGTGTGTAATTGATAATATATGTAACATATTTTACATAAGATCGAATACGTAGACTCCATCGGCACCCTTATTACGTAACACATTATCCACAACCTGAATCATTTTGAAGCCTATTGCTAATCCATTGCTTCATATGTTCGAAAAATTTGTCTGCTCAACAACGGAAAAAACGCAATGAATGTTGTTGAACTGTCAAAGTGAAACCCATTCCTACTGTTAGTGTGTTACGTAATTACCCCGCGGGTCGAACCCATATGATAGCCTCAAACGAATGGGAAATAGCAGCCACAGTAAAAATAAATTACTTCATGCAGCCAGTACGTTCACGAATGTTTGAATATAATTTGTAATGTGTGTTTCATTGTTTATGCCTTTAGGTAAATGGTCTTTAGCACTTGTTAGTTTACTTACCAAGATTTTGTTTTCAATGGTTCCTTGCATAATTTATCGTATTTTTAATATAACATAACATCACGTCTTATTTCTCCGAAAAGTTGGACAGATATATACCTATATTACACCCACATTTCGCCAGTTAGGTTAAAGTCGCATATAATAGGGGGTGAGTATTGCTTTCGCCATGCACAAAATCCAGCCTCCGGGCTGCTATTGCTAATAATTCCAGATAGAAAAACGGTTTTTTCAATCTGGAATTTTGCTCGACCTGGGAATCGAACTCAGGGCCTCATGCTGAGCAGTAGTGCTTACTACTAGACCGACGAGGCAGATAATATACAGGGTTATTGGTAATACGTCGGCAATCCATTAAGGGGACTACAGGACCTAAATGTAAGTTTTATAATGCCTAAAAGTATATAATTCACTGCACTAAACAAAATCAGAAAAATATATGTTATTCTTTAGGATATTTGCTAATTATATAGTGTGTTGAAAGCATAATACAACTAATTTGATACGATAGAAAGAAATCACGAAGATACCTCTAAAAATTTCTTATAACGATTAAAAACCGTACTACTATGCATTAAATCATTCTGATTTTTTGGCAGATTATTCTACAAGCAACATACTCGTACTAACGTAATAGTGTTTTAATTTTTTAATCCAACCAATAGATTTTTTGTAAATAGATATTTGCTTCGTATTTTGCAATAAATTACCAGCGTTGTGTCATCGCGTTTCTCTTTCTTTTCTATGCAGTCCGACATTGACCGCGCTTTAGCTATTGTAAGCCTCTTAAGGAGCGCGAGATCATTTGCACAATACCCCTTATGACCTCTATGCAAATGTCAACCATTTTCGAGTAATTTGATATTTTATATTTTTTGAAGATATTTGGTATCTTATTGTATCTCATTGGATAGCTGAGAAGTTGTACATGTTATTGGAATGTTCTGCCGATAAAGTCTACCGTGTTCTTGTGCAGAAATCGACTATTTTAGTCAAATATCCAGCTCAAAATGATGCAAATTGTAGCTCTGATTTAAAAACTATTGAAGTTAATGGTCAGTTTATGGTTGATTATTATATATTGAAATAGAAGCAGCTGCTAATAATATATTTAAAAAAAGTAGGCATCGTTTTTTTTTACAAATTTTCTAATTTGTGTTCTGCCAAAAAATATAAAATGTCAAATCACCTGAAAATGGTAGATTTTAGCATAGAGGTCATAAGGGGTTATTTGGTTGCAAATGACCTCCCCTACATCCCCTTAATGGATTTCCCACGTATTACCAATAACCCTGTATGTCAGGAATAGAAATTACATCAACAAAAATAAAGCTACTTTAAAGTTAACTTGAAATATAATATTGAACCTACACAGTCAAGATATTGGATATGAGTTTATATATTAGCTGCAATATATATGGAAGACAGAGAGAATATAAGGAAACATCAAGCGTATGAGATTATTATAATGTTAAAGAATAAAGCAAAAAGGCTTGAATTTGTCTTCTATTTGATTAATTTTACATTTTAGCCCATTTATGTGATCTTGAAGGAATTTTATATCCTAACCCCGGAAAGTAAACGGAATCCTTTCCCATAAAAAGATGAGAACGCCTCATTTTATCGTAAACCATTTCATGGGGAGATGATTTCATTGAAATGGAATATTTTCAAACAATAATGAATTTGGGCACTTGGGATTCCAATTGAGTGATGAGAATGATTATGATCAATAATGAATATGTCAAAAATTTATTACCTGCTTATTGATGAAGCTGTATCAGATCCATGCTAACTTCAATAAAGATAAAGGGCAAACCCTTACATAATTTCAAAACAAAAGAAAGAAAATAGAAAAGAAAAACAGCTAACATAAACGAAATTAAGACGTTATCGAACCTAAACTTGTTGACTAGCATTAAGGCTGTTACAAACAGGCGCGACACGCGACCGGCGGTGCATTTGTGTCGTGTCGCGTGTCGCGCTTGTTTTTAGGAGCCTTTATAATTACTAATGCCCGCACACTAGTTTCCAGTTTGGTTTAGAACGTTAATATGGTCGTACTGAATAATACCATACCTATTAGCGTAGATAACCTGAACAGAAGTGAAATGATGCTGTAAACGAGTATAAATACACAAAAGTTCATTCACCTCTTCATCTTCTGCGGAGTAGTCCCAATATAATGCTATGTTCAGTTGTTTGGTTATAGGTAGGGTTTTTTTTTTAAACGTTGCCGCACACTAGGAATTTCTCCTGTATTGTGGGTACGTTTACAAACATTCAAACTCACATACACAAACAGCCAGACCCGGAACAACTACTTGTAGGTCATACAAATATTTTTTCTGTGCGGAAATCGAACCCGCGACACGCAGCGCAGCAGTCAATCGCCTAACCACTGCGCCAACCGTGCCGTAAATCGACCATCTCTGAAGTCAATCACTTAGCAACTCATCATCTGCCTAGGGTTTGCCCAACAATTTTGGGGTCGGCTTCCAGTCTGACCGGATGCAGCTGAATACTAATACTTTACACCAGCTTCTGCCAAACTGCTTCTTCTGAGACCATACTACCGGGACAAAATTATGACTACGTCCTTCCTCAGGATGCCATCTATCTCCTTGCCAAATTTTATCGTAATCCGTAAAAGTAACATACAGATACAATTACTTTCGAATTTATCACACTACCAATAACACTACTACTACTACTTTTAACACTTCCTCTCTCCTCAAACATCATCATTACATTTAGTTTCCTTGCTCTTGTTTCATGTTTATTATTGTATATATTATTAGTAGATAAGTATATGTTTAATGTATGTATGTATTTGCTGTATATGTAAATGGTACACCACTGACTACCTGCATTATTGTCTCTCCTTCTCCCTTGAATCCATCCAAAGGTTACGAAAAAAAGCGATCTTTTACAGACGTAAAAGATCGCCCATTGTGTCACCCTGTGTAAAATGTCTACATTTATATCTGTAATTTTTATGGTGTACATAATAAAGAGTATTCTATTCTATTCTATTCTATTCTATTCTATAATATTAGTATGGAAGGATGGATAGAGAGCGACTGTCTATCTAACCTCTACAACCCAGTTACTGGGTAATACCCCTTGGTAAGACTGGTTATCAGTCTTTCGGGTTTCATAGTACCCATAATGACTGACAAAGATCCACGAATTACAGCCGGAACCAACGGATTAATGTATTTTCCGAGGCACGGAGGGGTCTCGATATATAATCGATGGTCATCCATCTAAGAATCGATTGCGGCAACCGTAGCTTAACCTTCGATCCACCCTTGCAGCTGATATCATTTAGCCTCCAATCACTCAGTCACTAAATTGTTTAAAATGTACCAGTTCGAAACACCTGAAACCGCCCAACAATTTCAAAACCAAATTTCCAGTTTCAGCCCCACAGAACTGAAAACCAACTACGATTTCTCTGCTTACCAACTTGTTCCATTTTCCTCGCTAATAGCTACAATTTAGTTTTCAACCAAGAATCCATTCCCCTGGCTAACTTTCTTTTTTGTCCTTTAATCCCTTTACCTTCATAATTAAAATAATAATAGAAAAATCCAGGCTAAGTACGTGTCTGACCACGCACAGTGAAGGGTTTCGTAGTCGAGATTAATATTTACGCATGCACAACATTGATTTTATCGACAACGAAAATAAGTCTAAATTTCATCTTATTTCTCTGAAAAAGCTATGAAAAATAAAGTTATTTCTGCGTTTGTAACGAAAAATACCCAAATCTCAAAATCTTTATTTCATTATGTATGTAGATACAAATTATATTTTTAAATATTAGAATATAAAAACATTTAAAAATCATAATCTTTATTATTATGGGATCCAACAACACACCCTTAATTATGTGCCTTGAATTTTTGAATACCTCGGTTACGTAATTATGTATGGGGTGTTGCCACCCTTATTGTTTTTTTTTTCATTATTTGACTAAACCATTGTTTAGCGGTGCTTAAAATACACCTTCTTTTCAATTTCCATCGAATAGTGCCGATGGTCTCCGAGTAAAATAGCTATGTGTCAGCCGAGACAAAAAGACGGGCATGACGAAATTATAAGCGTTCCGTTTGAGCATTTTGCTACGGAATCCTAAAAAAGACCTCACAAATCAGAATACAGTTCCGTTGCCTGGCAACGCTAATCCGGTTGACCGCGCGACCCCTGTAACGACGCGACGTCAGTTAACTGATTACCCCTCTCTTGAGTAACGTTGTTAGAACTCGTTATTCTGTACCTAGTTCGGCTTACGTAAGTGTGTGTGATAAATTGTAAGTATTTTTGCTTTTAGTTTAGAACTGAGTTTGATTATATCAAACTCAAACTCAAAGCATTTATTTCAAATAAACCAATTACAGGTACTTTTGAATTGTCAAGAGGTTGGTCAGTCAGAAAGATGAAGCTAGTTGCCCATTCCAAAGCGTAGTAGGTACCAATGGAGAAGAACGGGCAAGAAACTCCACGGACACTCTTTTAAATCAAAATATTGTTACAAAAATTGGTTACTTCATTAATGTTGAAATTATATATGTGAGAACGATGTAGAAAGACGTGCACGTTAAAAACGTCCGTAATAAAAACGATAGAAACAAAAAAGTAACTATTCAGAAATTAAAATAAGCCGTGGCAGCTAAGAGATGACCAGTCCCTACTGACGGCGCCCTTTCACAAACATGACATATCCTAAACCATGTCATTGTTTGTCGTTGGTATTGCCTAGGTATTAAAATGTACGCTTTTATAGTTTCTAATATGACGATATTATCGTGGACCTGTCCACGTCCATAAAATGTATGGAAATACGTTCATGTTATAACGTTATCATGGACGGAAATTTAAAGATGTCTTCATATATTTCCATACATTTTACTTCCGTGTGTTATAATTTCTAACATAACGATAATATCGTTACGTTAAAAATTATAAAGCTTACAATACTATCATAATATTAGTTTTAATGTAATGTTGTTTTAATAACTGAGGTAGACATCGTTTACTTTAAAACTGCACGCCCCTCCACTACTTTTTGCATACAGTTTTGAAATGTTTGTAATTGTTGATTGATGTTTGAACTGTTTGTTTGTTTGTGATTGATGTTGTTTTGAATTGTTTGTTTGTTGTGTTGTTTGTTTGTTGTTTGTAATTGAGGAACGAGCAGCTTTAAAGTAAACGATCTATAATCTATGTTTTCTATATTTTTTAATTGTTTAACTCAATTATTTATTTATGCGGCTTACCAGAACCCTATGTCCATTTTAGTACCAGTACATTTTGAATTTCGATAATTAATTGAAAAAAATGTACCAATGATGAAGTACCTAACCCTAAATTATTTATTACGTGCCTCTTTTCTTAACGTGCTTTGTTTTCCATTCATTGTATTTCAAAAAGACCCTATTTATTTAAAGGTTATTCATTTATTTCAAACAAATTTGGTTGAGCGAATTTATAGACTAACGAGGATCTGTTATCTAGATTGACTTAAAACTAATAACAAAAAGACAAAATGAATTGAAAATGTAAATTGTATTATTTTAATGGAACGTTACAATTAAAGAAATGTAAAGGAAAATGGAAGGTTTGTTAGTGAAAATAAACTGGGTTTTGTAGACTAGTTACTTTGTCTAATTTTATTGACTCTAATATAATTTACGTTGGTTTGAATATAATAGGTAAAGCCTATTAGTTTCTCTGTAGAAATTTATTTGTAAAAGAGATTTTAAATTACTAAATTGAATTAGGTAAGTAGTTTTCAACTAGAGTTGTTGGAGGCTTATTAATGTTATCATATCGTTTAGCTACCCTGCACATTAATTGCGTAACATACTATCTATCACAATCTGAATAATTTTGAACCCTATTGCTAATCCATTGCTTCATATGTTCGAAAAGTTTATCTGCTCAACAACGTAAATAACGCAATGAATGTTGTTGAACTGTCACAATGAAAGCCATTCCTACTGTTAATGTGTTACACAATTACCCCGCTGTAGTTACATGAGCGGTGCTGATTTATTTTTTGTTTCTGATTCCGTTTCCTTTTGCGGATTGACCGATGGAAACAATCATAATCTCGATTGTTTTATCGATAACAATACATTTTCCCCACAATTACCCAAAAGCAAATATCACGTCGATTAAACCAAATAACTAATAATTCTGGCTTATACAAATCATTGTTGTTGAACAGTTTTCTCGTTCGGATCGCTAGTTGGGGAGTATTTTCGTACATCACTATGATTGTGCGTTGTTACAGATGGCTGATCTCCGGCTTTACTTTGTTCAACTTCGGTAAGCCCGCGGAAAAGAATAGGGATTCGATATTTTTATCGAAATTGTTATCGATTCCAAAAAAATTCTTCCGCGCCTCGTGCCAAAGCGGTGCCTACAAAAACAAAGTGTTTTTGTTAGGAGTTAAAATGAGTTTGATGCAGATGTTACATGGTTTATTTCGTGTTTTTGCAAAGTTTGGTAAATATTGTGGTTGTAGGCTGCAGGATTATGCTGCAGATCACTTTGAAATACTTGACAAAACGACGAAAACAACCTAGAATATAGAAATAAACTACTCTGAATGGTGTATAAATAAAAAACAATTATTACTTCCAACTATCGACAATGTAATGCACAACCCTATGTGAATACACTTCTCAAAGACGTTCGATCCTGCAAGTCACTCGAAGTAGGGTAAATAAAAAAGAAAGCGTGGGCTTTTCCCAGTAAAGCATATTGGGTATGATTACCCATAAATACATAAAAAATGAAGGAAACCTTGGATTATGAACAAGCAATTATATGGCGTACGTTTATACGACAACGAAATATATTCAAGTTCGATATCATATGTGATTTTCCTTATGTGAAAATGACAGGATGAAAGATAGTGGTTTTGGAATAATTTGTGTTGAAGGCAAAATATTTGGTTGAACATGTTTTTTTTGTACTAAACTTAGTTCCAGAAATGTTAATGCTGTATTGACTTATGATCTTCTCTAAAATCCCTTAAAACAAACAAATATTTTTGTTTCTAGTCTGCTAACTCTTCATTAAACTATTGTTGATAATCCTAAAATAAATTGTTTCTAACTATTTCATCAAAGTGAATAAATAATCCAACTAATATTTTATATGTGAAAGTTTGTGAGGATGGATGGATGGATGGATGTTTGTTACTCTTTCACGCAAAAACTACGGAAACTAATTTAAAGGAAATTTGGAACACAGATAGTTTATAACCTAAATTCATACGTAGGATACTTTTTATCCCAGTAGTACGTTCCCGTGGGATAATTTCCGACATCCACGCGAGCAAAGCCGCGGGCAAAAGCTAGTTGATTATACGCCAACATTGCTTATTTGTTTGCGATAATCATTAGCTAGTTAATTCCATACATGTCTTACATGCCAATTCCGTAGAATACAACCACAAGCTTTCTGAGGTGTATCCCGAACAGTATCTAAACAAAGGTATAGAGTTACATTCGGGTATGCTCATCATTTTCCATCGAATTTGCACAGTAATATCCTTTGACGGTCGAATCAAATGATTATAAGTATGAAGAGGCAGACAGATTATACGCGCTCCGCAAGTGGCTCGTTAAAACGTGGCTTATTAGCAAACCGGTTGGTCTATTCTTTAAAAATCTCACGGTGAAAACTTAGGTGAAGTTAGCTGTCATTCCACCTGGCCCTGCAGTCTCGACATAGATAGCGACAAAAATCTCTCGCTAAGTCGTATCGATGTCAAATTCGTTTAATAGATTTTCAACTTTATTTCCAATGCATAAGGTTGAAAATCTATTAAAGAAATTTGACATCGATTGGACTTAACGACCGATTTTTGTCGCTGTCTAATGTCGAGACTGCTGGCCCAGGGCTCTACTTCACTATGACCACTTAACGATTCCTTACTTCAAAACCACATCAATTAAAAAATAAAAAAAACATGTTGCACCTACACGCATACATACATTTATACATACACATACATACATACTTACATACACACACATACAGATACTCACACGTTCACATCCAGAGCTGCTACATTAACATTTTTATTTTTACTTTCTACTTCTTTAAACCCTCTATTTACTTACTTACATAATAATTATTAGCCTCATCATTGTTAAGCTACCACTTAAAGGAAGAGTGAGACAGCTCCGACACAAGTACTTTTGTAACTTACTGGGGCTGCCTCAATTTATGTATGACACAATGTTTTAAGCTGAAATAAATATTTTTGTATTTTGTATTTGTATTAATTCCTTATCTAACCACGACATCTACTAATAACGAACAATGATACAATGAACAAAACCCTACAAGACACGATATTGACGTGGTTTGCACGTGGTAAGATTACGCGGGGAATAATAATTATCATACAGAATTGGGGCCCTGATGCTATAGTGACTGACTCCAATTTACAGCTCACTTCAAGTTAACTTCAGCTTAGTATTCACGGTGAGATTTTTATCAGAGAATAGATCGGGTAAACTTAGTTTCGCGCCGCACAGCAAAATATGCTTGTCTTTTTTCACTCCCAATAATAATTTGCGACATGTCGTCCTACTTCCACGTGTCGTCTAATATAGTGTGACATTCCTACTAATATTATAAATGTGAAAGTTTGTGAGGATGGATAGATGTTTGTTACTCTTTCACGCAAAAACTACTGAACGGATTTGGATGGAATTGGGAACACAGATAGTTTATAACCTGGATTAACATATAGGATACTTTTTATCCCGGTAGTACGTTCCCGTGGGCTAATTTCAGACCTCTACGTGGGCGAAGCCACGGGCAAAAGCTAGTATTACAACATATTATTTGACGTGTGTTAGTGTGTCATTTTTGAAGATCGAATGTGCTTTGGCAACATGTCAACATCTTTTGACTCGTTGGTCTAATCACAAAGTTACGCACTGACGTAGATGGACTATCTGACATTGATTCTCATCTTCCACCTTCACTCCCAGTCCCAATGATCTCATTCATCATACTTTGATTTATGAATAATTTATTTACAAAGTCATTTTATATTCATGAAAGTATGTCGGAGCCATTAAAAAGTAGATGTTTGAGCTCCATTGTATTCAAGGAGCCATGTCGCTGTCTGATCGACGGGCTGTAGTGACCCGTGACGATGGACATGGCAAACAATTCCTATTAGTGCGCCCGAAAGGCAATTTGTAGTCCATTCGGATTTGAGATATTGGTTGTGTAATTAATTACAATCAATTTGGGCTTGTTATTTCATTACTCGCCTACGTTATTAAAATTATATTACCCGTTTCTTGGAATTGGCGTTAATAACTTTTGTGGCATGCTAATTTGTGGTTTACGGTTTTTATTAGCTTTATCCTTATTTTTATGAAATACGCGTCAGCTAGTGAGTTGCCTTTCTTCTCGATCACGACAGTGACAGTTGTCTGTTCAACGGGGTTTTACTAAAGATTTAAATCGTTAGATTTGCCCTCACTATACTTCTCAACTATCTCACTAGTACATAACTTATCTTTGTCAATTTTATAATAAAAATCATAAAAAATAAACACGTGTGGTACTCGGGGACTGCCGCGGTAAAGCTATTGCATAGCATTTTTTATCAACTTATGCAATTATAATTATTTATTTATTTTTCATTTATGCAGTATTTTTTTTTCTTTGATATTATTTCAAGTACA
Source organism: Dryobotodes eremita (assembly GCA_917490735.1). Taxonomy (NCBI): domain Eukaryota; kingdom Metazoa; phylum Arthropoda; class Insecta; order Lepidoptera; family Noctuidae; genus Dryobotodes; species Dryobotodes eremita. The sequence continues at coordinate 22,366,999 of OU823244.1, forward strand.
GTCGTACCATATACATACACGTTAAGCGAACGCTCGGCCGAGCTACATGGTAGGCGGAGTGGGGGGTGTTAGGTTTTATTTTCGTTACGGAATTTCTTGATTCGGTCGCCGCGCTCAAAGCCCGCGATAAAAGCTATGCAATAGCTTAAAAAAATTATGCTCATATAAATCGCGTGACCTTAATGTAATGCGAAGACACTGCCGCGGCCCCCCAAGATACAGGATTTTCCTAGTTTGGGGGGCAGGCTACCTATTTTTATTGGACTTTCGTCCTCTACCTACCTTTTGTACCCAATTTTTATAATTATTGTACTTAAGATTTTTTGTTTTTACCATTCTGTGATTAAAAATAATTATTATATTATTACTTATGTCCTGGCGACTGATAGTATGTCGTGCTCACTCAATGGTCTCTCTGACGGTGGTGCGTGTGTTGGATCATTCAGTTCCCTTCAAAATGGTTGAGCTGAATGGTGCTGATCCATGCGTCATGTTCGTGAACGGGCGCCGTCAGTAGGGACTGGTCATTTCTTAGCTGCCATTGCTTATTATAATTTAATTTAATATTTGAATTGTTTTTGTCTTTTTATTACGGATGCTTTTAACGTTCTGCATCGTTCTCACATGCATAATTTCAACATAAATGATGTAACCAATATTTTCTAACCATATTTTGATTTAAAAGAGTGTCCATGGAGTTTCTTGCCCATAGGTACCTACTACGCTTTGGAATGGGCAACTAGCTTCATCTTTCTGACTGACCGACCCCTTGACAATTCAAAAGTACCTGTAATTGGTTTATTTGAAATAAATGCTTTGAGTTTGGGTTTGTGTTTGAGTTTCTTGCCCGTTCTTCTCCATATGTACCTAATTACTACGCTTTGGAGAGGGCAACAAGCTTCTTGACTATTCAAAAGTACCTGCAAATGATTTAATTGAAATAAATGCTTTGAGTTTGAGTTTGAGTCACGTGAGAAGAGCTGTGAAGAGTAACCTCGTAGGAGTAACGATATCAAGCGCAGAGGTTCCTAGTTAAAATAAAAGCACGAACAGAAAAGTGTTATGACGTAAACAAATCGTTAATTAAATGTTTTCGTAATTTTTTTTCTATCTTTTCCAGCTTTATCAAAAAAAATACGGGCACCTTTGGATATTTTTTTAAACATTAATAACGCGTTAGATAGCCCATAAAATGGGGATGTTTTTCAAATATATTGTTAGCTCAGTGTCATAATATATATTTTTAAACAATCAACCATGTTTAACTTTTAATCATTCCGTTCAAGTGTTTAGTATTTTCAAACTTCAGAATATCTAGAAATCTTTAGAAACCTGTCAGCTTCAAATTCAGACAGTAATCAAAGCTATTGGGTTCCTTGATTTAGGGATAATTGCAAAATTATGACCAGTTTTGGGTAATTTTCTGAATTGAAGAAATTTCGCCATATTTGCCAAATAAAAAAAATATATATATATAAAAATAAAAAAACAAAAATTAAAAATCACTATCAGAACATGTAATACTATTGCAGAGAATAGCTTTCATTCGCCCTGTATATTATTTTTAAAAAGGTCCAAATTTGAGTTTTGATAGTTGTCAGATTAAGGGAAAGCCCACAATTTCTTCGTCTGACTTGTCTATTTAAGTCATTATACGTTTGGCCGCACACGATCGTAACTATGAAAATCAAGGGCTCTGAAGATCACTTTATTTTTGGTCCTTTTTCGAAATCTGAAAGTGGATTCCTGCCACGGGGCAACATCTGAAACATTTCAAATATATTTTCGACTAGCTTTTGTCCGCGGCTTCACCCGCGTGGAGGTCGAAAATTATCCCACGGGAACGTACTACTGGGACAAAAAGTATCCTACGTATTAATCCAGGTTATAAACTATATGTGTTCCAAATTTCATTCAAATCCGTATAGTAGTTTTTGCGTGAAAGAGTAACAAACATCCATCCATCCATCCATCCTCACAAACTTCACATTTATAATATTAAGTAGGAAGTGGGATGTTACCTCCTCATGCCGCACCAACTCAGCTATCAACTTTTCGCCCTGCATATGCTTGCTCAAAAACCCTCTAGGCTTTCCATCCCGCAATTTGCAATGTATATACCTGATTAAAATTTTATGACTTAACTGTTTTGATTATTATAGACATGATTAAATATCTAACCTATTTTTTTTCTTTTCTAGATTGTCCGGACTCAAAGTGACAGTGTGTGTGACAAAATGATTCAGTGACGTGTAACAGAATAGTGTTAGTGTTGTGTACAAATATGTGGTCAAGATGAAGTTGTGGAAAAGCCTTAAGATATCGATAGGCAGTCGCAGCGACCCCAAGTCTTACTCTCAGGAGTTACCGCAGTGGGGTGGACAAGGATATGAACTGGATGGTGAGTGTAACTTGATTTTAACATCTCCATTCTGTCCGTTCCAAATTTATTTGGGGTCCAAATTACTTAAACTATACCTCATTATTAGCGGCACGAGCAATTAACGTGCGAGCAAATACGCCAACCCGTCTTGAGCAAGTGTGGTGATAAATGCTCGTGCGTTTTTTGTATGAAAAGAGGCCTTTGCCCTGCAGTGGGACTGTATGGGCTGGTATAAATTTTTCAGCCATCAATGATGGCAGTGATTGAAAGCCGGTACGAATTTGGGTATCGGTCCTTCATTTCAGTTCTTCTTTTCGGTACGGTTCCGGTTTAGTTTCCCGTTTGGTTCTGGTTCCAATGTACCGGCTCCAAATAAAGGTTCCAATATACCGGTTCCGTACTATCCGATTAAAAGATTCTATAGGTAAGAACTACCACATGATCTACCAAAGAAAATGTGCCCCTCTCCCCTCTCAAAGTCAAAGTCAAAGTCAAATCATTTATTTCAAATAGGCACTTTTGAACGTCAAATTTTACAAAAAAATTAAATTGATTCTAGTTGCCCCTTCCAAAAGGTAGTTTCGTATGGAGTAGAATGAGCAAGAAACTCCACCGTTACTCTTTTAAAATGTTTTACAATATTATGTAGGTTTACATTAATTATATAATTATATGTGTGTCCTACAAACTCCCACCTCTTCACCCACCGGCGGCCGCCCGTACCTCGCCGCTATCGTACAAGGCTTCGTCTTCGTCCTGCGTTGACCGGCATCGTATGAACTCGTTCGGACTGGCTTTGAAGAAGAACCAATAAAATAAAGGTTCCAATTTAGGTTCCTGTCCCGGTTCGGATTCTAGTAACGGAACCACTAAATACCTGTTCTTTACCGGTATTTTAGAAACATTTTCAATCCGTGATTGATGGAGGAACTACCACACTAGTGGTTACCCTGCCATCATCTAGCCAGCCAGAACCGTGACCATCTTGCAGACTTACTAATATTTTGACCACGGCATGACCTATGAACTATTTGGTATACTAAATTCGTCCCGAAACGAGAGATGATTAAATATTTCCGAGGTATTTGAAACACTTCAGAATTTCCGCCATTTCCCCCGTGTTGCGGATGTTATGTAAATGAAATTTATTTTTGAACAACACAATATTATTTGAATTGTTAAAATAATTTCGTTATTGCTGGAGTGTCGGCATTATAATACCAAGTTATAATACATAAGCCGAGTTTAAAACATTTTCCCCATTTTGTTAAATAATATACATAGGTACATACATTCAGCTTGATACGGGAACTGAATATGAAATTTCAGCTGCGCTTATTAAAATTGTTGCCATACTCATATTCTCGCTACTGATTCAACTCGTTAATCACTTTTTACAACGGGCAACACAAAAAACGTAAGATGACGATAAAGGAGATCATTTATCAAACTTTGAAGATAGACAAGAGAGTGTTGTTGATAAAAAAAGGAATGACTTAGGAATAAAGTAATAAGAAAGTCACATGGGAATATGAAAGTGAATATTCTTTTATTAATGCATAATATGACTTTGATCTATGGCTGCCTCGTTGGTCTGGGTTCGATTCCCAGGTCGGACAAAGTGATATTGGGTTTTTCTATCTGAAATTTCTCAGTAGTAGCCCGGAGTCTGGATTTGTGCCCAGTGGAGGGCAATAGGCTTGCCCCCTATTACATGGGACTTAAACTTAACCGGCGAAGTGTGGGTGTATTATAGGTACACCGCTGCCCACCCCTTTGGGAAAACAAGGCGTTATATTGTGTTATGTTATGACTTTGACCTTAAAATTAACAAACTGAATAATAAAATAAATAACATACAATCATTAATAGGCTGTCTAGACTTCTAATCCTCTCCCACATACAAAAACAACTAAATTGGTGGCGATTTAAAAAAACATTAATATAAACAAATTTTATATTTCTTGACCGTCAAAAAAACTGTATAGATTAAGTTTGTAATTAACATTTCATAAACCCACGCTATAAAAAATATAAAGCCAGTAAATTCTGGGCTTTACAAAATATCGTCCATGCTTTGTATACCGACCTACTCATTTTAGTCAAATCACAATTTTTCCTCGTCCTGGCCCTGCAGTCTCGACATGAATAGCGACAAAAATCTGTCGCTTAGTCGTATCGATGTCAAATTTCTTTAATGGATTTTCAACCGTATCCTTTCGAAATAAAGTTGAAAATCTATTAAAGGAATTTGACACCGATACGACTTAGCGACAGATTTTTGTCGCTATCTAATGTCGAGACTGCAGGCCCTGGGCCGGCAGTCTCGACATAGATACCAACAAAAATCGGTCGTTTTCTCTACCTCCCGTATTTTCAATAATGAAATTGTATTTTAAACATATATTTTTTTGGTATTTTTTCTATTATGTCTGTTATTCAGAACAAATTGAGAGAAATTAATATAGAGAAAAATTATATACCGTCAAACGGGGTGAATAGGGTTGCAGGGGTGAATCGAGACGAAACTTTAAAATGGATTTTGACATTGAAATAATTTATAGTTTGTTGCCAAAAAGGACTTTAATTTGTTTACTGTGTTATAATTAACGAATAAGTGCCCTTGTAGGCAAAAATCTATATTATTTGACTGTTAAAATCCATTTTAAAGTTTCGTTTCGATTCACCCCTGCATTCACCCCGTTTATAAGCACTTATATACAGGAATATCTACTAAGGGCAAACTCCTTGCCTCGGTTTTTTTATCGTTGACCCCAATGCTTTGACATAACTTTCAGATATTTTAAACTTTACATTTTTTGCCCAACTATTTTATCCGGCCAAAAATCAATTCTGCGACCAAGCCTCTATACGTCAGAGGTATGATGAAAGGCCTTTTCCTCCTAATTTTTAATCAACGGGTTATCACTGGGTCGTGCTTAACTTGCGACATCAAAGGCAATATTTCAGTTCCATAGTCAAGGTAATTGGTAAAAATGGTTGTTTATAAAATTCTCTCGTCGTGTTGTTTTTAATTATGTTTTTCATGTTGTTTTGGGAAGGGAAATAGGCTATGTTATGACAGATAAGCACTTTATGTATATTGATGAGGAGGGAGCGGAGTTTATTTTTGTTTCATAATTACTACAACCAACCTTTCGTAATTTTGTTTTCCTGGAGAATTGTGAGATCAAAGCAACTACACAAATGGTTTCATAAGAGCAACTTTACTGAGCTATGGGTGGAAATAGGTCAAAGATAGAAAGAGTAGCATGCGGTGCATTTTTCCGCTAGAACAAGTATTCAAAACTTTCTGAGACATTGTCTCTGAACGCCCGACTGACTGGTTTCTGTAATTGAACCCAAATCTCGGGCTTGTTTTCACATTATGCCTCTTTTTCTTTTGTAGTATTATTTATTTAAGTATACTTATTGTGATTAAATGCCATAAATATAAATACAATTTGACCTTTTAAACAAAAACAAAACAATTTTATTGTTTGCTTTTTATTATATATTATTATAATAAAATGAATAAATACATTTACCTTTGTGTTTGTGTTTGTTCATAAAATTTCGTCTTACTGTTGAATGCGAAAAATTATCTGTCAATGAACTATGAAATGTAACATTAAGGCTTACAAAGCAAAAAAGAAAAGGAGTTTCAAACAATGGCTGTGGAACAGTACAGTACACTAGGCAGGCTTCATACCTTTGTCGAGCTAAGTACACGCCAGGGTTGCAGTCCCTAGTTGTAGCACTATTATGAAAAACCACCAACGCACTGGACCCACGTGGTGGATTAATCCCAATCTCGCAGAGTGGAGGTCGGTGTCCCAGCAGTGAGAACATTTATAGGCCGAGCGAAATGGTAACGCCATTTTTACTAGAGATTCGTTCTTCAAACTAAAGCAAAAACCGAACCGGCAAAAGAAAATTTCACTATATGAAAAGCAAATTTAAAATATCTAGCCAAAAATACAGTTGGAGAATCCAATAGTGTCCGTACTAAACTCGACGCTGCCCAAGTATGCCATGATTTGGCAATTTCGTTCAAGACTCGCCTCTGAATATTCTCTATTGTGGGCTGACTTGGCGAATTTAAAATAACAAAATGCAATTTTGTTTGAGATTCTGTGCTTAGATTTGAAAAGCTTTTTTTACATATTCTATTCAGTTTGGTAGTTCTATAATTTCTATACTTAAGTTTCACAAATTAATAAACGATTTTGGAAAAAATAATTGTTATCTTTATCTGTGGTTCCCGGAAAAGGAACAGGTGACCCGCCCTTGAACCTCGTAAAAAAGCAACTGTGAAATTAGGAAGGAAGAATTTTAAGACCAGTAGTGCCGTCCTGTCGCATAATAACTCGTCATTGCATATTTAAGCCTATGTATGCACGGGCGATTTTTTTACGCGACGTCTTTTATGGCATCGCCAATTTTAGTGCGCGGTTAAAAAAGATGACGCGTTAAAAAAGCGCTCGTGCGAATGTGAGCTAATTGTTCACACCTGGAAGCTCATGTTTAGCGATTTTGATAATAGAGCTGTTTTGCATTAAAACAAAACAGTTATTATCGCGTTTATCTACGCGTCTACATCCTTCAGGTATTCTTTCACCAGCAGATAACAAACAGGTCTTCAATCAATGCTATGTATTTTGAAGGAAACATAATAGAGCTGTTTTGCATTAAAACAAAACAGTTATTATGTTATGAAAAACACATAGCATTAGAGCAAGGTGCTTGCTGTTGGGTTTTAAAGACTTCTATGAATGACACTTGACAAGTGACAGATCCAGCTCACTGTAACCACTGGGCACGCCACAATTGGGGGCCGTAAGTCCCGTCTTTCAGGAGTGGATAGAGAAGTGCCACGGCGTCCTCACCTGACATGGCTGTTTCGGCAGGTTCCTGTTCTGGATAAGGCGGGAGGAAACGCCCGGGTGTTACCATTGTGTGGATCGCTCGGTGGACACGGTGGAGCATACGGTGGAGGTTTGCCCGGCTTAGGCGGAGCACCGCCATGTCCTGGCGGAGGCAATCTGCGGCGGCGATCTCTTGCGTCCGGCCTTGGTCCAGACCATGATATGGAGTGAGAGGGCATGGGAAGCCGTCACCTCCTTCTGCGAAGCAGTAATGCTCGCGTAGGAGGGAGCGGAGTGCGTGAGGATGAGGCAATCGTTGCGCTCTCACGCCCCTAGTCGCCGCAGGAGGAGACACCTAGGGCGTCGGGAGTCGATAGCCGATTCCCGGCCACCGTAGGCGCGGGCTTGCGGACGGCGAGCAATGGGTAGCTCGTAAGGACCGAGCCCGGGTCGACGGCGCGTTGTGTGCCACGCGTGGCTCAAAGAGATGTTAGCACTAATTGACGGGGTCCGATAGGGCCGATGCCTGCCGGGGTCGCGGATTGTTCGAAAGAGTTACCGTGGCCCTGGCGCACAGGCAACTGAAGGAACACGGGTGGGTTTTGGTCAGTAAAAGTCTGACATACCCTCCCGCTCCGCCTAGAGCGGGAGAAGTTATTTGACGATTTCGCACGAATAAAAAAAATCGCTGTAACCATAGATAACCGCCGGTTCTGCCACAGCTCACAGGTAACGTAAGGAGGGTTGAGGTAATTACTTATTCTTAACATATGACGTAGGTGTATGAGGCGAAATCTTAGATTGCATCTTCAACCAATGCTATGTGTTGTAAAGGAAACATAATTACTTTTATTTTAAAGAAAAGTCATGCGCGATATGATGATAATCAGACCAAAAACTATCTCACTCAAGCATATTCTGGCTATAACAGTTCTTGTCCTAATTTCTAGAACTACAGTAATATGTGCTGAAGTTTCGTACTCGCCGTAATAGCAAGCTCGACAATTAGCAAATCCATTACATACTTGACATTGCTCCGAGTCCTCTGCTATTGTTTAAGAACGAACCAGTTATATTGTTGTAAGTAGACGTATAGTTCTAGGTACAGCTTAGAAAGTTCTGTGGTGAAACGTGCAGATGAAATTTTGAATCCCTGAGAGACCGCTACTGGTAAAGACCTCAACTTTATGCATGGTTTAGTAGAAAGTAACTACTAGACTATAAAAATAAGAATAGCATTGACTTTGTGCTATATTGTGTCGTTAAGTTGAAGAATCAATACTCAATTGTTAATACTTTATTTGTGTCCACAATGTGTACTTAGGTGGTAACTTAAAATTACATGTGATCATTATGGAGCCTGTCGGGCACAGCTAAATAGTAGGAGAGAGGTAGCTTTCAAAAACTTAGCTTATCATATCACTTATCAGTCTTCTGAACTAATAATATTACAATAATATAAAATTATGTTTTTTTTTTAAACATATTGGGGTTTATTCATAAACGTTGCTTAAAGTTAAGTAATGATTAGCGACTGTTTAACCAGACATTTTTGACGTTTAAACGTCATTTAACTTTAAGCAACGTTTATGAATAAACCCCATTATAGTTAACTGTACTAATACTTATTTAGATATGTTAGCACTTAGATATGTTAGCGGTGTGTTGGATCATTCGGTTCCCTACAGAATGGTTGAGCTGGATGGTGCTGATCCACGCGTCATGTTCGGGAACGGGCGCCGTCAGTTGAGACTGGTCATCTCTTAGCTGCCACGGCTTATTTTTATTATTAATCTTATATTTTGAATTGTTTCTCTATATATTTTTTTCATTGTTCTCGCATATAGAAGCAACAAGAATAATGTACCCAGGATTTTGTATTATCTTGATTTAAAAAGAGTGTCCTTGGAGTTTCTTGCCCGTTCTTCTCCATAGAGATCTACGTTTTGGAATGGCCAACTAGCTTCAACTTTCTGACTAACTGACCGACTCTTTGACAGTTCAAAAGTGCTTGTAAATGGTTTAATTGAAATAAATACTTTGAGTTTGAGTTTGAGTTTGAATTTGAGTTTGAGTTATATTTTGTCGTTTAAATAATCGTTTATACAATAATAGCATTTTATTATAAAAAAAATCTTAAACTTTTTTATAAAAATATGAATTTTGTCCTCGTTTTTTTATAGATTCAGGTAGTTTTTTATATAATTTTATGGACATTACATAGGGACTAGTAGAATGTATTTTTAGCCGAGAAGATGGAATGATTAATCTTCATTTATTTCGGCGTGTGTAACATGACACGTTTTGTATAAAATTCTTGATGCTTACGAACAAATTTACAGGTCTAGAGACCTGTGTTATAATTTGTTATAAATATGTATATACTGGGGAGGGTTAAAATTTTATACTTTTGTAAGTTAGGTTTGCAGCTGTCAGTTTGATCGATGTTTACTAGGATTCTAACTAATTTATTTTGAAGGGTGAAGAATCGAATCCATGGTTCCTATCAAAATAATTCAATTGAGTCGCATTCAAACAAAAATATTTATAACTAGCTTTTGCCTGCGACTTCGCTCGCGTTAATTTAGACTTTGACTATCAATTCGGGTTATAATTCAATCATGATTCGAAAGACACGTGGCGCCATCTATTATCATAAGGACGTTAATGTTGTTTTCCTCGGGATTAGTACTATTTTGCGGGATGAAAGGTACCCTATGTCCGTTTCTGTACCCCTGACAACGTATATGCAAAATTTGAGGATGATCGTTTCAGTGGTTTAGGCGTGAAAAGGTAACAAACAAACAAACAAACTTACTTTCGCATTTATAATATTAGTTAGGATTATGATTCCTCGGGATCAGTACTATTTTGCGGGATGAAAGGTACCCTATGTCCGTTTCTGTACCCCTGACAACGTATATGCAAAATTTGAGGATGATCGTTTCAGTGGTTTAGGCGTGAAAAGGTAACAAACAAACTTACTTTCGCATTTATAATATTAGTTAGGATAGGATATCCGTACTGCACGCAGAGGTAAAACATTTGTCTACAACTCTAGATGTTCGCAACAGAAATATCTTTATTAAGCCTCAGAAATATTTCCCTCGATACCAACATCGAAGTCTCCCTTCACTCAGACAATAGCTTTAGCGTGACAATAAGCAATGCCAAGGGTCATTGACATCTGACAGACCTTGTTCTTATATATATACACCAAATAAAAGGGGACGTGTAACCTACTTTGACTGACTGGACGACAAACGAGATGGGGAAAGTGGACTTGCGTGACCTATTTCTACATTAGGCGACCATTTTGACCTGAAGATAAGAAGCTAGAATTTTTGAACATAAATTCCTGTTATGCTTCGAAATAGAATGACAAAAAGCCCTGTGTTTACAATGTGTTTTTTTGCAACACTTCAAGCGTTTCAACAATATTACGTTACATACATCTACAAACAGAAAATGGATATGTATTTAGTGTGAAAATTTAAATAAAACATCCGGTACAAAATTCAACCTACCTACTTCGAACACAAAAAAATTATCACTTCATTATTCTCATTTTGCGACCAAAAATCAAAAAGGCCCGACATTACCATAACAAAATGAGGCACACTTTAACCGAATCACCCAGTTTCTTAATTAAGATCCCACTCGGTTACATTTTCGGGACAGGCGACAATAGGAGGGTCACAAAGGATGATTTGTTTTTGTCTCAAGCTTATTTTTTTTTTGCCCGACTCGTAAAAAGTTGCACGAGAACCCGGAGAGAATGACCCGGTCACAAAATATACTGATACAGAAGGTTGGCTCAATGCAACTAGCGTAAAAAATATAAGTCGTCGTTCGGCGCCATCGGTTGAGACTGGTGATCTCTTAACTGTCACGGCTTATTTTTAATCTTAGATTTTGAATAGTTTCTTCATTATTTTTTTTACACTGTTCTCACATATAGAAGCAACAATAATAATGTACCCAAGATTTTGAAATATCTTGATTTGAAAGAGTGTCCTTGGAGTTTCTTGCCCGTTCTTCTCCATAGAAATCTACGTTTTGGAATGGGCAACTAGCTTCAACTTTCTGACTAACTGACCGATTCTTTGACAATTCAAAAGTGCCTGTAAATGGCTTAATTGAAATAAATGCTTTGAGTTTGAGTTTGAATTTAAAAGGTCAATTTAAATTAGTTAGCGAAACTCCTCAGACGTGATGGGTGTACCTATCGATATCGAAACATGATAAAATAAAATTAATCGTTTTTTTTTTTGGGTCTACGACTATATGAAGTGCAGATATTTGAAGCATCAGTTTAAAAATCCGTGTTTTCTATGTAAACTTCAATCGCAGTACGACGTGACGTGAGACGTGAAGACATAAGATGACGTGTGTGTGCTTAGTTGTATGAACCAACCTTCTGTTACTATCTATTCTGTGACCCAGTGTTACGTTGAGTGAATTTAATTGTCCAAGGACGGATTTTTTGACGAAGTACTCCAACGTGTTTTAAGTGGGTCCTGGGTTAATTTGTGGGAGGGGAATTAAGAATAATATTTTTGGCCACATCATCAGCAGTGTCAGCCTGAATATTTTGATGGGATAATTGTTTGGTCGACCATTTCAAAAGATGTTGATGTGAATGTGATTAATATTACTTTGAATCATGTTGTGCGATCTTAATATGCAATATTGTGTAGTCAAAATACTCACTAGATATTTCAAAAATCTCTAAAGCACTTACATTTCTTACAAACGTTATTGCCTACACAATAAAAGGGCCAAGTATGTAATAAATACTGGGGTAGCCTTGAGAAGTTTTTTAACAACATTTCACCGAGCAAGATGAATCGGGAGTATCTTCAACATTTTGGACCTCGGCCAAATGATGTTGAAATGAAAAACTCCCCTAATGAAAGCGCATGCATGAGTACGTTAAGTAATGCTGACGACCCGAAGCTCTGCATAGTCGACGGTATTTTGATGGTTATTTGATGGGAAATTTTAGTAGATACAATATACGAGTGTTATAACATTATATAGCTACCTATTAACATTCATTGGAGTATTAAGAAATCGAGCAGCAAGAGATCTCCCCTTGCTGTTCAGTTTCTGAATACTCCTACTCTTGGAAATTACTTTTGAATGAAAGATGGCGTTAGTTGCCCATTCCAAAGCATAGTAGGTTCCTATGTAGAAGAACGGGCAAGAAACTCGACGGACACGCTTTTTATTAAAACCCATGATGATAAAGTAAGTCATTGTCACATTGTAAAATTAACTGAAACCCATGTTGGTTGGGGAGAACAGTGGTAGCCCAGTAGTAACGGCACTTACTTACGTATCGCAAATCATTGGCACTTAACTTTGTCTAAATTATTTAATCACTACTGCTCTCGAAACGATGAAGAAAAACATCGTGAGGAAACCAACCTAGAACTAAAAATTCGAAGACATGGGTGACATCCACCAAACCCACACACGGCCCGCGTCGTGAAATTACGGCCCACTCCCTCTCTCAGAGAGGAGGCCTGTGTCCCAGCAGTGAGAGCGTTATAGGCTGATTATGCTTATGCTATGTTGGTAATCGATCAGAAAACCATGACACAAGCAAGAATCTCATCCGGAAAACCCAAATAAATTGAACAATATTGTACAGTATACGTGAATAAGTGCCATTACCATAAAAATAAGACCCTAAAATAAACTCCGTACTTTGCAAACGATTACAGGAACATGAATTTAATTATCGGATCCCCTGGATTTTGCATTAAGCCATTCTTCATTCTGACACCCGTCGTTAGCATAAATTTCAAAAGATAAAAAGGACATACAATTTTGTACAATAAACGTGGACTTTTTTGGGAAAGAACGGTGTATTTAAGGGATTATTTTATTTTGCTGTTTTTACACTCAAAACTTCTTACTAATCTGTCTGTCTCTCCTCCTCTTTTTATATTTGATTAATTGCATCTTCCTCCACAGCAGCGTAGTGTTATTTTTAGCTGTTGTATTAATTACACTTAGCATGTTAATGGGAAAGTTTTGAAAACAGATATGTCACGTGTAACTCTGAGTATCTCGAAATGTCTTTAGCTTTTTTTATAGCCTGAAAATCCTTCTGGAATGATAGCATGGCAGGTCGCGCATACTTGGTATAAACGTGACTTAGAATTTTCTGTGCATTACATCACTATCTCGCGAAAAAAGAAGTTATGAGTACACTCTAGGGGTGTGCTTCTAAATTATATTTTCAGTTCTAATTTATAATCAAGAATTGTGATTACAAACAACTTCGTTCAGAACAAACTGCTCCCAGAAGAAATTTGTTTTTTCTCGCTTTCACAAAACTTTAATAGTAACACAGAATATTGTGCTATAATTCATATATTTTCTACATATTACAAGACAGATACAAATTATGTAGCTCGGTCCATTATTGTAGAAACATAAAACATTGGCTGGGGGAACGTGTCACTAATAAAGTATTTTATCTTTGTTACATCGTAAAAATTGCAAAATTGTATTTTGTTTTTAGTATCCTTTATTATTCCAGTTTGACGAGTTATTTTATTAGTTGTTTTGTTAAAAAAAAAAAACATATTGTTGGTATTTATTTTGTGAGAATGTTTTTCATGTACGGTGTGCGGATAACACAATGAAGTTTCATATCCGAACCCAATATTTAAAAATAAAGTAAATTGGAGTTAAGTCCACTCCATTGATAATATTTTTTATTAAACAAATTGAATGAGGGCTTAGTCAGTTCGTAAAACCCATTGTGTACTAAAGTTTGTTCAGTAAATTAAAAATAATTTTAATAAGACTGTAACTCGACTACGGAAAAATAAAAGTGATCTAAAAAGTAAAAAACAAGACAATATTTGAGACAGAAACTACGATATAGGTACAAAAATGGTCAACGTAAAGCCGTTGTCGCATGCCATTATAATTTTGTAGAAATACTAAAATATTTTCTTATTTCTTACATTTTAGATCATTTAATTTTTCCGTAGTTGGGTTACAGATTTTAAACTATTTTATTTTTATTTTCCGTTTTAACGACTTTACACTACGGTTCAGAAAATAATGTCATTAGCACAGCGCCATCTTTGAATTTTTAGCAAGTAAACAGGAAACTAAATTCCAATAGCAGTGCATAGTGCCTTAAACGAAACCCTAACGCGATTTATTTAGACGCCATCTATTGAGCTTCGAAGAAATCCAAAATCCTTCTTATGACTGGCATTACAAATCGTTAGGTACTATTTATTAAGACTTGATTAACTGCGCTTGTATCATTTTAATCATGACTTTTTGTATAAGTAATAGGTATTAATTGTACCGCTTTGCCCCATACGTAGCATAGTCTCACTTTTGCTTGTTTTTGCAAGTTTGCTTGTTTTTAACAACTTAAACGTATTTATTAACTTAGACAATATGATATATATATATATATATATATATTTGTAATGTGCTCGTAAAGACCTTTCTGTTTATACCAAATATGTCATCATTATCTCCATTTAATTTTTTTCGATGTCAGAAATTTACGTGTAAAGTCCTACATATTAAATATAGGCAGAAGTTATAGTAGCCTATGTCACCCGGACCATTATAACAAATCTATTGATACCTCATTCATCAAAATCGGTGCAGTAGTTAGGCGCTACGGTGAAACACATAAATACAAACAAACAAACATACGTACATACATAGACCGCTAAAATCATAACCCTTCATTTTTGCTTTGCCGTAGTCGGGTAAAAAATGGTTGATTGATTAGTGCCAGTGATTTCGTGCGCCATGATTCGTAGAAATTGTATCGTTATCCAAGTAAATAACAAAAGCATTAATTTAAAAAAATACTTAAGTATAACTTACAAACACATATTTTTGTATTATTTTTTACGAAAACATTGGTTTTCTATGAAAGAAATGTAGATTACCAGCTATGAAATCGTCTTACAAAAACTCCAATATTAAATTATTTTATTTCTGTAAGTAGGTTTGTACAAACACTTTTACACATTATTTTTTACGAAAACATTGGTTTTCTATGAAAGAAATTTAGATTACCAGCTATGAAATCGTCTTACAAAAACTCCAATATTAAATTATTTTATTTCTGTAAGTAGGTTTGTACAAACACTTTTACACGGCAATCATATTTTTTGAACTAGATGAGGTCGGCGTTTCCAATCTGACTACTCTGAGAAGAAAGACCGAAACAAACTCAGAGGTCGCAGTCTCTTTTAAAGTCCAGACATATTCGGTTAGCTAGCAAAATATTCCCAGACATTTCTTGCATTTCCTTGCCTTAGTTATAGTGCCAACTAATTAGAGAAGACTTTAATTAAACATGAAAACCTAGACGTTAGTACGGCACTCCTGGACACCGTCGGGATTACTGCTAAAAGCTTCTAAATTGCGAGAAGAAAGGTTTCTTCATGTGCTTCCAGAAAATAAAATGTGAAAGAATGTATGTTTATCTTCGTAATAACGTCGCCTCTGGCTAGAGTTTTATTGGAAAATGAGTGCATTAGGGAAAGAAATGCGGCAGATAATGGAAGATGAATATTTTGAACATCAATATTGCGTGATGGGGAGTTTCCTTTTTGAGCTTAATGACCTGGTTAATCAATTAATCAATTCGGCTTATCAGTATATGCTGCTGTATACGGGTTGCTTTTGAATAGACCCACAAAAATGTTGATCCTACATACAGAGTACTTTCTATTGCACACGAGATAAACAATAAGGAACAAAATCATAATAAAGACTGTACAGAATTGATTAAAACAAATATTCTCTTGTTTATGACAGCTCTTTTGTCCAATAGTAGACGACTATAGATTGATGATAGTGATAGTAATATTGAGACTTAATCATGCTTAATTTACAGCACCCTAAATGTGTAACACATTATTGCTAATCCATTGCTTCATATGTTCCAAAAATTTGTCTGCTCAACAACGTAAATAAAACAATGAATGTTGTTGAACTGTCAAAAAAAAGCAATTCCTACTGCTAGTGTGTGACGCAATTACCCCGCTGGTTTAATTATTAACTTTTGCATTGCATAACCCGTCAATAAGTATAAGAAAACTATACCTATCGCCTACTAGCTGCTTAGTATTCCGTGCTAGTAGTAAAAGGGGTTAGAGGAAAGCTTGTCGGTGAGTGAGCAAGTAACTAACCAATAATTCTCTGGCGTAAGTGGCTGTAAAAGGTATTAAGGCAGTGGTGCACCGCGTGAAGGTTTATCTTGAAATACTGCTTGAATAAATGAGAATTGAATTATTTATAATTTGTATATAGTACCTATAAAACAAAGTCGATTTTCGTGTGACTGTGTAAAGAATTTTGATATGGAATGTGAATACCATATCAAACATCGTTGGCTTAGTTTGGAAAAACTAAGCGGTCACACATTCTCTAAATGATGGAAAAAATAATAAATGATTTAAAAACATTATGGAAAGATTTAATTCTCATTTAGAGAATTTATTCCGGAAGAAATCTCGTATTTTTTATTCGCCGCCAATGCACCCGTGCCAAGCAGGGGCGGTTCTTTTGTCTAAACTAATATTTGACCGAGCGAGCGCGAAGCGTCTCCGTTCCAGCTTGGGCTAAAATGCTTTCGTATGTCCAGATGTTCTCCTCTATAGGTCGCATTTCTCAACCGATTCTCGTCAAATTTTGTGAGCAGGTTCAATAATTATATGGATTATTTTTAGCTTAGCTTTTCGAAGTTGGGGTTGAAAGCGTTAAAAAAATCATATTTTAGCCATTTCGCGCTCTTTGTGCGCGCTTTTTGTTTTAAGGTGCGCGTGAACATTTATTCAGTTTTAAGCTATGCAAAGACAGACTCGCGAGGTCTTCCAGCTCACAGAAACTAGCATAAAGAGAAAAGATTTTATTTTTTGTATGTTGGTTTGTTACGCGTTCACGCTAAAACGGCTAAACGGATTTGGATGAGATTTGGCACATGGGTAGACCATGACCTGGATTAGGATATAGGGTACTATTTATCCCGATATTCCCACGAGATCGATACTTAATTGCGGGTTAAACCGCGGGGCGCAGCTAGTGTTTTGTAAGACTGATATTGTTATTTAAGATGTTGATTTCGATTCTAGGTGATTCTTGGTAACATAACGTGAACCGAAAAGGACATGTCTTTTTGCCAGAAATAAACCGCAGTCAGTAAAGCCAAAACTTGAGCTCAAAATTAAAAGCGAATTTCTTCAAGTGTTGATAGGAATTTTGTCATGTTACGAACATAGTATTCTCGTAGCCATACTAGCATGAAATTGCTGGGTATTTTATTTATTTAACCATTTATATACACACATATTAACAGACAGGAAGAAACACAAAAATACGTCAAAGGTGCGACTTATTTCTAAAGAAATCTCTTCCAGCATACCTGCGATTGGATAGTATATAAAAAGATATGTATTACAATGTGTGTAGGAGTAGAAGGGAAAAAAATACATATAAAAAAATGCAATCTTTATTTCAGGAGAAAATGGTTTTGTTGTGTAATTATTGCATAAGTTTAAGGCACTCGTGTCTGTTCCTACATACAATGTTACAAATAGATTTTGTAAGAAAACTTTATTTCGGAATCAAATTTAACAATTAACCGCGCATAACAAACATTTTTTTAGGTTTATTTATAAATTTAATAAATAAAATAAAAAGCCTTATATTTATTGCCAACCTTAACAAATTTAAACATTAAAATAAAAAATAAACAAAATAGCTTACCATTTTATTTATTTTTATTTTCTAAAAAAGTAATAATAAATAAAATAATAAAGTTAAACTACAATAATGTTAGTAATTATAAGTATTCTAAACTGTATGTTACTGCTGTATGTTTTTATATTATTTAATTTCTAAGTATAGATACTATATTATTAAAATGTATCCATTAAGAACCCCTCTACACGTGAAGGCCTCCTCCAAAGATATCGGTCTTCTCTAGACTGGACTGTTTCAATCCAGTTTATTCCGGCTATCTTTTTAATACCGTCTTCCCATCTAGCGTAGGGTCTCCCCTTCGTGCATGTTCCTTGAGGGCCCAGCCATGCCGTTACCTTTTCCGCCCACCTCTGGTTTTGTAGATGCGCTACCTGCGCGGCCCGTTTCTATTTTTAACCGACTTCAAAAAAAGGAGGAGGTTCTCAATTCGACTGTATTTTTTTTTTAAATGTTTATTAGCTCAGAACTTTTTTCTGGGTAAACCGATTTGGATGATTCTTTTTTTATTTGAAAGCTGGTGCTTCGCATGTGGTCCCATTTAAATTTGATGAAGTACTGTCCGGTAGTTTTTGAGGTATCCTTAATAATGCGTATTTTTTCCACTTAGTTTATATTGATGATGTTATAATAATTTCCTGTCACGATTATTTACATATCAAGTAGTGGTATACAATGTGTGTGGGATAGGTACCACAACTATAAAGTGAAAAATAAAAACGTTTTCACAAAAAAACAACTGACTTCCAAAAAAAAACACTAAATAAAAAACGTGAAAATAGCTTTAATTTCGGAAGTCGGTGGCCAATAACTAAAATACACAACCAAAGACACCGACTTCTGAAAAATGTTTAAACGTCAAAAATGTATAGTTCAACAGTCGCTAATCACTACTTAACTTTAAGCAACGTTTATAAACAAAGGGTCTGTCTAACTGTCTAGTCTAGGGCTTACTGGTAAATAATACTTTGTAACCTAGTTATATGTATAGGTAATGTTTTAAGCTCCTCATGTCATCTCAACTTGGTGTTAATCTGTAAACCTGTTTACTGTATTACATGCATAAAAAATAGAAATAAAAATAGAAAATAATTTACTATTTTCTATCTTTATTTCTATTTTTTTATCAATCAACTCAGCCTATCGCATACCACTGCTAGAGAAAGGCCACTCTCAGGCTGCGCAACAACACCCTGTGGATACGTGAATGCTACTGTTAAATTTATTCCATACAAGCTGTTCGTGCCCGGCGTCCCCCGGGGTGAATTTCATACAAAAATAGCATCCAAATTTCCGACTTTCCCGGATAAGCCAAATAGGTGCTGCCGCATTGAAGTGATGCGCGGACAAACATTTTTAGAAATTGATTTTTATTTACATAGATTTACTTCGCAGATTTTAAGGTCGACATTATGTAGCTAAGTTATCTCGGCAAGATCAAGTACAATCCGAAAGGATTCTCGTTTCCCTGAAACAAATAAAAAGATATCCACTTTTACGACCGTCTTTCTTATCTTTTGGTATTCGTCAAAAGCCGTTCTGATAAGACAAAACTAAATCCATGGTGACACATTTATCGCGATACATAATCAGCCTATAATGTTCCCATTGCTGGGACACAGGCCTCCTCTCTGAGAGAGGGAGTGAGTCGTAATCCACCATCCGCGTCCAGTGCGGTTTGGTAGATGTCACGTCTTTGAATTTTTGGTTCTAGGATACGCGGGTTTCCTGACGATGTTTTCCATCACCGTTTTGAGAGCGGTGGTGATGAAATAATTTACACAAAGTAAAGCGCCAGTCAGGGTTCGAGCCCACGACCTACAACTCGTAAGTCGCGGCCGTTACCACTGGGCCAACACTGCTCCTATTTATCGCCATACTTTTTTACAACCATGAACATTCAATGTCATTTTTTCATTGAACTTTTAGATTAATTTACTTTTTATGTCCAAAAGATGTCCTAAAAATTTTATGGTAATTTTTTTTTCGTTTTTCGTGGTAAAGAGATCTGTGGGTTTGGGCACATTAAAACTTTTTAGAGGTCTCGCAAAAATTATCTTGAAAATCAACCCGAAGTAAGTTCGGAGACTGTAAAGTTGGGTAAAAAACTTTGGTAGGGTAATATTAAGTGAGTAAATTAAAAATTGTCCAGAAAACCTAAGTGGTCTTTTCGCTGACAAGTTATTGTGTGATAGGAAAGTTTCAGTTGTTTCTTTTGTATATTTTCTGTTTGACTTTAGAAATTGTTTTTGCTTCTTTTATTTTATTTCTGTTTTGTTACATTTTGCTGTTGCCAAGAGAAAATTCTGTGGTAAACGCAGAAAATTTATAAATATGAGTATCTATATTTCAGAATTTTCAAACCCACTGCTATAAATAGTAATCCTGAGCGGCTGAATAGTTTAGCTTAAATCTGCATCCATACGTTTCCTTTAAGTGTCTATAGCAGGTGGCGTTCTGTAGTTTCTGCCCAACCCCATGGGAAGAAGGCGTGAGTATATGTGTGTGTATGTACTTTTCCTTTTCCATTTTGAACGGCTAATCTTCGAGATCCTAAAATTTGTACCTCCAAACAGGGGGAATCGAGATAATACTTGAAAGGGATTTTATTGAAATAATATAGTTTGTTGCCAAAAAGGACTCTAATGTGTTTACTGTATTATAATTAACGATTAATTGCCCTTGTTGGCAACAAACTATATTATGTCAATGTTAAAATATCTATTAAAATTTCGTTCCGATTCACCCCTGCATCCCTATTCACCCCGTTTGACGGTACCAATAAACGTCATTCTTTTCGATCCTCAATCTTAATCCCCAATAAAACTCGTACGCATCTGCTAAGCTAAACGATTGTCACTTTTTTACGGTAATGAAGTCTACAAGGGACGTGGCAGTAAAATTATTCTAAACGACACACATTTCCATAATGAGGAGCAACAGATATTGTTTGCGTCAAAAACAGGTGCTTGTCCTCATTTTGTTCTTCAATTTAAACGTAACAGAAGGTTTACTTCAAGTAACGAGTATGAAAAGTACTTGTGCATACCTACGTTAGTTGGTGGTATCTATCAGCTACAGTTTAACACATTTGCTGCCAAGCACCCAGCGTATGGGTCGAAAATAATTCGTTCTTGTGCCCACTGCCCACAATTCGCATCTGAGTCATCGCTATACGTACCTATAGATGACTTCTGTTCATGCCTAAGACCCGACTAGCGAGACCAAATATAAGTATGCTAAGGGTTGTCGGTGGCTTACAAGTAAATAATGTATTTTTGAACTTGGCAGCAAAAGTGTTAATCTGCAGTTTTCCTAGAAACTGCCTTAGTTTAGGAGTATACTCAAATGAAATAATATTATGTAGTTAGATAGACGCAATTGCTATACGGGTCATACACAAACATTGTAAATTAAGTGTTCGCTTGTTGTAAAACCGTTTTGATAAAAAATTTACTCGCTTGAACTATTTATTTTCTTAGACTGATTATTAATGGATTATTCTATGCAAATATAAAGGTGTTTTCGTTACGTTTAAATTATGTTTATTCGATGTTAAATGAAAAAAGTCCCCTCCTGTAGAATGTTCGGATACTGAGTACTGGACTTTCAGTGGCAATTAAAAATATTTAACATTTAGTTTTTCCATAGGTCTTCTTGGTACAATTTCCAACATATACTTAGATTTACATTAAATTATTAATCAAAATATTCAAGGTGTTTATTAGTGAAATAAAATTAATAAACATGTGTTCTCAATTTCTGGGTCTCTTCCTGTGGACGCAAAAAATAGGTCAAAAATCTACATTTAAAGGAACGTATTTAAGTTTTTATTTGTTAGGTTGGTAGCATTTTTGTCTCTGTCAGTCACCGATTAAACGTTTTACAACGGCGTGTGAAAATTATTACAAAAACATATTTTTAATCAATAACACAAGTTTTTGTCAAACCTCAGTGCGTCTTTCCTTGGTGACGTGTTGAAAAGTAAGTACAATGATTAAAAATGTTTGATTATACCGGCGATGTATATTTTAGGGAGTGATGTGCAAATACTCGTTTCATGGATTTCTAACTTCAAAAATTAGCCCGCTATCCTTTATTAACTATGTGTATATCTCTCCTGTAGACATCTTTTCTGTAGAATCAGAAGGCTAATCGTAGAATCAGAAGGCTAATCGTAGAATCAGAAGACTAATTCATCAATGGAAACATTTCCCCGATAAAAGCGACCAATTCCTAAAATATGGAATGATTCCAATGATGCAGCCATATTTTAATATTTTTTCTACTTTTATGTGGACATTCTTCGATTTTCTTTTATTGATCCTAACTTGATTGTTTTGCTTAGGTATATTATGAATGATTATGATTAAGAAAAATAAGTATTAATGATTGTTATTAAAATCAAATTTTACATGATTGTTTAGTATAAGATATTAAATTAAAGTATATTTCTGTTATTTTCTGTAGACTAAGCGATCTCATCTGTAGACTAAAATATACAAAAATGAGATTTTTGTCGAAATCAATGAAGACTGATCTATTACGATATTTTTGTAAGGCTGTTAATGATTACTTTTAAATATATACCAAATTTCAAATCGCTAACTGACTTTTATTTTTTTAAACTTTTTGAGACTCGATATTGTGTATGACCCATACCTCAGTGGTAAACTAGCAAGTTAATTCTGAAATTCTCGTATCTTCCGTTTGAAGGGAAGTCATTATTATCATCCTGCTGCTTTTACGTCACTGTTGGTGATTGGGTTGATACACCATTTTTTCTTCTTTCACAAATCTCAAATAGCTCTCGCCACAGCAGCCACCCCATTATAAACCAGATCATCTTTCCATCACCGCATTATTTAAGTGGATTAATACTTGTACTGTTACAGTATTTTTTATCTCACGAAGCAAAGCGCGCTTTCCTTGTGGTTACCAAGAGTAAAAACAGGCTGTGAATGTGTGTGTGAAGACGAGTAGTTTCAGTACATAACGCAAAGACGCACATATACACACACTTCCGACTTCGCCATTGTCTCGGATGGTACCGAGAACTCCTGCGCTTACACACACATTTACAGCGTGTTTGTACACTTGGTAAACACAAGTAAAGCGCGCGTCGCTTCGTGAGATAAAAATACTATAGAAAATGTACAAAGATGTTGAGTAGCTGCATGTAGCAGACCTTTTGTACGTTTTCATTTTGTATTGTGTGTCTCCAAAGCGATAATTCGCAGCTGTTCGCCGTGATTAATAAAATTTCGAAGATAGGTATTGGTTAAATTCGGTGTGTTGGATCGTTGAGTATTGTTTGAGTTGTCGGGCGGTGAGATAAAATTTTTGATTAAAATTATAAGGAAAATAAATAACACTGTGCTTGATGATTTTGATAATAAAATGTTTAGGGGTAGCTCTTACCACCAGACACCTTGTTGCCTTTAGTACAATGTTAATAATTGTTGGATGAAGAGTATTTGGTATTTTGTTACCTGTAATAAGATATATGCCTTTCATCGGTCCTAAGAATCAGTTTATTTGTGAATAAAATATCGTATAAAAATTACTCTCAATTGACAAAAAGAAATACAAGAAAATATGAGAAAATTATCAATCTATAAAGAAACCTACAAACCTAATAAATATTTCCAATAATAAACGGATTCTTTTTCATAAGAGATTAAATCTGAAACCCGGCCGTCTTCCGTTTCAATTTGGATCATCCTAAAACATTGAATTGAACGTTGATTATGAATTATTAGCTTGTGCATTTATTTTGACAAAGTGAGTCCATCAAACGAATTTGCTAAAGCATTACGTCCGGATCTGCTTTCACAGCCGCCATTACTTTGGCTGTCTTTTCTTAATTGAAATGAATTTACACAAACAAATGGCAGAACGGTGACTGGGCTTGTTGACTGGGTGACTCTGCAGTAAACATCGTGTGCATAGTCAGTGATTAGCTTGTTAATTCATGAGTCAAGATTATTACAGTACACTTTAATAATGAAAGCAAATAATGTGTAAGTGAACGAAAGGTCAAAGAAGAGAACGATTGTGATGGAGACAAGACGTGTACGACTGAACGTGTCATTTACTTTATCGTGTAAGGGTTGATATTATGTGCAGTTATATTTACCGACATAAGGATATTAATATTGTTATCTATACTAATATAAAAAAGTTTTTTGTTTGTAAGTTTTTATGTAGGGCGTAATCTCTGGAACTACAGGTCGGATTTGAAAAAATATTTTTGCATTTTATAGCCCAATTCTTAAGAAAGCTTAACATCATGCTTTTACATCAACCTATGACTCTTAGGAGCCGAGCAAACATAAAAATAAATCAGAAAGACCGCTAAGAGAAAATGAAGTAATAGCGCGTGCAGGCGATGCGATGCGACGCGATAGGTTTAGTCGGGGGCACAAGAAATTTCACGCGGACTAAGACGCAGGTAGGAGCTAGTCTTTTATAAACTGGTGGTAATATAAGTGCGGAATTAATTTATTAATCATAGGGTAAGAGAATCCGAGCGCGAGAGGGAGAGGCAATCTCTACGCCCTCGCGCCCCTAGCCGCCGCAGGAGGAGGAGACACCCTGGGCGTCGGGAGTCGATTGCCGACTCCCGGCCACCGTAGGCGCGGGCTTGCGGACGGCGAGCAATGGGCAGCTCGCCGTCCGGTAAGGACCAGGCCCGGGTCGACGGCGCGTCGTGTTCCACGCGCGCCTCAAAGAGATGTCAGCAAAAGTGACGGGGTCCGATAGGACCGATGCCTGCCGGGGCTGCGGATTGTTCGAAAGAGTTACCGTGGCCCTGGCGCACAGGCAACTGAAGGAACACGGGTGGGTTTTAGTCAGTAAGAGTCTGACACGCCCTTCCGCTCCGCCCAGAGCGGGAGAGGTCATTTGATGATTTCCCACCCAAAAAAAAAATTATATACGGTTTAGTTTAAGTAGTGTGGGTATAGTTTTTTTTTTATCCTTTAATGTATTCAGTTGACACATTTTTATATTTCTTCTTCATGATTAACTTATGAAATTCGCTTTACAATGATAATTATGACTGAAATCAACAATTATTAATTTGATTAAATTGACTGACCACCTCGTTATTAAATTATCAAAATTATAATCACCAAAATATTGTCACAGAACCTTTTCTTTATCCTAAAACAATAACCCACCAGCTTCCTCAACGATATTATAATTTCCGTGTAACATTCCTTAGAATATTAACCTTACTTAAATTCACACGTAACATACATTATTCAGGAGACATTTTTTCCTCAGTTACTGTGGCGCGTCGCTAATTAGAAATGAATTAAACAAGCACGGTGAAACAAAAACTCTGCTCTCGCCTGTCAACGTATAATATGGAGTCTACAAACGAAACATTTACTAAGTGCCTTCGAAGGATAATGGCTTTTATGTCAGTAGGTTATTAACATAGATAAGAATGGTGAACATACACGTACCGACGTACGGTGTATTTATACTTTGATGTCGGAGTTTGGTAACAAATCACTACTTTTCGCACTTTAATTTAGGTATGAACATCTTGATATGTCAGAAACACGAACATTAAAAAACATGAATACTAGCTGCGGTTTTCGAATTGAGAATTTGAAGTTGAGAATTTGTCAAACACTACTTTAGTATCTCAGGACTCATCTCCACGAGCGAGAGAATCGCAGCGATGATAGTCTCGCCGTGCCATCAAGTTCAATAGAAACTAGGAATCAATCTCCACACGGAGATATCATCGCGACGATAATTTGATGGCACTGCATGACTATCGCCGCGATTTTCTTGCCCTTAAGGTGAAAGGCGACGAAATTCAAATTGCTTTACAAAAACTTAAGAAATTTTGAATTTCTACAAATTATATTTTAACAAGTTCTCAGCTTCAAATTCTCAATTCAGAAACTTGATATTTAAATAACTCAAATCTAAATCTTAGTAGGACATTATAACAAGTAAAGTAAAACACACTTTACCTACTAATACCCATTTTGTGAAAGTATTGTATGCGCAAACTGTAAATAAGGCTATTGTGAGTTTATAAAGGCATGAGAAAATATCAATCAGCAGCTCAGTGTAAATACAAGCCGGACTGAAGCTGACGATTGACTGAAATGTTTGAATCGTATAATTGTGTAATAATAGACCGTAGGCACGATAACGGTTAAAACAGTGTTTAGTTTCGAACTAATTTTAGCTGAAATTTGTTAGGCGCCAATACTACCGAACGTAGGTTGGTAATTATTAAAAAGTATGGCAGATGGGACCGTACAGATTAAAGAAAATAAAGCTGCCTGCAAAAATTTATTTGACTGGACAACATTATTTTAGACCATTCTCGATTACAAGAGTCATAAAGATCTTAGAAATATAGATCTGTTAATAAATATGATCGATAAGTCAGCAGACTCAGCAGACATAGCCATAAATCAATCCAGGCTAAGTTAGAAACCCGTAAAGCAGGAATAATCCTTTGCAAATCGTTCACATTTATTGACAGACGTTAGACATATCTACACAAGCATTAGACTAACGAACTGTCACTACCCACACTCTAAATTAAGATAGATCCAAACGCCCATCGTCGTTTTATATTTTCTACCGAAGCGGGCACATTTTATTTTTGGAGTTGGCGTTTAAGCCTTTTTGTCAATCCACCGTCCAATATGAATTCCTCTTAGCAAGGCAGGATGTCTGAATGATTCACGAGCTTTGGTGACTAATTATAAAAGCGGGGTTAGCTTTGTGTCCTGTAAAGATCTAATATTATTTCTGTGAAATATAAACGCTTAAGTAGTTGCAGTTAGGAGCTGTGAGCGAATTTGAACCTTGCATAGTGTATTGTTAAGATATAAAATGGTGCGACAGTAAAAAGATGTCATGGTTTTGTTCGATAATTAAAGAATTTGTACAATGTGCACTGCGCTAATGTACATATACATTCTGTCAAATTGAATTGGAAGGATTGATTTTTTTGGATCATGATTGTACTACTAAGGTAGTATTTTCTTCCCTCGCGCCCCTAGCCGCCGCAGGAGGAGGAGACACCCTGGGCGTCGGGAGTCGATTGCCGACTCCCGGCCACCGTAGGCGCGGGCTTGCGGACGGCGAGCAATGGGCAGCTCGCCGTCCGGTAAGGACCAGGCCCGGGTCGACGGCGCGTCGTGTTCCACGCGCGCCTCAAAGAGATGTCAGCACCATTGACGGGGTCCGATAGGACCGATGCCTGCCGGGGTCGCGGATTGTTCGAAAGAGTTACCGTGGCCCTGGCGCACAGGCAACTGAAGGAACACGGGTGGGTTTTAGTCAGTAAGAGTCTGACACGCCCTTCCGCTCCGCCCAGAGCGGGAGACGTCATTTGATGATTTCCCACCCAAAAAAAAAAAAAAAAAAAAAAAAAAAAAAAAAAAAAAAAAAAAAAAAAAAAAAAAAAGGTAGTATTTTCTTTCTTTTGAAACAGTGTCGATCCTTTACCTCAAGATATGACCGTTTTGATAATTCCAGACAAGTGGATATTAGTCATAATATTTTCATTGTGAAAGCCATTATCATAACAATTTACTTTCAAATGGTAAAAGAATCTGTCGACGACACTGTAGAAATCCTGCTATTATTTCTTATTGAATTGACAATTTTATTTTTCCTCCCAGTCTGCCCATTTATTACGACTATGAGCAATGTGAGCATAACAGTAAAAAAATTTAAGTGCTGTATAAAATATTATTTTCTTTACCATAATATTTAAAGCTTCAGCTGTCTCACTGTTTGAATTCAATGTCCTGAAAATTTTAAAGATCTCATTAAACATAACAGAGATACCTATTGAACCTACCTATACTTTATATGAATGAAAAAACGGAATCCTTATAAAAAAAGAAATAGCGTTTATTCGTGGTGCCATCGAAATTTTACAAAAAAAAATACTTCTGCTAAACTGCAAAACAGTTTGTTGGCAAATGTAGCTTCTTTATACAATTTTATATTTTATCTCGTAGGTACTTTTCCATCAATAACAAGAATTTTACCGCTAAATATACATATTTTACAGCAGCACAAAGGCACGGCATGATCTCGTGTGTCTGTCTGTCAGTCTGTCACAGCCAATTTGCTCCGAATCGAATGGACTGATTAAGTTATTTATTTATATGTAGAATTTTTAAATACAAATTTTATTTAATTGTATATTAATTTGTAAAAAATAATTGAAATCGGATTTTAATGTGATTTAATTTAATTTAATTTAATAAAATAATTATAAATTGATGTTTAGGACACGTAAGAACTTCTGTGACTCAAACACGGACATATCACGTAATTGTATGAATTTTGAATATGGGTATGAATATGGGTTTTGGTATGGGTGGTTATGTTTTGAGTACTCTATTCTATTCTATGGGGAGGTCACTTTAGGAAAGCAATTATAAAAATAAAAAAACAGCGTTTTGCTAACATTACCGTGTGATATATCAAATGAAAGGGCTTACTGTGAGGGTCTCAAACATATTTTTTATAATTTTAAAATACTTTTACATTTATTTAAGAAAATAGATGAGAATTTATGTTTACCCGCCTTAACACCGGGTTTTTCAGTTTCCGCATCCAGTTACATGCATTCCACAGCCTGTTTCAGGTCACCAGTCCATCTTTTCCTTACTTCTGAAATTAATTTAACATTTTTAACAAAACCAATGAGTCCAACGAAATCGTAAGAACCACTCATTTTCATATTTCTGTTAATCCTTCGCGATCTCGAGAAAATATTATAAAAGGAAGGAGAATAGAGCTAATTTGAAATTTTACGAGGAGAGCGCTCTTTTCATATATCACGTGTTATAATGCTAGTGAGAATTTTAAAGCACTATATTCTTGACTTGGACTTGGAGCTTTCAGTGCTTAAGAACGTCTTAGTTGGTACTTGAATAGTTTACGGTTGTCAGTGAGGGGTTAAGTGAATCTTTTCGGTGCTTTTAGGAATGGATGGTTGATTTTTGCTCATTTGAACATATGAATGGATCTATTTGGAAAGTTGATATTGAAAATAAATGTATAACTCAGAATTATGTTTTGGTAAGTCATGTCCGTGTTGTCTGAAATTATCTAAATATAATTAAATTCAACTGCTATATTATTTTGACTAAAAATTATAAAATATCGTCTTCGTCTTAAACTTATTTCAACGCGTATTCACACTACTATAAATACTTTAAGATTTTAATTGTACCATAATTATGCCATATTATCCTATTTATGGCCGTAACCGACACTCAAATAGGTAGGTTATTTAAATTTCTCCTATAGGTACACACATAATTTAATTAGAAAAGAAAAAGTACCATCGCGTACCACACCGTGTGTGACGTCATAATGGACAGGTGACTCACTTTGTGAAAACAAGGGTGCGTTCAACGATACTAATTGAAAAATGTTTAGTCACCTTATCGGTTTACCACAGAAGGTATGGTCTTTTTCCTCGTATCGATGCTTCTACATATTGCGGTAACGATTTAATTTTTCAATAATATTGAAACATTAAATCGTTTCTATTGGAATTCCAACGACAGAATGAAGCCTTCAAAATTTTTATTGACATGATTGTTCAGAACAATTATCAATTTTTGAATATTCAAAAAAAATTAACACGAGAATATTAAAAGCTGACCGATTGACGCGTAAAAAGAATTTAATCGGCTTGAGAACATAAAGTATGTAATTGCAGGAATTATACTGCAATATCTGATATAAGTTTTTATCAAGACTAAGCCACGTCGACAGCGTTAGCATTGGCCTCGCAAAAGTCTTTCATAGTGCAGGCCCTGCAGTCTCAACAAATATAACGACAAAAATGGGTCGTTGAGTCTAATCGATGTCAAATTTCTTTAATAGATTTTCAGCTTTATGCTTTCCACGCGTCGTGTTCGTGAACGGGCGCCGTCAGTTGAGACAGGTCATCTCTTAACTGCCACGGCTTATTTTTATTATTAATCTTATATTTTGAATTGTTTCTTAATATTTATATATATTTTTTATTTGTTCTCGCATATAGAAGCAACAAGAATAATGTACCCAGGATTTTGTAATATCTTGATTTCAAAAGAGTGTCCTTGGAGTTTCTTGCCCGTTCTTCTCCATACAGATCTACGTTTTGGAATGGGCAACTAGCTTTAACTTTCTGACTAACTGACCGACTCTTTGGCAATTCAAAAGTGCCTGTAAATGGTTTAATTGAAATAAATGCTTTGAGTTTGAGTTCAAAATAAAGTAGAAAATCTATAAAAGGAATTTGACAACGATACGACTTAGCGACCGATTTTTGTCGCTGTCTAATATCGAGACTGCAGGGGCAGGTGTTTTTGCACGATAGGAGGTGAGGCATCGTTTGATGGTATACGAATTTAAATTACAATTATTATTATTTTCAATTAAATTTCATAGGAATAGGAATCATTTTCCTAGGCGCAGCATGTCTTTCTCTTTCATACATCTCTATTTATGATTCTGTCGTCATCTCAGTATTTACTCCTTTCCTAGCCAAACCTATTGTTTTTCACAAAATCCATCAATCGTTTCTTTGGTCTTCCCCTACTTTTATACCCATCCACATTTATATTTAAAACATGCTGTTCTAGCTCCATAGGACAATCTAGAGTCTAGACCAAGTCAAACTGGTTGCTACTCGTAATTAATTGTATAATTTATTATTTTTATTACATTGATTTACATTCTATGATTACTTTAAGGCACATACTGACTTAAAACTTGTTAAAAAAAATGCGTGAGTGTCGTGGAACACTCGGTTGGAACGAAATTCCTTTCGAAGCATATTTAAAACAAATTTGATTACCATAACAAAGGTTATATTGAGTGAACCTTAAAAGGTGGACATATGCTATCCTGGTCTTTGTTTTAGAACTTTTAAAGAGGAACAATTCCGTCATGCATGATTTTTGCGTAACTTTAACCGTTTACGCGGGGCAGGCAGCGGAAGCTCTCAAAATGAATAATTTTTTTCCGTTTGTGCAACATTATTCATTTATGCATCGCTCCTATTGGTCGTAACGTGATGATATATAACCTAAAGCCTTCCTCGGTAAATGGACTATCTAAAACAAAAAGATTTTTTCAATTCCAACCAGTAGTTCTTGAGATTAGCGCGTTCAACCAAGCAAACAAATAAAGACAGGGTCGAGACGGAAACTAGTAGACGGAAAATTCTTTCACTTTTTTTCGCCTAGCCCCCATCAGCCAAGTCCGTACCGAGCGATAAAGAACTTCGTTCCAATAATTAGGAAAATCGTATACTTTTACAATGTTTGTAAATATGTGAGCACCATGTATCTATCACGTAATTTTATCTGTCATTGCTTAATTTTTAATTAATTTTACCTATTGTGAAAAAGTTATGTTATTCTAAGTGCATCGTCTTCACATATAAGTATTTAATTAATGTATACAAAATATTGTAAAACCTTTTAAAAGAGTAACGATGGAGTTTCTTGCCTATTCTTCTCCATACAAAACTACCTCTTGGAAGGGGTAATTAGAATCAATTTATTATATTTTAATGTAAATAATGACGTTAAAAAGTGCCTTTCATGTGCCTATTTGAAATAAATACTTTAACTTTCACCTTGAAACAATCTCCATGATAATATATGGCAATGTTCATATCAACAATATTAATGTTAACACCAAGAGTTTCAAACCGATTATTCAATCAATCTAATTAAACTATTACCAAGTATGAAGGCTACAATGAAGCTTAGCCCAAAGATAGTCCACATAATCCTTCAATTGTTAATTTAAGCACATTTTGGATTAGTTCCCATGACTGAACAGAATTAGTAATTTGGCATGCATTGATACGTAATCGGCTTATTAGTAAATTGTGAAACTAAGGGTGTATTCACACGCCGCGCACCCTGCAGCGAACGAAAAGGTCACTACGGTAAGTAGGATAGCTACTGAAAATATTGACACTACTATAGCTGACCCGGGGTGCCTATGGTCTGTTCCAAAAGTATGAAAGAAAAAAAGAAAACACATTTATTTGCGGTAAACATGACGCAAAGAAAAAACACATAAACACTAAAAATAACGAGTTGGGGGAAAATATGCGTCACATTCACGCAAAACGGCAATCGCTCAGCATAATGCTACGACCCTATGCGAGACAGAGCCCCAGCGCTGGTTTTCGGCGATAGCCGGCGCTGACGAAGCGCTGCTGAAGTGTAATCAAGCACTGTTCAGGTTAAGTCATTACGCAATCACTCATTATAGGGAATTAGTAAATCCATCATCAGTATTTAGAAGAAATAATAATTGTTTTAACGCTGGTCCTGCTCCACAGGGGCGCATAAACTAATTGATTATCATTCGAAAATATTGTTGGAGCTGCTGAAGATTGTAAAAAATATTTTTGCATTGTATAAATTCAATCTCTTAGTATTGTATAATTGCATAGCACATGTGTGAGCATTATGTACCTACTATAGAGCTACCATTTACTGGGTTCGTCTTTCAGTGACTTGAATGTGCCCTGGTGGCTGAGAGTATGTCATGCTCACTCAAATGTCTCGCTGGTGGTGGCGCGTTTGTTGGATCATTAAATTCCCTTCAAAATGGTTGAGCTGAACGGTGCTGATCCATATCTCATGTTCGTGAACGGGTGCCGTCAGTAGGGACTGGTCATTTCTTAGCTTCCACGGCTTATTTTAATTTCTGAATTGTTTTTATTTTTTATTACAGACTCTTTTAACGTGCACATCTTTCTACATCGTTCTCACATGTATAATTTCAACATGAATGTTGTGACCAATTTTTTTAACAAAATTTTGATTTAAAAGAGTGTCCGTGGAGTTTCTTGCCCGTTCTTCTCCATAGGTAGGTACCTACTACGCTTTGAAATGGGCAACTAGCTTCATCTTTCTGACTGACAGACCCCTTGAAAATTCAAAAGTACCTGTAATAGATTCATTTGAAATAAATGCTTTGAGCTTTGAGTTTTTTTTTTCGAATTACATTATAAATTGTAATTGAAAAACCATTATCGAAAATTGAGGCTATAAAATTAACTTCAATTGAATTCAAATGAAAGACATCATTTACATTTTGCGAGAAACTACGTCCCGAGACGTAATAAGAATAAAACTTCTATTGTGCCTCGTTCAGTCTCTTTCAACCGATTAACGTGATTTAAAATAAGAATTTCGTTTGTAAGTATTCAAATAATCCAATCAAAGCACTCAATTAAATTTGTAAGTGTTAAATTAGCATACACCGGTACGTTTTCTGATCCATTTGTTCACATTTTCATGAGATACTTTTGGGCCAGACGTTACACGACAACCGGCTAGCCGATAGCTTGAACGTGTGAAAGGAGCCTTACTATTATAATCAGCCTTTCTAACTTAAAAGTCTAAAAACGTCAAATAATAGCTAAACAGCAATTCGAATTCAAGAACTAACATGTATAAATTTTCTCAGTCCTTCGAGAATATGTTTTAAGGCCAGTCGAATAAAAGGTTTTCAGACTGTCTTTGAAGTCTAAGAAACTCTGTCTTTCGTTAAGTGATTGTTAATAAAATTTAAAACTTGGCCTGCTTAACTTGGGTGCCCCAAAAAGGTCAAAATCCAAAACGATGACCTTTCCTTTTGAAGCAATTAGCATAATGAATTAACCTTTTGTTTAAATAGCTGTGATATATTTAATAAGAGCAATCTAAGGTTAATGAAAGAACTTTTAATATTTTTTAGAAAATTCTTTCTTGAACGTAATTTAATTGTATTTTTGTTGTTCGGTGTAGGGTCTACACACAATTTGTTGAGTTATGAATTATATTTTACTTAATTGAAAAGGAATAAAATAATTCAGTCTCTTACGACCATATTCTACAACCCTCCGTTTGTGTGTTAGTGTGCTCTAACTTGATAACCACTAATCCGAGGTACAGTCAGGAAAATTAGTTGTTTATGAAATTGACAGACGTCAGTTTGCCGTGTTTTAGCCATTTCATATATATATGTCAAAGAATGACAGTTGTGATTTGAATATAAGGACAATTTAAGTTGGGAGGCACTTTGCTTAGCAATTACTTTCCCTGTTTGTCTAGGTTTTAGTCCATAACTATTTATGTGTCTCTGCGTTACCCAGGTTGACTGATAGAAAATATCTAAGGCATTAATTCTACCTCTGTGCATTTTATGTAGTATTAAGGCTCCCGCAGACAGGACTCTTGTAGAACAATTTCCATGAAGTTTTCATTGAAATTGTTCTGCTAGAGTTGCGTCGCGTCTGTTTGCGGAAGCCTTTATATTGTATAGTTTTCCTAACAGTACATATTTTACTCAAAATTACGGTAGCCGCTATGTACTTACGCCCTATTCCCCTAATGACTCATGAAGTCATGATACATGACCTCACATAAGGGCACGCACGCTAACCCTTCTGGATGAAATATCGATGTTGGGTAGTAATTAAATTTAAATTTGGTTAGCACATGTGGGGTTGTGGGTCATATTCATATGATAGTGATCAAGATCCAGTAATTATTATGATTTGATGTAATCTTCCTCCCTTTTTTTTAAATAATAATTTTGCCGTGTTCACGCTTCAGTGAACATCGTGTAGATTTATAGTTACGTGTATAACAGCGATTTTCTTTCAAATTAACGATTGCAACTTTGGGAAAAGACCTATTTATTTAATGTATGGTTCCGAAACAATATTACTATATTGTACTGTGTTCGGAACACGATAAAAATTTTGACAGTATTTTTGAATAAAATCGGTTTTGAATTTTGCGCAAGAGTATTATTATAACTTATTTATGTTCGTGACTGTACTAGTACAGTACCAGGCCGTCAGGTACGACATCTATATATTATTTCTTTCTAAAGCACGATAATATGTTATCAAACTAATGGTGCTAATCTAGTGAACATAATTTGATCCACTCCACTCCATCAGGTCCACTCAAACTGTGTGGTTCTTTCCTCAAAAGACCATTTCAGATACCAATCTGCATGGTCTTCGCATGACCTGACCAAGATTATGTCTGGACTTTAAAAGAGACTGTGACCTCTGAGTTTGTTTCGGCCTTTCTTCTCAGAGTAGTCAGATAGGAAACGCCGACCTCATCTAGTTTAAAAAACATAATTGACGTGTAAAAGTGTTTGTACAAACCTACTTACAGAAATAAAATCATTTATCATTTATCATTTATCATTTAATGATTTCGCCGTAGTCAGAATTAATCAAATCACATAATTGAATTGATAAAATTATAACGGGTGTAAAAAGACACTTAACGAAGCCGACAGTCATCAGTCACTTGTACTCCCCCGTGATTGTAATTTTTAAGCTATTGCATAGCTTTTCTCGCGGGCTTTGAGCGCGGCGACCGAATCAAGAAATTCCGTAACGAAAATAAAACCTAACACCCCCCACTCCGCCTACCATGTAACTCAGCCGAGCGTTCGCTTAACGTGTATGTATTTGTTACGACTGTACTTGAATTAATATCAAAGAAAAAAAAATACTGCAAAAATAAAAAAATAAATTAATAATTACAATTGCATAAGTTGATAAAAAATGCTATGCAATAGCTTTACCGCGGCAGTCCCCGAGTGCCACACGTGTTTTTTTTTTTTTGTACTGGACCGTACCTGGGAACCTTTTGGTTACGGAGATATTGAAGGTCAAAATTCCAACTTTTACTGACGTTATTTTACGAAAACAAGATTTTAATGTTATAACACATCTTTAAATACCCCACGACCCCTGTACCGTTGCATGCACCCATAAGCACAATGTTTTGCATGTGTTACGTTGCGCACTACCATAAACAGAGATTTTCCATACAAAAATAAAATTATTTTCTCAGCAATTATTTGTGTGCTTACTTAGTTTGTTATACAGAATGCGTAGTTGACGGGTATGCGATGTGCCTTTTTACACCCTGTATGTATTCCAGCGATCCCTTAGATTATTATAGTTGAAAAATTGTTTCCATCCACGATACCACTTCTGCTGAAATTTACCTACTTCACCCAAAATTGAATTCCAACACTGTCAACCCAACTTCTCCAACTATTTGAAACATGGAAGCAAGAGTATTCTAAACAAAGGCTACTTTTTCTAGCCTCGCGCAAAGCAAGCATAAAAAATGTAACAAGAAGACTACTGTACATCGCGTAAACTTCGTAAAGTTTCGCGTGACAAACAAAACGAAACAAGTTTCCGTCAAGAGTGTGGTACAAGTTATAAGCCACAAGCGGCTCAAACGAATTGACAAATATAATTATATGGTTTTTAGGGTTCCGTAGTCAACAAGGAACCCTTATAGATTCGCTATGTCCATCCGTCCGTCCGTCTGTCCGCAGCTTAGCTCGGAGACTAGAAAGCGGTAATTTGGTACGGATATACATATTAATCACGCCCGCGCCGACTTCTTTTTAGGGTTTCTCTACACGTAAAGTGGTGATGTTTTTTTTTCCTCATCTACTCCATGGTGTAGGGTGTCGTTGGATAGATATTTCAAAAATATTCCGGGTTTGTGGAAACAATTTTTCGATTAAGAGATCCGTTTGTGAAATATTAAGCTTTAAAGTGCTAATTTTTGTTAGAGTCAAGTGTCCCCCCTGCCAGCTGGTTTTGGGTATGTGAAAAAATCCACGGTAGTAGTTAGTTGAATTTTCTTTATTTTTTTAACATAAATAAAACAGATAAATTACATTCAGATCTTATTCTAAAAGCATTAAACATTATGCTTGGGTGTTTTGTGCAGACTATGGCGCTTATATAAAACATTGATAAATACATATATTATATAATGTATAAAACTTCTTTGTTGTTATGAATCAGAGGTATCATAATTACTCACGTTAAATACATATTGTACTCTACAGCGCAATGATTAGACACAAACGCACTTCATAACACTTATTAAACTATTTTATAAATGATTGTAACAAATAACATGGATAAAATTAAAAATTCAAATTCTTTGACATAATTTATCTAAAATGCGAATGAGCTTCGTGTAATATGTGTGATTCATTATAAATCTACCTACATTTCGAACGAAAGTAAAACAGTTCGATCATCGAGTCACATCGCCTTTGTTAGTCATATAGCAGTAAGTGATGTGGAAGACGGTATCGGTGATATGTGTCGATATATTTTAAGTTTTTAGATCGGGTTAGGCCAATGCAATGGTAGAAATAAGTGGGTTATGATGTTTAGGGTTAGTAACCAAATATATATTTTTTTGTGTTTTGTAATGAATTGTTTTAATGATGGGAAATTTAACTGACTATGTAACGTTTTAAGATTCGTCCGTAAGGGTGTATTGAATGAGGTTTT
This sequence comes from Dryobotodes eremita, assembly GCA_917490735.1. Taxonomy (NCBI): domain Eukaryota; kingdom Metazoa; phylum Arthropoda; class Insecta; order Lepidoptera; family Noctuidae; genus Dryobotodes; species Dryobotodes eremita. Next base: position 22,404,404 of record OU823244.1, read on the forward strand.
TATTGCTATGTTCTGGACAACTTGTAGTTTAGAGTAATTACTTTCGCATGTATTACTCCAGACCGGTGCCGCGTAGGTACAAAGAGTGTCCTTGGAGTTTCTTGCCCGTTCTTCTCCATAGAGATCTACGTTTTGGAATGGGCAACTAGCTTCAACTTTCTGACTAACTGACCGACTCTTTGACAATTCAAAAGTGCCTGTAAATGGTTTAATTGAAATAAATGCTTTGAGTTTGAGGTAATGCAGGGTCTTACAAGGGTTGTGTTGAATTTCAATTTGGTCATTGAGCCTACTTTAGATCTCCGTTTTAAGATTGGATGTAGGCAGTTTAGAGCTTTGATTCCCTTACGGTAGTAATATATCTATCGAAATTAAAAGCAAAACTACCACAACTAAGTAGTCTTTACAAGTTAACGAGTAACAGTCGATTAACTTACATTTTAAGTGGGAACGTATTGGAAAACATGACTTTATACAATGTTAAGTTTGTTCTTGGGATAAATTCATCCCAACTACGAAACCCTTAATTGTCTGTGGTGCCACACGCACTTGACCAGTTTTCTTTAATTCTCTTTACTACACTAAAACACGGTTACGGTTACTACGCTTAATAAATTAATTCTATAATCTAATCCTAGTTACGCTCTCCACACTTGACTGTCAGCAAAATATTATACCCAACCAACATCCCGCGTCCAGTTTTACTTTACACCATACCATCTTCAAGAAGGTAAATAAAATTACCTACAGTCTGTACCGTCTGAAAGAGTCACGTTCCTCCATGGTAATGGATTACGTGACCCCGTCTCATAGCACAGAGTTCTATAGAGTCGAATAAACGGGGATTATAGAGCATGTTCCACTTTTAAAGTACGCATTGTTCGGAGGAATTAATAAAGCGTCTAATGAAAGGCAGATGGATTTCTTTGTTCTTGTTTTTTGGAGTGTTTTGTTTCGTGAGTATTTAATTACTTACGCGTGTGTAAAATTTAGTTATTTTGCGGAATTTGTTTTGTGCGAATATTTTTTGCGATGACTAATTAAAATTGTTACTTGTAATATTTTCTGTTATAATTATTAGGAATATAATTAGGTGAAGCTCGTGGCTTTGTTCTCGTTAAATCTGGGCCGAAACACAACATTAAGTTAATAATTGCAAAAAAAATATGGAGGTTTCGCATGATACGATTTTTTTGGTAGGTGATCTACTTTCCGGTACAATGATTTGTACCATTTGATTTCAATGTCAACCGCTGTTCTCTCCGAAATCTTAATTCAAAACCACAAGACTAAGCACGTCAGTTTTGCGCGCGGTAACAAAAGGCGAGTACATTGATTTCCCCCAAAACTGGGTAAAGTTTTGGGGTACAAATGAGTGCAACCCCCAACTCGTTATCAAAAGTTATGAGCACAAATTTATGCAGACAAGTCGTTCATAAATTTTCGCAAACTTTTGTTTCAGATTGTATTTGAATTGCCAATTAGACGAAGGAAATTAGAAATTAACTAAGAAAATTATGTGATTGGACGTGGTTTTTGTTGAGCTTAAGCGTTTTAGACAAGACAGACTGTTTGACGAAGAGATTTCCTTGAGATTTAGTTATAGTGTGGAAATATTATTATGCACACATGGATATACTGTAAGAGCTCAGAAAAACAAGGTAAAAGATTAATAAAATATTTAATTAAAAATACACTTAAGTAGTACAACAAAAGGTTAGGTAGTTGTTAAGCCGTCGGTGTCCGCCAGCCAAGAGAACGAAACCCCCGGTGCATTACGCCAGCTAGGCGCGCCGCCCGCTTGTTGCTATCTTCGCAGTTGTCAGCTTCATGACGGTTCTCGAGCGCCATCTAACGCCTTACAATACGAATATTTATGTTGACCGACCTACACTGTCCTCCCATACCTATTAACACTGTAATTAGAAAACATTGTTAAAGCCAATTATTTTTAAAAGAGTAACCGTGGAGTTTCTTGCCGGCTCTTCTCCATAGCAAACAACCAATTAGAACCGTGCACCTAGCTTCTGACGTTTCATAAGTGCCGGGTAGGTTTATGTGAAATAAAATATTTTGATGTTGATTTCTGATATGAAATAAATGAACTGCAGTAATTGATTTTGAATTGCCAAACTAATTCAAGCGGCCGTAAGTGGTTTGCTGACCTTTATAAATCAATGATTATTCTGAATTCATTGGTAAATAAAATCATCTTATTTTATTAACTCAGTCCAGGAGTATGTGCAAAGCGTTAATTAGCGTTACAGTCACTGGCCAAAAATAAATCAAGGGTATGCGCAGTGTCAGTCGAATTCCTTGACGCTGCATTGTGTTAAGTTTTGCCTTGCTGTGGCGTTTGTTTTGCATGGATATGGTCGATGCAGCAATGTATCAAAAGGGCCATTTAATTCGAAGACTGTTCATGTCTTCACAAAGGGTAATCAAAACGTCAAATTCATAATGTATGCGATTCAACAAAACCCGCTATAGCCTCTAATAGTATTGTGCGTTGGGTTCACAAGCAGCTTTCATATGATTTTTGAACCATTTTCATGGAGTTGATAATTCTTTTTGAAAACGAAAAAATTCAAAACGGACTGTAATTTTTTTTCGACCAGATTATTAGTTCTTCTTGCAACTTGGCTGCAGTTCATAATTAGGACATGTTTGTGATCATAAAGCTTGGAAAATATTTCCTCTGCCGAAAAACTTCCATATTTTTCGCGTGTTTTTAAATACAGATGCTTTCCCAATGAAAACTCCGCATCGCTCGACATCTAAAGAACTTAACATTCTATTTATAACCCACATTTTACATAGAAATGTAGGTACTAAACGGAAATTCATAAATTACCGGCGCTACGGACTTTATCTGCTCCGTGAATCATGTAAACTGTTTCGTCAAATGAATAATGTTAGTAAATTGCGGGAACGGATTTAGTTGATCCGTTCCATGGCCCAATTAATTTCAGTAAAATACTGAAGTATTTTAATTAAGTTCAAAGCTGACCAGAAATAAATGTGGGTATTTGCGGTGTCACTGTCAGTCAAATGCCGTAACGGCACATTTTGGATGCGGCGTGCCAAGACCGATTGTTTTTTGTTTTCGTAAAGCGAGCTCTCTGCCTATGGCAATAATAAACGGTGCAGTTTTGCCTTTCAATTTGGACAAAGCAACAGAATTTAATCTTATATGTAACTATAAAACAGAATCATTTGGTATCGTTTAATTGTTTCGCCATTCAATCAATGTGAATGATTTTGGCTGAACCGTGTATTCTTGTATACCATAAGTTTGAAGTCACTCAGCGAGCTATGGAGCGAATGGATGTGCTTGGAGTCTCTCTGAAGGATAATATCCGAAACGAGGTTATCCGCCAGAGGACCAAGGTAACCGACATAGCCCATAGACTAAGCAAGCTGAAGTGGCGATGGGCGGGTCACATCTCTCGCAGAACTGACAATCGTTGGGAAAAACGAGTTATAGAGTGGAGACTGCGTTTAGGCAAACGTAGTGTGGGACGCCCGCCGGCCAGGTGGAGTGACGACTTGCGAAAAGCAGCTGGCAGAGACTGGATGACGAGAGCCGAGGATCGGGCTCAGTGGCGTTCACTAGGAGAGGCCTACGTCCAGCAGTGGACGAATATAGCCTGATGATGATGTGTATTCTTGTTATTATTATACAAATTTTACTATATAAACGGAACGATGACAGATGATAATGAACTCTATAATCGAGTTTTGAAGGCTGTACTATATTGTCTATGATCATTGTCAGGATGATTATCTACTTCTTATAATTCACAGTAGGACAAAGATCTTTTCTCATCTTTAGAATTCTGGTTCGTATTGTTTTAAAATGTTTTTTTTATTTTAGTTAGCGTAATAAATAAAAATACTGAATTATATTGGTCACAAGTGCTGCTGAGCAATGAGGTCGGGCAGAGTGCTATTGTGTTTTTCTACCAGAAATTTCTCAGTAGCAGCCCGGAGTTCGAATTTGTACCCGGTTGATGGCAATAGGCTCGCCCCCTATTACATGGGACTTAAACATAACTGGCGAAATGTGGGTCGACTATGGATACAACACCTCTGCCAACTCTTAAGAGAAACAAGGCGTGATATTATGATATTTGTAAAAAATACTTAATTCATCGCTAACGCTCGTCCCTGCAACTCCACCCTATCTGTTGTTTAACGAGTGCTTGCAAATTACTTATGTTTATACTTTTTACTTCGACCTCTTGATAAATGATACGTCGAGGAATGTCGGCTAATTCCCCAGTTCGGGTTTGCCTTTACACAATTGTTTTATCCGTTTTAAGAAAACAAAACGTCGTGGGTACTTTTGTTTGTAAAGTCATTGTTGTTACGTGTTTCAAAGAGATTGTTATATCACTAATCTCTTTATTTATTTTATTTACTTTATTAGTATAATTATTGAGGTCTTCAGTGACTATCAATTATTTGACAGTGGTATAACGTTCCCCATTTTAATAAGGTTTTCACAGCACAGCTCAGAAATAAAGGGGTCCGCAATAGAAAACTACACACATTATTTACTTCCTTTTCTACAATACTTGTAAAAACACTCAGATGTCACAAAAATAATAAGTCCTGTACTGACTCTGTACTCGTATCATTTAAATTTAAATTACACCAATTTGTTAGGCTGATACTGTCGACGTGTTCACTGCTCGGCGTCTCGACCAAGAAGGCCGGCTGTCAATTGTCTCCCATAGAAAATGACAGTGAATGTCATAATTAACGAATAATCAATTGAGTGACATACGAGATTTAGTCAAAATCAAAATATTTTATTTCACATATACCGACATGGGCACTTATGAAACGTTAGAAGCTAGGTGCATGGTTCCAATTGGTCGTTTCCTATGGAGAAGAGCCGGCAAGAAACTCCACGGTTACTCTTTTAAAAATAATTGGCTTTTAGAATGTTTTCAAATTACAGTGTTAATAGGTATGGGAGGACAGTGTAGGCCTGTCAACAATTACCAGGTACTTAACAAAATAGAAAATGGTCTACAAATCTACAGTCTACAAGTTAGGCCTACAATGTTCTCACATTCACAAAATATGTAAGAATTTTTATAAAATATAAACAAAATAATAAAAATAAAAGCCAAATGACATAATTGCTATTACAACTGTATCAAATCTGAATTAAAATCCCGTCTACAAAAGCCAAGTCGATTACATAAGTAGGGTTACCCTGATAGAAGCTAACAATAGATAGATATTTACCTTAAAAAAATTATAGGTATGTAGATATTTAAGATTCTACTAACGTGCATTTTATTACATTCTTAATCATTATCAAGCACAGCCCCACTTCACCCACTGCTATAAGCTTCTCTTTTTTGTGCCAATCCCCACGCTCCTGTGCCAGCCTCATCTATGTTCTACCCACGATGGTAAGAATGTCGTCCACCATTACATTATCTACTTATTCATATCACTTACAAAAGTTTTTATATCTATTAAGGCTCCCGCAAACAGGCGTGACGCGACGGTGCGTCGTGATTCTGGTGGGACAATTTCTATGAAGTTTTCATAGAAATTGTTCTACTAGAGTAGCGTCGCGCCTGTCTGCGGGAGCCTTTACTAAAATACGACTTTAACTGTTGTTCTTTAAAGACTATTTGCTGTAATTTTGTTAAAAATGAACATCTTCAACAAGATTAACATTATAAAAATCGTTCTTAATAATTAATTCCATGAATAAATTTAATTAATAAAGGTTCTTTGTTTGAAGCCACTCGTTAAAATTTCTATCAACAATTTCGTACCTAGATTATTTTGTCTAAAACAATGTAACACAATTCAAAAGGGATGTAGTATCAAGAACAATAAGACATTATTTTGTAACCAACGTTAATTGGCTATTGTTTTAAAACCGCAATTAACATAATTATTATTAAAAAGTAATTTAATTTAAGTTGTATTTGAACACTGGAATTTTGAAAAACGTTAGTCACAAGTCATGTACCTACATTATTTGAATTTTGTAACAGCAGGATAATTGCGTAACACACTAACAGTAGGAATGGCTTTCATTTTGATAGTTCAACAACATTCATTGCGTTATTTACGTTGTTGAGCAGACAAATTTTTCGAACATTATGAAGCAATGGATTAGCAATAGAGTTCTAAATGATTCAAATTGTGATTTATAGCCATAACGCAATTAGGGTGCTGGTTTTTGTTTCGGGAATTATAAAACGTCAAAACTGCAATTTGGGCAGTATAATAATAACCTCTTTCAGTGGCCGAATATCTTAGCTTAACACGGCAATAACTATTGATACTATCTATTGATGCTAATTATTTATTAGCGGTCTAAAATTAAATTGATCACTGAAAAACAATTAATAACATGATAGCAGTCAGAATAAATTCTGAAAATGATGAAGAAACAACTGAAGCTCGGTCTAAATAAGATATTAACAACGAATTTCCTCAGAACCCAATTCCCTGAAGTCGCCTCAATAATCGTAAAATAAGCGTAAATTAATTCCATCTTAACTTTAAAAAGGATAACAACATAAAATACACTAACAAAGGGTTTTAGGTTTAGAATATTAATGACATTCGTTATGAGAAAAATTACGTAAAAGAAGGACAAGCCCTGAAAATTGTGAAACGACAGAAAAAGTAAAATGAGCAGAGGATCGTCTTACTTTTTCTGTACGGAAGAGTCCGTAGAAAATTAGAGACGAATAAAAAGCAATCCTTCTTTTTCAAAATGAAACGTCAAGTTTTGGTAACGATCCGCGAAGCCGCTGAAATTTGCAAACAACAATTTGAAACGTAATTGCTTGAGTTATAGGCGTTAGCGGGCGAAAAGTTTTTGTACTGTATTTGTTAAGTGTTCCAATTTTAAAAGAGTTTTTTTGGGATCGACTGTTTGGCTAAGTTGTTTTCTTTTTGAGTTCTGATGAAACAAAGTGACTGTTAGCCTGCATCTTCCTTCTGCTGGCCTCTCCCCATGACTCCCAGCGCTTTCGATCCAGGGATAACTGGCCATTGGTCGGAAGGAACAAAGTATAATTTAAAAAAATACGTTGTTATTAGGTCAGAGCTAAAAACGAGCAAGCATTTTCTCACATATGAAACGTAGTGTTTCATTACAATGACCCTCAAGTTGAGATACAATATATTATGTACAACTTGGTTATATTTACTGTACATAATAAACTAATGGACGTTGTTTTATATTCTCATATTATTTATGATACAAAGAAATAATCCAAACCAAAACTTATCCACTTAGATTTTATGACTTGCACAGAAGTTAAGTTGCGAACTACAATATTTTTGTTTCCTTTGCGAAAAAATATTTGCCCGGATCTTGTTTTGCTTGATTAATGATTTAACAAATTGGAAGTGTCACAAAGATTTTAAGTAATCGAAACTGTAGAGGTTTCTGTTTTATTTTATTGTGAAAACTTTTGTTTTCGCGTCAAACTTAACTACAGAATAAAAGTAGGTATAATTCACATCAGTAGAAACAAAACCAGTCTAATTCAATTCTATTCAAACTCCGTATTAAGGCTCCGCGACTCTAGTAGAGCAATTCCAATGAAAGCTTTATGGAAATTGTTCTACAAAAGTCGCATCGCGCCTGTTTGCGGGAGCCTTTACGCTAGGCCAGCTCAAAGGTCAGAGTGTAACCACCGATGTGCGATCGACTGTATGTACATGCTATGGTAAAAGCAATATACCGTCTGCAAGTTTACTGCTGAGCTGATGGCTCAAGATGTGCCAGTACTGATGAAGGCTCTTTTAATTTACCCTATTGTGGTGACTGGAAAATGATCAAGACAATGTCAACATAATACCAGCCTATTAATATCCCACTGCAGGACAAAGGCCTCTTTTCATACAGGGAAGGCACGAGCATTGATCGCCTCGCTTGCTCGAGATGAGTTGGCGATTTCAAACTTATGCTTTCTTACAGGTTTCGTCACATTGTTTTAATGTCATCATATTAAAAATGATTATTACCACTGTCAGCACCATCAATAGTAATACGTACCCTAGTATTCTAAAGAAAAATGGATGCGTCATCATCAATAGAAACAATTTACAAAAAAATCCTTGTCTCTCCACTAAGAATAGGTACTCCACCTAAAAATGCCACTTCCAAAACATCGATTAATTTCCTTAATAACTCAGCTTACCCTCGTTTATTAGTTCCAAATTACCACAAGTCACTATCGATACCCGCTATGGGTTTCTCCGCTGCTTACAAGTGTAGTTACAGTAAAACAAATGAGGATCATCAAGAGCATCAATACTATTTTAGAAACGATGATAGTCATTAATCGATGTCTTGGTAGCGAAGAAGATATTTTGCCTTCAGTATCGATTATGCCTTCGCGCAATACACCAAAAGAAACGAAATAGACAATAGTGTCAATCACAGATCATATAAAAAAATATTCTATTCCACTCCACTTACAAATTAACATAGCTACACCATCTAAAAACTCCACCTTCACCATAAAATCGATTCATTTCTTAATAACGCAGCTTACACTTGTTTATTAGTTCCAAACTGCCACAAGTCACTATCGATACCCTCTCCGAGTATTATTTTAAGAGGGGCTCCGTAGTTTACAAGTGCAGTAACAGTAAAAGTTGGGCGCAAACGAGCGCGGGGAGATTTGTGCGTTCACCAGTTAAATGTTTCGGTACCAAAACTGTACCGTTTTCGGGCATTGTGGGAGCGTTGTTGGGGGAAATTGCTGGTTATTTTTCGGTTAAAACAAGGGAAGTGGGGAGAGTTATGTTGGTGAAGTTGTTGGGGAATCTCGGTTGGCTAGTGTACGTTTTGAGAGGCTTGAGCATTGTAATAAAGAGATAGAGTCCAAATAAGGAAAACTAATTTTTGAAATAGCTTACTCGTTCCTAAACATATTCTGCTGAACGAAGGTCTCAAAATAACTATTACCCTTAGGACATAAAACTGACGGAAAATGATTCAAATGTGTACCTACTGCAAAATTTCAATTTAAGCACAATCAGTTATGGGCTGAAGTTTGGTGACGTAGGTATAGAAAATGATGTCCACAATGATAGGTCCCATTTCGTCAGTAATACTCACTTACCTAAAGTCTATTCAAATCCTAGTTTCCAATTGATGTATTCCACTTACACTTATTATTAGTATGACTAGTAGGTATTGTAGAGACTTTAGCCTGCTTCGCGTTTCCATGCAGGATCCGCGAGTATTTATAAAATAATGGCATAAGATTATGAGATAAACGCTTAAACGAATTTAGAAGATAGAAAATAATAGAGAGTCAGCTTGAAGAGCTGAGAGTGCGCGACATCATGTAAAATTATATATTTAAATAATTATGAGTTTAATTCTAAATATGTATTTTATTTGTATGACCCGGTACTGTTAGCGCGCCCAGCGTTAACAGTAGCTGCTATTGAAACATCCATAAAAAATGTTGACGTTATTGTTGTCGACCTCTAGAGCAAACTGAACTTTATGGATAGATATTAAAGTTGTGTTTCCAAAAACTCATACTTGTTTACTGGTTTGAAAACTAAAATGCGAACGCAGTTTAACTTATTTTCTAGGCGCAGTGAGCAAACGTGCTGATTACGATTCTTTCTCTGTGTTGTAAGGTCTTTTCACTGCAGCAAATGAGTACCAGCTGATTAAAAAAAAAATATATGATATCTAATTTCTTTCTATTCCAGTGTTCAAATCCCAGACTTCGCTGTCGACTGACTCCGGACTGTGCACCGAGCGAGGGCTGCGGAGGACTCACATAGAGTTAATTAAGCCTCCAGGAAAACGTATCGGACTTAAACTGGCAGGTATGTGCTTGAATTTATATGGGATAATATACAGGTTTGCAGGGACATCGACGCACAACCTGTTACTATCAATTCAGTACCTGATTCTGAACCCCCTGCGTCGAAATTTTGAGTCGATTATTTTTTTTTAAATCTGCTGTGTCCTATAAAAGTGCAATACCTATGCGGTCAAAATTTATGGAACAGCATGTTTTTTTTTTAAATAACCGGCGAAACCTTCAACGCGGGGCGGGGGGTTCAGAATCATCAACTGAATCCATGGAAACAGGTTGCGCGTCAATGTCTCAGCCATCCTGTACGTTGGTGTGTTAAGGTTTTTATAGAAAAAATACGTATAGCCATAGTAATTTATAAGAAATTCTTTAAAACTTCTTTCTTCTTTTACTACCGTAGTTTACGGAAATAAAGTTCTAAAGGTCACACACTATATTTGATTTTATAGTGAACATAATTAAACAAATTAATGCTACGTGCATATTAGGCATCAAAACTGTGTCATGTGTCTGAATTATCGCGGCGACATACCTACATTTTCAAAATGGAATTATCAGATCCGATATGTAACATATAATATATATATAACAAAAATATAACTAAGGTATTCTTTGATAATACCTACTTGCATCTTGCGTACCTATTCTTTTCCATACAAACTTTGACTAGTAACATTGTCAAGCCCCAACCTAGCTCCGCTATCATAAACCTGGGCCTACTTAATATTTAATAAAATGCAAAAAATAACCCTCCCCTCTTCTCCTCCTTTATGTTTAAAAGGAAAAAAAAATGTCTTTAAGATGACAACATCTTAAAGTAATTTTTATCCTTTCGTTGAAGATCTAAAACGCGACCTATGTTAAATACGTTGAAAGAGACCGATCTTCGAAGTAAAAATTGAGACGCCAAAAGGGCACGAGAATTCCAAAATAAATTCAACGTTATTAAACAAAAAGTTTGTGAAATATAATTCCTCTGTGTAATATGTCAGACATAAACATTTAACATTAACACTTTCCTAGCAGACACCGGGTTTTCCTCTACATCTCTCCAAATAATCCTCAAATGAATTATTTTGGGGATTTTCTCTGAAACAGAAAAGTTCATAAAATTATTATAAGCTGAAATCGGTATTTATATTTAAAAAAATGTTTTTTTGTTTGCTTGTCCCGTAAGCGATCCTAAATCATGCATCAGATGGCGAAGAAATGTTGTTACGTTGTCTTGCAGCAGATCCACAAAGGTACCGAGAACGATGTGCTAGTACTGAGTGCCGAGCATGAGGTCCTAGGTTCGGGTAAAGTGTTATATTGGGTTTTTGTGTGTTATTCAAATCATTCATTAAACGTAAGTTGTGCCAGAAAGCCTTTTATACCATTAAAGATTATATTGAGGACAAAAAAAGGCTTGGGATTAAGTTGCTCCAATTTTTGCATACTGAATGTTTTTTATTATTTTATTTTAGCAAATTTTTTTTTTACATAATCTTTGACTTTTGATAATTATTATATATACAATGACATGACAATTTACTTTGTGTAGTATAATATTATTATTTAATTATTGTGAATATGAGGACTATGTGGCTCACTTATTATTTTTTTCATTTTCTCAGGTAGTTTTAATGATAAATCTGGCAGTTTGAATGCTTTATACGGCCTACCCAAATGTCCTTTCTTTGGTATTGTTCATCGAGTGGTTGAGCTTCTTAAGTTCTGAGTTGAGCTTCACGATTACTGACAAATGCGTGCACTGACTGGACAGGTCTACGCAAAGCTGTATGGTTCTTTCCTCAAAAGACCATTTCAGACACCAATCTAACATGGTCCTCAAATAATTTGACCAAGATTATTTCCGGATTTTTATATACTTACACAATGACATTGGTGATTTTTTATAAATACATTGACATGAATATTTACCTTGTAAAATAGTATATTATTTTAATCATTGTGAATGTAAAGACTATGTGGGTCATTGTATTTTTTCTTCTTAATTAGTTTTAATCATGGTCTGGCAGTTTAAGTAATTTATGCGGCCTACCCAAATGTCCTTTCTTTAGTATTGTTCGTCGAATCGTTGACCTCCTTAAGTTTTGAGTTGAGCTGCACGATTATTGACAAATGCGTGCACGGACTGGACAGGTCCACTCATTCCGTGTGGTTCTTTCTCAAAAGACCATTTCAGACACAAATATATGTGGTCTTCACATGATCTGACCAAGATTATGTCTGGACTTTAAAAGAGACTGTGTGACCTCTGAGTTTGTTTCGGCCTTTCTTCTCAGAGTAGTCAGATAAGAAGCGCCGACCTCATCTAGTTTTAAACTATGATTGACGTGTAAAAGTGTTTGTACAAACCTACTTACAGAAATAAAATCATTTATTATTTTCCATAAAGAAATTCTCAGTAGCAGCCTGTACTCTGGATTCGTGCCTGGTCGATAGCATTAGGGTCGCCCCTTATTTCTTGGAAGTTAAACATAACTGGCGAATGTGGGTGTACTATACTCGTAGGTACACCTCTGTCTAACCCTTTAGGGAAATACGGGTGATGTTATGTAGGTATATTATTTGCTAGCTGGGTCCCGCGGTTTCACCTGTTTAAGTTTCGATCCCGTGGTAATATCGAGATAAAAAGTGTCCTATGTCCTAATTCAGGTCATGGTCTACCCTTGTGCCAAATTTCATCCAAATCCGTTTAGCCGTTTTAGCGTGAAAGCGTAACAAACAAACACACACAAAATCAAATATTTTCTCTTTATAATTTTAGGCTAGATTATAGCTGCTGTTGCTGACAGGAATCGAAAATCCAGAATAAGTTTGCGTCAAAGCTACAATATTGTTACTAGAAAAGTTAAAGAAACTCAGGCAAAGGAGATTTCTCATGTAACATATAAGGCTTGGAGTCTTTGTATTAAACTCACTAGAATACGTTGTTTTACGTTTTCGGATGAAACAGAGAAGTAAACTTGCTTCTTTATTTTATCGTAGATAGTACTTGTACTAAGCATGCATAAAAAGGATGAGGTCTCAAAGGAAAATAATATTTTGTTAAAATTATCTTTTGTTGTTATTTTTTTTATTTATAAATAAATATTGTGAAGCACTGATTCCAGAGCTAGATATATAATACCGGTGTTTCAGGAGTCAGTTTCTTCTTTCTTAATACACAATTCTTATTGTATGCAATAATTAACTGAAGCAACTAGACTTTTACAACATAATAAATAAATTGACACATTAAATTTTGAAAGATTACTATTAAAATTGATAGTCATTTACATATTTAAATTATAATATGATTGAAATAAATTTAATAAAACATAAATAATTTAAAATCACATTTGACATTTAGATAAAAATAATACTTTCTAAAGGTTTAAAACTAACTACGTAGGCTAGGGATGGTTATGTTCTATATTGGTTTTCTAAAATTAGAAGACCCTACTGTAATAAAATCTAATACACAAACCCTCACACAAGTGGGTAGAACCAATATTTGTTATTAGGAAATATGGATTGATATTTGAATCTAGATAGGAATCTAGATTAGTTTGAGTTATATTTAGGAAAATAGAACTCAAACTCAAACTCAAAGCATTTATTTCAAATAAACCAATTACAGGCACTTTTGAATTGTCAAGGATAGGTTGTTGTGTAGATTTTCCGCTGAAATACAATTACCGTGAAACTAACTTAAATAGAACTGACAGGATCACATTTAAAAAAATTAAAGTAAAAACCTTTTTAAAAACAAGCTTTTAATTAACCTTTTCTGTTCATTAAAAGCTACTAATAACGTAGAACTTTAATATTTTCTTAAAAACTTGAGACTTATCTTAAAGTCTAAGAAAGACGTTCACACTCAAGTTTTTAAGACAATACTAAACTTATAAGTTAAGTTAAGTTTTATTTAGTACTTTTTAGTTCAATAAAAGCTTGTTTTTAAAAACGTTTTTACTTCAATTTTATTTTGTACTAATTAGCATTAAAATTTGTTAAAATATTCGTTCTATAACCTTCACTTGAAAGGTATTTACAGTAAAGACAAATCCAACGAACCCAAACACGCCTTTACACAAGTCATGGTGTGAAGCCAACCGAGTTGCTCTATCCATGATGCCATACTTTAGGACGGGATATCATAATTGAATAAGTACTTATAGAATAGAATAGAATAGAATACTTTTATTTTATTTTTTTATTCTTTATACAAAATTTCGTGCCTGTGCTGTTGACCGCTGAGGAGATCTCTCGTATAGGGCCAATCCTGGGTCAGCAGACAGGTCATGGTGTATGAATGCGTACATACAATTTTGTGTCTGTGTTGTTGACCGTTTAGGAGTTCCCTCGTTTTGAGCCATCCCTAGGTGCAGCAGCCAGATCATGGAGGACTTCAGAACGGGCTATCATAATTGTACACGTATATAAAATTTTGTGTTTCTGCTGTTTACCGTTGAGGAGTTCCTTCGTTTGGAGCCAATCCTGGGTCTAGAATAAGGTCATGCATCATAAAAATGTATAATCTTTGAAACAGAATCAAAATTCAGAATTTCAACTCCCTAGGATAAGAGGAAGTGGTTTTAATCCAGCTTGCAGGATCTAGACCTAAACAAACTGACATACAAACATGAAGTTACATTAAAGCTTGTATATATATAAAATGGATCCATTTCCTAACATTCGGTGGATTTCCAAGAAATATTCTTTAATCTCGACATCCAAAAGCAATCGTTGGTAATAATTCGTAGAAGGGAAAAATACTCCGTAGATAGCTGCATTTTTATCCCTTTTACTAGGAAGATAAATATTAATATGAGAGGGAATATGAACGTATATGTAGTCGAACTTTTTAATAATATTACTCCTTGCTACAGAAAAAATACTGCTTGTTCTCTCAAAGTAAGAATAAAATTGATTGGGCCATGAATTTAAAATTTTCCCGTATGAATATTCTCAAAAGCATAATTTCGAACGTGAATCAAAGGCATGCAGTGAAAGAATTTTTCGCTTTTAATTCAAAAATTAACTCGTCAAGATAAATTGTGTTCCACGTGCATAAATAGAGGAATTCGAGCTGTTTTTCACGCCTCTGACGTCATGTACGCACCGTATTGCCTTAATGTGCTGTGTCACCCGATTAATGATACTCTGTATAATATACGGTCGAACCGTAAAAAAAAATTCACACATACAATGTGTGAAAGATTTATTTGACGTAATAAAACTGGAAAAAGTTTAAATTGTCTGTAAAGTTCAAACTACGTACAATGGTATTATTAATTTGTTTAAATGGACTAAAATTAGTGCTCTTGCGGAATAGAAACAAAAGACTGCCTCTTTAACTATAAATTAATCTGTTATAGTATTTTTATCTCACGAAGCGACACGCGCTTTACTTGTGGTTACCAAGTATACATACACGTTGTGATTGTGTGTGTAAGCGCAGGAGCTCTCGGTACCGTCCGAGACAATGGCAAAGTCGGAGATGTGTGTACGTGTTAAGTGCTGACTCCACTAGTCTTCACGCACGCATTCACAACGCGTACTAACACACTACTACAACGTGTGTAGACTTGGTTACCACAAGTAATGCGCAAGTCACTTCGTGAGATAAAAACACTATAATGGGGTTAAAAACTGAAAGCTCGTCATAGGTGGCAGCACATTTCAATGTCTACAAACCGCTATTGTTTTGTTTATCTTTACTTTTGTGTCGATCACGAATTATACGAAAACTAGGTAAATATGTATGAGACTTGGAGTGTACCATTAAAAGACGAGCTAAGAAACAGGGAAGCGTCTACCACTGGTAAAAAAGCAGCTTTAGTGGAAAGACAATAGATTATAAACGTTTTGTTTTTATTTATTCATTTATTTTATAATATATTTACACACACTAAAATAGATACAGATACAGCATATTAGTATAGAGTACAAAGGTACGGCTTATTTCTTAAGAAATTTCTTCCAGCAGACCTGCGAAAGGAGAAATGAAAAAGAAATATAGACAATACTGTGTGAGAACAAGAAAAGAAGAATTTGATTTTGTGACGTCTTAAACTAGAATATTAAATTATACTTAGGTACATATAACGCAAAAAAATTACACATACTTAAATAAATACATAATTCTAAAATAAATAAACTTATAAATATATACATTCTCACAGTTAAGAAGAAAGGTTTACTCGATATTTGAAATGAGAAATAGATTTTAAATCTCGAATGCTAGGCGGGAGTGAGTTCCACAATCTTACAGCATGCACAGAGAAGGAATAAGAATAGTAGTTTGTTTCATGAGGATGAGATTTAAGGAGGGTGCTAAGGTGTGGCCTACACGGTGCGTGACTAAGGCGGGCGTAAGAATATCGCTCACGCAGGTAGAAAGGATAAGACAGGTTGTATAATATGTTGAAGAGGAGACAAAAAAAGGGAATGTTCTTGCGAAGGCGGATTGGGAGCCACTTGAGTTCCTTGTGAAGGTTAGAAACATGGGCATACTTGCGCAGATCGAAAACAAAGCGAATGCACAAGTTTTGCAAGCGCTCAACCTTGTTTAATAGCTCCTCAGTAGCATCCAAGTAGCAGGCGTCGGCATAATCTATAATCGGCTGAATAAGTGTCTGCGCCCATGAAATTTTAGTCTTCAAGGGCAGGAGACTTTGAAGGCATTTCACTGAATGAAACGAGAAATGTACCTTTCGACTGATCTCATTGACCTAAGCACGTCACGAAAGATTGGAGTTGATATACACCCAGATCAGATTATAATTTATAGGTTAACTTGTGTTTGTTAACGAAGTTAATTTTTTGGTGAAGACTGGCTTACGACAGGTATAACCTGATCGGAGTTGAAAACCAATTCAAGGATGATTTTCCTGACTGTAAAACTTCAGAGATGTTACTTTTACTACTTTTAGCAATGAAGTAATATGCTAAATGATAATGTAAATACACACACACAGCATTACTATAATTTAAGTAATATCACACCACAAGTGCCTGAAGTAATAAAAACGGAGTTACATAGTTGTCTTGTTGGAATCACCTGTATATGAATTTCTGCCATAAAAGTCTTCAGGTTTAAAAAGGATAGCGCATAATCTCGACAAAATATCAGGTTTCCAATTTTTATTCGGAGTGTTTTCTCCCACAATTTTCATATTTTAACATCTTTGGCAAATATATGGGTCCTCGTATTTTTCCAGTCAACAGCTGCGGGACGGGGAATATTAATTAATTATGCGTAAAATAAGTCGCTTGTTTACAATAAAATGTATGGATAGTGACAGCTAACTGTCAAATTCTTGGACTTTTGATAGCAGCGGCATCTATAGTGAGCAAGTGGCAGTTTTTATCCAGATTGTATGCATTTGTTAAGGTACATCCACATCGAAGTTACTTTTGTGTGAAACATTTGCAAGTGATAGTAAGCAACAAAGGATAGCAAAAAGTTATTTAGTAAACTTACTAAAAGTTACTTTGTGTTATCAATTTGCATTTACTAGTAACTCCGGTGTGGATACACCTTTAACATTAGTGTTCGAGTGAATAGCACTCGTGGGCTGCAGCCGAAAATCAGCATCAGCTAGCAGTACTTACCTAGTGTTGGTATCTGATAATATGCTAAGCTAAGGCTCTTTTAATATAAGCACTGTTTTCTCACTGTTTTAAAGCTGTGTTTAATTTCACTTAAGTTCTAATGCCAATAAACGCATTTTATTTCTTTCAAATAATCATTTGATTAAATTCAAAGATTTACACTGAAATTGACATCTTACTGTCATAATTTGACAAATACTTGACATTTTAAATTGAATAACTATGTTTTGTGTACCAATTTTATTAGCTTCATTTATTTAATTAATGTAACAATAATTTTTCATACTAAATCTAGCGAATTGTTTTAGAAACTGTTTAAAAAATCCCGACCATCTGTATGTACTACAATTCTTGCAAATAAATTTCATTTCGCTTTGCTATCGCTTTAAAAGTTTCAGATTGTTCGTACTTAGACAAGCAATAAGAATTATTAAGCTTTAGTTCTACGTCACAAAGCGCGCTACTGCAGAGCATGAGGCCCTGGTTTCGATTCCCGGGTCGTGCAAAGTGTTATTGGGTTTTTCCATCTGGGATTTCTAAGGAACAGCCCGGAGTCTGGATTTGCTCCCGGTTGATGGCAATAGGCTCGCCCTCTATTACATGGGACTTAAACATAACTGGCGAAATGTGGGTGTACTATAGGTACACCGCTGCCCAACCATTCGGGGAATAAAGGTGTGATGTTATGTGTGTTTTATTTTACATCGAACCGTACTCTATATGGTTTGATCAATTATAGAACAATGATTTCATTATTTACCAAAACAATAGATCGATGAGACGAGACGAGACGATACGAGACAACGAGATCGTCAACTGTATCACGACGAAAGTACAGAAGCACAGTCTATTCTATAATATTATAGAACGGTATACCGAGAGCATTACTGCAGTGTCCGACAACAGAACCATTGATGGACGAACGTAAAAACGTGGGCCGAGGCGAATCCGAGGTACACGTACTTCATTGCCTGGTTGCGGCCAAGGTTTGTATAGTACTTTTCTCAAATAATGCGCGGAAATTCAAACTAAGTAAATCTTTATATATATAAAAATTACGTGTCACGTTGTTTGTCCGCGATGGACTCCTAAACTATTGAACCGATTTTAAATTTGATTTGCACACCGTGTGCAATTTGATCCAACTTGAAAGATAGGATAGCTTACATCTCAATTTATAGTCGCAATATTATTTTATTGCAAATTATTTGTCTAATATTTGTCAGTCACAATTATCAGTTAGCTCCAAACGATTCTAACAGATGGCGATATCTGTTGACTGGAATGAGTACTTATTCAATTGATGGCGCTATGTTAAAAATACAAACGTTTCATATAAGCTACAATTTAATAGCATAAACAGCACGTGTTGCTGAGGCTAAGGTATAACCTAAATTTATTTTGTAATAAAAAAAATAGAGTGAAATTCAATTGTTCTTACTTTTTCAATTTTTGGTTTCAAAAATTCTTGCACTGTTGGGAAGCTACACTATCTCCGGGTGACATAGGCTATTTTATATTATGCTTTACTACCCGGGCGAAGCCGGGGCGGGTCGCTAGTTAATTATAAATTTCAGAATCAATGTTGTAAACAACAATAAGTTTTCTCGCTTCAATATGTTCATTTGTTTCTTTTTCACTTTGAACAGCTCTATTTGCTAAGCCAGTTCGAGATTTAAATAAAATCTTTAATAAGTTACCTTCTTGATTACCATGGGTCGAACTAAAAAGTTCGTTCCATTTTTAAATTACACGACAGATATGAATTTTCTTACTAATTTATTCGGCCGCTAAACACGAGATATAATGGATTTTCATATTAACATTGCAGGCCGCTAAGCACGACAGATGTGGGTTTTTATTTCCGGCCGCTGCTCGCATGTATTTGACCAATACAGCATTTTCGATTTGTCTCGAAGAAGGTTGTAAAAATAATGCTCGAATTTCCAAGCATGTTTGATAAAAACTACCCTACATCGTAAGCGGATTAAATCAGGAAAGTAACTAAAGGAGCAAGAAATCTTTTTCTAAAAAAATCTTCTTAAGGGGGAAGCACCAGATTGCCCGCGAAATTTATTGATATTTTATGAAATTGACATTCAATAGGATTATAATATGAACTTAGAGGGTTGTATTGATGATTTTAATGATTTATAATTCTGTAAATACTTACTTGTTACGGTCGCGAATCGTATTTTGTTCAACGTACAACCTGACACTAACCTGCAAATTGCAAAAACATACATAAATACATAACCTCACGCCTTCTTCCCATGGGGGTAGGCAGAAACTACAGAAGGCCACCTGCTACGATCCTTACATGCTCCTTTTGCCTCGTTTACGTTCATACATCTGGTCATACACGCACCCCGGTTGCGAATACTACGCACCTGACCTTTCTGAAAAACATCACCAATAAGGTGATGATATGTCTTCCTAGGCCGGCTCCCGGCGTTTCCACTCACATCTGCCTTGTAAATACTTTTCGTTAGTCGCCCGGCATTCATCCTCTCAACATGACCAAACCATCTAAGCTTACTCTTAAATTTTTGTCACTACTCGTACATCTGCTTTTAAACCTCAACGTATTGCAAAAAACATAAGAAAAGTTAAATTTCGCGGACAAACTGGCGCTTCCCTCTTAAGGGAAATTAGCCAAGTGTTACTAATAAGTTATAACTTGTGTAATGTTCCGAGAAAGGCGATAAGTGTTCCATTTACTTCATGTACCTAAGAAATCTATTGTTGAACATAGGCGTCCTGAAGGAGTGTTGTAATAAATGACGGAAAGAGATTATTGTAATCAAGATGAGTACCTAATAGATCGGTGTTAGCAATTAATTTAAAAGCAAAAAGCGAACCGACTTAATTTAAACCCTAAAAACCTTAATCGAAAACGTTGTGAGCTAACTCTTATACCTTATGAAAATTCAAAGACGAAGATTTACGACGTCCAGCCGTGGATTATAGCCCACTGCCTGTCACAGAGAGCAGGATTGGGTCCCACTAGTGGGAACAAAAACAACAAAATACTAAATGTTCTAGTCTCTCTTGGTTTCATATAAACACATCCCAGAAATTACTTAGCATAATCTGCCCAAGGTGTACCCACTGGGACATAGGCCTCCTCTCTGTGAGAGGGAGTGCGCCTGAATCCACCACGCGGGCCAAAGCGGGTTGATGGATGTCACCTCTTCGAAATTTTTGGTTCTACGACCTGACGGTTTCCTTACGATGTTTTTCTTTACCAGTAGGTACTTATCCTCTTTGAATTCAGAAAATACGTGGCTCTTTCCAGACTGTGTCTGTTTACCAGTGATAAGAAAGGAACCGTTTGCGCGAGCTTTAGTCGGGCCATGGTTTATTACAGGAAGTTCATGAAATTAATTAGTGGTGTTAGAACTAATCACTTGATAAGCTCGGTTTAAACGTGAAAGCCAAACAGGTTGTGTGGGGAAAATCCAGTATACCTAGCAGATGGGAGTATCGTACTTGACACTACATAGCTTTATTTAAAAGCCCAATGATCCACGTGAGACACACTGCTCGTGGCATTTGACGGCAGAATAACAGTCACTGGTAAACTTGCTTAATAGCTTTCAAAAGGATTCTAAACCCAGAAACAAAAAACTTTATAATCAAATTTAATATATTCTAAACTAACTTTTGCCATTGGCTTCGCCCGCGTGTAGTCTGAAATTATCCCATGGGTACGTACTACTAGGATATAGGCCTAACCTAACCTGTCTTGTCTGCCAAATTTCATTGAAATCCAAAGGACAGACAGACTGAATTTCTTTCACATTTCAATATAAGTAAGGGTAGTATTAAAGTGCGAATAATTAATATTTAAGCTATAAAAAAACAAAGAATTAAAAAAAAGTACCGTAAACCCGATCCATCTACCACCAGCTCCTAAAACTGACCACATCCTGCAATCGTTTCCCAAAAATGAGATACTATCATAAAAACAATAGACTCCCCGGAGTAAATACCCATAGCCCGTAATACTATGGTTTGCCACCCATAGACGCCGTGTGTTGTGGCCTTGTGGCCCATAAATTGTACGGACCCTATAAATCTTATGACCGCTGAATTCTTTCGGCTACATGCTGGAATTAAAAGCATATTCCTGCGGTTTATCTCTTCAAGCGAATGGTTATTTTGTGAAAGATTGCCTCGCGCATGTGTGGAAGTGTGAAACTTTTATGGAGTTTCGTAAAGCCTGTTTGGGAGTAGTTATTTATGTTACTGTTTTTGAATATGCGGAGTATATAAATAGAGAAATTCAGATACCTTAACTGCCTTTATTTAGTTGGCTACTGGATTTGTCCTAACATAGCTTTCAGCTCGACAAAAGCTTCTTTCTGCATTTTGGCTCGCAGTTTTTAACCTTCTTCAGTCAGTCTTCTTTGACAACTTTCTTATGTTCTTTTGTTACTATCTTTAGATGTTTATCTAAAACGTTGACATCAGAATCGTTGTTTATTTTCGTTTGCTTTTAATTTTACCACAAGTAATTTACTGTAGTGCATGGGTTATTTAAATTACAAAGCTATCTCTTTCCTGGTACAAAATAACGCAGTAATGTCAATTTAATAATAATATGATAGCATAATAACAGTATCAATAATTACACAAAAACAAACTTCGTTCACTTTCCTGTTGTGATATAAACCTCAAGAGACCAATCAGCAGTGATGCAATTTAAACCCTCAATTTCCATTTTTCCCTAAAAGGGCAATACAAAAACGGAATTTAATAACGTTCAAAAAATGATTACTCAGAGCAAGTTCGTCAAAATTTACACGAGCAAGCTTCTTTCGCCAATCGGGATTAATCCAAAACAAATTTACATATTTATTGGGTTCTCCCGGGACAGATGCGGTGTCTAATCGATAGGGACCAACTTTCGGGTCTTTGATTACGATTGGGCATGCCCGGGCGTTGTTGTAAATCTATTTAAAATGTTAATTTTCGCACTGTGACGATCGGTAAATTAATATTTGTCGTGTTATCTGGTGATCTACATGCTGATGGTGTTAATTTTATGCAAAGGTTCTTGGCGTTAGATGTCTAATTGGATGGAGTTCAAACGGTATCCTTTGTTCAGCAGTTTCATTACTTCCATAATAAGGTTCGAATTGATTTTGCACAGCATTTATAGGTTTAGCCTATCCAAGGGGTCACAGAATGTCTCACACATGTAACTCTTTAATTCTCGTAAGACGTTCTTAAGAACTTCTTGACGTTCTTCTCCATAAAGATCTACGTTTTGGAATGGGCAACTAGCTTCAACTTTCTGACTAACTGACCGATTCTTTGACAATTCAAAAGTGCCTATAAATGGTTTAATTGAAATAAATACTTTGAGTTTGAGTTCTGTCATTATAATGTGACGTGACATTTTGATGTGACGGAATAGTAGCGTGGGACCTACCTGCTGCTTAAAATTCTGTTGCATTTAAGAATTTGTCACTCTACGAAAACAACATAAATTCTGTTACCAAATCTTCATTGAAACCCTCGTTTGTAATCTAATTACCTTTTTCTAGTTACTAGGATTAGTAGGTAACGATAGAAAATCGCCTTCATTTTCTTCTAACAAATCGTATTGTATTAATATTCACCCAGTGAACTAGACTTACCAAAGAAAATTCCTTTGATTTATTGTACTAAAATCTATATTTGATAACAGGCAATTTTTCGACCTTACTCTTTTAATATAGAAATGTTATTTTGTATTTCCAATGTTCTCTGCATTAAGGTTGTTCTGTGAAGACATATTGAATGTATTGAAGTCTAATTATTTCTAGATTCTAAGGAATATTGGGCCGAATAGAGTTAGGTATTGGGTCCATCAGTTTGAGAAAATGAATTGGATGTGATCTAAGACATTGTTATTTTCTTTTTTAAGACTATTCTTACGTTTATGGAAATCTTATTAGTCATTTGGGCATCCTTTAGGAGACCAATCTGGACCTTATGTTTTATTAGGTAAGGTTTCTTTTTTAATTATTAGGTCGACAAGATTTTAAAAGTAAGCATGTTGAAATTAGAAAATAATCATTTCTAATTTCGACGACGATAATAATTATAATTAAAATTATAAATTAGAAAATAATCATTTCTAATTTCGATTACAATAATAACTATAATTATTATATTGCCTTAAAATTACAAACCGTGCCAAAAAAAAAACACACGTGTGGCACTCGGGGACTACCGCGGTAAAGCTATAGCATAGCATTTTTTATCAACTTATGCAATTATAATTATTTTTTTATTTTTTATTTATGCAGTATTTTTTTTTTCTTTGATATTAATTCAAGTACAGTCCTATCATATACATACACGTTAAGCGAACGCTCGGCCGAGCTACATGGTAGGCGGAGTGGGGGGGATGTTAGGTTTTATTTTCGTTACGGAATTTCTTGATTTGGTCGCCGCGCTCAAAGCCCGCGATAAAAGCTATGCAATAGCTTAAAAATTACCCACCTACTTCACAGAAACTTTTTAAGTAAATTACAGCTTACAATGGCGTGCATTTTCATAACACGCTCAGAAGCGCGAGTTAATTCCGTCCGCTTGAGGATTTACGGCGTAATTACCACGTCAAACGGTACCGTCGCTAAATCTGTACCCAGCACTATGCACTTTACGCACGGCAAACAATGGACGAAGGTCTGGTCAGAACAAAAGGAGAGCGCTTTATGGTGAGATATGAAATGTGTGTGCGAGAGGGTGCGGAATCTGCGGGACCAACTAACCGCGAATGATATTTAATGGACAGTTTTGCTTGGCTTTAAGTTTAAGTGCCTAATAGTGTTAGTCGGTTTTATGACTGGATGCAATAGTTATCATACGTATTATATAGTTTAAATTGCTGTTATTTTTGAAAATATGGAGATTTTCACTACCTTAACTTTTTGAAGGACACTGAAGGAGGCACAATAGAAATTTTATTTTTATTACGTGTGGAGGCGTTTAGTATCCCGCAAAGTGATAGGGCGCCTTCAAAAAGGCGCAACAAGCAACGCGAAACGCACGCAACACAAAGGCATCGCGCGACAGGCGGGGCTTTGTGTCGCATACGATTAGCGTCTCGTGTCGCGCCTATTTGTAGGAGCCTTTAATCCTGCTTGTTTTTTTGACACACATATTTTAACTGCAATAAGGAAGAAAATAAAGAACGAAAAATAGTTTTATTAAGGAAAAAAAGGGATCATCGGTTTAGGTTCAATAAGTAGAGTGGACAGACAAAACAGAAAACTAAATAATTATTTTTGGTGGAAAATTATGACATAACATCACGCCTGTATTCCCCGAAGGGTTAGGTAGAGGTGTACCTACGGTACAGCCACATTTTGCTGGATATGTTTAAGTTGCATATAATATTGGGCGAGCATGTAGCGGCATCTACAACGCCACATGCGAGCTACGCGTCATACTGACGTCACGCAAAATCCTGCATCGCGCAAGCAGAGTTTACCGCACAACTAGCATATATACAACATCCCGACATCAACCGTTGGGCAGTTGCCCACCAGACACGACACCCGTCTGGTCGGAGGATCCTCCCTTTTCAATAGAGTATGAGTGAACTTTACACCCTGTTCCTCATACCTCTATAAGCATATTGCGATCAACCGGGCACAAATCCAGACTCAGGGCCGCTTCAGAGAAGTTTCAGATACCCCTTTTCCTGACCCGGGAATCGGACCTCATGTTCCGCAGTAGCGCTTACGACCACGAGACCAATGAGGAGGTTTCACATTCATTTCAGATCCATTCTGATTCCAGAACGCATATTCATTCATTTCATTCAGGACACCGCCATAGTTTGGCCATAACGAAAACAATGACAATAATTGAAAAACTGTAATTTGTGTGTACAACAAAGATAACATTCTCAAATTCACGGATTAATATTTTTTCTAAATTCAGTCTATTTTTCCCCGTTTTCTAATATAATTTACAAGTGCTAGCAAAAAATGAAACATCTCCTTTCATTCGAAAACATTGATCGGTTTCTTACTAAACTTCAACCATATCCGCGACCCTGGTTACTTATAACTTTTGGTGACCGTACCTAGGCTAGGTGTTCAATGAAAATAGTTAATTAAATCAATACTACTGAAAGTCCACTACTCTATGACACAGTTTACCGCCCTCAGTGATATGTCTGGCAAGCAAAAGTGTTCACTCAGATTAGAAACGAGTTTACAATATCGTCCGACTTCCTCACTAATGAGGTTTCCGTTCGACATTGTTTGTTGGGTTATCTTGTTCGAACATTATTTCATCATCAGCCTACAGCAGTCCACTGCTGGACATAGGCCTCTCCAATTGCACGTCATTTAGCTAGATTCTTGCAACTCAGCAGCACTCGGCAGATGGAGCGACGATCTTCACAGGGTAGCTGGTACCAGCTGGATGAAAGTTGCCGAACATTATTCGAATGTTATAAAATAATATGTTTAAGTTTTATTTGAGTTGTTTATTGGTTTAGGGTAGAAGAATAGGCCAGCTTGTATTAAGGGGACTACAGGACCTAAATGCAAGTTTTATAATGCCTAAAAGTATATGATCCACTGCAGTAGACAAAATCAGAAAAATATATGATATTCTTCAAGATATGTGCTAGTTAGATAGTGTGTTGAAGACATAATACAACTAATTTGATATGATCGAAAAAAGTCACGAAGATACCTCTAAAAATGTCTTTTAACGATTTAAAACGATACTAATATACATGCAATCATTCTGATTTTTTGTCAGATTATTGACGTAATACGAGTAGTGTTTTCATTTTCCAATACATCGATTTTTTGTAAATAGATAATTGCTGCATATATTGCAATAAATTACCAGCGTTGTGTCATCGCGCTTCTATTTCTTTTCTGTGCAGTCCGACAGTGACCGCTCTTTAGCAGTTGTTAGCTTCTTAATCAGAGAGTGACAAAGGTGACCATCAGATTGTGTTTAAAGGATATCAGCATCCTCATTTCTACTGTCACGAATTCTTGTGACAATTATGGTGATCCGGCCAATCCCTTAGTTGCACGTTGCAGCAGTAATTTTTAATACTCTGTGTTGTAACTACTGTAACAAATAATCATTTTAAAAATATAATGGTTTCGCTGCGTGAAAAGCGATTAAAGAGAAGCAAAAATCACGCGATAAAAAACAAATGAGAATCTAAATGAAATTGCTACACGCTTTGCAGTTTATAAAATGATGAAACCAAGATTTAACTTCATACCGTTTAATTAAAGAAACAGGTTCCTCGGAACCCCTCTAACAAGGAAACAAGTCGTAAAACTTGTTATAACCAAAGAAAACCATAATTAACCGCAAACGCAACGAGGGTTGTGTTCATGTTATGAGGGAGAAAGTTGTGTTTCTCTGAAATAAACTTCTAGTAAAGCGGCTGTTACATGAAAGATTGGTTTATGAAAACGGAAAGTTGCGGTTTATAACCTTAACTCTACAGTCTTAGAACTTGCCTAACACAACTTTACAGGTTATTTTCGATGCAAATATTATACTTAGGGCCTGTTTCACGATACTGTGTTATTCTAAAAATCTCTTTATGCCATTTGATGGATTGTCTCACTAGGAAAAATAGTCCGTCAAAATACTTGACAGTAACAGCAGAGTTTGGTGAAATTGGTGCTTACAGAGGTATTTGTGAGTTTGTATGTAGGGTGTGATCTTCGGAACTACTGTTCCGATTCCGAAAATTCTTTCAGCTACGGTATTGCCGAGTGTCATAAGATATTTATAGTATTATAATGAACTAGCTTTTGCCCGCGGCTTTGCCCACGTGGAGCTCGAAAAAATTCTGTAAATCCTCCTTTAAAAATACATAATATATTATATGCTAGCATATTTTATTTTTCAATTAAAGTACCCATTTGCGTTGAAAGGATGGTTATATTTTATTAGATAAAGGGTGACTAAATACTGTTTTTTTTTACTTACAACTACAGAAAAGAGGCACGTGACGCCATATGCCAAGGGAGAAGAACTTAGGAAAATACACAAAAGTTACAATAAATTGCAAGTCGTTAAACACGTCCGCCAAGGTAGATAATCTCGATTCGTACGAATATGTGCCAACTTTCATGGTGTTCGGTCAAACGGTGTTGGAGTTCACTCTAGACTCACAAAATGTATTAACTACTTATATATTTTTTGTTAACTCTTAAAACACTATTAGTTTCTAATAATATAATTCAATCATGATTCGAAAGACACGTAACGCCATCTAGCGTCCTAAAGCAATTGTGACAGTCGACGGTTATTGTTCTTTCCCTCGGGAACAATACTTTTTTTCTGGATGAAAGGTATCCTATGTCCTTTTATGTACCCCTGACAACGTATATGCAAAATATAATGATGTTCGGTCCAGTGGCTTAGGCGTGAAAAGGTAAGAAACTAACAAACAAACTTACTTTCGCATTTATAATATTAGTTAGGATTAGGATTAGGATTATACGAGGTTAAAGTCACGTATAGAAGCTAGCATTATATAAATGGATTTAAATCAATGAAATCATTTTTAGTATTTTCAGGTTGTATGTATTAAGTTGCAATATTATAACGCTGCGACGTATTTTCAGTACTTGATAGAGTGGAATTTTAATCAATTAATTCATGTTTGTTCATTAAGAATACTTTATTAATAAATTAATTGGTAATTATTGCATTTTATTATAATGTTCTGATTAGTATTTAATTTATTTCGAATACATAATCAGTAACCGACCTGAATGAACTACCGTAATCTGAAAAAGCAAAACCCACCTTAATTTAAATTAAACATTTTAAAGATTTTTTCAATGTTTAGCAGCGAGTTAAACAATCTACCTACACGAACAACAAACCATTACGAATCCTAGTTAATTATGAGAATGAAACTATCAACAAAAACATTAAAATAAACGTTCACGAAAGCTAAATAAATAGCGAAACAGCTAACCGCACTAACAGAAACGTTAATAAACCAAGTTCATTCCTCCCTTGACAGGGAAAGTCAGGGCAAACATTTAGTTACGTATATAAAATCATAAACGCACGACAAGTCCTAAGGGCGAGGACAGATTTAAAGCGTCAATTAGTACCCCACGGCTAACTAAGAGGGACTAAATTTGTACGTGTGGGGGAGTAAAAATAGTTTCATGTGTTTAAGGAATAGCTCAAGGGAATTTACTGGAAGTGGCCGGCTAGACGCACGACGGTTATGTGGTTGGTAGAAATATTTCAGGGGGCCTAAGGGGTTCTCCAAGTCCGTCAACGAAAATATGGGCCCGTCCGAAAGTAATTCGATACTTAGACGTGAACCTTACATAATCAGCCTATAACGTTCCCACTGCTGGGACACAGGCCTCCTCTCTGTGAGAGGGACTGGGCCGTAATCTACCACGCGGGCCCAGTGCGGGTTGGTAGATGTCACACGTCTTCGTATTTTTTGGTTCTAGGGCATACCGATTTCCTCACGATGTTTTCCTTCACCGTTTTGAGAGCAGTGGTGATGAAATTAAATACACAAAGTGCCTGCCTGGGTTCGAACTCGCGGCCTACAACTCGTAAGTCGGAGCCGATACCACTGGGTCTCCACTGCTGTAGTGTACCTTAATCCCAGTTAATTAACTCTTTCGGACGGGTAAAAACAAATCGGGAGTAAAGACAACTGTCACATCATTTTGTCATAATTTTTTAGTTGGGGCCCCGTACTAATGTTTTGTCAGAAAGTGATACGGAGTAAGATACGCCCGTAAGTACGGCCGAAACATGGACTACGTGCTTAGAGGATATGCCCACTGAGGTGGCCAATTTTGGTGGTAGCTAAGTTGCACAGAAGAGAGTGGGGTGCCTTATAAGAATCTTCACAAGTGATACTAGTTTGTAGGTACTGCATTATTTGTAACCTAGGTAGGCAGGTCCAATACTAATATCAATGTTGACTGGCTTATATTCAAACCCTGGTTTAAGATATGCTTGTTTGAGTGGTGTCAACATTTAACATTTATTTTTATTCAAGAATAAAATAAGAATGACCTTAACCTTTTTTTAAGTGTCAATGCGCTTAATAAACACTTGGTAATTACCTATTTTGTGCTCGTTAATATCCGAAAGTAATTACAAAAAAAGAGGCTGAGATGAGAAGGAACACTGCATAATAGTTCTAAGCCACATCTTTCAACTCTATCTCCTCGTAACATTTTACTCCGCACAGCTGTCGAGACATTTCCACTGGTTTTAAAATTTTCTGTTTTACCGACAGAAAAATACGAGCAAAAACTAGTGTCGTAAAGCTGAGTATCCTGTTCTCGTTTACGACTGAAGTATTTTGCGATGTTTAGTAAAATGCTCAATGTGTTATTTCGTGTGCTGCTCGCGACTCAATTATGGGTGGCGCCATTTTGAATTTTGGTGGAACGGTGAGTCGAGATTTTTTAAAGGTGCATTTTTCTATCATGTTTAGTGCGAAAAGTTATGTTAAAAACGAAATGTTCACTTAGTTTTTATGTTGATGTTGAAGAGATAATAGATGTTGATAATATTTTTTTATTAAGCTATTGCATAGCTTTTATCGCGGGCTTTGAGCGCGGCGACCGAATCAAGAAATTCCGTAACGAAAATAAAACCTAACACCCCCCACTCCGCCTACCATGTAGCTCGGCCGAGCGTTCGCTTAACGTGTACGTATATGGTACGACTGTACTTGAATTAATATCAAAGAAAAAAAATACAGCATAAATACTGCATAAATAAATAATTATAATTGCATAAGTTGATAAAAAATGCTATGCAATAGCTTTACCGCGGCAGTCCCCGAGTGCCACACGTGTTTTTTTTACAAAATTTTCGTACCCGGTGACGCCCGGGTGAATTCCTGAAATCTAAATAAAATCTTTCATCTTTCTTTTCATACAAAACTTGTCCTGACAATTACAAACACATCAAAAAAAGAATTAGCCAAATAGAAGCCGCTTTGAAGTGATGTGCGGACAAATATTTTTAGCAAATTATTTTTATTTATATAGATAGATAGATAATTTAAACTTTATTAACAATAGTGGGACATAGGCGGACTTAATGCCGCAAGGCATTCTCTGCACAAGGCACCTGTCAACCTTTCAGGTTTAAACAGACATCATTATGATATGTATTGTCTACATAAATAAACAAACAAAACCGTCTATCTGTATTATTTCCTTACGGCCTATTTAACAACCTACGGACAGTTGAGAAAATTGTGTTCCTAAGGTTAGGGTTCCTTTGCCTAAACAAAAAATGAAAATAGTACAAACAAACACTTGGTAATAAACTCCAATATCCTGTACTTTAAGTTTAACGACCAAAATAATAATGGAGTCTACTTTGTTGGAATTTATGCGCTGTTGTGGTGTTCAAACCCAGTTCGCTAATTAGGTACTCGCTATGAAATAATATTAATGGTTTCGACGCCCCTACTGTAAGTACATTACTGATGTTCCTTTCAAGGCTAAGAATAGTTGGTACTCAACTCTTCTTGTTATGGCTAGTAAACTAGGAAGGTAATGTAAATAAATAGATATACTTACGAGGTGTATGGGCAGTATCATCTTTTTGTTGCTCTAAAGTTTACCTACATCATGGTGATTGAAGTTGAGTATCCATTAAATTTAAGCTGAAAGGTTCTGGAGTGGTGACCGCGTACCAGAAGACTTAGTGTTGAGAGGCCTCCCACAAGGTGGACCGATGACTTTATAGAGGTCGCAGGAATCTGCTGAATGCGAGAAGAACAGAACCCGTCGACGTCGCGGTGCTTGGGAGAGGGCTATGTCCAGCAGTGGACGGCTTTCGGCTGTAATGATGATGATGATGATGAAAATAAGAAATAGGTTTGTCATAATATGAGCCTGAAAATGTCACACGAGGAAATGTTCTTCTAAGCAAGAAAAAAACACAATAATCACCACGTTTGCTCACTATATGTCATCGATTTCAGACCACTAGTTGTAGGTCTCTTTACAATGTTTTTCAAGACCAGGGCCTGCAGTCTCGACATTAGATAGCGACAAAAATCTGTCGCTAAGTCGTATCGATGTCAAATTCCTTCAATAGACTTTCAACTTTATTTCCAAAGCATAAGGTTGAAAATCTATTAAAGAAATTTGAAATCGATACGACTTAGCGACAGATTTTTGTCGCTATTCATGTCGAGACTGCAGGGGCAGGCCCTGCAGTCTCGACAAATATAACGACAAAAATCGGTCGTTAAGTCTAATCGATGTCAAATTTCTTTAATAGATTTTCAACCTTATGCTTTGGAAATAAAGTTGAAAATCTATTAAAGGAATTTGACATCGATACGACTTAGCGACAGATTTTTGTCGCTATCTAATGTCGAGACTGCCGGCCCTGGGTTTATTAAGTCGAAGTTATCCTACTACTTATCTGATATAGACATAAATTGGTACGGTTACCAAAAGAGCTAAGTAACCAGGGTCGTCGATATAGTTGAAGTTTACTAAGAAACCGTCGGATGTTTTCAAATTAAATTTAATTTGATAAATGAATTACTGTTTGTTTTCTATTAATTAAGTTACATTTTATTCGAAAATATCCATCGGTTACTTACTGAACTGTATCAGGTGACCGGTGTAACCGATGTAATGGTGACCGTACATATGCCTGATTTGTGATGACATCCTCGTACATAGGTTTAAACACATTAGGGATTTATGTACTAAATAAAGATAAGCTTAAGAAAACGACCTAACTGTGGGTCGTAAAGTATTCTGTTCCAAGCGTTTATGACTAGACTACTGGTCGAAATTGCTCAGAATACGTTCACGTTGTTCTGCATTGCATAGTAACAACAGATTGAATTGTTTGTCTATTTTTTTAATAGAAGAGAATTTCTCGTGTCGGCATGAATAGGAGGTAGGTCTATATAGGTACGAAATAATTATGCTGTGGAAAAAAGTTTACTCTTGTGGCGACTTACCTTCTTCTTACCGACTTCTCAGAGTAGTCAGATAGGAAACGCCGACCTCATCTAGTTTTTAAAATATGATTGACGTGTAAAAGTGTTTGTTTAAACCTACTTACAGAAATAAAATCATTTATCATTTACCTACTCAGCTCATACACACACGCTCACTGTCACAAGGGGGGGGACTTAGTAACTAAGAGTGTCCATGGAGTTTCTTGCCCATTCTTCTCCATAGGTACCTACTACGCTTTAGAATGGGCAACTAGCTTCATCTTTCTGATTGACCGACCCCTTGACAATTCAAAAGAGTTCACAACTTTTATTCACAAACATGGCTTACGAAACATTCAGGTGTCAAGAGAAATCACAAAGACACTATGTTCATAACACCGCACGTGCTTGCAGGTTTTAAAATCTTCTTGATAACTAGATCAGCACAAATATTGTTGAACTATCAAAATGAAGCTTTCGCCTCTGTATTTCGCGGAATCGCACCGCAAGGCGTTTCTGAGCTATCATAACACAAGCAAGCTATTTGCATCGTCGAATCAAGTTGGATGTTATTGCTCATTGCTCATACTCCCCCTTAAAGGGAAAAAGGGAGAAAAAGCCAACCACCTGGTCGTAAAACAAGTAGCTCACACAAGTTTACGAGCAATTTATTTAGTGATGTTTAGCAAAATGCTCTCTTTGTAAGCAATTGTGCTCGTTGTACACAGTTCTTTTTATAGTTGGCTAAAATGGTAGGTTTGAGGAAATTGGAATTCCTATTGTGGCTGTTTGGTGTACTAAGATTTCTGTTATTCTTAGGCATGTGTTAAAACTCGAACAAGAGCAGCAGCGTTGATGCGCAGAGTGAGAGACAGTCCTAACAGCTACCTGAGGGTCATTGCTGAACATATTGAAAGCCCTATCTGGATCCTAACACTATATGGACAATAGTCTGAAATAAATTATTATTATTATTATTTATTTTTAAGCTTTTCGCATATCTCGGGACCATAGGGTCCCGAACCTTTGGTAGGCATATACTCCATTTGAAAAAGAAAAGAAATTTAAATAAGCCTTTTTTACAGTCCGTTCAACCAATTTTGACTTCTATTGTGTCGGTGGCATGACAAATAGCAACTGCAGTGGAAAGTTGGTATTGTGATCACGTTTTTGCTTTTAATGCCATCCATATGCCTACGGAATAGAAGTCAAAATCGGTTGAACGGACTGTAAAAAAGGTTTATTTAAATTTATTTTCTTATTTCAAATGGAGTATAGAGCTTTTTACCATAAACATAGATATAGATAAACCAATGATATTGTTATTTTAACACGCGTCCGTTTGTCTATTGAAACAGCAATCATTTTCATCGCATTAGTTGGTAGGTCAAAGTCAAAGTCAAATCATTTATTTCAAATAGGCACATAAAAGGCACTTTTGAACGTCAAAATTTACAATAAAATAGAATTGATTCTAGTTGCCCCTTCCTAAAGGTAGTTTCGTATGGCGCAGATAGTATGATAGTATATAGGTGTTTATGTAAATGTTATGTTTATTTTTTATTTATTAATTTTTTTACCTACTAAAGTTAGTTCAAATTAGTACAAATAAAAGTGACACGGCTTAAGTGGA
This sequence comes from Dryobotodes eremita, assembly GCA_917490735.1. Taxonomy (NCBI): domain Eukaryota; kingdom Metazoa; phylum Arthropoda; class Insecta; order Lepidoptera; family Noctuidae; genus Dryobotodes; species Dryobotodes eremita. Next base: position 22,438,479 of record OU823244.1, read on the forward strand.
AGCTTTACCTAGGTACCTATGTTACATTAAATTACGTAATAATAGGTATTTTACGGAGTGTTGAGAATCAAAATGTAGGTATGTTTACTTATATCATTATCTAGACATAAGCTCTGCCTCATTGGGAGTGAGCGCCAAAGATAATACAAACTTCGAAGCAACACCGCATAGCGCTCCAATCCGATTGGTCGAAACCTTTACAATCCTAAACAGCGCGCCTGCGCTCGCACTCACACGAAAGATAATGTCACATTACAAGTACAGTCACGAGAACTAATATGTACACACTTATCAAAATTCAAAAGAAATTTTCTCGTGAAATATTGATGGTAACTCTGAGATAAGAACTATTTCATATTAGTATGCATTTAAAAATACTATGTTCGTAAGAGCATAAAATTGCTATCAAAACTGTAGGAGAAAATTACTTTAAAAAGTTGCAGCTTTTATATATATTAGTGCTCGTGACTGTACACATTATCTGTTCTTGTGTGTGTTTTGGTCTTAAAAGGGACCCCTTTAGACCAAAACAAACACACACACACACACACAAACAAAATTCGCAAACAAAAACAAAAATAATCTGACACAAGACAGGCTGAAACATTTCGGTGCTCAACCGACGGCAAGTTTAGTAGGTCACAACAACTTGGGCGCTACAGATAACGTAGATTAATGAGCGCAGGATATGAAGTCTCGCGTTGAAAACTACATTTTCGTTGAAATTGTTGGAGGTGATGTGTTTTCTTGAGTGCTTTACTACTTTACTAAAATAACATTAAACTATGACCGTTAGTTCTTTTTAACTTACTTTTACCATTTAATAGGTATATAGGTAGGTACCTAATCGATAGATTTTGAACTGATTCATGCCGTCATGGCCATCTTGTTAAAAATATTATTTCCAATTTATTTTAGATATTAATTGACTATATTTAATATTCATTGACTTTTATATAATTTATATAATTTTATATTATATAATATCATTTATATAATATTCATTGACTGTTTACTTTAATTGCATGAGTGTCAATAATATTGCTGTGGAAGGAACTTCAAGCAAACCTTATAATTAAATAGTAACACCACATTAGGGTATACAACAATGCTGGTAACGAAACAAAACTTACATGGTTACACAAACAGTAATTATTATTTCTGCAGTAAACACTCACGTTAGGTCTGCAAAAACTCATTTGAAGAACATATCCATAAACCCTCAGTTTCATTACACAGTGTTACAGCTACAGAAGAACCTCTTCAACCTCTACTAACTATGCAAAAAGGTTCAGCAAGAAGATTACAAGCTTATAGCCAACCAACTTAGTTACAGAAGTCAACTGAAGGTTAACCCGGAGACCCGTAAAATTTGCCTCCGTTCCGTAAATGATGAGCGGGATTATTGGCACTATATTTTAAAGTTTAGACAGTTATAAAAGCCAATACGATTTCAGTCTTACTTGGGAACGGCAGTAACATACCTAGTTGTGTGACATTAATTCTAATAAAAGTTTCCACAGTTACAGAACTCTAATTGGAAAATGTGAAGGATGGGTTTTCCAGTTGTCAGTGTTAGTAGTTTTAGACGCGTTAACGCGACACTATTAAATTGAATTCAGGCTGCGACACAAATTGCGAAGCGAGTGTCAGACTCTTGTGTTCTGCCGGCTGTGGAAGTGGGTATTAAAAATACATGCGTTTGTTTTCTCTTAAAGTAGTAGTCTACCGTAATGTGAACTCAAGTCATAAGTCATAAAAAATATACAGGGTGGCAGGGACATATTGACGCGCAAACTGTAACCACGAATTCAGCAAATGATTCTAAACACCCTAGCGCAGGATTTTTTCGTCGGATATCAAAAAAACAATCTGTTGTTTTATAGAAAAAGTGGAATACCAATGCGGTCGGAAAATGTATGTAACAGCAATTTTTAACCGACTTCAAAACAAGGAGGAGGTTCTCAATTCGACTGTATGTTTTTTTTTTTATGTGTCATAGCTCAGATTTTGTTTCTGGGTGAACCGATTTGGATGATATTTTTTTTTTATTTAAAAGCTGGTGCTTCACATGCCATTTAAATTTGATCAAGTTCTATAGTAGTTTTTGAGTTATCCTTGATACTGCGTATTTTTTCCACTTAGTTTATATTGACGATGTTTTAATAATTTCCTGTCACTGTTATTTACATATCAAGTAGTGGTATATGAATTTTTGTATGGTAGGTATCACAACTAAAAAGTGAAAAATAAAAACTTTTTTACAAAAAAACAACAAAAAAAGTTTTTTTAAATAACCGTCGATAAGTTTCAACGCAGGGGTTTCAGAAAGATTCACTGAATCCATGGTAACAGGTTGCCGGTCGTTGCCCCTGCCACCTGTATTATATTATATTAAATTAGTGTCAAGAAGTCATTATCGTCGGCTTAAAAAGTCAGGAGATTTATAAAATACTTTCAAATTAAATAACAATACTAAAAGAATGCTGTAACAGAATAAAAAATTAAGGATTATTTGATAAAGTTTCTTGCAAAAAATGTCTTTCGTCAAACGAAATTTTTCGAGGAATCTACATAGTTAGCCAGCCGTACCGAATGCAGAAAAATATAATTCACTGTTTCTAGTTTCCATGAAATTGCGTTCGAATTTTGAGCAAAAACAGTGACAAGGGACTATCCCTCTACAAATGACCCAGTTATTTTCCTAGAACTGACTAAAATAAAGACTACAAATATTCTGGAATAATCACATGAAATAGCAAACATCGTTATTATTTACCACATAATCGGGCCTCTATAAACAAAAACAACATAATTTTCTAAAGACAAGCGCCATTACTGAACTATACTCCATCGTTCACAACTTTTGTGGGTCCTTACACGCGGACGACGTAGATTTGTGTAGGCAGGACAGGAAGTTCTATATGTAAATTTTATAAACTTTGTTGTGTCGCATTCGATTTAATATTGATTTAAAATAATCCGTCAAAATGTTGAAAGGAAACAGCAAAAGCCATTCATACAAAAAAATACAGCAAAACCAGCCACACAATACTAACATTAACCATCAAAATTAACTAGGAGCACCAAATCTTCGAATGTAAATGGAATCTTTGTCATCCATCGAGGCAATCCTATCCAACGACAAACTAATCTAAGTTGGAATCACTCCAGTATTCAAATGTTACCGTGACCACAGCCGATTATAATGATTAAATCCGGAATTAGGGGTTCTACGTCTTCTGGACCTCTATAACGCGTGATTGGGGTACTTTCGGACCCCAACTTTGTATAATGTGTCGGGTGCGAAGTAATTTGTATGGCAATGAGATTAACATTGAGTAGGATTAGCCTATTTTAATTTTCATTTGGATATATTATAATTTTAGGTACGCCTCGTATGATGAAAGGGTTGCCCAACCCTTGCAGTGATTTATAGGGAAATTGGGGTAATAATTTTGGGGATTAAGAGGAACAAAGTGTCTTGGCAGATTAATATGAAACTATTTATCGGATGAGGATGAGCAATGGCCATCCTGGTAAACAAATGATTGCTGCTTTTTGCAAGGTTTGTACTAGTCACGATTTTAATTCTACCTGTAACCCTACCTAATTGAAATTCCAGTCACGACTAGGCTTTTAGATTGAATACTGGTGCCTACATAAAATCAGACACTTACAGTCAGCACAACGTGTTGCGTACTAACTTTTTTGTGTTCTATTTAAAATATCCCCCATTGTGATACATTTTTGTGTAAGTAAATTCAGGAAAATTAATTTTTACGCAAATTCACTACCAACTTAATTGCCTGTATATTAAATTTACAACATTTACATTTATTCTTTGTCGGATTCTTTGATTCTTTCTTTTTTTGTTTATGTGTTTTGTAATTACTAAAAAAAGAATATATAAGATATAAAAATAGTCGTAGGTAGGTAGGTATTTGCTTAACCATTAATTTCCCTGATTGTCCCCTGAATGCATATTTCTAAAAGTGGGTCTTATGTATGTATCCATACACGGTGTTGTTCAATTACGCCCTGCGTATACTGATCAGACGGCCTGCTATCAACCTCACTGACTTCATAAATTATCCTATTCAATGTTACAAGAGCTATTCGTAAAGCTCGTACCGGCAAAATTAAGATGTATAAGATTAGGACCATTATAAAATAAATGGCTGTATTTTATTTCTATCTTGGAAACACCAAGAGAACAGCAACATTTAATATCCAAGACCGAACTGAAATAGAGAGCGCGGTGGGTTGAAATCGGCTTATTATTATAAGCCGGCTCCAGCTTTCTAGGGAGTAAGGATTTAGGACTTATAATTTAGGACAACGGTATTTTGCTTGGGCCTTGTCGAAAATCAATAGGCAAATTACTGCTCATTTATTTTAAATACATGTTTCATTTAACTTTAAAAAAATACACGACAGCAAAAATTACTTTGATTTTTATTATTATTAACAAGCTGTTCGTGCCTGGCGTCTCCCGGGGTGAATTTCATACAAAAATAGCATCCAAATTTTCGTCAATCCCGGTGGATTTTCCAAAAAAAAAGTTTCATACAAACCTTACATTTTTGACAATTGATTTTTATTTATATAAATTTCAGTCTAATCTGCTGGACAAAGTTGAGCCACATAATCATATAATTAATTAAATATTTTGTTCCTTTTAAATAAAATAAAAAATCTTGTTTGTGAACTAATTGCATTATATTAATACACGAGACATTTCACAAAGGAAATAATTGTAAATATTACAAGGTAAATAATTTATCTAAGAGATAATTAAGTAGGTACCGTCAAAGGAGGTGAATAGGGATGCAGGGGTGAATCGAGATGAAACTTTAAAAGGGATTTTGACATTGAAATGATATACTTTGTTGCCAAAATGGACTCTAATGTGTTTACTGCATTATTCCTAATTAACAATTAATTGCCCTTGTTGGCAACAAACTATATTATTTCAATGTTAAAATCTCTTTTAACGTTTCGTCCCAATTCACTCCTGCATCCATATTCACCCCGTTTGATGTACCTACTTTTTACAATAAAACACGAATGTTAATTGATACAAAGAAAACTTTGAGTAACAAAATCTTTCACCATTACATTATTACTTGTTCAGCAACATATTCTCGATAAAACTTTCTAACAACCAAGTAATAAACTTCATGCAAACAGCAATTAAAGGCCCAGCAAACAGCCAACATTTACTTTGAAAGTAACTAAGAACCTTTAATACATCAAGTGTTTAAAACATCTTGATTAAGTCCCGAATTGTAGTGAATTACACAATTCGTGTGAGGGATCTCCGGATATGTTTAGGGATGTGCGGATTCGTCTTCGGCGAGAAGTTCGGCTGGCCGATTAAATAGAGTATAATTTTTCTTAAAAGATGACCGGCACTGTATATGTGTTTATTTAGTAGGTAAGTCTTGCTTTTGTTAAGAATTTAAAACGGTATTGGCCTGTGTCCTAATAGTGGGAACATAATAGGCTGCCTAAGCTTTTGCTTCTTTTTCCAATGTTTGAGGCGCTGACTGACGAACGGCAGGTCATGTTTTTCACTTATAACCTTAGTGTTACTGTTTTATATCCACCCACGCCAACTAAGCCAAAAGTGCAACGAGTGAGGTTCAAAATCATCCACCATTGCTCGCAAATCTTCGCCGCAGAGCTTTTGCCACTTGAACTCCATATACAGCATACAGTAATAAATACCTATTGTAACTGCCTCGTTGGTCTAGTGGTCGCAAGCGCTACTACTGAGCATGAGGTCCTGGGTTCGATTCCCGGGCCGTGCAAAGTGTTATTGGGTTTTTCCAACTGGAATTTCTCAGTAGCAGCCCGGAGTCTGGATTTGTGCCCGGTTGATGGCAATAAGCTCGCCCCCTATTACATGGGACTTAAACATAACTGGCGAAATGTGGGTGTACTATAGGTAGACCTCTGCCTAACCCTTCGGGGAATACAGGCGTAATGTTATGTGTGTGTGTGTGTGTGACGTCTTATGTGCTATCTTGATTTAGGAATAAAAGAAGCACTTTAAGTACTGCGTACGTGTTACGCTCGTGAATTGGATTCTTCCTGCTACATACAAAGAATGTGGAGTATTTAATCTTATTCAAGCTGGAATATAAAAGGATTTCGGAGTGTGATACTAAATCACGGCGCACGCCGATGTATCAGTTTGATTTTACTCGATCGGTTTCTGAAAAAGATTTTGAGGTATTCTTCTCGCTATATGGGAAAGTATACAAAAGTTTTAAAAATGTTAGGAAATATCACGGAATAAAATATAAAATTACTACACGGACTTGAACAAAATGTCTGACACGAACCATAATATTTTTGATGATGTCACAGGAGTAACTCGATTAAAGCTGTATTTGTACAATGCAGTTCTCACACAAAACATACAAATACGTTACGTTACATACAAATATCAGAATAGCTGTTTCCACCATCTGAATTCCAAGAACTGGCCCTAGATCGCAGCTGATCTAATCAACACCTATCGTTCGTTCCCAGCCCCGTATCTCGGCCTCGGCCAATTCAATTATTGCGCAGCACTATCACTCGCCCACAACTACCCACACGTCATTCTAAACAAACTAGTTAAACTGAAGCATTTATTTAATTAGTGAATTGCGTTCACCAAAACTTTTAGGGATAAACAGTCCTTTGGAAGTGGCGAAGATTGTAGTAAGATAACCCGGTGTTTAGATGCCATTAGATGAATCAAGAAGATTACAATGATTGGTTTATGTCCGTTCATGATTGAAACAGAGAGACCATGTCGTTGTAACTTTCTATTGGAAGGTTTTATACACATAAAGAAAATATTGGTGACAGTTTAACAAACTCGGCAAAAAAAAAATTCAAACTCAAACTCAAACTCAAAGCATTTATTTCAATTAAACCATTTACAGGCACTTTTGAGTTGTCAAAGAGTCGGTCAGTTAGTCAGAAAGTTGAAGCTAGTTGCCCATTCCAAAACGTAGATCTCTATGGAGAAGAACGGGCAAGAAACTCCAAGGACACTCTTTTTAATTCAAGATATTACAAAATCCTGGTTACATTCATCTTGTTGCTTCTATATGCGAGAACAATGAAAAAAATATATAAAGAAACAATTCAAAATATGAGATCAATAATAAAAATAAGCCGTGGCAGATAGGAGATGACCAGTCTCAACTGACGGCGCCCGTTCACGAACATGACGAAAACGATGAATCTTTTCAGATCTATTATAAAGCAGTAGGCATGATTAAACAAATATCGAAACGAAATTACATACGAAACAGAATTTCTTGGAACGTTTTTTGATATAACACTCTTTTCTCTACTCTAACATAGTAATCTAATAGGGATTCCTTTACCAGATATATTCAATCAACAGAAGAGTATTTACGTGTCCATAATAATATTCAAAGCTAAGATACCGCCTGCTCTGTGAACTACAGCAATATTATTACAGCTTAACTACGTCTATCTATCATACTTAGCAATATACTCCCGCAGCTTCTTGAGACGTATGCCATTGCCAACGACCTGCTTACCCAGTGGTCCATTTACTTAATTTCCTGCACTCACTCTTTCTGTATCAATATTGTACCTTCCTTTTCTACTTACGGTACATCACTTAAGTCATTTGATTTGTTAGAGTGTTTCGTTAAGCAAAAAAGCTTGCATTTCGTTTAGTCTCGACATCAATGTTTTTTAACAGTTAGTTCATTTATTCAAGCGTTTTTAAACTCCGTTCCTAGAAATAGCACAACCAAGAAAGTTCTTTAATGAAGAAGTTTTTCTTAAAGGATTTTGTTCAGCAGCTGAGAATTCTACAACATGTGTTACAAAGAAAATGTTCCAACTTAGCATTCCTACTTATGAAGCGTCTTTAATTTCAACTGTAGCTTAGTAAACTCACAATTCTTGGGAATATCCCTGAACAAGGCAACGCTCATAATTAAGTGAATTGAATCCGAATCTCAAGGACGCTTTAAATAATGCGTGCAAAGATTTGTTTCACAAATATCTAAGCGTGGCCTCCATATATTTACATACATTTTTTCGTCGGTCCAACATAATCCGCATACTTGGTTTAGATAGATAAAAATCCGTATTTGGCCCGAGAATATTGTATATAAGTGTTTTTGAGAAACGTGCGGAATTTATGGACCGTATACGTTGGGAAATTATTTAGTGCGTACCGGTATTTCCCCTTTGTGATACGGAAATTTTCGGGAATTGTCGATTTGAATTGATAGAGAGGCGTGAATTCTGAATACCTACTGTAGATTTCTGGCATTAACTTTTCCCAACTTCTGAGAGCATAAACCTTTCTCGTCAGATAGGTACAGTAACATTGACTATCGATGAGTTGGGATAATTCTGTAGCCGTTTTGCGCCAAATCAGTTAGGGTGCTTTTACAGTCCAGTTCGCGTAACTTCTTTACATGTACACTTTATATGCATACTCCTATTTACTTCGGCAACCCTTGAGGGATTAAATTACCTAATTAAATCTACTTGTTGACATGATGGTCGGACCACAAAATGTACCTATATTATTTTATCAATATAAAATATTGCTTTGATCCCAGCAGGCCAGCAAGCTGAAGTAATAGGCCGGTCACGTAAGATTCAGGAATTTATAAATATTGGAGCCGACGGTCGATCGCGTCGCTCTTCGGAATGACAACCGCTGGCTAACATTGCGCTCAAATCGAGAGCAATAATGTAGGATCCAACGTATACGATGTTCTAGATACTGAAATATGTCCCTTTTTTCGTTACACGTAGGGTTTTTGTAAGAAATGATAACATTGATTTTGATAATATACAAGAAGTATGAAATCAAAAGGTCGGATCGTCAAGTTACTTAAGTCTAATTATAAAAATTAATACTTTTGGTAACAAAATCCTTACTAATATTATAAATGCGAAAGTAAGTTTGTTTGTTTGTTACCATTTCACGCCTAAACCACTGAACCGATCATCCTGAAAATTTGCATATATGTTGTCAGGTGTACAGAAACGGACATAGGGTACCTTTTATCCCAAAAAAAGTACTGTTCCCGAGGAAAACAACAATAATGTTCTTATGATAATAGATGACGCCACATGTCTTCTGATCATGATTGAATTATAACCCGAATTGATAGTCAAAGTCTAAATTAACGCGAGCGAAGCCGCGGGCAAAAGCTAGTAAAAGTATAAGTACTCATTACTGAATAGTCAACAAATAGGTCTAAGTACATATAGCGTGTTTATAAATGGATTATACAACATACTTAACATTGTTACTAAAACTTTTTCTTTACAAAACTTTATTAAAAGCAAAGTAATTAAGTCATCTAGGGATTAAAGAAAACAAAACAACGTATGATTTATGCTATCACAGATATTCAAAATTCAAGACATCAGCATCTGCCCAGCCTTTTCTCAACTTTGTTGGGGTCAGATTCCAGTCTAACCGCATGCAGCTGAATACCGGTATTTTACATGGAGCAAGTGCCTATCTGACCTCCACAACCCAGTTACTGTGTAATATATACGATACCCTTTGGTAAGACTGGTTGCCAGACTTTCGGGCTTCTGACTACCCGTGACGATTGTCAAAGATCTACAAATGACGGCCGGGATCAATGGCTTGACGTGCTTTCAGAGGCACGGAGGGATCTCGACATGTAATGGATGATCACCCATCCTCGGACCGACCTCGGCAAGCGTAACTTACCCTTCTATCGACCCATGCGGCTGTTATTATTCAGTCACGAGCCCTCGGTACCTAACTTGTTTATATTTCGTACTTTGTAAAAATATATTGACGTACTAATGTACAATTTCTACAGCGATCAAAAATCCAATTTATATTAATAACAAGCCGTGCGTCCGATGGGATTTCCCATCGGTAAAGATGATGAAATTCCCTACAAACTTTCATCTCCTTTAGGGGATTATAGAATCCTGTTGATCCCGTTTATAAGTTGATTATATCACCACACTGGCTCACTCATTGGTTTATAAGTTTCATGCCCTGGCTGGAGACCTTAGAAGCCGACGACCTCCTAGGTTGACCTGAAAGAAGAACTTCCAAAAAAAAAGGCTTGGCTCACTACCACACCAAAGAAGAAATTCCAAGAAAATAGGCCTGGCTCACACCAAGCCTCCCGCGCAGACACCGCTTCACTTTCCACCTTTTCCAGCTATTCGTTGTGACCGACAGATGACTTTAGCAATAGCAGCTACCTCACTATTGTTCGGCCGTCGATAGAATGCATTCCTGACATCGGCCAGTTTCATAGAAACGAATACGTGTTTTGCGAATTTGGTCTTTATTAGTTACTAGAATTGTTGCACTGACAGGTATCAGGAACGCATTCTGTCGACGGCCGGACTGTACTTGTGTTAATGAGATAGTGTTTACATAATCTATTAAATAGATATCTGCGGTGTATCTAAAGGGATAAAATTTCAAAAATCCTTCCTAGTGCTTACTTTCGTTATAAGGAACTCTTATGCAAAAGTAATGCTTCTTGACCCAGGGCCGCATTGGTTTAGGCTGTGCATTGCAACCAATGCAGAACTGGGTCTAAAAAAAAACTTAAATCATTCATTCACTGACAGGCAATGGCCTGTCAGTGAATGAATGAATTTAAGATTTTTATCAAGTAGAAGAGAAGACAAGACAAATATACAAATATTAACTTAGGAAGAAAAACAGAACATTTTATACGGGACATTTTTGCAATTTCATTGTGATATTGAAAAGTTGGAAGTAATGTTTTACTGAAGTACGTATAAAATCAATTATCATATTTAATATACTTAACTCAAAGATTATAACACATTATCAAAAGTTAAATAAATACACCGTCTTATATTTGAGAAAGAAAGCCGCGACCCGAATGACAGAAAATCTTGTTAATAGGATTTAAAAATTTCCAAACAGAGACGAAACATAAAGAAAAAAGCTTTTAAAATCGTGCCGGCCAAGACTTCCGTTTCCGTGTTGACGAAAATTTTTGCTGGTTTTAAAAGTTTGGGAACACAATATTATTTTGAAGATGGCAAAGATTCCGTGCATTAATTCCATTATAAGAATTTTTGTGTTTTTCGAAATTAGTTATTATTGTGGAGATGAAATTTCGAAGTATGGCCACGGAAATTGGAAAGTCAGGGACAGGACTTTTTTAAGCAAATTGACTACCAACTTAAGTTGACCGTATATTCAAATCACATGTCATTATTTGACAGTTGTAATGGCTATAATACGGCCAATTGATGTAGGTTAAATTTGCTTGACTATTTTACTAACAGTGCCTTTTAGATACGTATAATACCTACTTACTTACATTCAACAACAAAATCGAGAGATCAGCAGTCACAAATACATGGTTATGTTATTATATTAGCTATTAAACGATCATCATTACCGACGCCATCATTATATTATTATCAAACTTCCGTCTAACTGTTTTAACAAACAACTTCAAAATTCATTATCATTCTTTCGTTCCCAAAGACTTTATCATTGTTACAATTTGAACCAATTACGCCAATAGAATCGAAATTGATCGTATTGCCGATAGCCAAGTGAAATTTATCTCGATTATACATTCTGTTTGATCAATATTTTGTACTGTACTGTTAAATTGGCCACAACAATATGCTGGTCTGGTTTTTAATATTAATTCTAAATGGTTGTCAAGCTCAAACAAAATTAGCATCAAGTATTGTTAGTTGGCAAACAGGGTGGCAGAGACATCGACGCGCAAACTCCAATGAAACGCAAAACCACGAATTCAGCACAATATGATTCTAGACCGCCTAGCGTAGAAATTTTTCGTCGGTTCCGAAATTTAAGTTATTTTCCACAAAACACTACACTTTGTGTAGGGTTTTTTTGGAAGACTGTTGTTTTATTTTTGTAAAAATGCTCTTTATTTTTCACTTTTTTGTTGCGGTACTTACGCAACACAAATTCGTGTACCACTACTTGCTATGACAGTGAAAGGAAGTTATTATAACATCAACTCTCCTTTTTTGAAGTCGGTAAACAAAAACTAAGCCACAAATCTCTCACTTAAACCCTAATACTTACCATACTTCGAGAACCATTCAACCGTACACAATAAATTCCTGGCCATTTGTCGATATATACTCGTCGAATAACCGACCAGAAGCATCCCTACGCAGAAGATTAATCGACCGTGAGAAAAATGAAAGAGCGATGTTACCTTACGAACGTGTCTCCATTTATTATGCGAGTGTTCCATTATTACTGCCTATACTTACGGGCTGGGAGAACGGCCGGCGAAGTAACGGTCAAGGTCATAAAAAATGTTTTGAACTGAACATTGTACGGGTGTTCAAATCCGGGCAAGTACTAATGTCCGTGTGTTTATGTGCCAAGTGTCAATTCATATGTGCTTTCTGTGAGAAAATGAATTGAAAAAGTCAGTGATGTCACATAGGTCAGATAAACTTTCTAAGTGTATCGTGGAAATCACTGACATCGATGAAGGAAAACATTGTGAGAAAACCTAGATTTTTCTATATCTATAACCTACATATAATAAATTAAAGTCATCGGCGTGTCTCTCTGTGTGAGCACGTTGTTCTTCTAAACTACGTAAAGGATTTTAGTGCGGTGTTAGAGAATTTATTCTTCCGAAATAAATTATTAAAATGATGGGTTATTTTTATGTGTATAATATCTTCATTAATATATAAGACTTACATATACTTAAGACATCTCAATGTTTTGTCAAGCTTTAAAAACCGTGCGAAGCAAGGGTCGGTCGCTATTAATTAATATAAGTCTGAAATTGGCGATTGCCGTTTTGGAGTGGATGTGACGCATATTTCCCCCAACTCGTTATTTTTTGTATGTGTGTGTTTTTCTCTGCGTTGTGTTTACCGCAAATAAACCTATTTTCTTTATTTTCTTTTCTTTTAAATCGTCAGCCCGTCTTGAGCAAGCGTGTTGATCAAAGCTCATGCCTTCTCTGTATGAGAAGAGCCTTTGCCCTGAAGCGGGGATAGTTATTAATAGGCTGGGGTTATTTATTTGTTGTTGGGTGATAACAATTTTCATGTTCAATAGATTCGTTGTTGACATGATCTAACAAAATAGCTGTGTCGTATTGAAGTTTGTGTTACGCTTTTTTGGAAGCTATTTATGTTTTTGAAATAAATGGTTTAGTTATACTTGAGTGAAAACCAACAACATGTAACTACGAGTTTTATGAACACTAATCTAAACATGGTAATTCATGATGAAGAGCTATTAAGGGAACATATTAATTTAAATGAATACAGGATCAACTGTTCAAATTAATAATTTCTTATTGTTTACCAAACGGTCATATACTCGTAGCTGCATCTATAACGCCACATGCGAGCTACGCGTCACACTGACGTCACGCACAATCCTGCATCGCGCAAGCAGAGTTTACCGCACTACTAACGTCCCGACATTAAACGTCGGGCAGTTGCCCACCAGACACAACACCCTTCTGGTCGGAGGATCCTCCCTTTTCTATGGAGGTATGAGTGAACTTTACACCCTGTTCCTCATACCTCTACGCTCTATTATAAGTACTGCTAAGATTTAATGTAGACGTTCATCGTTTGCAACTTTGATATTAGTTCACACTTACAGCCACTAATAAACGGCGACGGAAACTATCCACTATCATAAGTATACTAACTTTCATGAATATCCTTGAAGAAATCGAGTTTGTTCGTGCTCACTGGCTCAAATTTTCACGCTTTGTCTTATGAGGTGAGCAAAATTGCAATTGAGATCTGAAGTTTGCGGTGACGGTGTCGAAACTGCGTGCAATGTCTTATTTAGTATTGAGATACGTTGACACATAAATAGCAAGGGGTTTAAAAGTATTTCATCATGTTCCTTTGCCATTGATAGTTTCAAACAATATTTTTTTAAACTTATTTATATAAATAAATAAATATATTATAATTTATTATTTATTTGTCCATTGTGTCACCCTGTGTAAAATGTCTACATTTATATCTGTAATTTTTATGGTGTACATAATAAAGAGTATTCTATTCTATTCTATTCAATTCTATTTTGTTTTTTTTAATTTTTATTTGCATCGTTGTAGTAATATATATTTTGTCAAGCAACTGGAGACACGACTGTATAAAGTCATGAATTTCTACGATCATCAGGGTCTTACAATGTTATACGACACAATTGATAATCATTCGAATGACATTTCTGTGGTGTTTAAAAGAATTCAAATTAAATTTGGATAAATAGAGCTCATTCTACCAAGCCGTGTGTATCATAAACAAAATGCGCATTCCCCACCCGGAGAACAAAGGTTGATAAAAATTCACACTAATATTCTTTGCGTTCATCATTGTTTTGTTTCCCACTACAAACCTGTTATTGCTGCTACAATTTTTATTGGAGCCAATGTTTTTGTACGATTAAAAAGGGCTTTGAATATTCTAGGTCCCTTTTGTAATGGATGGACTTCTTAGGGTGATTTGTCATATTCCTTTTTTGTGCCTATGTCGACGATTCTGAAAGGTTATGGACATGTAGATGCGGATTGTCCGCATTTGTTGAGCCATATTAAAAGTAAGTTCTTTCCTCCCGATACAATACCCTACGTTTGATTTATATCAGCGCTGTAAGGTACTGACCGTAAGACAACTTTTTACTCTACTGACAGTTATTAAGAAGCATTCGCAACTTTCTTACGACCCCAAAGAAAACTCCGGTAAAAGAAGAACCACCAATGTCTGCACGACAAATAGATATAAATTCAGTCTGGTACATCATTTTTACGGTTTTCTGGGTCCATATTTATTATAATAATATGAATAAGCAGCTGTAATTCTATCCTCTTACTAGGGCAGAACCAAGAATAAAAATCCGTTCGTGGGTTCGAGACATTGATTACAATGCAACAGAACGTTTATTAAAACCCTTAAGGTAACGTTTAGAACGATAAAAAATTAACACACACGTACCCATCACACCAAACACACACACATACACACTCTCACTCTCGTCGACACACACCAACTTATACTCAGTTCCAAATCAATATTAAGCAACTTTTTGGCCATCAAAATTGTTTTACTTTAGTTTTTAATTTTCCATTCCATTTTGTTTCACATTTGTTATTATTAATTTGTAATAGTGTTTTATTATGTACAACGTGTATATTCATTTTAAACAGTCATAGGTCATAAGTAAGTTGCCCGATGGAGGGTAAGCCTGGTTATCTGTAATACAGGTTTTACCTACAACAGACGCCAGTCTCTATTAAGTGTTACCTTGACTTTGTACTGTGTTGTTATTATGAGAGAACAATCCTAACTTCCTAACTAATATTATAAATGCGGAAGTAAGTTTGTTTGTTTGTTTGTTTGTTACCTTTTCACGCCTAAACCACTGAACCGATCATCCTGAAATTTTGCATATACGTTGTTAGGTGTACAGAAACGGACATAGGGTACCTTTCATCCCGCAAAAAAGTACTGTTCCCGAGGAAAACAACAATAACGTTCTTATGATAATAGATGGCGCCACGTGTCTTTCGAATCATGATTGAATTATAACCGGAATTGATAGTCAAAGACTAAATTAATGCGAGCGAAGCCGCGGGTAAAAGCTAGTTAAGAAATAAATATAATAATCGTAAGGAATTATCATGTTTGAAAATAGGTTTTTACCTTTTAGAATTTCTAGAGTGATGCGCACTAAGTACTATTTAATAATTTAATATCATGAAAATAATTGCTAAAGCTTAGGGAACAGTTTAAATTTCTTAATATAATCTTGTCTTTTCTTGACTCAGCTTTAATTTCTTAGCAGGACAGTCCCTCGAATGTCTATATTTGATTTCTAAGACCTAAAACGATACGCCAGAATCATTTAGAGAAAATTTTCCAAGGCACAGTGTACAAATAGTCCGCACAGTTTGCTTAGCGAAGTTTGCGTAGGACAGAATTAATTTCTTCATTTTGTTATTCTGGGGCGTAATTTGGAACTTAATATTGTGTCTCTAAATTACTTGTTAGAATGTGTTTCTGAGTTTGTTCTATGATACCGGAGCTGCTTGTTCGAGAACATTTATTTCGTTGGAATTGAAGCTTAAAATATTAGGTTCAGTTTAACCTAAATTTCTTCTCATTTAATTTTCAAAGTTCAAAACGAATAAACACTTCAAAAAGATATCTGAAACTTATGATTCAAATTGAAACGTTTGTCTATCTTTAGGTGTCAATGAAATAAAACCACTAGGTACTCTAAAAAAATATGTTATCAATATCAGGTTTTCGTTTTTGAATGGTTTCTCAATAGGATTACAGATATAATAAAAATTTAAGTCTATTATGATCATAAGCTTTTTAGTGTATTTTTTATTTGAAGTAGGTGATTGAATGTAACTAGATATTCAAATAAAGTGCACACAATATCTCGTGATTTAAGGCGCTGCCCAAATGTAGGTCACCGAAAGCGCTCAGTTTTTTGTCGCACAGTTATGCGTTTTGGTACATTTATTACAAGCCAGAAAAAAATTGAGTGTATCATCAAATGTTCAAAGAAAAGATTTATTCAAAAATTATGCATAAAAATAAAATGTATATATCATGATTAAATAATCGTAAAACATACGTAAACATATTTTCCGTCGCATAATTCTCAAAATTTTGAGCTTATACTATCATATTTTATGTACCTAATGATAATAAAGGGAATTCAGTCAACTAAAGAAATATCTACGAGTATAAATTATTCCACTGAGCCGTGCACACATTTTTTAATTTAATGAAAACTGCAAAACTATTTTTTATTGGTGGTCATTCGATTCAACTAACATGAAACGCATCGCTGTTTTGAACCTTATTTGTTGCCGCGCTGCGGTATTGTCAATTAAAAAAATGCTTCTTACCGCGCCTTAAGTCTCATAAAATAAAAGAAAAATCTTGACATTAAGTGAACGATGAAAATGCTTTTTCTTTGGAAAGTTGAATACATCAAAGTCTATCATAAAGATATAATCAATGAAGGCCTCTCAATAAAGAGAAGATGACTTGAGTAATTTTCTTCTATTGTAACACAAAATTGAAGTCCATGACTAATGTATTTTCAGGCTAAAAAATGAAGTTAGTAGATACTGGAGAGGAAGGTAAGGAATACTAATAGAAGGTCGAGTCATAGAATAAGATTGTATAGAAGTGACATTCTCACTCCGAACTGTAAAGCCCTGCGCACACTGGTGACACGGCACAGCAAGGGATTTTTATGTGACGAATAGAAATTCTCTTCACTTCTTCTCTCCTTAAACATCATCATTACATTTAGTTTCCTTGCTCTTGTTTCATGTTTATTATTATATATATTATATTATATTATGTATATATGTTTTATGTATGTATGTATTTGTTGTATATGTAAATGGTACACCACTGACTACCTGCATTATTGTCTCTCCTTCTCCCTTGAATCCATCCAAAAGTTTTCTGTAAAAGATCGCTTTTAGCGATAAGACCGCCCATTTTGTCACCCTATGTAAAATTTCTACATTTATATCTGTAATTTTTATGGTGTACATAATAGTATTCTATTCTATTCTATAAATTAATAGTATAACAAACAAATTGAAATTTCAATAGCACGCCTTTAGCCTACAGTTTTGAGGCTCAAGATGGTTTTGTCTATTCCAACCTGCGTTCTGCGCTCTATCTTCAAACGAATTTAGGGCCCTGTTTTCGCAAGGTTTTGCAGTGGAAGTAGAGAGGCCTCCACTGCAAAGTCGAAAGTGGTGGTGGAGGGGAGTGACTACTATAGTAGTTTCAACGCCAGCACTGCAAACAGCACTTCTATACGCATTCCTTATTCTATGGTCGAGTGCAGAGAAAAGCGTTCGCTCAACTCTTGATATATTGAACTCGATATTATGTACGGCTAGGAAACATTACGTTTGCTCTCCGTGGCTTAGAAGCACGCAGACTTTTGGTGCAAGTTATAAGAAATAACCTCTTAGGGAAAAAGCAGCCTTGAAATGCTGTTCTGAAATATAAGATGAATAATGAAACTTGAGATATTCTAAAACCAAAAAGTGTAACAAGAGTTGAACTAAATCTATTGTAGGCCCACACCAGCTGTACCACCCCACACCAAAATGTGATGTTAATTTGATGAGTAAATTCTAAAGTGGTAGCTCTAAGAAAATTACAGTATACCTCTCATAGTGATAAATGATAAATGATTTTATTTCTGTAAGTAGGTTTGTACAAACACTTTTACACGTCAATCATATTTTACAACTAGATGAGGTCGGCGTTTCCTATCTAACTACTCTGAGAAGAAAGGCCGAAACAAGCTCAGAGATCACAGTCTCTTTTAAAGTCCAGACATAATCTTGGTCAGATCATGTGAAGACCATGTAGATTAGTATCTGAAATGGTATTTTGAAGAAAGAAGCACACAGATTGAGTGGACCTGTCCAGTCAGTGCACGCATTTGTCAGTAATCGTGCAGCTCAACTCGGAACTTAAGGAGCTCAACGTGTCAACTTAAGTGCCAAACGCTGGTCGTTAATGCATGAATAATAAATGATTATAATAAGTTAGTGTCACAGGGCGTAATAAATTATGGTTCACCTAATGAATACTACCTACTTCCTTTGTGGATTACAGGTGTAAGAGGAACACACACTCTACTGATGATATATTACTTTTAATATTGTCCACGGCCAGGATACATTATACACGCACTCTCCATCTTGAAAACATGAGATAGGGTACAAGTTATGGGAGATGTCAGAATGGTATAATATGATGGAGGTAATGAAAGTAAACTTAATGAATTAAGACTAAAAAGTAGACTAAGTTAGAGGGCATCGCGACGGATCCCGTAGGAAACGGCGGGACGATCTGGACACAACAAAGGACCAGTGGTCTTCATTAGCCTTGGATCGCAAGCACTGGAAGTCATGGCCATTTTCTAGCAGTGAGATGGTACAGGCTAAAAGTAACAGTAAGAAATAGAGTCAGTGTTTTGTGAAATGCATTTTAACCTTAACATTCATAAAGTGGTGATTCTCAGGTTATTTAGTTTTTTTTTTTCTTTTGTTAATAAGCTTTGAGATTCGAAATATTATAATAGCCATATGCCCATTGAAGTTATTATCTTGTATTTTATTTTTAACGAGACTGAATTTACAAAAATAAAAATATTGAGAAACAGATCAAATTAAGAACAGACTGTTTCAGCTTCACTGATCCAACAAAACCCTCGCGTCTTTCTTCCCGTTAGATCTTCTTCCTTTGACCAACCCGATATTGTACGAATAATACGCAATACCTCACCCTGTTGATAAATTGACACACGTTACGTTGATAACATTGGTGATATGTTTCTCGTTTTTCCCCTGTCATTTTACTCTGGGAGGGTTCGCTGCGATTTTATAGCCATTGGACTTTGTTGAAGAGTTCATTGGAAAAGTCGTAGCTTTGATTTGATTGAGGGTTTCGTATTATTGTTTTTTTATTACTGCGCGGTGAAGAGTTTTGTTCATTATTGTTTTTATTGTTTCATTGTACAGCTTCTTTGCATCGTCATCTACCTAGACTTTGCTCAACTATGTTGGGGTTGGCTTCCAGTCTAACCGGATGCAGCTGAATACCAGCATTTTACATAGAGCGACTGCATAGCTGATCTCTACAAGTCAGTAACTGGGTAACACAACACCCCTTGGTAAGACTGGATAACTTAACTTGCTTCGAACTATTATTATACTAGCTCATACCATTTTTTTTTTTTAACAATCCGCGACCCCGGCATGACCTTATTACCCCTAATGTATAGTTTTATTTGAAACTTAATTCTCCTGTTGCAAAGTTTTGTCAGAATCTGGTTTTATCTATATTGATTTAATCCAGCCTCAATTGGATCAGTTTGGTCGACTGAGTTAGAATTAGGTCTAATTTCAATTAGTCGTAATAATAGTGTAGATTTAGTAGTCTATTTTCATCTGATTCTGTCTGAAGTATGAAACATAGCTATTCTGGAAAGGCATGATAATCTTTTGATTGATCTTAGTGCGTAGGTAATAATATAGGTTATATAATTAGAGGGATCAATAAGACGTCTATCAAAGACAGGGATGCATGTAAAAGATTCTATTGGATTTGCTTTTATGTGAATTTAAGTATCAGAATGTAAGATAGTTATGTTTGAAGAAATTCAGGCATGTGTAGTTTCAATCGTTGAGCTCCTTAAGTTCTGATTTGAGCTGCACGATTGCTGACAAATGCGTGCGCTGACTGGACAAGTCCACTCAATCTATGTGGTTTTTTCTCAAAAGACCATTTCAGACATAAATCTACATGGTCTTCACACGATCTGACCAAGATTATGTCTGGACTTTAAAAGAGACTGTGACCTCTGAGTTTTGTTTCGGCCTTTCTTCTCAGAGTAGTCAGATAGGAAACGCCGACTTCATCTAGTTTTTAAAATATGATTGACGTGTAAAAGTGTTTGTACAAACCTACTTACAGAAATAAAATTATTTATAACTTATCAGGATAACTTTTAGTACAAATATGTTAATTTTTTTAAACCTATTTAATAAATTTTCGCCTTTTACGATAGTGAGTGTAGAGAAGCAAAGTTTTTCTTAATGCTCTTGATTTTCTTTTAATGTAGTTTGATGTTAAAGCTACTTAAAGCTACCTTCCAAGATCCTCCTTAGCCATTACACTATGCAAAACTTAAGTGGTTATTTCCATTCTAAGCACATTTAGAGCCAGTTAACCGTTTATTCCATTGTTAAGTCCTCCGTTCTAATATCATACTTCAAAAACCAAACAATTTACACTAAATAAAACCTTTGTTGAAGTTTAAAATGCTGATATCACGGAACGGTTAATTCCGTCTATTGTCAGCATGAAAATTGCATTCCGCTATTTCTATGAAAAAGTCCAAATTAACCAAGTGAGTTTCGACAATGGAAATAGGATCTAATGTGTTAGGTAGTACGTGTTATTTGAAGTGTAAATGGTAATTTTGTTTTGTGAATATAATCCGTTTTGTTATTAGACGTCGGACACACGAGGTTAGTTCGGACATGTTGTTTTAGCTTTAACTCGTGGTTTTGCGCTGAAGTTGGAGCTTTGTTAATTCAGTGTTTATTGTGCTAATATTGTGATGAAGAAAGTTTTTATTTGCGTCGGTTTTGCGTTAGCATGCAACAATTGTTCAGTGAATGTAAACACGTTAACGCCAGTAATGATTCAAATCGCGTTGTTTTTTAAATGAAGATGGTGTGTTTAATGTTGTGTTGCACTTTATCAAAATAATAATAGATACAGCATCATCTAGCTAATTCAAATTTAGTTCTTTGACAGATATAAATTAACTGGAACTTTACATTACGTGACTTATTTGAAGCTTGTGAGCCATTTTATAATCCTAACTATCCTAACTACTATTATAAATGTAAAAGTAAGTTTGTTTGTTTATTACGATTTCACGTTAAAACGACTGAACGCGTTTGGATAAATTTTGGCACATGGGTAGACCATAACCTGGACAAGGATATATATAGGCTACTTTTATCCTGGAATGCAGACGAAATCGCGGGCAACAGATAGTTTATTTTATAAAGGACGCTGTAAAAGTGATTTACATACAACACCTCAAAACTTCAGTTCCAGTTGAAAACTAGCATCAGGTACTAGTTTCTGGCATTTTTACAGAACAATGCCTATTTGGTGCAACCGAGGCGCTCATACTTGCATTTTTGTTTCTCTGCTAAATTTAAATTTTCTTTTTGTTTTTTCTTTCTTTCGTTCTCAATCCTTTTTCGACGGCAATTTTATTAGCTAACGGAAGCTAAACATTTTCTGTTACACTAATAACACATATTTACGTAATCGGTCTGTATGATTATTCTTAGAGCGAATTTTATATTGTCATGAACCCTTTACGAAAACATTTCCCAACATTCTTACGCATGACTCATAATCATATCAAAAACAAGAACATGCTTTGATGTAACTTCGTCTTTCGTCGCTTTCATGTCACTTCTTTGACATCTTTCAACTTTGTTGCCTTACCAACATAATTATATGTTTTATACATTCAAGAAAGGACTCTACTTCTCATAAATATAAAGGTTATGTTGGCAAAATACTATAATGTTTGTAAGAGAGTATCCATCGTTTGTCTATCAGTATCCTTTCCTTCGTTTTAATGCAATCCAGTTTTAATGAGGATGGATGCACGGACTTACCCTTGTTTATACGAAAAGCTCTTTGAATTTGCGACGTTTTTGAAACAAAACAGAAATAACATTTCTTAGAAGATGATAAATCTGCGGGAAGCCATTTCGAAAGTTATCGTGATTTAAGTAAGTTACGTTGGTTTGATCTTTGGGAGTTTCTTAGGAATATGCCCGAAAAAATACCTAAAAGCTGTTTTATGTTTCATAAAATCTTGGATAATTCCAAAAATCATAGAATGGGAAATAAGACTCTTCATTTCCACGAGTATAAAAATAATGAAGTAAAAGTTACTGGCTGTAAAAGGCAGGTCAATTTAATAAGAAAACGAATGTTTATCTGAATCTGAAATAAAATTATCTACTTGCTATAAATTGCTATCTATATACTGGGAATTTATAGCAAGTAATTTCATTACAGTAATTCCTCACAAACCTACATAGGTAGATGATTTTACGAATTTTAAAATGGATTACGGCACGTGTATTATCTACCGTGTAGATCCTACGCTAACAAGGGGTAACTATGTCTCAAATACGCAACCTCAGAGGCACGTGTCGTAACTTTCGATGTTCATACTTGCACGCTCGAGATTTGGAAGTACTAACTAGTAGTTTGGCAAAGGGTGATGGAGCATAGTGTACTGAATGAGTTTGTAGCTGAACTATCGAATTTGTAACACTAAGTATGATACTTTCTGTGATTGGCTATGGTTATGCGGATCGTCAAGTTGTAACAGACCTTGGAACATTTAACAGACAAAGAGTTTCTAAAAGTAGATATAGATTTTTTCTTACAGAATGGACAAGAACTCACTGTTTACAATATAATCACTAACGAAAATCCGTTAATATGTTTGCCAATGTAACATGGGTTGAGAATAAACCAAAATAAATAATTATAACTAGGTACCTAAATGAGAAAACTTTTTCATTACATTCAGATAAAGCTATGTACAGAAATACGAACCCTCAACCTTCTGTCCCATTTAATTAAACGAAATTCAAAATTCCATTAACATTTTTCTTCAACAAATTTAAATTAGGTAGACAGGAAATAAACTTTCAGAGAAGCTGTTGCTAAAATGACAGGCGAATTGTTACAATAACTTGCTAATATAACAAAACAAATTACTCCGGTGTCTTTCAGAATTTCCAATTCTAATCTGTCAGAGCATAATTATGGAGACAAAGAAACTTTTCACTTAGCACGTAATGAAAGCTTGAAATTTAACTTAGAGAACTACTGGAATATTAATTTCAGTCATTGTTATCTTCCAAGAATCAAAAGTTTACCTTCAATGGTAAAATTCTATTTTTGGCAGAACAGGTGGCGAAATCAAAGAAACCGGACAGCTGTTAGATTCCTTAGGATAGATCAAAATAGTGCTGTGTCAGCTGCTGAATTGGAACTAAGACAGTAAAAACCCTTCCATTAGAAATCATAACACAAAATCTTTTCGGATTGTCTTTGCATCGCCATCAGACCCTTAAAATGTGACATCTATTTCGATCCTTGTAGCATCCGTCCTCTTCCATTATCGTCCCGATTTTTTCCGTACATCCACTTTGATCAATAACCTCTCCTTTGATGTGAGTGGGCGTATCAAAAAAACTGACGAGACACGTTCCTTGACGGCTGGAGGGCACTTGGACACTGACGTCAAACTTGCGGATCTTTTAAGAGCCAACTCGTTTGGCTTCAAAGTGAATGCGTCAGCGTTTGCGGTCCAGAGCTTGAGGCCTCTCGATTCGCGTCATCCAAGTCGAAACGCGCTGTTGTCACGTCGCCGGCACGAGTGGCTTTCATGCTCTGATTTTTGTCACGAATTTTCTGAACAAGGCAGCTTTATTTTGACATGTTGGTTGTGTATAGATTTTTCTCTCGGTTTCAAGGATTTACCTACCCTTATCAAAATTAAAATGAATTATCATTTAAAATAGTGTTTCTGAATTAATTGATCTAAATGTCGTACGAATATTACAGCACCCTCGTTTAAATATCCATTCTGTTTGATGTCAAAACTGACAATGATAATGAAGCGTTAGAATTGTCACACAAGTAATGACAGAAAGTGAGGGGTGACAACAAATATCTGTCACTTCATTACATAATATCGTATGACGTTTTCCTACAGTCGACTCTTAAAATTCGCATAGCAACCAATCCAAAGATTTTATATCTTTGTTCGCGAAACAAAACGCAAATAACTTTTCATAAAAAGTATGTCAGGACTCCAAATTATGTTTTATTACAATTTGTGTTGGGCCCGAAAATATCTTGTGATTTATAGAATTTAATTTCATTTATTTCTAAACTTTCATTTGCTACTTTATTTGACGAACGTTTACTAATAGAGTTTAATTTTGCTTTGTTACAGGTACTGAAATATCTTGGTGAATAATTGACTAAATTTAACAACGAATAAATCTTTAATTTGAACGATTCCAAAAAGGTAATGTCAATTTTGATAATTTTTTCGTTGAAATTCTGCTTAAGATTTATGTTATTTCATGACTTTCCATAGGTTCTTTTTATTAGGTTATTTATGAAATATGTCATAATCAACCAGGTTCAAATGAATACAAGTCCTCTCAAAATCTTATCTGACATATTTTTTCACAATCCAGAACCAAGTAGTTTTGAGCTCGATTAGCAGAAACCTGAACATGTATTATCATC
Source organism: Dryobotodes eremita (assembly GCA_917490735.1). Lineage (NCBI taxonomy): Eukaryota > Metazoa > Arthropoda > Insecta > Lepidoptera > Noctuidae > Dryobotodes > Dryobotodes eremita. Next base: position 22,463,463 of record OU823244.1, read on the forward strand.
AGCCATCGCTAACCTAATTTTAGACTGCACCTTAATAGAGGGCCGCCGAAGAAAATCAACCTCCCCTTTTCCTACCACGAATTGACACTACATCACTTGGCGACAGTGAAAAATCTTGGGCTTCATTACGATTGGATGGGACGTATCTACAGACATATTTTACTCCCGAAGAAAGGGAAAATATTATTTTTTCTGTCAAAGTCAAAGTCAAAACGTTTATTGCGAACTTAGTGTCACAATGTTGGTGTTATGTTAGTACTTATGACTTAGCAGCCTTTTGCGAGCATTGCAATTATCATTCGCCTGCCCATAGCATCCTAAATTAGCATGCATTAAACATTATTATTACTTAATTATTTTCTTTTATATTAGTACAATTAAAATTTTAGTTCAGTCAAAATTAAATGTCAATAATAATAATACGGTTATATAAAACGGTTGGCTTTGCTATTTAGTTTTTAGGTGGAAAATGCTGCTAACAATAAACTATATGTTTTTTTTTTAATTTAGACAAATAAAATAAATATAATATACACCATGTATCAGATAGGTGTAGTCATATTTAAAGGTATGGTACAAACTGTCGTACTGAAGAATTTTATCCACGTGATAACCGTCCCATACATTTGTTGAAATTTTTTTTAGGATTACGTTGTTGGTCCTATGGTAAAAATTGTGTAGTTGTTTAATTCTAAGCCTTAAATCAGAAGCTTTGGAAAAAGAAGTAAGATAAAATATTATTTACTCCATACATCACGAAACATCAATTATTTCTCCCAATACTTACTACACAGACAAATCCAATAAAATATCGCACATACAGCACTACAGTCGATACCCCTAAAATATCCCATTAGATTGGCACTTTTCCCTTTTCAACCCAATAACTATTTCGCAGAAATCCCTTAAGATCCCGTCTGGCTTCTGTCCAGTTTCTTTCTCTGATTCTTTTCTTTCCTAAACACTATCCTGAACACCGAATGTATCGAACTCGAGAAAAATTATAATGAGGTCACGTGCTTCGCTTTTAACTGAACTAAATTCAATCGTCTTATAGGAAATTGAATTTTGGCTTAGTTTAAAATTTTCTTGTCGGTAGGAAATGTTTTCTTAGTTTCTTTTAATTTTGTTGGTGTTGTTATGTGGGGTCGTAAGTTTGTATTCTGTTTTAAGCGGTCACCCAATCTTTGCTACCGGAATAAAAACTTGCCTGTTTTATTTCTAGAAAATGCTTCAGGATCTACGTTATATCTCATGGCAATAGTATATCAATATTATCATTGTAACAAAAATGTGTCCCAATTTTCTCACTTAACTTATTATTATCGCCACTATTAACAACATTATTCAAGAAAGTTTTCCACATACACGACGCGTGCAAAGCCTGCCTCCTAGTTAATTTATAAACGAGTTAACTTATCGAGTCCCGCTCCACCACCGCGCCTTGAACAGGGGTTGTTGCCTCAAGTGCCCTGACGTCAGCTAACAAACCGAAGTGTTCGGCTTCAAAATTGTACGTCAGGACTTTTGAAACGCTCTCCAAGGTGACAAGATGCCTATTTTATGTATTGGAGACTCCAATTAAAGTATATTTTCGGGTTGAAAATAAGAGATATTTTTACGGACTTGAAGAATAAGAGGTTTTTGAGAGGTTCAAGTATTCAAGGCCGTCGCAATTTGTTTTTGTTATCGTTATACCGATACTGTTTTCTGATCGTATACATTTTCGCTTAAGAATGTAGGGAGCAATTATGTTGGTACCATGATTGAAGTGAATCGGTCTGTAACTGCGAAGCAGTATTATAATACATATAATAGAAATTCAGTGAACGTAGATGAGGGAGAATCAAAAGCTTAGTTCATTATTATAATGCTTGTCTATATATCTAGTGAAGGACTAATACCCACTGTTGTCGATTTAGGACTATGTGTAATATTGAGACTTATAGAAGATTTATGTTATAAGCACTTTAGAAATCCGATCATCGAAAAGAAGTATTCAGTCTCTTGAGTAAATCAAATTTAATAACGATTTGGATTCATCAGTACTATGAAATAAGTTTAAGGAGATAGCTCGATTTAGTACTTGTACTTAAGACATTTTACGAATGATTTAGTCTACTTCAATTTTCGTCTTTGTTTAGCAACATAAGCATTTGTATGATTTATTTGTTAAAGTTTGCTGATTGTGTCCCATCGATTCTTTTTAATGTTTGATTTTGCAGAGCTTCGTCTCTTCCACTCATATTATTATCTACTGTGTCTATCTCTTTCTAATCTTGCTTGCTGCTTTAATCCAATGTCTATGATTATTCTTCTTATCCTATACATTAACTTTACCTACACTAGTTTTATTCATCATCACAATATTCTGAGTATCTAAAATAAAAATATCCTCGTCACATGGTATGAGAGTACGATAACTCGCAGTAAGGACTTTGTATTTTTACGCTTACTAAACAGTACCGTTTGTTTTATCTCAGCCTCCTTACGCTCGACTTCATGGAAAGATTAAGCATTATATGCTCGGATTAACAATAAATAAGTTTTTGGCCTTCGTTTGCTGTATTTGAGTTTGTGGATAGATCGTCTGACATTGTGTACTAGGGATTCATGCGCAAAAGTTAGCTGTTATACATATTTAATATTTCAAAGACAATAATAATAAATCAAAGTTTAAAGATATATTGTTTTGTTGTTTGATGGCTCTAAGCAGATAAATTAATGCCACTAAGTTTTGCTTTGTGTATCAATAATCGTAGTCTTGATAAACAGATAAACTTGTGTACTCAATAACCTTGCATAATTATTACTTTACTACTAAATATACCTTTACAATTCGAGAGCCATGGTTTTGTCGTTAAAGCATTTTCCACTTCTTGTTTTTGAGTTCGTTATTTCTTGATTACTTCGTGTTTTCTTGTAATTTAAAGGTAGAACTGACAGTTTTATCTTCAGGCATCATTTCTACAGTTATAATCGAAGACAATCCTCGCGCATCTCCCATTCGTCATTGTCGTTCGATTCGTAACTTTCCCTCGTAAAAATCAAGTTGAGCTATTCTCGATATGTCGACTCGAGCATTTCTCGCAGGAAAGACACGCGACGTGGCTTAATTTACATGCGACATGCAAAGAGTGGTCGGGACCAGTCGACACGTATGTGACGTCATGTCGACCGTCGGACCAACGTCAAACAGTTTTTGTATAAGTCGTGATTGTATCAATTGCGGAAGAAAATAATATTTTTTTTATAACAAAATGTGTTAAGAGTTCATAAACATCTTAGAAGACACTGCGATCGCTACAACAAGGAAAAACACACGAAGAAAACTTGACGCCTCCGCTAAAGTTGTCAACTATCCACTGCTTGTGCGGCGTCGCTAGAGGAGACACATCCATCTGAGATACAGAAGCGGAAGGCACCGGCTTCTAAAACCAGTCAAAAGGACGAGGACGGTTTTACTCTGATTGAGGGCAAGAAGGGTCAATCATGACGCAATCGCAACAAACGCGGTACCGCTCCTGGAAGCGTGAATTTTCGAGCTGCAGTGCTCAACTTGCTCCTGTACATTTCCCGGTTGGATCGACAGACATCGAGAGAGAACGAGCCAAGGTCTTATCAGTGCCGAAGGAAGAACGATGCAGTCGAGCTTGACTACAAATTTTAAATCCTCCAGGTTCCCGCGCTGGAAAAGACTGCATCATGAAAAGTCAGTGAAAGACCATGTTGGTGGTACAATAATAATAGATGAGTAGGTAAATATTTTTTTATTTCTAGTGACAAATGAACCTTTCCATTAAACCTTACAGACTCATAAATAAATTCAGTATACACCCAAGTATAAACCACGAAAATATTATCACACCACACATGGGAGTTTAATTTTGGTCATGCCTCTCTGTAACATCTACACAACTCCAGCCGACCAAAATTCTGGGCTGAGGAAGACAACATTTTCCAGCGCGGGAACCTGGAGGATTTAAAATTTGTAGTCTTACTTTCAAATTTGTAGTCTCTGTAAAGCATTGCAAACAATAAAGATTTCAAATGTTTTTAATTTATTTTTTGCAATGTAAAACTTATATAACTAACTAAAATACTATAGGTACGTAAACAATACATTATAATAATCACTAGTTTACATGAATAGTCGGCGTCATGTGTCGCGCGCTGTTCGCGAGTTTAGGAATCGCCGGGCCATCTCACCTCTCGCCTAAAATCTTCATGAATTTCGACAGATGTTTGTGTTTGTTTTCGGCACTTTGACCACAAAGAAATTTTAATTCAGGCTGTGACGAGACTCCTAACGCGACCCTCAGGGCGAAATTTGTTTTCGCAAGGATTTCCCAACAATCTTTTGGGCTTTAATAAAATAATGTAGCCGGGACACGTAGGTACAGCAACGGAGTTGGAACAGCAGGACGGTCCGGTTGGTGCAGTACCGCACTCTTGACGACTTGATATTATTGTAGTAGTCATCAATTTACTTACAATTTCATTGGCAGTCATTTTGTTTTTTTTTCAATTACTTAATTTATGTACTCGTAGATAACCAATGTAAACAAAGAATACAATTATGACTTTAATCAGATGTGAAAAACATCGTTGACATTGACAAATCAGCAGCAGTCCTTTTTTTTTTTTTGGCTGAGAAATCAAACCCCCCCCGTGTTCCTTCAGTTGCCTGTGCGCCAGGGCCACGGTTAACGCTTTCGAACAATCCGCGACCCCGGCAGGCATCGGCCCTATCGGACCCCGTCAATGGTGCTAGTCCTGCATTCCGTTGTAGGAAATAATAAGGAGAACTTATCCGCCTTTGTACAGTATTTTTTTTTACTTGTGCATAAAGTTTTAATAAATAAATAAACTTATTTTAGTGTTAATAATAAAATAAAAATGGAGTCACGAAATCAGTAGTGATGATGATATTGATAAATGTTTATGAAATACGTATAAAATGTTGCTCAAAACATGTTTTTACCTTACAAATCATTTTTAAAGATGGTCAAAAGAATATTACCGATTGTTTAAAAAAAAATAGCATCGTTATGCGGAATGGATTACTTTGTGCGACGCAAAATGGCAACATTTTTGTCCCTAGACTCGTAATTTACGATCGGCTTGTAGTGAGACTACAATAATCTGGATAATGTCACAATTTTATAAGCGACATAGGAGACGAGCGACAATGAGGAATGTGAGAGCTACGAGTGTAATCGCGAGAATTGCCTTGGGTATTAATAGGTACCTACCTTCCTCCCAATGCAATGTTAGATTTAATTTTCATGATATTTTTTTAAGGATCCTCATCAAAATCATTTAAGCATTCACACATCGGACACGGCTGGCGTTATCTGACGTGTGACGAACACCATTGTTCCTACAACCCTTTGGGATTATCCTCATGTTTGTTTGTTTGTTTCTGACCACCATTTTGAATACCATGATGACATGTGTATGTTGCTCTTTCTTTTCCGTGTACGAATTTTATTGTTGGCGATTATTGCGTAATTAATATTCCTAAAAATACATGACTAGGTAGTTCGGTATTGTAGACTAAATTCGTCAATTCAAAAAAAAATACATTTCTAAAAATTAAGTACATACAAGTCAAGTTAATTAAACAGTAAGTACACTAAACATAAAAGTAGGTAAATACTTGTACTATAAATATTGAATAGCTGTGCTTGTATTAAACAATGGGACCGCAATGAAAAGATTTTACCAACCTATGTAACTTTAGGAAAAATATTTTTTATACTTTGTAACACCATTCATCATCATTCTTCACTTATGTGGGGCTCATGGCTAAGTAACAACAGCCGCATGGGTCGATCGATCAGGTTAAGCTACGCTTGCCGCGGTCGGTCCGTGGATGGGTGACCATCTTTACATACCGAGATCCCTCCGTGTGAAAGTACGTTAAGCCGATGGTCCCGGCTGTCATTCGATAAATCAGTCTTACATAGGGGTGTCATATTACCCAGTAACTGGGTTGTGGAGGTCAGATAGGCAGTCGCTCCATGTAAAATACTGGTATTCAGCTACATCCGGTTAGACTGGAAGACGACCCCAACTTAGTCAGATGATAACTTTGTAACATCCATAAAATGCAATGAACGTTGCTTTTTAATAGTACATCAAAACGAAACATAAAAATGTACTTGAATATATACAAAATTTGAACGTAATACAGCATTTGTTAGAGAAATTATTTGTTTTGAAAAGGCTCTCTGTGAATTTATTGCCCATTTCGCATACAGGTGCTGAGAGTACCTAGTCATGAAATCTGAACAACTTTTATTATATAACCACCGTTACAATAGCGGAAAAATGCACCTGTTTCGTACATTTTCAATAGATGAGTATTGCATTTTGATAGAATTATTACGATATTCCAAATTTGATCCCATTCTTCATATAAACCATGCAAAGTAATCAATGCCAAACTTAAAGCCAAATTCCTATTCACTCCCAATAAGCCTGACTTTTCCATCTCTGTTTACTAATATAACCCTACCAAATACAGCTACATCATTCAGCACAACATTATCAATCAGTTGCATCTCTTTGTTACTCAGCCGGGTAATACCCCTGGGGCGTAGCTGGCCGTACAAATTAGCACCATATACGTCCAGTACAGTCGTGATAAATTCTGTCTCTCTATCTATTATCTGTGGATATCCTGCCATTGCTGTGTAACTGACATTCATTAGCATCCTTTTTGAGATCCCCTTGCTTTCTGATTTCGGGGAAATTGTGGAATCGTTTGTACATGTTTCGCAAGGAGGAATGATTAATACATGGAATTTGGTTTTGTAAAAATCTGTGTATCGGTAACCTACGTGAATTATTTTGTGAAAACTGATATTTGCATGAATATTAATATTTACGACTGATCAAAATCTGTATGAAAATAAACATGAATATGAATGGTACACGTAAAAAACTGTAAGTATTAATCTCTTAAAAATAAATATAGGTTGTCATTTGAAAAAAATTGCGATCGACTGACTCCAGTGACACCAGAAACAGTATAATTCTAAGTAAAATTACCATAATTACCTAGTTGGTATTTTCGACATTATAATAACGTTAGAACGCTAGAAGCAACCCAGTGCAGCAGGGTAATTGCGTAACACACTAACATTAGGAATAGCTTTCATTTTGACAGTTCAACAACATTAATTGCGTTATTTACGTTGTCGAGCAGACAAATTTTTCGAACATAAGACGCAATGGATTAGCAATAAGCTTCAAAATGATTCTGAATGTGATAGATAGTGTGTTACGTAATTAGGGTGCAGTACTTCAAGCGCAATATAAAAATAAAACCACTTAAAGTATATTAGTTTCCTGTATTTATTATATTTACTTAAACAATACAGCGGAGGACAAAAGGAAAGCCAGCGGAGCAAAATCCTTACAAATTCTTATAACAACGCTTATAATGAAATCCTCGACACAATATTATATTCAAGAATAAAGTGTTTCAAACGTTCTCTTATATAAAATGCATTGTGTGTTGTTATTAATTCGTGATGCTGTAATGCAACATACAAGTTTGTACAAAGGGGAGATTAGGAACAAACGTTATGCATGTACATGAAGCTTACATGATCTTAACTTGCTAAGGTGCTCTTTGTAAGTCAGTTGTATGTTATTCTCAATTGTTATTACTGAAGTAATAAAATTACCTACAGTCTTACTTAAGTCGGGTTTTGGTGACAAAACCCTAAAGTATAGGGAGAAGAAGAAGGGAAGAAGGGAAGTATTAATTGATGAATTATGGGCTTACCTATATATACTTTTTTCTTTTTTGAGTGCCTGTTTCTTGTTGTCAGGCCTACACTGTCGTCCCATTATCAACACTGTGATTTGAAACATTGTAAAAGCCCCTTATTTTTAAAAGAGTAACCGTGGAATTTCTTGCCGGCTCTTCTCCATAGGAAACAACCAATTGGAACCGAGCACCTAGCTTCTGACGTTTCATAAGTGCCCATGTTGGTTTATGTGAAATAAAATATTTTGATTTTGATTGACCTAATAAAAGTTCTGCCTATCCTTATGAGGAAGATAGGCACACAGCTGTTTTATCATCATAAATCTAAGACAACAATTTGAAGTAATTTTTTAACAGCTCAGCATGTATTGAAAAGTCATTTTCACCTCTGTTACTTGTCTGCGAACTTTTTAAAAGCAATTTACGTTAGGCGCTGTTCTCAATAAATTGTAGAACTCCAATTTGCGGTGACATGTCACTTACGAAAATGTTATCGCCTGAAGTAACACACAGCATTTATTACTTAACCCTGTGACCTACGCGTAACGTACGTGTAAGTACAACAAATTGCCAGCCAGACGCCGAGTAATATCGAGTATTGAAAATACTGTGTTCATTGTGTCGTCTCTTCACTAGATGTTTTGTTCAAATACTTGGTTGTGACGATGTTTATGAGTTTTTGCCTGAATAATGATGATAATGGAGCAGTTTTTTCGTATTTTACAACAATAGGTACGTTAATATTTTGGAGAACTTAGTGGCCGTAAAATAGAGAGAGATTCAATTAAATAAAAGATGGATTAATTACTTAGTTTCGGACAAAAGCGGGATATGAATGTTGATATTGTAAAGATGCGCTTAATATTTTAAAAAGAAAAGAGTACGATCATTTCTTTTTTAATACCGAACAAAGTCATTAATTCGCACCGTTTGGTCAGGTTCCCGGTTAGTGTCGAGTGTGTCGTTGTGAGTGGCAAAGTAAATTACTTCTCAAACACGAAGTAAACAGATCAGAAGATCGTAACAATGTTTAAGACGCGGTTAGATTATGCGGTTGCCACATCTATTCCCCAATGAGTGATTCGTTTCCTTGATTAATTCCTCCAAGTTAGACAGGAAAATAATTTCTTTCATTTAGATAAGACTCTATACAGTTTTTTCTTCCACTCCAAGATTAGCATGGACAGTATTTCCTCGTGAAAAATAGACCCCATTATTATGATCGAGATAATGTAAAGACGGAATGAGGAAATGCAAATATCTTATGCTACTTGCTCTGACCTTTTAAGAAGATATAGACCGTATGAAATATACTGGCTTATGTAACAGTCTGAACGTTCCAAGAGGCTGTTTCACTTTCATATTGTTTGAGATAGCAATATGAATGCTTGCCGCGTGGCAAGACTGTAGACGAAGCACAATAACTTTTATATGAATTGAGATTAGGGTTTAGTATAAAATATCAATATTTTTATTGGGTGTCTAAGTCAGTATTCAAGCCAAAATATTGGATGTGGAGCATTAGGTGCTGACGTTAATTTTAATTAAATGAAATATAAGCCTGAAGAACCGTTGTTTTATCATAAAAACAACGTCTTTATAAAGACGAAAATTAAAATCCCAGACTTCGTCGTAATCTACAAAAAAATATAATTATGTTTTGAGATGAAAATTAAATTGTAAACAGAGGACATCACGCCCCGTCTTAGCCATTCTAAACTAATTTACTTTACCCAAACCATTTATCTTCATACTCCTGATTTTTCGAACCACCAAGTTGTTTTACTTATTTAGGCTAAAAGTTTTAGGCTCATTAACATCAACGGACCAAATGGAGCAGTTAGTAACAAAAGGCTAAGAGGGTAGCCGGGCAACCGGGTACCCGGGATAGCGTTATATTATTTTATTGGCACATTGCCAGCGGGAAGTCAGTTGCAGGTCCTTCGAGCCGGATCAGAATTTCGATGGCCTAAAAAGACGTCCCACTTTTATATTAGCCGAGGATGAAGACTCTTTCTATATTGTTTTGTAAATGAGGAAGGACGCTTCGTTTATTAGGAAATAAGTTTTCAAATTGCTGTTTTAATATCGGACCTAACGTATTATTTAATATGAAACAATTTTCTCGTTTATATTGATGAAAATCTTTTTTTTCGCTGTCTTTCTGTCTTCTTTACAGTTAATTTGCCTATATTTGACTTTTTGCAGACCTTTCACTTTATTTTCATTCAACAGCCTGAAAATAATTTGTTATGTTGAATCTGATAATTCATTTATGTATTCTATTTATTAACAACTGAGAGAAACCATTGGTTTCCTGTTAACTAATTGAACTTCGGAAATATTTTTAACTAGCTTCTGATATTTGATTTGATATTTAAGTAATTCAAACAATCTTAATTCGATTAAAAGCGGAAACTTTGTAAAACAAATTAATGTACAATAAAATATTGCTGTTGCAGACAGACTTTATTGTACAGCCTGCTGTGTAGGATATTTTTGATTCGTTTGTACTCTTTCAAATTTATACAGAACAATTCAGAGCTAGAATCCTTTGGTGGAAACGTTTTCAATCAGCAGGAATTCTTACTTTTCAGGCTGTACAGTGTACATTGCTATCTTTTTAATACCACAAAATACTAACAGTCAAAGGCCTATATATACTGCAGCAATCTAAAACGTCCCATTTTATACTGAACGGTGGAGTGAATAAAATCGCAATACGGGTCACGTGCGCATCGCAACATGGCAAATTGAAAAACTAGCGGACCAAGCCGTGAACCCTGCAGCACCCACTTACTTTGACCACCGTGAAATTAAGTGAAACCCAAAAGTGAGTAATATCGATAGTGTCATGACGAATATTGGGTTTCTGTAAGCGAATCCCGCGAAATTGTTAACGTTACGTTGGTGCTCTCTTATAGTGTGGTGGTTTGATGTGTCGATAGGCTGTCAAATGCTTTCATTAAAAAGGCTAGTGTATATAAATATTTTTTCCTGCGACATATGAAATAATAATGCTGAAACAGATATATATTTTTTGCCTTCAATAAGAGTAGGTTATTGCATTAGGGACACAGATTTGAGTACTAAAATATATTCAGTGTTACTTTTTAACAATGTTTTAGAAACTGAATGAAGATAAAAATCTATTTCTTTAATATGGAAATAGATTTGCTTACAAGTAGTTTATATTATTTGTGGTCTTCAGATCTGCGCTAGTAATATTCAGTAATTTCATAAAGAAGTGAATCCTTTTGATATGTTTGTCAATCCAGTTTGAAAACTCGACGCGATGCTCAAAGGTGCATAATTCACATGCTCCACGTGCAGGCGTTAAAACTAAACCCACAGTATCATAAAGACATCTCAATTCTATTTCTAGCAACTGAACGTTCAAATTTGAATGATCCTTTGAATCGCATACAACCTAGCGTTATTTGCAAACTGTATTAAATCTTGCTACGAAAATTCACGGTCCATTTTAGGATAGCAACGGTTTCTGGTGATCTTTTTTGGATTCAAACGTTTGGAATGAATAGACGCCATACAGTTGGACCCAAATTGGGTTTTTCAGTTATTTCCAGCAGGCAGGTTATGTGCAGGCTTTTTAAATTCCTGGAAGGAGTGCGAAGGTTCTTATAACTTGTTCATTATTTGTATACCTTTCTCTATTAAATACTTTGTTCACTTTTGTTTGAAAGTGTTTTTTCAAACTAAAGCTTCTGTTTGTATATTATTGTCGTTTTTGGTGCCACACTTTATTTAGTTGTATTCTGAATTCCACAGGTAAAATATTACACTTTGAAAACGCAATTTCCCTCGTTATCTTAATGCTATTTAAGGTGAAAGCCACACAATTACTGGTTTCCTCATAATCCTAAATGCGGAAATGAGCTTTAATAAGATAGCCGCGCAAGACAGATTTGGTTGCAGGCGATGCATAATATTATACGTTAAAATATAAAAGCCTCGTCTAGAGAGAACGCGTGGGCGGTAGCGGGCGCGGTGGTGTCGCGATTAGGTAGCCACAGTGCATCACGTGTTGAAGTAGCGAAAAGTAGAGGGTGGAAGTGTGGAAGTCTTCATTTCCAGAGAAAAAGAAAGAAAAATGCGTTTATTGGCATTGCTGCAACAAAAATACACCTTAAAACTAAAAAAAAACAAGAGACAGAGGATAAAACAATAGACGATCGGTGGCTAGCTATAACTATGGATGCAAATGGCGGTTTCTAATGTTTGAAACTTCGCGCCCGCCCTAGCACCCGCGCCAGCTCTTCACCTTGGCCGAGGCCAAAAGGAGGTTTCACGTTGCAGGAACTTATAAAGACTCTCATCGCGTATGAGTATCAAATATGAAATTTGCACGTATTTTATCGCTCAAAGGGGAATATTGCTTCTGAATAATCTAGTATTAATAGATTCTCAGTATGCGATGACTGCAGACTTTTTGAAGAGATTTCTTCGGAGCATACATGGGATTTTCTGCTTTACAAATTATTATCTTTTATTATTTATAGGATGGCAATTCACACGCATCTCCCATTCGTTATTGTCCTTCGATTCGTACTTTTCCCTCGTAAAATCAAGTTGAGCTATTCTCGGCAAGTGACATGCAAAGAGTAGTTGGGACCAGTCGACACATACACACGGCTACATATCAAGCTATACTTTTCCAGTGTAAACTGACCTCTCACTGTACGGAAATCCTATACAATCCGAGATCAGCTTATACTGGAAATGTATAGCGTCGTGTCGACCGTCAGACCAACGTGAAACAGTTGTTGTGTCACTCATGATTGTGTCAATTGCGGAAGAAAATAATAAATATTTTTTAACAAAATGTGTTACGAGTTCATAAACATCTTAGAAGACACTGCGATCTCTACAACAAGGAAAAACACACGCAGAAAACTTTACGCCTCCGCCAAAGTTGTCAACTATCCACTACTTATGCGGCGTCGATAGAGGAGACCCATCTGAGATACAGAATCGGAAGGCGCTGGCTTGTAAAAACAGTCAAATGGATGAGGACGGCTAAACTCTGGTTGAGGGCAAGAAAGGTCGATCACATCGCAACCATTAAGCATACAATAATCTGGATAATGTCACCATTTATAAGCGACATAGGCAGGGCTGGGTTTAGGGGAGGGCATCCAGGGCCACAGCCCCGGGGCCTCCATAAAGAGGGGACCCCCCAAATAAATACTTCGGAAAAAAAAACTTTCAAATTCCGACGAGTAAGTACGAGTAGACAACTTTTCCTTTGATATATTTTTTCGCTGTTTTACCTTCACCTATAGTATTTTGTACAAACATGATTATATTGTTCATAAATATTTAAAAAAAACGATTAGAAATGTTTTTTGATTTCAGATAAATCTCGTTTTCGATTATATTTATATATGTTTGTTAAATGCTAGAAGAATCTACCTGGTTTCACAATAAATTATTTATTGAAAAACTCGAGTGAAAAAAATTGTTAATTTTATTTGGAAAATAATTTGGGAGGGGGGGGAGCTTCATTCCTTTGTTGCCCCAAGGCCTCCAGACCTCTAAATCCGGCCCTGGACTTAGGAGACGAGCGAAATTTACAAATGCAACAGCTACAAGTGTAAACGCGAGAATTGCCTTCCAGCTGCATTACCGTCTCTTGATAATAACATAATAACTTTAGTTGTTTTGAATACTCTGAAGTAAAATTTGTATTCTATTCTGTAGTTGGAAAATATCTATGTATCTTTTTATTTATCAAATTTGTTGATTATTACTTTTAACGATTCCTTATTTATCAAAAAAGACTATAGGTAGTTACTGAAAGTATAACCTTTTTTTTTACTGCTATACTTTCGAAGTTGCAGAGTAAATTGAAGATCCATCGTATACAAAAGTAACTCTCACAGGATTTATAATTCGTACATGTATACATAAACTCACGCCTTCTTCCTATGGGGGTGGGCAGAAACTACAAAACGCCACCTGTTATTTATAATTCACTTCAATTTATTTCCAACATCTTTGTTCTTCCTCATTATCATTACAAACTCTTTTCATACTATATTTTGTAGATCCTTTTCCGATGCCTTTATGTGACAATGATAACTCTTCAAGTAAATCAACCGCGACCAACATAGCAACCGTACTGATTGGCCACGGTGCACCATTACCTAGATATTTATCGCCACTTGCAACATTTCCGTCGTTTTCTCCATCCACTTCAAAGGCCCACTAGAGCTTCAGTTGTTACGCTTTAATATAGTGTTCCTAAAGGGAGAACGTTAAGGTTTTTGCAAACGTTAGACTTTTATGAGTTGTAACTGAAAATACTTTAGGGTGTAGGAAAGGATGTTAGCGTCGCCTACGCTCAAGTTAGTTTTAGTGTTTCAAAGTTTGCTATTTCCGAGTCGAAATTCGTTAAAAGACTGCACTGCTGTGCCATAGGGTAAGACCATGGCGAGATAAATATTCAGTTGAAAAAATTTAAGTTATCTTGTTACTTTAGTTAGAATCATTACGGCAAACCACATACTCGATGATACTCAAGGACTCTTCGAGTATACTTTTCACTTACAATTTCCTTATTTGCGACATTCTTTACTCATGCGTACCTGCTGCATAGTACCCACTTGGCTATTCTCACTCACAGACCTTAAAATTTCCAAGCATTGCACAGACATTTGTCTTACAAAAGCCGCTATACATCTGGCTCTCACAACTTTTATGCGACAAATCGCAAGTTTACAACCCACCTAAACTTAGCTACGACTCGTATTACAGCTACATAGCGGCCACCTTTACAAACGGTCTTCGCGGTAATTAGTTTTGTACAATTTTAGACTTTAATGCCTCGCTTGTCATCTGTTAGCCTGATAATGGCTTCCTGTGTTAATTTATATGTGGCTAGATATAAATTATGATTATTTAGCTCCGCACTCACGGGTGTTGCGTAAGTTTTGGAAATAGGACCTTTATTTTCTATGTAAGTTTGAAATTAATGTGTCGGGGAGAGGTCCTTGCTGGCTTCATTTTATTTAATTTTGTGTTTGCGCTGGCTTTAAAGTTTAATTTGTAAAAAAATGTGCTGCTTTACTTTGTGTTGGTTATGAAACGCTGCTGAATAATTACAGAGATTCATGGTAGCTAATCATTTTGCGCGCTTGCGTTATTATATAATAATGTGCAACTCGACTCTTTTCATCAAGTTACGAGTGATTTTAATAATAAAATTCGTAAAAACGTACCTAGGTTTCTGAAACTGTTTAAAATGTATGTTGCACCACAAAGTATTTTACCATTTGTCGAAATAAAACCACACACAATTTACGACCAGAATATTACTGCAATATATAGAGTATACAGTTGTTACCTTAATTATGACTGCAGTACGTGGTAATAATATAAATGAAAAACTGATTAATATAAAGGTTTATGAACGAAACCCCAAATGAAAGTTCTATTACAAGTCCATGGGTAATAATTCAGCGAAATACGAGTAAATGCCCTATAAATGTTCACTGAAACAAGGAAATAATCTGAAACGTACGTAATGTTTATTTTCAGTCAGACAAAATAACATCAGTTAATTTGTTACCAGGAGGAACTGTTTATGTAAAGGAAGGCACAGATAAACAATAATCCCACGCTCTTTTCAATTTTCTACTACTCGGTCAACCACTACTATCCGGATTACCCGGTCAACCACGTCACGAGCATAAATATGTATACACTTGGCTAAATTCAAAAGCGATTTTCTCTTCATTTTTTAATGAAATTTTATGTTTTTAAGAACATAGTATTTTCGAACCCATACGTTTATGCCATATGTCGCATTTCAACGTTGCATTCGTTATTTCACGAAAAAATCGCTATAGAAAGTTGCCAAGTGTTGGCATATTAGTGCGAGTGACTGTACACCCACATTTTTCCAGTACGGTCAGCAACGAAAGTTTATTAAGTGCTACTTTTACACATAATCTAAAATTATTGAAATGATAATCTGCTTTCCAGAATTTCATATTGTAATAGCTAAGAGTCCATATTCTTTATATGTTACTTCTGTTCCGAGTTTAATGAAATATTTTGCTCAATAAATAAGATTAAGCAGTGCATTAAGGATAGTAGCAGGAGGCGTTCTGTAGTTTCTGCCTTCCCCCATGGAAATAAGGCGTGAGTTGATGTATTTATGTGTGTGTATAAATAAGATTATAAATCTGAAGTATGGATCGACTTTTGCTGCTGATTGTATCCAATATTTTTAGCTACAATAATAGTTCTTGTCGTAGTAAAAATATTAACCAATCAGCTAGCTAGCTTCGCAGCATCATGCTGAGATAGGGGCCTTTTGGCCTCGTACAGGACTTACTGTTGTTATTTTCATTTTACATTTTGTTTTTATTTTTTTATTATTTTTATGTTTTTATTTTATTTTTATGAGTGTGTTTAGTTTAGTATCTGATAATCCTGTGCGAGTCTCAATAAATACTTTTTCTTTCTTCTTTCTTTATTAGAGTGTTTTGTTACACCGGCAACTAAAATTCCAATATTACAAAAATGTCGAAATAAACGAGAAAGAACTACAAACAATAAACATACAAGCCTTTATTCGCCTTAAGTCAACTATTCCTATTTCAGGTTACAGGCGGGTCAGTATTTGAATTTCATACAGCGAGCGATACGGCTTAGCGAGTACGGTGACCGCTCGTCTGACTTTTAATGAGACGTGGGGTGGATTGTCCTGGGAAATGTGCTTTATATAATTTAGAATTCAAATTCCTGATTTGATAATATTCACTGGTCCTGCTAGTGAATATTTTTAGTACGTACTATATTTAATATTTTAAAGTAGGATATTTTGTGAGGTAGTGGACTATGACAGTAACTTCTAGTTGGGCGACTAAAACCTCTAAAAAAGCCAAAGCATTAAGATCACTGTTCACCCAGGCGTGTGACATCGAGCTTTGGAAAAACCTGTCATACAGGTTGACTAAGAAGACGGTCTAACAAGCCGAACTTTTGTAATAGGTACTCGTTGTACATGTTTACCACCTGTGGCCTTACTATGACGTGTTAAAACCATCATTGTTCCAGCGTGAAAGAGAGACGGAGCTATATATGACCGATATCACTATCCCTTTTTCACAATGGAATCATGATGGTACTAACACCTCATAGTGCGGCTACTGGTAGGCACAGTCAACCTCAAAAAGATGTATACACAGACAAGGAAGCATTTCAATGTCAACAAACTTTGTTCCATAACATTGTATCCACCGTACAGGAACAAAACATAGTATAACATTTATTTTAACGACACGTAGTAAACATTTCCGTCCAAAATATCTATACACCCTATGGTCAAAACAATGTACACAGTGATAGTTCCAGAACGAGGTAAACAAGATTGACAACGTCAAACGACTTATATCAAATGACACGTCTTAACTTCGTGAACAAGAATTTTATTTTTGTCGCCTTCATTTCTTCCATGACGTCACTGACGTGTCATTTGTTTTTTTGATTTTAGATTTGAAATACAAATAGGTAAATAATGAATGCTCATAACGAATATTGCTTAGGCTTTTTAAGGCGGTCACTCACCAGGTATTCGGGTGTAATTAACACTCCATGGCTAGATTTTGAGCATTGCGTTACAATACTGCGCCAGCTCGACGCACTGACTAAGAAGCATTGGCAAAATATAACCACTAAAACTGTGAGTATTCGTACATGTAACATCGATTCAGGTATAATGCTCGGTTTTCTTTCCTCACTGCTGCAATGTTACGAATTGTATCATTACAGGCACGCACTTTAATGCTTCTCCAGGCCCTGCAGTCTCGACATGAATAGCGACAAAAATCTGTCGCTAAGTCCTATCGATGTCAATTTTTTTTAATAGATTATCAACCTTATGCTTTGGAAATAAAGTTGAAAATCTATTAAAGGAATTTGACATCGATACGACTTAGCGACAGATTTTTGTCGGTATCTAATGTCCTGAACGCATCACTGATGAAATACTCGAATCTGAACTGTTACATTACACGAAAATGCTCCGGCTGAGTGACTTCCTTAAGATGTGATCATTGTCATGACAATAATAATACGTCATTCTGACGCTAGAGTAAATAGCAATTGTTTATGAGATGCATTTTCAACTAAATACTTAATTCTAAAACCTCCTCTAGAAGTAAAATTTTTGAATTGAATGTACTTTTAGATTTGTTTACCTGGTTATTGAATGATTGATTATACATATTTGTGAGACTTATGTAGATTACCTTGTTTTGGTCATAGGGTATCTATAGATGTTTAGACCAAAATTATTACTTGGTTTTGGTAAAATAAATTGTATACTATGTTTTGTAACTATGCGACGGATACAATTAACAATGGTTGTAAACAATAAAATGATTCCTTGTCCTTGTATACATCTTTTTGGGGCTAACTGTACTTACCTAAAAGTTTAACAAACAATTATTAATTTTACATAGTATTTTTTTCTACCATCAACACCAATGGTCACACAGGATGGTAACCCGCTGATAACCCAAACTTAAATCATATTCCCAAATCACGAAAATCCCAATTAAATTCAAAATATAATACAATGAATAAAATATCATATCATGTGCAAACACAACTTGGGGCTAGACACGTCCGCGAGCGGATTAAACGTCCACGTTTTATTAAAATTTATGAGCACCCTACATTTTGATACCAAATTATGTTTTTATTAGTTCAGTTCCGTTGCGTAGTTAGCTACAAAGTAATACACAAACAGATGATACAAAACAGAAACAGATGTATGATCCTATCAATAGGATCATACACCTTTGTTTCCGAATCCTGTTTGAGTAATTCTAAAGTGGACATTCAACCATTTTCAGCATTGTTGTTTTTAGTTTTATTACGTAACACACTAACAGTAGGAATGGGTTTCATTTCGACAGTTTAACAGCATTCATTGCTTTATTTACGTTCTTGAGCAGACAAATTTTTCGAACATTATGAAGCAATGGATTAGCTAGGCTAGAATAGGCTTCAAAATGATTCAGATTGTGATTGATAGTGTGTTACGTATATGGGTGCTGTTTGTTTCTGATGCATATAATAAGTATAGCTACTAAATTATTAATCCGTAATTGGCTGTAAGATTAGTCTTTTTTTTTAAGTGAAATTGTTGATGAGCTGTGGATATTCTGAATAAATAAATAAACAGTTCGAGTTCTTAATATTTCTTTGTGTTACGGATTTGGTTTAGAGCGTTTTAAAATCAACCTAGGTTACATTCCTCACTTTTTACTTTTAAAACTTACGTATTCCATGCTCACATTGTAGTAACGGCCATAAAATTATTTATCATCTTATCCAAATGACGTCATCACTGGACATAGATCTTCCTCAATTTTCACTGATTTCTGCGACCCGCACAAGATTACTGGTCTAGCTTGAGTGCAGCTTATTGAAAACTATTCAAATGACATATTTCCAATACTTATATTGGGGAAAAAAATGCATGACCCAATTCCAAAGTGCTCAAATAAGTGTGTCACCATTTTCGACAAAGTTGTACACCAACTGTGATTGCACGTACTCGCATCTATCACGCCCCCGGCTATAACTACTCAGGTAAATTCGGTTTTGATACATGATAATAATACATTAAACTTCAGTAGACGCCGCCGGTTTGTTTATTTTCTCCTTACCTACAGTTACCATCCTGGCCGTAGGTACTCATTACCTTTCATAACTATTACGGGTGTTTTCTTTTTATTTATTTGTTTATTCAAAAGTAGCTTTTGCACGTGGAGGTATCCCACAGGAACAAACTATCGGTATTAAAAGTACTCTGTGTTAATCCAGGTTATAAACTATCTGTGTGCCAAATTTCATCCAAATCCGTTAAGCCGTTTTTGCGTCAACCCGGAACATACATACATCCAGACAAATAGACCAAGGGACAAAAATTATTTAATGCTATTTTATTATCACACGCGTAAAAAGACACTTAACGAAACCAAGAGTAACTTGTACTCCCCGTCATTGTATTTTTTTTGTACTGGACCAAACCTGGGAACCTTCTGGTTACGGAGATATTGAAGGTCAAAGTTCCAACTTTTATTGACGCTTTTTTGACGAAAACAAATTTTTAATGTTATAAATTTAAGACACAACTTTAAATACCCCACGATCCCTGTACCGTGCACCCTTAAGCACAATTTTTTTAGTGTGGTACATTGAGCACTACCACGAACAGGAAATTTACACCAAAAAAATAAGTCGTATCCCAGCAGTTATTTTTGTGCAACGTTACTTAGCACAGAATGCGTAGTTGACGGCTATGTGATGAGTCTTCTTACACCCTGTATGTATAGACGTCTATATTCAATGGTATGGTTATTAAAATAAAAGAACCTAATCACATCCAAAGCTATTATTTCCTTTAAAGACCGAAATACCCAAACCCCTTCAAAATCAGCACTCCTTTCACACACAAAAAAGCCGAACAAAATACACAAGTAATTTAAACTTACTCTCATTTGAAAACCAATTCCGCGCAAAATAAGTTAAAACCACTTCATGGACGAGTTAGATCACTCAGCAAATCGTGGATATCTAAATAGAGTTTAATTCTGTCGGAGCTCTGAAGCGGTAAAGTAGATTTGTGAATTTGCATCACAAGTCCAATTGAGTTTTTTAAGGAATTGGTGCTTTAAATTTCCTGTTTCCTTTCAGTGGGGATTTTAAATATTGTTCAAGTTTTGGATGGTGAGAGAAAGTTTTGGAAGGAAACAGGTTTTGGGTAACTTTGTAAAGTGAAAAGGGTGGTTAAATGGATTTTGGGGAGTGTAATCATTGAAGAGTGTTAACATTAATTCTGGTAGATTTATTTTTTGTTGACGAAGATGTATTGAATACTGATTATGACGTGATGTGTATTACCTACATACCATAATATCGCTTTAACTGCCACAAACTAGAATATTATAAGGATATCTGATTGCAAGTTGTGAGAGACTGCCACATTTTTGTACTATTATTTTATTTTGCGTACATTATTCGCATAGGACTTAGCAGCAAGCTTAGCAGCTTATGTAAGATGCATTCCCTGCAGTGCGACCTGAATAAAAAACCTGCTTATTCTGCCCCATATTCGTGAGCAGAAAAATCTGCGTCATACATCACTTCGGGCAGGAATGGGTAGGACGGGGATACATCGAGTGTCAGCCATTCACTCATGATTGACATTTGATTGAAAGACAATTTTTTTGTGGCTTTTCGTCCATTTTGCCCATATTTTGTATGCATCCGAGGAGAATCGTTACTGGTCATACAGGAGAATGAGTGCTCTCCGGCTCGGTAAAGCACCTATAATTTGATATTGGAAATGATTTGATGAACCACTCGGATCCTGTTAGTAGTGTAGCGGCATCTACAACGCCACATGCGAGCTACGCGTCAGACTGACGTCACGCAAAATCCTGCATCGCGCAAACAGAGTTTACCGCGCAACTAGCATATATACAACAACCCGACGTCAACCGTCGGGCAGTTGCCCACCAGACACGACACCCGTCTGGTCGGAGGATCCTCCGTTTTCCATAGAGTATGAGTGAACTTTACACCCTGTTCCTCATACCTCTATACGGGTGACCCCGAACATGAACGTCAGCGCAGCCTTCGTGCAAGTACGTCAGCGTGACGTCATCATCACTTCCTTCAAGCTTTCGAGCGGCGAGTCACACAGCCAGCCAGCACCCACGGCTTCAACGGGTATCTTGACCACCAGCATGCAGCGACCGCGCATACCTGGTCATCACCCTCAGCCTCATCAGCAACCTTGGCACAGCACACTGCACTATCGGCCGGTCTACAAGCAGAGCCTTCAAATCCTCTCCTGGTCGACGCCAGCAGTCAGCCTCAACTCGGCGCTGTACCACATCCGACGCACTGGAGCATAACGCAGCGCCACCCCGACTCACTGGGGTACCACCGCAGACAGTTCCGACTCACCGTGAACTATGCGGCACCCGGTTCCGACTCACTGGAACCTCACCTGCCTGGCCCTGGCAAGCATCGCAAGATACACGACTCAGCCCACTATCGACCTCCGGTCTCCGGGGGGGAGTGATGTAGCGGCATCTACAACGCCACATGCGAGCTACGCGTCAGACTGACGTCACGCAAAATCCTGCATCGCGCAATCAGAGTTTACCGCGCAACTAGCATATATACAACATCCCGACATCAACCGTCGGGCAGTTGCCCACCAGACACGACACCCGTCTGGTCGGAGGATCCTCCCTTTTCCATAGAGTATGAGTGAACTTTACACCCTGTTCCTCATACCTCTATAGTAGGTACCTAATATCATATTTTTGAGATCACCTATCCAGGGAGTAGTTGATCGTAGGAAGAAACGGGAATAGATTGATATTTAATTAAGATTAATTATCAATCTTTTCTCGTTTCTCCCCCTTGTTTTGGCATCATAATATTAATATTCGCATGACTGTTCCCTGAAGCAGGTCGATCAGGATTCAGTAATAAACATTTGACATATATAAATACATAAACTCACGCTTTTTTGCCATAGGGGTAAGCAGAAACAATAAAACATTAAGAAAGAAAAGAAAATACGTTTATTGTCGGTAAACATGACACAAAGAAAAAACATAAAAACACAAAAAAGAACGAGTTGGGAGAAAATTTGCGTCACATCCACGCAAAACGGCAATCGCTCAGCATAATGCTACGACCCTATGCGAGACAGCCCCTGCGCTGGTTTTCAGCGATAGCCGGCGTTGACGTGATGACGTCAACCAGTGCAGCGTACGAAAATTAAAAATAAACAAATCAATAAGAAATGAAATAAATACACTATACCTAGTTCAAAATGTATATAAACATAATATTTATAAAGTGGTAAAATTCCGGGCAACGACTCATGCGCCGCCGGGCTTTAATAATGGATGAATGGGGGATTTAAATGGACTAATTATGTGAGTTTTCCCGGTTTACGGAAAACTACCCCTTTTTTTTGCTTTTTATCATTTTAAGAATGCTAATAAGGAGGGGAGACTGTGGAACGGAAAAGTTCTACTTGGTTCTGAAGTTTTTTCTCGACCTAGTTTTGTAGTTTTTAGTAACTTTTGAGTTTTAAAACTGCAGTTATTAATTGTAGAGCAGTTGTTTTGAAATGATTGATCGATTAATTAATCAAAGCTGTCGAGTGAAAGGTCCAGAATTTTACAGCAAGGTCTGAAAAAACCTTAAGAATAATTTATTTTGGAAAATTCGTTACTATTTTCCGAGTGTTTTTCCTAGAATTTCGAATTTGAATATTACGAAACGTTCCACCTTTACTGATTTTGTTCCTGTTATTCTATTATTACTTACGAATATTATACCCCGTGTGACCTTTTCGTAAACAGGCGTTGTGGGACTAAAGATAGAATTAACTTACTTAATATACTCGTATTAATAATGTTTGACTTACTACCAGATCCGTGAGTATAATAGCTTGAAATAGCTTAATTAACGATGTCGCAGCGAGTACAAACATCGCTAGGCTAGCAAGTGACGTACGCTCGCGATGGTAAGCTGTTCGCGGAATTATTTATAATTAATTTTGTTTGCAGAAAAAGTGACGAGGACACGGATTTGTATCAATAAAAATGGATAATTGGATACAAGCGGCAGTAATAGAAATTGTGGTCTAAAATGAGGTACTTACTTCAAACTATCGTATTTTTAACGCGATCATCATCCAAGTGACGTCAGGGCCTGACAGAGCTCTCTCTGTTTGTGTCAAGCGCCAGTCTCATCCAGTTTTGTCCATCGATTTCCCATCTAAACATTTCCAAACTCGAGAGCTTTTAGAAATATCGAAGGCCGGTTTTAAAACTTCAAACTGTCGGAGCCCAAAACCGCGTCACCACATCGTTCAAAGCTGTTGTAAATTTTCGGTATTCGGAAGTACGGTTATTCGAAAATCACAACCGTTTTCGCCCGTACAAGTGTATGAGCAAGCTACCGAGCGACGTTTCACGCGAAGTGCTTTCGTACGTCGCACAGAACAAACGCTCCGCCCGCTGTCTTATCGTTATAATACTAGTTTAAACTAGTTCCAGCCGGTTATACGGAGCAGGGCTGCTACGTTTGGGCATAGTTTTGGTTTATGGTGTTTCAGGTTGGAGAAGTTGGTATGTTAGGCTCAGTCCGTTGGTTTCGGGTTATTTAGGGTGGGAATGTACAGCGTAATTAGACTTTAGTTTCCAGGATGGCCTAAAATGTCCGTTGGAATATAATCTGACAAAAATTAGATTTTAGGAAACTTGATTTTGTCATGTGATTTTTGTCAAATAGGTATCTTGAATTTTAAGCTGGAAAACTGAAGTCTCTCGTCTGTTTCAGACATTGTTTTAAATTAATCTATCTCCATTTAATTAAATGAAAAGTTAGCGGTTTATGAAGTGTGGCAGGTGACACTGACAGCCCTACACAAGTACAGTCAGTCTGTACGGTACATACATTTTCGCCGGCGCCGCGTCGAAGTTTGTTGTTCCTAGTTAATTTTCTTTGTGAATATTCTCCTCTTAACTTCATGAGTGTTAATCTTTGAGATTGAAGTTTAAAAGTAAATCCTCTTTGTACGTAATAAGCATGAACTTCTGATGTTACTTACGTGATAGTTGTACGAAGAAAAATATAACGGTTAAAGTATTTAAGTTTTAAACAAACTACAGTTTCTCTGCAGGAAATAAACATATTCTTTGTGTAAGCCCGCGTTTGTAGGAAAGTCACGTCTTAGCTCAGTTCTTTTTTAAGACGGTTAAGGAATATTACGTCAGTAAAGTATACGGAGAATGCGAAGAAAAGTAATAAAGCAACTGAACTATCGCTTTTGTACTTTACTTTATTTGTTTCAAAAAATATTGTGACGCTTTGTGCTATTATAATTTTGATCATGATAATGTTTACGCTCATGTTGATTGCAATCTAGATTCAATATTATCTAGATTGGATTATTTAATAAAACCAATTAATCCATAATCTGTTGAAATCCAACTTTTGCTTGTATATAAATAGATTTAATTGATCTCTAGAGTTAAACTTTAACCTCCTCCAGAGATCTACAAAGGTACGTATCAGAGCTATTAAGCATCTTTTACCGAGAGAGCGCGAAGTGCGAGCGAAGCGTCTCCGTTTCAGCTTGGGCAGAAATGTTTTTGTATGTCCGGATGTCTGTTCTCCTCTACAGGTCGCATTTCTCAACCGATTCTCGTGAAATTTTGTGAGCAGGTTCAATAATAGTTATATGGATTTTTTTGGCGATTCAGTTTTTCGAGCTTTTTCAAAATGGCGGAGATATGGGGGTGAAAACTTAAAAAAACCTATTTCAGCCATGTCGCGCTCTTTGCGCGCGCTTTTAGTTTTAAGGATTTTGTTTTAATGTGTAAGGACTCGCGAGGTCTGCAGCTCACAGAGCCACTAGTAAATATTGGTTTTACCAAAGTCTAGACCTGTGTCAATACACCTACTAGGTACATACAGTACGGAGTGGCCAGCTTGAACATTAGTAAACATGTCACATGCAATTCAAAAAAGGCTTTCAGTGAAAAAGTTAGTACAAACTCCAGTAGGTAAATACCTACGCTTTCGGACATTTTCGCTTCAGGCTAAAAAGAAAGTTCTAGTTTTTCGTTTGGAAAGTTTAGTCTGTGGGCTGGGTCGTCGGATCTTTTTGTTGTTGGGGTACGGCTAATGCCTAACTTGGCAGTCATTAGGGAATTTCTTATTTTATTGGATTGTTTTTTTTTTTGTGTAACTTAGTAATAATTTTTTGTAGTGTTAGTAATATCCTCGGGGGATTGTTTTGTCGGATCAAAGAAATTGAAGATGCGGATAATTAAATTTTGCACTTTGTTGTTTTGCTTACTCACTTTTATTTAGTACTATTTACTATTTCTTTAAATTATAAATGATAAATACTATTTCTTTATATATTTGAGTAGGTACTCAATTTGTATTATTTTATTGTTTCGTCAGAAAATGTTAAGTGAGATCGCCTTGTTGTATTGGCTTTTACAAAATAATGCAAGTTTATTAATTGCGATTAGAAGATTAAATTGTAAAACAAGGGTTCACTCTGATTTGTTGTCAATTCAAGAATATATGAACTGCAACTTGATGTTCACTGTTTCAGTAATTTTGTACAATATCACACATTGGATGTAAAAAATATGCTATTATTCATTTTAAGCTTAAACAATTACAAATTCTTTATCGTCGCGACTTTTATAGTCGTGTAGCGTGAACCGGATAACCGGATTACGATGGCACCTGACTGCGTAACGAAGGCAAGTGAGCACTAACATAGTTAAACAAAGTCACGAGCGAGTATTTTGTGAGTTACTGCAGCCGACAGATAAGATGGAATAAGACAGGTTTTATGTAGCCTATGCAGCTTTAGTGCATTGCATAATGCTGGTAATTGTACACTGCACCTTATGCAGAAGACGTCTTTGCAAATGCACGGCCGCTGTTTGCAGTTATTTACCTTTTGTCGCAGTAACGCAGGTATGCGGGCACCTTTGCGTTGACTCACTTGTAAATTACAACATACAATTCCGTCATATCGATATCTTTGCTCTTTCTGCTGGTAGATTCAAAAATATTGTACTTAAAACACTTGGTCATTAGTCATTTTAATTAAGATTTGCATGCCTTAATTATTTTTTTTTCCTTTGTTTGATTAATTTAATTTTGTTTTACTATTAACACAAAAAATGATTTCTTAACTTAAATTATTGCAGTTTGTAGGTTTTACTTTAAATAGCGCGGTTTGTAAATATTATTTTTTATGTGTATTCCGTGGAAAATGTTGTTGGTTATACATTTGGCCGTATCTTCTTTGTATTTTTTCCTACAAAATGTTATGTGTCACTGTTTGTTTAGCCTAATAAATAAAAAAGCACATCATTAAAAAATATAATTTAGAGTCAATTTAAAGCCAAAACAATTGCAATTCTTTCTCATCGCGACTTGTTTTGTCGTGTAGCGTGAACCGGATAACCGGATTACGATGGCACCTGACTGCGTAATTAAGGCGAGTGAGCACTAACATAGTTAAACAAAGTCTCGAGCGAATGTTTTGTAAGTTACTGCAACCGACAAAAAAGAATGAGCTACCTAGAAAAATATTTTTTTTTATTAAGCTACAAGCTTTTTAAAAACAGTAAAGCATATTTACTTTAAGACTCCTTTAAACAGGCGCGACACGCGACGCGAATCGCACGCGACACAAAGGCACCACTCGTCGCGCGACAGGCGGTGCCTTTGTGTCGCGCTGTCGCGTTGCGCTTGTCTGTGGGAGTCTTTAGGATGTTTTTCTAACAAATATCTTCGATTAATTCTTAGTAATAGATCCTTGGAAATCAGTTGTCATGGTATGGGCATATGATGCGTACGAATAAGGATAATGTCGTGAGGAAAGTTTTGAGTATGAATGTGGATAGCTACAAAAGTAGGGGAAGACCAAGGAAACGATGAATGGACTGTGTGAATGATGATATGGCTAGAAAGGGATGAACTACTGAGGTGATGACTAATAGAGAAATATGGAAGAAGACATGCTGCGTCGACTCCAATTAAATTGGGATAAGGGTATAAATAGTTCAACTCATTTGTGCGCGCGGCGCCATGCGTGCGCGCGCTTGTAATTAAACAGCTTTAATTTCTGTGGCAGTGCCGCGGCAGTCGTCGTCCGAGCAACACGTGGTATATACAAGATTTACCCACACAAAGCGCCGCACGCACAGATTATTTGAACTGTAAAAGAATAATGATATTAGATCCTTGTTATTTTTTAGGATTCGGTACCCAAAGGGTGAAACGGGAGCCTATTACTAAGACTCCGCTGTTCGTCCGTTTGTCAACAGTCTGTATCACATGAACCGTGACAGCTAGACAGTTGAAATTTTCACAGATTATGTAAGGTGAGTGGGGGGAAGATGAAAAACGGGGTAACACAAAAAGTTGTCCATAACGCCAGACTTAATGCAGTTTTTGCAGTGATGGCAACATTATTAAGATCCCCATTTTGTTACGTCGCACATCTTAGTCAGCGTTTGCCGCTTTGAGTTAATGGTTGTGTGAAAAATGCAAATGTCTGCGCAGTGACTTTTACGCAAATTAATCGAGTGTTTTAATCTTACCCCGTGTCCTGTAACTTTACTTACGAGGTGGGTACGAATGTTTTATTAGAATATCTACTCATTATTTTTAATTCTTAGTTGTGTTATTACATCCAAATATGGATATTTTTCGTATTTTAGGATTTATTTCAATTTTCCATCTTTACCCACCAATATTTGACGGGGTAAGAAGAACATATAAAAGTTTCGACCTTACCCCGTTTTCAAAAGTCATACTAATAGACAGATGTTCTCAAACTATTGTGATAAGATAAGTATACAAAATAAAATAATAGGTACCTACCCTCTTATGATTTTATGATGTTCATATAGAATATCGGTTGTGCTAATTTTGAATTAATTAATTTTGTGTATAAGTGATTAGTGATTACATACTGTCTTTGAAATATTTAATTATAATAAAATTATTGTTTTGTTTCAGCCAATATAACGGATGCACAGTAATAAACTGTCAGCGAGACAAATTCGGCCATTTATATCTAGAAGTACTTACAAATATTATTATTATAAATACCAACTTAGGACTACCGAATGAATATTCAATAAATGCATTTTGCCAATTCAGAATCACCATGTCACATAACTACGTCCGGAAACCTCTACGCGCAACTTCCTACACACATGACGATGTTGCTAACACCATAGAGTAAGTAAAACGGAAGGAATTGACATTATACGGCGCAAAACATTACAATATACCTATTGCTACTCTTCCAACTCTCTGTTTTGTAATATCTTGGTATTAGGATAGAGTAAAATAAAAATATATATGTGATTGATAGCGATGTTTTATTTTCAGTATAACCTTAAGCAATTAAAGTGGAAAGTTTGAGAACCTCTATGTCAATCTCCCCCGGTTGGGGTAAGATTGAAATATAAAAATACAAAAATATTATATCTTTGTTAACTAAAGGTATTTTGACACTTCAGACAGTTCTTAGTTTTTATCGCACTTCAAACTATAGACTAGTGACGACCAACAGCGTGTGATAATCATTTAAACGATTTTAGAAACTATTTCGATCTTTCCCCATCACCCTTTCGTCTTCCCCCTGTTTCATTCTCGTGATAAAAACATTTTATTTAATTTTTTTTAATGCTTTGGAACAGATTTAACAGGATGTTATCAATATGATAGAAAAATATACTCTTTTCTCTCTACTCAATACAAATAAATTTTTAGCATAAGCTAATATGAACTGTTCTACAAGACTTCAAATACAGCACTGCTCATCTCATCAAAAAACCGTTCGATCTTGCCCCCACTCACCTTATTTCTGTTGACGCTATAACAACAAATACTAAAAAAACAGAAAAAAAAATATTTAAGGGGGCCCCATACAGCAGACATTATTTTTTTCCTTTTTTATAGATAATGGTACGGAACCCTTCGTGCGCGAGTCCGACTCGCACTTGGCCGGTTTTTTTATTATGTTGCAAGGACTGTGTAATTGTCTGCAGTGCATGGTAAGACATTCTTCCATTTTGGTACAACTCTTTGCCATTCATTATAAGGTTATAACTTTAGGGCTGATTAGAGAATATACTTTTCTGGAAACATAATTATTATAATTTGACTAATTTATAATTAATTATTACGTGAAGCCCCCACCACTGTTGCCAGGTATGTTGATAATCAAAATTGGACACCGTAACCACAGATACTGTTTCTGATTACGGTGTAAAATTTATTGTGGGTACACGATGAACGCGATCATCTCAAACAAGTCATCTCCCGCCGTTCTACTACAAACTTTGCTCCCGTGTATTTGAATACTTAGAATCCTACAGCGTTTGGCAAACTAACGCACGTGCCTGTACCGTTCTCTTTCATAATTAACTTCCACAGAAGCATCGGGAGTCTAAGAAACTTAATGTTATTTGTATGGAAAATTTATAATTGTTTGCTTTGAAAACTTTACACGTGGCCGTAATGTTTGCAGTCCTGGTAAAGATTTTTCCAATAACGTCAAAAGGCACATTTACTGATTAACTTCTTCTGGTTCTAGAAGTACAGAAAGGTTTGGAAGAAGGATCTCATACGCTGTTTGCATATTATTTAAAAATGTAAAATTCTTTAAATGAACAACATATCGTATCACACCTGTAATCCCCAAATGTTAGGCAGAGGTGTACGTACACCTATATTTCACCAGTTATGTTTAAGTCCCATGTAATAGGGGGCGAGCCTGTTGCCATCAAGCGGGCACAAATTCAGACTGCGGGATGTTGCTAAGGAATCCCTGATAGGGAAACCCAATAGCCCTTGCCCGACCTTTGAATCGAGCCCAGGACCACATACTCAGCAGTAGCGACCATTAAGCCAACCAGGCAGTAAAGAAACAAGTTTCCTTTAATAACATCAGAACAAATTCCTTTCGTAAATCATTCATTATTTCGGATATGGACATACTCGTATCCACTAAATGACCTCGCAAACTTCCAGTAAATTTTTCCGATGTTCCAAAATTAAACCGTCGTCAACTGACAATTTACAATTATCAGCTGGTTCCTTTGAAATTTCAAATTCCTCGTAATTTTGCTCCTCTCTGCAGTTACAAAGGATTGACCAAAACAATTGGTAAATGGTACCCAATCACAGAACATTTTGCTTTGTCCTGCTGCCTCATTGACTAGCCGTGCCTGCGACTGACAATCAATCATGTTTGAAGTTTAGATCGTCTAGCTCATATTGTACCAATGGATGCTTAGAACTGCAGTATAAATTGTGATGACGTTTACTAACTATACTATAGACGTTGTGTAATTGAAATGGAAAAGATTTTACATCAGTGATTTACATGCAATGTATAGTAGTGGCCACCATTCAAAATTTATTCAAATAACAAAAACTATTGCATCAGTTACTATAAATTTTGACCTCTTTTATTCAAGTGATCTTCCCCTGTTTCGGTATTTACCTGCATTTCACTTGACTGTTTGAGAGGATTGATTTCCCCTCAAACAGTCCAAGTGTAATTCAGTACAATCATTCCGTTTAAAGTAGGGATAGAAAGTGAGTAATTTTTATACCATTCTTTACTTTATTTTCAACCTTTCGCAATAAAAACTTATAATCTTAGTTTAAAAAGGAAAAGAAGTAGGACTAAACCAAACCACACAATGCACAAGTCCTTTAAAAAAACCAATCCTTACCTCCATATTCACCAAGCCCACAGCTAAACAAACAGACCACGGTGACATTACCAAATAAAAAAAAGAAAATCGGCAAAAACTGTCATAACAACAGCCACTAGCAGAAAGTCCTTGTAAAAGCGCATACCAATCTAGGAAAATGTATCCTTATGCGGGTCCAGGCCACACGGTGCCCGTTAGTGAAGCAAACAAGAAAACCACATCAGAATTTCAAATGCCCCTTGATCCTCGGCTTTGATGTGGCGAAAAGAATTTGGCTAAACGCGTTCGTTGAGAAGAATGGTCTTAAATGTGGATTTATGAGCGAGATAAAATTGTTTTTAAAGATGTTTTCATCGCTACTTTCTTTTTGAATGGATCATGCATTTAATATTTTGTTTTATTATGTTTTGTTTTTATTTCTTACAGTGTTGTTAGTTCATAATTGGAGGGTTCACGGGCTATTTGTATGAGGCGACATCCTGGCCGATATTGAGTTATATACGTATTCGGAATCGCCAGATTTTTCTGCGTCATTTGAATCCGGTTTCATGCCGATCTGAGCACTTTTTTGTCGCTTGAAACATCAGTAGGTCTAGTTTGAATCTGATTTGATTGATGCGACACAAATATTATACAATTTTACAAAAGATGGACTTCACACAGACAAAATATTTTGTGAGCTGTTTCTCCCACACGGTTGATTTTGACGGTCAAATGTGGTCCGTGTGAATAAACTATTCATATTCATACAAATTACCGCTAGTCCACGTGTTGTTTTGTTGTACGTGTGATCGAGCCCTTAGTCTCAAGAAGTCATGACCCTGCGTAAATTCTATTTCTAAACACTCTTCAGTGTTGATGTTTACATAATGAATGTAAGAGTGGTAGGAGATAAAGGAATAAATAAAAATTGTGCTAAAAGTAAACATTCATTCGCTCATTTTCCTACGTCTTTGTCGTTGCTCACATTACGTTCTTTAGCAAATTCTGGAGACAAACGTCAAAGACATTTCCAACTTACAAAAACATTTCAGTTACAAAAAAATAACTTCTTTAGTAAGTATAGAAAACATTTACTTTGCATACAGAATCCGTTCACCCAGACAAGACCTTTAAAAATAATTTCTCCAAAAACAAGTCGTTTTACGCAGTGTCATATTTGAAATTCAGATGTGATATCTAGTTTGTTCCGAGGTTGAATAAGCTCCGTGGTTCCGCATAGTTTAGACAATAGGGAGACGTTTGATTTGAATTAAAACGCTTGAATACGTGCCGGAGCGAAAACCTAGGGGTTTTTAAAATTAAATGCAGTTTTGTGGATTATGAGAAGGTTTGTTATAATGTTTATTACAGTTTACTAGGTACTCGATTTTGTGTTTTTTTTTGGTAGGTTTTTGGAACAAAGTTTTTTAACGCATTTTGGGGTAGGAGTAAACTGGTAGAAATCGTCACGTAACGAAAAAGCGTTATGCCCCCGCCATGCGACGTCTATTATATATAATACAAAGAGACAGAGAGAGAGAGATTGTTTTCATGGTTTTCGTGTGTGCTGAAGCCAATAGTGAGGTCAACATAAAATTCGAAGATGGCCATAACTATATGAGAGCTTCTAAATACTTAGGTATATTAGATGGCTCTGTATTAAAAACGCGTATTAAGTTCACACTTTCTCTCTCTCGTTCTCTTTCTATTATCCAGGGTCAAATTAAATTAGATAGCGAAACTTCGCAGACGTGATGGGTATCGATATCTTAGGACGATAATATAGAAACAAAAGGAGATGATGTTTTCTTTAGGGGTCAACGGCCGCTGGTAGTTGGTAGTGTTGTTATATGAAGTATGAGTTGGAAAAATATGTTTTATCATGTTAACACAAAAGAAACAGATTTTTTAAACTGATATTTCAAGTGAATACACTAACTGCGGTCGATGACCCCACAAAAAAAACATCAAATTATTTTTGTTTTATCATGTTTAGATACCTATGACGTTTGCGGGATTTCGCTAGTTAATTTAATTTGACCCTGTATACGGATATATGTGCGTGCGAGTATCGTGTAAGGAACTTCGTTCCAGACGGGGGGTCCTCTGACAGTACACGTTTTTTTTAGTGTTTCAGTTCAATGGGGGCTATCGTTTTTGTGCTCACCAGTTGGCGCCACTGGTGAGTAAGGTCCTGTTCCAGTACTTTTATTTGATATTTTGGATATGTACCCATAAATGGATTGGTATATATATATATGATATTATGTTTATTTTAAAACACTTTAAAACTTCAAATGAATATTTAGATTATAATGTTCCTAAAGTTGGCAAGCATGACGCAGACAAATCTTAGTATTCCTTCAAGCACTGCCAAATAAGATCCGAACTTTTTACTTAAAATCTTAAGTCATAATCATTCAGGAATGGCGCAACCATTACAACAATTATGAATCATTAGTTAAAATCAGTGATAAAAATTCCCGCAAACAGTGAACGTTCAGTACATATTTTGACATCTAGAGACCTTACTCTACACTAACGCCTCTAGCGGTGAACTCAAGCGCGACAACCCTCATTATGTCAGAATATGATTATCATGTCATTTTAGCTGTATAAAAAAACTGTCAACGTTAAAATAACAGCGGCCTTGAAAAACATCTAGTCAATTAAATCATTAGATAACTACTAATAGACAAAAGGAGTTTCTAAATGCCATGAAAAAAACGTTTTCTAAAACATAATGATTCTATATTTCTACAAGGACGCCATTTTCCTTCGTCCAGAAACGATTCTGTTTTGTTTTTGTTGACCATAACAAAAACAAAACAACATCATACCTTTACTCCATTTAAAAATGACTTCTCCCTCGAATACCTCACCGCCTTATCAAGCGTACAAAAGCCACTTGGAAACAGACGCAATATAAATTACAGTATTCCTAGTGGTTCTGTGACCGCGATTGTTTTGGTTTTGAAAGCGGTTTGCGCGTTAATTTCACAACGCTTCTAATTACATGTTGCAATTGCAGCCAGGGTTGGTGGGCTGTAATTAGAAGATTTTATTTTAATTGGTTAACAAAAAATAAAAAATTATACATTGGTATAAATTTTCTTTCTTTTTACCTCGTAAACCTTTTTTTCGTTTTTAAAATCTATATTTTAAAACTGAGTAAACGTTTTAAGAGGTATGGTATAGTTTGGACTATACTTTTGGGTAAAAGAAAAACTTACCTGCAAACCTACATATTAGAGGCAGTGTTTTATAGAATACGGCTTTCAGTTCTTTCAAACTGAAATAAAACACTCTGAAAAATATTGTTGTTTCGACTTTACTTCAAAAGTTCTAGATTGTTTCAAAGACTTTGCTACCATTATTTACCGCGATTGTCAGACAAAAAATGCATACTAGGTATCACTAACGTCTATTACTTTTTATAGAAAACCTAGTGTATATTTTTGAACTGAATTTGAGACAGGAATCATCTTTTCTATCATTCGTTATGTAACTACCAAATTCAGCACTAATTTTTTTTTTCGGAAGCTTTACTTTGCTCTGATGCCCTTCCTATTCAAAGTTAAATTGGATCAGCGATAACAACGATGAAAAAGTCAAAAATGTATTGGATAAGCTATGGAGCTTAAATATGTCAATCTTGTGGAAAGTTCTTCTTGTACCAAATGATTTAAAAGGGAGGCTTTTTATTCTTATTTAAAATCACCCTAATAATTTAAAATTTAATTAATTTTTATTTTATTTTAAATGTTTAGTTTTAATGTCTTTAATGGAACTATTTAAAAAAATTATTTATAAGTTTAAAATATAATAATTAAATTATAATAATCAAAAGTTTACTCGCGGCCCTAATCACAAGCACGTCCCGTACATTCAGTTGTCGGGAGCACGGCCGCCGCGCCGCCATGCTATTCCGTCCTACATACTTCTTATGTTTATTTACCTTTGATTGTTCTGCCCGCACCCATTTTAATGGCACGTATGATTTTAAGTGTTTCCTGCTAATGTTTGATGATGGGTGTTATAATTAGCTCGATTGCTTTATTTGATGAGAGCTTTTGTTTGGTTTTATCGTTGGAGAATGCTTTGATTTAATTTGAGTTTAGTGTTAGCGTTTGTAATGGTTATTTGTTGGATATATTTCTAAATTTAGATTACAAATAGGTATACCTACCAAAACTATGTAAACTCAGAATATATGTACCTGATTTCCATCGCTAATAATATTGGGTTGTAGAGTACTAGGTACAAAGTAAAGGTAAAGCTACTTACAGTAGATACTGTTTTGTAAAAAGACTCATTTAAAAACATTTAGTTCGTATTCTTTCGTTCAGCAAATACACAGGCGAATTTGTGGAATCAAAACCTTTCTCGGTAAATACTGTAATAATGCAGTTTCAAGAATGCCGTACACAGTGCTCGGAAAAGAGAAAAGGTATTGAAAACTGAAACCTCCCCACATTGAAAACTGAAACCACCCCCACATTGAAGGAAAAATACGAGAACTGAATAGTCACAGTTACAGATTCCTGTATTTTTTGGTATAGTTTTATAGTGTTTGACAGACTGGCTGAATCAGAAGTTCAATTGGCAACGTTTTGTAAAGAAAACATGCAGATGATTAAGTAGGCATAATCTTGAAACCTCTCACATGCGATCAAACGTTCTGCATAGGATATAAGATTGAGATCATATTAAATTGTATCAAATAGCCATAGTTCATACATAATACACTGTTCGGCGATAGCCGATTTACCTAACAATATTCTATTAGTTTGATGCGAATTTAACACATTGCGCACATTGTTCGAAGAATAGAGGCCGATGGGTCCGAAAGATTCAGGAGCGGCGACCGTTTACTGGAAGACGTAAAGTTGGAAGACCAAGGTGGACCGATGAACTGGTGAAGGCCGCAGGATTTCACTGGATGCGAGAAGCACAGAAAAGGTCGAAATGGCGGTGTTTGGGGAAGACCTATGTCCAGCATTGAAATAGCAGCTTTCGGCTAAAATAATGGTGATGATGGTGTTGATGATGGTAAGATGAACATTTTATTTAGGATTATATTCATTAGCTTGTGTAAACTACTGTCTACACCTAATACTCCACTCGATTTTGCGTTATGTTCAAATCATAACATAAAGACAAAACACGTTTGAAAGCATTCTCATTTTAACGGAATTCGTAGTCAGCAAATACGACAATTTTCTTGAATTCAAAACGTTAGTCGATAAAGACTGTAAGAATGTAAACTCACATACGAAGGAGTGAAAAGGGTATCGAGAACTAAAACCTCCCCACGTTTAGGGAGCGATAACAAAACGGGAATCGAACGTCGGACTAACAGACGTACTCATCGGAAATTCTGATAGCTCTGTCCACTTGGGGGATGTGAGCGTTGCAGTTGAATGCCAATTTAGTTCTTTGTTTTTTTTTTTATTTTTTTTTTGTACCACCGGGATTCGTTGTTCTACTTGCTAAATGTTAAAACGTGGAAAATAGACAAGCTTTCTCTCTTGTTCGCGATCGACTTGATTTTATTAGTGGTGGAATGCACTGTCGGTCTATGCTTTTTACTGCATCAAAGTCAAAGTCAAATCGTTTATTTCAAATAGGCACATAAAAGGCACTTTAGAACGTCAAAATTTACAAAAAAAAATAGAATTGATTCCAGTTGCCCCTTCGAAAAGGTAGTTAGTTTCGTCTGGAGAAGAATGGGCAAGAAACTCCACCGTTACTCTTTTAAAATGTTTAATAATTATATGTAATACTATTATGTAGGTTCACATTAATTATATAATTATATGTAAAGACGATGCACCTAGAATAAAATTACTATAATGGGTAAAAAGAATTAACAAGTAATAATTTAGTGTGCGAGTAAGTAGTTAAGTACATAATGTAAAAATCAATATCATAAAAATTATAAATTATGCATCATCGGTTTGTGGCTTCTGAAATGAATTTGCAAGAACTGCAAAGGAGCATGCATAGATAGCGGAATGCTTAACTATGATGAAAGATACGAGAAAATAATGCCAATCTGCTACATGTCACAATATAAACAGGAAAGGTCAAAAATTGATAAAATTGCTTGACATGTTGTCAGCTCATCGCACCTTTTCCTTCACTCAAATTTTACGGCTCACTCGGGATGTTGAAAAATCTGATACAAGAGAAGCTTTTCTTCCATCTCCAAAGAAAGCAAAAATACAATCTATCATTTCGCTGCATCTCACATACTCTTAAGAGGATAGTGCAAAAAGCACACTACGAAAAGAGATAATCTCAAAAACAATTTTCTGGAAGAAAATGAACTCCCATTGTGATTCGGTGTAAGGTTTTATTATCATCCTTCATGTAAATAAAAACTAAAGTTCGTTGAGGCTAACGGTGCCAGGTCGTCGTCCCCAAACAACCTCTTGTAATATTCTAAATGAAATTCTTAATGGAAATGCGCTGAGATGAAATATGAGTGGATATTCGTGGGTACAGCTTAATACGCGTGTGATTATATGGAATTAAAATCGGGTGAAAGGGAACAGTGATTTTAGACGTAGATAATGATATTGATGATAAAGGGAATGTGGGGTGAGTAATGGTTTTGGTATTAGGGTTATAATTCAGATAAATAATATTTTTAAGCAGAGTGACTCTTGAAACTAAAAATTCTAACATCAGGATGGTGACCTCGAGGTGCTAGTTTAAAACACGCTTATTTTGTTTTGTGTAGCAGTTTGTTATAGTATACGAAATGCGATCGTTCTGTCGAAGCAGTAAACATAACAATATGTGTCGAATTTATTATAGAGGCAGCTGTTGCTACAGGAGCAGAACGTTCAGTTATAACGGAATGTAATATACATATCTGTTACATACACATACATAAACTCACGCCTTCTACCTATGGGAGTAGGCACAAAACTACAGAACGCCACCTGCTAAGATCCTTATACACTCCTTATATCATCACCACTCTATATCTATTGTCTTAGTAAATTACAAGTGAAGCTAACTACGTGCGTTAAAAAACCAAGGCCTTTGATTTATAATGACTAATGTAACCTTTTGTTAAACAGACGCAAAAAGCTAAACGTGAAACAGAGAGAGGATTAAAAATACTCTCAAAAAATTGCCTCATTAAAGCCCTCATTGCGAACTAAAAGTCCCTCAACCCAAAATATATACGCGAGTAACAATCAGCTGAGGCAACAAAATTTGAAGTTTGAGTTATAGGAACTTCAAAGTCCCTTTGATGTGTTGGAGATAAAATTTCATATGCTAAATAAAATTAGAGGGTGGCAGCTCGGGACGTACGCTAAGCGTAGCGTGTCATGTGTAATAACCGTGCAAAAAGAGATGGCAGCATCAAGTG
This sequence comes from Dryobotodes eremita, assembly GCA_917490735.1. NCBI lineage: Eukaryota > Metazoa > Arthropoda > Insecta > Lepidoptera > Noctuidae > Dryobotodes > Dryobotodes eremita. Next base: position 22,501,981 of record OU823244.1, read on the forward strand.
GCGAACTGTTACCATGGCGTTGAAAGTCGAGAATTTGTCGTGTGTTAATTTAGTTATGTGGTTGTTTTTTATTTTGTGTAGCATTTATGATGTTTATTTATTTATTGTGGTCTGGTTGATGTGAATGTGGTGTTTATTTGTATGTTATTTTGAAAACAATTCTTTACATCGTTGATAATACGGGCTCATTCAAAATTAATGTAGCTATTCTGTTTGAACTGTCATAGAAAATCTTGTCGTCACTCAGTCAAGCCAAATAAGCTGTATTATTCATTTTGACTGCGGTGACTATCAACTATGCACCAGTTTCATCAGCGTGGGTTTGATATACGGTGTCTGATTAATTGTTTTCTTCGCCTAGTGCTTCATTTGCAACATGCTCTTCTCTAAATACTGGTGCTCAGTCAACAAGCTCAGTATCTTCAAAACCATTTAGGGCGAAACAACATCCGAGTTCATCGAGTAGCATTCAGTCATCTTTCTTATCTTCTCCACGAGTCTCGAAGGTGACGACCGGAGCGTCTGCAGCGGAAACTTAAGCGAGATTCATCACAATAGTAGTTACTGAAGTCATACCTATTATATTCAAGAAACAAAAGTTGACTGATGTGTTTCGTGTTTTTTTTTTTGATGAATGCAGGGTCTTGACGTGAATTTTGTGGCGTATAAAATATTGTGTATCTTATCTTGTAGAAAATTTTAACAGATAATTTTGAGAATGCCTTGCGTAAAAAAGATGGAAAAAGTAAGTGAATTGTCTTACAGGGGTGCTGTTAGAAGCAAGCTGAGATTTATGTCAGGGAGAAACTCAGCAGCGAAAGCTGAATTAAACATAGTCTATATCGTCCCTCTCAAAATGTAGCAAATCCATATTTCTTAACGTTATGACTATGTGTAAGACGTACGTGTTTTTGAGTTCAATATAATTATTTACGTTGTTCACACATGTCTGTGTTAATTTAACCTGATTCATTTGACCCATTTCCTAATTTTCCACGCCTCCGCATTTCGATAATTATGCTGAAACGGTCTCACTGAATTACTGGGACTTGAATTTGTTAACAACTTATTAAAACTAAAAGAAGCGAATAGAATTCTTCCACCAAAGGCACCACAAAAAACCTGATAAAATCGGAACAAGAAAAAAGTTTTAAAAAATCTGATAGAAATTCAAACCTATAAAATCAAGAACATAATAAGATCTTCAAAAAAAAACTTCATTTCGTCTAGTATCAGAATGAAAATCAGAAACTAAGAACAAAGTTTAGATGATCTTCCAAAGATACCTAAGACATAATCAGGACATTCTCAGAATATTTAGGACGAGTTTTACCATAATATCTTTGTGCCTAGCTCCAACTTCTTTGTGCCTAAAACGAATACCCGGATAGGATGACACAAGTGGAGATGGCCCTTCAACCATCGATTCAAACGATAATAGTAAACATAAAATTTTATTGGTCCAATAATACGATTATTAACTGTAACAATGCCGGCTAAGGCGCGATATTACGAATCTGAAGTCGAAGAAAGTGAGAAAATAAGGATTTGATATTGATTTATTGGATGATTTCATTACCTAATCATGGTTTTAGCGTTTTATGGCGTATTACTTAGATCTGTTTTTTTCAAAATGATTGCACGGTCATTGGGAAACAAATAAGTTGATTTTTACTGATTTTATTAAATACTTATTAATTAAAATTCGGCAACCAAGCTACGCTAGTTAATATCTTCTTGCAGAAAAGCTATACGTACCCGTATTGCTTTTCATATGACACATCCAACGAAGAGTCTTTGGATTTTGATACGTTTCAGTCTATGCGAGGGAATGGAAAAATGAAAGCCCACAAAGTAACAGCCAATCAGAATTTACTTCTAGCAAAATGAAGTTCCATTTCCTCAATCATCGAAGCCTTGATAAATTTCAACAATATGGAATACTAGCTTTTGCCTGCAGTTTCGCCCGCGTGGAGGTCGAAAATTATCCCACGGGAACGTACTACCGGGATAAAAAGTATCCTACATGTTAACCCAGGTTATAAACTATCTGTTTTCCAAAATTCATACATATCCGTTCAGTAGCTTTTGCGTGAAAGAGTAACAAACATCCATCCATCCATCCTCACAAACTTTCTCATTTATACTCGTAATATTACGAGTAGTAGGATGTAACAACAGGAATGTCACTTCATACATGCTTATGCCTATTAACTCGGTGCAGTCTCCAATGGCGACAGATCATTTACACTCCGCCCCGCAGTACATTAACGCAAACGGCGCACAATCATAAAACCGTTTATAACTCATAATATGACAACGTGAGATTCATGAATTTCCAAGAAAATAAATAAAGGATAAGGCGACGAACGGATTCGATGAAAATCCTACACCTCATGCATATAAATGCGTTTGTTAAAATTCAAAATTGGTGTGACGTTGAATGGTTAATTTCGTTCGGGGATGCCTCGAGTGTTCGCACTCAAGTACGTTACAACCCACGCTTGATTACGTATAAACATCGTCTTCAGTGACGCTTTCGTGATTTTCTTAAGGCTCCCACAAACAGGCGCGACGCGACAGAGCGACACAAAGACACCGCTCGTTGCGCGACACGCGGTGCCTTTGTGTGGCGGTGTCGCGTCGCGCCAGTATGTACGAGCCTTTATCCTTCATCGCGTATATTTTTTTCACATACATACGGAGTATCAATAGTATTGTTGTTGGTCGTTGGCATCTTTAGTTTTATATCCTTTAGAATCATTATATTTATGTAGGTAAAACAACTTTGGAGTCATCAATTCTAGGAACATGTATGTACTCTAAAACGATTACCCAATACATTTTCACTTAACACATAATAATTTTATGTTCATTAATAATCTCACAAACTGATAAAATACAACCACAATACTTATACCATCCTTTCATAGGGATAGTTAATATTTATTCTTTCGCCAAAGAAACAGTTCACTCAAGGGATGTTACTAGATTATCTTAGTCACAATTGTTAACGTTAGCCTTATTAACGAAACAAATAGACTTAATGAATGCGGTTTCCGTTAATTTAATTATCTAAAAGCTTACAGAGTGTGGCCATTGTGGTGCGTAGCATAATCGTGACCGCATGTTGCTACGTCAATATGAAAATGGTAAAGGTTTTTAGTTCACTTTCTTGCGATTTTCTTTCTTGAAGTGTTTTGTTTTCTGGTTGGAAGATGAGTGTCTTGAAATCCGTCAGAAACGTCTTCGAATTATTTTGCACATCTTAAAACGACAACGTATATTTGTCGAAGTGATAGTTAATATACAAATAGTCTCCTTCCAGGCGTGATAAGACAGAGAAGTTGCTCGACGCACCAAGAACACCTTTAGGAGCTATTGTTCAATGAAAGATCTTCTAAAAGGAGATCTACCACTATGTCTCAAACGGAGAATTATGGACATTTGTGTATTTTCCCCTTTCTCAGATATGATGCTCAAACCTGGTCTTTGACACTTCAGCAGATGTCCAAGCTCGAGGTTTCCCAGCGAGCCAAGAAGCGCAGTATCCTGGGTGTTCGAATATCGGATCGTATAAGGAACACAACACTGCGCGAAAACCAAGATCACGGACGCTACCCAGAAACTGCTAAGCTTAGGTGGGACTGGGCCGGACATATCTGCCGCATGTCAGATGACAAATGGGGGAGAACCACCGATTGGGTACCACTAAACGCACGACGCCATCGCGGCAGGCCGAGAAGAAGAAGGCGGGGCGAGCTTGACTCCTACCGAAAGGACTGACAAACCACAGAACTATGTGGAGGGCGGCCATTGCCTTGCACTGGGTCAATACAAGATAGTTAGATGGTTTAAACCTTAGTGAAGTTTCAATTCACTAAAAACTGTTGTCAAAAGCGATAAAGCGTATGGCACAACAGCATTATCCGCCTATAATGTAAAATGTGTGAAAATGTGAAAATGTGATGTGTAAATGTGAAATGTATTAAGTTTACGATACCTCATGTTAGACAAGTAGAAACTAGTGTTCTCATAAAGGGTGAAGTGTTGAAACCCGAAGATACCACAGTATTCTTAGGCATAACTTTGGATGCCAAGCTTCAATGGGGCCCCCATATAGACAAATTGTCGAAAAAGCTTAGCTCTGCAGCATACGCCGTTAGAAAAATTCGTGATTTAACAGATTTAGAGACTGCCCGTTTAGTATATTTTAGTTATTTTCATAGTGTGATGTCGTACGGTATTCTGTTGTGGGGAAATGCCGCCGATATTCAGACAATTTTTGTTTTACAAAAAAGGGCAATTCGTTCAATTTATAAATTAAGTCCCAGACACTCCCTCAGAGATAAATTTAAAGAGATTAATATTGTTACTGTGCCTTCTCAGTATATTTATGAAAATCTTTTGTATGCACATAAAAATATTAATCTGTTTAAAAAATACAGTGATATCCACAATATAAATACTAGGAACAAACACAAATTTCTTGTTCCTACAACCAGGCTCAAGAAAATTGGTGGCTCCTTTAGATGCCAATGTATACGTTTTTATAATAAACTTCCTAGCCACATTCAAGATCTAAGCTTTAATAAATTCAAATCTTTTATAAAGCGGAAATTATGCCAGAAAGCCTACTATACTGTGAAAGACTATATTGAAGACAAAAAGGCTTGGGATTGAGCTGCTCCAATAAATTTACACAGTGAATGTTGATTTTAGTTTGCTAACTCTTTTTAGACATGAATATTTACTTTAAAAAGTATTATGTTATTTTCATTATTGTGAATATGAGGACTATGTGGGACATTTTTTATTTTTTTTATTTGTTCTTGGTCTGGCAGTTTAAGTAGTTTATGCGGCCTACCCAAATGTCCTTTCTTTGGTATTGTTCGTCGGATCGTTGAGCTCCTTAAGTTCTGAGTTGAGCTGCACGGTTACTGACAAATGCGTGCACTGACTGGACAGGTCGACTTAATCTGTGTGGTTCTTTCCTCAAAAGACCATTTCAGACACCGATCTACATGATCTTCAAACATTATTACTGAATTTATATATACACATTGACATTGATAAATTTTATATATACAATGACATGAGTATTTACTTGTAAAGTATTATATTATTTTAATTTTGTGAATGTGAAGACTATGTGGGTAATTGCTTTTTTTTTCTAATTTAATTTTAATTATGATCTGGCAGTTTGAGTAATTTATGCGGCCTACCCAAATGTCCTTTCTTTGGTATTGTTCGTCGAATCGTTGAGCTCCTTAAGTCCTGACTTCCTGAGTCGAGCTGCGCGATTACTGACAAATGCGTGCACTGACTGGACAGGTCCACTCAAACTGTGTGGTTCTTTCCTCAAAAGACCATTTCAGATACCAATCTGCATGGTCTTCGCATGACCTGACCAAGATTATGTCTGGACTTTAAAAGAGACTGTGACCTCTGAGTTTGTTTCGGCCTTTCTTCTCAGAGTAGTCAGATAGGAAACGCCGACCTCATCTAGTTTAAAAAACATGATTGACGTGTAAAAGTGTTTGTACAAACCTACTTACAGAAATAAAATCATTTATCATTTATCATTTATCATTATCATTAATGTTCCCACTGCTGGGACACAAGCCTCCCTATTCGAGAGGGAGTGGGCTATAATCTACCACGCGGGCCCAGTACGGGTTGGTAGATATCACATGTCGTCGAATTTTTGGTTCTAGGACATGCCGGTTTCCTCACGATGTTTTCCTTCACCGTTTTGAGAGCCGCGGTGGTGAAATTATTTACACAAAGAAAAACGCCTGTTCGATACCACCGGGGCACCACTGCTCCGGGCACACCGAGTTTTGGAAAAAGTTTAGTTGTGTCGTCATCTCCTTCAGTTGCTGTGTGGCAGTCTCTTTCTAAAGCACGATGATCGTATGACAATGGAAATAACAATCGGGTACTGTATTTAAAACTCCGTCTCCATATTATCAACTTATCACATTCATTCAAATAATTAGATATGAGGTAAAGAACACAACGATCAAAAAAAAAAAATTGTTTAGCTAAATATTTTATTAAAATCGGAACAGAAGTAAAATTAAAAGAATGTTAACTCTTGGCTATTAGATGACATGTTTTAATACGATGCATCGAATAATTTTGTGGCAATTTAGATGTTTTGTGTAAAAAAACAGTGTTAATCGACTTGTGTTACTGTCAACTTACTTAACTGTTAAAATTATGCAAAATTCAACATTTTGGTGGTATAGTATGATGAACAGTCAGTAGGCACCTAAAGTCAAGATAGTTCTGAGAGGTCTATCATTATTATTAATGTAATATTCTAACTGAGGCTCTTGGGTCTCGTCTGAGGTTGGCCTTGTCTGTGCCCATTAGCCCGTTATTCGGTCGGCTATATTGATCCAGTAACTTGTATCTTTAAAATATTTACGCCCGTTTTCACTATCGTCAAGCTATACAACGCCTAGTTACCTAATGTCTAACGCGAGCATGAGCAGTTGCCGAAGAAACATCTCCTGTTTCACCATTCTTTTTTTAAGTAGGCAACTCGTAGCCTTCAAAATCTACATTTTTGATACTTGTCCATAGTTGTCGATGTCTGTCAATATTGTAAGTAATCTGTTGCTAGGCAACCCGTAGTTGTCTTATCTCTACCACGCGTCCTAACAAAATGAACGCGCCGGTCGCGTAGTCGCGCGACTATTTTTTTGGTTAGGACGTGGCCTTAAGCATCAGCGAATCGGTGACCTAACTTTAGTCTAGCCTAAGGGATTCTGAAATGTTTTTCTACGCCAAGTATCTGCATAATGCAATAGAGAGGGCTGTGCTTGGAGTTTCCCTACGTGATCGAATCAGAAATGAAGATATCCACAGAAGAACCAAGGTAACTAACATGGGCGGAAGAATTGCCAAACTTAAGTGGCAGTGGGCAGGGCACATTGCTCGCAGAGCAGATGGCCGATGAGGCCGAAAGGTTCAGAAGTGGCGATCACGTACTGGAAGACGTAGCGTTGGAAGGCCTCACACAAGGTGGACCGATGACATTGTGAAGGCCGCAGGAATCCGCTGGATGCGGGAAGCAAAGGACCGGTCGAAGTAGCGTTTGGGGGAGGCCTATGTCCAGCAGTGGACGTCTTTCGTCTGAAATGATGATGATGAACTGCATTTAACCTACGCATCACATTGAGTCGCATAGTATGAGTGAAAACTGGCTTTGCAATACACGAAATTCATTTCTTCCTTACTACAAGGAAAAGATCTCTTATCTCACAAACAAAGAAAGAACATCGATCGCCACTAACACTCAAATAGTCTCAAATCAGCCAAATAATAGTTTCGACGATGTAAATCTCGAAGAAAATAAGCGACAACAATCACAATTTAGTACCAGTAAAGTTAAACAACAAAATTACATTGTTTTTCCTCGATTGGCTGTTCCCTTTAGTGACAATAAACAGTGATACGTACAAACACGACAATGTAACGAGAAATACATTGTCGGAGTCAGCATGTGCACTTAGCGTCGCCTGCTCTTTGTTTTTAAATTGTTAATGCACTAACTTTGTAGTTGTTGCGATTGTGTGAGGAAAGCTCGGAGTTGGCTTTAATAGTTTTGAAAAGAGGCTAGGGTGTTTTGAGTAAAGTTAGGTTATACAGCGCCATTTTTTGTTTGGTGAAATATTGGACGATCTATGTATAACGGCTGTGGTTATTACTGGAACATTAATACTGCCAACTACCAAAGTCTGGGTTGTTGATTTTTAATAAACGACTTAAAGACTAGATATAAGATGACAGTTACAAATTATTACAGTTTTATTACTTTAAACTTTACTATTCACAGTTAAATCTTCCGTGCTGGTTTTATCTAAGTTCATTAATCTTTGTATTTGTACCTAATAAATTCTCATAAATTTCTATGGAAACTTTTTCGATTACTTACTAGAAATTTAATTAAGGGAGTTGCAGTCATATTTCGAACACATTGTCGCTCCGTATTGTCACCTGTCGAAAAAATACACTTTTTGAAACTCAATCGGTACGAATCTATTGCGACTACAACAGTTGCACAACGATCCCCATCATGTAATAGCGTAGCTACACAATTCTATCCAGAGAAAATGAAAATGTAGTCCATCCGAGCGTTTAACCAATTACCAGCATAAACACACAGTCCTCGTGAACTCTAGCGCTTTAAGCATAAAGCTGATTCTTGCCTGTGTCTACAAAAAGTGTTAGCGGTGAAATAACATTTCGGTTACGTGGATGTCTCGCATTTGAAATTCAGATGGAGTTTTTCAGGGCCAGTTTGGGCAGTCGCCAATGTTTTGCGGTCGAGTTTGTTTTCAGTTAATTTATGGATGAATTTAGAATTATAAAGAGGTTATCAAAATTAATTCTGTGATGTGGTCCACGTCATGCCGAAGTTGGGTCGTAGTAATTTAGCTTGGATGTTTGAATAAAAGAGTGATTAATTTAACTTTTCCTCGTTGACGAGGTCTTTATTTATTGAGCGAATAAAATATGATTCTAGGGAATTTTCATTAAAAGAGAACTTAAATTTTGACGTAAAGTAAATAACTGGCTTTATTTTTTGCAAGATAATTATTTGGCTAACCTATTTATGAATTACATTAAGATTTTAGAAAATCTTAACGCTGAAGTTTTCATAATCAATTAGTTTAAACCACGTCTCTAATTCTAGAATAGAATTTGCAAGTCACAAATCACATTACTGTCATGTACTGGCCATTAAGACATTTGGAAAAAAAAAAACCGGCCAAGTGCGAGTCGGACTCGCGCACGAAGGGTTCCGTACCACTAACTATAAAAACGGAAAAAAAATCGCGTTTGTTGTATGGGAGATATTTATTTTATTTTGTTTTTAGTATTTGTTGTTATAGCGGCAACAGAAATACATAATTTGTGAAAATTTCAACTGTCTAGCTATCGCAGTTCTTGAGAGACAGCCTGGTGACAGACAGACGGACGGACAGACAGCGAAGTCTTAGTAATAGGGTCCCGTTTTTACCCTTTGGGTACGGAACCCTAAAAAAAAACTTATTTACTCAAGAGTAGCGGCCACACAACTAGACACTCCCCCATATTAAGAAAAAAAAAACCTCTGAAAATGACTACTATGCAGCGTCTGATAGTCAAAAAGCCATTTTTCTCTATCTGTTAGAGCAAGATAATGCAGTGCGTGATTGATTGAAGGCACCTGTCAGCAGTGAGAGACAAAAACATGATATACGACCCATAAGTATTGATTTGAGCCTCTATTAATATCTGCCTGAGTTTATAACTGGAAACCAAAATATGGTATGGCAATTCCACACCATATTTTGGTTTCCAGTTATTAACTGCTGATGAGATTTGCAAAGTTTGATTGGTAAGGCTGTTTTCTTTGCCGCTTAAAACTAGGAAGTGGGGAAGGGTAGGCGGTTTTTGGGTATCTTATAATTTTTGACTTTCAATAGACTGTCTAAGTAATTTGACAAGAGCAAGTTCAAATAAATGGAGTCAATTTAGTCGGTTTAAAAACAACGGTATTAGTAGGGTCTGATGTCCTACCTGATTTAAACAACGGTATTATTTTACGGTTTTTCATAAGATCAGGAAACTCACCACGGTCAACACAATTATTAAAAATAACAGCTAAATTAGTTGCTACAATGTTTATAATCGACTTGGCAATGTCCACAGAATTACCCCATAGATCTGCGGTATTTTTAACATTTTACGTTTGAAACGCTGATTGTGAATTGAAAAGTTTAAATGGTTGTACCACAAGGCTCTATATTGGTGCCTTTCCTCTTTTTAGTATATGTTAATGATCTACCCCATTAGTTAAAAACCCAACCGCAAATGGTGTTATTTGCTGACGATACTTCCTAAATGTTTAAAATTAATATACGTGTATCAAATCTTGATTACGTAAATAACGCTCTACTGCAGACCCAAAATTAAGTTCATAAGATTTTCTTTACCTACTCTACTTTTTGACATTATTATTTTTCATATTGAATTTACCAAATAATGCACGAAATAAACTTTTTATATATTGTTCTTACTGTGACATTTATCCACAATTTTATTGTATCTTGACAATATTATTTAACAAATGACATTTTAAACTTCAATTCTCTATGGTACATTATTGTCTACTTCATTTCGTATGTTTGCTTTGTTATTTGCTACGGTAAATGAATAAACTAAATTGTATTATTAATTATGAATATTTTTTGCAAGAAAATGGATTAAAATAGTAAACTTGTAATTTGCATGCCTCAAGGTGTAATATGGTTGGACTGTGCTATATTTTCAATAACTTTATGTAATTACCCATATTAGCAAATAAATTATTATTATTATTACCAAATGTTAAAAGTACTTAGTAATTGTGAGACAGTATTGATTCAAGAGAAACTAGAATCCGTCGGTGAAACTATTTTCCTGGGGATCACACTCGACTCAAGGCTTCAATTGGGTCCTCATTTAACATCCCTTGCAGGACGGCTAAGTTCAGCAGTATATGCTGTGAGAAAAATCATTCAATTTACTGAAGTAGGTACCGCGAGGCTAGTCTATTTTAGTTACTTTCATAGTATTATGTCGTACGTTATTTTACTATGGGGACGGGCGAAAGACGTCGAGTCTATTTTTATTCTGCGGAAAAGAGCCATCAGAGCCATATATGGCCTCCGCAGACGCGACTCTCTAAGGGAATGGTTTAAGGATATTAACATCATGAGGGTACCTTGTCAATATAATCTATGAAAACATCATGTACGTAAGGAAAATCTACATCTTTTAAGGAAATGAGGTGAAAGACACAATTACATCACTAGAAGGGACCAATTAGTTTAACCAGGTTTCAGGCTGGCTAAAGTAGACTCATCTTTCATGGGGTACTGTTTAAAATGTTACAATAGAACACCTCCCCACATTTTTTTTTTTTTTAACGGTGTGGAAATCCTCTTGGATGTCCTCCGCCCTGGGGCGGGCGAAGGGGTCTGTCAGACTTCTACTGACTAAAACCACCCCGTGTTCCCTCGCACACTTGCACCGGGGGCTACGGGGACACTTAAGTACACTTCAACGTAACCCCCGGCTAGTGCCGGCCCGCCTCTGCGGGCCCCGTCTGGTCAAGCGGGGGGAGTGAGGCGTTTAACTCCCCCGCGACGTCTAAGAGAGGCGCGCGTGGAACATTACGCGCCGCCACCTCGGGTCTTATATGATAGGGGGCGGCGGACGTCCCCGAGTCCGCCGTCCCTGAACCCATTTAGGGGGGCCGGAAGAGGGCATTATCTGCCCTCTGCCGACGCCCGGTGCGCCTGCTGCGGGCCGGGAGAGCAGTCGACATCTCTCTCTCCCTTTCCTCTGCCTCCTTCTACGACATGACATTATCGCAGAAGGAGATCACCGCGTCCCACGACGCTGCGCCGCCGACCATAGAATTAATCACAGCCGGCAGCACCAGGTCACTTCCCACTTCCGAAACGAGGTCACGGCGTGGCTCCTCCCAAGCTGCACACTCTGCAAGCGTATGCCACGCCGTATCCTCCCGGCAATGGACGCAGTGATGACACCGAGCGTCTGGCCCCCTGCCTATGCGATGCAGGTACCCCCCGAAGCAGCCGTGTCCTGAGAGCACCTGCGTCGCCCTAAATGACAGGGAGCCGTGTCTCCTCCCGACACCTCCCCACATACTTCAACTTAATGAAATCTTTAAATAATGTATAAAAAGCACACTAATCATATTATAAGTAGGGGAATAACATCGCTGATAAAAATGCTTGCTCAACGCTGGTCTGGCTCCACAAGGACGCATAAACTAATTGATTAACATTTCAAAATACTGTTGGAGCTGCTGAAGTTTTTAAAAACTATCTTTGCATTGTAAAAATTCGATCTCTTAGTATTGTATAATTGCATAGCACATGTGTGAGAATTATGTACATTTGTACATACTATAAAACTACCATTTACTGGGTACGTCTTTCATTGACTTGAATGTACCCTGGTGGCTGAGAGTATGTCATGCTCACTAAAATGTATCGCTGATGGTGGCGCATGTGTTGGATCATTTAGCTCTCTTCAAAATGGTTGAGCTGAATAGTGCTAATCTATGGGTCGTGTTCGTGAACGGGCGCCGTGAGTAGGGACTGCTCATTTCTTAGCTGCCACGGCTTATTTTATGTAATAATATTTGAATTGATTTTATTAAATATTTTTATTATGGACGCTTTTAACGTTCTGCATCGTTCTCACATGCATAATTTAAACATGAATGATCTAACCAATATTTTGTAACCATATTTTGATTTAAAAGAGTGTCTGTGGAATTTCTTGTCCGTTCTTTTCTATAAGTACCTAATAGGCTTTGGAATGGGCAACTAGCTTCATCTTTCTGACTGACCGACCCCTCAACAATTCAAAGTGCCTGTAATTAGTTTATTTGAAATAAATGCTTTGAGTTTGAGTTTGTATGTAAACATTTCTTTTTTTTGCTTCATTCAAATTTTGCTACAAATATTAAAACAAGTATTGTTTATGTTTCAGGTAAATAACACTTCAGAAGATTGTTAAACACCGTACAATATGTTTTCAAGATTTCAGGAAAAATCGTAAGCATTGTTTTAAATTCTATTAATTATTATCATTACATACTTGAAATTGATACTTGATTCATTGTCATTTGAAATTACAAAGACCACAAAGTGAAAAGTATCGGAAATATAACCTTCAATTTGTATCTATATAACATTAGTTACAATATAGGTAGGTAATACAGCTATTACCTATTTACATTCTTGTATACCTAAGTATTTTATTTATAATTAATTATGTTATCTTTTTAATATTTTTTTATTATTTTTAACGCCTGCTAAACAGAGCATCTGCCATCTTATCTCTACATCACCCTTGGTTTACTGGTAGAGAATGCCTAAAGCATTAAGTCCGCCTTTGTACCTTATTATGTGCGAGAAGTTTAAATAAATAACTACAACAATATGAGAAAAAAGAATTGCTTCGACATCAGTTTAACTCACAGCTTCTGGCGATATTTTACAAAGTTTAAAATAAAAGAGGATGAGAGAAAGCAATTAAAATATCAGCAAACTTTAATTTTATGTCCGAAAAATTCTCAAAGTGAGACGCAACTGACTCGCAACAGTTTATTTCAAAAAGCCAATTTTATATTCCAATGAGCTGTGCAGAACCTTTTTGCTGTGCCGAAATTGTTGATCCAATTTTTCGGCCTCGCACCATACCGGAGTAACGCGAATTCCCTCGGAAACTTAAAATATTTGTAAAATGGCGAAAGGCTGTTTTTTCCTCGAATATATTGTGGTAAAAGCCATGTGAACCCACAAAATTGTTCTCGCCTTGTAAAGTTTTACTTAAAAGGGTTATTTTTAAAAAGGAGTGGTGCACTGTTTTCTATTTTTGTAGTAGCAATTAACTGCTTACTGTTACGTAATAATATCGTGTTGAAACTTTCAACTTGAAAGCATAAACTTTACATGCCATATATGTTATTCATTCGTAGAGATATAGCAACATACTTGGATAATCTTAAATGAATAGCAAAATAACTTCCTCAGCTTGATATTGTCATTACCCGTACGTTTAGAAAATAATAATAACAACACAATGTAGAATCCATGAAATACAAACAAAATTTCCCACAAGTTTTACAAAACTATTATTCACTCTATCACCTCTAAGAAACTCTTACCTTTTCAAAATCACATTTAAAAATATTTCACCTTACAAATAACATATTTTTGGCGAATATACCGGAAGGCTATTGGGTGGGTGAGAGGCCAACCCCCCCTCCACCCCTTAACCACTTATTTTGTAATCTTTGCTTCGCAGCTCCTACCCTCATATTTGGAAAAATGTACTTTGATGTCGAAAGTGGCGGTATTTGATATTTTCTTGTTATGTCATAAGTTACTTGACAATAAAAGATGTGCTTGTCATGAGTTAAAAAGGTTCTTTGTTGTTTTGGATAGGATTTTTTGGATAATGGAGGAGAAGACGGTTTTTTTTTTTTTGCTGACTTTTTCTTGCAATAAGTAGTAATGTTTTTTTTTAATATCAATTTCAAATGTTGATGCTGACAATTTTTTTCCAATATACTTAGTTTAAATATTTGGCCACTAATAATCATGCTAATGTGTTAATTAATTCGTACAAATTATCGTCTATGCATTCAATACTTCGTGTGAGATTTCCAAATCTTTTACCAAACTAACTTGCGAGTATCCAAAATGATTATTTATTATATCCGAATGTTTTAACCTATATTGTACTTCTAGTAACAAAAACTATGTGCTTGTGATAAAAACCCTTTGGTAGCTCAATGCAGCACAAGATTGCTTTCTTGTGCTTTCACATGAGTGCCCATGTGATGAACAAAAACGTTTAAGTTTCCGCAAAAGAACGTAGACCAGACATACACCAACATTTTCGTTCTAACTAAACGCAAGCTACGACAGAGAAAAGACATATAATATATTCAAGCATTTCAAACACTCCTTGAATTTAGTCGAGGACAAAATATTTTGGCTATCTTGAAAATGTGTTGTATTTTAAAGCTAGTCTCTTAACGTGGGACAGTATGCTTCCTGGGTAAAAGGAGATGCATAACATATCTGATGTCATTAAGTTAATGAGATAGTAATGCTAAAATTATGTTCTAAATATCATACAAACAAATCACAAGCAAAAATCAGAAGCAAAATAAAGGTTCTAGGATCAAGTTGAGTATTAAATATTCCTTACCTGTCATACTTGGTATCAAACAACTTTACTTTTTTGGGTTTTTACTGGCGTGTTTTTCTCTGTAAACAAATAAAAACGCCACGTATCCTTGCGTCGAAATAAATTGGGTTTTTGTAAAGGATTTATTGTATTACGTTCGCTTCATGTCACTATTTTCTTTTCATAGCAAATTGAGCGACACCTGCGGGGTAATTACGTAACACACTAACAGTAGGGATAGGTTTCATTTTGACAGTTCAACAACATTCATTGCGTTATTTACGTTGTAAAGCAGACACATTTTTCGTACTTAAGAAGCAATGGATTAGCGATAGGCTTCAAAATGATTCAGATTGTAATAGATATTGTGTTACGTAATAAGGGTGCAGGTTCGGAAGTTTTGATTTGGTGTTTATACCTTTTATATAGAACCGCCAAAATAATGTATTACCTAATTAAAATACCAAATTATGACAATCATCCATAAAGTTTTATTCGTGTATACACTTATGGGTAATTTACATACTCTTGTGAACCTCCTGATGAGACCCTTACAGGCTCGTACTGGATATCCTTCCGAGACTAACACCGAGTCCGAGACATAATTGTATGATTGTGAACTATGTGTAAGTTTAATAAAAGAATTTGAATTTGAATTTTAAATATAAAAGTTGTATATCTATATATAGAGGTATGAGGAACAGGGTGTAAAGTTCACTCATACTCTATGGAAAAGGGAGGATCCTCCGACCAGACGGTTGTTGTGTCTGGTGGGCAACTGCCCGACTATTGATGTCGGGATGTTGTATATATGCTAGTTGCGCGGTAAACTCTGCTTGCGCGATGCAGGATTTTGCGTGACGTCAGTGTGACGTGTAGCTCGCATGTGGCGATGTTAATACCGCTACATCACTCCCCCCCGGAGACCGAAGGTCGATAGTGGGCTGAGTCTTGTATCTTGCGATGCTTGCCAGGGCCAGTTGAGGTTCCAGTGAGTCAGAACCGGGTGTCGCATAGTTCGCGGTGAGTCGGAACTGTCTGCGAAGATTCCCCAGTGAGTCGGGGTGGCGCTGCGTTATGCTCCAGTGCGTCGGATGTGGTACAGCGCCGGGTTGAGGCTGACTGCTGGCGTCGACCAGGAGAGGGTTTGAAGGCTCTGCTTGTGCACCGGCCGAGAGTACAGTGTGCTGTGCCAAGGTTGCTGATGAGGCTGAGGGTGATGACCAGGTATGCGCGGTCGCTGCATGCTGGTGGTCAGAATACCCGTTGAAGCCGTGGGTGCTGGCTGGCTGTGTGACTCGCCGCTCGAAAGCTTGAAGGAAGTGATGATGACGTCACGCTGATGTAGATGCACGAAGGCTGCGCTGACGTTCATGTTCGGGGTCACCAGTATAGAGGTATGAGAAACAGGGTGTAAAGTTCACTCATACTCTATGGAAAAGGGAGGATCCTCCGACCAGACGGGTGTTGTGCCTGGTGGCCAACTGCCCGACGATTGATGTCGGGATGTTGTATATATGCTAGTTGCGCGGTAAACTCTGCTTGCGCGATGCAGGATTTTGCGTGACGTCAGTGTGACGTGTAGCTCGCATGTGGCGATGTTGATACCGCTACATATAATAAGATACCAAGTAATCTCAAGACACTAAATATGAGATTATTCTTTATTATATATTATAATGTATGTAATATATAGTAAAAAATGCTTACATAAATGACTATAGATACAATCAATAATAATAAAGGAATACAGTATGGAACAAATGTAATTTAATCCGTTTGATTTGAATAAATGTCAATAATTTCTTGGATTTCAGGGTGAATAAGTTAAGTTCTTTGATGATGATGACGTAAAAAGTAATTTCACCATTACGTTCAAATGTTCAATATGATTGAATGTTTTGTTAATAACAAATACTCTGTTCTTTGAAGTAATTATTACGGAATTATTGTAACAGCTTCGTATTTTTTATTGTTTGTATGGTTACATTTTGTACCTACATCTCATTTTTACGACAGTTTACTACGAAAGAGAAAAATATCAATATTTTCAATTCAATAATTATATTCTCAATGCAAAACATAATTAGTGTCTTATTGTAATATATCTTACATAATCTACAAATAATATTAATAGTATGTACAACTAATAACAATAAATAAAAATAAAAAAGAAAGAAGGAAAAGAATCATAGGGCATCAAAAAATTCATCCGCATTGCTGTCGACAGGAAAAGTGCCCAAAAGGCTGGCAGCATTGCCACGTCGTATAGCGATACTGATTCTTTGGCCAAAAAATAGGCCAGCCCTCTGGTCACGTGAAGAGTCGACCAACCGCTTAGCGATGTCTCCAAAAACCAAGTGGGCACTCGGACCCCACGGCCCTAGTGTTTCAACCCCAAACAGCTCGAACATATAACTCCCAATAAGATTCGAATATTTTCGCCGTTTGAGATTTTCCGCACTTGCAGCAGCCGCCCCAGCACAGCCCGCCGTGCTAGGAAGATGGGATGGCGCAAGGGTGTCGACACACGTTGCATCCCACACCAAAGGACTGCCTAACTTCCAGGGCATTAGGGTCATTCCGTCTGGTCTCTTCCCATCGTCGCGTGCCAAGCCGTTGGGTTCTAAAACAGCTGGCACCCCGGCGGTGGCAAGAGCACGGCGGATTATGTCATTAATGCTGGCGTGTCGTGCTATCCGGCCTGCGCTCTTACTGCAAGATAGGCCATGGTGTCCGAGGCAGTCGACAGCTTCACCGCATGATGGAAGCGCCTGAAGCCAGAGGCCCGACTCCCATTCTCCCACTGCCAGCAGACGGGCACGCTCAGCAGTATTGGAAGACGTATTGCAAAGTTTATTCCGTACCAACCTGCAAGTGGTAATTCAATTCAATTCCAATTCTATTCTCAATGCATACTTTATTTAGCAGCCCAGTTATTTAGTCTCATAAAAATACTTAAATCTTCGGTTAATTAAATTTTCATTTAATCCTAAATCTAAACTGGAATCTTTAAGCCCATTTCCTCCAAATCTCCCGTTATTTAATTAATCTTTAATACGATTTTCCGTCGCGCGTTTTCCGGAGACGGTGAAAAGGCGTAAAGGCAGTTAGTATTGAATAACAAACCTCATTCGTTCATGAGTCGACAAGGTGACAAATGGACTACTAATTTATGATAACTACGAAAATTGCTTTCGAAAAACCCTGGAATGCTACGAATAAAATTCCAGGTATATGTCGGCGCATGATCGCCGTCGTTGTCGGAGTCAGACATATTACTTTACACCACTATATCACAAAAATACACAGAAATAGGAAATGGCAGAGAAATGTTTAAGAGAGTACAAAGAAAATACCTTACTTCAACTCAGGGTGTTTATTCCAGGAGCACCGAACAAAGAATGTCCTTCCATTCACAGTACAACAGTTTTTATACACAAAATTACCGCGAAACTTTACCGCCAAGTAGAATTTATATAAATCAAGCGGATATAACATTTTAACTTATTCAAGCGGATGTGTCAAAATAAATCTTTCAATACCAACATAGAAACTTAAAATAAAGGCAACCGGAAACGCACAATATTTTAAATAAATCAAAAGGAAGTATGAGAATAAAAACTATTTAAATCAAACCGGAAACGTAACAATATTTTAAATAAATCAAAAGGAAGTACGAGATTAAAAACTATTTAAATTAAACCGGAAACTAACAAATAAATCAAAAGGAAGTATGAGAATAAAAACTATATAATTTCAACCGGAAACTAACAATATTTTAAATCAATCAAAAGGGACTACGAGAGCAAAAACTATATAAATTCAAACGGAAACTACAATATTTTAAATACATCAAAATAAAACTTAACATAGACTTAACCGGAAATACAAGTATTAATTTAATAAATAACATGGAAGTCAGATTAAGTGCGAAATAATTAAAACAAACTTAAAAATAAAATCAAATAATGGCTTGGCGCCCATACGGCCATTCTGATCCAGCGCGTTCTCTGCGCTGTAAAGCATTTTACAACAAAACGGCATCACCCATCTCGGGTTTAGCCAAAAATACACGGCATCACCCGCCTTGGATCTAGCCATACCATATGGCATCACCTGCCTGGGATATAGCCCCCTAACATGGCATCACCCGCCTTGGATCTAGCCATACCACATGGCATCACCCGCCTGAGATATAGCCCCCTAACACGGCATCACCCGCCTTGGATCTAGCCATAACACATGGCATCACCCGCCTGGGATATAGCCCTAAGACCAGGAAAAAGGATACGCATGGTGGCCAGCCAGCGTAGTAGGGGGGAAGGTGGAGTAGCTAAGATAATTTACAAATCATCCGCCCATACGGTCGGTTAGTTATCATTGTCATCCATAAATGGATCATTTTGAGCCAGAGGTGCTGGTCTCAAAAAATCATGACTAGCGATTTTTTCGGAACATCCCCTTAAATTGACATGCTTTACTTTGTAGCGATTATTAGGTAATACTTCTAGAACTTCCATAGGACCTTCATATTTAGGACCAAGTTTAGTCGTATGTCTTTCATGCTTATGCATTAAGACAAAATCCCCTTTTTCAAAGGGCTTGATTTGAGCTTTGCCCTTGTCAAATCTTAACTTGTCCCGAAATGATCGCTCGTCCATCCTTAATTTACATAATGATCTAACAGTATTAAGATCAACAATTGGTTCATCATCATCGATTTGTAAGAGCTTAATACCCGGTGGCGAACAATTTTTCCCAAACAACAACTCCATGGGAGATTTTCCCGTACTTTTAGAAATGGTAGAATTAATAGCCAACTGTAAATCTCGAATAGCAGTGTGCCACTGTTTATTAAGCTCCACAACAGACATATTATCTTTGATGATTTTCATAATACGTTCTACCTGACCATTTGCCCGACTAGCGCCTTTAGCTACTACGTGATGTTCAATACCAAATCGCTGACAAAAATTCTTGAAATCAGATGATGTCATACTTTTATCCTGATCTGTTATGAGTCTATTTGGGGTGCCGAAAATAGAAATTACTTCTTGCAAACAAGATATGGCTGTATCTGATGTTCTATCATTGGTGTAAATTAAATGAGTATATTTGGTAAAAGCATCGATAAAAACAAACGCATATTCAGCATTATTACGTTTACCGTTCATACGTCCAGTTATGTCAGCATGTACGGTGTGAAAGGGAATTGCAATTTTATCTATAGGATGAAGCGTAACTTGCTTAGCACCAGACATACCTTTACGAATTCGACAACTAACACAATTTTCAATAAACCTTCGAACTGTTTTTGACATATTGGGAAACCAATATTGCTCTCTTAATTTAGTTAGAACCTTTTCCCAACTGAAGTGTTGAAGATTATCATGATAGTGGGAAATCAGATTCCATCTATAATTACGTGGCACAATAATAAGTTTACGAGTTTTATTTTCTATTTGAACTTTACGTCTAAGCAATTTATCTTGCGATATAACATAAGTTTCAGCAATGTCTTTTGGGATTGTATCAGAACTAAGTTGTTCAACTATGTTCTTAAGAACTGGATCACGTTTTTGTTCTATTAGGAGCCAGTTATGATCAAGTGTAGAAGAGTTTACTGAAAATTGCAACGAGATATTCTTGTTTGGAACTTTACAGGAGCTCGTTATTGGATTTCGACTAAAAAAATCGGCATGAGAAAGTTTGTCACCCTTCCTATACTCAATATCAAATTGGAAAGTTTGCAAAAATGCCCACCAGCGGTGTACTCTAGGCGTTAGTTCTTTTTTGGTTCTGGATGCTTTCAGTGAATTACAATCTGTTACAACTTTAAAGCATCTACCATACAAAAAGTGGCGAAAATGTTTAATAGCTTTGACGACAGCCAATGTTTCGAGCTCATATGAATGGTATTTGCTCTCGGCATTGGTCGTTCGCATACTAAAATAACCAACAACATGAGGATTCTTATCATGTCGCTGAATCAAAACTGCACCATAACCTAGCGAACTAGCGTCTGTATGGAGTTCACATGGTAAATCAGGGTCGAAAATTGTCAAGAGTGGGGAAGATGTTAATCTACTAATTACTTCCTTTCGGGCATTTTCCTGCTTTTCAGTCCACCTCCAAGGTACGCCAGATTTAGTTAATTCATATAAAGGGGCCATGATTTTGGAAAAATTTGGTACGAATTTCCTAAAATAACCAGCTAGGCCGTTAAATTGCCGTAATTCTTTAATGTTTTTAGGTAAAGCGGACTTAGAGAGGGCATCTAATTTTCTGGGACTAGGCTTAACGGTTCCGTTTTCTATTATATTTCCTAAATATTCAACCGATTTTTTAAGAAATGAGCATTTTTTTATGTTTAGTGAAAAACCTGCATTTGTTAATCTTTCTAAAACTAATTCCAAGTTAAGTAACCCTTCTTCTATTGTTGTAGAAATTACAAGAACATCGTCAATATAAACTAGAGCAATCTTATCCTTATAGTCACCCAAAGCTTTATTAATGGCACGCTGATAAACAGACGGCGCATTGCATAGCCCAAATGGCATGCGTAAAAATTCGAATTGACCGTCAGGTGTAACGAACGCGGTTTTTTCTATAGAATCTACCGAAATTGGTATTTGATAAAACCCTGCAGTCATATCTAAACAAGTGAAATAACGCGCTTTGCCTAACCTATCAATCTGATCAGCAATCAATGGTAATGGAAAATTATCCCTAGCTGTGTTTGCATTTAATTCCCGAAAGTCGACACATAATCGGTCAGTCCCATCTTTTTTTTTTACTAATAAAATGGGGCTGCTAAATGGAGATGAGCTGTCTCTTATTATACCGTTTTGTTTAAGGTCGTTTAAAATGTCTTTGACTTTTTCGCGTTCCATTGGCGATAATCTGTAGGGTCTACGTTGAACAATTTTATCTTTATTCTTTAATCTAATAGTCAATTGACCAGTTTTCACCTCGGAAACTTTATTACCAGAAGTGAAATTATCTTTAAAATTATTTAAAATAAAATTTAATTTTTCTAACATGGAAGGGTCAGCAAGGTCGGTATTTATTTTTGTTTCCGACTCGGTTAAAGAACATTCAGAAATAATCATATTTCTCGAGACAGTCATATTTTTATCTATTAATGTGATAGTAAGACCCGGAATTTTCACTAAATCATAGCCAATTAAAATATTAAACTGGGTTTGGTGATCTTCTACAACAAATAGATCCAATTCTACAGTAACTTGATCGATCTCGACAATCGCCGAGATACTCTGGGAACACGTGATATTCACACCACCTATTCCCTTGAAAACTGTATTGACAGTCTTTCTTTTGCCCGGAATCGAACCAGAAATGCTTTTACGTACTAACGAACAATCTGCGCCGGAATCAAATAGGCAAGGATATGAAGTAGCTCCAATTTTGACGGTAGTCGTGCAACGATTTATAGAACCACAAAAATTAACGGATTTTTGATCTGTTGACTTTGATTTTTCGTCATTTTGCTTACGGAAACAAGTTTTCTCTAAATGACCCTTTTTATGGCAATAGTTACATTCAATAAACTTACGGTTGTCTGGCGTAACCTGAGAGGCTAGCTTTGCAGAAATATTAGAGTCTGTATTTTGTGTAGACTTTTCTTTACAGTCACGAAATCGGTGCCCAGATTTTTTACATTTGAAACAAATTGGTGACTGACCTAAAAACGAACCAGGGGTTTCGGAAAGCCGGGGTTTTTTGTTAAGATGATTTTTGTCTGTACTGTCAGTTTTCGGTCGGTCACGTTTACGAAAAGTTTTCAGAGCGGAGACTAGTTTGGGCAAAGAGTCAGGAGTATTACGTAACAATTCACATTTCACAAAATCAGGGTAGATACCAGTGATAAGAGCATCGATAACCTCTGTGTCCGCGGCTTCAGGCCGCACTCTCTTGAACAGCGTCCATCCCGTGGTTGCGTAATCCGCGTAGCTGCTCGCATGCTCCGACGTGTAGTCGCGCCACCGCTGGATGTCATCAGCATACCGGAACTCTTCGCCGAACGTTTGGATTAGATCTTGCTTAACTTGCTCCCACGTGGTGGATTGTAGGGACCACGTATCAGCCCACGTCTTTGCTCTTCCTTTCAGCTGCAGTATTGCCTTCATGCGAGCTTCATGCGATGATATGCCAATAGTTGCAATGGTTTGATCAACATTGGCACACCAGTCCCTGATGTCGTGTGAGCGCACATCGGGATCGAATGGCGGTAGGTAGAAATTGCCACGATCCCGTGAAGGTGCTGGAGTAGCGGACAGCGCGGCGGCCACGGCGCTGGATGTGGCTTGCTTCGTAATTGATGTCACCAGACTCATCACTTGCTCCATCGAGAAAGTTGGGTCTGGCTGAGCGGCAGGCACTGGTTTGCGAACCCGGAATCCAGAAGACCTCAGTAAGGGCGAGGTGGATCCCACCGCTGCTGTCGGCGCATGATCGCCGTCGTTGTCGGAGTCAGACATATTACTTTACACCACTATATCACAAAAATACACAGAAATAGGAAATGGCAGAGAAATGTTTAAGAGAGTACAAAGAAAATACCTTACTTCAACTCAGGGTGTTTATTCCAGGAGCACCGAACAAAGAATGTCCTTCCATTCACAGTACAACAGTTTTTATACACAAAATTACCGCGAAACTTTACCGCCAAGTAGAATTTATATAAATCAAGCGGATATAACATTTTAACTTATTCAAGCGGATGTGTCAAAATAAATCTTTCAATACCAACATAGAAACTTAAAATAAAGGCAACCGGAAACGCACAATATTTTAAATAAATCAAAAGGAAGTATGAGAATAAAAACTATTTAAATCAAACCGGAAACGTAACAATATTTTAAATAAATCAAAAGGAAGTACGAGATTAAAAACTATTTAAATTAAACCGGAAACTAACAAATAAATCAAAAGGAAGTATGAGAATAAAAACTATATAATTTCAACCGGAAACTAACAATATTTTAAATCAATCAAAAGGGACTACGAGAGCAAAAACTATATAAATTCAAACGGAAACTACAATATTTTAAATACATCAAAATAAAACTTAACATAGACTTAACCGGAAATACAAGTATTAATTTAATAAATAACATGGAAGTCAGATTAAGTGCGAAATAATTAAAACAAACTTAAAAATAAAATCAAATAATGGCTTGGCGCCCATATATACGACCGACAGTTTGGCCCGATTTAAATATTTAAGGGCCGAATATTTGAAGTTGTTTGGTATCATTTGCGATTTGCAGAAAAAAATTAAGGTTTCTAGCTCTTTTGGAAGACTGTGGAAGAATGAGTAGTAGTAGTAGTAGTATATTTGAATGAAATTTTCTATATTATGCACATTATCGTTCATATAACAAATAGTAGGTTATAATTAATTATTTTATTGTTGTAAGTAGGTTTGTATAAACACTTTAACACGTTAAACATATTTTAATAACTAGATGAGGAGTAATGAGGACGGCGTTTCCTATCTGACTACTCTGAGAAGAAAGGCCGAAAAAAACTCAGAGGACACAGTCTCTTTTAAAGTCTAGACACAGTTCAGTTTTAGTGTCTTGGTCAGATCATATGAAGACCACGTAAATGTCTGAAATGGTATTTTGAAGAAAGAACCACACATTGAGTGGACCTGTCCAGTCAGTGCACGCATTTGTCAGTAATTGTTCAGCTCAATTCAAAACTTAAGGATCTCAACGGTTTGACGAACAATACCAAAGAAAAGACATTTGGGTAGGCCGCATAAATTGCTCATACTGCCAGACCAAGATTAAAATTAATACTAAATGAGACAATAAACTAAAAAAAACACAAAAAGTAATAAAAAAATGACCCACATAGTCTTTACATTCACAATAATATAATACATTACAAAATAAATATTCATGTCATTGCATATATTTAACAAAATATAAGAAAATCAGGAAATTATATTGATCAGATCATTTGAGGACCATGTAGATAGGTGTCTGAAATGGTCTTTAGAGGAAAGAACGATTAAAATTTGAGTGTACTTGCCTAGTCGTGTATTAATCGTGTAGCTCAAAACTTAAGGGGGTCAACGTTAACATTGATACTACATTACATCGTCATGAAGCGATTTATAATCATTTAATACCTACCATCAGTTATCTTTCTAATTCCTCAGACAGCATAATTCCCCAAATAAACTTCAAAACACACCCTAATCAAATATATATACATAATCATGTTTAATTTTTAATTGTGTATTTTTTTTTCTATACAATGTTTTTATTGCTTTTTTTTTCTATTTGTTATTAATAAAATTAAAAAGCCCCTATTGGGATTTATGGATGTCCGTAGGTGTGTCTGTGGCATCACAGCAGGCCCTATCAGAATACCAGCGCTGCTGTTTTTTTTTTATATATCGCAGCGTTATGCTGAGATAGGAGCCTTTTTGGTCTCGCACAGTTCTTTTATTTTTACTTGTTTATTGTTGTTTTTATGTAAGTTTTAAATGCTCCTTTTTTATATATTTTTTTTATTATTTTATTTTTTTGTTTGGATTTCCTGTGCGTGTCCCAAATAAAATATTTTTCATTTTTCTTCTTTCTTTATAAACTCACGCATTTTTCCCATGAGGGTAGCCAGAAACTACAGAACACCACCTGCTATGATCCTTACATACTTCTATCAAAAAAGCAATATCGTCGTCTCAACCTGTAAAAAATTGGGTAATTTACTTCCAACCTTCGGTACTTTTCAATCCCCAACTTAATCTAGTCCCTTCCTACGTCACGCGGATTTCCCAGGAGGGCCTGACCATTTGTATCCCAAAGTTGTACAAAAGAAATCTTAGACACAAATTATCCATTTCCAGCCTACTAGGCCATTAATAGACTGTCAGTCCTCCTAAAATGTATGGCCTATTTTCAAAACGAGCCATTCTAAAACCCTTGTAAGTGAAGGACCGGAGTTACGACTGGGTGCTTCGATTACAGGCTTTTTCTTCGGCAATTTTATGTGGGGATTAGCGAAGGGACCCGGGGTTCCATAGTGATCTGAATGGATTTCTGTCCCCGATTTTTTATTATCCCCCTATATATATCATTGTTAAATTATGTATGCTAGTTTTCATATTTATAGGCTGTAGTTTTATTGTTTTTTAAGGCTTGAACTGATAATGTAATTGTTTGATGTTGTTTGCGGAGATTTGGTTGTTTCTCTAGAAGCCTATGAGCCAAAATGTTGATTAAAACTCTTTTCTAATAGCTGTTCCTTTTAATATTGCCAGTGGATTTAGTAAAGGGTAGAGATGTATTTATAATTTTTTTTTAATAGTGGCCTTTTAATGTTTGAAAAACATTCTCCAAAAAAAAAAATATATTAAAAAAAAAAAAATACTGCAAACTAAACTTTTTAAATAAAATTACATGGGCTTCATTTACTACAGAGACTGTTCTATTTTATCCAACTATCGGATCGGATCGGTATGTTAAAATAAATAGTGTTAAGAATAAAAGATGCTACGTGCTACGCCGTAGCTGACGCGATGAGGTCACGGCTACGTCGCCTTCTCGTAGCTGATTGCCGACTCGCTACGATTATTGTTATTGAATTTTGTAGCTTCTTCATCTTTGTGCGGATTCGAAAGAAACTCAATTGTTGAAGATTGATTAATCTGCTGGAAGGGGAAGTCTGCCAATATTAAGTAATATTTTATTCTGTTCAACTAATTGTGGACGGCCAGTATTAAAGTGTTAAAGTTAAACGCCATTACAAGGACGTTATCTAACTTCACATAATATTTAAAACCCCAGAGTCACAGGACCAATTTGAATAACAGGCTCATGAGACTAAAATTTCCAGGCCATATGCTCTGGGGTCCAAAACAGTACAAATAAATAATAAGCACGGGACAACGGTAAAGCGTACGCGCAATAAACGTAATCAAAATAAAAACACGATTATTTTTAATGTCCGTCGCACGGGAACAAATGTGAAATGGGTCACAATGGTAACGTTAAATTGTTTTTGTAATGTTGTTATATTTCTATTAGTCATGGCGTGGAAGGGTTGCGGTATTTTTTAAATGTAGTGCCTTTTTTGTTTTATTTTGTTTTTTGGCAAACAATGGGACTGACCCGCCGTCTCTGGTTATGAAGTTAACTTATTAGTCTACATTACTTCAATCATTTTGTATACACGTATATTTTGGTATTTTTTTTATTTATGCATGATTTGTGTGTTAGAAAGGTACACAAAACATTAGAATAGAATAGAATACTTTGTATTATGTACATCATAAATATTACAGATATAAATGTAGAAATTTTACACAGGGTGACACAATGGGCGGTGTTATCGCTAAAAGCGTTCTTTTACAGACAACCTTTGGATGGATTAACGGGAGAAGGATATACAATAAAGCAGGTAGTCAGTGGTGTACCATTTACATATACAATAAATACACACATACACAAAACATATACTTATTTACATATAATATATACAATAATAAACATGAAACAAGAGCAAGGAAAGTAAATGTAAATAATAATAATAATAAAAATGTTTATTTGCACCTTCAAAATTAACACAAAGAAACAGGTTTACAATAAAATAGGCCGAAAGTTAGTTACATTATTTTACAAGTTAGAGTTACAACTAATACCTAAGCTAACTTAATATCTTGTAATATAGGTATCAGTGCCCACCCTTATTTGCATTCTCATAATATATACATTAGAGCCAAAAAGCTAAATATAGTTTTATACTTAATTTAAGAAATTAAATTCACGTTTTAATATTTAACAAGATAAGGAGCATTCTAAGTACAAAATAAACCAGGTAAGATTTTTTATTTTTTTTGAAAAATAATATAAAAGTAATTTGAAAGTTTATAAATTTACCATGCAAAAGGAAAATTTTGGAGTAAGTAAATAACACTAATAGGGAATTATTTAAGAACATGAAAATAATTTAAGTATGACTGTGATTATATGTTGTGTGTGTGAGTGGGGTTGTGGGGTTGTGGGTGTGTTTGGGTGTGTGTGTGCGTGGACGTGGATGTGATTGTGGGGCTGAGGGTGAATATGTGCGTGGGGTGTGTATATGTGTGTGGGATGTGTCTATGTATGGGATGTGTCTATGAGTGTGTGTGGCGTTAACAATACATAAATACTTGATACTTACGGAGTATTTATGCAGGGACATGAAACAGTTTTTCAATTTCGTCATATGTAAGTAACAGAAGCCAGCTGATCACTTTCTGTTTACACTCTCTCTTTATCAAGGAGTTTTTTTTTTTGGCTATGTTATACAGTCTTGGGCCCAGGAACAAGTCAAATTTTTGAGCAAAAAATGTTCTACAAGGCACAGATTTACATAATTCTAACCGCCTTCTCCCTATATTTTCTTTTTTCAGTCAGGGTGTTTAGCTAGACACTACAATGTTGTCTCATAATTAATAATAGTACAAATAGTTTGCGTACCGTAAGTACATTACTAAACCTGTGCAAAAATACCGTGGTAGAAAAATACCTGGGCTTAAAGTAAAAAATAAAAATCAATAATAATGTCTAAATGTTGTTGTTGTTGTTGTTGTTGTAATGTGTTAATGTTTATATGTTATTTAACTAAATGTGTTAATGTTTATATGTTATTTAACTAAATGTGTGTGTAATTTAAGGAGAGAGGAAGTGTTTTTTGACCAGAATTTTAGAAGTGGACAAATCATTGAGCACGCCTTATCGACACGGGCAAGGATTTCGATTACCGTACTGCTAACATTTTCATTTTGTTATTACTTCTGCTTATAAATCTCATGAAATTTGCCAAAGTTAATTGTTGAACAAAACCATAATTTACATAGTTACACTACTGACCAAAATCACTGAACCATTTTTTTTTAAATTATACGTGCCCAACCTATAAACATGTCGGGTCCTGTCTAACGGCCACATACAAACAACTTTTATATTAACGGCCTAACATTAGCACTTTATTTTTTGCTGACAAAATGTTTAAAACGAGCCCTTTTTATTTCATTGCTGGGGACACTTCAAACAATGGCGGTATATGGGGGTATTTATTAAGGTAAATGTTTTCAGGGTACATTGGCATTTGAACTGTGAATGGTTTTACAAATATGTAGGAAAGGGTGGAATAGTCAGTTGCTGGACGGTTCTGACAGAACAAAATCGTAAAGGAAGGAATATAATAAATAATATATATATATATATATATTATATTACATATATATATATATATATATATAATATTATAAATCTGAAAGTGTGGATGTTTGGATGTTTGTTACTCAATCACGCTAAAACGGCTAAACGGATTTGGATAAAATTTGGCACATGGGTAGACTATGACCTGGATTAGGACATAGGATACTTTCGATCGATAGGAGGATCGAGATTTCTGTGGGTGAAACCACGGGGCGCAGCTAGTAATAAATAATAAACAATTTGTACAGGAATATTATACCTACAGTGTTATGCAACCTGATGTTGCAAGAGAAATTTATTAAATTGCAATTAATAACTGACACGGCAGCCAGATATAATAACCATAATTATGTAATTATCTCAGGCAGCCGTGCCTGCATTAATTAAGTACTCCTTACGCATTGAATTCAAATACCTTAGAATTAGGTGGAGTGTAATCAATCGTTGACTGAAGGTATCCGTATATTGTATGATTAAGAGCAAACACAACAAACGATAATAAACAAGTTTAATAATAATAATTCGCCCATTTATTAATAAACAAAACTGGTCCACCAAAACAATTCAGAGAGAGAAAAGCTAACACAATACGATGCTATTCATGTTAAAAACGAGTTTTTCTTCCCCGAGAACAAACCAGCCAGTGAATTGTAATGTCAATTTTATTGTAGTACGAAACAAGCAGGAAAGACCTCCTTTTGAAGTAGGCTAAAAAAAGTAATATACAGTGTCTGCCAAGTCATAAGCTATGGCAGTATCCACTCCGCTTCCTAATAACATTTTAATAATAAAGTCGCGCACAGAACAAAGGGAATGCCTTCGCCATAGTTTGGGGTAAATTTTGGGAGGTGGCGATTGTGGTGGGAAAAAAAAAAACACGTGTGGCACTCGGGGACTGCCGCGGTAAAGCTATTGCATAGCATTTTTTATCAACTTATGCAATTATAATTATTTATTTATTTTTTATTTATGCAGTATTTTTTTTTCTTTGATATTAATTCAAGTACAGTCGTACCATATACATACACGTTAAGCGAACGCTCGGCCGAGCTACATGGTAGATGGAGTGGGGGTGTTAGGTTTTATTTTCGTTACGGAATTTCTTGATTCGGTCGCCGCGCTCAAAGCCCGCGATAAAAGCTATGCAATAGCTTAAAAATTACATCTTTGACAATGGAGTGTATTCTCGAAGGGTGAGGTGAAGTCAATTTCTCAAACTAGATGCAGGTCTTTTCAGAAATATAAGAATATTGACCTTGGCCAGGTCATAGTAATCTGCCACCACGCCACAATATCAGTCTAAAAGTAAAGTCTTATAAGAATTAAATGTTTTAAATACCTTAATATTTAACAAAAATGAATATTTATTGTACCCAGCATGTAAATCTTCTTATCGCTATTGCGAGACACCCGCTTTAAGCTCATGCCTTAAACGAAAAAAGAAAAGAACGGAGATTTATAGTAGATTCCCGCGGCCACAAATCAACCGTAGCCGTCAGAATTTGTGTGAATTTATACGATATATATGCAGTTTTTCTGGCCACTCACTGTTTCTTTGCGTAAAATTGTACCAAGAATAACGTAACGGCTCATTTTATTTACACGACACCGTATTTTTAAATGTAAATGGATATTTTGGTTGCACGGCTGTGTATTTTTAGGATTTACTCAATTAGAATAAATTACGAGTTTAAAAGTATTTATAGATGAACAAAATGCCAGCTTTGTTGATTTTAAATTAGGCATATTCTATATTTTAATCTCATCATTTTAACCCTTTACCTGTCTAATTTTGGAATGGTCTAAATAAAAGTTGGCAGGGAGATCGACGCGTAACCTGTTACCTCGGATTTAGTATATGATTCCGGCGTTAAAATTTATCGTAGGTTATTAGAAAAAAAATCTCTTAGTCTAGAATCATAATTATTCTAAATTCATAGTTACAGTTTGCACGACGATGTTCCTCCTACCCTGTATATTCAAGACTAGCAGGCGGTGCCCCGCGGTTTCACCCGCATAAGTTTTGATCCCGTGGGAATATCGGGATAAAAGTATTCTATGTCCTAACCCAGGTCTTGATCTACCTATGTGCCGAATTTCATGCAAATCCGTTCAGCCGTTTAAACATGAAAGCATAACAAACACACATACAAATATATTATTATAATACTAGCTGTTGCCCGCGACTTCGTCTGGGATCTAGGATGAGAAGTAGCCTTTGCCTACCTAGGTCATAGTCTATTTGTATGCTAAATTATATCCAAATCCGCTCAGCCGTTTTGGCGTGAAAGCGTAACGAACAAACAAACTAACTGTCGCGTTTCTTAGTTAGGATATTAGTTAGACCAGTGGTTTCCAACCTTTTATTGACCAGGGACCACTTTGATTTCTTTATTATTAGCGCCCACCACAAGGTTAAAAAAAAAACTATCAATCTAAATCTATCATACGTAATCGTAAAATTCAAAAGCAACATTAATTATCTAAACACTTAATTTTTTTGTAGATAATTCAGTTTGCATCAAGGAGATCTTTGAGCTTGCATCTTCTGTACAAATTCTTGAATCCTTAGGGTAATGTTTTTACTTAAAGCTACACGCATATCATCACTTACTTTCAATCGATTCCTGGACTTGTTTTTAATTATCAGTAAAGCAGAAAATTCTTGTTCGCATAAAAAAGTTCTGGCATAAGTAAAAGCATAAGATAGAGCAAAGCGATTTCTCGAATTTTAGTGTATGAATTTGCTTTTTTACACCAAAACTGCTCCAAAGAATCAGATTCAAACGCGTCCTTGCAGTTTCTTTCAGTTAATTTTGTTTGAAATCTTGCGCAGACCATATCTTTGCTCTTGCGGACCACTGGTGGTCCACGGACCACTGGTTGGGAACCACTGAGTTAGACAAAACTAACCTACATTGATAATAGAATGTATCCAGTAGGCTAAGTAGTAAACTAGTAAGATTCCTCAACTGTCCAACAACTAATTAGTTAGCAACACAACTAACATAGACACTTCCAATTCGTCTTAACAAATCATGACGAAACCTAGGAAACAAATTAAAGGTCTCAAGTGTCTTAGCGAGTAATTCGATCGGCGATTCATTTGATTCGCTCCAACTCGATGGGTCTTACCCTATTTGTGGATGGATTAAGTCCAAGAAATGGTTTGGTAGCTTTACCAGATTATCCTTGAGGATCTAAGGCATCAAGACACTTGGGTTCGAATTAAGTTCGTCTTGTCTCTGAATTAGGAGAGAAGCTTCGTCATCGTTCGTAATGAATTGGTAAGCGCGGTCGTTTTCGGAAATTCAGCGCAAAATTCGAAAATATCTGTTTTAAAGACTGTGTTGAGATCGGTTGCCAGAGTAGCAAAATTATCAAAATGTATTTTATTTCAAAAGTTGTTTCTTATAGTCAGCTAAACATTTTATGTGTTTGGATTTATCATTACTGTTTAACTACCAAATCCGACTAACTTTCGCAGGCCCGAAATTAGTATCCGTAATTTAGAGTGAAAGCTTGACGCATTGGTACTTGCCCGGTTTCGAACCAACACCTCGTGCACGAGAGGCGGGAATAATATTATTTTAATTTTATTGCCATCGAAGTATTAAAAGCCTTTTAGAAACTGGTAATATCTTAATCTATTTAACTAATTATTTTACAGCCTACACTACTTTAATTTGTGGAAGCTTGTAAACGGCAACTTTAAGCGCTAATTGTACATTATTTACCTAGATATTAGACTATAAGGTTTCTGAAGAATAAATAAATAAATACACGATTACACAAATAGTCGATACATCCCACTATTTTAATACCTATTTCTGGTTTCATACTAATGAAATAATACTCACATTTGGATTTTTATTTTATTTATTTTTCCTTTATTAACAGAACAGGCCAAACAACCATAAAACGTTTTTCATTCAGGTACTATTTGTATGGTTTTTTTATGTTCATAATAAAAATATGATTATGTGAGTAGAGGTATTTTTTTTATTTTATTTGTTGATTATGGCATCAAGTATGTTAGGATCGTAGTAAGTGGCGTTCTGTTGTTCCTGCCTACCGTCATGGGAAGAAAGCGTGAATTTATGTATGTATGTAGTAGAACTATTTTCTTAATTTCTCTCGGAAATCATCGCATTTCCGAATAAAAACGAATGCTAATTATTTTCCATGTCCAACAATTATTAGATTTATTGTGCATAATAATTTGAATTTAGAACTAAGTACTTTATTGTTTTAACGTAAAAAACAAAGCAGCAATAAAGTATTTAGGTCTGAATTCAAATTATTGTGCACGATAAATCTAATAATATAAATGATGGACATGGAAATTAGCATTCGTTTGTATTCGGAAATGCGATGATTACCGAAGAACGTTAACAAAATAGTTGTACTGTATGTATATGTATGAAATCAATTGTCCCATCACACAACGCCGTTAAATTCACCAACATTCACCATTATTTCCAACTATATATCGAATAGGCTAAATGGCCTCCAAATTCCCTACCATCACAAGTCTGCCCCTATCTTTGTTCTCCAGCCGCTTCAAACAACAAAGCCCCAATTTTTTTCAGCAATCAAGTCGCTATAAGTTTTCCTTTTATCCGCGATAGTAACACAGAAACAAAGCGAAGTCATTCCACCTTAATGAAATTAAAGCGCTTTTTTTTCTTGAACAACAAAAAGTTTTTCAATTAAATGAACTGAAGTTCTTATTGTGTGTTAGAGTGATTCAGTCTAAGGTTATTTAATCTTACTTTTTATCGCATTTGCTTAATCTTAGAAGTGGATTGTTTGGGACGTGTCGTTTAAATTATTTTGGTGGGTTTTTATGTTGTACTAACTGTCAGATAGGCAGTCGCTCCATGTAAAATACTGGTATTCAGCTGCATCTGGTTAGACTGGAAGCTGACCCTAACATATTTGGGAGAAGACAGGCAGATGATGATGATTTTGAAACTAACTGTATTTATGTAGTTCGTTTAACATAAAATAATTTCCATCACATTAAATAAATATGTTTCTCTACAACAGTATATTCAAACTTCTATAATAAAAAATCACTAAAAACAATGACAATACAATCAAGGAAAGGTAAAAATTGCCTTTAATAGCGGCAAATAATATATTTCTGCGACAGTATTATTTTAATTAAAACAAAATTAGGGCTTCTGACTCCATTAAAAACTTTTCCATATTACGTATTGATTCAATTGACGTCAACATAACCCTTCTCTCCTTTGCAAATCTCAACGTATTAATATTAAAACAATTAGTACACACGAGGCCAGGGAAACGTGTACAGTGTACAATATCTTAGCGGTACCTACATACGGCACACATTGTACATGACGTCACTACGACTTTGTTAAACCGATTAGCTGTTCATGTGAGCGCTGATTATAGCATTGTGCTGGGTGAATTATTATGCAAGTATGTGTAACAATACCGTTGAGTATGTTGTTAGATTGTTAGAAATGTAGTACGTCCGTATGATTACGGATCCTGATATTACACAAAATAACTGTGGTAGTATTTCTCAAGTGAACGTTCCTGAGGACTAAATATAAGTATACTCTTGCGAAATACGTCTGGCGTTCTGACGGCAGTCAGTGTCATTGGAAACCTTGCTGAGGAGTCAATCCTTAGACTTTTTTTTTGGGTTATCATGAAATAGCTTCTACCGCTCTGGGCGAAGCGAGAGGGTGTGTCGAACTTTTACTGACTAAAGCCCACCCGTGTTCCTTTAGTTGCCTGTGTGCCAGGGCCACGGTAACTCTTTCGAATAATTCGCGACCCTGGCCCTAGCGGACCCCGTCAATGTGTGCTAAAATCTCTTTGAGGCGCGCGTGGAACACAACGCGCCGTCGACCCGGGCCTGGTCCTTACCAGACGGCGAGCTACCCATTGCTCGCCGTCAGCAAGCCCGCGCCTACGGTGGCCGGGAATCGGCTATCGAATCCCGACGCCCAGGGCGTCTCATGCGGCCACTAGGGGCGTGAGGGCGAAAATATTGCCTCTCCTTCACGCGTTCCGCCACCTACTTCTCGAGAATTACTGCTTCGTAGAAGGAGGTGACGATTTCCCATTCACTCTACGTCAAATACGTCTGGCGTTCTGTCGGCAGTCAGTGTCTCTGGAAACCTTACTAAGGAGCCTATGGTATAATTTATTCAATCAACAAATCAACCGAGTGCCAACACGAATATAATACTTAGTACATACCTACATAAACTCATGTCTTCTTCCCGTAGGGGTAGGCAAAAACTATAGAACGCCACCTGATACGATCCTTACATATTCGTCTTGCCTCGTGTTACCTAATAATACATGGGAAACTGAAATATAAACATTACCTTGGTATTTTTCATGAAATCGTTTGATTGATATATTGACACGCACCCTTTGAAAAAGGTTAAGTGCCTCAAGTACTCACCTGCCAGTCATTAGAAGAATGCATGGCTTTGTGATGAATGATACGTAAGTGTCCGTGTACCTACTTATAAAGACGGGTACCACAGCTATATCTACAAAGCTAGGTACATGCACTTATGTGCCGTTCAGAAAATAAAGAAATATTTTAATACTTATAAGTTTATCGTCAAAGAGTTGATGATAAATTTATATTTTTCTTTTTATTTTTTACACAGAAACTCCTACAAACACGAACAACTATGGTCTGCTCCTATTGGAGCAGACCATAGTCCATTATCCATGATCCATTTGTTCACAATTTCATCAGATACTATTGTATCTGATGAAATTGTGAACAAATGGATCAAAAAAACATACCTGTGGAAGACAATTTGTGCTGCCACTTACAAATTGAGTGTTTTGATTTGATTATTTGAATCTTAAAAACCCGAAGACCTCATTTCAAATCACCTCACAGAAGTTTTCTATTTGACTTTTGAGGTTAATTATAATAACCTCAATTTCCGTCAATGATTTTTCAGTAACAATTCAATAAAGTTATACAAACAATATTTGTTGAAAAAAGTGGTGAGACATAAAGTCGAAGCCTTACCCTTATTCCCTTTAGTGAATGATTGCGTAAGAATTTAACTTAAACAGGGTATGTTTATACTTTCATCACATACTTTTGGAACAAACATTACACATTTTAGACCTACAAAAATATAACTGAATACCTGTTTTTTTATCATAACATTATGATAAACGTAATAAGATAAACGTACTTCTCATTCATATTGATCGGTGTAAGGCCCGTCGCCCACGGCGACTTTTTGTAGCGATGCTGTCGCACGTTTTGTAAACGCGCTTCTACATCGCTATTATCGCGCGTTAGTCGCGTTTGCAACGTGCGACGGAAAGGATGCACACGCGCGGCTGTATCGATACACATGCGCGACAGCATCGCGACTGTATCGATGCAAACGCGCGACCGTTTCTGACGACATCGGGGAACTAAGGGTGAAGAACGGAGGAAGCGGTGCTGGGGAATGTGTGAAAGTGTGAAAGTCGCAATGGGCGACTTTCGCTTTCTTTCTGTATCGATGCTGAATCGCGTTTGCATCGACGGACATTTACATGAAACGCGACAGCATCACGGTTGTATCGATATACATGCGCGACAGCATCGCTACTGTATCGCTACAAAAAGTCGCCGTGGGCGAGGCCTCTAAATGTTAATATTATATTCGCATGGAGGCATCAAACATTCAACATTATTCAACGTTTATTTGGGACTTTCACCTTTGCTTACGTAGTATGAAAGGGGTAATGTTATTTCAACTTCTTTATATAATCTAAAAATACCAACTTCTGATATCGTATTGATAAAAGTATGAAGGGTTGATCTCTTTATGTGTATTGAACGTTTTATTATTGGATGTCTAGATGTGCCTTGGGTAAGTAATATTACCTACTCAGTTCTGGTAACAATTTATTGTTTGCAAGAATTCAATGCGATATAGGTAGTGTAAAACATGGGGCTTCTCAATGCCTTAATTACTCGAACGGATAAACAGTATAAGTACAACCACTTTAAAATAACGTTAATTACTTTTGAACTTTGTGTGTAAGTTCGTTACTTGTCAATTGATGTGTATTTTGAAAAATTATAAAAACTAATAACAACGAATACAACAACAACACAATACAACACAACAACATAAAACTACAACTAAACAACAAACAACAACTAATACAACAAACAACTTACTACAATATAACAACAAACAACAACTACAACTACACTTACAACTAATTGTTTAACAAATTAACTACCAACTTAATGTGCCAGTAAATTCAAATCACAACTGTCATTCTTTGAGAGTCGTATGAAATGGCTACAACACGGTAAAAAAATGAATTTCCGTGATCGTAGAATCGCCTTACGAAAATGTTGATCACTTTTTGACTTTGTCTCATTAAGCTTGTTACGTGTTAATCGACGCTTAATTTTACGTTGGTATTTGCATTAACTATTACGGCAAGGTTCTAAATACGTATGGTTACGATAGCCGTCGGTTGGCCGTAGGCACAGTCATATTTCACCAGCAGGCTTAGCATGACGCTTTCTATTTCTACGAAGAATAGACACAGCTCTTTCTATACAAAGTGACATTTCGTTTCTCCATTTTTGACATCGCACCGTAGTAATCCTAATAAAGGACAACAATCTGTCATTTTGTCTTTCGTTTCCAACGATTTTTGTCTAGGTCCTTTTTTATGTAGACTATTTCAGAAGAAAGTTTTCTATCCCAAACTGTACAATCACGCTGACAACTGACAGTTGTCTAAGGTAGTGAAGACAATTTAATTTTGTAATCGCCGTGCTAAAGACAGTAGAAAACTTTCTACAGATTGCCTACTCTTCCGTCGACAAAACGGTGCTTGTGCTAAGCCTGAAGCTAAGTTATAAGTCTCGTGTAATGGGGGCGAGTACCAATTGACCTTTACATAAGTATAGACAGATATGCTGTTACCGGTCCAAGTTGACCCAAAACCCAAGAATATCGCAATAACACGAAGGGTGTAGCTTAATGGCAGGAGTGAATGGCCTGGCTGGAGGGAAGGCGATGCACGATGTGGCGTGTAAATAGCACAGGGTTGGTCGAATCATCGAGTGTTCTATTCTGTTATAAGATAAGATAATGATTTTTTTGTCACCACAATATATAAGTACATTTTCAAATTATTAAGAACAATACATAATTGTTTTAATTATACTGTGGGAGACTGGTGCCTAAGCTAGGCGTAAGACCTGTATTTCAGGACACCAGATCTCCACCCGGATCCACCCGGATAAATAAATCGGATTATGCGCTCGTACACAAATGCGGTAAGTTATATAAAACCAGAAAAAAGATTACACTATCGGTTGGTACTTATTCTAGGGTTAGTGTGTGTGTGTGTATGTATGAGGGTATGTATGTGTGTATGAGGGTGCGTGTGTGAGTATAGTTTTTTATTAGATTTCCTAATAATGCCTGTTTCCTTAAAATAAGTATTCTTGCCGCAACACTGTGTTTTTATTTTTCCACAATCGAGCGTCGTTTTGTACTGCCAGCCTGTTTGCTACCCAATTAAAAAAGAAAATAGAAAGACTTGAATTGCGTTATTCCTGCTATCGGCTCAAACTCCGGCTATAGTGAGAATATTGCGCGTTAAAATTATTGTAATTTATTTCACTTAAATCTTGTTGAAATTGTTATTAGGTCGCAGGGAGAAGTGAGCGGCACTTCACAGTAGTACTCGTAGATACTGGATCGCTACGTGTTTCGATTTACATTTTGCCCAGGTGACGATATCTTAAATGTGTTATTTCGAGAAAAACGATTTATGTATTTTCATGTAGAAGACTTTTATGTAATGCTATTTCTAAACTTAGCACTGAAAACACAACGAATCAAGGGTAAAATATTTAAACAACAAGAATTATGAACCAACAATTATTTTGACTTGTTTGAAACGACATTTAGTTCACAATAATTACATGGAGCTTAGTGTTGGCACTATGCCCGAAGTTAGGCTACAGACTCCTCTGCTCACATGATACCTAATAGCCAACTGCATACTGTAACTGGAAGATTCTACATCCACACTACTGCCAAACCATCGTAAAGTCAATGATAGTACACTTATAATACTTCCTAGATGCAAGGGGATCAAGTGGTGTCTCTGGATGTGAAAAAAATGTGCTTAATACCAAATTGTCTCTGTCATAGTCCCACTTGCACTGCCAATCACTAAACACGTTTATCGCTAAACGAGTTTTAAACATCATTCTGTCTATCTGTTATCATTCTGTCTGTGTAACAGCTGATCTAGACCCTATTTAATTAAACTGACGGATTGTTCGAAATAGTTACCATGGCCCTGGTGCACAGGCGACTGAAGGAACACGGGTGGGTTTTAGTCAGTAAGAGTCTGACACGCCCTTCCGTTCCGCCCAGAGCGGGAGAGGTCATTTGATGATTTCAACCCAAAAAAGGCCCACTTGCACTGCCAATCACTAAACACGTTTATCGCTAAACGAGTTTTAAACATCATTCTGTCTCTGTCATCTTTAAATATTTGACAGAAACAGAATTATGTTTTGAACTAGTTAAGAGTTAAAGATGTTCTGAACATCATTTTGTCTCTGTCATCTTCAAACATTGGCAGATACAGAATTATGTCCTGAACTCGTTTAGCGCTAAACGTGTTTAGTGATTGGCGGTGAAAGTGGGCCTGAGTGGCAGTAGGAACTGTTTTTTTTTGGTACTGATAAGAAACAAGCGTCGGCCATCGTTTCCTTACTCTTTTTTATGTGCACGTGTTTCGCTGAAAAATATACATGTTTTTCTTTCTCTAACTATATTTTAAACAACCAAATCCGAGTTTGCTCGCGACATTTCGCTCCACCATAAGGCATAAGTCATGCAATTTAAAATAACCTGTCACAACTGCATACATTTTGCAGAAACGTGAAGTATTTTGCTAGAAGCAGCCCTGCAGCCGCCCCAGGCAACGTTGCCAATCTCGCGACAAATAACATTTTTAAAATTGCAACTTTGGAAAATAGAGATACGGGGCTCTGAACCGTTTAATAGTGATTTACGACCCGATAAAAATTTCAACTTTTCACATTAACGTGTCAGGTTGCCTTTATTGTGTAAGTTAGTTTTGCTGTTACTGTAAGTAAAAATTATTGTGTTAAAGGAAGAAAACTTTAACTTTAAATGGTAGTTTTCTCGTCGTAGGCGATAACTTTTAAAGAGGATTATTGTGCATAAAAGAGCTGGTTTATTTAACTTAATGATGCTCTTGGGAGAAACGGTTGTTGAACTATATTTCTTAGGTCTGTGTAGTTTCAGAATGAAATACTGAGTATTTCTCCTCCAAATGAAAAATGTTAAAGTATTTAAAGGATATTTATAAAGTATACGTAAAAACCAATGAGCATATTTTGTACAAAATGTCTCTAGAAATCTAGCTATACCTTTTGATTTAAGGGGACTACAGGACTTAAACGCAAGGTTTATAATGCCTAAAAGGGGTGCGCCAAAGTTCACCTAAATTTTCAACTCCGATAATTGGAAATCCGAAAATGTTCTTCCTAACATTTTTCATCCTAACAATCACAATTCCTAACTACTCTGTCTCTAATGTTCATAATTCCGAAGCATTCAACTTCATAATGTCAGTAGCAATAAACATCTATTATACTTGTATTTGTTTTCCTATATTTTCTCAACATAACCATCTTATACACTATTATTCAAAGTCATATTTTTTTTGTTTAGTTTTCTTTTTATTCATAATAATCAGTATTATATACATACATTTTGCGTAACTTTATTTTCACATATAAGAATAAAGCGTATTCTTTAATTTTATTTATAGCGGTGTGTACCTGCAAATATATCCATAGGTTAGGTTAGGTTAGAACTGTGACCAACTACGCGCGAGCCGAGCGAGCGAAGCGAGCGGTGCCGCGGCAGCGGCCGGCGAGCGCTACCTCGAAATTGGTCGCGAAATTTTTCTAAGTATTTTTTTCATAGTGCCCCCAAGACGACACTCTGACCTGAATTTCATTCATTTAAGACAAAAATCAGTCAAACGACCTTTAATCATTCTAAACAGTTGGTTTAAAATATAGTGGGTAGGTTATATATAAGTTGGGTGAAAATATTATGGTAATTATGTTTAGGGATAAAAGCGTTATGATAAAAAACAGTAGGAGTTTAAATATATTTACATTAATGATATTATTAATTACAATTTTCGGAAACATGAGTGTTATGAACATCGCCGGTAGCACTACAAATAGTATGAATGAAAACTTTAGGATGAAAAATTTTAGGAAGAGTGATCATTCGGATTACAAATCGTTAGGAAGAACAATTTCGGGTAAAGAACTTTAGTTGAGCCAATATGGACCCGCCTAAAAGTATATGATCCACTGCAGAAAACAAAATCAGAAAAAAAATATTTGATATTCTTAAGGATATATGCTAGTTAGGTAGTGTGTAGATAACATAATAAACTAATTTGATACGATAGGAAAAATCACGAATATAACTCAAAAAATATATTTTAAGGATTAAAAACTCAACCAAAATACATGCAATCGTTCAATTTTTTTGCCAGATAATTCTACAAGCAACATATTAACGTAAAAGTGTTTTAATTTTTTAGTCCACTCAATAGATTTTTTATAAATAAATAATTGCTTCATATTTAGCGTGGTGTCATCGCGCTTCTCTTTCTTTTCTATGCAATCCGACAGTGACCGCGCTTTAGCTGTTGTCAGCTTCTTAATTATGTTACATGATAACATCTGTTGGCCTGGCGTGAATGCGCGATGTACTAATTGTGCTTGACGCTTGAAACCAAGATGCTATAAGATAGCCGGGTTCTAGTTTATATCAAATCTAATCTCTCAACTTCTACAGTAACATCACCAGCGTTGTTACTTATCTCTGTTTTCAGAGCATTACACATTAATTTTTATAATCAAAATGGCAGTATAATAATAAAATATATTCCCTGTAAAAGGTATCAGGCGTTAAGATAAGGCTTGTAAAAAGCTTTAACATATTGATGAACAAACTTAGATATTAAACATTTTAAGCGTAAAGCATTCCAAAATATCTGTAGTACCCACGTGGTTATGTTGTATAAGAAATGATAAATGATTTTATTTCTGTAAGTAGGTTTGTATAAATACTTTTACACGTCAATCATATTTTAAAAACTAGATGAGGTCGGCTTTTCCTATCTGACTACTCTGAGAAGAAAGGCTGAAACAAACTCAGAGGTCACAGTCCCTTTTAAAGTCCAGACATAATCTTGGTCAGATCATGTGAAGACCATGTAGATTTGTGTCTGAAATGGTCTTTTGAGGAAAAACCACACAGATTGAGTGGACCTGTCCAGTCAGTGCATGCATTTGTCAGTAATCGTGCAGCTCAACTCAGAACTTAAGGAGCTCAAGAGAAAGGAGCTCAGAAGTATGTACTTAGCACCCTATCCTTTAGCGGTATTCTGTAAAAATCTCATTGTGAAAACTTAGGTAAAATGAGTTCGAAGTGTGCTCCCGAGCGAGATTCCTAGATTCCCTAACGTCAGGACGTTGGATGACAGTTCATTTACGCTCACTTTACCAAAATTTTCACGGTGAGGCTTTTTTCCGAAGAACCCGGTATGTTAGATACAAAAATTGACACAGTTTATGTTCCCTTTGCTTCACTTGTTCGTACTAGGTCTACTAATCCACTCTAAATAAACCCGAATTTAGGAGCAAACCTCCATCAAAATATTTTACGATATTCCTTTGTTCCAAAAATCAGCATGGAAAAACTCCATAGTAAAGATGATTGATCTATTTCCCACCGATTTGGAAGCCAATAGACCTCATGAAAATAGCCGTATATACTTCCTTATAAACCCTCGTATTTATCAAGAGAAACGCACTAGCTTTTGGTAATATCAATAAAATATTATGAGCATTTTTTTGCATACTCGTCCTAACATGAAAGGAATCAGATTTGAAATCCAACCTTTAGACCGCAATTTGTCAACAGAAAATATATATTATAAGCCCTAAAATCTTTATAGAATATTGTACAGGATTACTTGAAGAAATAAATAATATAGTTATAGATTTATACCTACTTTACGTACGAATAGGGATGATTTTGTGAAAGAAAATTTCCTCTTGCCCCAAAAACTTTTGTCGCAAAAATCTGAGCTACATTTGGTCCTAGTCCTTTGACCGTTTTATATAGAATATTTATATCCAACTAAATTTTGGCTTTTATATAAGTAGACATATCAAAATTTATGTAGATTGCCATAAATCAAGGGTGATACTTAGGAGACGAATGCCCTTAGTCGTAAAAAATAAAAAATAAAACTCAGTTCTTGAGAGCCTAATCTTTGTGACTGATCAATTTCCTCAGCCTGTGATAAGTTTTATTGAGAGCCACCATTCTTTTACCCATAGAAATATTATCCGATTTTTTCGAGATTCAGCGAATACTAAAACGAATATCTGACACCATTCAAGCGTTATGTATGTACTTGTTGGGCCCTATAACGCTGTGGAACTTCCATTTACGAGCTCAAAGCAATTTGAACTTAATTTTGGAGGTCATAAAGTTGATTTCTCTTTGAGAACTCGTCTATTTTGATGCGATCGTAAATTACCAAAGGCAGTTTCGGTCAGTATGGCCTTTATTTCGAACAGGGTATGGGCTATTATAGTTTGGAATAATGTTAAAACTATCTTTGTGATCTCCGTAGACCTAGATCGTTCACAGTGTTGTGATGCGCACATGTTTTATTACGAGGGTCTCTTGTCGATATCATACGAAATAACACTTTACAGCAGAAAGTTAAGAGGTCAACGTTCACACGAACACCGATCCGTTGAAAATATAGATAGGTACGCATAAAATAGATGCTCCATGAATATTGTAAGTATTCATCACTTCACTCAATTTTATCGCATCGTAAAAATAAGCCAACATTACACAAAACGAGAACTCACGATATCGAGGCTGGAGTAATAGCAAATTTCACTTGATGAATTTAAGGCCTGTTATCGTTGATACCTTCAGTTAGCCTAAGGTGCCCTAAGATAAGACAAAAAATCAAACAAGATATTTATTACCTTAAACATTGTTTATGCCCTTTTCCGTGATAACATTAAATTGCTATAAAACAATAAAGAAAATCATGTATAAATTATGTAGGAGGCTAAAGTAGTAGAATAGTGAGCAGCGTGAAATGATAAATGATTTTATTTCTGTAAGTATGTTTGTACAAACACTTTTACACGTCAATCATATTTTTTAAACTAGATGAGGTCGGCGTTTCCTATCTGACTACTCTGAGAAGAAAGGTCGAAACAAACTCAGAGGTCAGTCTCTTTTAAAGTCCAGATATAATCTTGGTCAGATCATATGAAGTTCATGTAGATTGGTGTCAGAAATGGTCTTTTGAGGAAAGAACCACACAGATTGAGTGGACCTGTCCAGTCATTGCACGAATTTGTCAGTAACCGTGCAGCTCAACTCAGAACTAAGGTGAAATTGAATCGAACAATGTTTTAATAGAAGAAGATAATATAGTTATTGATAATGTTTGACTCGCGACCACACTGTGTGAGCTTTTTACAAAAAACTCTCGAAAACACCTGATCGGGAAAATCC
The DNA here is from genome assembly GCA_917490735.1 of Dryobotodes eremita. Classification (NCBI taxonomy): domain Eukaryota; kingdom Metazoa; phylum Arthropoda; class Insecta; order Lepidoptera; family Noctuidae; genus Dryobotodes; species Dryobotodes eremita. The sequence continues at coordinate 22,546,697 of OU823244.1, forward strand.
GAAACGACCAAGTCTTGAGTGAAGAAAAAAATTACAACACTCTTCCACATCTCCTATCATAATTAAACTTTCAACTTCACTCATATAGAGCACAAACTTAAGGAAAATTTAACTTCAAAATATAGAAAATGATAAAGTAGTAACTGTATCAACATGTCACGTTCCGTATGTAAAGTTCCTTGTCTGCCTGGACGGACTTTCATTATAACTTTCAGGCATATCTCTTGCGCCTGAAGTGCGCTGTAAATGTTTATTCCTAGGGACTTTTGATTTTATGAATATAGGGATGGTGTTCTGGTATGCAGTAACGGGATTTTTTTCTGTTCCGAAATAGTAGTTAATGAAACTACTTAAGAAGATGATACAAAGTTGAAGTCACTCCCCTTTATTTATAAACGTTACTTAAAGTTAAGTAACGATTAGCGACTATTTAACCATAATTTTTTTTCTGTTCCGAAATAGTAGTTTATGAAACTACTTAAGAAGATGATACAAAGTTGAAGTCACTCCCCTTTATTTATAAACATTACTTAAAGTTAAGTAACGATTAGCGACTATTTAACCATAAATTTGTATTGCGTAATGAGGTGTATTAAAATACGAGTGTTTTGATACCTGTGTGCGTTATGTGCAGTTTCATACAATAAGTTATCTACTCCCATTCATTGGGATTGAACCTACTAAATGAAATATCAAAGTTTCCCGCGAAATTCAGAACAAAAAGAAGTATGAATGGCGCCAAAACCCAGCACATCACCGCGCATTCGTTAAAGCGGGCGCTGCCACAGACAAATAAAAATTGGAATCAAACTCTTTTGTAATGCTATAATAATGGCGCACCCCGCATATATTCGTTCCTTTACAAAAAAAAAAATTGATAGAAACTCCTTGGTGATAATAACTTCTTGGATTTATCCTGTACCTTATTGGTAAAAAAATTGTTTTATAACTTATTTTGTTAAAGAAAAAGTGTTATAATATGATTCTATTTATAAATTTCGGTACCGTCAAACGGAGTGAAAAGATATGCAGGGGTGAATTGGGACGAAACTTTAAAATGGATTTTAACAGTCAAATAATATAGTTCGTTGCCAACAAGGGCGCTTAATCGTTAATTATAATACAGTAAACACATTAGAGTCCTTTTTGGTAACAAACTATATTATTTCAATGTTAAAATCCCTTTTAAAGTTTCGTCTAGATTCACCCCTGCATATCTATTCACCCCGTTTGACGGTATTGTGTTTATAAAGTATTTCAATATAAACTCGTTTTGAAGTTTATACCTAATACTAATTTTACGATATGAGAGAGAAGATAATAGTTAGTTTCAACACATTTGCTCAAGAAATGCATTTATGAAGACTGTACGAGTATGCATTGTACGACACTTAAAAATTACGCACCATGCAACAGACGTGACGGGGACTTACAACGCCCTGCGTGTACAGTATAATAACGCGTTCAGTGTGTTGATGGGGCTGCCGCGCTACTGTAGCGCGAGTGGCATGTTCGCAGAAGCGCACGTGGACGGCTTCCATGCCATCATGCGTAAGCGCTGCGCATCGATGCTGGCGCGTGTGCGTGGCAGCCCCAGCGCTATTCTGGCCGTATGTGCCGGCCGCTGGGACTCGGTACTGATGGCACATTGGATGAGCCTTCACGCGAGACCAAGCGCCTGACTACTTTGTACCTTTACTAACACTAGGCTAAGAACAATCTTACTAACCACTTTAGATTTTTTATTGTTACTAATACTAGGTTAAGAACATTGTTACTAACAAATTTATGGACCAAGTCTGAAATAAATTTTATTATTATTATAACAGAATGTGCGGTAAAGTAGGTACTCTCATCTAAGTACCTGTTTTACCGCATACTCCTTTGTACAGCGCCGTGCGTATACTTTAGTTTTCTTTTAATTTCCATAAAAAATATAAAATAATTCCACTATGGAGTTTCACATTACGAGAACAAATAAGCTGAATAATCGAACCTCTTTGGAAGCGCTTTTGCTCAATACGTATGTCTCACTTTAATACTAAAGAGAAAATGAAACGAAAGATGTTATTTTAATTTTTCCCACGCGCACGTGGCGCCATTTGCAAATTCATGCCATTTTCATATTAGAAACGTCAAAGATTGTTGCGACTTTCCGACTGATAAATAATTATATTATGTAATAGTACCTACTCTTATAATATACTAGTTTAACACCCATTTATATAAAAAAGGAAGGAGGTGATGAAATAGAAAAGCCTATGGGAGATTGACCGAAGAAAAAAAAAAACACAGTACGTTGTACGTTGCCACGTGCAGGGAAGAGTGAAAGACTTTGAGGGGAGACTTTTGCCCAGGATTAGGACATTTTGGACAGGATTCATCTTCAGAGTGAAATAATAAGTCAACGTACCTGATCTAAATAGGTATGGACAAGAAGAGAGTCTAAAATAAAAACATGTTTGTCATAATAAACCTATATAATTATAATTATTTTTGATACAAAATCAATTTGCCATACTTTTTAATTACTTCATCAGGGTTTGGTCTTAATTACAATGGACAGGTTCATGACCTTCAGTTTGTTGACTCTTAAAGCTTAGTCAGGGACTTTGTGTACCTGCTTGTATTATCCTTACTATAAAGTAAACCTTGAAGTTTCAAGCGAAAGTTCAATTCCGAGAGTAACCTTCCTGAATGTTTAAGAACTAACACCAAAAGCATCTTAAACTCCTTGTATTTCAATCAAAAGCATTTCTAATCCAAAGTTTTCTTTCCAAAGTTTAAAACTAATCAAACAATATCGAAACTCAAAAGCCTTTAGAAATAATAAACATCACGCTATTTATAAGTTGGGAGTTTGGCAGTCCTTTATGAACACCTTTCATCGTTCACCCTCTCCTTCCGTTTATAAAAGTTTTCAAAAATGTACTTTTCTATAATCGTACCATCAACGTTACGGGTTGCTTGCAAACAATTTAACGCTATGAGCTGCACGATTACTGACAAATGCTTGCACTGACTGGACAGGTCCACTCAATCTGTGTGGTTCTTTCCTCAAAAGACCATTTCAGATACGAATCTACATGGTCTTCACCTCATCTGACCAAGATTTTGTCTGGATTTTTAATGTGACCTCTGAGTTTGTTTCGGCCTTTCTTCTCAGAGTAGTCAGATAGGAAACGCCGGCTTAATCTAGTTTTTAAAATATGATTGACGTGTAAAAGTGTTTGTACAAGCCTACTTACAGAAATAAAATCATTTATCATTTAAATCAACGTCTTGTAGTTGAGAAGTTTCTTGCACGAGAATAAATGTTTTGGAAAATTTTTGGAACAGTCATAACTGTCGAGATGAATCATAAGAGGTTAGACTGTTTTGGGTATTTATTTTTTAGAGATAAGTTATCAGGATGGATTTTTAAGACGGGACGGACGGACATAAGGGCAGATATCTGACTGTACCATTTTCCAAAATCTGTTAAACGTTTTCCAGTAGCTACAACGATTAAGGTTCCTGTCCTTACTGCTCCGTTACAAAAATCCACCCTGTTTTAATCTAGTTTTCGGATTTTGATAAGAATATCCAGTTACTTCTGCCTGTCCTGGTTCCATGTTACTTGGAGTTGGTGCAATATTATGTTAGTCATTCTCTCTAATCAGCCGTGACCTTATCATTCGCTTTTTATTCATTTAAATCTATTCAAACACAAACTATTTCTTCTTTTTAACGTTCTTCAAAAAAAGGAGGAGGCTCTCAATTCAACTGTATTTTTTTAAATGTAATTTTAAGTAATTTTTTATGTAATTTTTTATTTTTTAATTTTTTTTCTGGGTGAACCGATTTGGATGGTATTTTTTATTTGAAAGCTGGTGCTTCACAAGTGGTCCCATTTAAAATTGATCAAGTTTTGACCCAGTAGTTTTTGAGTTATCCTTAATACTGCGTATTTTTTCCACTTAGTTTATATTGATGATGTTTTAATAATTTCCTGTCACGGTTATTTACATATCAAGTAGTGGTATGCGAATGTGTGTGGGGTAGGTACCACAACTAAAAAGACAAACAAAAAACTTTTTTACAAAAAAAAAAAAAAAAAACCGACTGCCAAATAAAACACAAAAAGACGTGAAAATACACAACCAAAGACACTGACTGCCGAAACTAAAGTAATTTTTCACGTTGTTTTTGGTTTTTTTTTCGAAGTCGGTTGTTTTTTTGTCAAAAAGTTTTGTGTCATTAAAACAATAACTAAAATTAAAGACATTGTATCAATACATATTTTCAGAAACATTGAAAATACCTGTTAATCATTCACACCTTTCCAACAAAATCTCCAATAACGAGATATTGCCAGATGTTCACAATAGCACAAATTAAACACTGGCTTTCTCATTATCTTTCTCCACTGATACGTCGATTGTGTACATTTATTGAAATCGTTCGTAATTACTCTCAATGGCATTGGCTTTATGAACTCGCTCCTGTATTTTCTGCCTGAACACGTCATTGTCAATATTACCTTCATTAAAATCTCTTTGACACGATATGTGAATGGAAACTGATGGAAATGTATGGAAAGATATACATCGTACTTTTAATTATAAGTTGTTTTAATGTTACATGGCAATTTTACTGTTATTATTTTTCCATCGTTTATTTTACACGTCATTGTTTGAGCGCAATAAGATTAAGTGCAATATTTTAATAAAATGGGAATACTGTTTCAGTTGTGGTTCATTGTTTTAAAATAGCGTCTACAAAGTGACACTGATTTAACTCCTTTACCTATACTTGTTAAATTATTCAAGTATTAGTAGTGAAAGTTATACTTGAAAGTATACGGCATCTACAATGCCACGTGCGAGCTTCGCGTCACACTGACGTCACCCAAAATCCTGCATCGCGCAAGCAGAGTTTACCGTGCAGATAGCATATATACAACGTCCCGACTTCAATCGTCGGGCAGTTGCCCACCAGACACGATACCCGTCTGGCGGAACATCCTCCCTTTTCTATGGAGGTATAAGTGAACTTTACACTCTGTTCCTCATACCTAAATACATATATACGAAATTCAAGAGATGCTGTCAGCTCAAATCTTCTTCAAATTAATATTACTAATAATACATGCTAAAGGTTGAAATGTTTCGTCGGTTATTAAAAATACATCAGCTGTTCCATACATTTTCACCGCGTAGTTAATGCACTTTTGTATGAAACTGCTGATTTTTTTCTTATTGTTAGCATTGTCTTCTTAAAATCAACGAATAATTACTTCTGGGCAATGCATCATCGTAGACCGCAATCATCGCTTACCATTAGTTCAATCGCGAGTGTATTAATTATAAAAGAGCCTGATTAATCTAAATCATTTTCCTGATTTATGGAAGAAAAAGCAAAAATTAATATTTCAAACATCAGCATACTCACGATTATACACACGTGGCTATTGATTTTAATTAGCGAAATTGCGCCACGGATAACTCCATTCATCGGATAATTTATCATCCTCAAATTGCGGATACGAATTGGATATTGAAAATTTTACTATGAGTAAAGGGAGCATAACCGTTATTACAAAATTGATAGGTCAAGTATGTGCTTTAAACGATTAGACTAAGGCCGAGATCTATAAACGTTACTTAGCACGTAGGTACTTTGGCTAAGCGTTATTCCTGTCATTCCACAACTGTCAAATTACAAGTGCACGATAGAGAGAGGAACATTTCTTAATTCGTCAAAGCACGTGCTAAGTAACGTTTATAGATCTTGGCCTAAGCCTTTAAGAATATAGGAGGAACAGATAAAAATATTGACTGAATTTTCAGGTTACCTTGCTTTTAAAACGTCAATGGAGTTTTCTTAATTAAGAAGCTCATAATTCCTATTTTAATGAGCTGATATTAATACCTATGCTATAATTATCCTGGCAGGTCATATACATCTTAATGAACATACATAATTATATTCAAACTGTTTATTTTTATTCTCAACCGAATTTCATTAAAGCAACCAACTGAATTTATTTATTGATAAATGATATTATTTCTGGACTTACACACCTAACCTAATCTACTTAGGTTTGTACAAACACTTTTACACGTCAATCATATTTTAAAAACTAGATGAGACCATTATTTTTTTTTTCCAACCATTTTAATTTTTTCCTGTCTGACTACTCTGGCAAAAAAGCCCGAAACAAACTCAGAGGTCACAGTCTCTTTTGAAGTCCAGACATAATCTTGGTCAGATCATGTGAAAACCATGTAGATCGGTGCCTGAAATGGCCTTATGAGGAAAAACCACACAGATTAAGTGGACGTGTCCAGTCAGTGCACGCATTTGTCAGTAAACGTGCAGCTCAACTCAGAACTTAAGGAGCTCAACGATTCGACGAATAATACCAAAATATTTATTCACAACATAAAAACGCAAAATCTAATCTTACAGCCAATTACGAATGAAATATTTAAAGATCTTAATCAAAAAAACTTTAATAAAATATTTTATGAGCCAGACTAGCTTACTGGGATAGGGACAGTTTAAGCACAAGAAAAGAGTTTTAAGTACAATCTTCTTATACAAAAGAAACACATATGTAGGTACTACAAACATTTTAAAATGTTTTACGCTTAAATTTTTTAATATCTAAGTTTGTTCATAAATATGTTAACGCTTTATACAAGCCTTATCTTAACGCCTGATACCTTTTACAGGGAATATATTTTATTATTATGCTGCCATTTTGATCATAAAAATGAATGTGTAATGCTCTGAAAACAAAGATAAGTAACAACGCTGGTGATGTCACTGTAGAAGTTGAGAGATTAGATTTGATATAACCAAGAACAGCCGGTCTATTATGTCTGAAAAATCTCACCATGGAGACTGAGGTGATTTGAGGTTGAAGTGAGCTGTCAATAGTGTTAATCAGATGGAATGACATCCCACTTCAACGTCACTTCACTAAAGTTTTCACGGGTAGAATTTTTCAGAATAGACGCCCAGTGTGCAAGTAGGTAAGTAAGTACATAAAATTGAATGTCTATAACATATTATAGTCAAAAAAAGAACTCCGAAACTCAGTGCATTAATCACCATTCTAGAATCTTTACAATAGCCAATCAAACCGATGAACTAATTTAATTGCCATTAGATGGTCAGTACCGTAGCATAATCAGCCTATAATGTTCCGACTGCTGGGTCACAGGTCTCCTCTCTTTGAGAGGGAATGGGCTGTAATCTACCACGCGGGCCCAGTGCAGGTTGGTAGATGTCACACATTGTCTAATTTTTGGTTCTAGGACATGCCGGTTTCCCAACGATGTTTTCCTTCACCGTTTTGAGAGCAGTGGTGATGAAATTATTTACACAAAGTAAAGCGCCTGCCTGGGTTCTAAACCACGACCTACAAACTTGTAAGTCGGGGCCGATACCACTTGGCCACCACTGCTTCTATTTCGACTTTGGTCATTACCATACCAAAACCATATCAAAAAGATTCTAAGGGCCTCGGGATACGATATTAGTTTGCAAGTCAGTTCATTTAGCGGTTCAGTCACTGGCCTTTTACAGACCTCGGGTATGAATACCATTTGAAGACATTTCAATGAGTGAAAACTCATCGTGTCTAACTGAACTGACTCGCAAACTTGCCTGATGTCTTTCAAGTAATTCACGTAACCTTGATGAATATTCTGGATAAAGACTTCTTATGGGACGTAGAAAATCAAAATCAAAATTCATTTATTTATCTATCTTTAACTTGGTGACAAAAACAATTATTATTATTATTATTATTATTATTATATTATACTATTACTATATTATACTATTACTATTTACTATTTTTTTCTATTATTATTATTTATCCTAATAAGATTCAGAACCAGTACTTTTTGAACGTAAACATTACATATGATAGTCCACCAAAATACCCGCTCTTGGCCTTACTTCCTAGTATTTTAGTTGGGCAGAAGTGGCCAAACAAACAGTGGGAGGCATGCTATGATATGTCAGATATACTTCAGCATGAGGCATGCGTCACATGCGTGGCTTGCCATTCGAGCATTCGAAGCACATTCGTCGTGCTGTCTGTACAGAGCATTAGACTTCTCTCCTTGTACCTGAAGTAGTTCTCGAAGAAAGCCGAGCACAACAACTAGTACAACCGTAATCCTCTGTAAGTAAATGTTTATCATACGATACCATCTAAATCCACAGTGTAAGTAAGCCAGTCTGTGCATATGTTATTAGCTTAATGGATACCTCGGTAATACCCAGATGATGACGTAAGAGGAAGGATTTATTTCCGTTTATACGTAGCTTAGTACATTTTTCTTTTGTTTATTGCATACTGGCTTCTTACTTTGTAGTATTGCTCGTTAGTAAATTGGTAACGATGGTTACTTTGTATTTTCTGTGCAAATTTTTTGTCGTGGGATTAATGCTATTGACTTTTATTTTACTTTAATGCGCTTTTGCAGATTACTCTTGTGATGTTTTTCCTCTTAAAAAAATAAGACTTAGTAATATGTAGGTATGTATGTATTCTTTAAGAATTTCCTTAATTATGTATCTAAGAGCTCTGTTGCACTCAATGTGCATCATCACATGGACCTTTAGAATTCAGTCTTTCAAGTCTCAGAAATCCATTTCCTATGAAGTACGCCGTTAATCAAATAGTAACAAGAAAATGACCAAATAAACCTGGCCATTCGTCATTCAAAGGCACCTCAGTCATTCGGCAGAGCTTTGCCCATATTCGGTAGACTGCACTGTATCCACCTGTGGTTTACGTTCAGGGCGGCGAATGTAGAATACCTTTGAAACTGTGAACTCAACCAATTAATCAAACGGCTGGCTAGCAGGTCATATGTGACCGCAAACTTAAGAAATGTGGCTTTTAAGGTACCCACAGCTAGAATTAAATGGCTATAGAATTGCTTGAGGCGAGCATTAATTTATTTGTTTGTAAAACAGTTCAGTGTACGACTGATTGACTGTCGAACAAACTATAACCACAACAATACAATTTTGTTGATGAGTCATTTTGAATAAATGATTAACAGTAATACTAAACACATTTATTACATATTATATGTAAGTTTAATACTAATGTATTTCACACATACACCTTCCAAAACAAATTATCTAAATGATGGTGATTACCACCGCCATCAGCAGCTCTGGATTTCGATGCGTTTTTCAGTCATTAAGAGAATTTCGTATTCATATACAGGGTTATTGGTTATACGAGTATGTCGGTAATCCGTTAAGGGGATGTAGCAGAGGTTATTTGCAATCGAATGACCCCTGATGACCCCTACGCGAATGTCAACCATTTTCGAGTAACTTGACATTTTATATTTTTTTGACGATATCTGGTATCTTATTGTATCTCGTTGGATAGCTGAGAAGTTGTACATGTTTTTGTAATGTTCTGCCGATAAAGTAATTCCGTGTTTTTTTGCAGAAATTGAGTATTTTTGTGAAATAACCTGCTCAAAATGATATAAACTTGTAACGATTTGTAAAATTCTTAAAGATAATTGTCATTTTATGTTTGATTATTATATATTGAAGTAGAAGCAGATAATAATAATTAAAAAAAATCATGCACTGTTTTTTTTAAAAATACATTTTCAAAGTTGTGTACCCTTTAAAAAATATAAAATGTCAAATTACTCGAATTTTTTTAACATTTGCATAGGGTTCATCAGGGGTAATTTTGTTGCAAATGACCTCTTGTACATCCTCTTAATGGGTTACCGATATATAACCAATAACCTTGTATATTACCTTTTAGTTCAATATCATGCGATATTTCAATATCGCATGATATTGAACGAACAAACCAAAGTGACAACTACAGCCGATTTATTCTGTAAAGATCCCGCCGTGAAAACTTAAGTGAAGTGATCTTGAAGTGTGCTATCATTCCAGTATTAATATTATTATAATTATTTAATTAATGTATACCTATATTGTAAAACATTTTAAAAGAGTAATGGTGGAGTTTCTTGCCCATTCTTCTCGACTCGAAACTACCTTTTGGAAGGGGCAACTAGAATCAATTCAATTTTTTTTTGTTAATGTTGACGTTCAAAAGTGCCTTTTATGTGCCTATTTGAAATAAATGATTTGACTTGACTAGGGACACTGTTGACAGCTGACTTCACCTAAGGTTTCACGGTGAGATTATTATAGAATAAATCGGCTGTAGTTGTCACTTCGGTTTGTACAGCGTCATTTGCACGGTGCGTTTTTATTGTCTGTGGTATACCTTATGTAAGTTAAATAAATAAATAAAATAAATTAATCTTATCTTTACTTCGGATAAGCAACACCCATATGGGTTAGTAAACAAAAAGATATCTTATACCTCTGTTAGTAAACTTATTATTTAATTGGAAACCAGGCTGTTCTTCAAAATGCATCTTCGAACAACATCACCTAACAAAGGAGAATCGTACCTCCCCGCTATGGTTTTCAGGATAGAGTTGGAGCTTTCCCGCAATCTGCAGAGCAAAGAGGCAGATTTTTGTCTGTCGATGGCGTGGATGCCAACGACGTGTGCTTGTGAAAACATACCTGATGCACTGCAGAAATGGGGCAGCCCCATCAACATTGTGAACCCGTTGCTTTAAAGCAACAATAAAAGTTGCACCGTCTAAACAGTGTTTAGATGGTGAAAGTCATTTATTGCTTAAATTTTATTGTATGCCGCAGGTAAGTAACTTGTACCGTGTAAATGAGATTTAAGTATATGATTTAACATATTACCGCTTATTAATTATTTAAGCGTGAGAAGGTTCAGAAGGAACGTTCACGCTTTAACAATATAACTAATCTCTGGAAACCAATTATACAATTACTAATCACCAATGAATTCTTCAAGTAAAACGTAACAGACAAACACGCTGGCAGTCTTGTGCCAGTCGCCCGGATGTCGGCCCGGGTATTTGTGGCGTGACTTACGACCCACATCCGCTCGCCATATTTGCTTTACTTACGCCACTTCCGGCCCCGAAGGCTTGTGTAATAGCTGTTTGACAAATACTTTGAGAATCGATTAGATTTTCTCGGTTAGTTGATTGTTCAATTACTTGGAAATTAATGTGTTGAATTAGGGGCTGCGGGGTAATTGCACTAACAGAAGCAATGGCGTTAATTTTGACAGTTCAAAATCATTCATTGCGTTATCCACGTTGTTGAGCAGACAAATTTTTCGTACATATGAAGCAATGGATTAGCAATATCCTCCAGAATCAAACAGATTGTGTTTGAACGCAATTAGGGTGTAGGTCGAGTAAAGTAGTTGACTGGCAAGCAATATGTACATAGGGATGTGTAATATATGGCATAATAACAGATCGTTTAATATCACTTGAAATAACGTTCACATGATATAATTTTCATATGCTGTAAAAACAAATAACCTAATTTCATGTGATCTAATCTTATATTTCATATAACCTTCTTTTGCTCTAATAGCATTTAGTATATCGTTAATTTCTCATGATTTTCAATTTGTATAATGCTCTTTTTATATAATGTTCAGTTGATCTAATTTTCACCCAAAATTCTGAAATGAATGAGTAAATATCAAGAAACATCATCAACATCATCACAAAATGTACCTCTTTATAATATTTTGGAAAAAACCGACGCAACTCTCTTTTCGTTTCTAAAATTAAATAATTATTAGATTCGCAGTATTCATGGTGGAACAACCCAACTTACATCAGTATTAAATTAGTAACTTATTTAAAAACAATAGATCTCGTCTAACTGACTGAACTACATAAAGAAAAGAAAGAAAGAAAATACGTTTATTTGCGGTAAATATGACGCAGACAAAAACACACAAATACAAAAAGAACGAGTAATATACGTAATACGTACGTATACGTATGTACGTGTGATACATGTATATGATGGAAAAGGTACGTCTCTCTCGTTATAATCGGCCATATTTTAACTACTGTGGGCGTACTATGGGAAATGATGGTTATTGCGCAATAGAAAAACCGTTTGCAGTTCAATTCAAATTGTAATTTACGAACAAATTAATCACACTAGCGAATCACATACTGTAGGTACACGACACAACTATACGGAACGCGCTTCAGTTTCTAAACGTGTTCACTGCTTAGCCGTCAACCACCAACTCTGCTTTTCTCTGGTCAAGCGTTAGCATTATAGACTCTGTCAAGCGCCACCTGGTGGCGCTGGCGTCCCGATTGTCAAAGTCAAACGGTTGATTTAACGTATTTTCGACATGTAGTTAGTATCATCCAATTTTAGTATTAATAACGTAACATCATCCACTCTCACCAAATATACAACATCAACGCACGATGCATCTCCGGTTTCAATAACGACCGTCCGGTAAATTTCCGCCGTAATTCCGATCCTCTAGAGAAATATCTCACTCAGTACGTATTTCAGTTTACCATTAGGATGTGCTAGTTATGAGATATTCCCTTATGACCTGGTATAAATAAACAATATTTTGATGGAAGGATAAAAACAATTAACTGTTTGAAAAACTAAAAATAAAATCATATCGAAACAATATTTATTCCTGTATCGTGAATGTTTTTTCAGATACGAATATTTGTACGCACAAACATCCGTACCCGGCAAAGTTTATTAAAACAAATAAGGATCAGAAACTTCAAAAAATATTTCGTTAGTGCGGTCATCAACCCCGTACAGAATTCACGTGAATATTGAAAAAGAAGCAAAAATATTATAACACAACATAACATCATGTCTGCGTTTCCGAAGAAGAGTAGGTACAGAACATTTACATTTTGCTAGTTATGTTTAAGACCCATATAAAAGGGGGCGAGCCTTATCCACTAACTGAGCTCAAATCCAAATGGCAGACACTGAGATATTCCTTAGAATAAAACGCAATAACACTTTGCCCTATCTGGGAATCGAAGTGGACATAAAGAAGAACAATGATCTAAAAAAAAACTCATAAAAACGTCAAATTGCGATATTATGTACAACACAGATACTTCATGTAGTCGGTTCCATGAAAGATCCCTGTACAAAAACCTATATTACTCTCTATCGTGGATAAAGAGACTAAGTGACTTTGCCCATTAAGGCATACGGAGAGGCTTAGTTGCCCATAAAATTGTGCCAAAAAGGTGTGGATACGAAGACTCGTATCCGTAGGGAAACTATCGCTGTAATTCTATAGACCGGCATGTTTTTTTTTAAAGAATTTTATGAGTAATCAAAGTTTTAGTGGGTGTAGTCTATTGTTATTTTTAGTGGGATATGACCCTTCATTGGTATGACGTGTTTAACTCTTCCATTTACTTTTTTATGAAGAATACATTGGGTTTATAGTAACAAAATATCGTGCAGACTAAACTGATAAAATATCTTATATTAATCTCTTGAACGACCTAACCTACAAAGTCGCGACGATAGAATTAGATCCAATATTGTCACATATTCCCTTAGGATACGTTCGACCCGTACACTGTCGCGTTTTTAGAAAAGATCCATGTTTCGAAGAGAACATCTAGCTAGATTCTATTAACAATACTCTTTATAACTTTAATAATCCATCTACCACACTACCTGGCTTGTGATAAGATTATTAGAATGTGTGTTTGTAATGTTTGTGTCCATACATTACCGACTAAAAGAATTTGAATAACAGAAAGACAATGTTCATTAAATAAATTAAAACCATTGAAACTTAAATCTGGGTAACTACATGAAGTAGCCTAGAACGGGATCGAAATTGCGTGCAAAAGCTAGTTTCAGTATAAAATTAACGACAGCCCCGATTTCCATGTTTTGCTACCCAACCATTCTTAAATCAAAATGTAATTTTCAACCAAAATTACTATCACCTCTGCTGTCCCAATAAACTATATTGATCACGCTTAAGTTGGCAGCTACAGCGATTTCTTTGGTAATAAATTGACGGGACGCTTTAAGGCCCCTCCGCCTTAATAACTTTTTGATAATGATATAAGGCGAGCTTTTTTCCACCACCCCTAGCCTCACACTGAGGAAGTTTAACTGAATTTACTGGCAGTTTGTGAAGCTATAGATTATGATAATATATGTTCTTTATTGGTGGTATGTGATCTCTTTTCATAATGAGTTTGGTGGATTGTTCGTTCCTGTGTTAAAAGTGTTGGAAATGACTATCGACTTTTAGTTTTAGCCTTATGGTTCAGACTTTTAGTTTTAGACTTATGGTTCACGCTTTTAGTTTTAGCTTTATGGTTCACACTTTGAGATTTTTGAGAATATTCTTAACAATTCCTATATCTTTACAATTTTCTCATTTGTAATTCTGATAGTAGATAACAGATTGACTGACAAGTCTTAAAATTTGTGGAAGGTAAGAATCAATACCACTAGTGACGTCTTCGTAGCTCTTCAGATACAAAAAGTAGTTGACAAGGAGCTCTTCTGGTCCAAAGATCTGCGTATGTGAAGCCCGAAGAGTAATTGGTGTGAAATTGTGCAGGCGTTCAGTCAGCAGTTTATTACTAATTGGGCTCCACAGCAGCAATCTCCTCAGAGCGTACAATGTAACTCCCATATCAATTTACACTAGAAATTGTAGAATTGCGTTTCAAGGCGATAAACTAACTCTGCTTGAATTTAACAGAGATAAACTAAACCTCCTTTTTAAGTTCCTCTTCCTTCTGTAATTTGTTTTATTTTATATCAAAAAAAACTTTATGGAGGGAACTAATTTCCTTCCAATATATTCGCTCTTACTAGCACGTACATCACTTTAACTAAACTATAAATTAACGTTAAAAGAAAATTCAAGCTGGGTTTTTACAATAGAAATTAGAAAAACATTGCCCGTAGTCACTTATGTACCGAAAATCATTATTAAAAAATTGAAGGTGGTGTACCTAAGTCGACACGTGCAGCTTCTTGACTATTAATATATCATCATCATCATCTACCTGGCCGTTACCTAACTATTTTAAGGTCAGCTTCCAGTCTAACCAGATTCAGTTCAGCTGCATCCGTTTAAACTAATACCAGTATTTTACATGGAGCGAGTGTCTATCTGACCTCTACAACCCAGCCTAGTATTAATATATTTCAGATTTAATGATAACTTCTAAGACCGCTTTTTTTTGGGTGGTAAATCATCAAATGACCTCTCCCGCTCTGGGCGGAGCGGAAAGGCATGTCAGAGTCTTACTGACTAAAACCCACCCGTGTTCCTTCAGTTTCCTGTGCGCCATGGCCACGGTAACTTCTAAGACCCCTACAAGCACAAATAGAATCCCTTGTCCCCAAGCCAGAGACCACACAACACAACTATGATCAAAACAATACCCAAACCTGCGGGATGATTGCGTAACACACTAACTGCAGAAATAGCTTTCATTTTGACAGTTCAACAACATTCATTGCGTTATTTACGTTGTTGAACAGACAAATTGTTTCGAACATATGAAGCAATGGATTAGCAATAGGCTTAAAAATGGTTCAGATTATGATAGATAGTGTGTTACGCAATTAGGGTGCTCTTCCCAACTCCACTATTACTATTCAACATAATTCAACGTCTGTAACTTGTAATATTTACACAAATGTATGTAAATAAGAAGCATATTGTACTAAACAACTTTGGCTGCGACATAGCTTACATAAATCAGACTTATGTAAACGGGGGGCGAGCGAAACTCGGCCTGTTTGCTTGATGGGACCCGAATTTTTTTTTCTCGTTTTTTTTATATTTATTGCTTTGTTTCTTATGAATGACTTTTGTAAGTTATTGTTTTTATATTCGCTTGGGTGGTAAGGTTATCTGTTATTTTTATGTGTATTATTAATGTTTTACATGTCTAATGTTCCAAAGATATGATCGCAGTAGCCTGTGATTATTGAATTGTAATTTCACAATTTCAATTAATACTTTAATATTATTTGATCATCATTCTATTCACAACTTACCTCTAGGATTATGGAATGGATTCAGAATGTATTTAACAGCTCCCTCCTTTTGGTCACATTTCAATTACTACCAAAGTCGATAAATTTTAAAATTGCGATCCTAATCTGAAGCATTAAAAGGGCACTGTAGGCCGGTAGTTAAATCATTTCTGAAACATACAAATAGAACAAAAATCCTTAATACGAGTAACATAAAACGGATCACTTCCCAACATTGACATCCGACTTGAGTAAGTTATTACACCAGCTGATACTCTTTTCACATCACCAAATAAATATTTCCAAAACCATTCCCAAGTATTATCTATTTGTACAACAAGTGATACGAGCCACAAAACATTTTAACACGAAATCGCTTCGCCAAACAAAAACAAACAATTCTCGGTACTTACAAAAACTTGATTCTTTCATATTAGTTGTCGCCATAAAGGCGAACTGGCGTACTATCATAGTAAACCGTACGGCAATATCGCGAATAAAATATAAGCAATTATGAACCTTATCGCCCAATAAATAAGAGTGTTAGTGTCGATAAAATTATACAACTCTATTCCGAATAAAATGCAAACGATTATGAATCTTACTACCTTGGAAATAAAGGTGATTGCGTAGTCACTTGAAAGTTGTTTGGTGATTTTATCTTACACGCCCGAATTAGTTGTCAGTGCCGATTTTTGTAATTTTTTTTCCACCACTTCAATTATTTTGACTTGTTTTTTGCTGTTGACTGTTCGTGGATGGAATTTTTTAACATTAATTCTTTACATTATTTAGAAAATATATATAAAAGCTATGTCAAATTTTATAGGGAACGTAGAAAGTTTTTGACACTAAAGGAACGTACGTGACTTAAGGCTTAATAAAACTTTATGAGAGGTTCTTTGCTTTCCTCACTACGCACATAGTCAACAACTCGATTAAGATCTTAAAAATCTTTAGCTAAAGGGTAAGTAATTTACAACTAAACAAAATAGTAAATATTTAGTCCTTTTTTTTGCAGTGGGCCTAAACATAACGACATAGCGTACCGCACGCAGGTACGTGATTAGTCGGGTAAATAATGAAAAACAGTTTAAAATTTAAAAGTGCCTGAGACAAGACTAATAGATCGCGGGAGTGCGCAATGACATGCGCACTGTACGATAGCGGAAGACGAACTGAACTCACGGTTGGATCGCGCGGACGAAATATTTTTGTTATACATAGCAGTAACGATGATGGAAAAGTCAAAAATGTATGAGACTGACATACTTACAACTACCGAAAAGCATAAATCAATCCTATTGAAACTCGTTGTAGAAATACGAAACGCTTTGAAAGCGATTGCCATGCAAAGAATAGGTATAGTACAATTCAAACTTAACGACGGCTCGGAACATGAGGAGAGTCGCTGCGTGCAGTAACTAATTCACGTGTCAGCGGGGGTGAGGGGTGAGGTACTGCGCAGCGAATAGCGTACTTCACAGCAGCCATTAAGTTTGAATCGTACTATAAGTGCAGTCAGTCTAAACTCTACAGATTCTTAAATCCAAAACTCAAAATACTCGATAATACTAAGTAGTGATTACACCAACGACCGTTCTATTCATAAAATAACAATAACTTATGACAATAAGTTTATGCACAAGTTTAACAAAGTATAAACTCCGATGATAAAATTGTTTAGATTTTATATTATTAAACTTCACATCATTGAATAGAAGAAAGAAAAAAAATATTTGACCCAGGTTAAGGCACACAATATTCACACAATAATATAAAAATAAAAAAACTTAAAATAGTTTTGAGTACCTCGCGGCTACGGCAAATAGGTCCAGTTCAGCATAAATGCCAGACAACTAGTGCCTGACGCTGGTTTTCAACTGGACTATTTGTTACGAGGACATCTTACGGATGTAAATCAGTTTTGTAGTGAGTGTAAATATTTAAATTAAAAATAAACATATTATAACTGTAACAAATAATAATAAAATCGATTAGATATTTGTTGAAAAATAATTATAGATAATAATATACCGGTGTTTAAGAAAATAAATAAAATGGTAGCGTTGTACAAGAAACAAAGGATTGTCGTCAATAAAGAACAGATAACTACATCTATACAATTAAATAAAATAGAAGTGTCTGGTTGTAATGTCAAAATAACAGCTTTTTACTTTAGTTAGCTGGCTGGCAGGCTTTTTTGCCTGTCTGTCTGTCCGGTTTGTTCCGGCTAATCTCCGAAACGGCAGGACCGATTTTGACGGGACTTTCACTAGCAGATAACTAATATTATAAGACGTAACTTAGGTTGCGTTGCGCACCCATGAGGTACTGTCGTAGCCGTCTTATGTGTCGAATAGATACTGGCAGATTATTCCACACTTTGGAAGCCGCATAACGGAAGCTACCTCTAAAAGCGGCTGTACTATGCGACTGGGTCGAGAGTTGCTGCGAGCATTGCTTTCTCCCACATTCTCGTCTATTCGCTATCCAACTCAACTTGTCGTACAGCTAGTCCGGCTTTTGGTATTTAACGACACCAAACAGAAGGCACGCCAAGTGTAGTTCGCATCTCCATTTCATTCTCAATGTGAAGTGTCTGTTTAAAAATGGAGTTACGTGACTTCTGCGAGGAATTTTATAACAAAATCGAGCACAAGCATTTGGGGCTCTTTGAATGAGCCGATCTGTGTGAGCTAACACGCGCTGGCCGTAGACTGTATCTGCATAGTTTAGCCTAGACCGAAAACCAGGGTTTCCACAAGGTGTTCCTGTAGTGTTTCGGACAAGTACGGCCTAATCTTGTACAGAACTTTGAGGAGGTAAAAGCAGTTTCCTACCGAGTCGGCCACATGTTTTTCGAAACGAAGGTCTTTGTCCATAGTAAGACCAAGATTCAGCGCTTCATAGACTGCCAATTGGTTCGCCCATTAGCTCCAGGTGAGACGTTGCGGGTAGTTCAGCTAGTTGCTGTCTTGTGCCAAATACAAATACCTACCATGTATTTTGTTTTGGTTGGGTTTAGCGACAGGCAATTCTCTTCAGTCCAGGCGGCAATTTTACGAAAGTCATCGTTTAGATCTTTACTGGCACTATCGTATTCATCTGGACTAATGGATATGTACAGATAGACGTCATCGGCGTATATATTGTACTTGCATCTCTGGAAGCATTTAATTATATCTGGACAGTATAAAATAAACATAATTGGGCCTAACATAGATCCCTGCGGAACCCCTCTCTCAATGGAAGTAAGAGTCAATGTAAGAGCAGTGCCGTCACCCAAACGTAAATCCACAAGTTGTTTTCTATCACTAAGCTAGCTGCGGAACCATCGCGCAGCGCTGGGGTCGCATAGACCTAACTGAAAATCCAATATAATATTATGTAATAATAATTCGAAAAACGAACGTCAATATTGAAGTACCTACATCTTCAATAAATACTAGAATACATTTAAATAATTTTCACATCATACTTGTCCGTAAAATCTCCATATTAAATGTAAAACTTTTCATATAAGATTCTCTTACATTCTGCTTCATTGCCTTTTCGAAGCATATTTTTTATTTCACATCTTTATGAATGGAATATATTCATGTAACTTACTCGGATTTCTACCGCGAGTATTACTTTAACTTATTTTATGAACGAGGTTGAAATAAGACTTTTCACTATTTTCATAAGAGCTTAAGTGAAAAAATGTTTCCTTGTTGTTTTTACGTGAAACCTTTTCAACCGTTGGAATTTAATCATAGTACATGAAACAAGATATACATTTACTATATTATATATCAGTCATTCATTTCTTAAAGCAGTTACCAAAGGAATTTTGTCACTGTTAAGCCCTTTGTACATTGCCGGGGCTGCGGATTGTTCGAAAGAGTTACCGTGGCCCTGGCGCACAGGGAACTGAAGGAACACGGGTGGGTTTTAGTCAGTAAGAGTCTGCCACGCCCTTCCGCTCCGCCCAGAGCGGGAGAGGTCATTTGATGATTTATCACCCAAAAAAAAAAAAAGAAAGGCCCTTTGTACATGGCACGGTTTCTACAGTACGGTGTATAAACCGCGCTGTAGAAAAAACGTGTCCGTCAACAAGTTTCCACAGTGATCCACACAACACTGATGACCGTGCCTACACACGGCGAATAAGCCGTAGTTTTTCACGGCAAGAAAAACGGTTATTTGCCGCCGTTGGACCGAGGATAGATAACCATCACCATCACCATGACTCAATCTGTGTGGTTTTTCTTCAAAAAACCATTTCAGACATAAATCTACATGGTCTTCACATATCTAACCAAGATTATGTCTGGACTTTAAAAGTGACTGTGACCTCTGAGTTTGTTTCGGCCTTTCTTCTCAGAGTAGTCAGATAGGAAACGCCGACCTCATCTATTTTTTTTAAATATGATTGACGTGTAAATACAAACCTACTTACAGAAATAAAATCATTTATCATTCATTTATCTTTTATCATCTTTACATACCGAGACTCCTCCGTGCCTCCTGCCTAAGTTGCGTAGGTCAGATAGGCAGTCGCTCCATGTAAAATACTGGTATTCAGCTGCATCCGGTTAGACTGGAAGCTGACCCTAACATTGTTGGAAAAAAGGTAGGCAGGTCACCAAAATAATGCTTTTTCATTATCCACTTATCATTGGTAATTAGCGTTTTAAATACTGTTTTTTTCCTATCAATACTATGTTTCTTGATTGTTATTTTAACCCCTATTGCTTGAAGTTAGGCAACTATGTTCACCAGTTTTAACAAACGATTGGTAATTTTTTGAAATACAAAACATCGCTGACATGTGCACTAGATCTTAAAATACTTATGTATATCTTCATCTTAGAACATCGTAAAGATAAATAAAACCGTTAACTAAATTGTATGGTTATTTCAAATGATGCCGTTAATAATCTTCAGTACAATATAGCAAAATTTATAAGTTGCATACACACATAGTAGGTACTTACCTACCTATCTATGTAAGTCCTACGATTTCGAAGACTAAAATAAACTGAAGTGTGGCTGATAATTACTTAATGTGTTCTTGATTTCATTGATAAATGAAGAAAAAAAGGAAGAAAGGAAGAAAAATGGTTATTGATATCAGCTTACTATTGTATGTGATATATCGTACTACCCTATCCTACTAATCCTACTTAATATTATAAATGTGAAAGTGTGGATGTTTGGATGTTTGTTACTCAATCACGCTAAAACGGCTGAACGGATTTGGATAAAATTTGGCATATGGGGAGGCTATGACCTGGATTAGGACATAGGATACTTTTTATCCCGATATTCCAACGGGATCGAGATTTCTGCGGGTGAAACCGCGGGGCGCAGCTTGTAATACTATAAATGTGGAAGTTTGTGAGGATGGATGGATGGATGTTTGTTACTCTTTCACGCAAAAACTACTGAACGGATTTGGATGGAATTTGGAATACAGATAGTTTACAACCTGGATTAATATATAGGATACTTTTTATCTCGGTAGTATGTTCCCGTTGGATAATTTCCGACCTCCACGCTGGCGAAGCCGCGGGCAAAAGCTAGTATTACATACATTTAATAGATAAAAGTCGCTTTTTGGTTCTCTGTGTGACCGAGTTGATTTTCTAAACTTCGCAACGGATTTTAATGCGTTTTCCACCATTATTTAGAGAATTTATTCCGCAAGATTTACGTGTTACTATTATTTTTTATATTAAACTTACATAATAATAAGAAAATGTCAATTCATAAACACCGTGCGAAAAAGGGGCGGGTCGCTAGTAAGAAATAAAGAAAATACTGGGTCATTGAACTTACATGACTTTGGAAGATGTGTGCAATTTCTAATGCCAATTTCATGTCAGAATGGTAAACTTTTTCTGTTATTTATTTTAAACCTTATACAATATAATTAAATTAAACAATATAACATTATAATTGAACAATATAATTAAATTAAGACCAAACCTAATAACAATTTCCAACAACAACTCCCAAATAATTTGCCCGGACCCTAAAGAAAAGTACTGAGATTAAACCAAGACACGAGTTTTCTTAAGCACCCCTAAACTCCATCAATCCTATTTATCGTCAGACTCCAATAAAGGATTACTGAAGCCAAATGAAATACACGGGCAGTACTAGCGGTGAACTTAGTGAGGCTTCATCTAGGATTAAAAGCATCCAAATAATGTTTCTTTATCTATCTTAATATTGAATCCTGGGTTTGCAAATAGAAGATGGAATGAAGAGATTTTGGTATCATTTAAGAAGTTGTTGATTTTTGGAGTAGTAATGCGCAAACATAGATTATATACGTATCTATAGTCGATTTCGAAACTGTTTGCCACTATATTCGTAAACAAAGCTTCCCTACAGGTTTTAAGCTTTTACTACAAGTTCAATTGAGATTTACTATAATCCTACTTAATATTATAAATGTGAAAGTGTGGATGTTTGGATGTTTGTTACTCAATCACGCTAAAACGGCTAAACTGATTTGGATAAAATTTGGCACATGGGTAGACTATGACCTGGATTAGGACATAGGATACTTTTTATCCCGATATTCCCACGGGATCGAGATTTCTACGGGTGAAACCGCGGGGCGTAGCTAGTGGTAAATAAATTAGCATTCCATTATTTATTTTCGTAAAACTGAAGAAAACTGTTTTTACATAATTTTACTTCATAATTTTATTAGTTGTTATTTACAGACCTTTATTTATCCTTTTGGCTACTAAGAATAAAGAAGATTTTCTAATATTTTTTTATTATTTTTGTTACAGGTAAGGCTCTTCAGATCACAAACCGAATTCACGGAGCTTAAGTAACAAGACACTAGGTACACCTCTTCCTAATGCAAGACACGACCAAAATTAACATACAATCCAAAGTCCATTGTCAACTGCCAACAACTTGAATCTGGTTGTAAAACTAACATCAATAAAATATAGTTCAAGCCAAAGTCGAGGTCGCCCACAGACAACTGAATCGCCGCATAGACAGCGTCTAGAAACGACAGTACTAATAAAATTCGTGGCGCTAAAAGTGCGTCGAGCGTATTACTTCTGTCACGGGCCCCCAGTCGAAGCCATTGTAGCCGTGTGAGGAGTCTCAATGGTAAATAGTCGAGTGATGCTAAATATTTCACAATTAGTAACTTGCTAAGCACATCACTAAAAGCATGGAACAACACTAATTTCCTAAGAACACTCGACCATTTGAACTTCCGCTGGTTTAGCTAGCAGAGCTATTCTCTGACCCTCACATACCCTTACATAACAAACCCTTACATAATAAACAGTATTCTATTCTATTCTATTCTCAGGATTCTTT